>CM044983.1:1318304-2636609 GCA_024586325.1 Stellera chamaejasme
TGAAATCCGGGAAAGTTATTGCTGTTCCAACAGATACACTTTACGGATTTGCCTGTGATGCCTGGTATTTACTTCTTGGAATGTTCTGCCCTATATAGTTATAAATTTTCTTGGTACTTTTATATCGGAGTTGAAACAATACTCACAATCATATAGTGTTTGGTCACAGTGTTATAATGGTTCCTAGTGAAAGTTTGGTTATGTTCTATTCTGTTTCACGTTGACCGTGGTTGAGTTGAGATATAGCTCAATGTTTCATGCTCACGGTTCTGCTTCATACTCGTTTCCTGTTATGCTAATTTTCAATTGAAAGTGTATTCTCTTTTTACTTGTATGTTGAACTGTCTTAGCGAAGAATAACAGGGAAGAAGACATGTTTCTACGTCTCTATCACGAAACTAGAAATAACAGAGAAGTTTTGTTAGACTATTCAAGAAAGGGGAAGTTTTTTTGATACATAGGGGATAGGGGATTGAGGATGGTGGAGACTTGAAAACAATACCTCCACATCATGTTCTTAGGAGCTCAACCGCTAGGCTAGATGCTCAGAACAGAATGAGGAAGTTTGTTTTTTTAGTTGATAGGTCTGAAAGAAACGGATACTTGTATAATTCACATTATTAGTCACCCTAAAAATATTACTACGAGTTTTCATTGTTGGTTCATCATATTTTTCTTTATCATTGAATTGTACCCCCTCCTACAGCTCTGCTGAAGCAGTTAACAGAATTTATGAGATTAAAGGGCGGAAGCACACAAGTCCGCTAGCAATTTGTGTAGGGGATGTGTCAGACATTAAACAGTTTGCTGCTACAGACCATTTGCCCCATGGATTATTGGATTCTCTATTACCAGGACCTGTTACTGTCATTCTTCAGCGAGGTTGGTGACATGACACATCTATTGTCACTGAATCATGCAAATAAGAAAAGAGAAATAGGTGAAATCCTTGGGGGATTGATAGTTAATAACCACGTATAACACTTCAGGATGTGAAACCGTATTTTCAATTCACTCGAGTTATTTATAGTCTGCAAAGCTCCTGGTTCTTTAGAGTTTGTTGTGAATATACATACCTCTTTAGCAGTTAATGGAGACAAGGTTCATGTAGCTAACCCAACTAACATGATATTATGATCTTTCGCTGACTTACGATTCTCAGGTGAATCAAGCATCCTGGAGAAGTCACTGAATCCTGGACTGAGTAGCATCGGGGTCCGGGTTCCTGATTGTGACTTCATTAGGATTATTTCTCGTGAGGCCAAAAGCGCACTGGCCCTAACAAGTGCAAACTTAAGCGGACAAGCAAGCAGTGTATGCATCAAAGATTTGGAGAACCTGTGGGAGCTTTGTGCCTATGTTTATGATGGTGGCGTGCTCCCAGCTGGCCGTGCAGGATCAACAATTGTCGACCTAACTAAGCTTGGGAAGTACAGAATTGTCAGACCGGGAAGGTAAGCATCTAGTTATCACTCGGATCATACTTTTTCTGATGAGTGAGTTCATCAATATGAGAATGGTGTATGACTGTATACGTAGTTCTCATATGGTCTTTTACTTTTGGTGGATGTTTTCAGTGCGAAAGAAGAGACGATAGCGACACTTGAAGAGCATTCTCTTGTTGAAGATAGAATGAGTCATTGAAAGAGATTAGCTTCTTCCTTTTGCAGCCCTCTCTTGTTTTTCTCTTAGAATCAAGCCCTAGGGCATTCCATTGCTAGGAAGCGGTGGTGAGTAACTTGTGGAGGAAGGCATGTATTTCTTGCGTCAGTGGGTTGATGGGTGATGGGTGCACCCGTGCATGATATTCTCAAGTGAAATAGTGTATTTTAAAAAGATTTGTGTGCACTATTATTAATTCAATGGAACTGATGTTAATGTTTTTTTGATTAATGAATTCCTAGTATATTGCATATTTGCATTGTAAGGTCGTCACACTTTATAAATTGAATTCCTAGTACATTCCTGGATTAAATTGATGATAGTAAATTACCAGTTTAAACTTAATACTATATCTTGTGTTGCTTAAATCAGTATTATATGTGATAAAATGAAGGATCACCATTTACTTTTTAAGAAGATGATCACTTATTTCTATTTTCATTTCATAGCATTGAGGAAGAGGTAAAAATGTAAAATCTTCTTGGCTTTCGTAAAATACTTGTTAGTACATCGAAAGCCAGCTAAATTTTGTCGACTTTGCTATCCCATATCATACCTCTACTATATATTATACATACTTACAATTTACATTGTTGCACTATTCATGATAGTGCAACAAAATATATACTAGTACTATTCATGACTAGTGGCCATTTTTTTTAAATTATTGATATTTGTGATATTAAAGTACTGTACCATCTATTGTTTTATTAATATTACAATTATTCATAATTTTTACTAATACCATAATTTGTATCCACTGCGAAGCGATGGTACATTAGTACCTTGTTATATACATCTATATATTTAGGGAAAATTAATGTAGGTGAATAGTAGGTTTTTAAACTTTTTCTGTTGTTTTTCTTTTTCTAACAGTTTGGGTTATATTTGCAATTAGCCTTATTATTTCATTCTATTAACATTTTGGTCCCCTTATTCTTTGCATGTTTAGTTGTACCATTTTTCCTCTTAAGATGCCAATGATAGATATGAACTGAAAATGGTTTTATTATTTCATTCTATTAACATTTTGGTCCCCTTATTCTTTACATGTTTTATTTTACCCTTTCTTCTTAAGATGCCAATAATAGGTATGAAAATGAAAATGGTTTCAAAATTGTGATAATTTAAAATAGATAAAAATGGAAAATGAGATGATGATGATGATGATGATATAAATTTAATAATGAGATGATCAAATGATTTAATTGTAAGAATGAAAAAGAAAAAAAGTGATTATTTTACTTTTGGTGTGATTTACATGGTCTCGCTATTCTGAAAATTTTCATTTAAGTACTCCAAAATTATTTGTAGTTATATTTCTAAGCACTAATTGGAATAGAATAAAATGGAAAATGAAAGAAAAATGAGAGAATGATATAAATTTGACAAACATTATTGATAATTAAATAGTGAAATTAGAAAAGAGTAGCGTTACTTTTTTCTATTTGCTCTCAAATTTTCACTTAAGTATTTCAAAATTATTCTTGATTATAACTTTACACATTTGGGGGAAAAGGTGAGAAAATAATGAGAATGAATAAACTCTAAAATGATAAATAAGCAAAAAAAACCATCTGAAAGCTTAATCATATAGAAACATCATTTTACTTTTTTGTATGATTTGTATGTATTTACATTTTATTTTAAAAAATTATCTAATTATTTGAAATGTATTCTTAATTATGATTTTAATATTTAAACCCTCTGCAACGCTCGGTCAATTCGTTATTATTTTACTTGTTCAAGTAGATAATGCAAAAATGGTCACTTAAAAAAATCGATGACTTATTGGGTAAATTCGTAATTGACAAATGCATATTGGTTGGCTGTTTTACAATTTGGGCCAAATCAGAAAGGAAGCCTATTTTTTTTCTGAGCTAAGAGCCCAACTGTTTTAGGCCCAACATAATATTTAACCCAAGCCCAGGTTTTAGATATTTAACAGGAAATACGGTGACAGAAATTGCAGTTCTTCCATCTCCCTCGCTTCGCGTCGCCTTCTCGGAGACACCGGCGGTCTTTTAAACTCGCAACGCGGCGGCGGACTGCGATTGATAGTCGTCTCACAACTTTCCACCTCTTTTACAAGCAAGCCGCGGGTAAGACATCCTTTTTTCATCGTTGCTCGTAGATCCTCTATTCTTCATCTTCTTCTAATTTTCTTGGCTTGGAATTAGGGTGTGAGTTCTTTCCCAGTTGATTCTGTTCATGATGAGTCTATGTGTTGTTAAGGCAATTCACATTTACGTTGTTAAGGTACTGAGCTCTTCAAATTGTGTCATGCTATCAGCTTTTGTAAGTTAGTTGTGAACCAGGGCTTTCCCATGACAATTTATGATTGTTACAAATTTTCAATTCATTTTTAAGAGCTTTTTCAGTAGTATTTAACACGTTGGTACTATTATACCACATGATTATGGGCAAACCCTATCAGTTCGAGGTTAACTCAGACTTACACAACTTTGGTATGGACTCTATGTTTTATTAACCTTAACTTTGACAACTTAGGTGCCTTCAACAGTTTCCGGTTTCTGACTTATTAAATTGTGTGTCATGTCTGTGTTTGTGCCAGAGTTTTACTAATATTCATTTTGTTAATTCATTGAATGCCTTTTGCTAGTGGCTGCCTAATGATACTTTTTGTGGAGTTGATTTTGCAGGTAGAAGCGTCTTAAATTATTGGAGCAGTCTTGTTGCTGCTTGCTTTCTTTGATGCTGGATGAGTTATTGATTTTTCTGTAAAACATGTCAGGCTTCTCCCAGATATTGCCTCTGCCTGCACCTCCAACAGATGGCGATCTTGGTCCCCTTCCCCCATCTCAGCTTCCTGCTTCTGCCATGCAGGAGGAGGAGAAGCAAGCGGATGAAGACCAGAACAAGGCCAACTCGGCTCCGGCATCAGTTTCCACCCACACTAGAACCATTGGCATGATACATCCTCCTGTTGACATCCGAAACATTGTTGACAAAACAGCTCAGTTTGTGGCCAAGAATGGCCCTGAGTTTGAGAAAAGGATCATCCTCAACAATGCAAACAATGCGAAGTTCAACTTTTTGACCTCCTCAGATCCTTACCATGCTTATTACCAACATCGCTTAGCTGAGTTTCGTGCTCTGAATCAGTCGACTGGCCAGCAGCCTGCTTCAGAGGCTGCTGAATCTGTACCTGCAGAATCTGCTCCAGCTGCTCCGGCTGCAGTTGTTACAGATGCAGCACCAAAGCCCGATCCTGCTGCTCAGTTTAGGCTGCCTGTTCGAACAAATCTGGAACCGCCAGAAGCAGCACAGTACACTGTTAGACTTCCTGAAGGTATCACAGGGGAAGAACTGGATATAATTAAGCTCACTGCTCAGTTTGTGGCCCGGAATGGCAAGTCTTTCTTGAATGGTTTGACAAGTAGAGAGATGAACAATCCTCAGTTCAATTTTCTGAGGCCTACCCACAGCATGTTTACATTCTTCACTGAACTTGCGGATGCGTACTCAAAAGTGTTGATGCCTCCTAAGGGCTTGACGGATAGGCTGAAAAAGAGTGTTGTGGATATGACAACGGTGCTTGAGAGGTGCTTGCATCGTTTGGAGTGGGAGCGCTCGGAGGAACAGGCACGGCAGAAACGTGAGGATGATATTGAGCAGGAGAGAGTACAAATGGCCATGATTGACTGGCATGATTTTGTTGTGGTCGAGACTATAGATTTTGCTGATGATGAGGATGAGGACTTGCCTCCACCTTTGACCCTTGAGGAGGTGAAAAGGAGAAGCAATATATCTGCTACAGAAGATGATGAGGTTATTGAACCAGGAAAAGAGATGGAGATGGAAATGGATGAGGAAGAGGTTGAGCTTGTTGAGGAGGGCATGCGAGCTGCTAGTCTTGAAGAAAATGATGGAGATAAAAAGGAGGTGAAGGCTAACGAAGAGCCTGAACCACCAATGAGAATCGTGAAAAACTGGAAGAGACCTGAGGAGAGGTTACCTGCAGAAAGAGATCCAACCAAGTATGTTGTTTCACCGATCACTGGTGAGCTTATTCCTGTAAATGAGATGTCTGAGCACATGAGAATTTCGTTGATTGATCCTAAGTACAAAGAGCAAAAAGAAAGAATGTTTGCAAAGATTCGAGAGACAACACTCGCTCAGGATGATGAGATATCAAGAAACATTGTTGGGCTTGCACGCACTAGACCTGATATATTTGGTACGACCGAGGAAGAGGTCTCCAATGCTGTAAAGGCAGAGATAGAAAAGAAGAAGGATGAGCAACCCAAACAAGTCATATGGGATGGTCACTCTGGAAGCATTGGGCGTACTGCTAATCAAGCCATGTCACAAAATATAGCTGGAGAGAATCAAACTGATGGGGTTGACAATGATGCAAGACACCTCCCTGGTCCTGCTGCTCCTCCACCTCGACCTGGCATCCCATCAGTGCGCCCTCTCCCACCACCTCCTGGTCTACAGTTGAATCTTCCTCGTATGCCTCCAAATGCACCACAATATTCAATCCCATCTGCTGGAGGAGTCCCAGGCTCCATCCCTCAACCCAAGCCACTTGGTGTCCCTATGATGCCAGGTATGCGTCCTCCACCACCTCCAATGTCGATGCCACCTGGGCAGCAGCAACCCATGATGATCAATCAACCACCGCAGATGCATCATCCAATGTCCATGAATCAGCAAAGCATGCCTGTGCCTCCTCCACCTGGGTCTCAATATGCTCCCATGTCAGTTCCGAGACCATATGCTCCTGTCCCTGGGCCACCACCACATGGCATGCCAATGATGCAGCATCTTCCGCCTCCACCGCAAGGTTTGCCTCCCCCACCCCCACCTGAAGAAGCTCCTCCGCCTCTTCCCGAGGAACCTGAGCCAAAAAGACAAAAGATGGATGATTCCATGCTTATACCTGAGGATCAGTTCCTTGCCCAACATCCGGTAAGGCTGCCTTCGAACTTGCACAGTTTTTCATTTTCATCCTATTTATTCATGGGTTTCTGTCTAAATCCTCGTGATTGTTCATTCACATGCAGGGACCTGCTTCCATCAAAGTATCTGTTCCAAACCTTGAAGATGGAAATCTCAAAGGGCAGACTGTTGAGATCACAGTGCAGGCTTTGTCAGAAACTGTTGGAAGTCTGAAGGAGAAGATAGCTGGGGAGATCCAACTTCCTGCTAACAAACAGAAGTTGAGTGGGAAAGCTGGCTTTCTTAAAGATAACATGTCACTTGCATATTACAATGTCGGTGCCGGAGAAACCCTTGGCCTTTCGATGAGGGAGCGTGGTGGTAGAAAGAGATAGATGCAGATGCAGTTGAGAGGTTTGAGTTGGGGTTTCCCTTGTTTGTGTCAACTTTCACGTTTCACTTTTGAAGATTACTGTTATTATTTGCTTGTACTGGTATTTGATGGCGCGGTTAAAGAAAGACTTAATGAAGACTTAAGATTCATGTAGGAGTAATTAATTCCAACGAATTGGGATTGTTCGGTAAATGTGCTAATAGTTTGTGTAGTCTTTAAACTTTTTGCTTTAACGATATGATTCAAATGCTTTGATAAATCGTGCTGAAGTAATAGGTTTGTAAATTTCGGTAGTAACGTTTTAAGGTGTGATTTTAATTATTTTAACGTTCGAATCTTAAAAGCCATTTTGGTAAACACGTACTAACTTCTTAGTTCTTACGTAGTGTGTGTTTAGTAATACCTTCTTCAAGTAGTTGTTTGTATTTTAAAAAAGTTATCAACGGTAATTATTTAAGTTTAGTTGTTAGTTGTTTGATCTTAATTATTAAAAAATTATCCAAAATGTTACAGATAATTGAAATAACTGTTTTCCAAATAGAACTGCAGTTCAACAAATGTGTTGATGCATTCCTTTTATCTATAAACTTTACTCCTAATGAATTTTTTCAGGTAAGCCCACTGATCAATCGCTGCTCAAATATTTTCTAATGTCTCTTAGTTGAAATTTAAAAATATTTGATACACGCTTATGCCAAATCAAATTCTTAATTTGCTTTCAGTTTACAAACATGAATCAAAACCATTGATTTCAACTACAATTACGAACCAAACTCCCCCCGGTACAGAAACCCGACCTTGTTCATTTCACCTATATATATTAATGAAACTGTTTGCTTAACTATCTAAAATTTTCTACTTTATTGTGCAAAAACGTATACAGAGAAATCACTATAAGCATAGATTTTGGAATTACATGGAGCAGGGGAGAGGGATGTAGTTAAAGGAAGGGAAAGAGAAGAGATAATGTGAGGTTAATCCGGGGAGAGATGGTGAAACTATAAGCATTTAAATAAGTAGGTTAGATTTCTTAGGGTTAGAACAATTTAGATCCAATTTTCATAATTAAACCTAAAAAGCTAATGAAATCACTAACGGATGTCTGGTTCAACACCAGAGGATTTTTTGTATATTTCATCAAACCTCAGAGAAATTTTTCGAGAATTCTGAAAATACAAGAGTCAAAGTGGAGATTAGACTAAACCAGAACAAACGACTAATTAATTCCTTAATTCCAAACAACTAGACTTTGAGAAGAAATTCCTAATCAACCTAGAACTAGCATGAAGAACAATGATCGATGTTGAGTGTCAATAACACAACATGTTTTCTCATACTTTTGATACAAATCTACTTTGTTTTGAGCTTTATTGGATATCATCTAGAGCAAATTACTTGTTATAGATGCTTCTTATTGGTGTAGATAATTGGAAAGGGAAAAATGTGTTGAAGTGGAGCTTAAGGCGTTGAAGGTTAGAAGAGTTGAAGGTCTTGGACAATATCTGGGGCACCAATCTGAAGGGTGCCCGAATTCCAGTTTCTGTCGTTTGGGGCGAGTATGGGGCACGAAGTAGAAGTGTGCCCCAAATTTCAGCCATTTGGGGCAACACCAGGGTGAGCATGGGGCGCCAATCAAAAGTATGACCCAAGTTCCAGCCATTTGGGGCAACACCAGGGCAAGCACGGGGCGCACATGAATACTCGCCCAAAGGCAAATTTTGTAGATTTTAATTACGACCGGTGGTGGTTGCTGCTCAGTAAAAGGACGGTTTTCACCAGTTACTTTTCACAACTTGCTCTCCCATTGCCCTAGGGATATGTGGGCCTTGGAATTAGGTTAAATAGACTTTCTAAAACACATTGGGAGAAGTTACCACGTACAATTTCAGATTCTAGACTAGTTTTCCCTCTATTGTTCTTCCTTGGAGCCTAGAGCTCTGGGAATTTCCTGGAGACTTCCATGGAGGCAAGTGAAGATCAATATGGCAACTTGAAGAACCAAGATTGGATTTGATTCTTCTACCTTTCTCTTGTTATTTTCACTATGTTTATGCTTAGTTCTAGAGTAGTTATGGAGTAGACATTTAATCTCCTTAGATCTAGTTTGTGATGGATGATTGAGACTTGATTCATGAATTATAATGGTTGTTTTCCATCATTTATGTGTTATTCCTTATGCTTCATGGTTAACATGTGAGATTCAAAGTATTGCTTGCATGTTGTTATCAAGTGCTCGATGAATTGTTTGAGAGAACATTTGTAGAGCATAGATGAAGGAATAACGTAGTAGTTCAATTAGCTTGAGAGGGTTAATGAGAATCTACTAGGTGTGTTTTAAAGCTTGAGATTACTGCAATTCTAGGTGCTCAATTGGATAAGAGATTTACCTTGAGTTACTTAGTTAATTAGGATAACTTTCTTCCAAAAGAAGTAGAAGTTAGGCTTAAGAATGCTAGCATCCGTAAATGCATCTCATAATTTTGTCTCAATCCAAATCATATAACTAAGGTCTAAGGAGAGATTCGATTAGTAAACCAACTAGATTCTTGTTCTCATAGTTTGCTTAGTTATCATTAAGTTGTAGAATTGCATTTAGTCATAAATTCCCATCTTACATATCCACTTTGTATTTCACATTAAAGTTCTAATCTCCTTAAACAATTGTTCATCTTAGTTTTTCTTTTGATAGAAAGCATACTCACACACACTTCACACACTATCTTCGTGGGATCGACCCTACTCACCACTCTACTACAAAACGATCCTTACACTTGAGGTTTTGTCGGGCATACATTTATTTGCCTCTGTTTGATTCGCGACATAGCAAATTGGCGCCGTTGCCGGGGATAGTATTGTGTTGTGGTGTTTAGTTTGTTTTCTCTGTACATATTTTCTTAGTCTTGTTAATATTTAATTTAGCTACTTTGTTTATCTTCTTTTTCATCTTCATTCTTGTAGGATCAAAAAGGAAGCAAACATGGATGATTCCATAAATTCCCAACTTGAGTTGTTGCATGCTTCTTTGTCCTTGATCTTAAGGGAGCAAGAAAAGCAAAATGCCAAAAGGATGAAGACAACAAATACATGTAATGGAGCATATTATGGAAATATGAAAGTGGATGAAGATGCACAGTTCTTCAACCATGGAAACATTTTGCCACCAAGACAAAGAAGATCCAATTATTTTGATATGACAAGACAACAAGAAGGCGTTACTTATGAAAATCCAAGAGGGGCAATATCATTACATGATGAATATTACCAAGATAAGATTGCCTCTTTGGGAAATTCTATTGTTGAACTTGTTCGGGAAATGAAAGTAATGATCGATGGGTATGAAGAGAAATTCACTAACTTGGTGGATAAGGTGGAGAGCATACAAGCAAGTGCAAATACCATTATAAGGAGTTTGGAAGCCCAAATCGCTCAACTTACATCTGCAATGCAACATTTGCAAAAGCAATATAGTCATGACATACCATTGCAAAGCAGCCAAGAATTGAAGTAGCAAAGAAGGGGAGGACGAGAGGAAGAATTCCAACTGGACCTGGATAGAGGAGTTGACGATGAGGTCCTTAAAAAGACCTCACTCATGGTACAATCTAAACCTACTCTTCCTTCTCATGTGAAAGATGATAAAAAGCATGGATATGATGATGTACTTGATGGGATTCTTGATGCGTTTAAGAAGGTACATGTGAATGATTTCTTACTTGGTGCTTTCTTGCATATGCCTAAGTGGGTTAAGCATGTTAAAGATTTTGGGCAAACAGAGTTAAAGTTGACTTTAATCATAAAGAGTATTGCTATTGTCTTTAAGTGCGAAACAAGTCATTAGTCAATGGTGAGACCTTACCTATGTTCGAAGAACATTGCTCATTTACTATTCCATGTACAATAGGAGCTTGGCACTTTGAAAATGTGATGTATGATCTTAGCTCCAATATTAATCCGATGCCTTTGAATGTCATTGACAAATTAGGCATGGAAGCTCAGCCCGCATCTTTAAGCTTCCAATTTGTAGATAAGAGTACATAATTTGCATGGGGTCTCTTGATAATGTCTTGGTTAAAGTGGGTAAATTAGTTGTGCCTATGGACTTTATTGTATATGAAACAAACGAAGGTGACAACATGCCCTTGATTTTTGGTAAACCTTTCTTCCTCACCACCGGTGCTATTATTGATGATTCGAAAGGTACTATATCATTTGAGTTTGATGACATTAAAATAGACTTTTGCATGTGTAAGTCTAAAAGTGTAGGTGATAGTGAGAAGATGCGCACAAACCAAGAGGACAGAACGGGTGAATGCACTTCTAAGGTTAAACTTCAAGTCAATAAGAAGGAACAAGAGCAAATGCAACCGAAAATGAAAGAGTGTATGCTTCCATTGTTAGAGACCATGGCTAGATCTTCCCCGATCCAACCGGCATCACCATGCATCGGCATCGCCATGCGTCCCAACTCACGGACTTCTCCTACCCGGTTAGGAGTTTTATGCCTCCCCCAAGACTCGAACATGGGACTCCGGGCTTAATGTCCCATTTCACATGAGTCCGAGTACCACTTGAGCCTCAAGTACAAAGGTTTTAATAATTGGGCATCTGTGGGTGTGTATTAGGGCTACTTTTGTCAATGCCCCATATCAAAAAAAGTTGTTCTGGACTTACTAGGCACTCACTAGGGAGAACTTGAGGTGTCTACTCTAAGTACCCCATATATGGGAACTTGTTCTGTGCTATAACTGTTGACTTCATGAACCAAATGTTTTTAATGTTTTCAATACCTTACATATGCTTAATATTTCTTGTTACCCTCCATGAAAATTAAAGCAATTACTTGAGCTTTCTAATGCTATATTAGATTATATTGATGAAAATTTTATTGAATTACTTTAAGTTTGATGGGAGGTTAACTATTGATGTTTATGAACTTGAGTCTCATTGTGAGTGCGCGTTTCATTTTACATGCCTGTTACCATGTTCATCTCCTGACTTGCCACTGAGATTATCGAAAAGCTCACTCCACCACCCAGTTCTTTGGATATAAAAATGCAAGGTTCCTACAATTCTCTTTTTATATCCTCACAAAACACCAACGGCAAAGAGAAAAGACTAGCTCTTGTTAGTTCTAGCTGAAATTAAAACAGCAGCGACCCACTCAGGCTGAACTAGGGGTGTTCAAAAAACCCGCAAAACCGAGAAACCGAACCGAACCGCATGATCCGAAACCGAAAAAACCCGTGAACCGAAGAAACCGATAACCCGCGGGTTCTAATTTTAGAAACCCGCGTATACCCGAACCGATCCGCATATGCCTATTTTCAAATAAATTATCTAAAATTACTTACTTCATCTCAATTTTCATTTAAATTTCTTTTATATTATGTGTGAAAACCCATTTCATACAACAATAATACATGATTTGCATTATTATATTATTGTTCTATCTATGCAAACTACTTTTCTTCATTTTGATGCTATAGATATGTACATTTATGATGTAAAATTTTAGAATATCTCCAAGTAAATTGAAAATTTTTATAAAATAATTATACTTAGGAATACCCGCGGATACCCGCGATCCGAACCGCAAAAAAACCGTGAAAATCGGGTACCCGCATTTAGGGTATCCGCACTCAGTGGGGCGGATACTATTTTTCTCACTATCCGCCCTGCCCCGCCCCGCCCCGTGCACACCCCTAGGCTGAACCACTGAAATGATAAAACTCCTCAGCTGTGACACTCTACTACATTCAAAGCCTTCCAGTTTCTTTACTTTTCCAATTAAGTTCCCAACGTTTAATTCAAACTGCTTTCACCCTTAAAACAGCAGCAGGTCGCTACGTCCAAGCTGATTTCGACCACCTTAACTTGCAAACTGGGTTTCGGGTCCTTCATATGAAATGTAGCTAAGACTTTCAGCTTTCTAATGCAATTTGAATCATCCCATTCTGATCTCTGTAGCTCAAAATATGAAATTTCTTGCAAGATAACTCCAATCTGTCAATAATCCGAAAATAATACAATCATAAATATTTTCAAAATTAACAATTAAATCCACAATTAATCAATTGTCTCCAAATAAGCTCTAAGATATTAAACATACTCAAAATGGGTATTTAAAGCTCAAAGCTTATTAGAATAACTAAAGTATGAGAAAAAATATATATAACAAATATCAACTTATTAGTCGTGGGTGACCAAGAGCAGTGGCGGAACCAGGATTAGGTTGGAGGGGGGCCGGTAACTTGCAAAAATAATACAATAGAAAAAACTACTTGTCCAACAATTTTTATATGACTAATATATAATATGATATAAAAAACGATCATATAAATGTTTAAGAAATTTGAGCTGAACACATCGCTTGTTATTTACATCAACAGAATTATTCAGAATGACATCTAAACTAACCGTTTCACCAAATTACTTTTCAATAAAAGAACTAAACTATGCAAGAAAATCATCTTCTATTTTTTTAAGTAATCTATTATTCACAATTGTCATGGAAGAAAAAAAAAAAGATAACAAAATATAAGTGTCAATTAAATCATCAAATAAATAAAAAAGAAAGGTAAAGAAACAAGATAGGTCGCATCAAAGAAGTGTATATTTGTGGATAAAAAAAACAAGAAGTGTATGTTTGGAAAAATTGAGAGAAGTTGAGAAATTTTGAAATGTAGAGGAAGTTTATAAGAGGGATTGAGAGAAATGTGAACAAATTATGATAAAAGTGAGAACAAGAAATGACTCAATAAATCAAGAAGAAGGCAAAGCAAAATCAATTAAAATTAAATTAAATTAATTTGTTTACATTAAATTAAAATAGTTTTATGGAATATACTACCAATCAATTAATCCCATTAAAATCAATAAACTTATATAACTTAAAATAAATTTTATAACATATTAATACTACCCATACTATGTATTTGGAAAAACTTTGGGAGGGGCCATGACCCACCCCAACTCGCACACAGTTCCGCTACTGGCCAAGAGGGCCCACTTGGAGAAATATTGGATGATCATCACAAGTTTGCTTCTATCCCAGGTCGCAGGGATGCGATTCAAAAAATCAAGGAGCTTTTAAGCGTTCTGCTGCTTCGCCAGCTTAAGATGAAAACATTAGGTTAGCTTTCCAGTACTATATTTAATACTCTACAGATGTCGCGCATAGATGTAGTTCTTGTTGTCAGTTATTTATACCCTGCTCTCATTTTTTTTCTTTGCATGGTAAGTCTCTTCAGAGGACATGGATGAGAAGTTCGTGCATTCACTTTATAATGCTTTCAGGGTGAGTTATCCGACTCTAAAAACCGAACTTAAAATACTTTATAGTCGTTTTGTCGATGCATGCGAATCTAATGTGTTCAAAGGCCACCTTGTGACATTTCCACCACTCCATGTGGTATCGTGGAAACGTTGGATCATGGTTTCTGCTCTCCAATGAAATCCCCAGTGTAGTGACATGGTTTTTGATAGGAGTCGCCACCAATCTTTTTTTTTCAACTAGGGTCGATTGGAAACCCGAAAATTGGTCTACAAGAGATTTGACCTCGTTTGTTGGTTACGCGCAAAAATTACAAAATTTTCGAGCGCCCATAATTGGTACCACGAGTTCTTTTTAGATTTTTGGTTGATTTTTATTTTTTTGGTGTTTTTATAGTTTTTTTAAGGAGTTAAGATTAAAAGAAGATAAAAATTGGTAAAGTGAAAACAAAAGTCTAAAATTAGAATAAGAAAAGTTGATGAAGAAGAAAGAAAATGAGGGAAGGTGGGCTATAGGTCTTGTGAAAAAAGAGAAAGAAAAAAAGAAAATACCCCATAGATAATTCAGAAAGAACTGTTATAGTCGCCACGTGAGCGACGTTTGATGTATTTTTGTATATATGTTAGTCGTTTGTTGATTCCCGCAATGACCGGGGTTCAATTTTAAACATGTGGGCCACATTTTCTGTGGATCTGAGCGTCCCGGAAATTTTATCCAAACCTCATTTTTGAGAGTTTTGAGCACTTTTGAGGTCGTAAGTGCATTACGGACCATTTTAAAAAATTTCATTTTTGAGGACAAAATGGTCAATTTTCGGGAAAAAAATAAAAAAAAGTCAAAGTGAATAGTGAAAAGGAAATGAGACGGATGATTAGGGGGTTTCAAACATAGCTCAAAACAGGTGAAAAATGGAGTTTTTCACCTGTTTTTATTCACGTGAGAAACAGAGGTGAATTCACAGCGCGAAAGTGAGCCGAGTTTTTCACGTGAGAAACTCCTTATTTCACCAGTCTTCACCATTCGTCACGAGCTGTTGCAACTGAAGTTCTTCTCGTCTGCATCGTCGCGCTACCATTGTCTCGGCTTGCTAGAGTTGTGTTGCCCTGATGTGCAACACGAAAATGTGCGCACAGACAATCAGGCGCATATAGTCTCAAGACAATATTGTGTGTTGCGCACAACAGGCCGCATATAGTGTCGCACAATGTGAAAAGATGTGAACACTATTCGTGCGCGTAACACAACATCGCGCACAACGTCTACGCACATGAAAAACCATCTGTGCGCGCCGCACAACTGTGCGCACAGACGACCGCACATATGATTCCTAACTACACGCCCATCAACTCAATTGTGTACAACTCACCCCAAGAAGAACTTAAAGGACAGAGATGCACGAAAGATGAAGGGAATGAAGAATTCGATTTTCATACAGTAGGGAGCGCGACAAAAGGAAGAGAAATTTGAGGCGAGAAACGGGCTGGGTGGTGATTTCACACTCTGCCCTCCTCCTTATTCACGGGGCCCTCAAACTTAACCATCTTCTTTTCACTTTTCTCACTCACCTCCAATTTACTCTCCTATTAGGTGAAAAACTTTTTGTTCACTTCTTATGTTTGAAACCCCCTATTGAATAGATAAGGGTGGGTGTGTGTGGCTATTATTATTATTATTATTATTATTATATTGTTATTGTTAATATTATTATTGTTACTATTAATATTATTTATATATATGTAGGAATAGTAAAAAAACCCCTCACCTATATCTTCTTCTTCTCTCTTCTCTCCGCCATGGCCGACGCAATTTAGGAGCAAATTGGGCTCTTTCAATTTCTCACCAAAAGCTTGAAGGTAAGTTGGTTCAATCGATCTTTAGGAGAAATAATTAACTCCTTATAAATCGGTTTTTGTGATTGTGGCTCCGGTTGGAAACCGTGAGCATTCGAAATTTGGGTAAATTTGTGATACTTTCGTCGGTCAATTATTTTGGGCTCTAAGCGTTGTTTGGCTCTTCAGCTGCCATTTTGTCTAAGGGAGGAATACGAGGAAACAAAGCGGAACACTGACGAAAATCAGTTTCTGGTTCCCTGCACGGAAACAAAAGTTCAGATTTGTGAAGAGGTAATCATATATGTTATTCACGGTGAAGAGTTATCTACTGTTTTACGGATCAGATTTTGTAAATGAGTTTCTGGGTGTGAAACCGTTAATGTCTGAATTTCTGGTGTGTGGCGAAGTTGTTAAGATCTGTGATTTTATGGTTCCGGGATGTTTATTCTGTGATCTTTTGATGAATTGTCAACATGGAGTTAGGTAGAAACTAAGCCAAAACTCTGCTGAAATTAGTTCATGGGAATCTGCGCAGGAGCCCGGTTCGGGAATTTTCAGTGTATAAGGTAAGGGTTCGGTTTTCTTTGATTTTGCATTCTGGGATGCTTATATATGTGTGTCGGGATAACTGGGGCTGAGTTCGAGTTGAGGGTGGGACCCGGTGATACTGAACTCAGTTTATGGCATAGGCTCGGGTATGCTGGTGGACGCTGAGATAACTTGTCCGGCAAGTTACCTCATGTTATTGTCCGGTAAGTTTCCTTCTGCATTCTGGCATCTGGATCTGTTCTGCGTAGGATAACTTGTCCGACAAGTTACCTCCCGCCACCACTCGGGATAACTTGTCCAACAAGTTACCTCCTGCATTCTGGTATCTGTATATGTTCTGCTTCAGGATAACTTGTCCGACAAGTTTCCTTCTAGGAGTGCTTTAGGATAACTTGTTCGAAAAGTTTCCTTTCTGTATTCTGCTATCTAGATCTATTCTGTCGGTAGCGGGGATTCCGAACCTAGGCTGGTACCATGCCTCTATTATTTTTGAAAACCTCTTCTGTAAGGCTAAAGGCCTCAGAGGTCTACCGATTCTGTCTGACCATTAACATTTCTGACACCATATTTATTATTATATGTATATCTGATTCCGTTTGTATATGTGTTTTCTGTGCAGGTATATCAGTTCCGTGTATTCTGGATTTCTAAGATACCCTATCATATGTCTAACCTTTATTGAGTTCTCAACGAGGACTCACCTTATATCTGTTAACTTTTTCAGACTCGTCTGATAAGAAGCCCGAGGAGCAGAGTTTCTCGGTGCTTTCTGGTGTTTGTTTTCATGTATTATTAATTCCGAACCTGACTTCTGATTTGGAAAAAAGGGTAGTCCCGTTTGAGATTCTCTCCTATTCTGCAAGATTCAATTTTGATTGGAGCACATACTGAGGTTACTGACGGTTGTCTTCTGTTCTCTGTTTGGCAGCAGCGGTGACTTACGTGAGGTTACGTTTTGAGGATCTTGGTGTACCAGATCCCTCCACACACATAGGTATTCTGGATATTAGGTTCTGGATCTCTATATGTAAACGCATGCATGTAAAGTTATGTTACATCACATATGTATCTGTATGAGGATTTTCGCATTCTGCTGCATTCTGGAGCCGCGGGGGCAAACTCATATTGTCATATTCGTTTTTGTGTGTATATGTGTGTTTGAGTTCAGACGATTCTCGTTATTTGCATTACAAGTTAATAGCATGAGTAGAGTAAAGAAAAAATTTTAATTGGGTTGGTTCTGGGCCACCACAGCTAGGGAATTCTGTTTTACTGTTGCCCTGATTCTGGCTCCCGCTTACGCCACCGAGTGTTCCGTATTACGTAAGCTTTCGCGGACAGGGGGTAATAGTAATAGGTGGTGTCAGAGCAGGTTTAGTCAAGTACGGGGATCAAGTGAAGTTATGTTCTGAGCCTGGTGTAGTCCATAAGTGGATTTATGTTATGTGTACGGGTTTGGTAGGGCGAGCCATTGTGCTGCTGCTTATTCCAGGGATGTTCCGTAAGGGGTCTGGTCACCCCCTTACTTGAACATTTTTGGAATGGGTGTCAGAGCAGAGGTCGGTTCTTCGAGACGTACTATACAGAATCATATCTGAATTTCAGAAAGGGCAAACGCCCAGAGTTAGAACTTTTGATATGCATATGTGATTCTGAGATTGAGGTTATTGCATCATGCATTGCATTTACATTATAGAGACTATAGAAATACCGCTGCTAGCTTCTGTTAGACACTCACCGTCTTGTATGTGCTCTTCCATCTGTGAATTTCAGAAATATGGTTAATATTCATCGTCAGTGAGGAAGAGATTAGGGTGAGCGGGATAGAGATCCTGACTCTCTGAGAGATGTCCGACAACCACTGGCTCTGGGTCAGCAGTTGCTTCCTCAGCATAAAGCCTCCCCCTGACCTCGCATAGACCCTGGAGCAGATCCGTGATATAATTACAAAACCCGGGACAAATTGTTAGAGTTATTGACAAATTTAAGAACGATCTCGCAATTCAGAAGGCTCTTCGGAAGATGGGGCTTGATGGGTTTTCACAACTGCGGTTGACGTGACTTCACAGGGAACTTTGGACAGAGCTCGCATCAAGGGTAGACTTGGTGAGTAAAACACAAGTCCATTACACTATCCGCCAATGAAAACAATATTCGGGTTACCAATAGGAGGTAAGCTGCTTCAATCAAATGCCCAGGTATCCGAAGATTTGTTCAACAACGCTTCTTCACAATTTACGCTGCCTAAAACGGGACGTGTTTCAGTTTATGAACTCATTTCATTTTTAGAGCACGCCGCGTCCATTGAAGATGAATTCAGATGCAAGTTCTTACTATTTATTATAGGAACAATGTTGCATCCAACGGATTGTAAAAAAGGAAAATTTTTGCACAATGATGGGAAAGAGACGATGAGGGCGGCTAGCATGAGGAAATGAGACACTTGTCTCATTTATATATAAATGGAAAAAGAAAGAAGGAAAAAGAAAAGATATAAAAGGGAGAAAATGCCAAAATGGCATAACTTTTTTCCTTCTTCTTCCTTGCTCTCATATCAGCCGAACTTGATCACCATGGATGCCTCATGTGAGCTGAAAACTAATTTCCTCCAATACTTGAAGAAGCTTTGAGGTAAGCATACCAAATTGATCCTTGTAAAGAGTTAAGAAGTTATTACGGATCAGATTTTGTGAATTCAGCTCTATTTGGAAACCATGAAGTTCTGAAAATTTCTCCATATTTATGGAACTCCTCCTTTGGTTGATTTTATGGTTCCTAAGCCTTCCTTGCAAATTCTATTACGCACTTTATGTTAGGAGTGTAAGGTGAATCTTTGCGAAAGTGGTGCCAAAATTTGTTTCTGATTTTCTGCACAGATGCTCAAACTCAGATATGATTGAAGGTATGGGTATATTATTGATCAGGGCAAAGAGTTGTACATTTTGTACGATTCGGATTTTGTTGAAAAGAGGTTATGTGAAAGTCGTTATTTTCGGATTCTGTTACATTGTGGCGCCACCACTTGAGGGTTAATTTGATGAATTCTGAGTGTGTATTTGTATTTTATGAATCAATTGTGTACAGGGAGTGGTCAGAAACGTAGCCGAAACTCTGCCGAAATTTATACCGGGACGGCTGAACAGGAAATTCGATTTGGACTCGTGTGAAAGGTAAGGGCTCAATGTGTTTCTCGATATTGCATTTTAAGGCATGCGTATCGGAATATATTGAGGTTAGGTTTGGTCCGAGGGGTGGGCCCGATGACACCAAACCTAGCCATATGGTATACGCATTTGTGTGCAGGTTCTGGGAGCCGCAGGATATGTATCTACACCTCAATGGTGTAAGTTTGTGTGATACACCTTATGGTGTTGTGATTATGTGTGTGCCTCGGTTACGGCCGGGAAGACTGTCATTGTGTTTAGTCTAACTTCATTTTCATCCGTTCGTTGCTCTGCATTGCATTTGATTGAATTTGCATTGTTTGAGCATGTGTATGTATATATATGTTGTTCTGTATATGCTTTTAGCTTTGTTGCAGGTTTCTTGTACTTCAAGTTAACCATGCTTATACCTCAACCCTTACTAAGTTCTCTCCGAGGACTTATCCCTTATATTATCCATTTCAGGAGTACTTGACCAGCAGTCCGCTGAGTAGAGTCGGGGGTAGCTTTTGTGTTTGACATTTCAGGTACCGTATGTGTGTTTTGATCAGTTGTGAATTTCATGTGTGGAGTAAGGGATAATGTCCGTAGTGTGTGTGTTTTGGTGTGATTGAGCCTCTCAAGATGTGTGTGGTATTTAGTTTCGAGGTTCAGTTATCATTGAACACATTTGATTTCTCACGGTTAAACTTTCTTATGTGTGTAGCAGAAGCAGTATCTGCACGTCGAGGGCAGTGGTTGGACCTTGAAGTGTCACCACATCGTACGTTCTGTATGTATTCCAGTAACATTTTGTGGCTCTGTATATTGTAGATAACATGTCTTCATGTAGTAGTATCATATTCAGGATTTCTGCTACAAACCATATATCTTCTGCAATTGTGGATGTGTGTATTTTTTGTGAAATCAGACATATGCTGGATTTCAGTTGTGTGCATGTGGTTGTGGTTATGGAAGCGTTTTGTGCAAGGTGTGTGAATTGTACAGATGCGCATTATTTATGGGGCCCACACCTTATGGTAATTATGTGTGCGGAAATGCATCGGTGTGTTACATTTGAGGTTTCTGTGAACAAAAATTTTAGATGGTCTGTGGGGCCCACATAGTTACAAATGACTTGTGGGGCCCACAGGGCTCACCTGACAAAGGTGTTGTTTGTGTGATCTGTTACCCCTATCTAGTAAAGTTACGGTGTTGCAAAATGACGTAACCGACCGTACGCTTCCGCCTTAGGGTGACAGGGGCCTACAGTTATTCTGGCACGGCAGGGTCGAGCTGCAGCTCACCCTGCCAAGAGCCATGAGAGATTTGCTCTTGGACAAGTCAGGTTCAGAGTCTTCCTTACTTGCTCAGATTAGTGCACAATTGACTCGGATGGGGTAACTCAGAGGTTGTTTCGAGACAGTGTCTCGGTGGTTTTGGCTTATGACATTACTGCAGGGACGGTCGATGTTCGAGATCCTTGTGGCAGGTGCTTATGCAGGGACCAGACCGTTTTCAACTCTTTGTGAGCTGTTAAGGTGGGGGTTGGTGGCTTCTGTTTATCTTGATTATGTTGCGCACCGGTGCCTGGTCTGGGGGTCCAACTCTTGGATCCCTTGGATTTCTCAATTCGGTGACTTCTGTTGGTGATGTGGTCTTCTTGTCGTGGGTGGCATGCTAGGTTTTTAAAAGGGGGTCCCTTGATGGCATGCTAGTAAATAGTCTCAGGTCCGAATGTGGTGGTCGGCCACCTTTTGCGTGTCAGAATGCTCCTTTTGGGGTAGTTCAACTAGCAAGGGGAAGCTTGTTTTCCCTACCAGCCTTTTGGTAGAAGTCAGGTGTTAGCGAAGTTGGTGAGTCCCTTGATGGCATATCCTCGTAAATATCCTCATGTCCGAACGTGGTGGCCAACCACCTTTTGTGCGTCAAAATGCACCTTTTGGGGTAGTTCAGCTAGTAGGGGAAAGCTTGTTTGTTCCTTACCAGGTTTTGGTAAAAGTCAAGTGTGAACGGAATTGGCGAGTCCCTTGATGACATGCTCGCAAATAGCCTCAAGTCTGAACGTAGGTAATCGACCACCTTTTACGTGTCAGAAAGCACTTTTTGGAGTAGTTCAGCTGGTAGGGGGAAAGCCTATTTTTTTCACTGCTAGCATTTTGGAATAACTTAGGCTTCAGCAGAGTTGGTGAGTTCCCTAGACAACAGATTGTAAACTTTTCATTAACGGCGACTTGATGGTTTGTTGGACTTTTAGCTTTGAGGGTTCGACAGTAGAGACCCTTTCTAGATTGTGTTATGCTAGGTTAATGGAATATTGAGCCTAGTGGGCCGGAGAGAGGTAAAATTTGAAAATATGAAATATTGGAGTGAAAGGGAAAAAAACATTTTAGAAATGTTTATTCGTTCTTCCATTTTAGAAACATTTTAATACATATAATATCATACTGTATAATATAAATGTTTATAGTTTTAAGATAACTTCAGATTTTCATATTTATGTCGATTTTGTAGTGAATTTAAATGCTATAGCTATATGAACATTGAGTTGCTGTTAAATCAATTAGAGTATCAACTTCTATTTTTCCAACTAGGCTTCTACTAAATACCAATGGTATGCATTTGAGTGAGGTCAGGCAACAGTCTCCGGAGGCTTGAGCTTGTCAGCTTGAGGCTCAAACTGTCCAACTTCTAATAGTTTGGGTTCTAAGTTGACCTGAGTTAAAATTTAGGTCCTGAAATGTCGGAGTTTGCAAAGTTGAGAGTAACAGAAGGAGTATTTGCAAATTTAGGTTTTAATAGATCCGCTGCCCATCTGATCTCCCTGCCCACACCCAGTTGTCCGTCGCTGCGTACCAAACAGGACGCCGCCGCCGTGAGATACTCTCCTCTCCTCGCATCTATCCGCCGCTGCAAATCGAATCGGAAGCAGCAACTTGCATCACATCGCGAGATTACTAACCTTTCAAGGTAAAGTCTTAAAATTAATGGAAAAGTTGAATTTTTTAATTATTCCATAGATTGTTGCAAAAGAAGCTAGCTTCTGATAATTCAGCCTTTTCTATTATCCGATTTGATTGTCTTTGGAAAAGGAGGTAATTCGGTTTGACAGATAGCTAGCTAATTGTAGGAATGAAGTACCATGAAAGCATGTGGGAGATGAGCAAGTTTGAGTCGATGGGGGAGGATATCATGCTGGAGGTATTCATGAAAGTGGCCCAAAACTTAAAGGCAGTTATAAGGCTACGATGCGTATCAAAATCATGGCGCCGATTGGTGAATTCCCGGTGCCTCCCTAAGCTGACTACTTGTAATGATAATCCTCTGGAGTTGAAAGGCCACTTGCTGAAAATGGAGTTTAATGGCTGGACTGATATGATTATAAACTGTTCCCCGTTGCTGGCATACACCGCTCATCGCTGCTGCCAAGGAGGAGACCATCACTTTGGCCAAGAAGAAGAAGGATTATTGGAGAAAATTAAGAGCAACGAGGAGAAGGGATTAGTGTTTTTAGATGCCTGCAACGGATTGATTTTGCATCGACTGAATTCTTCATCACCATCACCTCCGGTGTACCGTGTTTCCAACCTGGAAACCAACTCGTGTGTTGTGGTGAATGGAGAAGCAGACACCGCGGACATTATGTTCAACAAAACGGATCACGCAGCCCTTGCTTATAATCCGGCAGAGTCATTAATGTCGTTCAAAATTGTTGTCTTCTTCCTTCGACCCCTGGCAGGCTACAAGAAAATGCGTCACAAGTGCATGCGAATCTACTCTTCTAAGACAGGCAAGTGGACTCCGGATTTGAACTTTGACCATCTACTTGACTTTGGCATCAGGACTCACAGATGGCTGATGCAGCATTCTGTCTACCTCAACGGGGCTATATACAGATCACTACGTGGGTATTATCTTTTGAGATTTGAAACGGAGGAGGATGAAGGAAATTTTGATGAGCGCCCTCGTGCACAAGCTATCAGCTTTCCCCAAGGCACTCATCTTCTTACTCCCCATCAATATGTTCATGTAGGAATCAACAAAGGCCAGCTCATGCTTGCTTCGGTCTATGCTGAAGATCATTGTTTGAAGGTATGGGTTCTGCAGGAGGAGCCTGTTCATGGTAATTATCAATGGATCCCCAAGCACCGTTTTAGGCCCTCTCAGATACCTGGATTGGAGTTCAATCTGCCTTATGCGATGCCTGTCACTGTCACTTGCCCGGTTGGTTTTCACCCCAATGAAGAAGCCGTTGTCATTATCACTGTCGACCACTTCCAATTTCGTTTCAGTTGCTACCATCTTCGTCACAGGAAGCTCATCAGGCAGAGCGTTTCCACCAGTTATGATTATGCTATACGCGGCAACACGGATCCACAGGACGTTGGTTTTCGCCCCTACTCCTTCCCAATCTTTTCATGTTCAGTACCGCTTATAAGTGAAGGAGGGACATGCTAGCCTGTCAGCTCAGCTCAGCTCAGCTCAGCCCAGCCCAGCCTTGCAAGTAAACCACCAAACGTTGATCATGCTCATCATCAAAGATCTGATTTAATTTTGACAAGACCATGTGAACTAGTTCTTTTCTGCCTACTCACTTGTATATATGGATCGTGGCCTCGAACCGACGTTCGAGGGCTGATACCTCGATGAGGCAGACCCCTTGCCGAACTTCTTGTTGCGGTCGCTGTGGGGCTGTTGTATGGCTTGTTCATCTCCTCGAAGTTCATGAATCGAGTGGCCCGATCGATGAACTCACCCATCGTTGTGACGGGGTTTTCATTGATGTTGTATGCGAGCCTTGACTCGCTACCAAGGCCTCGAGTTACGGCCAGGAGTTGCATGTCCGAGGAGAGACCACAGGCTTGGACGGCTTCCGCCAAACCGTCGAATGTAGTCACGAAGTGGTTCCTCCCTTTCTTTGTTTCACCCTTAGTAGGTGTTGGGCCGGTCTTGGGGAGGTCGAGCTCCCATGAAGTGTCGCAGAACGATGAGGCGAGGTCCTTAAAGCATTTGAAATGCCGGCCTCGTAACGCTTCCAAACCACGTTGATGTAGCCCCTTTTAGGGTGGAGCTAAAAGCCTTGCAGTATGGGCTCGTGGCGCGAGCCATCTCCATTTGGGAGATGTAACGCCGCAGATGGTCGACGGGATCTGTTGTGACATCGTAGCTTTCGATGACAGACATTCGAAAGCTGGCCGGTGCCTGGACGGCGATGATGTCTTCCGTGAAGGGCTGCGTCAGGAGGACCTCGATGTCGTCGAGGACCTCGTTTGGCGTCTTGACCAGCTCCTCGACCATGTTGATTCGGCGGAGGAGGTCGTCGACGCAGAGGTTCCCAAAGATGGGTTTTGATTTTGGGATTGCTCGTCCCGTTCGTTGTGAGGCGGAAAGCGGGCAGCCTGCATTTCCGCCTTGATGGTCTGCACCATGAAGGCTTTCATGTCATTGGCATGCTTGCCTGGAGGAGCGCCATCTGAGCGAGGTCAATGATGACCTGCTGTGGGGTCGTGGAGGGTCCGGCGAGGTACGTTAGGGTGGCCGCTTGCGGCTGAGGGGGCTGTTGTGCCCCCATTGCGCCATCAACAAGGAGGAGTGGCGGGGTTGCCACCAACTGGGAGTGGACGGGCTGTTGTGTCCCTGTTGCGCCACCGACAGGGAGTGGAGGAGGGGCATCAGAGGAGCTGGAAGCAGCATCCTCAACACGCACACTGTTGTGTGTTCTCCTTGTTTTCGCCATGAAAATGGGTAAGGAGGGGAAAAAAAGTTGATAGGAAAGAAAAACGGCTGTTTCGTTTCCCACAGACGGCGCCAAATTGATAGCCAAAGGGTGATCTCCGGTTGGTGCGGTTGCTCCGGTGACCGTGAGAAGACAGCTCCGGTACCTGAGAAGAACAAGACAAAGGGAACTCTCAGGTGCAGGAAGAGAAGAGAGGTGGGGTGTGTAGTAATCACCTTATTTGAGGCAGGCACCATCTAATATATAGGGTGGTGCCTGGGCCCGTTATGGGGGCCTTGAATGCTGGAGAATCACCATAAATGTATCCATAATTGGGACGACGGTGTATCGATGGTGTAATAATGGTGGAGTTATAGTGGCGTTACTCCCTTTCTTTTGGCTTAATGCCATAATTAGGGTAATGGTTGACTTGATAGGGTGAAGTCGGGCCTTGGCCGTGCATGACCTTTAGCGGGTCTAACGGGATTTATACGGGGAGGCCCTCTGTAATTACGAGGCTGGCCCTAGTGGGTGTGGCCCATATGGCGTTTGCGTTTTGGCAATACAGCCATATGGGCTGGCCCATATATATCATTACTCATGTAATATTATCATCTATGGAGAATGAGGGTTGCTTCCATCTACCTCTTATCTTGAATACTGTTTGCTTAATCATACAATTTAGAACTAGTTTCAAAATTCCAACTTCAAAAGTGTTTCACAATTCGTTTGTTAGTTACAACAGATTAGTTTGTTTCAAGGCCATTAGTGGCCCATTTGTGGAGGCCCAACTGTGGATTCCTGGCTGCGTGAAGGCTGAAGGCAGGAGCTGCCGCGTGATATGTGTGGTGATATGTTAGGGTTAGCACTTAGCAGCAAACTTACAGTGAGACCATAACGTTCAGGCGTTCTTCCGATTCGCGATTCAGACCAAAGTATTGTAGGGTTTGCTTCCGTCATCTGCAGTCCATCGTGGTTGATTATTCCAGAAGTTCGCCGTCAACGGAAACCCGAAGGCACCGTCACCGGAGGCGGGACGGACTGCCTGGGAGAAGGACAACTGAAATCGTGGAAGACGTGAAGGTAAGTAGTGCAGTCGTCTGCGTGTGCACCCTTTGGAGTATTAGCTGTCTTCGTTGTTTCTGCTGTGTGTGGGTGTGTTTGGTAAACGGAATTTGGGAATTCAATTCTTCCTTCTCATTTGTTATGCGAATTGAAGTTTGAACTCAATTATTGTTTGTGTTCTTTTTTTGTTAACGTTAGCATTGTCGCTAGTTTTCAGAACTGTCTTGTCTCTTAAATTCTGTTACGCGGTTCTTGTGTTAAGCTTGCTTTTCGAATGTTTGTTGCGGAACTACCGATCGAGTTTTGTTAAACGTAACACACATCTGTTAAGGTGTGAAGGTCTCAAGTTTTGTCATCGAGACGAGGGACGAACCAGTTCTATTGTCTCTAGCTGTGCTTTCTTTGGTTGCTTTGGTGCCCTGTGTTTAATCGGGCTGATTTTTGTAGAAAAATTTCTATGAGTTCGGCCGAAATCTTGGTTGATTTTATTTTTCAGCTTCACTTGAAGAGCGCGAACCGGCCTCCCTGTCTTCGCTTGGCTCAAGGTAACACGGTTAGTTGTTCTAGTTGTATCAGTTGGGGTCGTTGTTGCACGTATCAGCTGGTCTCTGCTTCACGAGGGTTATTTTTTTTGTCCAAATAACCTGTGTGAGTGGAAGTTGTCCGTAGATGTGGGTGTGTATTCTTGTCAGTGCATAGTAGTAGTTAGTTGTGACTGGGGAATTGGTAGTGCATTAGACATGTTCAACAGTGTCCTTAAGATGAGATAGCCGTCAGAGTTGGACCCTTAATTCACAGACGTTTAGGAGTTTAGAATGGAGAGGTTGGTTGGGACATTCAGGGGGAACGTATATATGCTGACCAAGTTGGAGGATAAAATGTTAAAATTGAATGACATAGATGTCAGACAGACAGCTGCAGTAGGTATTTAAGAAGTAAGCAATGGTACGGAGTGTCGAAGTCGTCAACGCTGTTGTACACGCAAACAGACAGACATTGGTTCTCATCCACATCCACCCACCTTAAATGCACAAACCGCTTCTGCCAACAAATATATTATTAATGGAATGACATCCCAACAATACCAGATCATGGCAGGACCTAACCCTAGCGTCAAACCCTAAAACAAGCAAGCATTGTACTCCCACATCCCATATACAAAATTCTTGCAATAAAGTCCAACCCTTTCTAAATAATTCCCAAACAAGTCCTTTAACTTAACCAAACAATTTCCTAATCACTCCATTTATCCAAAACTCCAACTAAACCTCTCCCAAAAAATTAACAGAAGCTGAATCCAAGAATTGGCACTGGATACCTGGATAGCAATATCAAATAGACAAGACCAACTTGCGTGATTCTCGAAGAGATTCAAGTACTATCACTGCTGCATTCCAAAAGCAATCATCACGTTGGCCAATGTCAACAGAAACATTTTTCCCAAACCATGGAAGAAGAGAGTTAACTTCATTGCCAAGAAGAGAATGCTCATGAAAAATGGCTACATGGTGATGCAAGGACTAGGGTAGCAGCCAGCTAATATCTAACGAGAAGCTTATCAACTGTAATTGACAGGGTCCATGAAGCTAATCAGTGTCTGCAATCTCAATCCATTCAGTAACATCTAACAAACTACTATAAGTCAAACTGCAAGCAATCAAAATTTCATGCCCAGAAAAATAGCAAGAGGCGAAACATTGCAAATGGAGCAGAGTGGGTTAACTCCACTACCACAAGACAAAAGGAATAGATGATTGGGAAAATGTACCAAACATATAGTCTTCTTCCTCAGCCTCATTTTCAGCAATGTTGAAATACCGAAGTTCATAAACATTCTTGTCCTTGTTGGCAACGATTACTCTATCTTTCAGACCTCTGTCCTTACTCCGTCTACCAGCCGTTACTCACCAAGTTACCAATGGTTAAACAGTCGGTGACCAATCCATATAATCGGAGGATTCTACCTCCTGCTCTGCTGGACAGTCATTTGTGCCTCCTCCTCCACTTCCGGTGGTCAATTGGCCGCAAGTGGAGTGGTCCATTTCCGGAGACTCCGTAGCCTCAACAATGTTGGAATCCCCCACCTCCTCCAACGGCGGACCCAAAAACTCAGTGGCAAGCTTAAAGCATATCTCTCGGATTCTCGCGACAACCTCTCTGAAGCAGGGTTCCTTATCAATGTTGCAGCATTCACTGATTGTGCCGATCACCTCTGCTGCTCCAGACGAGAATGTATACATAATCGAGCCAGTTTGTACAACTCAGCAGCCACCTTACGGGCCATGGGGATGGTGTTTTCATCTTCAACACTATCCTCGTGAATGATCGCCAAATGCTCCATGTCAGCCGCTAACTCCTCCAATTTTCGATGAAGTCTAATTCCATCCAAACCTGCAAAAACAAGTTAGAAGCACATGAGTTGCAAATGGAGGATAGTGAGTTATCAGAATAACTTTAATACGGTTGATAGAAATATTTTTAATCGTTAAAAATATAAACTTAAAGATCTAAAACTAAAGATCTGACAAAAAGAAGAACTATCATTGCATTAGGCTTGAGTCACTGTGAGCCTCACAATGACTCAAGCCTAATGCAATGATAGTTCTTCTTTTTGTCAGTTCTTTTTTTAGATCTTTAAGTTTATATTTTTAACGATTAAAAATATTTTTATCAACCGTATTAAAGTTATTCTGATAACTCACTATCCTCCATTTGCAACTCATGTGCTTCTAACTTGTTTTTGCAGGTATGGATGGAATTAGACTTCATCAACAATTCGAGAAGTTAGCGGCTGACGTGGAGAATTTGGCGATCCTTCACGAGGATAGTGTTAAAGATGAAAACACCATCCCCATGGCCCATAAGGTGGCTGCTGAGTTGTACAAACTGGGCTCGATTATGAATACATTCTCGTCTGGAGCAGCAGAGGTGATCGACACAATCAGTGAATGTTGCGATATTGAAAGGAACCCTGCTTCAGAAAGGTTATCGCAAGAATCCGAGAGATATGCTTTAGGCTTGACACTGAGTTTTTGGGTCCGCCGTTAGAGGGGGTGGGGGATTCCAGCATTGTTGAGGCTCCAGAGTCTCCGGAAATGGACCACTCCACTTGCGGCCAATTGACCACCGGAAGTGGAGGAGGAGGCACAAATGACTGTGCAGCAGAGCAGGAGGCAGAATCCTCCGATTATATGGATTGGTCACCGACTGTTTAACCATTGGTAACTTGGTGAGTAACGGCTGGTAGACGGAGTAGGGACAGAGGTCTGAAAGATAGAGTAATCGCTGCCAACCAGGACAGGAATGTTTATGAACTTCGGTACTTCAACATTGCTGAAAATGAGGCTGGGGAAGAAGACTATATGTTTGGTACATTTTCCCAATCATCTATTCCTTTTGTCTTGTGGTAGTGGAGTTAACCCACTCTGCTCCATTTGCAATGTTTCGCCTCTTGCTATTTTTCTGGGCATGAAATTTTGATTGCTTGCAGTTTGACTTATAGTAGTTTGTTAGATGTTACTGAATGGATTGAGATTGCATAATCGATTAGCTTCATGGACCTCACAATTACAGCTTGATAAGCTTCTCGTTAGATATTAGCCGGTCGCTACCCTAGTCCTCGCATCACCATGTAGCCATTTTTCATGAGCATTCTCTTCTTGGCAATGAAGTTAACTCTCTTCTTCCATGGTTTGGGAAAAATGTTTCTGTTGACATTGGCCAACGTGATGATTGCTTTTGGAATGCAGCAGTGATAGTACTTGAATCTCTTCGAGAATCACGCAAGCTGGTCTTGTCTATTTGATATTGCTATCCAGGTATCCAGTGCCAATTCTTGGATTCAGCTTCTGTTAATTTTTTGGGAGAGGTTTAGTTGGAGTTTTGGATAAATGGAGTGATTAGGAAATTGTTTGGTTAAGTTAAAGGACTTGTTTGGGAATTATTTAGAAAGGGTTGGACTTTATTGCAAGAATTTTGTATATGGGATGTGGGAGTGCAATGCTTGCTTGTTTTGCTCAAGTGATGGCTACACAACTTTGGACTTGGCTTTTTTGTTTTAGTGTTTGACGTTAGGGTTAGGTCCTGCCATGATCTGGTATTGTTGGGATGTCATTCCATTAATAATATATTTGTTGGCAGAAGCGGTTTGTGCATTTAAGGTGGGTGGATGTGGATGAGAACCAATGTCTGTCAGTCTGGTTTAAATGAGTATGCTTGGTATGGAAAGGCAAGGGAAGGGTTGAAGGGTAGAGGCGGCCGGCTTTAGGACCGGAAAGGAAAGGGTAAAGATATCGTGCCTGTTTTGTTTCCACTTTCCAATGGAACGAACGATAAATAGTGAATGTTCGTTTTAGTGACTAAAATGGGGCAAAGCAATTTGTTGGAATTGTTCTCCGGGCCAACAACTTTGTTTTGGTCCAAGCACTTTGTTTCCAGTTGGTTTATTTATTAGTTCATCAATTCGATGGCCTGAACACATTGGTCTGGCCCAGACATGGTGATCTGTCGCAACACAACAGTAGTAGTAGTAGTATTAGATAACAAAATTTGGTTGGTGTTAAGGCCAGTTTCGGTCTGCCAAGTTGGTTTACTTATTTTGGTACATATATTATAATGCTGGAAACCCAAATTTTAATAATATCTCCTTTGAAAGTAAGTAAATGTTAGACTGTCCTTTGAAAACGTATATGTCATTTCTTGGGAAATTAGTATTAATTAAAACTATGAGCATGCATGCATGCATGCATAGGAAATCTTCTGAGACAGAAGACTATATAACAGGCAGCGTTGATGAGTTGCAGCAAATGACTTCCCTGTTGTACAAATTTGAAAGTTTGTATAGTTCATTATAATTAGTCAACCCTAAATAAAAGTTTCAAAGTTTTATAATAAGAGTTCATAGAATATATAGAGTTTAAATTGTTTATTGTTGATGTGTTATAGTAGTGTGAATATCCGCAACAACAATGGGAAAGGTCATCTATATACATACATATACATATATATATATATATACATATATATATATATATATATATATATATATATATATATATATATTAGACGTCTTAGTTGCACAGTTCCTAGATAATTAAAACTATAGATGGAAATATAAGTGGGGGGAAAAAGTTAGAAAGCTATTCCGCAATTCCAAATCCTTTCTTGATTTTTTCTTATTATTGTAACTTAATTTTTTCTTTTGCATCCAACATGGGTGAAATGAATAGCGAAAATAATTCAAAAATACATATTCATGAAATATAGATTTCAAATTATGATACATATATGAATTATTTGAGATTACACGTTTCAACTCTTATGGAAAATTATAAATTAAATAATATGAAATAACATAAAGAAACCAACTGGGAGTACAAAATTTGTAAATCACAATTAAAAGGAATGTTAGAATCCTAAAAATAGATGCAAGTGGCTTTGCTTGTACTCCTACATACTTCAAAAGCTGATACATTTATTATTTTTTGTTTTATAGTTTTTAATCTGTAATATCTAGACATATAAAGTAATGGAAGTGACATGTTATAATAGAGTTGGGAAGTCAAGAACTAGTCCTATCAGTTGTGTATAATCTATCTAATATAGCAAACCAGAAAATAATGGAAGCCTTGGGAATGTGCCAAGCTCCCCAGATCAAGGCTCTTCAATCAACCATATCAAAATTTTCAATACAATGCATGTATGCGTCTTTCATCACAAATTTCTCATTCAAAATAGCATTAGATAAAAAAAAGTTTGAAAATAAGGTTTGCAGCGAAAAATATGTTCCCAAACAACCGATACACTCATCAAGAATATTCATAGTCAAGAAATCATTAGATCTAATGTAATAAGAATGAATCCATTTTACCCAAATGGATTCTCTATCCATAAATAACCGCCATATTTTTTTGGCATTGGCTGCAAGATTCCAATGGGTCAGCGAAAAAATACCAAGACAACCTTAAGACTTTGGGAGGCAAACTTTTTCCCAAGCTACAGGAGCTGATTTAGATTTTAATTGCCCAGTCCACAAAAAGCTTATACAACCTTTCTCAATGTCTAATAAAACTTCCTTAGGGAGGGGAAAGATTAAGGACCAATAGTTTTGAATACTAAAAATTGTTGTCTTAATTAATTGAACTCTTCCAGCATAAGAAAGAAATTTAACAGTCCAAGAGTTCAATTTTCCCAAAATTCTATCCACAAGAGACTCACAATGTTTCACCATAATACGAGTATCAACCAATGGAACTCCCAAATAACAAATGGGAAAGGTTCTCAATGCCATATTCATCACAATAGAAATTTCAGACATCAAAGCATCAGAAATTCCAGCAACAAAAATATTACTTTTGTTCCTATTGCAATAAAGACCGGTGGACTTGGCAAACACTTCCAAAGCCAAAGTGGGATTATTAGCAGACTTGAGATTTGGTTTTGTAAAGAACATGACATCATCGGCGAATAATAAGTGAGATAGGTTCACTCTATCGCACTTGGGGTGAAAATCAATAAATCTCTCATCAAAAAATTTGGTTAAAATTCTACTCCATTACTAGCACAAAGAGGAAAGGAGATAAAGGATCATCTTGCCTCAAGCCATTACCCCCTTTGAAAAATCCTCTAGACTACCATTAATCATGATAGAATACCAAGGACTTTGAACACACATCATAATCCATTTTCTAAAATTCCGAGGAAAACCCAAAAGTTCCAAAAAAAAAATTCAGAAAAATCCAGGAAACGGAATTGTAAGCTTTTCTTAGATCAATCTTTAAGAGCATTCTAGGAGAAATATCAGCTCTACCGTAACCTCTAATAAGCTCATGACATGTAAGTACATTATCAGCAATTAGTCTCCCCTTAATATGAATATATGTTACAATAGTATACAATGTCCATTGAAAAGTGATATAATGTCCAAATAAATATTATAAACTATCTGAATAAATTTCGAAATTGTCTATTCAATTTCAATTATCTAAAATGGTTTATTGATTAATTTCGTAAATTTCAATAAATAATAAAACTGTCTACATAATTATCTAAATTTGTCCGCTTTAAGATGCAAAATGTATACAAAGACTAAATGTTAAAGATTGTGCATCTTTTAGTCGAACAAGCAGGCAATGGCCACGTTCTCGGTGAAAGAAGTCCATTTGGCCGTCACCACTGTCTGGGCACACTCCCTACATCACCGGGTATGGAATTGGCATTGACGACGACGCTAGTACTAAGGGGCAAGGGCTGAGCTTGTGGCTAAACCTTGGGAGATTGTATATACTACACCCGGTGCAATTCACCCGGCTGCACAGTCAACTTTACCGTCCATTCTTTAAAAAAAATAGAAAAAGAAAAGAAAAGAATTTTCATTGACACACGGGAAAGAATTTTCATTGACACGCGGATCAATAAAATTGGTTTCACACAAACGTGTGTGAGAGAGAGAAGCTTTCTTCCTTGGTGGGATGCATCGACAGACGACTGTGAACCATCACACATCAAGTTTTCTAGGATGGATGAAATATACTCCCTCCGTTCCCGAAAGATTGGTAGATTTATTTGGACACGGAGATTAAGGTGAATGTAAAATATTTGTATATGTTTACTTAATTGTCCCTTAGTTGAGAGTGCACAAAAAACGAGGTAGAAAAAGTAAATATAAAGTGAGGATAGTTTAGTAACTTTGAGAGTGAGAAGTTTCCTTTTAAAGAAAGTGATCAATTTTTCTGGGACAACCCAAAAAGGAAATGTGTACAATTTTTCAGGGACGGATAGAGTATTACAATATGTATTAAACCCGCTGCAAAGCTGGGTAGCATTTGTACCTCATTGGAATAATTAAGAGTTTGATTCGATGTTCACACGTGAATAAAATATTTGAGTGATAAATACAAAAGAAAATATAATACCATCGTCCCTCAATAATTGTCTCATTTGTTTTGACAGTTTCACAGTATTTAATCTATGATTTTTTTCATAACTGTTTAGATATCGAAAATGAAATATTTCATGGACGTCTCATATTTATAATCTAAATTTTCCAAATTTATTTTTTAAACTGTTTATCTTTATTAAAATTTGAGTTAAATAGTGAATCTTGAAACAATAAAATCAAATGTGACAATTATTCCGGGAGGTAGTATGTTGTGAAATTTTGATGAAAAGATTCATAAAATGACTATCTCTCAAAGAGCCATTTAGACGGCAAAATTGGCAATGCCTCTCACTTGAGATGTATACTTATCAAAAACCTCCCTTTAATGCGGATTGCACTAGAAGAACATATTTTCATTTTCAAAAGAAATTCAGAATTATTATTCACTAGAGGATAAAAAGATAAAGTAAACATATAAAAAAGTATTTTTTAAAGGGAAAGGGAAATGAAGGTAATAGGTAAAGTTGGTATGATATACTACCCCTTTTTTCTCATACCACTAGTTTCTCTCTTATTTTCATATATAACATGCACAGAAATGAGAGAAATTGAATGATACTGAAAGAAAAACGAAAGAAAAGTATATTCTTAACTGTTACTAATCTTAGTAACTTTTTACTATTATTTTGAAATGTACTTCCGCCATCCAAAAAATTGAATGATTCGACTTTAAACTTATATTTGGTCCAAATTACTATCAAGAAGAATAATTGGTGAAAATTTTCTAAAAATAGTTAGAAACTAGAGACTTGAGATTATCATATGTCAGTACATAAAACTCATTTGAACTTCAGATGTAAAAATGTTGAAGTAAAAAAGAAAAATTAAATACTGAAAGCTCTCTTTGATACCATGCAAACCGCCAATTATAGACAAAACAAAAATGACACCTCTGCTGATTTACCTTTCCTCTCCCTGCAATTATGGATGTTTGATTCTGAAAGCTAGCAGACTCCAACAGTGCATCAAGTTGGATTTTACAAATTGGTCATACATCTTTTGGAAGTATGCCATTACCAACCTTTGATTTTTCTTTTACAACAAATTACGTTTGTTCATATCAGAATAGTTTAGGAGATGTAAAGAGAAAATAATGAGGAAAAAAAATTAAAAATTAAAAATATCTAATATTAAAATTGTAAAAGAATAGAGCCTTAGATTACTTCTACAACACAGGCACTTCCTAGTAGCTGTAACTCTGATGAACCCAACACAAAATCTGGGCTTGCACCAAATCTGGCTGCTATGTCGCATGATAAGTTGGTTGGTCTGACCAAAATTGTTATATGTAAGACCATAAGTTAGGACTTAGATTAGTCCCTACCTCTCCAAGAGCATCACCATCTCACAATGTGATGTATGCGGGAAGAGATCGACTGCCATGGCTTTAACAGGCCGGAAAGGCTCTGATTCAGGCATAGACTTCAACCTATGACGCGCCAAACCAGCACCGCTCATCTTCCTCCAGTTCCTGTTGTCTTTGTTCACCTTCTCGACCGGTGGCTGAGATGGAGTGCACAGCTCAATTGCATTTGCAACCAAGCTTTCAGGATTGCACGAAATGTACCTTCAATGTCGGGATTAAATGATCAGACAGAGAAAAGGGATTTCATTTTTTAATGAACACGATGTCATCTAGAAGAAAACTTACACTAGTCTGCGTAGATGAGAATGTGTTCTCAAAACTTTGGTCACCTGCAACCAAAAAAGATGGAATATTACAAACATGCAACAAATTAACTTGATCATGCATGCTATCTAACTAGCTGAAGAGATATGCATAGAATGTTTTATCATTTTGTTTTATTTACAGAGAGGCATAAACAACTTCCAGAAAAGATGAGGTGAAATGGCAACTTACTGTGGGATGCAGTCCCATACGCGGAGGATCAACAATTGCAACCACATTTTTAAACCGTTGGAACATAGAATTACCAGAACAACCTTGTTGGTTTTCAGGTTCAGCGTTGGAATTCTCTTTGGCACTTTGATCATGGCCAATAGAAGAATCTCTTCTTTCAGAGGATACAGACTCTTCATTGCCTTCTAAGGGTTGATCTTGTTCCTGAGAAGCATTCATGTACTCTTTCAACAGAGACGCGATAGAATCTTCTGCCTGTTAATAGCAAGAAGGTTATTATCGGATGACAAATTAGTTACAATTAGAAGGGCAAAAAACAAAAGCTACAAAGAGAAAGAGTTAAGCAATGCTAAGAATCATTCAAATTAATACTAGTAATTGTCCAGCCAGATGCAAAGGTGGATAGATCTTGACCTGTGAAATATATTTTTACCGCCACAAGGATCAAAAGCAAAAATGGAAAACAAGTTTCAAAACGAATGCACATCTTGTCATAAAAAAAGTGATCAGCCAAAGAGGAGATGCTAGAACCAATCTCACCTTGGCACAAACAAATCTACAATTTTTTATCCCGTTGATCTCAGCATTCCTAATAGCATCTGAAACTGCAGAAGCATTCATTTCAATGCCAATAACCTGGAGATTTAGAGGCACAAAGTTCCAATCATAGACTTAGAAGAGGGTACATAGTTAAAATAACTGATTAATAGTATTAAATCTACATAGGTGCTATGATCTCATTAACCAAATGACATTAGCAAAGCCTGACCAAAATATTACTCCCTTCGTTTTTTAAAGATTGTAGGATTTGACTTTCATGTTCTGAGTATCAGTGTTTGACTCAAATTATCACTAAGATAAATAGTGGAAAAACTTATAAAAAAATATATTTAGAAAATCTATACTTCAAATTATGATATGCATATGAATTATTAAACTTTATATGTCTAAATATTGATGGAAAAAATCATAAATTAAATACTGTAAAAACAGAAAAACAAAACCTACAATCTTTAAAAAACGGAGGTAGTATCAGCTTTGATATTCTGCCAGAATCCTGGTTTCATAACTAACCTATTCCTAATTTTTCGCATAGTCCTTTCATAACAAGGAACAATACAGGACGAAAACAGATGGCTTTATTACCATGCCAACACGATGAGCTAATGTGAGACCGATAGTTCCAGTCCCACAGCATACATCAAATAGCAGTGTATCAGGTCCCAACTGAGCCCAATCCCCAGCAAGTGAATATAGCTTCTCAGCAGCAAGAGTGTTAACCTGCAATAGTTGACCCGCTAAAAGACCCAAAAACTAGTGAACCAAATATTTTTAATTGTCAATACAAAAATCTTAGATCAAGACCTGGAAAAATGCTGTTGGTGATATTGAGAACTTGAGATGGCTTATATGATCATATATTCTTGCTTCGGAAGCATTATTAGAAGTCACATGTTCAGATCCATTCCCATCTTTTGGAATTGGTAGAACTCGCAGTGGCGCATCAGAAGGTGCTACATTAGATATTCCTAGGTGATCCTGCAAAGAGATCAACAGTATTTCTGACAAGGAACACTATCCAAAGTAGAAATTGTTCATATCACAGCGACAATTGGACGTGTATCACTTTTCACATCCAGATTCCAGAGATACATAAGTTGAGAACTAGCTAATATTAGCATGGCATACAAAATTCAAAGCTAGAATGCTGTTAGTACCTGGACAACCAATGCAGTTAGGGGCAAATTAGGAGAACTACCAGCACCAACTGCTACAAAGGATTGCAACATCCTCCCTAATTCACCATTTACAGTTGCATCATCAAAGCCTGCTGTGCAAACCTGTACAAGTATAGACAACTATTGAGTACCATGTTTTCAAGAGATACAAATGCAAAAATAAAGTAATTCTTTATCCTAAGTTTCCAACAGAAAAAGAGTATCAAGGTGCTTTAATATGATTAACTAAGATCGTGTTCAACCTCAAAAGATTGCTTAAAAATTTAAAATTCAACCTTCCCTCCAGTTTTTCTCTCTACTTATTTCTTATATTTTTCCCTCCACTTCTTAAAAACTCAAGATATTTCTCAAACTTCTTTCCAAAAGAACATAGCATAAGTCTAAGTTGGCCTATCATAGACTAACAGTCCATTCTCAACCAATATTTCATATTAAAACATGAAAACTTTTTAGGCACAAACCTGAACCATAAGCATGACTTCTGAGACATTAATGTTCTCTTGTTCACCAGCAGCACTCTCGGCAGATCTTCCTTCTCGAACCTTTGTGACAACACAAACATGTAATATGAAACTAGAGCATATCGATAAAAGCATTTAAAGAAATACTTACTCATGCACTCTCACATACACAATCAGTCATTGCAAAAAAACTTCATTGTATGAACCCTAGAGGCCTCAAGGAAAAGAAATAAGGGGTTCCTAACTGCTTTTCTGATGCATTGTCATTAAATAAATTAATGTTACCATTTTTACTAAGCCCAAAAGTACTATACCGTTAACTGTCGCCAGAAACCTGTATTTTCAAATCTATTCCAAATTGGTAAGCTCGAGTGTTGCAAAAACTCCTGAAATATTGATGCATATTTTTTCGCTATCTCGGACACGTTTGGGCAATCAAGAGGCTCTTCAACTGCTGTCACACCCTCCCTGAATATATTAGAGTTTCAGGAGCCAAATTCTATATTAAGTACTGTAGAGCGCTACAAGTGGCTTACCTGAAATTGCCAAGATTAAACCCCACAGTTGGCTTGCCTTCTCGAGAATATCCAACAGAAAACTCACACTTGTTACGATATCCATTCACAACTGGTGATTGAATTATACCTTCTAGTTGACATGGAAGCCCGGCTGTAAACATTGCAGTGAAAAAGATGTAAGAAATGGGGCATGCAGAGGTGCATCATATTTTAAAGCAGAAGAAACTGCCAATGCAAAAAACTTATGCTTCTCTTTTCACAGAAGTACCCAGAAACTATTTCCATTGTAAATCATGTATAAATGCTTAACACAAAAATACTGTTCTAGTATCAATTTTTAGAAATAATAATAATATAAAATTAGTGTAAAGTCAGAAGCATACCTAATTCCCTAGATTTTACAACCCATTCTGGTAGTGAAACACCTTTCGGACAAGCCTTTCGTGCATTTCTAGTCTGGACAAACACAACAATACCGATTTGGAAGGTTAAAGAATAAGGCAAGATGCAATAACAAAACTGAAGCACAAAACATTTCCACTTCCATACAAGCTTTATGAGCATTTGCTTGATAGAGTTCTTCTTGTGATCCAACTGATCACTATAAGACATGTGAGAAAGTGGTGTCACAGCATCACGTGCACTTCTTTCCTTGGAGACCAAAGCATCAGATTTGGAACCATCACCATTGACGGCATCATCCTTGCCGCCATCTTCGTCCCCATTTTCTGGTTTGCTCCTTTCAAATGACCGAGGAATGACATCTCCAACCTTTAGATTTCTGTTGCCAACAGACTTTCCTTCCAGTTCCTTCCATTAGGTTATACAACAGTTAAATACAGACGAACTGACATTTCAGCAGTAACAGATTTTTCAATAAACATAAAACTGGCATACCTTAATGGCGCCTTTCATTTGTTCTACACTCTCAAATGTCACAAAACCGACACACATGCCTTTCTTCTTCTTTGCTGATTTTAAAGGAATCCCCTGGTTCAGAAAACGGAGACACAAGAACATATTTTCAAAGACTCCCTTAACGAAACTAACAAAATCCAAATGAAAACTACTGATAGTCAAAACAACTCACTTGCTCCTCAAGGAACTTCCTTAACTGATCAGAGCTCCATTTCTTGGGCAAATGAACCAAGCACTTACGAAGCTCAAGGTCGCAAGTCTCTTCCCCATCAACCGCCATATCTGTCATCAAAATCTTCTCGTCATCTTCTTCTTCTTCTTCTTCTTCCTTATCCTTGGCATCGCATTTCAACTTCTTCGCTTGCTCCGACGTGGGGTCCCACGTGTTGTCCGGCCGCGGCCGGAGCTCCTCCTCACCGTGCGCGAACTTGCACGCGGTGCCATGGCTACAAGACCCTCCCGTCCTCCTGAAGTATGAGCAGAGGCTCGTTTTCCAGAGAGGGTTCTGGGTCGGGTCCGGGTCATCTCGCTTGCGTTTCTCGCCCTGGCCGGCTGCGTCCGTTGATGGGAGGTCATCTGAGTTGTTTCGCTCTTGAGTTTCGGTCTGTGTTGATGAGTCTTCGCAGCCGAGTTGTTGCGGTTCGCCGAGCTCAGCCTGAGATGGGTCGTCAGTGGCAGCGGAAGCCATTGCCGGTTGCCACTCCTGCTACCGCTGAGCACTTTACAGTTTAGGTTTCACGAAGGAAGACTTTTGTCGTGTGCTTAATACTTAAAAAGGGCTTACACTATAATGTAAGCACCAATTGCTATCCTTATCTCTCAATTTGATCATTCTACTCCTGAACTTTTAATTAATCGATTCTCTCTGTTTTCTTTCTTCTTCTTCTTTTCTTCGGGTAACATTTTCTTTTAATTTAAGCATTAAAAGGTTACACAACGTAAATAAATTTCTGGAATTTTTTTAGCAAAAGGTCACTTTGGTCCTATTAAAAAAAGCTTTTCCCTTTTTGTTTTCAATTGATATATCAGAAAAAGCAAAAAGGGAACACAATTGATAAGATGATACTCGATAAAATTGTTAAGATTTGGAATGATAATTCTGAAGAATTTGGTGAGACATTTAAAATTGATTTGAAGTGAGGTTTGTAAGAAGATAAATTGTAAGAAAATGGTTGATTTGATGTTTTGTTTATGAAATAAATTTATTTGATGAAGAATACAACCAAAAGTAGCATTGTACCATCTATATTCTTCCATGTTATTTGCCTCATACATGCACTGAGGGCAGTGAATGAGCCAATGCTATTGCTCATAAACCATTGTCAGATTTTCACAAAGATGGTACTCGTCTAAAAATAAGCTGCAAGTCTATCAGGAGTAAATTTTAGCAGTATTTATCTCCGTGTGTGTGTGTGTGTGTGTATTACCACCTGGTATAAAATCATGAACTGGCTTGAGCTAGAAATGGCTTGAATGTCATCAGCAGACCGATGAACTGAATGAGGTTGAGTGTGAAAAATACCATCTGATCACCTGCATTTACCAGTAGAAGAATTTTGAAGTCCGCACAAGATAAAGGTCCCATTTGGAATATCTGTTTTAATTAGTTGTAGCGTTTATAATCATTTTTTAATAGTTGAGATCAAACAGCTACGACTAAACGCTGAAAGCTACCTGTCGATAGCTTTTTCGAAACGCTTAAAAAAGTTGTTGTCAAACACAAGCATGGAAATTTAAGCTTTACATGCTTACCCGGAAGGAAAGATGCAACCTGCCGCTTCTGTGCCAAAGAAAACCTGTAATTCCATCATCAACATCATCATGGTGCCATGAGGATCCAGAAAATTCCATAACCAAAACCACACCTTTACATGGATATGGACCCTACAATTTGCATGAAATTGTGCACAGGAGCAAGAAACTTACAGAGCACCTCCGCCAGCGGGCCCAAATGCTTTGAAAATAGACATTAGGGTCATTGAAATTCCATTAGCAGCTCCTCTTTGAGATTGAGGCTGCGACGTGATGGTAAAGAAAACCCGAATTACATCCAAGTAAAAATGGTAAATTGAAAATACATGGCCTTGTTCAGGGCTTTGTGAAGATTTCCCTCAGCAAAAACTCAACATACCACTGCATTGTTTTGAAGTATGAACAAGCCTGTTATAGTAGAGACCTGCATAATATCAGGGAAAATACACTAATAAATCTGAATACGTGTGGAAGTGCCAGCTTGATACAGTTGACTAATCAGTCATTATTTTCACCAGGATTTGGACAATTAAGAAAAACATCCAACTGTAAATTAAAATGGGAAGCGGAAATTCCTGGTTTGAAGAGCAAAAAGATGACAAACTAAGCAAAATTTTCACTGAAAGAACATGAGTAAATCTCCAAGTGCAACATTGGAAATGCATTATTCTTGAGGATCACAATGAGAGTGACTTTTTCTTGACTTGCCATGAATGGTTTGGAGGAGGGTTTTATTCAATCAGATTAAGCAATAGTCTCAGCACAAGTCTAAGAATACAAGATCGCATACAATCTACTAAACCCAGAAGTGACATTCTAGGCAGATGGAAACAAACAACATGCACCTCCAGCCCTCAAGTAGTTATAAAATTGATAGTAAAAGCTATAAACACAACACAGTAGCTACACAGTTCTGAAATCCGTATTGACAACAAAAGATTACTAAAAATGTTCCTCAGTTAAAACAAACATCATAAAAAATTTACTATCAAGATACAATATCCAACCATCACAAGAAAAAGAAAGAGTAAGAGGAGAAAAAGAAAACAAAAAGTTTAGCCCCTATCTACTAATCTAGCAAACATACTCTAGCTTCATTTGGGTGCAAAAGAGACACTAACTTCGATCTCATTCCTGACTTATTACAGCTACCATTACGATTTCTTTGGAAACCCAAGTCTTCTTAAATCTTACTTTCTTTGGAGTAACATCTATCACTCAACTGAAGCAGTGATGTAAGATGACTTACAGAGAGAGTATTCCTCAATGTTGATGCACAATTTATCACCACATGGAGGGATAGTCCGGACAACATAGCTACATATGGGTAACTTGCCAATAATGGAATTGATAATGCCTGAAGATAAGAGTTATAGATATAATCATGTTAGAAGAGTGAAAACAAGAATTATAGAGATTTACTTCCAAATGTTTCGTTGGGAGGCCAGTAATCAATCAACTATTTCTTTGTGAGGGGAAAGTGTAAGAGTGCATAAGAAAAAGTTGTACCGCTGAAATACGCGTAACTGTTATTGGACCAAGTATTCTCTCAATCGGAGGATATAGCGATAGTTGAAAGAGTAGAAGACCAATGCCTGCAGAAATGATTAATCAGTGTACCAGGGTTTTGGTGAGTAAGCTTTTATATTGCAGAAACTTCCCCTCTCTACACCTCCATAGGAAAATTCTCACATGACAGGTGATGTCTATACTGCATTCAGACGTCCCCGTCCCCCCCCCCCCCCCAATACAGACAATAACAAGTTTACTGCAGTGTTAGCAATTCACAAGAGCAGTCAGCACACAAACCAGATACTGCAAGAACTTCACCAACATCTTGAGATGAGAAGCTTAATCCCCCAAACTTCTTATTACTAACTGCCCACAGTGCAAAAACCTGAGAAAGATACAAGATGGTGTGAACATTAACTAGGGACAACTGCCATATTATGGGAAGATAATACAGTTTACTTTTACAGAGGCTGCTGTGTGGATTAAGAGAAAACATTACAGTATAATTACAAGTGGAAGCAGAAGAATATTAAGCCAATAAAGCAAATTAAACTAAGGATTAAGGAAAGTGAATTTACTTCAGAATAAGCTATTTCTTGAAGAGAGAAAATGCAATAAACTAGAATAGCAGACATAAGCGGCCAATTCTTCCACAGACTCCATCTATCACTGGTTTTATGTTCTTCAAGCTCTACATCCTTTTCCTTCCTATCTGACCTGACATATTTACCATCCTTGTTCTGAGTATGCATGTGCAAAGTCTCCTGCAATAAGAATTATTACTACTAGAAATCACAAAGAGGCAAACACTATAAAAGATACTATTGACAATGTAGATACAAATATATCGATAAGTGCCGTTAAATATATATATATATATATATATATATATATTTCAACTCATGGCCGTATCATGATATTTTCCATGCAAATGGAAAAACCTATGATGATACGGTTTGAAATTTCATCTCATATTCCTTCGAAAGAAGGTTGCGACAGGAAGGGCATCCGGCGTAAAACGTTGCCACTTTGTTTCTGCATGAATTTATAGTGTCAACTAATTTTTGACAATTAATTGCCACTATAAATTTCATGCCACCGACCCCAACATAGTTGGGATTAAGGTGTTGTTGTTGATGATGATGATGATATGTGTGTGTGTGTGTCGATAAGCGAAATGGGCTCTTTGAAGTTTAAAGTTCAATATCATAAATAAAAATATGGCATGAAAAGTAAATCCATGTCAGAAATTAACGCTGAAGTTAAAATTTACTACAATAAAATCTCCAGAACTCTTTATTATGTTGTTAATCGGATGCTGGTGATACTGCAGCATTAGAAGCTACTTGTGGCTTTCAAGAAAATTTCCTTAGCACGTTAGCTCATATGTTCTTCCTTTTAGTTACCGGTGAAGTTAGATAAAATTCTGTAAAAAAACAGCATAATTCATCAATTCAGAACTAGAAACCTACTCATCACCATGAATACTCATGAATGGAGACTTACTGGCAGCCACCCACAACCCACAAAGACTGCAAGAGAATAGAGTGATATTATGAGGCAGGGTAAGAAGTAAGGAAACCTGAAAATTCACATATAGGAGTATCAAAATTGAGTAGGTGAGCGAAAACAGAAGATACTAATAGAAAATAGAATCAATTCCAAACAAACAAGCAGATAAATTACCTCCCGAAAATAGAGCTTTTATAAAATACATTGGGGAACTTTTCTGCAGGCTAGTTAATTGAATGCCTTCTTGTCAGCACAACGTAAAGAAGAAAATACAGAAACTATAAACACGACAACATATTAAAAGTAAAATGAAAGGGTAAAAGATACTTACATGATGAAGCGTATTTTAGAACCTCCTAAACTGTAATAATCCAACGGGGGTAAAATGGGAGAAACAAGTACCTGAGCGAAAAGACCTCCAATCGCTGGACCGATAACAAGTCCTATTCCACGTGAAGTACTAACCTTTCAAATAGAATTTATAATTCTTGTTTGTTCATTACAGTACATTAGAACACGTGAAAAATGCTACCACCATATTGATTTTCTTACAACTGAGAGTGACAAAGCCTTGTACTCTTCCTTAGTGACTTCTGTAGCATACGCCTGCAATAAAATCTTTTAAAACTATGATAGATTGAAGTAGAAAATCTAGTTTAGAAACACTTTCCAGTAGATGCACTTACCCTTATGGTGCCAAGTAGGCTATTGAAACACCCAAGGAGAAATCTCATTGATATAGCCATCCAAAAGTTTGTACTGAGTCCAAAAAGTGCATTGAACACAACCCTGTAACCCAGAGCATTAGTAAGATACAATAACTTCATCTATATCATATGTAAGAGTATGCAGGTGTAAAGCTACTCACACTGAAAAGGTCCCTAGTAAAATAACAGGCTTTCGACCATATTTATCAGCTATCATTCCCCATAGAATAGATGTCAATGCTCTTCCCACCATAAATGAAGTCCCTGAAGGAAAACAGGTCAGCTCTGAATTAATCCAAATAATGTACTAAAATCTATCATCCTCCTCATCACAAAAGGAATGGTAGTTTCAACAACAAAATTTCCAAAATTGACCATAGTAAGCGAACTAACAAAGCAAGAATCATGCTGCAATATTTATATGCTCTGACTGAGTGGCTGAGTGCAATGAAAAAACTGCAGGCATACTAAAGGTGATGCGATAAAACATCGTTAAAAGTGTCATTTCTTGGACCGGAAGGCATGTAAGAGTCTGAATAAACATGAAATCCAAGCTAAATTACCAATCATTCCCACATAATAACCAATGTCTTCCTCCCTTTTTGCTATGTGGAAGTCCCTTACCTGCCAGCAGTACAAGCCCACAAAATTATGTCAACAATTAGGGAAAAGAACTAAAAAACATCTGTGCGGACACAGAATGTGACTTCCAGGTAACATAGACAAGAAGAAAAAAAAAAGTTCCCCATACAAAATTTCACTTGTACGTAAGAAGCTTCTCAGATAAAATGAACATACCATGAAGTAAGCAAATGGAAAGAGCGATTGGGTTGGCAGAGCTGAATAAGACAGAAGAATAACAGATACAGGTGAGCAAGAATAAGATATTGGTCACAGCAATCTGAAAGAAAGAACGAAAGATGCAAACCAGTGCAGAGAGAGACGAGCCAGATGAAGGATAAGTGTCTGTAAGGAATCCCGGTTTGTTGTAATTTGAGACGTTCCGTTCGACAACCTGGGCAATTCTCATGATGTTGATCTGTTCCTTGTTCCAGCAGCGCTCGTCCGTGCTCCTCCATCTCCGGCCGATGATAAAAGGTAGCTCTTTCCATCGGCAAAGTTACCGTCTCGCGGGGATTAATGGTCAACAGGCGAGGTGGGGTCAACATTAGACACAAACTTAAATGGGACAATAACAAGTTAACCATCCAAGTTTTTGCATCTGGCAAAATCCATTCTCCAGGCATCAAGTCTTTGAACCCCTCTCTCTCTCAAAAAAAAAACTCATTATCATCGTCACTCCGCTCATCTTCTAGCCGGATCCGGCCAACTTCGTTCCTAGGGTTATCAATTGGGCGGGTTATGTTGGATTCAGGTCGGGTTATTCGGGTTTCGGGTTATTTCGGGTTGGTCTGTTTTCGGGTCAGGTCGGGTTTGGGTTCGGGTCATTCAAGTTTCGAATCATTTCGAGTTGATCTGATTTCGGGTCAGTTCGGGTTTGGGTTCAGGTCGCCATCGGGTTGAGTTTACTTCGGGTCAAGTCGGGTTCAGGTCATTCGGGTTTCGGGTTGTTTCAGTCTCGGGTTCAGGCCGGGTTCACCCCACCGCCCCCGGAAACTGACGGAAGCGTCTTACTTGCGGAGGTTGGAGGTATCGGCGGCGGGTGAATACGGAATTTCTTCTTAAAAGGGTTGTGGACCCGGAACTCGTCCTTTAAAACATTTTCTCCTAAGTTTTAAGGTTATTACGTGTTTGCAGATTTTACGACGTCTAACTAGTCCTAAACCTGCACCCGAGACACGTTAATGGTTTACAAATTATCGCGCGCGCAGAAAACATAAGCAGATAATAAGTCATACATGCAGAAGGAGTTCCGCCCTCTTCGTAGGGTCGGAAACTCCCCACGAATAACATACAGTTTAGGTTCGAATATTAAAAGTGTCTAATATGCAGTCTACACATACAGAGCCGAGCCAAAAAGCGGAATTATACCTCGCTAAACAAAAGTTGTTGCTGCTGCTAAACATAAACAGGAGAAATAATGTCAAACTAACCAGATAAATTTTACCGACAGATTACAGGAAGGATCTAACGAGAATACCCCTGCATAAAAACAAATTATACCTCAAAACATACAAATTGCAGATCGAACACCGCGGGAGGTCTACTCCGCAGGTCGTTTGCCCGGATTCCCTGAAAATATTTAGTATGTGGGGGGTGAGTTCTCGAAAGAACCCAGTAAGGGGGCAGGTACAGTTTCGAGAAAAACTTTTAAAAACGTTTTTCCCTACACAAAAGATTAGCGTGCCATGAACTAGCATATAATACAATCCTAAGTATAAACAGGAATATGATATGCAAATGTTGCGATGCCTAGCAGTTCCGTCAGATTGGTGGTACTTTCTCATACAGGTGGTCCCCGACCACTGACAGCACCCTACGACGGCTAGTTAAGCCCATGCCGATTATCGGGATCAGAACGCATGGTACCAATGAGGGGTGATCTGCCCCTAACTGTCAGAATAAAAAAATGCGGCATAAAGCTGACGCAGAACAGAAAACGGGTCCGTTGTCGACCCCCGATTAGCAGATCCGATATAGAATAAGTTCAGAAAAATAATAAAACCTGCAAACCTATGTACCATGTGACTAGCCCCGATAGTCACTGGGCCCCACCCTCGACCCGAGTACTAGCTCTTAACTAACATAATAAACATGTATTGTGTATTAAGAAAGCTAAACTCTTTACCTCGACAGAAACAGATATCTACTGTGGCCCCCCTGAAGCTCACAAGCAGTATCCCAGAAATGCAGATTTAATCTGCCAGAATCAGAAACACAGAAACACAGAATACTCAAGTCAATTAACTAAAGTTCCTTACTGTGGGAATTTATCTAAAATTACCAATTAAGTCCCCTAACTTTTCAGAAATTTGCAAACTTGCCCAAAACTTCACAAAGTTGCAAAAAACGACAACTTTATACTTAAAGTGTCCAAAGTTACTTCCATAACTTAAAGTGGCTAGCTTTCCTTTAACTTTTCCAAGTTTGCACTTTTTATCCAAACTTTTCCATAAAGTTCATTTTGGTACTTAACTTTTACTAAGTTACAAAATATCCAATTTTGTCAACTTTTCAACACAAATAACTTTTCAACCGAATATTTCGGCCCAAGGCCCAAAGTTTTGGCCCAACTTCCTTTTTGCCCCTAAACTTTATAAACTTGCATTTTTACCACACAAATCAAACTTTCTTCACCCAAACATCATTAAACAACTTCCACAACACTTTAACTTCACAAACACATCATCAAACCATCATCAACAATTCGGTTTCTTCCAAAAAATTACCAAATAAATTCCAACTTTTTCCAACAACTTAAAAACATGTTAAATATACTTATAACATGCTTTTTCAACAACTTTCTTCAACAAAAATCCACCCAAAAATCATTCAACAATTCGGCCTCCACCCTAAATTTCAACTAACATGCTTTTTCATGATTTCTCAAGAACAAAACATGTTCATCATGCAACCAACTTCAACATAGTTGAAGATCAAAATCATCCAACAACCAAACTTCATAAAAATTACCAAGGGTGTCCATCACCTTGCTAAAACTTGTAGATCAACTCAGGATGAGCTGTTGTTGAAACAAATCCATCACCAAAATCCTTCAACAAATTCGGCTATGAAGAGCAACAAAGATAGATGAGTTTTTCTTCCATGTTTAAACTTCAAAAACATGAAGATCCTACCAAAAAGAACTCAACCATACCTTGAAGTTAGAGTTCCAGGAGCCCAGAAAGTAGTAGAGCTTGGCTTGTTGAAGATCCAAGCTCAAAACTTCAAGAAATGAACTTTGGAGACTAGAAGTTACTACTGGACCCGAAGGCTTGCACCAGAGTTTTGAGGGGCCTTCCTCTCACTTTTGGATCTTGCTTCATTCAGAGGAGTTGTAGCCAATACGTAGATGAAGAGTTTCTCTGAAGACCCCAAGAGCTGATTCGGTCTTTTGCTAGGGCATAAAGACTGTGGAAGTCAGACGAAATTTCTGGGCAACAAAGAGGAGAAATGTGCTCTCTTGCTTTCTTTTTCTTTCAAGTGTTGGAAGAAAAGAGCTGAAATGAAAATGAATGGTAGAGAGAGGGAGAGAGAGAGCCTGTTAACAAGAGAAAATGAAGGGGACAAGGGTTCTTACCCAAAATAAACCTTGGTTAGGGTGAATTGTGTAAGAGGGGACAAGCTTGTAAGGGCTTGTCTCCCCCTTATCCTTTTCCATTAACCATTAATTACAACCAACCAAAAAAGAAAAAGAAAATATCTTCATCTCCTTAACTACAATTAAAAGTTTAGAAGTTACCATATTCAGTTGTTATCTTATGAGATCAGGAAAAAAACTCTAAATCTGATGTGGAGTTGAAGTGGAGCACATGTGGTGCAACCAAGAAACGAGTTGTTTTTTTTGTAATTAATGCGGTTATCCTGTATTAATATATAATAGTAGATAGTAGATTTTCAAATCATTTTGGGATAGGGAGAGTATTTTTTTGTACAAACCTTTGGAATGTTAGCTAGCTTTCTTGTGCAAAACCTTGTTCGCCCTACGACTTGACATTGGCTTGCCACTGGAAGGATGACAATTTGGTCTTCACCATCGTGGATCGAATTTGAAATTTAAAAATAAGTAAAATTGCTATTTTAAAAAATCGAGAAACTATTTTTTAAACAAAAAAGTTTTGCACTAGTATAATCGACTTGTTATCACAACATTTTAGTATTAAACTCATTAAAAAATAGCTCTCAAGTACAACGTTTATCATAAAATCTCACCCAAAAATTATTCAATGATAGAATCACCCTCTACCTATAATTTGATGGCAAATTCGCTTTTACACATACAGACTATAGTAATAAAATAAAATAGGCTCTGTTTGCAAAACCTGAGTTGGGCAAACAATGGTCAAACTCAACTATACCCCCTAAACTAAAGCAACTCAACTTTAAACCCTAAAACTTCTTTTAGTGCTCAATTTCATCCCCGTACCCTGCTTACCTCCTCGATTGCCCTGGCTCGCCCCCCGCCGGCTGTGCCACCTTCACCCACCCCCTGCCAGATGCCCGAACACTTCCCCACCTGATGATGCACAGTCCTCCCCCGTCCCTCCATAGCCCAGACACATACCTCATCTCGTGCTAACTGCCGTTGCGCCGCCTTCCATCTCGCTGCCCTTCCATGTATCTTCTCGACTTCTCCAACACACCCAGAAGCAGATCTCGTGGAGCCGGATCTGAGCTCCGTGGTGTTCTCGTGGGGCTAGATCCGAGTTTCGTGGCGATCTCTCGACAGCGGGAGTGGCTGCAAGGCGAGCACGCGAGGGGAGATGGCGTGACACTGGTTGAGTGGGGCGGCGTGCCCATCCGGCCGGGAGAGGGCAGAGGTGGCTCCATTGGGAGGAGCTAGTTGGGCATGGTTGAAGACATGGATCAAAGTGAGCAGTAAAAAATGTTTTGGGGCATAGGGTTAATTTAGGGAGTGAAGTGGGATTTAGTAGTAATTTAGGAAGATGGTTGAAATCAGATTTTAGCCTTAAATATGAGAGTGAAATGTTACTACTACCACTACTTATTTTTCTTTAATAATAAAGAAATTTGAAACAGTCCAAAAGAAAAAGGAAGTGATTTTGGAAAGGCCCATGATCCTCTGTAAACACAGTGGCCCAACCCATAATGCACAAGCATTTATTATTTTCTTGTTTTTTGCGTTGAAGGTGGTAAGCATGTCATGGGCCCTACCAACCATGTGATCATCTAGGGTTTTTTTGACATGAATTTTTGGTTCCACACCAAGTAACTTTCTTCAAACACATGCCTTGGCTTGCTACTTCCACACCCCAAAATCTGGAAATAGCAAATTTTGCCCTGGCAGTAAAACCAATTACAGTGGCCACCATATAAAAGCTTCCGCAGACAAACGCGGTTTCTTTCTCTTTCCCTTCCAACAGCTTCTTCTTCAGTTCTTCTGCTGCTGCTGCTGCTGCTGCTGCTGCGGCTCTCTCTCTCTCTCTGAGTGTGTCATCGTCCCACTCTGCACTCCTCTCGCTCGCTTCTAAACCCTAATCCCTTTCTTTCTCTGTTCATTACATCAAAAGGGCTGAGCTTCAGCTTTACTCACTTCTCTCGCAATTTGGGCTTTGTATTGTTATGGTTATGGCGATGGTGGAGAGTGAGACTGTCGATGACCAGAAGGAGTTGAAGTCTCCGTGGAAGACGCCGCCGATCGACGGCGAGAAGTCGACCGATGCTTCGGTTATGGGGGCTGACTCTTGGCCCGCTCTTGCTCCCGCTCAGCAACGGCCCCGGAATCCTCCGCCTTCAGCTCAACCTCCAGCTCCAGCTACGCCAGCTGGGCAGGTCAGTTATTCTCGTTTACATTGATTCCGCAGTTATTATTGGCTTCAATGGTTTAGAAATTGAGTAGCCGTGTTTTAATTTATATTCTGGAGAATGCATGCTCGCAGTTTTTTCATTATTGGTAGCTATAATTATAGTGAAGGGATATCTGGAGATCAGTATTGAATCTTCTAGAATAAATGGAGAGTGGGAAGTGCTTATCAGAAGCTAGTGTAAAAAACAATGTTTAGTACTCCATATTTTTGTTTGGCCTACTTCTCTTGCAGGTATGGTTAGGTGAAGTACAGGATCATGTAGAATTGAACTTCTGTGTAAAAAAAAGTGAGTAGCCAAGATTTCAACGGGTTTGGGGTGTCTGGAATTCTAAATTTTATTCTTGTTCGGTCATGGCTTGCAAAGTTACTTGTCTACTACTCTCATGTTGAAGAAGGATCAGTGTTATAAAATTGTGTGGGCTTTCTTTTTTTGTTTTTTTAGCTCATACTCTTGTCAGGAATCTGCCAGCTAATGAGATTGTCACTGTTGGAAAGGTAAAAATAATGAGGGTAGTGAAATTCTTTTTACAGACTTGCTTTCATTAGGAATCTACATGAAGTACATAAATAAATAATTACGAGTATTTTTTTCAGGATTGTAGATGTCAGTGTATCCATATTTAATCAATGTAGCATGTAAAAAGAAGATGAAACTTTTAAACAAAAGATTTTTTTGTTTGGTATTCAGGGAGAAAGTGTGCAGCATAAGTCAAATGGTTCTGGAAGTGCCAATTCTCACAAGCACTCATCACCACGTTACCAAAAGTCAGGGTCTAAGCGCAATGCGACTGTTCCTCCTCCTTTTCCTGTACCTTTACCTTATCAGCACCCATCTATGCCTCCTATCTTTCCTGGTATGCTACCTCCACCACATATTCCTATTCCTGGATATGCTTATCCACCTTTTCCTGGTCCTTTTCGTAACGCTGAAAATCAAGTTGGAAAATCTGGTTCCGATTCTACAATGCAAGCTTTTGTGCCCCCAGTTCAAAGTATTGATGGCGGCAGGAATGTGCAGCCTCCTCCGCGTGGAGATACAGATGCTTCCGTTGCCTCTTTTCCAAGTATAAGACCCATGCAAGAACCTGGTGGCCACTTGAACTACTGGTGGCATCAACAAACTTTCAATCCTAGAGGTATTCCAGTGCAGCATGGTACTGGACCAAGGATGCTTATTAGACCACAGTTCTTTGGTCCTGCTCCCGGGTTCATGGTTGGTCCGGGCTTACCTGGTAATGTATTGCCCCCGCTGTCAATTATCATTCTAAAGTGTGCAGAATATTGGTTGCTATCACTTGTCTAGCTTGAACTTGCTTATTAATGACTTTTTTTTGCCTGCATAATCATACTACTGATTTTAGAAGTGGGAATCTTCTTTCTTTTTAAAGCTTACAGAGTGTGGCTGAATTATTTTACTTACCTTCCAGGGCCTGTGTACTATGTCCCTGCTGCACCTCCCGGCTCTATGAGAGCACCTCAGTCTCCACGGTTTGCTCCATATTCTACAAGTCAGGGTCCTCCACCTTCTGCAGAGTTACTTGACTTAAGTGCTAATATTGTGAAACAGATAGAGTATTACTTCAGGTAAGTTACAGTGTGGAGGTTTCCTTGTAGTATATTTTGTTTATTGTTAAACATTCTTTTCTGTATAGATGGTCCTCTTATGTCAAAGAAGTTTGGATCAAATATTAGCTGTACTCACTCTTATACATATATGATGTATTTGTGATCTAGCGTGGCATTTTCATTTTTGTATTCACAAATGTTCTCATTCGACACATGCTTCACACGTGAGGTATTTTTGTATGAAATAGTGGTTTTCTAGCCTTCTTGGACTGGGTCAGAAAATGCCACTGTTGATGGCTCCCCAAAGTCACATTTGGAGAATTTGTTAAGCTAGTTAGTCATTCCATGTCGTGTCAACCTTTATCATTCAGTAGGCCCACTATTCTGTTGTATGTGTTCCTTCAGTATCATTCATGTGCAGTAGCTAGTTCTTTAGCTGTGCATATGGTTGATGTGATCATGTTAAATTTGTTAACATTGCCAACTTCCATTTGTAGTGATGAAAATTTGCAAAACGATCGTTACCTTATTTCCTTGATGGATAATCAAGGGTGGGTTCCTATAGCGACAATTGCAGATTTTAAGAGGGTACTTTCTTCTTCGTTACTTTGTAATTATTCTTATTTGAGTTTTGTAAAACTTGTGCTGCATCTACTTTTTCTTTCTTAGGCAGCGTCTTTGGTTGATATTCCGTGAATAAACTGATCTTTCCACTTCATACTTGTATAGCTTATGCTTCTATGTTGATAATGTGTGGCAGGTAAAGAGAATGAGTACGGACATACAATTTATTGTTGATTCACTGATGAGCTCAAGTATCGTAGAGGTGCAGGTTAGTTCATAATTACTCTTCCTGGTGTTTTTTATGGTCTTTGTTTGGAGACTGATGAAAATTCATTTTCTGCTTATAAATGTTTTTCTAGTACTCCCGTCCCAATCAAGTTGTCACTTTTCATAAAAGTTTTTGTCCCAAGCAAGATGCCCCTTTCCAACTTTTGTTTTAATCCTTCCCACTTTTACCGTTAGGAGGTAGCTACTCCTAGCATTAGCCACCTATGCACCTAGTCCTACCAACCTACTGTGTTTTGTGATGCACAATGAACGGCTGCAGTGCAACTTCTGTGTTTTGTAATGTAATTTCATCACTAGGTTAGAGGTAATATTGGAAGATCATGTAAAACTAAGGGAATTATCTAAGACATCCTTATCTTTACAAAAAATTTAAAAAGTGATAACACGTTTGGGACGGAGGGATTAGAAAAGTTGTGTCAAACCTACCCGTAGATGATGTGACAGATAGACTTTAACGAGATCAGTCCTTTGGCAAAGCCCAGAAACTGATCTCAGAAATTCAAGTGTGGCAGACTTTATGAACAGTCACACTATCAGTGGTCCATAATTGCACGTATGGTGAGAATGACTAAAAATAATACTCCATCCCTGAAAAATTGAACACATTTCCTTTTTGGGTTTTCCTAGAAAAAAATGTTCACATTCTTTAAAAGGAAACTTTTCACTCTCAAAGTTACTATACTATATTCACTTTACCTTTACTCTTCTCATCTTGTTTTCTGTGCTACAAGTTATGGGTAGTCATGTCAAAACACAGAAAATCTTACATATATATTAATCTCCGCGCCCGGTCAAACCCTTCAATTAATCTGGGATTGTGAGAGTAGTAGTTATTTCTGGGAAAGACTCAGAATCAGAATAAGATTATCATCGATTTCTCTAGGTTTTTCCAATGGCCAACTCTCAGCATTCTCACTTCTCTGGGAGGTGAAATGGAGTCGTGCTTTTTTTATAAATAAAATAAATAAGCCAACTCTAGTCCTATAAACTTTCGACCTTTCAATTGTTCGTACGCTTTCTTGTTACCAAATTTTCCCAGAAGAATGTGTTTTCGAGAATCTGAGGTTTGATAGTTGTAGATAAACTAGTAGTGGGAATTGCAGCTTGCTGTATGACTTTAAACTGTTTTGAACTTTGTTATCCATTTTCTGTCTAATGGAAAAAAAAATTGAGATGCAATTTTTTCCCCTGCTTTGGAGCTTAAGTCAATACATTTTATGCTCAAGAAATCTATTGCCCTGATAGTTACGCTGAATGGGGTGCAGCAAGGCTCATTTGAGCTGGCTTCTTGGTATAACATACCACATTTTAGAGCTAGAAAATTGTCATTATATGTCATTGCATTCTCCTTCTAGAACAGTATAATCTTTTATAGTGTCCCCCCTCCTTTCTATGTCTAATTTTCAATTTGGAGATTATAGGACGGCAGGATACGAAGACGTTGTGAGTGGTCAAAGTGGATTCTAGATGGTGCAAATGCAAAGCCTATTATATCATCTGAAGATAGAGCTTTACAAGATCAGCTTGAACATAATGTTACTGATTCTAATTATGATGTTCCTAGCAAGGAGGATTCTAAGAATTCTGCCAATGAAAATGAAAGATTGCAACCAGTCGCTGACAACTTAAAGAATCTTCCGCTGAGTAAAGATAATTCTGAAGTGGCAACAAAAGCAAATGGTGAACATCTGTTATACAAGTTAGTTGAAAAGGATATTATTCAATGGCCATTATTTATAGTATCTAAAATTGGTTTTCTGTTGTTAGACACGGAGACGAGAAAAAAGCTACCTGGGAATTGCTGCGATAGAGATCTGAAAGTTAAAGGATCGTCTGATCTGTCACTACATGGTGTTGCTGATCTGTCAAATGATTTTTCTGCTACATTTATGCTCGATGAAGAGCTAGAGCTTGAGCTGAAAACAAAAAGGAAGGATGTTCATTCCACAACTCATAGGTACTACATGATTCTTTTATTAAAACCTGCAGTTTAAATTAGTTTATGATGAGTTATGTTTGACTTACGTTTATTGACTGGAAAGCAATCTTGGGTCATAGTAGTCTTGATCAGCTTCCCAATGTCTATTTTTGATGAAACTGAAGTCTTGGGGTCAGGGATGATTCTTCATCACTTCAGTGCGCCCTTGATGCCATCAGAAACTAAATTTTTTGAAATTTCTGGTCATCTAATCAATGTGCATCAAAAATTTTCCTTTTCATTATTTGTTTCAATTTTCATTTTCCACTTGCAATTTTTGAAGTAATTCTTAGAAAACAGGTTTAGTTTTTCAAAATAAGGACATAATGGTGGTGTTTCGATATAAACATAATGGATCAGAAAATACAGTGCCTGAAAATGAAAACCCTTGTAAAATTGAAAACCCTAAAATCCAGTTTGGAAAAATTGATAACCCTAAAATCCAGTTTTCCAAATCCTTGTAAAATGGAAAATTGATTTTTTCAATGAAAACTAAAAAATGAAATTAGTCAATTAATTAGATCTCCTTTTCATTTATATTATTTTTAAAGGTTTTTTGCAGAAAATGTATAAAAATTTCCACAGTGAAACTGGCCCTAAATTTTCCACTCCAGTTTCTCTCTCTCTCTCTCTCTCTCTCTCTCTACTTTTTCCTATGTTTTCTCTTCATTTTGAAATATCCAATCTACTTCTAGAAATACTTCCCAAAGAACACACCTATTGTTAACTTTGTTTTCTTCTGATTGTCTGTTATGCCTCTTTCCAGAGTGGATGATGAAGATGATGAGATCATTGTTAACGATCAAGATGTACAGAGACTTATAATAGTCACCCAGGTAATAATGAGTAGTTTTGTACTTTCTAATCTATCATTCTTCATCTTTATTATTTAGAGATTGGACTGCCCCATGGTTCATATATTGGACCTAGCCACCTGTGTTCTTGCATTTGAACAAGTATTTGCTGCATTTATTATCTCTTCTGCAATCAGAACAAGGCCCAGGCCAAGACTCTGGTTTGCTCTATCCCGTACACATATTTGCTGAGAAATATGTGATGCAAAGGTGTAAAGCTAATGCAGTAATTATAGTTTTGGAGATAATCTTTTATTGTTTTATGATGAAGAGCTTGTATCTGTGCAGAATAATATGATCACTGGAGGTTCAAAAAGTGGAGCTAAAAACTCCGACTTTGCTGCTACAATAAATGATGGTCTTTACTTCTACGAGCAGGTTAACACAAAACCTGTGCTTACTCCGCTTTTGTTCGTCATTGTATGTGTTCAAGTTTTTAATCACCGACTGAGTTCTTTTGAAGCTATATCTACTGGCAGGAACTCAAAACTAAGCGGTCTAATCGTAGAAAGAATATTTCCAGTCAGGGCAATAAAGATAATATTACCAGATCTCCAAGCAATGCACTTGGAACTTCAGATCTCAAGGAACATGCCATAGAAAGCACTAGCATGGAAGAATCTGGAAGTGCGAATTCACGAAAAAAGAGCAATAAAAGCTCCTCCAAGCATCAGTCATCACATAAGCAGAGATTTTTTTCCAGTAACTTTAAGAATCATGGAACAAATCGGAACTCTTGTGGCATTGTATCAGAAAGCCCACCAAGCAATTCAGTTGGATACTTCTTTGGTTCCACGCCACCAGATAATTATTGGTCAGTTCTCTGTTTCCTTTTTGTTCGGTTTTCTCAATTACTTACTATCGTCGTAAAACCTAATGGAATCTTGTACTGATAAGCCTCTCCCAGTTTAATTATTGAATTCCAAAAGACTCCAGTCATCTTATTTTCTACTTTAAGAGACCGGTCTCACTGATTAAACCAGGGAATTGAGGTGTTAGTAGTTACCTGCACCAGGATTCTCCTTTCTGGCATCTGTAGGGTAAGGTTGAATCTATTAGTATATCACTACAAAAATAGATAAATGAAATGAAATACTTACCCATGTTTTTCAGGGAACCGAAACTGTTTATGCACTTTGATGTGTTTTATGGGATGTTTTTTTTATATATGAAACAATTTCTGAGAAACATAAAGTGGTGCTTGAAATTTCATCTTATAATTTCTTGAGAGAGGGTTTGGTCAAGAAACACACAGCTATTGAAACTTACCGACAGTTCTTTTTGCATGGATTCACAATGTAAGCATGATTATGTTGAAGCTGATTGCGTGGGATCTGTAGTCTCTCTTAATGTGCTTGAGGTAGCTGGTTAGGTATAATGAAGTTCGACTTGCTGGTCTTTTTTTTTGCTTACGCACGAAACCTCTTAACAGCCTCAGGTCTTCTAAATTAAGTGGGTCACCTCATGGAATGCTCTCTGGAAGTAGTCCACCTGTCGGCTCCCTGCCGAAATCATTTCCACCTTTCCAGCATCCAAGCCATCAGTTGCTGGAAGAAAATGGTTTTAAGCAACAGAAGTAAGGGACTGTAAAATCTTGTTTTTATGTAAAAAACAGTGGTTTCACTGAGTAGGGAAATGAGATTCTCTGCCTACTGTATGCATGCTTCCATGTAAGAGTGCATCAGTGTGGGGGGGAGAGAGAGATCACGTTGAAATTTCACTCACTACTACGTAACATATGTAGGTACCTTAAGTTTCAAAAGCGCTGCCTAAGTGAGAGGAAGAAGATGGGGATTGGATGCAGTGAGGTATACTTTTAATTTTTATCACATTTTATTTTTGCATTAAACTTTACTGATACATAGAAATATGTATGTTTAGGCTCTGTTTGGGAATAACTGTTTTAATTAGCTGAATTGTTTTACTTAGTTTTTAAAAGATGAGATCAAATGGCTCCTGGCAAACAATAGAAGCTACCCGTGGATAGCTTTTGCAAAACACGATGGTCATTTGAAAAAGCTGTACACAACGGGCACTTAGTTATCACATATACATTTCTTGTTGCTATCTTCCTTTGGAAATTTCATATATCGAAAGTTTTGAGTCTTGCTGATATTCATTGATCCATGTTGATACTCATGCAGGAAATGAATACACTTTACAGATTTTGGTCATATTTTCTCAGAGATATGTTTGTTCCATATATGTACAATGAGTTCCGTAGATATGCACTTGAAGATGCAGATGCTAATTACTATTATGGTATAGAGTGTCTTTTCAGATTTTATAGGTATGATTTATTGTCTTAATTCAAGGATATTCCTTCTCCAATCTGTAACTATTCCTTTCTTTCCGTGCTTTATTTAAAACACAAGATTTGTCTAACATATCTTCACTATATATGCTCGTGTATCTTCAATATGATTATTGTTATCACTGCAGTTATGGACTGGAGAAGGAATATCGGGAAGATTTGTACAAGGATTTTGAGCAGCTAACTCTTGATTTCTATCATAAAGGCAATCTGTATGGCCTAGAAAAATATTGGTAAGTCTCTAGTTTGCTTCACCTCTCCTTTTAACTGTTGTTCGAATCAGATGAGATGGTTCCCAGAAGCTGAAGAAAAACTATGAATTTTCCAGGGCTTTCCATCATTACCGTGAAGCACGTGATCATAAGGATCCCTTGGCTAAACACCCTGAATTAGATAGGCTGCTGAGGGAAGAATACCATAGTTTGGAGGACTTCCGCGCCAAAGAGAAGAGCAACGCGAAAGAAGACACCCACTGACTACAGCTAATACATCCTCTCTTCTGTGTCCTGATCACTGCTCAATTTTGGGAATGAATCGTAGTCGCGGTAACGAAAAAGAGTTTTGTATATTGCATATTTTGGGGAATAGAACGCATTTGTGGCTGCAATTGCCGAGGCGTTTTAGTTTTTGATCCTTCGAGGCTTTCATCAAGAGCAGCATAATTTCCTCTTGTTGTTTTGTAGCCTATAGAGGTGTGATCATTTCAGCCCATTATGTTGTACATATATCCCATCCCCCAAAAAACCCCTCAAGAAAATTTCTTAAAACAATCCCAAAAAATGTTGTTCCAGGTATGTGAGATTGAACAATAAAGAGAACCCTTGTTTATTATTGTAACATCAAGTTCTTCTGCACACAATTTGCTTCCATTATCAATAATTTTTATTTTTATTTTCACAAATGATGCGAACTTATACTTGAAATGGAAAGTACAGGGAAAGCACAGCTAAGCCTGTGCTGTGTGTATAGAGGTGTCACGAGATTATTATGGGCAATGTGAACTTGATGAACCTGGCTCTCTCTTCATGAGTAATGGCAAGTCTTACAACACAAGAAAAACCATCCCCTCCCACAAATGGGAAATTCCTTGTTTAAAAAAGTGGTCATTATTCCAACACTGGACAACCAGTGCAAGAAATGAAAGTCACGCCAACATCCTCCTTGCTCTGCCTCGTCCTCGTGGTGGTGACAGCCTTAACTCTTGCTGAAAGCAGAAAGCCCGCGCTGCACCGCGTTGGAGGAGGAAAATACACCTGGAAACCGAATGTTAACTACACCGAATGGGCGAAGGATGAGAAAATTTTCATCGGTGATTGGCTCTGTAAGTTCCAATCTTCTTAGGTTTTTATGGTGGAGGTAGGATTTGAACTTGAAACTTTCACATCATGTCCTTAAAACTTGACTCCGATCTTCCTTCGTCTGCTCATTTCTAACACTACCATTTTTCAGACTTTGGGTTCGACAAGCATGTGCACAATGTTCTACAAGTGAATGAGACGAGCTACAACAAGTGTGTAGAGCAGGACTTCATCAAGAATATAACGAGAGGTGGCCGCGACGTGTTCAATCTGACTCAAGCAATGCCTTACTACTTCATATGTGGAAGAGGGTTTTGCTTCCAAGGAATGAAGGTTGCAGTTCATGTCGTTGAAGATATCCCCACAGCCCCAACTCCTCCTCCCACCAATGTATCATCAGGCTCCACACCCCATTCTTGCCAGACCATGACATTATTGATGCTTCTTGTGGTTCACTCTTTGTTGCTTCTATGCCTGGTTCACACCTGGACTGGAGGGCTTGATTGTTAAATCTGAAAGTTTCATCAATTTAAGAAACATTTAGATGTTAGTGACCTTAGAGAATAGTGCTTGATTCCTTGGAATCCTTTAGAGATTTGAAGAAGCTCTTATAACCGCAAGTCTACAAAATATTCCTCTAAAAGGAAACAATCCATAACAACAATTTACAGAAAACATAAAGAAACCTAAACAAATGATGATGCAAAAGCATATTTATGAAACTTCAAGGAATGTTTGGACGTTAGAACTGAATTCAGGGACAACAATTGTCATTTTCCGAAATTAGTAAAGGAGATTGCCGTGTTTTACTCTGCCATTTCCAAGGTCGATCGACTTTTCTTTTCAACCAGAAAAAGTAGGAAACTTCTCTCTCTCTCTCCACTTCCACTTTTCCCACGACCAGACAATCGTCGACCCAAACCAGAGCAAACCCCAGACGCCGGTGTTGACTCCTTCATCGACCTGCCATTCATGGAGGCGGCGACCCAGTTCTTGTTCCTCTTTGCTGCTCTCCTGGTCAGCTGGGTCAACGCGAACTCGGAAGGAGACGCTCTTTACACTCTGAGAAGGAGCTTGACCGACCCGGATAACGTGCTCCAGAGCTGGGATCCGACCCTTGTCAACCCTTGCACTTGGTTCCATGTCACCTGCAATCAGGACGGTCGCGTCACCAGAGTGTATGAGATTCTTTCTCCTTCTCATTTCTGGGTTTTAGCTGCGAACATCTTTTTTGTGGTTTGTGAAGCGTTTAGTCGAATTGCGTTGTTTGTGTGCGTCGTTTGTCATGGTTTGCTCTGTTGTGAAGATTTAAGGACCGGATGAACTGGTTTGTGTGGAGATCGTTACACTAGTTTTCTGTAGGTTGGTCATATCATGTAGATCATTCCTGATAATTGGTTCTTTCATGAGTGGTAATCCGGGTTTTATCAATTGTTTGTGGGATCGTTGATTTGGTATGGGTTTCGTGGGTGAATCAGTGCACACTGCTCAAATATTCATTTTGTTTCATGAAAAATAGTATTGACCAAAATATATCTTCATTCTTGAAACATGTGATTGGGGACTTGTATTGTTTCTTTGAAGAATCCGACCATGTTAGTACAGTGCCAATGAGTAAATAGATAGGTAGTTGTTAGCTTTCTTTGGATTACTACTGTAGTAGCTTTATCATGGTCGCTATGGGAGTTAATGGAGTTTCCAGTCCAGGTGTTCATTTTTGTTGAAGTATGATGTTGTTAAAGATTTATGGGTTGTTTTTATTTAATTGTCTTTTTTACTTTGTAATTTTCTTTTCGTTCTTCATTTGGAGAATCTCTTCATCTCCAGAACTTGAAGTTTTACTTTCTCACAAAGATTATTCCTTCCATTTATGTGTGTGTTTATAGAGCTGGTATTTGTGAGTTGTGATTCAGCTAGCAGCTTTTAGTAAATAAATGCCTCTTTGTGAAACGTGCAGAGATCTTGGAAATTCCAACTTGTCTGGACATCTGGTACCGGAACTTGGGAAACTTGAGCATTTACAGTACCTGTATGTTGTTCGCAGATGATTCTTCCAGTATTTCTTATTTCATGAGCTCGAGTTGTGAAGTGATTATCCTGGAGCTCTGACATTTTTCTGATGCAGGGAGCTGTACAAAAATAACATCCAAGGAACTATCCCAGCTGAGCTAGGTAACTTGAAGAAGCTGATTAGTTTGGACTTGTATAATAATAACATCTCAGGGACCATTCCTCCTTCACTTGGGAAATTGAAGTCTCTTGTATTCCTGTAAGTTTCATCCAGACCATTGTCTATCCATTTTGCTTCTTCTGAGTTCAGGTTGCATTTGTTTGCTACTTTCATCTTCCCAATTTAATTTTATCCAATTTTCACGCTTTCAGAACTGTAGCTGTTAACTTTGCGGTTGACTAGATAATTACTCCTTCTGTTTCTATTTGATGCAATAGTCACAGAAGATTATAAAATATTGTTTCGGTGATAATGAGAGCATCAGATGCCTTATAGTTTTTGCTAATGTCAAGTATTGTGAAATTGAAGCAATTATGCAGTCAGTATCGAAAAGAAGACATCTCACAGTTCTCTCTCTTTGATATCTTTTCTCGTGGTACTGGATTTTGTCCTTTGCCCTACATCAGTTGGTTCTCACTGTGCTGTTTGCATTTTGACAGTCGACTGAATGACAACCGATTAAGTGGACCTATCCCCAGAGAACTGACTGGTATTTCAAGCCTCAAAGTTATGTAAGTAATCTTATAGTAACTTCTTTTGATTTGATAACTGCAGTGCTGTAAATCTACTTTTGGAATGTAGGAGTATCTTATTCTTATATCTATGTTTTTCCCGTCTTCTCCTCAGGGATGTCTCAAACAATAATTTATGTGGAACAATTCCTACCAGTGGACCATTTGAGCATATTCCCCTTAATAAGTGAGCTCATTGCTTTTCTTCCTGCATTGAATGTTTTCTCTTGTTCATGTGCAGTTTGCCTGCATCTGCAGAAACTGGAATTTTTATGCCTGATTGGTGTTGATTTTCATCTCGAATTTCTCCGGTTTTTTTTTTCTGTTTTATGCTAAATATCAAGCATTACTCTGACGATGTTTAATCCACTGAGCACAAATACTGGTGACATTTAGGGTGTAACCTTACTTTGTGAACCCATAGACTTTTACAATGGTTGGATCTGTTATTTCTCTCTAGCTGCATTATTCATGCTTACTTGCTGATATACTGTTGCATTGAAAACTCGCTGGCATCTTTCTGGTTAGCTTTGTTTCCAAGCAGGAACCTGCTGGAAAGAAAAGGGCTTTCATGTGCATGCACCCAGTGGGGGAAAGTTCATTTTTAAAGTATTTTTAATCGAAAAATTCTGTGAAGTAACATTATGTTTGCCTAACCTATCAATCATGTGGCAATCGGTCATTACTCTGCATTTGCCTGGGTTTTCAAGCATGATCTTTACTATGTACTAACACCTCTCTTCTATGCAGCTTCGAGAGGAATCCTCGGCTTGAAGGTCCGGAATTGCTGGGGCTAGCGAGTTACGATACAAACTGCTGGTGATTTGTTGTTGCATTGTTTCCCTGAAGGTTCTGAGTGAAAATGTATCCACGAAGCTGGATGTAAAACTATCTATATAGCGAAATCAAATCAATTCAAGCACGGGGATTGTGAAAAAAGTGCCTGTAAATCATAGTACCTTGATCAACTCTAGTTCATGGTTTGCTTGTCTAAGATGTTGGATATATTATATTGATGCAATGATTTAGTATATTATAAGACTTTAGCCTACCAGTTCAGAATTCGTCTGTTTGATTGTTTGTTTCTAAAAGTTTTAAAGGTGTTTCGTTTTCGTTGGTTGTAAAAATTTGCTAACACTGTATTATTTATTATATTCAATTGTCCTTAGATATAACAAATGGTCAGGATGGCCGAGTGGTCTAAGGCGCCAGACTCAAGTTCTGGTCCTCTAACGAGGGCGTGGGTTCAAATCCCACTTCTGACAAATGCTCATTTTTGGTTCTCTCTTCTCTGATACACTGTTTTTGGGGCCTGTAAACATGAGATGGGCCCAAACCTTCATCCTTCAATACTTGCATGAAATGAAACTATTGGCTATCCAGAATTACTTTATAACCCTTAATTTCCTTTGAAATTTCAATTTGTGCCCTTTAATGCATGAAAATGATATGCAAATGCATATTGTCTATACATAATCAGTTTTACTTAACTCATATTTCAATCAATGTGACAAACATTTCCAAAAGTTTACAGGATGAGGATTTTATATTATACTCCATATTGCATACATTGGTTACATATTATGATTTCTAAAATTGCTAGCACACTGATATAAATGTAAAGAGTTCATAATATTAATTCAAAATAAGTCTTTCATAGCTCTCATTGGTTGTTAAGAGAAGTCTTTCAAAATTCTTACAATTCTCATTGGATATACATTTGATTTTTTTTGTATATATTGTACTTTACTCAAAACTATTATCATATAAAGGATTTATTGAAAAATCCTAAAATTTTATTTTAAAACTATATAGTATATTGATTCATATATAAGCCCAAGATTTTATGTACAATCTTCATTCGGTACATTTCATTGTTACATGTGTTTAACATAAATTATTTTTTCTCAAAAAAGTAAAAACTCGAATTATTTGAGTACTATAATGTTTTGTAGTGGTGAATATAGCTCTGGCTGGTTTATCTCATCCTATTCCGCGTTTGTGTTTGTGGTTTCCTATACTTTCTCGACCCGCCTTCGTGTTTGTTTGTCAGTACATTCAACAACAATAACATGCTGCACTTCTACCCGTTCACATTCTTTGGACAAAAAAAAAAAGGTTTGTGTGAAACTCTGAGAGTTCATATACTCATCCCTTGTAAAAGCAAAGTAATTTTTTTAAAAAATTTCATTTATATTTTTTTAATCATTATATATATATATATATATATATATATATATATATATATATTTGCACAAACATTATAAATTGATGATTTTTTAAAGATATATATATATATATATTTTCAATTTTATTTAGATCAAGCCATATTAGGTCTCTTTAAGAGGCAGTTCTCTCAATAATGTTTTCTTCATATACAAGATTCGAATTCGAGATACACATAACAACAAACAACACACCAATCCTCTATATACACAGACGAACTCCTGCTTGAATTAGAGCCAACAACCATTCACCCCATGATATCTGCACCTTAGACTGTCTCACACGCAATCAGAGATATGAAAAGATTGAATTTCACCAAAAATAACGGAAGTATTCCATGATTTACCCTGTTTTGTTCACCCATTTTCTATGTTTCCAAACCACCCATATCCCCACACTCCTCAATTTTTTTTGAACCATCTGATCCACAAAAGCACTCTCTCCAATCAAATATCAAAAGTAAAGCATTTGTACTTACCCCACACCAATATCCCACCGCCTTCCACACCTCATGAACACGAGGACAACCCAATAATATGTGATTGATTGTTTCAGCAGCGTCAGAACATAGCGGGCATATCGTTTTTATCATTTTTGTGTGTTGGTGCGTCTCTTAAGGGAGTGTGTTTGGTGAAGTCTTTTAGTTAGGTGTGCTAGGTTGTTTAGGTGTAGACAGTAACTGGCGTTGTACGTTGTACCATTTTTTGGTATCCCCTGCTTGAGGTTACTCATCATTAAATTTGATGTTTGATTTTCAAAAAGGATAAAAAATTCAAATTCGAGATATTGCTTAAAGAAATATGAACTCCTTGACCACTAAATTCTAACAACCGTTGAATCGTTAATGATAATTTGATATATCTACTTTATAAATATATTTTATTTAAAAATTTTCTACTAGAGAATAATGTTTATAATTTGAAATCAAAATTGAAATTAAAAATAATAATGTCACATTATTTATACGAGGGATATAGTACTTCATCCTTTTCAAATAAGTTGTCGATTTTTGTTGCGAGAAGGATCTATGTGGTCAGCACACAGCAGAATCTCTTTCTATCTGTGATGAATGCAACTACACACGTTTTTCCCGTGATACTCGTCCCCTACCTAACATGTACTCGTGTAAATATGTAACCGACATTTTTATGCATGCGTGTTTAACTTTTACCAAGTTAGGCGTTAAAATGGTCACAGTTTCTTAGGACACTACTAAAATCAACTTTTCAGATTATAAAAAGTAGTAAAAAGATAATCTTAAAAAGGATTCTCTCTCAATTCCTTTATATTTCAAACATTTATTTTTTGCATAAAAGATTAAGTATATATGTAGATATTGTGTACGGACTTTTTATTTATGCCCATTTATAAAACATATAGTTACAAGAATTATCTATATAACATTTATAAACTTGATGAATAGTAAAATGAGATATTTGTAGGGTGTGGTAGGGTGTAACTTAAAGGTATGAGCTCATGTCTTCTTTTGTTTTTTGTTTTTGTTTTTTTAATAAAATAACTAAATTCTAATATCTTATTATATTATATTTAAATTCCCGCTTTTTTAGTTAATTTTTTCATTTTAGTTTTTTAATTATATATCTATAAGCTCAAATGTTTCCTTTTTCTTTTTTATTTTTTTATCTTTTTTGTAAACATGTAGTATTATAGATTTTGCTTTTAACTTTGTTAAAAAATAATTTATTTTTTAACTTTCATTTTCATTCTTTTTGCACATAACATTATATTAGATTAGATTATATAACTATACATTATATTATATTATATTATATTATATTATATTATATTATATTATATAACTATACATTACATTATATTATATTATATTATATTATATTATATTATATTATATTATATTATATTATATTATATTATACTATATTATATTATATTATATTATATTATATTATATTATATTATATAACTATACATTACATTATATTATATTATATTATATTATTATACATTAATTAATTAACTATCTAATTAACTATCTAACATTTAGAAACTTTGATAAACAGTAATTTGAGTTTTATGCATTATGTGGCTTGATGTAGAATATGGCTCACGGGCTTGGTTTTTGGAGGTGGAAGTTTTTTTCTTTTTATATTTTGGATTTTTCTAGGTTTTCTACTCTATGTATTTGATTTTTTCTCTTGCTCTTCCTATTAATTGATTTATTAATTTTTATTAAACAATTAGAAACCATGCTAACTATCATGAACAAAAAAATTGAGTTTTTTGTTGTTTAGTTAAAGAGCATGACTTTACTTTTACTTTCTTTCATAACACACATTAGTCTCAAATGTTTTTAATGTTACGATTTTCACATTTCAGTATTTTTTTTATTTTTTTTCATTTTATCTATTCTTGCTTTGTTTTCTTAATGTTTTTGTTTATGAAAAGATAGTTCACTTCTTACTTCTATTAATGTTTTTTTGTACATCACCCTAAATGTTCTCAATCTTCTAATTTGGAAATTTCAGCATTTTTTTCTTATATATATATATATATATATATATATATTATGATAACTCTTTCTTACCTCTTATTTCTATTATATAACCTTACATTTAAAAAATTTTATTTCTGAAAAGTGAAATTAATCTTTCACGCCATCTTATTAAACTTCACTTTTTTTTTTCAAATTTATTTTCTATTCTTACTAATGGTGTGTTCTTTAAGAAAAGAAACTATAAAAAACTATATAAAAAAATTAATCACTTCAACATTTCGATCCAAAATTTCTTCTTACAGTTATCAAATAAAAATTCATATACATCTCATTTTTCTCCAGCATGTGGTGGAAAACACAACCTAAAAGAACACAGCCTAGGTTCTTTTTTTAAATCTAGATTTGATGTGATGAAAATACTCTCCCTATTTCAAGTGTGTTGTTATAACATTATAATATATTTGTCCAATATGAAATGAATTTTCCACTTTTGTTTTATATAAGTCACTTTTACCTTTACAAGTGTACTGACTCAAAGAGTTTAGGGGATGGGTTGGGAGGGGTGAGAATGCGTTTAGAAGAGGGTATGCTAAAAATTTATATAAAATAAGTTAATGACCAAAGACAATCTTAATCTATAAAAAAGCCGAAAGTGACAACCCAATTGGGACGACGGGAGTAACTTTTTTTTTACTTGAAGGTCTAGCTCTCTTATCTGGTGTACATTTTTTTTGTTCTTTTGCATATTCATCCCTGAAGTTTCCTACCATGATTTTTCCCTTTTTGATTTTTGTATTATTGTCAGGGAAATGCTATGGATGGTCATATTGATTTACAGTTGATGAAGGTTAGTTAAGAACCCGTTGTGAACCTCGTTCAAACTATAAAAAAATCAAGAGATGACAGTGAAAGATTTGTATTGGTTAGTATCAAGAGAGTGTTGAATGGTTGGTGGGCTGGAGTGGCTAGGCTATGGCGATATGTGTCTTGAGGCAACGAGCTCCGCTACGGGCAATGTATGCAACAGTTGGTTTGGAGCCAGTTTAGCAGCTTGCTAGTGGTGATCGGAAGGAAGAATGACGATGGCGGTTAACGACGGCATCGAGTCCTCAACGGCGGCATTGGATTGTGACAGTCCCATCCTGCTACTCCAGCCGAGCTCCTCCTCTATCCGCCCCTTTGCTTCGCCTTACTCGACGTCTAGCTTGAGAAAACACCTAGACACCGCCCTCAACCGACGCAACCACTACTTTGTTCATTGAAAAACTCACAGAGAAATAGAGGAAAGTATGGGTGTAGATGTGGGTGTCCTAGATAATGCAACCAAGAAGAAGGTTGAATTGGTTGATACCAAATTCTTTTGCGGAAGCATTTGTGCTTTGAGCAAAGTCACTCCACACGTTGAGAATAGCTTACACCTTAGAGTTTGTCTCAACTATTTTTGAAAATAGCTTACAACATAGTTTTCCCAAGTTTAGTTAACTAGCTAGGAACCTAAATGCTAGTTTAAAGTTATTTAAGATTGTGTAAAGTAATTGATGGAATGAGAAAGTAAGAGATGGAAATTTTAATTACCACCAATATTTCCTTTTCGATATTGGTTTATTCTACCATGTAGTAACCATATTTATACTTTTTTAATAAAGAGGGTAGTGCAGGGTAAGACTTGAACTCATTATCTACATCTTCTGTCTTAAGAGCATAATTAATCAACTAAGCTAGAGATTTATGTCCATATTTGATTTAAACAAACCTAGTGACTATACCAAAAAAACGAGGGAAAATGTAAATCTCAAAACAACAAATGATCCTTTCCATGCCATTTTTTTTGGATGAAAATGGTGTAAGGGTTAGAGATACCGGAGGTTCGAACTCGAAACCTCTATAAATGTCTCCGGGAACATGACCAATAGACCTAGTATTCAAGACACCCTTTCCATGCTTTTAAAATCTTGGGTAAATTACAAAACCCCCCTCCCTGAGGTTTGATGAAATCTTCAGTTTGTCCCTTTATTTTCAAAAATCTACAATTACCCCTTGACTCTTATTAGTCTTCGAGACTCTAATACTTTAAATCTCGTTCAATTTTTCTTTTGTTGTGTTTGATTTTCAATACTAAATTTTTTAAAATATTTATTTAGAAACTAAATTATGTACTTACTTTATAATTTACGTATATGATATTGTATAGTATCAATGTTGAAGAAAAATTCGTAAATCTAGTAGATGTTTGATGGCCAGGGAGCCCAATAAGCTCAGAAGTCGCACTACGTAGAGAAGCCAGTGTTTTACTGCAGCCTACTGCGGCGGAGGCCGCAGTAAGCGGATTTCTCTACGTAGTCGTCTCCCCCAAAACAACCTGGGCCAACAATGCCCAAGAAGTCCAGCCCAAAACAAGGAGGACCTTGCCGAGCACACTTCGCACCGAAGGACCGACCGGAACAACCCCATTTAATGCAAAACGTCCCTTTGTCGTATGAGTGCGCCGCCCGCCACCTGACACCTGACAACTGCCAAAAAGCTACTAGGGGACACGGAAAAGGTGGTCGGCCACCACGTTCGGACCATAGGCATATTACCAACGTGCCATCAGGGTGCCCTCTCATAAAAGCCATCCCTTTACAAACCGCAAAGTTAATCTTATCACTACTTCGCTCTGCATTCTCTCTACTTTCTCACTCTAAAATAGAATACTCATTTAAGCGTCGGAGGCACGTTAATCGGAGCACCCTCCGGTGCAACTTTCTTTGCGAACGGAGCAACCAACGACACCATGGTCTTCCACATGACCAGACGACTACAGAAGAAGAATAAGGTGGCTGAGCCCACAGACGTTCGGCCACCAATGTTCAAAAAGAATTAATGTACTTTAACAATAGTAGTAGTTTGTAAAATGGGAGGGATCAGTATCTTTTTTTTCTTCTTCTTACAAGTATCTTCTGGTTACTTCATTTTATGCCCATAAAACTAAGTGACAAACGAATTATAACTTGCTGCATCATGCATCTCTCTTCAGATGTGCGTATACTTCAGACAAATTAGAAAAGAAGCAATAATTTCACGTGTGACCAGGAAAAAGCAGAACCAAGTCTCCTTCGCCAGTCAAAGTTGAACTTCTAATTTCCAAAAAAAAACGAACAAAGAAATAAAACTTTTCTCATCTATATATATGTTACCTAATAAGCTAGAGCTTGCAAGTAGTGATCCAGAGCAAATATAAAGGAGATCAAGCTAGGAAAGAGGCAATGAGAGGTGATAATATTAAACTAGGAGTGTTACTTTGCAGCATAATTTTGTTGGGTGCAAGCAGTAGTAGTGTTGCAGTAGTACAGGAACTGCACTGGGAAGTAGAGTACATGAAATGGGCTCCAGATTGTGTGGACAGCATTGTCATGGGCATCAACGGTGAGTTCCCCGGTCCGACCATCCGCGCCAAGGCCGGCGACACCCTTCACATTCATGTCACCAACAAGCTCCACACTGAGGGCATTGTCATTCACTGGCATGGCATTAGACAGGTTATTTACCAAATTAAATTTGAGTAAAATTTAAGTTTGAAAGTGATAATCTTAATTTATGGAATTATAAGTACTTTTGAAGTAATAAGTATCCACTAACATGTTTTTTTATTATTTATCACCCCCCCCCCTTTTTTTTATAATCTTCTTGGTTTTATTATATTGTATTTTTCAGTTGGGAAGTCCTTGGGCAGATGGGACTGCAGCCATCTCACAGTGCCCTATCAACCCTGGAGAAACATTTACCTACATTTTCAAAGTTGACAAGGTATGCATGTGCTAGATCATAGTAACTTCTTAATTGAAAAGTGATTTTTTGTTTGTTTTTGTTTTTTTCAAGAGTTAGGGTTAAAACTTATATTATTTAAGTGTGCATGCATGCATGTATGTGTGATGCTGCATGGTGGTGCAGGCAGGAACATATTTTTACCATGGTCATTATGGGATGCAAAGATCAGCAGGGCTTTATGGGTCAGTGATAGTTGATGTGGGAGATGGGGAGGAGGAACCATTTGAACAATATCATTCTGAACTCAATCTCTTGTTAAGTGATTGGTGGCATTTGGCTTCTCGTGACCAAGAAGTTCGCCTCTCTTCTAAACCTTTTCACTGGATTGGAGAGCCCCAAGTACGTAACATACACACACACACACACTAGCCACTAGCCAGTAGTATTAAATAATTTTCACTTCTTTGTTAATTAAATTTCTCAGTACTACAAAATATATTTCTTTTTCAAGTGAAACAACGTTTGCAATCCGTCGTCCGTTTCGCCTGAAATTGCTGGAATAGGGAGAAAAATTCGGCCTTGACCCGCGGTAGACCTGGATGAATCAGACGAAAAAAGATATCAAAATTTTAATTGGATGTAAAAGTTTCAAATTTCAAATTTAAATTGATAGAGAAATAAAATTATAGATTAAATACTGAAAAATAAATGTTGCATTGGGATAAAGGAACTAAGTAATGATGCTAATTAATCACAGAAAACAGGGACAGATAAGATTAAGAAAAAGTAGAATATAGAGGATACTAATTCTGGAAGAAAGGGTATCAATAATTGAGAATTAATGGGCATACAAGTGAAAAAAGATTATCTTGTCTTTTTCTCCTTTTATGATGCGAAAGAAGATAGCTAGCTAGAGGACAAGGTCCACAGCTAGTTCACAAACTCTCTTTTTTCGTTGCGCTCTGTTTGGCTCACTGTTTTCTTTTAATTAAGATCTGTTGGATTTACAGGCTTTGCTGCTTAATGGGAAAGGCCAATACAACTGTTCACTGGCTGCTTCCAAGACCTTCCTTGATTGGATAAAAGAATTCTTTGGAGGACCCAAATCCTTGGAAAAATGTAATTTTAAATTACATGAAAAGTGCGCAAACCCTGTTTTAACCGTGGAACCGAACAAGGTCTACAGGCTCAGGATTGCAAGCACCACTGCCCTTGCGTCACTCAACCTTCAAATTGAGGTATCCCCTTACACTTCAAATTCATGTTAATTCTAAGTTAAATCCATATACAAAATCAAATACACACTAAAGTGACTAAACCTCAAATTGGAAATGTAAATGGACAATTTCACTAAACTTTATGGTTTTTTTTGTAATTTACCCTAAATTAATATACAAAATCAAATAAACTTTTGCATTGCAGAATCATAAGATGAAAGTGGTGGAAGCAGATGGGAATTACGTGGAGCCGTTTGAAGTGAGTGACTTGGATATTTACTCAGGTGAAAGTTACTCAGTCTTGATAAAAACGGACCAAAGCCCAAAAAAGAATTACTGGATATCTGTTGGAGTTAGAGGAAGAAAGCCCAATACTCAACCGGGTCTAACCATTTTAAATTACAAACCAAACCAACCCACTAAATTACCAACCACTAAACCACCAATCACCCCTGCTTGGAATGATTATAATCACAGTAAATCCTTCACCAATAAGTTACTTGCTGCGAACGTCACTAATTACATTCCACCGCCGAAAGCCTCCAGCCGTCGGATCATCCTCCTAAACACACAGGGCGCCATCGATGGCTACACTAAGTGGGCCATCAACAACGTGTCTTTAACTCTCCCTACGACGCCGTATTTAGCTGCCATTAAATCCGGGCTCAAAGAGCTTGCGTTTGACCAACACAAGCCGGATGAAGATTTCAACAAAGACTACGACATATACAACCCGCCGGTAAACCAGAACGCGAAGACCAGCTCCGCCCTGTATGAGATCGGAGACGGGGAGGTGGTGGATGTGATTCTCCAGAACGCACACATGTTGAACAAGAGCGATAGCGAGGTCCACCCGTGGCATCTCCACGGACACGACTTCTGGGTGCTCGGGTACGTAGCCTCACGCCACCACTCACTTCTGGGTTAATATAAGTATAGTGTGTGTGTATATATATATAGATTTTATATAGAATATTCGTTATGGTTCCTATAAATTTTTAGGTACACCAGTGTAGCTGCCACCACTTAGGCAAGTATTTAGAGTCTTGATATGATACACATATGTGTAGGTACACATAGTAGATTAGATGCCTAATTTACAAAACAGTTTCAGCCCAAATCCACTAAAAAATACTAAATGTCTAAATTATCTCTACATACTTTCTCTATATATTGCTATGTGTACCTACACATATGTGTACCATATAATTACTTCCATTGGTGTAATTTTCTCGCTCCACCCCCGCAGGTATGGCGAGGGGAGGTTCATGGCAGAGAGGGATGAGAAGAAGTTCAACTTGGTGAACCCGCCACTAAAGAACACGGTGGTGCTCTACCCTCACGGCTGGACGGCTCTAAGGTTTGTCGGAGACAATCCTGGTGTTTGGGCGTTTCATTGTCACATAGAGCCACATTTGCATCTAGGGATGGGAGTTGTTTTTGGTGAGGCTCTTGAAAGGATTGGTGAGATTAATGTTCCGGAACAGGCCATGGCTTGTGGATTGACCGCTACTACGGCCATAAAGAGCACCCAGACGATTAACCAGCCAAACCAGCCATGATTAGATCGTAATTAACTTAAAATTTAAGCGTTCGTAGTAGTACGTTGTCCTGATTTTGTTCCTTAAAAATAGTGTGCTTATGAAGATTAAGATGAGTAGTTGAATGTGTATGTTTTTGATAATTTTATTCTCACTTGAAGAATGGTCTGTGAGATCCATTTTTATTCTTATCGATGGTTGTTTCTAGCATTTCGTTGGAGTCTATGTATCTCTCTCCGTTGGAGTTGATGACTCAAATTATTAAATTAAGGAAGTTGGAGGATTAATATTGTTATCCAATTTATTTTAATGGACCGGGACTTTGTGTCCGTTTACTTTAGGATTTGAAGAAGCCTAGTTGGCTTAGGTTTCCTGGTGACTCCAGATTCCTAGGCCTAGTAGGTTTAGGTTAATTTTGTTAGTATATACAGCTAGGCTATATTTGTTAGTTTTGGGAGAGAGCAACAACTGTGTTACTAATTTTGACGTGTTAATTGGAGCTGCAATTGTTGTGTGCTAAGTGCATTTATGTGATTACCTGATGGTTGCTAAACTAGGTGGAATGCTTTGTGAGGTTAAGAGAATTGGTAATTGTAATTGTTGGTTTGAGATTGATATTGGAGAATGCCATGGAATCGTCACGGTGAAAAATTATTGTGTTGTTTGCCCACGTTTCCAAACCCAGCAAGTGATATCAGAGCCAAGTTCGCGCGATGGCTGGGACGGTGGACAATTTTCTGATTGATCGTTTTGATGGTTTCAGAGATTTTAGTCTATGGAAGTGCATGGTGAAAGACGTGCTCGTGCAATAAAATCTTGGGAGTGTGTTCGAGAAGACGAAACCACAGTTTTGTTTTGAGCATCTACTTATTAATTTGGTGAAATATAATTATATCTTTATAAATTCTTAATATCTATTTAGAATATATTTTCTCATATAATAATAAGCGCTCTGATCACTGATTTTATTGGTTAAACCGATTGAACATTATACCGATGTTTATATGGTTCAATCAACGATTCGGTTTTTTTAACGATGCTTTCAATGGTACTTTTCCCAAAAGTCATTTTTCCTCATTAATAAAATCATCATTTGATGTTGCTTTAAAAAAAGCAAATGAATTTTTCCATAATGAAAAAAAAACAATGGAAAAAGCTACAAAAATAATACTTCCTCCCTCCCTTAAAAGTTGTACAATTTGTTTGGACACATATATTAAGAAAAGTGAGAAAGTAGTAGTCTGTTGACATTTTTAATCTTGATATAAAAAATGTGTATGGAAATAAGTGTTTAATATAATAAGGAAAAGTGAGGGTAATGATGATGAAAATTTTCTATTTTAGGAAAGTTGATAACATTTGTGGGACAATCCAATATAGTAATTTTAACAACCTTTGTGGGATGGAGTGAGTATTTTTCATAAGAATCATAACTTGGAAAAATGTTATGCTCCTGTCCCTTTATTAATTGCAACATTTTCTTTTTTGATCCACCCCTTTATTTATTAAAACGTTTTTATTTATAATAAAATTTACAGGTTAACTTTCTTTTGAATACTAAGACTCATTTTATTATAGAAACATCCAAGTCAAACAAGTCAAATAGAGAACTAAATAGCACCAAACAAGGATGAAACAATACTTGAGCTGAACGCTTACACTACTACCTAAATATATGCAATGAACAGAATAAATGAGTGATCTCGAGTTGACTCGATACTACCTAAAAAAGCTTAAGAGCACCATTATCGCCATGATGAAATGACAGAATGGTAATGCGGGTTCTCAACACCCCTGAAATGCTTGTAAAAAACAAATAGTGTTAACGCGTCATGGCGGCGCGCTGATCAAGGAAACAAGATAAACAATTGCACATGATCAAAAGCATATACCAGGCAACAAAGTTCTAAAGCAAAAGCAAAAGATAAAAGACTAATGGTCTGGAAAGAAATAACATCTAGAAATAAAACTCCTATGAATCGTAAGCACTTCTGGACTAGCCCGACCAACTCTTTACCAAGCCATTCTCATCGCCAAGCAATCACGGTCCTGGGCGAGGCTGGGTGCCCAACCTCGCCTGTGTGGCTATCACAACTATGTCGCACTCTCTTCCTCCTCTGTCACATCCCGGTAGTGTGCTTCTCTCACTCGAACACGAGAAACCCTTCATGCAAAGTTGTTTTGAACCACTACCTAAAATCACTGTCTCCAACACTCTTACCGATCTGTCTCCAACACTCTTACCGATCTGACCACAAACCACCAAAGACCTAGACTTGAGGCTGGACCTTGATAAATTCTTCTTTTCTACGGCCTGCAGTACCATCTACTAAAAATATATGCAACTCCATGACTAAGTTTAAAATATGAGAACTGAGTGCTCCATTAATTAATCAATCTTCATCAATACATGCTCACATTCCTAACATGACCTTGCACAGAGCATAATCCTTCCACTTATGTGTGTGTTTATAGAGCTGGTATTTGTGAGCTGTGATTCAGCTAGCAGCTTTTAGTTAATAAATGCTACTCTTTGTGAAACGTGCAGAGATCTTGGAAATTCCAACTTGTCTGGACATCTGGTACCGGAACTTGGGAAACTTGAGCATTTACAGTACCTGTATGTTGTTCGCAGATGATTCTTCCAGTATTTCTTATTTCATGAGCTCGAATTGTGAAGTGATTATCCTGGAGCTGTGACATTTTTCTGATGCAGGGAGCTCTACAAAAATAACATCCAAGGAACTATCCCAGCTGAGCTAGGTAACTTGAAGAAGCTGATTAGTTTGGACTTGATTGTCATCTCGAATTTCTCCCGTTTGTTTCTGTTTTATGCTAAATATCAAGCAATACTCTGACAATGTTTAATCCACTGAACACAAATACTGGTGTCATTTAGGTGTAACCTTGCTTTGTGAACCCATAGACTTTTACAAAAAGGTTACATCTCCAGAATTTAATCGTGGAGTTATATCACAACTCCTTCATTATTTGTTTAACAAACAATATCACCATCATACAATCATCATCCTTCTTATCTAACACTAATTATAGTTTCCTGGACCTACTAACATGCATTTCATCATGGGCACTCTAGAAAGGTACATTTACACCATCAAAATAACACCTAGCCGAGAAAGTATCATGACACTTTCTTCTTTTCATCAATTTGAATCGTCATCAATAACTGGTAAATCCTTAAGGTTCTAATCCTTATTTCAGCACTATAAGCATGACAGTAGCCTCAAGTCCTCTTTCATGTAACAGTTGTTCATCAGTCTTGAATCTTTTGATATGCTAGAAACAGTAATTACTCATCCTTCTACTAAAGTTTTTATCGTCAATTTTCTCAAAGAGTTTCACCTCAATTACCCATTATGACTTGTAAGTCCACTGGTAAATTATAACACGCATGGCAGCATAATTAAACTTCTACTTCTAACAATCTCAAATGAAAGCCGAGAATACTATTAAGATTCTTTCACATTTTTATAACCAAATCATCATCTTTTATCGTAACTTTGTACTAATAATCTCTAATAATTAACATAGAACACAGTAGCAATAATAAGCTGTCATTTGTAGAAACAATCATTAAGGCCAAAAACTTACTCTTTTATTTTTCTTCATTCTTTTCTAGTAGCACCATTAGTGTTCATCCTTTCAACTATACAGTAGTCATTCTTATTCACCAAGGCAGTAATAAATCATCAATTCATAAGAAATTCCTCATTTAGCCAAGAGTGCCCCTTATTCCCTTCTTATTTCCTCTAACTGAATCGCCACTCTTAGGCTTTAATCTCAGTAATCAATCACTAGCAATTTACTACCAACTGCAGTAATTCCATTCAGATAAAGATCCATCAAGTATCAATCAAGGCCGAGACCCTTAGAGCCGTGAATACTCCTCTTCTTTCATATAATTGTTAAGCATTAGTCTAGGATCCTCATCATGCAGTAAACACTAGCTATACACTATAAATTCAAATATTTCATCAACAGTATTTAGCAATTACTCAACATACCATTTTCAGTTGTGTCCATTCTTTTATGAAATCCATGTGAAACATCATGCTTTTCTGTAATAACTAAAGAACTACCTTCATTAATGGAAACAAAGGTTGAATTCGTACTTTTGATCACTTCTCCACTTGATTCGGCAATTTAGGGTTCCTTGCTCAAAATTGAAATCTCCCAAATTTCTTGTTGAACTAGTGGAGAAACACACTTCTTGATGAAGGTAGAGGCTGAAACTACTGGTAGAGTAAAAACCCTAATCATTCTAAGAGTAAGAACTTGAGGAGGAAGATGATCATGTAGTGGCGATTCTGCATCTGTTTTTGTTCCTTTTGCATCGAGCCAGATAAGAAGAATGAATTCTGCCTCTAATTTTCGTCCAAAGCCTCTTTTTATTAGAAAACTAATTAGTCACCATCCAATTTTCAAACTAATAGCAAAAAGACCCCACTTGAGGTTAACATTTCAGTTTAGTCACTAGTCTTTGTAATTTACCTCATTTTTCTTACTATTCAGTCTTATACTTCACTAATTATTCACTTAAGAGTCCTTCCTAGTCTTTCTTCTTCAAAGTTCAAAGTTTATCAAAATTTTCTCTATTATTTTTTTCTTTCGAGTTCGGATTATCTCGGGTTTCACCTTACACAGGTCGGGTTCAATCAGGTCGGGTTCGGTTGGTTAACTTTCTAGGTCAACTCAGGTTGGGTCGGTTCGGATAAGCTTTTGACATCCCTAGTGAGCCCCCACATATCCTCAAGACATAAGGAAATGTTCATTAACCGCGCGCCAATTTGTTTACACTAATTTTAATTTTAGGTTATGTGGTTATTGTAATTGAGTTAAATTTGGTAAAAAAAAACATTTATGGTTTTTTTATGGTAATTTATTACTCATTAACCGTGGTTAATGTAACAATATGGTGATGAGGGTGATTTACAATAATTTACTTAGTTTCTATAATTACCCGCACCAAAATTAGGGAGAAATGAGTGGGTCTCCCATGGCAAACATATTATTACTATATACTAAACGTAGAAAACTTGTCTTATTAGGCAAGTTTTTTTTTTAATCTTTTTTTCCTTTTTTTGTTATTTAGGGGTAAACTCCGGAATTATTCAATATTTTTGCATTTTCTACACATTAGATCCAAATGTTTTACTTCTATTATCTACCCATTTCTCTTTCTTTTTGTTTGTGTTTTTTAATTTGATCATCTTCTTTCTCTTTTGTACTCCATTTTCAAGTCAGAACTGTCCTATTATTGTTTTAACATACTAAAAATTTACTATTTTTTTGTCATTTTCGTTTCTTATTATTTGGGAAAAAAATGTCGATATTGTCCAATATTTATGTATTTTCTTCACATTGGACCCAAACATTTTAGTTATGTTATCTTATCATTTCTTCTTTTTTTTTTTTACTTTTGTTTTGATCCGGCTATCTTCTTTTTTTGGTAATATTTTTTTGTCATTTTGTCATTTTTTTCTTTTGTTATTTAGGGAAAACTCCAGAATTATTCAATATTTTTGTATTTTCTACAAATTAGATCGAAATGTTTTACTTCTATTATTTAACCATTTCTCTCTTTTTGTTTTTGTTTTTTTAATTCCACTATTCTTTCTCTTTTGTACTCCATTTTTAGGTCAGAACTGTCATATTATTGTTTTCACATACTAAAAAGTTAATTTTTTTTTTGTCATTTTGGTTTCTTATTGTTTGGGGAAATATGCCGGTATTGTCCAATATTTATGTATTTTCTACACATTAGACCCAAATATTTTAGTTCTATTATATGATCATTTCCCTTTCTTTTTACTTTTTTTTGTCCGATTATCTTCTTTTTTTGGTAATCAAATTTTATGTAACGACTCTCCTATTATTGTTTTCATATACTGAATAATTTTTATTTCTGATGTTTTTTCCCTTTTTTATCCATTCTTACATAATCAGAAATATGCTTAAATGCAAAAAAAAAAAGTTTCGACGAGATGAGCTGTTTCTCATTTTTTTTCCACCTTATTTTGTTGTTTAACGAATAATTCCTTTATTGTCCTACATTTCTATAATTTTCCAAATTGGTCCCCTGTTTTAATTTTATGATTCAAACATTTTTTTTCTTTTTTTTTTGTATAATTTTCTTTTTCTTTTTGCATTCCATTGTTTAACATATTCCTATAAACTTCATATTTATTACATTTTAGTCGTATTCTCCTTTTATAATATTCTTTCAGTTTAATTCTTTTTTTGTCCTTGTATGCCTTTTTTCTTTTTCACTTCCTTTATTTTTTTCCCTCAATAATTTTATTTTCAGTTTGTTTCTTTGTTATAGTTTTCTTCTATGTTTTTATTTTAATTTTTTATCTACTCTCAACTTTATGGTTTAGTCATTTTCTATTTTTCAATATCTGTGATTTATGGTAATATTTATTTTACAATAATTTTTTTAAATATTTTTAACTTTATTTTTGTAGCACGGGATTAAAAAACCTCGTACCAACTAAGAGATGCTAACATCCGTTAATGGTCTCTCTAATTAAAAAAGGGGAAAAAGAAATGAAAGTCTGAAACTCATCATTGAATCCTAAAATCAAAATCCCACAAATTAAGCTTAATTTTCAAACCTTCCTAAATCTCTACCCAAATCCCACTGGCCTCTCACCAATTTCAAACCAAAAAAACCATCCCAAATCAGACACGATCCAAAATCACTACATTCGATAGGGTGATCAGTGACAGTAGAGAAAGTACCAATTATATGGTGCACATATGTGTAGGTACACATAGCAATATATAGAGAAAGTATGTAGGGATAATTTAGACATTTAGTATTTTTTAGTGGATTTAGGCTGAAACTGTTTTGTAAATTAGGCATCTAATCTACTATGTGTACCTACACATATGTGTATCATATCAAGGCTCGTAGAGAAAGGGCCAGATTTCAGTACCAATTTTAAGGTGCGCATATGCGCACCTACACATAGTGAAGTTATTTTACTATTATAACCCTCCTAAAATCATTAATTTTCTTTGTTTCACAGTTGTTGCAGAGAGCCGTGCTATCAATGGCGAGCAATGATCGGTGAATTGGCGAGCTCCAACACGAGAAGCAACTATCGGCGAATGTCGGTGAGCAGCGGCAATCTCGAACGACGAGCAACGATAATCACTGATCACGAACAATGAACACTAACGATCGGGGATCGTGAACAACAAGCATCGACGATCGGCGAGCACCGAAGATCGACGAGCAACGTGCAGCGACGATCAACCGAGTAGCAATGACTAGCGAGCGGCGATGCTCGGCGACCAACGTGCAGCGACAAAAAAGGAGCAAGTGGGGAGATGATTTAGTATATGTGTTCCTTTTCAGATCTGTTTTGAAAACATTCTATTTGATTTGGTGGCCGGTTCTCTCATTGCTTGAAGTGAAATTGTAATGCTTCTGTACAATTGTAATCTATTATTTTAGACACTTCTATATATTATTTTAGACACTTCTATGTCATCTTTTAGACATTTCTATCGATTATTTTAGACACTTCTATCTATTATTTTAAACACTACTGCATTATCTTTCTGATATTACATATTTCTCATACATTTTCATAAGTTTCTATAGACATTTTGATCTATTACTTCAGACATTTTTATATATTAGGTTAGACAGTTTTGGATATTTATATACATTTTGACATTTCTTCAGACACATCTTAATTAGTCAGGAAGGGACTGAAGTCGGGGAAGGAGCTGTCTGCAAACACATCTTTTTGACATTTTGATCATTTTAGAACCAAGGTCAAGTCGGAAGGGACCAATGAAGAAAGAAAAACAGAAAAGGAAAGTGAAGAGAGGTAACCAAAATATTTATCTGTATTAAACATATCGAAGTCGAACACCGACATATGTCTCGTATTACATTTGACATATGTCTCAAATGTATTTGACATATGTCGATTTACATTTGGTCAGTAGTTCTAGACAAATGCACATGTGTCTAAAGTAAAATCGAAAAATGTCTATCATAGAATAGAAAAGTGTAAAATAAATTTCAAGACACCAAACCAATATTAGGATCATTGACAATTTTAAAAATAAGAGATAATTCATAAATCGCTATGTTGAACACTTCTTGAATACTTAATAGACACTTCTTGAATATTGGATAGACACTTCTTGAACTTAGATTAATTACAACATTCTCGATCAACAAACAAAATCTGCTCTTTTGCAACTTTACTGAGTGAGAACATACTCGATCAACAGAGCATAGGTGCTCAAAAACCTCAAATCTACTCTAGATTTAAGATTGCAAACCACCTCATCTCGGCCTTCAACGTCGATCAACTCCACTGGTGGCTGATCGCACATATTCCGATTGAAGAAAGTCGATCGCCGATCTTGGATCTTGGATTCGGCGGAGATCGGCACCGGTTGGCGGTGGAGTTGACATAGAGAGGTGTGTCGGCTTCCAAGGGCGTCAGTGGAGGTTCAGGTGGACGTTCTTCAAGCAGCAGCTATGGCTTCGTTTGGTCCGCCGGCGAGTCGCGAGATGAGAGCGATAGAGAATTGAAGCTCTGCCGAGGAAGAACCTGCAACAAATGTGGCTAGGGGTATATTGGACATTTCAATGTTTAAGGTGGGCTGGGCTTACTTGCGCATATGCGTTTTGGACTATGAGAGTGGTATGTGTAGGTACACAGATGTGTACCATATAAGGACTGAGATTTCAGACGTCTATAAATCAATTTCAGACCGGAAATTGAAGGCACAGAGACGGAGAGGGGTGACAAGCGCTCGGCGGCGGAGATCTAGGATAGATCTGAAGACCACGACTGGGATTGCGCTAGCATACGTCGATAGTGATGCGTAGCAGCAGCGTTGGACGGCTCCAATCCAACGTATGACAGGAGCTGCCTGCATGGGTCAACCATCGTGGAGGGGCTGCATCAGTCGGCGACGGCTGGCTCCTGGCTTTTGCGATGGTGCGGCTGGCCAAGACCGGAGGTGGCGGAGGTTCACACGCTTGCCTTGCGTGATGACTTGATAATCCCATATATTATTGCATCTCATGTTGGGTTAAACGCACCTTACCCTAAAGCTAATTCATATTGACAAATTAATCACATACTCCTTTTCTTTTTCTTTTAAACGCACTGCAATGTTTTATTTGTATGACTTTTCGATGCATGTGAGTATATCATAATAGTAATTTATACTGTATGGTTTTAGATATATATATATATATATATATATATATATATATGTCTGTTTATATTTTAATGAGTAATATACTTGTGTGGAATTGTCTTATTGGTTGGAGTATATTTTAAATGCATTATATGAATTTTAGACTTGCATATATATGAGTTTCAGACATACTGTAATATAATGAACATTATATATGTTTGAAAGTCAATTGCTTCAGACATTTTTATTTGAAAAAACAAACATGATATTGGATATTAATTTCTCAGATTTCACAATTTTAAACATAACTCAAACAATTTCATACATAATTGATATAAAACGACAACATGTAAAATGTCTGAAATTGGAAGGTTATTATCTGAAAAGTTCTATTTCATCAATCGTGGAAAGATTTGGTATATATTTAAGGTAGAAGAATACTTTGAGGTCTGAAATTTGGTATTTAAGGTCTAAAAAAATTAAGGTTGTAGAGACTATTTTTTATAGATAAAAATTAGACATTTTTCAACTTTCAAACATTTAGTTTATATTCATTGTTGTTTTAAACATTTGTTTCTTTGTTTTAGACATTGAAATATGTATAGTTTCATATGTAAAGTGCAGATGATGTAAACAATTTCATTTCAGACATAAAGAAGCGCAATATTTATATATCAGACATATATATAATATGTCTTTCAGACATATATTAATTTATAGTAGTATATTACAAACTCTCATTTCCCTTAATCTAAAAATAAAAGTACACTTTTAGACTCAACATATGAGTTTTAGACATTACATATGAGTTTCAGACTCTACATTTGTTATCATAAGGACCCCAATACAACATTTACCAACCAAGTTATCACCCTATTTTGGATAAAAGGATACCATATTCACTAGTATAGCAGTGTCATGTGACGTCAAGAACAAGAGAGTGGAGTGGAGAGAGAGAGAAACACAGGTTAAATCTTAGTTGGGCACAGGAAGAGGGTCATGGATTCAGGGGCAAAGAACGAATCACGGATTTCTTCAATGTTATCGACAAGGTATGCACGAGCTTATTCTTCACTGGGTTCCCGGAGAACTGGACGAGAGAGAGCATGTGGAAGCACTTTCAATTGTTCGGTCAACTGGTAGACATCTTCATCCCACAAAAGTTATCAAAGGAGGGTCAGAAGTTTGGGTTCGTCAAGTTCAAGGATGTGAAGGACGTGGAAGCACTGATCAAGAGGATAGGGGTGGTGGCTGTAGGTGCAAAGCAAATCAGAGTGAATGCAGCCCGGTTTAGACGACAGGAGAGAGCGGAGCTCAATCGACCAAAGCGGTTTGGAGATAGAGTGCGGGAGGAGGGAAGTGCCGGAAGAACTCCTGATCGAAGGTTAGAGTGCAAGGATTTGGCTGTTTCCTATGCTCAGGTGGTAAAACGTGAACATCTGCTTGTGGAAACAGGGGTAGAGAAATTGGATTGGCTTAGGAGATGTGCAGTGGGGGAAGTTAAAAATCCTTCTATCCTAGGAAACATTAATGCGTTGCTTGAAGAGGAGGGCTTTGTTGGGTGTAAGGCAAAATACCTGGGGGGCTTCAGAATCCTTTTGGAATGTGACTCAGCCGAACGTTTAGAAAGATTGGTGGGAGATGGGAAGTTGAAGTTGATGGACTGGTTTGAGGAGGTCACTCCTTGGAGTGTAAACAAAGAGCAGACAAGGCCTGGACGCATAATTTGGCTGAATGTTCATGGTGTTCCCCTTCATGTTTGGAGGGCTGAGACGTTTGAGAGGATTTTCAAGCAATGGGGGAGAGTTCTCGAAATTGAAGACTTCACCATCCAGAGAGAACAGGTTCACATTGGACGGGTGTGTGTTCTAACGCAGAGGCAGGAATCGGTGGATACAGTGGTGCACATTAAGGTGGAGGGTGTGACTTACGCAGTGAAGGTGGTGGAGGACCTTAAAGAGGTTGTTGATTATGGGCAAAGATACGTACCTGCTGATGCGTTTCAGGAATCGGTGTTCGATACGAAGGAGGAAGGATTTTCAGTGGCGGAGGTTGAAGGGGAGCTAGCCGACTCGGAGCATGATTCAACCCCTGAGTCGAGCGACTCGGAGCTGAACTCGGTTGGAACGAAAGCCGAAGCGGGTCAGAATTCCAAGGAAGACACTGTTGAGGCTGGTTTGCATATCACGCGTAGCAGAGGCTCTGACACAGGCGGCGCCGCTGCTGTTTCCAACGGGCAAACGGGAAGAAGAAGGTCTGTTGAATGTGGCGTGAAGTTGAACAAGGCCCAGGTGGTAGTGGGCCTGGGCTCGGAAGGTTGCGTCCCAGAAACAGTAGATCAGGGAGAAGGTAGGCCCTGGCCCAAAAAGCAGAATTCTGAGTTTGGGCTCAGAGTCAGAGTCAAGGCAACAGGGCTGTTTGGGAGGGTCTCTGATTTTAGGCCCGGCGCAAAATGGGAGGGATGGAAAATTTTCTGCTGCGTCTTGCGACTTGCAGCAGGGAGCGGTTTCGGTTTTCTCTGGGTGTGCGTCGGAGAAGATCCCGTGGCTGGAGAGAGGGAGACCGAGGAAAGGAAGAAAAGGGCACCGCAGATTTCCGAAGATTGCTCATTGGGTCGACCTGCAGCAGCGAACCGGCGGCGTGTGTGGAAAAACGACGCTCCGAGATATGAAGGCAGCTGCGAGATTGAAGGCAAATAGGGCGGCGGCTAGGCAGGGAAGAGCGGCTTCGCAAGGTGGCGTCGCAAATATTGAGGAGGCTCTGGGCCAAGGTAAATTTTCTGATTCCTCGTGGGGCTTCAATCTAGTGGGTTCGACAGGGGCTGGGTTTGGAACTGAGGATCCAATAGAATCAGATTCGAGCTTCAGTAGGGTGCGTACTGTGGGTAAAGCAGTGGGGGTGATCTTCAAGGATCAAGCGGAGTGGGTTCCGAAGGTTTGTGATTCAGGTGTTTGTTCGGGTGGATAAATGAAGATTGTTTCGTTAAACATTAGAGGGTTGGGGAGCGGAGTCAAATTGAGACAGTTGAGGGAGTTAATTAAGAAGGAAATGGTTGATGTTCTAGCCATTCAGGAAACCCTTTTAGCTCAGGAGGTGGGGGAATCCGTTAAGCAGGTGTGGAACAGCTGTGAGTTGGGTTATGCTCAATGTCTGTCTGAAGGTAGGTCGGGGGGGATGCTGTTCTTCTGGAATAAGGAGTCCTGGATTGCAGAGAGGTTGGTATCAGGGTCTGGTTTTCTTGGTATGGTGGGATGTTGGAGAGGAAATAATAGGAAGCATCTGCTCTTGAATGTTTATGCTCCTCAATCAGCAGGTCAGAAGAGGGTGCTGTGGCGTGACTTGTCAAACGTAATTTCAGAGATGGGGGATGCAGTTTGTGTCATGGGAGACTTTAATGTGGTGAGAAGGAAGGAAGAAAGGAAGGGCTGTATTTTCAGGCACAGTTTGGCGGATGATTTTAATTCTTTCATTAGCGCGAATGGGTTGCTGGATGTGAAACAAGGTGGTAGGCGGTTTACCTGGGTCAGCAGTGACGGTGCTAAGATGAGCAAGCTTGACAGATTTTTGGTGAATAGAAGCTTCATGGAGGATTGGCAAGATGTGGCATCCGTGGTGTCGGACAGGGTGTTCGCGGACCATTGCCCCGTCATTCTGAAGGCTGGGGTTGTGGACTTTGGCCCCTGCCCGTTTAGAGTTTTTGACCAGTGGTTGCTAGATGAAGGCTTCCTGTCTCTAATCAAAAGGGAGTGGGAGCAAGTGCAGATTTCTGGAGCTGCAGATTTTGTCCTGAAGGAAAAGCTGAAGTTGCTGAAGCTCAAAATAAAGCAGTGGAGGAAGGAGAATGCGATGGTTTCAGATGGTATGGTTGGCAGCTTGAGAGAGGAGTTTCTGAGGCTGGAGAAGAAGGCTGAAGAGCAGGACCTAGATCCGGGGGAATGGTTGTCTTGGAGAGATGCGAGGCTTCAGTATTTCAGGGCTCTTTCCAGTTTGTCAAAGGACCTGAAGCAGAAAGCTCGGGTCAGGTGGGCAGTGGAAGGGGATGAAAATAGCAGATTTTTTCATGGGATCGTTAATGGTAGAAGGCGCAAAAATTCCCTTAAGGGACTGTTAATTAATGGGAGTTGGGTGGAGGAGCCAAAGCAAATCAAAAGTGCTGTTCTAGATTTCTTCAGATCCCATTTCTCTGAATCTGTGGCGGTGAGACCGGTGTTCCGGAGCGACAGTTCAAAGCTAAATGAGAATCGGGTTTCAAGACCTGAGGCCCCTTTTTCTGAGGAAGAGGTGAAGAAGGCAGTTTGGATGTGTGGGGGGATAAAGCCCCGGGCCCGGACGGGTTTAATTTCAAGTTCATCAAAGCAAACTGGGAGGTCATGAAGAAAGACGTAGTGGCGGCAGTTCTTAAGTTTGAAGCTTCGGGCAAGCTTGGGGCTGATTGTAACTCGTCTTTCATCGCCTTGATCCCAAAGGTAAAGGATCCGTTGACCTTATCAGATTATCGTCCTATAAGTCTAATTGGCTGCTTGTATAAAATTGTTGCGAAGCTGTTGGCGGAGAGGCTTAAATCAGTTTTGGATGGTCTGGTGGGGGAGACTCAATCAGCGTTCATCGAGGGGCGGCAAATTTCTGATGGAGTGTTGATTGCAAATGAGGTAGTGTGTTGGGCTAAGAAAGAGAAAAGGCAGGCCCTTTTGCTGAAAGCTGACTTTGCAAAAGCTTATGACAGTGTCAGTTGGAGCTTCCTAGATTCGGTCCTGCGTCAGATGAACTTTGGCAAAAAATGGAGAGGCTGGATTTCGGGGTGTTTGGAATCAGCAAGGGTTTCGATTCTTGTTAATGGCAGCCCCACGGCGGAGTGCGCGATGGAGAGGGCCTTAGACAAGGAGATCCGTTGTCTCCTTCTTATTTATTCTCGCAATGGAGGCGTTGAATCGATGATGGAAGAGGCTTCGCTCAAGGTATTTTTAGACCTTTAAAGGTGGGGGAGCACAGGTGCCTATCTCGCATCTTCAATTCGTAGACGATGCATTTTTTTTTGGTGAATGGTCAGATGGCAATGCTAAGGCTCTGTTTGATATTTTGAATTGCTTTGAGATGGTATCTAAGCTGAAAATCAGTCGCCATAAGTCGAGGGTGTTTGGAGTGGGAGTGGAGGATCGTGAGGTTGCTAGGGTGGCCCGGATTATAGGCTGCGTCCAGGATTCTCTTCCATTCACCTATTTGGGCCTTCCGGTAGGTCAAAACATGAGTCGGCGAAAAAGCTGGGATCCTGTGGTGGAAAAAATCGAGAAGAGGCTTTCGAGTTGGAAGGTAAATTCTTTATCCATCGGTGGTCGGTTAACGTTGTTGAAATCTGTGATTGGAAGCTTGCCTTTGTATCATTTTGCCCTGTTCCGTGCCCCTTCTAGAGTGGTGAGAAAAATTGAATGCTTACGCAATAAATTCTTTTGGGGGTGCTCGGGAGAGGGTAGAAAATTAATTTGGGCTGGGATGGAAAAGTTGTATGGAAGTAGTGAAGTAGGGGGGTTGAGTGTGGGTAGTCTTCAGGGAAAGAACTGGGCGCTGCTAGGTAAGTGGAAGTGGAGGTGGAGGACGGAGGAGGAGCGGTTGTGGAGGAAGGTAGTCTCGAGTATCCATGGAGAGAGTGAGGGAGATTCGTTTGGCCGAGAGAGATCGAGGGGGTGGAGTGTGTGGAAGGATATTTGTAGGGTGAGTGGAGAGATGGAGAGGGTAGGAGTTATGTTTAACTCTCTTTTCAAGAGAGTAGTTGGGTCAGGAGAGCAAACAAGGTTTTGGGAGGATGCTTGGGTGGGAAGTTACAAATTAAAAGATAGGTTCAAGAGGTTGTTCGCGCTGGAGGAGAACAAAGAGTGTTGGGTAGCGGAGAAGATCAAGTGGGAGGAGGGGGTTTGGAGGTGGGATTGGAGATGGGAGAGGCCGGTGAGAGGGAGAGCCCTCGGCGAGCTTCAGCTGCTGTTGTCTCTTGTGCAGGATTTCGTTCCAAAGGAGAGCTGTGTGGATACGTGGCGCTGGGAGCTGGGAAATGGTGTCTATACAGTTCAGAGCCTATCCAAGGTGATTGATGCGGAGCTGGCATCGAACTCCACCATCCAGACGAAGTGGTGCAATAAAGTCCCCAAAAAAGTAAATATCTTCGTTTGGAGAGCAACAAGAGGGATGATCCCAGTCCTGGACCAGCTCCAGAAACGGGGGATTGTGACTCATTCGTCCCTATGCCCGTTGTGCGACATTGAGGCGGAGACGGTCGATCATGCATTGGTTAACTGCAAGCAGGTGTCAGAGATTTGGAAAGCAATCGCGGCGTGGTGTGGCATGGGTGTTCGGATTCCTACGGACATTCTGTCTCTCTTGGATGATGCTTTTATTTCTCAAGTCCAAAGTTCGGTGCAGCAGGTGTGGCAAGGGATTGTGTTTGTTTCGGCCTGGGCTTTATGGAAGGCTAGAAATAAACTTGTGATGCAGAATACCCCATGGAGATCAAATGTAATTTTCTCAGATGTGCAGGTGTTTTCTTTCCTTTGGATATCTAACAGGTGGGTTAAGTTGAACCTGTCCTGGGGAGACTGGCTCTTAGCCCCGCTTGTTGGAGCAGCAGGGAAGCTGGCTTAGGTGCTCAGGTGTTCTGTGTTTTGCTGTCCCGGGGTCTTGTGGGGTGTCCGGTGATCAGGTTCTGTTTATGTGTTGATGGTAGTTTTTTTTTTCGTTCTGGGCCTTTGTTTTTTAGCCGGCATCTCGTTGGCTTCATGTCCGTTTGTGAACTCTTTCTTTAATAAATATTTGTTGCCGTTCAAAAAAAAAAAAGGATACCATATTCTGACCTCTTTAATTTTTCATTTATTAATTTTATTTTTTAGAATTTGTCTCCCTAGAGTGCGGGTAAAACTAGTTTTCGTTTATTTGGAGCCACGTAGAAGGAAGTTGTGTCTGAACTGAACGTTGATTGAAGAGTTTGGAGGTACAAAGAACAAAAGCTTTCAAAGGTAGAAGGAAGAAGAAAATGTTGCTCATCGTTCTATCGCAACCAAAACTTAACAAAAAAAGTGACATGTATATTTGTGTGAAAATAAGGAAAAAAATTCGTGTATGTGAATTTGCTTGATGATGTTCTTGATTTACAAAAGATGTATATATCCACTGTGGTTAGAAGCACACCGCTAGGGGTGTAAATGAGAATGACTTTTTTAGGGCACCTCGAGCTCGAGTATATGCTTATCGGGCCGGACCCTATCGAGTTCGAGCCAAAATTAAAACCCAATCGATTAAATGGCCGAGTTCAAGCATTGTACTACTCAGCCTGTATTCATATCGATACTTATGGGATCTTCAGCATACTGGTCTTAGTCATTGGGCTTATGCAACCCGCCCAAAAACAAAGTGACCCAACCCAAATTGATGAGATATGAATTTGAATATGAATCATGTGAATTTAATATGTTTATGTTGTGTAATTTATGGTGGTATCTTATATTACATTATACTTCCTCCGTCCCCAAAAGATTGATAGATTTGGTTGAGCACGGAGATTAAGGTAAACGTAAGATATTTAATAAGTTTACGTAATTGCTCCTTAGAAAGTGCACAAAAAACGAGGTAGAAAAAGTAAAGATAAAATGAGATAGTTTAGTAACTTTGAGGGTATGAAGTTTTCTTTTAAGGAAAGTAATCAATTTTTTGGGACAGCCCAAAAGAGAAATGTGTTCAATTCTTCAGGGACGGATGGAGTATTAAACTATTTTATTTATTGTGATTTAGTTTAGGATGAGCCTATCGAGTTTTAGGGCCGAGCTCGAGCATGTTTCGAGCCGAGCTCGAGCCTATTACTTTGGGCTCGAGCAAGTCGAACTCGAGCATGAACAGTACCGTTAGCTTATGGGGCCGAGCTCGAGCATACTGGGCTCAGGCTCGGCCCGGTCCATTTACACCCCTACACACGGCTAACTACAACCCTAATGGCAGATTGTCAATGATAATTGACAACATTAATCCCCGAGGTTATTAGGTTATTAACACTAACAATTTGAAAATGTGAGCAAGTTTGTGAGAATAACTTTTTTTTAAAATTGATGAAAATTTAAAATATTGTTGATATTTTTGTAAGTTTTTTTTCCTGTGAAAAGAACACTAGCTTGCAAAATTCTCATCCAGATTCACAGTTCCCGAAATTAAAATGAAAATTCCAAACAAGAAGAAAAGAAGCAAACTTGGTTCTGATCCATTAATATACATCTACAGCACCATACTATTTTTTTTTCTTTGTTTTTACGAATTATATCCACATCATTATTATTACCAGTCCCAGAAAACAGAGCACCGAATGTTAGGTCAACAACGAGAGATAATTGACTGCAACAAACTCTATATAGTAGTACAAGTAGAGTTTGATCACACTCTTTATTTTTGGTTTGATAGAAGATCCACACTCTTTGTATTATGCAGCAAACTCTATATAGTTAATACAAGTAGAGTTTGAGTTAACATCAATAACTTGCACAATAACAAACTCCTTAACTTGAAATAGTCCTACACCGAATTCATGACTCAGCTCTCCAATCGCCGGCTCTGCTCCGACTCGTCGTGACTCTCCGGCGGCTCCTCAGCTCAGACTCCACCGTGCTCCCGCTCAGCATCTGACTACTCTCATTACAACCGCACACACTCCGTTCCTCCTTCCCCCGTTTCCCCGTGTCCTCTTGGCCGGAGCTTTTCTCACTCTTACTCCCCAACAGCGACGATCGGCTGGAGCTCGAACAAACCGCGTTGCTAGAGAAGTGGGGTTCTCTTGTCCAGCAATTATCACATAGGCTCCATCGCCGACTGACTCATTCACCTTCTCTGTTTCTCTTCCCCTGCCTCCAAATCCGTCTCGGTGGACGACGGAATGGAGTTGGTGCAGAATCCACCTGACCAAACTGTTGAAGCTACATTGAAGAAATCCTTCATGATTGAACTCAAGAAGCAGCTTCGACTAGCAGGGCCATTGATTTTGGAAAGCACACTTCTCAACGCTATACAACTCATTACTGTAATGTTTGTGGCTCGTCTCGACCGGTTGGCCATTTCATCTGCTGCACTTTCCATGACTCTACTGGTTGTCAGCTTCAGCTTGCTGGTATATATTCTCTCTTTGATTCATCTTTGTCTCTAATCACATGCATTATTTAGAGCCCATTTGGTAGAGGTAAAGCCAATGGCTTAAGGCTTCTGGCTTAAACACACACGCGTGGCATCTATTTATTGCCCATTCTTAAAACCATAATTACAATTGTGCCGTTTTTTGTCTTCTGCTTCAACTCACGCTTGTTTGCAATCATCCAATTTAGAAGGGTAATCTCGTAATTTGACATGACACACGCTTGAGAACATGATGCAGCAAGGCAAGGCTTAAGCGTGTAAAGCCCTGCCAAATGCTTTCTTAAACATTGACTGCTTGTTGGTTGGTATAGATTTTCTCTGTCTCTAATCGCATGCACTATTTAAATTTTCATACATGTTTTTTTTTTCCTTTTTGGTATATGTAGATGGGATTATCACAGTCATTAGAGACATATTGTGGTCAATCCTACGGAGCTGGAAGATTTGCTATGGTAGGGGTCTACACACAGAGAGCAATGTTTGTTGTATGCGTGACATGCATACCTCTTGCGATAATGTTGGCAAATACCGAAAGGATCTTTATAATTCTCCACCAAGATCCAACGATTTCTGAAGCAGCCGGAATATATGCACGGTTTTTGATCCCGTCATTATTCGCCTTCGGACTACTTCAGTGTATCCTCAGATTCTTGAGATCACAGAGTAATGTGTTTCCAATGATGGTGAGCACAACTCTCACAACATCACTTCATATACTGACTTGTTGGTTGCTTGTGAAACAATTTAACCTTGGCAACAAAGGAGGTGCAATTGCGTTATCTACTTCATACTGGATCAACCTCCTGCTGTTAGCATTCTATGTCAAGCTCTCTCCATCATGCATGGATACTTGGACAGGGTTTTCAAAAGAAGCTTTCAAGGACTTGATTCCATTTCTCAAAGTGGCAATTCCTTCTGGTATAATGGTTTGGTAAGCTATTTCTTGCCGAAAAGCATTGTTTACGATTTACATCACAACTTTGATACTTGGAAAAAAGATCATCTGCCTTAACTTGATCACAATATTATTTATCAGTGCGGAAACATGGGCATTCCAGCTAATGATCTTCCTAGCTGGCCTACTCCCCAATCCCCAAGTGCAAACTTCTGTACTCTCTATCAGGTTAGTAATGAGAACACTATATTATTTAGCAGCGTCATATAAGTTTTGGCATGTAACCTTTAAGTAGATAAAAGCATTTTGGTATTTTCCCTTTAACCTTATTGTATTTTAGGTTTGCTTTGTACTATTCATTTTAGATTCTTGAACTTACAGGAAAACATCCTCCTCCCTTATTCTTCTCAATTACAGAACAGAACAGCTTCCTTTTCTCTTGTTCCTCCATTAACCAACTATTGTTATTCTCAGCCATAATGTAACAGTGTTGATGTGGATGATCCCTTTCGGACTAAGCAGCAACGTAAGGTAATCTTGAAATACTGTGTAATGTAGTAGTATGTCAACAAAATCATGTTTAATCATAATTCATTTAAAAGCAAATCAAAGAATCACGATCTTCCTCCAGCATTCGAATTTCAAATGAATTAGGAGCTGGAAATACAAGTGCAGCCCGTTTGGGAATATATGCAGCCTCCAGTTTGACGATCGCTCAAGGTATTTTGTTGGGGGTAGGACTCCTTTTGGTAAGGAATGTATGGGGTCGTGCTTACAGTAATGATTCAGAAATCCTCCAACATTTGGCAGCTATGACCCCGATTCTTGCGGGGTCCTACCTTCTAGATGGCTCCCAATGTGTCCTTTCAGGTCTCACCTTCACTTCCCTTCTATTTAACATAGTAATCATATATATGTTGTTTGGTTATTATTATTTAAATTAAATGTGTTATAGGCATGGCTAGAGGGTGTGGGCGACAGAGGTTTGGGGCAATTGCAAACTTCATATCCTATTTTCTTCTTGGTCTTCCTTTGTCCATTGTGTTTGCTTTTGTCCTCCACATAAATGGGAAGGTATAAATCTTACAAACTAGATTACAACATAAATATTGACATTTTCTATTCAACTAAACCACATATAGACGAGTGAAAAGATTATTTGTAATCAAATGGTAGGGACTATGGCTAGGAATTATCATTGCGCTCTTCTCCCAGACCATCTCGCTTATTGGTATAATCGCATTCACCGATTGGGAGAAAGAGGTTAGTAAGATGTCCATCACCTTAAAGTTTGTTCCTTACCATGCATGAACTCTTGTTTTGACAAGCTAGCTATTGTTTCTTTTTTGTAGGTTGAAAGAGCTGGCTGTTCAAAGAGGGAACATGCTATCAGGAGTGTAGGCAAGCCTAAGCTATATATATGGAGTGGCCAGAGAAACAAGAATCCAAATTAACAAGTAGCTGCTGACATGACATTGTTCTAGCTGACCTTTTCCACCGTGTGTTTGTTAGGAATTGTACTTAAGACTGATTTTCTTACAAGTTATTAGCTTAATTGATTCAGTTATATTTGGAAGTTATTAGTTCCAGACTCTGTTGAGAAGGGCTGTAAAACTTTAAGCAGAACAATGCTAGAAGTTTGAGGCTGTGGTTGCAAGTATTGGATTGAATGCTAGGTTGGTTTGACAGCCTCCCAATAGTCCAGATTTGAATGTGCTGGGTTTAGGGTATTTCAGGTCAATTGAAGCATTGCAACAAAAGAAAAGCTCTTAATGATATTGATGAGTTAATTGCTGCAGTTAAGCAGTCGTTTGAAGAGTTACCAACCAACAGCTTGAATCATGTGTATGTGTGTGTATAAGTCTGCAGTAATGTATGATTGAAATCTTGAAGGTTCGCAAAAGTATAAGGCTCCTCATATGAACAAGAAGGGTCTAGAGAGAAAAGGTTTGCTGCCAGTGGTCCTTCCTATTGAGTCCGACCTTATTGAAGCCTCCATTGCCTATTTGGAGGATTAAGCCTGCTGCTATCAAGCAATTTTGCAGTTACTTTTGGTGTTTTGGTTGGCTTGCTATTGCTCTTAGTCTTTTGTTCTATGTAATTTGAAGTATTGTAAATAGCAGCCAATATATTAGCAGAATTTATCATCATTTGTTGCAAAATGCCAAACTTATGCAAACAAAAGATTAGATTGCAAATTCTGTTTTGAAAATGTAAGAAATGAACAAGGTCATGTTAGGAATGTGAGTATGTATTGATGAAGATTGATTAATTAATGGAGCACTCAGTTCTCATATTTTAAACTTAGTCATGGAGTTGCATATATTTTTAGTAGATGGTACCGCAGGCCGTAGAAAAGAAGAATGCAAGCACAAGACTAACAATTTTCTTTTGACATGGATAGAAACAGAGCTCAACGCTTATCAACTTTCAGGTCAGAAGAAAACAAAAAAGAAACCTTTACAATTTGATTGACTCAGTTAAGCTTACTTGTGTGCAAAATTTCAACTTAATCCCACCTTTGGAACTATAGTTATCAACTTGTCTAGTTTCATGTCAACTTAATCCCAGTCGATCTCATCTACCAAACTCGCTCGAGTTGTGCTTGGTGAAGTCCCCACACGACCATCGGTGGTTGGCAGTAGCTTTGGCCTTCATAATCCGTGATCGGTCGAGTTCTAGCCTTGGTTTGCCATTCGATCAAGGTCCAGCCTCAAGTCTAGGTCTTTGGTGGTGTAGCGACGGGGTTTTCGATGGAGTCGCCACCAATTTTTTTTGTTATAGATCGATTGAGAACCTAACGAGAGTCTCAAAGCTCGTTAGTCAATTACGTATAAAAATTATAAAACATCGGTACCACAAATCGATATTATTTTTCATTCACTTGTTTTAACTTAAAGACAAGGTGTGAAAAAAATAAATAAATAAATAAAATAAAATAAAAACACATCAATGCACGAAAACTAACAATTAATCAAAGTATAATTAGTTAATTAATTAATTAAGAAAAATGCAAAAAGAAAAAAAGAACAAATATACGTATATGAACACACCAGTGAAAAAGGTAAGCAAGCAGACAAACATTAAAACACTTTACACATGCATCACAACATTTCCAATGCAAGGACTAAGGACTAAGGAGTTCTGCAATTGTAACATAATGAATTATCGATGACTCAAAGAAGATGATAGGACGAGAACAGGGACTAGTCTTGTAATTATACCTAGACCCAAAAGAAATATCTATCTTCTGTGCGAATGTCTCTGATGGCTCTGGCAATTGCGATCAAAGCAGGCGCAGTGGATTCGGGATAGGCAAGGGCTGCGCGGCGGTCTCCGGTCGGACTGTCGGTAGGATGCCGGCGAGCAGGCGATCGTATGGAGGCTCGGTAAGTGAACGGAGCAGCAGACTCCAATCCTCGAGTTCAAATCTGAAGGGGCTGCGGATCGACGAAAACTTTGGCCGGATAACCAAAGGCGACGGAGGCACGAACGGTGGGACGAGATGAACCAGCAATGATCGGCAGCAGCGGGGCTCCACCGGAAAGCGCTAGATCGCTTCCGCCGATTCGATTGTTCTTGAGTTTTTTTTTTATCTTTGCTCGGTTGATTGTTGCTACGTGTGATTGATGCCGGATTGATTGAGCGTCTGCTGAGATCGATTGCTCTGTGGATTTTTGAAAATTGCTCAGTTGATTATCTCTGCTGAGATCGATTTGTTGCTGAGATTGATTGTGTGTACTTTGTGAAATTGCTCCGTTCCTCCCTGTATGTTGTTCCACAAACCAGTTTTTATGGAACAAATTGCAAACCGCTCCACTTCCTCCATGATGTTATGAATTGCTCCTTAATCGTGCAAAGGTGGTGGAGCTGCAAGTCTGCAACTGCTCCCGGTGGAGCCTCCACGAGCGTCTCTACAGCAAGACAAATTTAGGGGAAAAGTACAAAGCTAGTCCATAACTTCTTAAAATGTTCAATTTAATCTAAAGTTTTCAATTTCATCCACAATAACTCACTTCTCCACAATTATTATTTCATATTTAGATTATTTCATGATAATTCTAAACAATTAGTGATAATAATTAACTTTAAAAAAATAACCGGTTGGACCGGTGGTCCAAACGGTTGAACCGATCAGACCATGAACCGGTGCTCGAACGGTTCTATTGCCGGTCCAGTTTTTAAAACCATGGGCTCGGCTGGAATCGTTTCACACCCCCCCCCCCCCGCAGCTAGGGGCGGAGCCAGAAAATTACACAAGTGGGTGCAATTCAAAAGCATTTCGGATGAGTGGGGGCATAACAAAGAAATATATAGGGGTTGATATGGATATTCTATAAAATTTTATATACTAAAGCTATGTTAATCCAAAAGTCAGCAGGCACCGCCCCTGCCTGCAGCCACCACACTCAATGGCCTTTCTCATTCCCACGTAATCAACCCAAACAGAACCATGTATAAATGGTTTTTCTCTGACCATATTTAGGAGCAACTAAGTACAATTTGATTTGTCTGAAGCTAACAAGAGAAGTTACATGGAGAGTAGAGTCATGGGCAAGATCTGTATAAATGCATCGACAATTTTGAAACTAATGCCGATAGTTGCTGTAATTGGTGACAAGAACCGGTTTGGGGGCATTGCTGCTATGACCATACAAGAACAACAATGGTATTCAAATCTGGAAACAACTTTCCCTTTTCAATTTTTCTACATGATTATCAACAAGAACCGAAACACACAAAACAATTAAAAGCCTGATACCATGTCAAAAAATATATGCCCTTACAACTAGCCATAATGTATGTTGTTGCTAGAAAATCAACCATGGCAGCCAATCGCCGCACTAAACCAGCCCCACCGTCTGCCTCGAGCCCACCGTCTGCTTCAGATCTAGGACGACTCCTTGAGAAAATCAAATCTGGACCTCCTAACAGAACACACAAGAAGCTGTTCAAAAAAAAAAAAAAAACAGAACACACAAGAAAAAGGAGATTACAACGGATGCGGTGTCGGAAAAGGAGAAAGAAGAAGGTGGAGGATGCAGTGGCAAATGAGGGAGGAAAAGTCGGCAGGTGTAGCGTCTATGGGTACAGAGATGGTGGAGTTCCAGTGGCGGTGGCCTGCAATGGCGAATGCGTTGGAGAAGAGGTAAGAACGTTAGTTTCAAAATTTTAGGTAGAAAAGGTTTAAAATCAATTTGATATATTATCCACAGTAATTAATCCACACATCACTTGCAAAAACATTTACATATCAACTCGGGCAATAATCGTCATTCCAAGGTCGATCGTAAAATTATACAAGTGGCAAGTGACATGTCAAAAAACAATCTAAAATGGTTAATATATTTCAATAAAGTCTAATTAAGTAATTTGTTTTAAAATAAAATCTGTTTAGGTAAAACACTCTAACACTTCGGATAGCTGCTTCATAGAGATCCGGAATTCATTCACAAACACACTTCACATCCAAACCTAAAATTCTCCTCCTCCAAATTCGTCGAATCGCCGCCAGAATCGCCTTCGTTCTCTCTTCTACGCCACCGGACTTCTTCTTGTTCGTCGAAACTGGCGCTGCCTCTTTTTACCACCGGCGTCTATCTCTTACAAGCGGCTTTCTTTTTGCTTGAGAACGACCGCTCATCACTTCTACGCCGTTGTTGCCGTCCTCTCCTACAAACGGCAGTGTTCGCCCTCCAAGTGACGGCAGAGAGAGGATGAGATTTGGGGACAATTTTTTCTGGGCAAAAATCAAGAGTTGAATCACTGATTCAAGAGCAAGAGGCGAGGGAGAAGTGAAGACCACATCAATTTCTAGTCTTCTGAATTCGATTTTGAGGAAAGGGGAGATTTGGGAGTTGAACCATGGAAACGCAGATGGCGGCTTTCCGACAAGGGTGAACTTTGGCCGTGACAAGTTGAACCGGCGTCGGCTCCAACTCGATGGTGAGTTGGTTAACGACACTGTGAGGGATTTTCCGTTGAGCTGGGTAATTTTCTTCCTCCCATAAATTTTGTAGCCAATTGTTGATTTCTGATCATGTTTTACCCTTTACTTGCTGAATTTGTTGGATTTACATCATGCCTGCTTTTGGTTATCATGTTTTGGGTTATGTTTATTTGGGTTTCAATTAACATAAAACTGGTACTTGATCTCTTTTTGAGCTTTTGGTTGGTTAATTTTGAGTTGTTGGTCTCGGCTAATATTAGGAAATCAACATGGATCGTTGATTTCTATATGTTTGAACCGTGCTTAATTGTGTGTGGTTGGAAGGTTTCCTTTAGAATTAAGAATTGATTTGAATGTTAGTATTATTCATATACCTCTTCCTTGCTAAGTAGTTGGGCACAATTTAACTATACGTTACTTGTGAGGTTTCTTCTCAATGAACTGGTTACTACTGTTATGCATAAAGTTTAGATGAATCCTCTTGTGCGAATTAGTGAGTTCACTCGTAGGCCTCTTGATTAATTTAGACTTGGAAGATAAATCATTATTAGAATTGCACTGTAAGTGAATTTAGTGCTTGAACCTGGACTATGGCCGAATATTGCTAGCTTTTGCTTTCTTGTCCTCGGTTCATCTTGATCAATTTACCTTTGATTTCCTTGGTATTTTCTAATGGTATTTAACTATGGTTAATATAACTGAAGTTAGTAAGCCAGAGTTCTATTTTTGGTTATTTATGCGAAGTCTTAAAGTTGGCTGAGTCTACAGGTATACTCTTCACTTTAAACACTGATTCTAATTCAATCACTTTGTTTCTGTCTTGAATCCTTGGTGGTCTCGTTATTAATTCTTCCAAGCTTGTAGTGGTAAACTTGGTAGGTGGCTGACATATAATTTATATTTATACCATGTCATGTTGCTTAACCTTGTAGCTGCATTATCTCTTTCACATGCTTCCAGCCACATTGTGATTGATTAAGAGCCTAGAAATCAACTTTAAATCTGTAGATAATATTTGGCATGAGACCTTAGAAACATACTGAAGAATTTTGGACTTATTATTAGAAAGCACTTCCTGCCTTTCTCTTTATCTTATGCATGCTTACTTGATGATGATTCCTTTTCTCTTAAGAAAAGATAAGTAAATATAACATGGAGAATATTGATTAGTATATCTTTTTGATTAGTTGCTGCCCATCTATAATATATTATTTGTAAGATTTAAAAGTTAATAATTAGATTCACCTAAAATTAACATGGAGAATATGTCTATCCTTATCTCGCTCTTAGCAATTTTGTGCTTCTTCCCGCTTGATGTGATTTCTATCTCTGCTTTGCTTCAACCTTGGCAATTCCAGTAACCAAAGATTACACCTTTGATGCACCACCACTGTTTAGGAGGACCAACGTCCTCTCACATCTTGCCTAATCGGATCTCAGCTATCCAACCAGTTGAGTGACCGTAATACTGAAGCATCGTCGCCACCTGCTGATGAAGAATTAGATACGTTTCGAACAACTGCATAGCTTAGCTTTATTTTTAGCTACTTTTAATTAACAAACATTACAGTTAAAATGTATCAACATTGTGAAAGCTTAACTTTATTAATGTTATTATCATCCATTTTTTGGGATTCTGTGTATTTTAATTTCAATATTTAATTTAATAAAATGGTTGAACAATAGATAAATCGGATGTTAAATTGGAATAGAAAAAAATGCGTTACTACGGAAACTGTCGTGGTAAGGCCGTGGTATCTACAAACTTGGAAATGTTGCCACGTTGGATGTTTACTATGCCCGAGTCCGTGGTTAAGCTGAGTAAGCTTACTGCGACGTAGCCTGTGGATACGCTAGCTTACTGCGCCTTTTTAAACTAGGGCTTTATCACGACCATTTCCGTAGTTACCTATCACCACCCAACTTCGGTTGTGGCTGCGGTAATGTTGTTTGCAATGGTGTAGTGGCCAGCCCTATTGGAGGAAATGGTCTACAGCTGATGTTGAAGGATTGGCACAAGTAGAAAAGAAGAGAAAAGAGCTGGACCCGTAAGTTTGCTTGAAAGAGGTGACCTAGGATTAGGATTTCTATTGTTAGTCTGTTGTTCTAATTCTAGTGGAATTAGTAGTGTTAGAATATTAGTAGTAGATTAGAGCATCTCCAACAGGTTCTCCATTTTATGGGAATGCTCAATTTTAGAGAAATTTGGGCTGTTTTTGGGTCCAACAGGTTCTCCATCCCATTCTCCAAAATGGGGAAGGAGAAGGAAAAATTGGTAGCCTTCCCCAAATTTGGAGCATTCTCCAAAACTTAAAGCCTTCTCCAAATTTGCTTTTCCAACATAAATAGTCACTCCCTCTCTCCTCTCATTGGTGTGAACTCAACATTTAATTGGATATAAAAATCAGTTTCAAATAAAAAAATATTAATTCATTAATTATTAGTCAAATATGTAGAATATTTTATTGTTGTAATAAATGCAGACTTCTCCAAAATGGAGAAGTTGTTGGAGTTAGAGCAAAAATAATTTGGAGAATATGACTATTGCTTCTCCATTTTGAAGAAACTTTTAGGGAGGCTGTTGGGCTTGCTTACAGCTAGGAGATCTAATTGTATTAGAAGTAGGATTATGTAAGCCCGTATATATGGGCACATATCAGTTCAATAACAGGCAGAGAATTAATCACACAAGTCTGGTGTTTACCTCTTGTTGCACAACTAGCCTAACAAGCCCCCCACCCAATCGTCCTCCCCAAACCTAGTGTGCTTGCGTGACCCAACTACTCTTTTGAGGAACACGTTAAACATGACTCCCTCTCTCTCCATTTCCCTAATCACCTTACAAATATCTTTCCAGACACTCCACCCGTCCATACTCTTAATTTAATTTAAGGATTGATAATTTAGACTTTTTTAAATTTTAAAATTTGGACTTTTAGTTTCATGGATCTAGAACCTTCTAAAATTGTAATAATAGCTAGGCCAATTTATCATTTAATCCTCCAAACAATTATTACTCGTTCAGTTTAGTTTTCGGATTATAACTCGGAATTACTTAGTCCTATGCACAGTTTGATTTTTTTTCTTTATATTTCTATATAAGAGCGAATTCTTAATATCTAAACATATATTTTCAAGAATTTCGATAAATTTTTTCTTAACATAATTTAAATTACTTTTAAAAGTGAACACCATATTTCTAGTAAATCATAATTTAAACCTCAAATGAAGGAATTATTTTTGGATGAAAATAATACACACAAACAACAATTTACAATAATTGATAAATTAAGTATTTATTTGAATAAGAAATGATAGTACTCCATCCATCCACAAAAAATTGTATCATTTGTGTTGACAGTTTCACAATATTTAATTTATGATTTAGTTTTACGTATTTTTAGACATTGAAAACTAGAAAATTCATAACGTGAATAACAATTTAATATCTAAATTTTCTAAATACACTTTTTCTTAATTTTTTGTATTATTTATCTTAATTAAAAATTTATTCAAATATTAAATATTGAAACAATAAAATCAAATAACATGATCTTTGGCAGACAAAGGAGCATTATACATTTGATGTTCTCAACCTAATAGACACATGCCGTTTCTGTCTATGCTTGCATTGAAACCACCTGACATTTTCCTTCTCGCCTATTTAATCACACTAACCCATGTGCATGGTATGTGCCCACCCTTAATTAACACCTTAACACCGTAAAAACTCGTCCATTTAAAGTACTCCTCCACCATACGGGCAGAGACCTTCACATGACACTCACCTGATAATCTGTTTCAATCTTTGATTCTTTGACCTACATGTGGTCCAACTCAAAAAGTAACTCATTTGTTCCAATTTCAGAGTGAAAGAGGTAGCTAGCAAGTAGTGGCTCTGTTTTGGAATCTTTCTCATTTTTGATAAGTAAAAATTACAGATTTTTATAGTATTCATAAATAAAAATGATGAGGTTTTCGTGAAAAATGCTATTTTTTTTTTAAATGCATCCTCAAATATTTCAATAAAAAGAAAGGTTTGAGATCTCAGTCTCGAATGAGGAGAAAAGAGAGAGCAAACCAAGACGAATTACAAAAGGAAGAACATAGGGTAAAACGAACATAGAAGAAAGAAGAAAAAGAACAAGGGATGGGGGGAGTGGAAGACATAGTTCCCAATTGCTTTCAGCGGATTGTGAATCCAATCTATCCAACTGAATTTTGCTTTGTGGAACCTGTGAGAGATCCATAAGTAAGAAAGGAGCTGGATATCTGCTACTGTAGAGAAATCCTGGATCAAGGAAGGTTTGAAAATTACTGAGTTCTGCCTTGACCACAAACACCAAGCCGAAATACACCGGATCGCCCACCAGGCTTTGCGCTGGTTATTGGAGAGACGACAAGGACTGCAGTTTTCTGAGAGCAGATTGTCCCAAGAGACCGCAAAAAAAGAAGAGCCCATTTGACACCATTGAAAAATCTTCAGCTAAAGAGCGAAGGCAGCGGAGCAAGAAGAAAGAACTTGGGCCGTCTCTTCAAATCTGCAGCTACAGAAGGAACACGATACACTATCAAGGGTGACTCCTCTTCTTGCGAGTTAAACTTTGGAGGGAAGACAGTCGAGAGTAACCCTCCATGCGAAAATATTGATCTTGATTGGAATCCAATTGTTCCATGGAGTACCCGCCGCATTCATAAGAGGATTGAGCGTGACCTTTCTGAATGGAATTGGAAAGAGAAGAAACTGAGAGAACTCCGGAGTTGTCCCGACACCACCGCCAAGAATCCTGAACATCTGCAACCAGAAGACAATGATCTAGCATAGCAGCTAGATCGGTTAGCTCATCCAAAGACCTGCCACTAGGCTCCCTTCTCCAACACCAAACCCATCTCCAAACACCGTCCCGCCATTGACCTCTATCCGAAACTAGACACTCCACATCTGACTCTAGAGGTGCAAGCCTAGGAAATTTTTCTTTAAGACTCTTCTCCCCTAACCAAAGATCTCCCCATAATCTAGTTTTGCAACCATTACCCACCTTTCTTCTTATAGCATTTGTCAAAAGAAGGTCCATTTTCTTTAGATCCCGCCCAATTTTGAGAATGCCCCACCCCCAAACACCTCTCGGAAAAATGCTATTGCTTTAAATCGTTTATGTGGATTGTCCACAAATTGTAGAAAGACACACGTTAGGATGTGCCATTTTAAAATGGCGCATAGGGTGTGCACTAGTTTTCTTGCAATTTACACAAATGTCATTTTCTTTTTCTTACTTCTTAAAAAAATGTATATCTTTTATTTCTATAATAAAAATTTACAAATAATTAGTCGAGTATAAAGAAAAAACAAGATGAAGAGAAAGAGATCTATATGTCATATGTTTTGATGATTTTTTTGAAGTCCGTATACCGAGTATCATTTTTTTCACTACGAGCATCATTAAATACAAGTATCATTTTTTTCATTACGTATCATCAATTTCTTACACTACATTACTGACTTTTCACGTGCATCATAAATTCACTACATTGACTGATTTTTGTACAAGTATCATTTTTTCCAATAACCTATCATTACTTCCTTGCGTGTATCACTAATTTTCACCGTATCAGTTTTTCATACATATCATTAAATTCTTATATTGCATAACTATTTTTCACGTGCATCATAAATTCCTTACATTTGCATTAATGACTTTTGTATAAGTATAATTTTTTTCAATAACGTATCATTACTTTTCTGAAGCTCATGAAAAAGAAAATAAAATGGCACAATTTGTAAATATGTAGACTACTTAAGCTCATCCTAAAGCGACTCTTGTAGAAAATAGAAAGATAGGTTAAAAATATACGTAGTCCTACTATGTAATTAATTTGGGATGAATGAGAAGGGAGGGAGTAAAAGCTTGTGGTTGCTGGGACGAAGTAGAGGAAAAATTTTCTAAAAAAAAGGAGACATTGGTGAAAATTCAATTGAGAGGCCGCCTATTTTAGGAAGGAGAGCCGGACGGGGAGTGGGAGAGAACAATTACTTTCAAGTTGGAGACTTTGAGAGACAAAAACAAAAGAGTATTGAGTGAGAAGTCTTGTGTTTTTATTCAAGTTGGTCAGATTTTGAGTATCTGTTGGCCCAGTTTGGCAACAGCTTTTCAAAAGTAACTTTTACGTTTTGAAAAGCTATTTACGGGTAGAGTTTAACATTTAATTGTAGCTATTTGATCTCGATCATTAAAAAATTACATGAAACGCTACAGCTAATTGAAACAACTATTGCCAAATGAGGCAGTTGTATTTATATGGATACAAAAGGATTCCAAGAGATTAGACATTTCTCAATTCGCTCAAGACATTACAATAGATACTACTATACAATTAATTACAAATAAACTGACCATGAGAGAGCGCGATTAGAGGTTGTTGCTATGGTAATTATCCGATCCAGTTTCACGTCCCTTATTCGACTTCCACTCTATTGCTATTATTGGTTCTATTGCTATTATTGGCTAGTACACCAATCAATAATAAAATGTCGAGTATGGGGGTTGGATGAGTTTTCTCCAACCCGAATTGGAAAAAAATACTGTCCCTCCATAAAAAGGGGCGTAGATGGCCTGGTTGTCAAGAAACTCATCTTTTCTACTTCTCATTACTTGGATAACTTTTACAATGAATTGCATATGCTCTCATCTCTCATAAACAAACAAATAGTATTATACTCCTCCGGATCAAAAAAATTTAGTCACATTTATTTTTCAGTATTTAATCTATAAGTTATTTCTTGCAACATTTTGAATTATAAATTATATAAATTTATATACAAATGAAAATTGAATGTGTCTAGTTTTTAAATATATTTTCAAGAATTTTTTTAAAAAACTTATTCTTAATAAAAATTTGAATTAACATAAAATTACAAAAGTCAACGTAGCTAATTTAGAGAGAAACGAATCAGAGAATAAATTCAAATTTAGACTTGTTGAGCTACTAGTTGTTTTAACAACAACTTGTAAGAGGTTGAGCGTGACCTTCTGAATGAAATTGGAAAGAGAAGAAACTGAGAAAACTCCGTAGTCGTCCCGACACCACCGCCAAGAATCCTGAACATCTACAACCAGAAGACAATGATCTAGCATAGCAGCTAGATCGGTTAGCTCATCCAAAGACCTGCCACTAGGCTCCCCTCTCCAACACCAAACCCATCTCCAAACACCATCCCGCCATTGACCTCTATCCGAAACTATACACTCCACATCTGACTCTAGAGGTGCAAGTCTAGGAAATTTTTCTTTAAGACTCTTCTCCCCTAACCAAAGATCCCCCCCAGAATCTAGTTTTGCAACCATTACCCACCTTTCTACTTATAGCATTTGTCAAAAGAAGGCCCCTTTTCTTTAGATCCCGCCCAATTTTGAGAATGCCCCACCCCCAAACACCTCTCGGAAAAATGCTATTGCTTTAAATCATTTATGTGGATTGTCCACAAATTGTAGAAAGGCACACGTTAGGATGCGCCATTTTAAAATGACGCATAGGATGTGCACTAGTTTTCTTGCAATTTACACAAGTGTCATTTTCTTTTTCTCACTTCTTTAAAAATGTATATCTTTTATTTCTATAATAAAAATTTACAAATAATTAGTCGAGTATAAAGAAAAAACAAGACGAAGAGAAAGAGATCTATATGTCATATGTTTTGATGATTTTTTTGAAGTCCGTATACCGAGTATCATTTTTTTCACTACGAGCATATCATTAAATACAAGTATCATTTTTTTCATTACGTATCATCAATTTCTTACACTACATTACTGACTTTTCATGTGCATCATAAATTCACTACATTGCATCACTGATTTTTGTACAAGTATCATTTTAACCTATCATTACTTTCTTGCGTTGTATCACTAATTTTTACCGTATCAGTTTTTCATTACATATCATTAATTTCTTATATTGCATCACTACTTTTCACGTGCATCATAAATTCCATACATTTGCATTATTGACTTTTGTGCAAGTATCATTTTTTTCAATAACGTATCATTACTTTCCTGAAGCTCATGAAAAAGAAAATAAAATGGCATAATTTGTAAATATGTAGACTACTTAAGCGCATCCTAAAGCGACTCTTGTAGAAAATAGAAAGATAGGTTGAAAATATACGTAGTCCTACTATGTAATTAAATTGTAGTCCTACTATGTAATTAAATTGGGATGAATGAGAAGGGATGGAGTAAAAGCTTGTGGTTGCTGGGACTAAGTAGAGAAAAATTTTCCAAAAAAAAGGAGACATTGGTGAAAATTCAATTGAGAGGCCGCCTATTTTAGGAAGGAGAGCCGGACGGGGAGTGGGAGAGAACAATTACTTTCAAGTTGGAGACTTTGAGAGACAAAAACAAAAGAGTATTGAGTGAGAAGTCTTGTGTTTTTATTCAAGTTGGTCAGATTTTGAGTATCTGTTGAATTTACATGGATACAGAAGGATTCCAAGGAATTAGACATTTCTCTATTCGCTCAAGACATTGCAATAGATACTACTCTGTTTGTCCCAGCAAAGATTATATATATATATATATATATATATATATATATATATATATATATATATTCTTTTTTGGGCAGTTCCAGCAAAATTCATATGTTTCCTAAAAAGGAAACTTTTTTACACCAACTTTACCTTATTACCTCTTATTCATCTTCCCACTCAAAAAAGATATTTTTATCTTATATGCTTACTTTACATTTTTACCCTCTAGTCAACAACATTTATTAATCTCCGTGCCCAGTCAAATGTTCAATCTTTGCTGGGACCGAGGGAGTACTATACAATTAATTACAAATAAACGACCATTACAGAATTGTGACTCGCGATTAGACGTTGTTGCTATGGTAATTATCCGATCCAGTTTCACGGTCCTTATTCGACTTCCACTCTATTGCTATTATTGGTTCTATTGCTATTATTGGTTGGTGTCACTGTTAATTACAGGATTGCCACTCTTCGTAATTAGTAGTGGCAGTCCCGTAATAAACAGTAGTACACCAATCAATAATAAAATGTCGAGTATGGGGGTTGGATGAGTTTTCTCCAACTTGTTTTCCATACTGACACGCTTTGCAACTTGAAATCTGAACATCAAGTTCTGGAAGGTCATTTGTCATTGTCTTGTACTTCATTTGCAGCAGCCCTTGGTGATGGTAGTGCCCTAGCCTTTTGTGCCACACTTCTGTAATGTTTTCTATTATTGGGAAAGCAGTTTGCTCCTCCTCCAATGGGTTTAAAGCAAAACTTTTCCCTTTCATTTTCACTTTGAAAATATCTTGATTTTCTGCATCTTTAATCAGGCAATATTTGTTTTCGAAAACAACCTTAAAGCCTCTCTCAATTAGTTGGCCAACGCTTAACAAGTTTTGCTGAATTTCGGGGACAAAGAGAGCATCAGGAATTAGTTTTGTACCTGAACAACTTGTTATAGCAACTGTTCCCTTTCCTTTAACTGAAATATATTCACCATTTCCAAGTCTGACTTTGGTGATGTTGGTGGGCCTCAATTCTTTGAAAAGTTCCTTGTCATGCGTCATGTGATTGGTGCAAGTCCTTTGGTGATGTTGGTGGGCCTCAATTCTTTGAAAAGTTCCTTGTCATGCGTCATGTGATTGGTGCAACCACTATCAATCAACCAACTTTCTTCAGATGCGACGCCTACAAAACAAGTAGCCACAAAGAGTTGATCCTCTTCCTCTTGATTTGCAACTTTAGCTTCTTCCTTTTCTTTGCTGATTTTGTTTACGCATATGACACCGTGCCGGTTTGATTGCATTTGTTGCATCTCGCATCAGGTCTCCTCCAACATTTGAAAGGGGGATGACCCTTTTTGTTTCAGTGATGGCACGGAGGATACTCCTTCACACCTGGTTTTCTGTTTCCAGCCGTGGTTTTGCTCTCTGTTGCTGAGCTTTCTCCTTCTGCCTGTGGCTGCTTGAACTTCTGCTTCCTATTCTTGCCACTATTGTGATGCTTGGCTGCTAGGGCTCCTTCAATAGTTCCTTCTTGTCTCATTGCACGCCTCTACTCTTGTGCTTGCAAAGCACTCAAGAGCACTGCCAGAGGAATCTTGGACAAGTCCTTGGTATTCTCCAAGGTGGTAACAGTAGCCTCAAATTTTTCAGGCAATGTTACAAGGATTTTCTCCACAATCCTCAAGTCTGCCAGAGATGATCCCAGCAACCGTACTCGGTTTGCTATGCTGAGAATGTTGGAGTAATGACTCAAATTAATTAATTAAAAAGGGAAAGGACTAAAGTTGTTATATCCCAATTTTGAGTTGTTTTAGAATTCCTAGCTTTAATAGGTTTAGGTTTTAATTAGTAGTGCTATATATATAGCTAGTTGTTTGGTAGGGTGAGAGAGAGCCGCATTGGTTTGTGGCTAGTGTTATTACATAGCTAAAGTGTGGCTGTTTGTTAGTGCAGCCGGTGTGTTGCAATTGAAGATGTGAGAGTGAGGCAGCCGCCACCACTTGTGTGTACGCATTGTGTGATGCTGCAAGTTTTATGTGTTAATTAAAGTGTGAGTGTTTATGAGTTGCAATTGTTGCAACAAGTATGTTTTGAGTGAGAGAGATTAGTACTTGTAATTGTTTATTGATATTTATAGTGAAAGAAAGCCGTGAAATCGTCACGGTGAAAAATATTTTGTGTTGTTTTGTCCAAGCTTCCAAACTCCAACAGAGAAGTCTTTCAACATACTCCTTGATTGTCTCATTTTCCTTCATCTTTTGCAGCTCAAAATCACGAACTAAATTCAGCACCTGCATCCCACGAATTCTCTCATCTCCTTCGTACTCAGTCTTGAGATAATCCCATATCTCCTTTGCTGACTTTAGAGACATAATTCGGGTGAAAATGGTGGCTGAAACTGCAGCGAACAAGCAGGATTTTGCCTTAGCCTTTTTCGTCTTCTTCTCCTTATGTGCTTTGATCTGAGCCAAAGTGGGATTGGTTGGAATTGCTGGAACTTCGTAGTCCTCTTCCACTGCTTCCCAAAGATCCAAAGCCTCCAAATGCGTCTCCACGTGGACTGCCCACATCTGGTAGTTTTCTCCATCAAACACCGGTAGAGAAATTGAGGAAAAACTTGCTTTAGCTTCCATGGCGTGTCAAAGTCACTCACGGGTCCCTTAAGAAAAGAAAAGGGCTCTGATACCAATTGTTGGTTTTTTAATAGAAGAAAAGTTGCTACAGCAAGAACAAAAACAGAACTTCTTGTTAAAATCAGAAACGTTACAATGTATTTTTAAAGCAAAAACAAAATAACTAACCACTAACAATATGATCCTAATTCCTAAAATTGCTCCACGTTTACAGATCATAAATAACAAAATAACTTAACAATCAACTTAACAAACAAACATAAAAAACGCGTGGACATGTTTCCGTCCTAAAGCAGTCTTCTAGCTATTTCACTGTCCATGCATTTCGCCTGTGGTTTGTATAAGTTGCTCTAGTCTACAACACTATCCGGTGTCTCAACTTTGAATCAATTTTTGAGTTTCGTTTCAGCAGTTCATCTCTTTCCTAGCTACTCAATGAATTCCATATACATGAAATGCTTCTTTGGAGGAAATGTCCGCCTTTTTCGGTCACCTCCGTCAACATTACTCTATCAACAACTCAAGCCTCCCACTGGTACTAGACTGTTCTGCGTGCCTATTATACCAGAAGGAAATGGTGCTACTGATCCTGTAGAGGAAGAAAACTCAAAATTTAAAGTTCACATCTTCTCCTCTTCCTCTGAGGTTGGTTTTCATAGCATTATTTATTCTCTTTTGTATTGCCCAAACTAGTACTACTTGTTGGTTTTTTTGGAATCCCAAATCTGATCTTCATATTTTTGTTTTCAATGACATGATGCATGTAGCTATTTCAGAAACTACAAATTTCGAAAAAAAGAGAACCATACACTGCCATGTATTCTAGCGTATATGGCGGCATTGTTGTGGATCCTAATATGATGCTTCTACCAATAACTGATCACATGGTTCACCGTGGTCTTGGGGTATTTGATACTATGGTAATCATGGATGGGTAAGCCCTTCTATGTAATTCATGAGTTCTTGGGTTTTAATTTATCACAGTACATGTACAACTTATACAATGTCTCTATGTTTACCTTTTTCTCTAGTTTCCTATATGAGTTGGATCTCCGTTTGGACCGTTTGCTCAGATCAGCCGAGCAAGCAAAGATATCCCCTCCTTTTTCGAGAGCAGCTCTCAGAAATATCATCATGCATTTGGCAGCAGCTTCAAAATGCAAGAAAGGAATTATGAGATTCTGGTTAAGTGCAGGACCTGGAGATTTCTCATTATCACCTGCAGGATGCGCTGCATCTGCATTTTATGCTGTTGTCACCGATGATGACTTCTTACCATGCAAAGAAGGCATCAAGGTGATAACATCAACTATTCCGATGAAACCACCATTCCTTGCCACAATGAAGAACGTCAATTACCTGCCAAACGTTCTGGCAAAGATTGAAGCAGAAGAGAAGGGGGCAAGTGACTCCATCTGGGTTGATGAGAATGGCTACATCGCTGAGGGTAGCAAAATGAACGTAGCATTTATAACGCACAACAAGGAGCTTGTTATGCCTTCGTTCGAAAAAATCCTTAGCGGATGTACAGCTAAAAGACTACTGAAGTTGGCAAGAAAGTTGGTAGAAGATAGGAGATTAAAAGAGGTTAAAACGGGGAACATCACTGTTAAGGAAGCAAAAGGTTCGGCTGAAATGATGTATGTAGCAACCCAACTACCTGTGTTGCCTATCGTTATGTGGGATGATCAGCCCATTGGAAATGGTAACCATCGCAACACTTGAGTAACAAGTTAATTTACTTGCAATTTTAACAACACTAAGTAGTAGTTTTTTTTTGTTCAACAGGAAAAGTGGGCGAGCTAACGATGGCACTGTCAAATTTGCTTTGGGATGATATGATTGCAGGTCCCGAGACTGTGAGAATCCCAGTTCCTTACTCCCATTATGCCAACTGAAAAGGGCATGCAGTACTGTTGTAATATGAACTTAACGAGGTTAATGTTGCCCGCGCTTCGCTGACCAGTAGTCAGTAATTAAACCCTTGCTACACTCATCATTTAATTACTGACTACTGGTCAGCGAAGCGCGGGCAACATTAACCTCGTTAAGTTCATATTACAACAGTACTGCATGCCCTTTTCAGTTGGCATAATGGGAGTAAGGAACTGGGATTCTCACAGTCTCGGGACCTGCAATCATATCATCCCAAAGCAAATTTGACAGTGCCATCGTTAGCTCGCCCACTTTTCCTGTTGAACAAAAAAAAACTACTACTTAGTGTTGTTAAAATTGCAAGTAAATTAACTTGTTACTCAAGTGTTGCGATGGTTACCATTTCCAATGGGCTGATCATCCCACATAACGATAGGCAACACAGGTAGTTGGGTTGCTGACCAGTAGTCAGTAATTAAACCCTTGCTACACTCATCACCTTAATCCAGTAATCTTAGCAATTGATCATCTTATCTTACAAAGTCACCAAACTATATGTATGAGTTCCAGTTTATGCATTAAGGTGATCAAGGCCGATTTCTTCATCATGCTTCTTCCTACCAGTTATTCCTTATCTTCAAGGGCGATGGCAACAGTAATTATAGACCTTAGAAGCCATCACCAATTTATCGTACAGTCGAACTAATACTTGCAGTAATTCATTTGTTCCAATTACCCATAGTAATATTAAATTCTACTACTTACAATTCTGATACCATAACACTAAGGGAGTATAACGTAGATATAACTCATTTGCACAAACTGGACTAAAGTTAACTAAAATAAACAAGTAAACAGCCAACAACTTCCACAGACACACTTATCAAATCTTGCACGAGCAGTTTCAAGCAAATTCCAGACACAAATAGAAACCAACTAGGCTTTTAAAACAGCAACTAGGCTTTTAAACCAGTAAACAAACTCAAGTCAGAGAATTAGAGAATTAACCGAAAATTCAAGGCAATTAAACAAATAATAATTATTTCCAAGGCTTAAGAAAAATAACTGGAAACTCAAGCACCAAAACCATTAACAACCCGGACATGTAAAGACATAGGATAACAAGTTTCACTCAAACATTTAACTCACCTTGTTGGCGCTTAACAACAGCCCTGAAGTCTTACCATTTCCTAGCCTTCCTCGAATCCATCCTTTTTCATCAATACCCGTCCCTTCTCCACTGCCTCTGACTATAATCCACTATTGTTGGTTCCTTCACTAATTCATTCATTTTATAGCAACAGCACCACCGAGTCTCTTCCTTAAGCGAATCGGTTCTAGTTCGAATCAAATCCATCCACACCGTCGTTTTTATTACCAGAATCGAACTCTGGATCAATTCACCACTCCTTCTCTGCCTCCCGTATCCTCCCTCTCTCACTCTGAATCGAAATCATGAAGAATGAGTCTCTCCCCCCCTCTCCCTCTTGCTTCCCTTCTCACAAATCGAATCCAGCAGCAAAGAAGAATGAAAAGATCCCCCTCTCTGTTCCGCCCACAGGTTCGAGCCCAAGACTCGAATCTGAAGAATCGATTGTGAAGCTGAGTCTCGTCCATCGAAACTGTCATCTCTTGCTCCCAATCGAAACCCCTATCTGAAATCGTAGAGTTCCAGCCAAAATAATGCCCAGCCTTCCCTTCCTCTAGCTAAATCTGTCCGTGTCTGTCGTCGTGCCTAAAGTAGGAGGTGATTAGTGTCTTAACTTTAGGTAAAACTACATTTAGGTCCTTAGGTTAACTTAAGTTTTACAAACTTACCCCACTTAGTTACTAGGTTTCAATAAAGTCATTTTCTAAATTAATCTAATTTTATTCTTTTCAATTTAACCCCTTGTTTCCTATTTCCTGAAAAATGGGACAATAAGCCCGGAGTCCCATGTTCGAGTACTGAGGAAGGCATAAAACTCGTAACCGAGTACGAGAAGTCCGTGAGTTATGAGACGTATGGGGACGCCAGTTGGACTGATATGTCAACCTGGTCTCTAACAGAAGGTGTCAGTTGGCCATAGAGTACGATCAAGGGTCTGTGAGAGATGGGAATGAGAATGTAGATGAAAATAATAGTGGGTTGGAAAAGGAAGTTACTGATTTGAGGATAGAGGTGATGGAGCGGCGACATGAAGTTGAGGATGTCATGAAGCTGCAGGAGGAAGTAGTTGTTCTCCGGGAGAAGATGTTGATGGTTTACGTAAAGAAGGCACTTTAATGGCACTTTACGTAAAGAATTGATGGTTTACGTAAAGAGAACAGATGAAATTGTTAGCATGGCACGGAAAGGAGGTTAGTGTTATATTGATGCACATGTGGTAGAAGCTTTAGCTAATGTTGTTCAAAGGGAGCCGGATTGCCAGAGAGTTGAAAATACTCCAAAGAAGGCTAATTTTGTTGAAAGTGTAGAAACTGAGATGAATTCACCTTTGGTGAAGGATGCATTGGTCTCCCAGAATGTAATTATGAAGCTTCCCCTGGATAGTACTTCTACAGCCCAAGTTGAGAATGTGAGTATTTGCAATAATGTTCCCCCGTCTATTGAAGATAAGCAAGTCGTTAACATGGGTGCAGTAAGTGATAAGACAGAGATACCGGTGGTGGAAAGACAACCTCGTTCGGTGCTTGAGGTACGATTTTTTAATTCTAGGGCTTTCCAGAGTTATTTATACATTTGTATTAATTGGAACAGGTTATAGAGGGTAGTACTAGGGATTATGTCCCCCCTAAGCATAAGAGGTCTAGAAGAATGCCCTCGAGTGGACCTTTCCAGAGTACGCCATGGATTAATGTGAAGAAGAAGGGAACCGATGCTGAAAGACTTGTGTAGGCTGGGCCATTTAATGTGAGGTGGAAAAGCACTGGCTGAGGTGGATCACAAAATAGTGTGTTATGCCTTCGATGACTATGAGGGTCCCGAGTAAGTATTAGTGTTGTGATATTTGTCTATCTGATGAGGTCTAAGAGACCGAGCATACTGAGAGAAAGTATTTAAGTAATTAAGTTTTCGTGTTTTGAGATTGATTTATGTGTGTTGGGAGCTCTTAGTAAGGGAAGGTGGCATGTTCCTTGAGAGGATAGACATTGCTATAGGCCCATCCCCAAACAATGAGCTGTGTGATGGAATCATTGATACTTGGGTTTCTGTACTCCAAGAGAGGCATCGTCCTCTCAACAGTCCTTTAATAATTGGTATTTTCCGGTGGATTTGCAGGTTTGTTATGAAATGTCTATGAAATTTCTACTCAACATGGATTTACTGGGGGTGTGGTGTGTAACAATTATTATTAAATTTAAAATCTGTAGAGATCCTCGGAGGTGAGCTCACATTTTGTCGTGGAGAGGGTTTTACGGAAAAGGTGGATTCCGGGTGATCGACTAAGTTTGAAGGCATGCAAGTTGAGACATGTTAGTTAAGTAAATAATCATATTTATGTGTCATCTTTGAATAATTGAAATAACATTTGAAAGCTCATTCATGTGTGCAGATTTTTGTGCATGTGCATCTAGTCGATTCATGACACTTCTATTTGGTTGTTTTCTTCCTTAAGGGTAAATACATTGATGTATGGGATAGCCTAGGTGGAAAGAACAATTCACCTGCATGCTATGGGGCTGTAATAGACAAATTGGTATGCATTATGATCCTTAAAATTCAAAAGTGTAGTTGAGTGTGACTATGATCCTTATAGATGCCACAATACCTCTTCAAAGGGTTGTGAAAGTCTTGGTGGATGGTATGGTTAAACAATTTCTGCTTCAATATGAGAGACTAACTAATTTCTGCTTCCGATGCGGCCGTTGTACTCATGTGGAAAGGGAGTGTTTGGCTCCTTTGGATGCCTCGATTGTGCAAGATCAATTTGGTGAATGGTTGCATCATCCGAGCTCGCGTGTGTTGGTTTTTGATACAAGGTGGCCATTAAGGGAGGAGTCGGTGATCCAACATCTGCCAAAAAACCTGGTTGGCCCACAAGATGCGCCCTCTAAATAAAGGCAGCAATGAACAAGTGGTGCAATGAGGGGACCTGGTTACTCCCTCCATGGCGAATGATCTGACTTTGATCCTGAATGAAGATCTAGAGCCTCAGGATGTGGTGGAGAACTCGTTAGCTCTTGTTGAGGTGCTTGTGGGACAAACAACAGTGGCTAGATTCCGATCTCCCAAACGTGGTCGAGGGAGGGGTAGGCCAGCTAGATTGGGTATAGGCCAAGGTCGGGAAAAAACCAAGGATTTCTGATGCATTGGCAGAGGCAGTGAGACTTAGATTGGTGGGGCAGGGGGACTTCCTGCCCCACCTGGAGCATTGATTTGGTGACTCAGGAGCGGACTCGGTTTTGGACCACTTGGGTCCTCTCCTTCTAGTGTGTTTTGGTCCTTTTTTGGCTTTTGTTGGTGTCTTTTCTATAGGTGTCTGGATGAGATGGTTTGACACTTATGTGGTGGACCGTTCTTTTCGGGCATCAACACTTCCTCTTTTAGCATGTTCATGGTAGGATGACATTTGGGTCTGATTGACCTTGATAGGCTTGCCTATACACACCTCACCATGGAACATCGGCTGCATTACCTACTTCTCTATCCTCTAGCACTGCGTTGCTTTGGACTTACATTTTTGCTTTATGCTGCTCTTGATTATGCTTGTTTTTTCTTTTGCTTCTACTTTGTTGGTACGTTGGACAACAAGCCTTTTTGGCTTATGGCTTTCTTTGTGTTTGCTCATTAATACAATTGATCGGTTTAGTAAAAAAAAAGTATTATCAAGACACATTATATATGATACTATGTTCCTAATGTCATGAGCATCTAGTTAAGTGGTTCTAAAGAGATAACATAGAAGTCATGTGTTTAAATTTCCACCACATCAATCCACAAATTTTAAAACTATTGATGTAAATATACTTTGAAGGGAAAACAGAGAAGAGTAATAATTGTGCATGAATGGTATGGCCAGCCAATTACCAATATATACCAAAGCATTCCTAAAATGTCTCATTACCATAAGATAAGAACTTCCTTATAAGGATATTACTTGTAATAGCTCAATGATTTGATAAGTTCAAATTCAACACGGTTAACTTCAAACTCCTAACTCCATCATGACGTTAGTGTTAATTCTCCAAGGTATATTTCGAAGGCAGTAAGCTCAATGATCAAATTAATCATTGCATTATTGAATATGTACCTAATTGGTCATTACTTTTAATTTAACGAAATATACTTCATATATTATGTTTGTGGATATTCTGTTTGTGGATGCTTATGTGGTAAATTATGCATGAATAGGATGACGATTTAGTGTTGAATAAAGGTTGAAGTAATTATTTGAATTGGGTAAAGCGTTGGAATTGGAGATTAGGGTTTAGAGTTCATACCTTGAACCGATTCAATCAGATTTAAATGGTGATGTGTTTTTTTATGGATTAAGAAACACGTTTGATTTTTTTTTGTCTAGAAATGATTGATAAATATAGGCGAACACCCAATCTTGAATCCAAGAACGGTTCAAGTAAAGGTGAAATTTTGCTAATGGTGGATGAAGATAAAGAGGGAAAGAGCTCGGTTGGCCTTCTTTGCTCTTACTTTTTTTATTGGGCTTTGGGGTTTAGTGGGTTCACATTAAAAAGATTTTAGGTTTTAACTTCCTACTCAATCAACAACGTTCATCCGTCTATCACATCAATGAAAATAAGATGAAGTTGCAAAATTGGTACGGTTTCAAAACTTCAGTGATTTAATAAAATAAAACTTCAGTAAATTGGTACAATCATACGGTTTCAAAACTTTAGTGGATTTTTTTTAAAAAAAAAATCTTAGAAAACTTGTCTTTGAACCTCTTCACCTAGATCCACCCTACCCTCCCACCTGTCGTAGCAGCAAATCAGTGCAACTGGCGAGCCAGAGTCCAACCAGACCGCCGCACTAACAGATTTAGGTGCGACCAACTAGCACGTACGATCCCATCTAAAGATCTGGGCACGGTCGGCAAGCCCAAGGTTGTCGAGCAACGGTTAGTGAGAGCCAAGCGAGCTGGCACCAGGCCAACCATGGATGCAAGTGCAGCTGATGAGCCCAAGCCTAGCCAAGGCCACCTCAACCACAGATTAGGGTGCGATCAATAAAGCTCATATGGTGGCGCGGTGGGAGGGCGACAACACTTGTAAACACCAGCGAAGCAACAAGACAACGATAGGAGTAGTGGCAGGAGGGTGGGTTGGAGTGATTGAGTGAGTGAGAGGAGAGGAGAGAAAACAATTGAAGACTTGTATGCACATTTATTAAAACTTCAATGACCATGCTTCTATTAAACAAGTAATTAGACTATAATTGTAGTGACATTTGCGTAAAAATAATAAAGTCGCTTGAGGATGCGCTGAAGCGCATTTCTATGCGCTTAAGTAGTCTATATATTTATAAATTGTATCATTTTATTTTTTTCTTCATAAGCTTCATGAAAGTAATGATACGTTATTGAAAAAAATGATACTTGTATAAAAGTCAGTGATGCAATATAGGAAATTTATGATGCACGTGAAAAGTAGTGATGCAACGTGAGAAATTAATGATAGGTAATGAAAAAAATGATACGGTAAAATTGGAAAAAATGATACTTGTTGCAATGTAGATAATTTATGATGATGATACGTAATGAATGATAAGAAAGTAATGATGCACGTAAAACCTTGAGTATCAAGAGCTCACATATGCACTTCCACCTTCAATGAACCTATGGAAAAATATGAAAATATCCATAAAGATGACTTGTAACATTTGGTTTGGGCTCATGACAAAGTCGGACGAACTCCCTTGAGGACTCAAAGTCATCCAAAATCATCCAGAACCATTGGTGAGGAAGGAGTTACAACCCTAAGCCCCTCCATCAAGATGCAATCATTAAGAATGGAGATGAAGGGACTTGTCAATAGGTTTAGAATTCCAGCTTCCTTGTAGAAATAATTTATGATGCACGTCATCAATCATACCTACCGTGTTGCTCCTTTGTTGGCTAATACCCTCCGGAATCACATCAATTGGTAAGCATCGACAACCACATCAATTGGTATCGAGCATCCGACAACCACATCAATTGGTATCGAGCCACATGCTCAACAAGGAGAAGTTTTTCTACCCTTTTCTTTTTATTCCGCAACATATATCATTTCTGTTATCATTGTGTGAAAAAAAAAAACAAAAAAATGCGAAGAATTCTTGTGTAAGAAATTGATGATACGTAATGAAAAAAATGATACTTGTGAGTTTGTGAGTGAAAATGACTTTGTTAGCAAAGTTCAAAAATGTTGCGGGAAGAAGTTGCGCCAATAAATGAAAGGCTTACTCGATGAGAATGCTCAAAAGCAGAAAAGCCTCATGGCCGAGGATGTCTAAAACGCCTTCAAACCATTGTCCAAGGCACTAAATGTGTTGAAGACTACCATAAAGAGATGGAGGCAGCCCTTATTAATGCGGGTATGGTTGAGAAAGGTGAAGTGAAAATGTCTAGGTTCATCCAAGGACTTAGACCTGAAATTGTGGAGATTTTGCAATTATGTGAGTACAATAATTTTCATGAGTTGTTGCAAAAAGCCATCAGAATTGAAAGAAAGCTTGAGAGAGGCAACACTTCCGCTAAGGTTCGACGATGCAACACTTTACCAAAAGCTCCACAAAGATCCCGACCATCAACACCAAAAGGTACCCCTTCCAAACCTTCCATTTCTATCTCTTCCACTTCCCAAGACCATTTCAAAAATCATCCACCTTTTAAATCTCGTCATGATTGAATTTCTGAAGTAATGACCATGAGAAATAAGAGAGCAAAAGTTCTCAACTGTTGAAGATGAATTTGCACATGTTGTAGATGAATATGCCTTTCCAGTTGAAGGTACTTTGATGGCGGCAAGTGAAGTGTTACATGTTCAACAATTTCCTCGGTTTGTCAACAAAAGAATCTTATCCATTCAAGAGCACGTGTTATTGGTGTGACCGGTAAATACACAACTCAACCTGTTGTGAAACATCACTTCACACGTAACCCTCAAACACGCCCATGTTGACCACGTCCATGTTCAAAGTGAGGTCGAGGGTAAGACGGGTAAACACATGGGAAATACTGGAAATAAAATGAAATCCCAAGTGGATTTGCAAGAGTCAAGTGTCTTTTGGGATGGTGAGAGAATAATTAGAGCAAAGAGTGGTAAAATTGAGTTTGAGAGAAAACAAGAGAGACCTCCACTAGCTCAACGTGTTGAACCAGAGAGCAGTTTGCCTCCAACAATCCCAAATGATTTACTAACGTCCAATGAATTGCAAGTTTGTTCTTCTTTGATGTTTGTGCAGGAGAATGATGATATTCAAGAAGGCAAGAACATCAACCTTAAGGAAGAGCAAGAAGTTGTTGTTGAAGTACCACTTGTGCCACCTTTGGAAATTGTTTCTACAATTGTCCAACATGTTAAAAATCAAGGTGAAGACTGTTGGTTTGAAACATTATCCGTGAAGGAAGAAGAACCACATCAAGAGGAAACATCAATTTTGAGGGATGGTATTTTTTCTCTTTATTCAAATGATTTATTTGTTAAAAATAATTATTTGAGTATTGAATTACTTGGTGTTGAAAAATCTGGAACTATTCATGAATTTATTCCATTGAATGATTTATGTTCTAGTTTAGGATTTGTTCAGTCTTTTATTCAACCCGTTGAATATGTTGACCCATACGCTTCATTGTCATTGCCTTATGTCAATGAGAGAAATGTTGTCAAGCATGCTTTGTTTTCACCATCTATTATTGCAAGAGATGGAAGCAAATTTGTTTCTAATTCTTGTCTAACGAATTCTCAATGTGTGGAATGTGACTTGAAAATTGCACCATTCAATTGGTCATACATAGATGTTAAACATGTTGAATATTCGGAAATAAGTTGGACAATGCTAGAATTTGTGTTGAATTCAACTTTGGTCATGAATTCTTTTTATGTGTCATAATTGATGGCACATGCTTGATGAAGTTGAATGAAATGATTGAGCAACAATATTTGTGTTTGACCGGGTGTATGTTTGAGTCATCTCAACGTGATGAGTAATCATGAGCAAAATTTCTTTCAAAGTCCATTGCTTGAAAGTGGTGAAGCTTTACCTACTACCATGTTTCGAATTGAGTTGATTGAGAATAGTGATGATTTACAATGTACTTGTTTCAAATTAAATTCGAGATGTGATGATTTGATATTGAATGATTACCATGCTACTATTGACATGTCATTGAGTGAAAAATTCATAGTGATTGAATTATTTGCATACTTTAAAGATGCTTATATGTGTTATGGTTTAATAAGCCAACTTTGGACCATCTTTGCAATTGTATTAAAATTTGTGATTTCAATCATTAAAATTGCTAATTTGGTCCTCGAGAAAGGCCTACTCACTTTTTGTAGGTACAAAGGTTTCATCTTTGACGATTCGAACCTTAGGCATGAAGTTGTTTACATCCATGAAAAGTTACTTCATAATTTTTCAAGATACAAGTCCCTTGAAAATTTCAAGAGGGCTACCAAGGGAAGTTTTGTTTCTCAACTTCTTTATGCATTGGACGTACATGTTCGAATTGCTGCATCTAACCTCCTATATTTTTACATTGACACTTCCACCTTCAATGAACCTATGACAAGGAGCCGGACTAAGAAGGCTAAGGACGCTCTCAACCTGTTGATGCACAGTTTTGCTAAGTGTGAGGAGCAAAGTGAAGATATCCATAAAGATGAAGGAAAAGTGCAAATCCTAAATTTGGGCCAACCCAATTCCCAAATGGTGCAAACAATTTTCAACATTTCGGTTTGGGCTCAACCAAATGACAATTTGGCCCAAGTGCATGGTTCACGAATATCTCAACTTTGAGACAAGTGGCGCATTCAATGCTTTCCCAAAGCTTCCAACCGTTCACTTCTCTTCAAGGGCGAACTTCAGCAGCCTTGAGGACTCAAGAGTCATCCAAAATCATCCAGGAACCATTGGTGAGGAAGGAGTTACAACCCTTGAAGCCCCTCCATCAAGAGCACTTAAATGAGGATTATTTACTCCACATTTATTGGCCAAAACTCATCCCTCATCTTCCAACTCGAATTTTTATCATTTTATTTCAGTTTTCAGAGTTGTTTTGGCTAGGTCTACCCATTAGCTAGCCTAGAATAATTTTTAGAAATAATTATTTTAAATTCCCATATTTACATCTCCTTTAATTTCCATCATTAAGAATGGAGATGAAGGGACTTGTCAATAGGTTTAGAATTCCAGCTTCCTTGTCCTATAAAAGGAGGTCTAGGTTAGTTTGCAAGACACAAATTCAATCATCAAATATATTTCCCTTTTACTTGAAATTGAGAGTGATTCTCTTTTCAACCTATCTACATTTTCCACTCAATTCTTGTTAAGTTTTCTTTACAAGTCTACTAAGACCAATATTGCCTTCTCATTGGAAGAAGGAGGTGTTGGCCCCATCTACATTCCCCCCCTCAATTTTGGCAACGAAGACTTTCTTTGTCTTGGACCTTTTCGGTATCAAGAAGGAGGAGTCGCCATAGGCATAACACCATCTTTGCACTGGGCAAGGATCCAGGAGGAGTTGGCATATCCGATTTCACAAGCTTCCGCATCGTTTTGCTTTGTGCATTTCAGATCTGTCAACCTGTTGACATATCCGCCTCATCAATCATACCTACCCCGTGTTGCTCCTTTGTTGGCTAGATCTGCTCCTCGTGTTCCAGGATACCCTCCGGAATCACATCAATTGGTATCGAGCATCCAACCACATCAATTGGTATCGAGCATCGACAACCACATCCTAGTGCAAAATAATAATAGTGGAAAATTCAATGGAAATATTTGTTTTAGATGACTTGAAAGATAATGGACCAACAATGTAATATGGGTAAAATACATTTTTAGTCCCTTAGCTTCTGTGCGTGTCCTATTTTGGTCCACTTTTAAGAATTCGTCCTATTGTAATCCAATAATTGTGGTTTCGTGTCCTGTTTTAGTCCTTTCGTTAATATTTCTGTTAAATACGCCGTTACATTAATGAAATGACTCCCATGACTAAATTTACAACTAAATCCCTAAATTTATAAAATCTATCAATTTCACCCAAAATGTATTTTTCTCTCTCCATGGAACCAAGTGGGCACTCCTTGCAATTCGTCCCTTAGCCTGGCCTTGAATCGAACAAGGTTTTGAGGGAAACCCCTCTGTTCTCACTCCACCGTCCGGCAGCAGCTCCGACGTCACCAATGCCACGAACTCCGAAAACTCCACCATGGTATCCGCCTTTTGGATGAGCGATACGGGATCAATTTTTCATCTTGGTAAACCACTTTTTGGTTACCAATCTCCATCCACATAAAAAATAAACATGCGAGCTCTCCACAAACAACAAAATGTCCAGAATTGATAAACAAAGAGCAAATCTGAAATCAATAATCCCAAAATTTGAACAAAAACTTCCTATAAGGAAGACAGTAGTTTCAGATTTCCCCCATCAGTAAATCAGCAGCAACCATTTTCTCATTTCAAGATTCGATGTTTCAAAAGGCAAGCTGAAGGTCGAGCCGGAGTAGATCAAGGGTGCCAGAGCCAGAGCCCTTTTCACCTCTAAAACCCACTACCATTACCTCCCCCATGACGATACGAAGCTAGCGCACCATCTCGCGTCGCCAGAGCTGCACCGGAGAAGGAGGAATCGGACAAAAACCGCCGCCCGTTTCGACGTTTAACTGCTTCGGTCCGTCATTCCATCCGCATTCGGCCGCTCCCACCACCACCGTTGGAACCATCGGCCTGTTCTCCACCATCTGGACCTAAGTCCGCCGCCGGAAGTCGAGCTCCGCCGCGGGCCGCCGCCCCTCCGCCGCGAAACCCAGATTCCGGCGAGCCCATCGAAGAAGAAGGGCAGAACGTAAATCTGAGCAGCAGAGGGACTTATATGAATATTTATTAAAAGTTTAGTGATCATGCATCTATTAAATGTGTAATTAGTTTGTATATTTAGGGGCATTTATGTAAAAATAATTTAATTAACAGCCAACTTAACGGAAAAATTAACGGTAGGACCAAAACAGGACAGAAAACCAAACATTTAGAACTAAAATAGGACGAATTCTTAAAAGGGGACCAAAATAGGACACGCATCAAAGCTAAGGGACTAAAAATGTACTTTACTCAATGTAATATTTTATACGTTGATTTCAAATTTTTTTTTATTTTGGGACATAATATATTAAAAGTACTTTTGTAACGCATAAGTCGAATTATCATTTTGATACGAAAATTTCAAATTAATAGTCTAATTGGATAAAAACAATAAGAAAAAATAATAAAAGCTGCAAAATTTTGGAGTGGTGCTGGGAGAGGCCGATGCGAGGGAGGGCGGTCGGCGAGTTCCAGGAGCTGGAGTCTATTTTGCAGGATTTCGCCCCAAAGGAAAGATGCATGGACAAGTGGAGCTGGGAGCTAAGTGACGACGGTTTCTCAGTCAAAAGTCTGTCCCAAGCAATTGATGCAAAGCTGGCAGCAGGTTTCAGCATCCAGACGAGGTGGTGCAGCAAAGTTCCGAAAAAGGTGAATGTCTTCATCTGGCGAGCAGCGAGAGGGTTGATTCTAGTTCGTGACCAACTACATCGCCGCGGGATTCCGGTTCCTTCGCAGCTCTGTCCATTATGCGATAACGAGGTGGAAACTGTAGATCATGCTTTAATATCCTATAAACAGGTCTTGGAGGTTTGGAGAGCTATTGCGGTGTGGTGCAGCATGGACGTTCGGTCTCTTCTCACGTTCTCAACGCTTGCAGATGACGCTTTCTTTGCCCAGAGCCCGTCCTCGGTTCAGCAGGTGTGGCAAGGGATAGTCTATGTCTCAGCTTGGGCTTTATGGAAGGCCCGAAACAATGCTGTTATGCAGAATATCCCTTGGAGACCAAATGTAGTTTTCTCAGACATACAAATTTTCTCTTTTCTTTGGATCACTAGCAGGTGGGACAAGCTGAATTTGTCATGGGGTGATTGGCTTTTAAACCCCCTGGTCGGGGCAGCTGCAAAACTTGCCTAGGCTTCGGGGGTTTTCTTTGCTTTTCTGTAGCCTGCATCTCGTTGGCTTTGTATCTTCCTCTCTTCTTCTAATAAAATCTCTTGTTGCCGTTCAAAAAAAAAGCTGCAAAATTTTATTAGAGGGAATAATAATTACGACTTATTTTAAAAGATTGCCGCGAATTTTACAAAATACTCCATTTAATACTCGCTAGATTAGGGCTAACTAACAAAACCATATCGTTGGATTACGCGCAATTAATATTATCATTTACGAGATACAAATAACGCATGAATTAAGTGTAATTACTGATACCAAATTTGGAAAGAAGATCTAACTTATAGACAATACCAATTGCGAATGTGAGTTAAAGGCCAAAACGATGAGTGTTGGGGGAGTATCTCTCTCTCTTACCATTTTAATACTCTTGTTCCATGAAACTCGGCACATTTAACTGGATATTGAGATTAAAGAATGTTGAAAATCTGAGCATGAAAAATTAAAACCGGAATATGAGATAAATGTGTATTTTTGTGTGTAGAATGAAAATTGAGGATAAAAGTGAAAATTGTGTTAAAATTTTTCTTAATAGCAAATTTTTAACTCATCATCCTTACTATGTATACAAAAGGTTCATCCCATATTGTTCTCAAGCAACCATACCATTTGACAATTTCTAAACAACCCATTCATTCCAATCATCCTAAAGCTAAGTAGAAATCATGATACACATTGGGACGTTTTCACCAATCAATCCAAACGATGCTTTGGAAAGGTATGAATGAGAGATGGGATGGATAACAGTCCCTAGCCCAATTGAATGCATTCACACACACAAACACACACGGTCCCGGCCCGGTCCGTGTTTCCCCCCTCTTTAATAATCTTTATCTCTTCCCAATTAATTACATTTAATTTTAATTTTAATTTTAATTAATTATTCTACCATTAATTAACTCCCTAAAACATCCATCCCGATATTCTGGTTGGATTAATCTGGCCTTCTTTTTTCACTCTTCCATATCAGATTTCCTTTTATTACTGCTCAATTTTCCCTTTTTATACCAAGAAAAACTTTTCTTTTCACGTGCCGTTATATTTGCTCTTTGTATTGTATTTAACTGTAGTTTTTGTCCACCCCCCCACGAAAATAGGCTTTATCTGCCTCTTTCTTTCTTCCTCCTCTCTTCATTTCTCTTTTACTTTACTCACCGCCAGCCAGTCACCCGCTCCATTTCAGAAGTTGGATAATATTCTCTCTCCCTTTCTCTCTCTTTCTGGTTCTTCTGGGTTGTGGACTCTTTGAGCTTTAACGCAATTTTTCATCTTCATTTCTCGGGGGTAAGAAGATTTGTTCTTTCTGATTGTTTCTCTCCTCTATCTTCTGCTCATCTTTATCTTCTTTTGTCGTTTAATTTGATGTCTTTACTTCTGCTCCTTCTGCTGATTCGTTGTTTTGGTGGTTTCAAGCTCTCGTCTTCTGTTTACTGGTTTTCTGCTTGTGATCTCAGAAAGTCTGCGGCTTTTTAGAGTTCTGTTAGCTGTCTGATGTCGATTTGGAACGGTTTCGGGGAAGTTGGGGTTTTGAGTTTTGCTCAGATCTATTAAATTAATCTATGCTGGAAAAGATGTTAACTTTGTTTTTCCTTTTGTTGAAATGAATTAAGATCCGAATAGGTTTGAATTGCTATGTGATGGATATTCTATTGTATTTTTGTGTATGATCAGCAGCTCCTTGTTTCCTCTCTGCTGATTAATCTGTTGAAATTGAAAGGTTTTCTGGATTGAATGATTTATATTGGGGTTTTGAAGGATAATTATGTGCTCTCAACAATCTTTTTCATTTTATAGATTTGTTGACTTCTGTTGAATTCAATATGCTGTTATTTGGTCTTTCTGTAGTTCTTGCTAAGCCCTAAATTTTAGTAATTGTGACGTTGATGACCTGAGTTTCCAGATTTCATTAACTCATAGCCTTTATTTTGGGGATCTGTTACAGGAACTATGATGATGTTTGACGATATAGGCCTTTGTGGGGATATGGAGTTCTTTTCGAGTCAACTTCCGGAGAAAGATGCGGGTTGTCATCTGAACGAACCCGAGGCCACTGTGGAGGATGACTATACTGATGAAGAAATTGATGTTGATGAACTTGAGAGGAGGATGTGGAGAGACAAGATGCGTCTCAAGCGGCTCAAGGAACAGAACAAGAGCAGGGGAGAGGGTGTTGACATGGCTAAACAGCGTCAATCACAAGAACAGGCACGGAGAAAGAAGATGTCTAGGGCTCAAGATGGGATTTTGAAGTACATGTTGAAGATGATGGAAGTTTGCAAGGCTCAGGGTTTTGTCTATGGGATTATCCCTGAGAAGGGGAAGCCAGTAACCGGAGCATCGGACAATCTCCGAGAGTGGTGGAAGGACAAGGTCCGGTTTGATCGAAATGGTCCTGCTGCCATATCCAAGTATCAAGCTGACAATTCCATTCCTGGCACCAATGATGGAGGTACTTCGATTGGACCTACACCTCACACACTGCAAGAATTACAGGATACAACTCTTGGCTCTCTCTTGTCAGCGCTGATGCAACACTGCGATCCTCCTCAGAGGCGCTTCCCTCTTGAGAAAGGTATACCCCCACCTTGGTGGCCAAATGGAAATGAGGAATGGTGGCCTCAACTGGGGTTACCGAAAGATCAGGGCCCTCCCCCTTACAAAAAGCCTCATGATCTGAAGAAAGCATGGAAAGTTGGCGTTCTCACCGCTGTGATTAAGCATATGTCACCAGACATTGCCAAGATTCGTAAGCTTGTAAGGCAGTCCAAGTGCTTACAGGACAAGATGACGGCGAAAGAAAGCTCCACCTGGCTTGCCATTATCAATCAGGAAGAGGCCTTGGCCCGAGAGCTTTATCCAGACTCATGCCCACCTATCTCTTCAGCTGGAGGAAGTGGCTCTCTTGTCATCAACGATTGTACTGAATATGATGTAGAAGGAGTGGAAAACGATCCAAGCTTCGACGTTCAAGACTTCAAGCCCCCAAATCTGAACTCATCCAGCTTTGGGATGGAGAGACCAAGGCAGGTTCAGCAGCAACCACCATATCCAGGCAATGGTGATGTGTTCAGTAACTTGGATTTCATTCGAAAGAGGAAACCAGCATCTGATCTGAACATTGTTGAGCAGAAGTTCTTTACTTGTGAGAATCAGCGTTGCCCTTACAGCGAGCTTCGCTTGGGTTTCAATGACAGAACTGCAAGGGACAACCATCAGTTAGCTTGTCCATATAGGAGCACTTCTCCGCAGTTTGGGGTTCACAATTTCAACGTTAATGAAGTCAAGCCTGTGATCTTTCCACAATCATTCGGGCAATCAAATCCGACCGCTCCATCGGTCAACACAGTTCAGCCTTCTTTTGATCTGTCCCTGCTTGGGGTTCCAGAAGATGGGCAAAAGATGATCAGTGAGTTGATGTCTGTCTATGATAACAACATCCAACCCAACTGCACTCCTGTCAACAACTCTGTTGTCCCAGAAGCTCAACAACACATTTTCCCACCGAAAGTTCAACAGCGAGATGAATTCTTGGGAGCACAATGTCCAGGTGTCGTTATGGAAGGCAACAGTAACTTTTTCGAAGAAACAAGCCTGCAGAACAATCATCAGACAATGGTTTCACGCGGGGAAGGCCCGTTTGATCGATTTAAGGTCTTAAATCCTCCTCCATTTGAGGCCAACCAGAATCAGAACGGATTTCAGCTGATGTTCGGGTCTCCATTCAACTTCTCATCCTACGACTTCAAGGAGGATTTGCAGACCATGACACTAGATACCACACCAAAGCAGGACGCATCAATCTGGTTTCAGTAGGAGGATGAAAGAACACAAGACCAATTTGGAACTATTTCAGCAATTTGCTCTTGTGGAGGAGAGAGGACTAGCTCTACTAGTCCCTGTGGACAGCAGTAAGAAGTTACTTGTGTTGTAGCCATTAGGATCTTCAAGGGGCCTCACACAAACTAGAGAGCCCCGTGAGGCATTGTTGAGCATAGATATTACTCTGTTTCTGCTATACACCTGTAGTAAATAAGTGTTAGCTGTGATGATTTTCTGTTTATCTTGTGGTTACAGAAACTGATTGAGCATGTTTTGTCCTCTGTTGGGTACATATTGGCTTCTTCTGTTAATGGAGAGACATGTCTTTTAGTGCTCTTCTTTAATGGTTTGGTCATCAGCCCAGGACCCCATGTGATTGATATGTGACAAGGATGGGAGAGGATAAGCTTCACAAAGATAAATTTCATATTTTGATTTTATATATAGATAGAGAATTTATTATTGAGAAGTGAAAAGTGACAAATAATCAAATCTCAAAATTATTGGAGGATAGCCAGGTACAGTAAAAAACTTCTCATCATTTCACAAAAATTATTGGAGGATAGAGAATTTATTTTTTTTTCATCTTTTTTGTTTCTCCCTTTTGAACTTGTTTTTTTAAGTAATGAAGTAGATAGGTAAATACAGCTTAAAAACATGTAAACACAATTAACTTGGTGTGCATTTTGATGTACCAACCAAAGTACCCAAGCATATTCATTCATCCAATATTTGTATTTTGGTAGAAATGAAAACTTTGGTGTGCAAGCAAGTTGTCTCTGAAAATTAGTCATTCCATCCAAAAAGGATTTTATAATTTCTATTTAAAGAAATTTTTTCATACTATTTTTATCTTTTAATCTTCAACTTTTCTTCTCTATCCAAAAATTATTTTTATCTTATATAATAATTTTATTTTATTATCTTTAAATTTTTAATACTTTCTAATTTTTAGGTATAATAATTTTATTTTTTTATTCTCAAGTCTTCAATATTCTTTAATTTTTGTGTTAGGTGAAATACTTGAAACAATTTGAGAGGGAGTGGGAATGAAAAGGCAAAAGCTTTGGTGAGGGAAAGGACATGACAGATGAGAAGATGATGAGTGGCAACATCTGTCCAAAGGCGGCTAGTCCTATTGATTGGTCACACTTGTCGTTCAATCCTCAAAAAAGATAGGAACTTATCATGTCACCATGGTTGGTCCTTTGAAAGTGCAAAAAGCACTAGGGTTGTGTTCATTTGTTTTCAGAAAAAATTTTGAAAAATTTAGTGATGTTTTTTTGTTGATGGATGAGATGTATGTGATTGAAAAAATTTGAGAAAAATATTATTTTATAGAGAATTAATGATGAATTGATGAATATAAGATTGTTAATATATTGAAAATTGAAAAAATGAGAAAATGTTTCAAAATATTTGCAACGAGCCTAGTATAAGGAAAATGAAAATTGTTTTGAGTCGTCTGTCACCGTTAACGAGTTACTTCTACAAAAAAAAGTATATTTTTCTCTAAATTTTTTCTCAAATAAATTGTACATCAACTTCTCTTTGTGTGACAATTATGTGAAGAAAATATAGGTATTTGAAAATTGATGTGAATATCACCTAAACATTTTTAAAACAATTCTCCATTTTTTTAAAAGAACACACCGTAAATAGGATATTACTAGGTAACTATTTATATATTGTCGAGGAGAATTTATTCACTAATGAAATGGATGGAAATCATTAAACAAAAGATCTATTCGATTTTTTTATTTGGGTCTTTTATATGTATTTCTTACATATATTACTTTTTATTTAATTTTTTCCTTTTTGAACCATCCATTAAAAAATGAAATGTTTATTTCAAGAAAAAATATTTTATCATTTTTTCTCATTGCTCTCATGTATTTTTTCCACTATAACAATTAGCTAGTTTGAGTCTTTTACTTTATTTACCTATTTTACTCTAATACTCCCAAGTTTTCAACAATTTTTGAAAACTAGAGTCTATTCAAATGTTTAAATATTATGAGTCAATGGAATAGTAAAATCCTAAAAAGGTTGGTATGGTCTTTACGAAAATGACTGGTAGTAAGATAGCACTAAAGACAAGTTAGTCTTCTATCAAAAAAATATATATTATATATATAATAAAATAAATGGGAAGTAGTCTTGTTATATGGAAGGCAAAAAAACGTATGATAATACCTCGAATTATTATAACTTGGGTACTTTAGGATCCGGATTAAAAAAATGGGTCGAATGGTATCATGAACTATCAAAATGAGGTATATAAGGGTCTGAGTTCAATTGACTCGGTACATGACGTCAGTGGCGAACCCAGGAATTTCAAAAAGGGGGGTCCATATGTATAAGTAAAAGACTAAATTTTATAATTATATAGTAAAATTTTGAAATGATAAAAATTATATTACAATTGTTCTCGTCGAGTCCTCATCATTTAGAAAAAATCTACAATTACATCATTTCTAATGCTTCTAAATACATCTTTCTCGATATAAGTCATTAAACAATCAAAACTACTTTAAAAACTTTAGGAATATTAGTGCAAAAGAAAACATGTGGTATCAAGTTATTAAAAAAAGTGAAATACAATGGTCAAGTTATAGTTATTACCATAATAAACTTTAACTCAATAATTAAGAAATTGATCCACTTTGTATTTTTTAATAACCAATATAATATATTAAATATCATTATAATTTTTAAAGGGATCCAACTAATAAATTATGTATCCCCTATACATATTTTTGGGAAAAAAGGGGGGGGTCCATGGACCCCCATTTGCAAAGGGTAGGTCCGCCACTGCATGGCGTCACGTGACCCTTTGTCCGTTTGAGTTTTTACGTTTCCGTCTCACTTCTTGACAGATCGGGATAAGGATGACGTTTTTGACATTTTTTAAGCAAACTCCCAAATTTTTAAAACATAATTTTAAAAAGAAGATTGATATATCTTCAAGATGGCCTTGATTTGAGAATAATCGGATTTAGTCAGCAGCCAACTCCAGCTGCCATCGGCGCTGGGCCATGGTTTTGGGATGAGGATCTGCTCTGCGATTGCGATCGACGCTGGTGGTGCCCTTGCTCCGACGAGGTTGAATGGTTGATTTTGCTGTGTTGTCGGGGTTGAGTTTCAATCAGGATTTGGGCTGGGGTGTCCCTACCTTGGTTGGTATTTGAGTGTTTGGTTCAAACAAAGGCTCGGACCGTTGGATGGGTTTGGTACATTGGTGGTGGGTCTTGCAACAAAGAAGGATTTGATTTTACTTTTATTGGCGGGAGAGCAGGAGCTCGTCCTGCCCGACTCGGTGAGGTTTTGGTTTTGGAGTGAGCGAGATTTTGGTCTTATTTCGTGTTTGCATTTAGGTTTTTGTTTCTGGATTTCTTGTTGGTTTTGCTTTTCTGTTTCTCCAGAAGGTTGGTTTTGGATTTGGTGTGTTGGCATGCTTCGTATGGTTGCACAGGTTTTCCTCTATTTGCATCGTCATGGTAAGACGACATTTAGCTTGATTGGAGCTTATTTGGTGTGGCCTTGGCCGAGATCCCAAATGTATATGACTTCACCATGACTTCTTATGCTATTATCAAGCCTTGTGTTGGCTTTGTTAGGGGATTGCTGTGTTGGCCGGTGAAGTTTTTGTTGTTGTGTCCTGCTAGCTGTCATTCTAGTGACCCTCGTAGTATTGTTGAGTCTTGTTCTTTAGTTTCTTTGCTTTCCAGTCCTTTGGACATTATGCCGATTTGACGTTTGGTTGTATTTGTTGCTAATCATTAATATAATTGATCGTCTTGCTAAAAAACAAAATAACTATTTGATCTTAATACCTTTAAGTATTCAACAGTACTCTTCAAACTTCTGGTTTGATCAAATATTGGAGTATTTAATTTTATGAAATCGATGGCGCGAGGTATAATTAATTTTAAGAAAATGTTATTAAAACTATTTTTTTAAAACAAGAAAGTCTTATTTTACTAATAATGAAACATTACAAAATAAACCGCAGTCAACAAACTAAGGTACCTAGACTGGCTACAAATAAAGCTGACCGTAAATGGGGAGTACTCCATATAAATGGAATTACAGAAGGAGGCCAAAACCCTTACGTCTGGCCTCTAAAGGCTAAGCAACTCATGACGGCGGTCATTACCACCATGGTGGAAAAAAAATCTTGAATCTGGCTCCCGATACCCCTACACTCCCAAAGGCTAAATGGTGCCAACGCACCATAGTGGGCTAAGGAGAAGGTCAATCGTAGGAGTATTAGCAACGACTCCAATCTACTCACATGGTCAATCCGAAAGTTGAATTACATGATATGGTCCTGAAAGTAAAGCAAAAAGCGAAAGTAACGATGTCTGATGAAATGAAAAAAGTTCTAATGGACAACGATCTCTCAATGACCGTATAGGTAAAAACATGTAGGAAAAAAACCACTTAACTAGGTCAAAAAATACGATTTACCCACTGATATTTTCGTCGCCCCATTTTAACCACTCATCTCTAATTACTAATTAAGTGCAAATTAAAGACTTTCGATCAGAAAAGGTGCAAGACAAATACTGGAGGGGTAACGGAAGAAATATTTTGTTAAATACGAGAATATTTTGTCAAATACTGGAGACTGAGTAGATGTCACATCAGCTCTACCGGCAAAATGGGTATCACAACACACATAGTGTCTGATTTGGATGACTTAGCGTTGAGTATTAAATTTTCACTGATGAAACAAATGTAAGTGATTAAAACAAGTTGATGAAAAGGAAAGTGTGCAATTTGCACTTTTCAACCTTATTAAATGACCCTTCTGCACCCAAAGCCAACATGTAGATAAAGAGATGGAAAGTAAATCGCACACAAAAATAGTTGTACTGGGGGTAAAGCATGTTTGTTATCTTTATACAAACATGAAGACTCTTTGCAAGAAGATAAGTATATGTATTCTGTTGCAACAATTTTTTATGCATAACATTTTTTTTAAGAGAATGCAAAAATAAAAACAAGGCGGCGCAAAACTCCAAAAGAGTTGTGCACTTAAAGTTAGTGTTGTTGCTGTCAGAAGGTTGGTTATGTTAATTTATGGTTTGATCACATGGGGTATTGACTTTTTAATAATATAAAATGTTATTTATTCAAGTACTGGAGTTTAATTAGCTTAAATCCAAGAAAGCTGTCATAGGGTTGTAAATGAGTCGAGCCGTTATCGAACTTACTGGAGTTCGAACTCGGCTCGTGTGTTATTGAGCAATGTATTATCGAGTTCGGGTTTGAGTTCAATGCTCGATAAAATGGTTCGAGTTCGAGCCGAGTTCAAGGCTCGATAATTTTATCGAGCCGAGCTGAGTCCGATTCGATTGCTTATCGAGCTATCGAGCAATACAGACTAAAAAAATCTAGGATAATTCATATGTAAATAATTAAAGTAGTAGGACCTATTTTACTATAATTATAAAGTATAATGAGTAATTTGAAAGTAGTACAACCTAGTTAACTAAAATTAAAAAGCACAAAGACTAAAATTACAAAGTATCATATTTCGAGCAGCTATCGAGCCGAACTCGAGCGTAGTTTGAATAATTATTGACACGTTTCGAGCAGCTCGCGAGCAATCGAGCCGAACTCGAGTACTCAATCGAGCCGAGTTCGAGCCTGTATCATGAAGGCTCGTCGAGCTATCGAGCCGAACTCGAGCTCGATCAAAAACTTTTGAGCCGAGTTCGAGCTGAGCACAGTTCGAGCTCGGCTTGACTCGTTTACAGCCCTAGCTGCCATCATTGAACTGGAATTGGGAGCAACAACTAGCTAGCTGGGTTGTCATAATACAAAGTTCTATCGAAACAAAATGATTTTGCCCTGACCTTTTTAAAAAATTTCATTTTACCTTTAACCTTTTTTATGGAATAAAAATATCAACATTTTTTTAAGGGGTAAGTTTTCCAAGCAAAGTGCATCGGAGGTCCCTTAACTTTAATTCTTGTCCTATTGGGGTCAAATTTTAACTTTTTATCCTCTTTAAATTATATTTTAAAACTTTTTACTCATCCATGGTTAAATTGTTAAGTTTAAAATTGTTAGGGATCACTAAATTGTTAAATTTAAAAATTTTAGGACATAAATAAAATTTTTAGAAAATTTCAGTAGTTAAAACAAGCATTTTCCCTACATATCCATTAAAGTTAACAGAGAAAATGCACGAAAGGACCACAGACGAGTAAAAAGTTTTAAAATATGACTTAAAGAGGACAAAAAGTTAAAATGAGACTCCAATAAGACAAGAAATAAAGTTAAGAGGCGTCCGATGCACTTTACTCGTAAGTTTGTCATTGGACCTCTGGTCATGAAGCAATCAGCTGCTGTTGGAGACAGAGGCAGTCACGAACAATACGCCAGAAATCAGGAAACATATATGTGGCTCGGGTGCGACTGATTAGAGCCATAGTTAGCTAAATCGATGCCGGTAAGGTCGCGTTTTTCGTTATGGATTTGTTGTGATTGGTGGTGTTCAGACATTGGTTGAGCGGGAAAAAGACTGGTGTTAGTCCGGTGGAGGCCTGGGAAATGTTGGGAGATAATTTTTCCTTCCAAGTTAACGGTTTCGTCATACCACGTTGCACTGTCGGCTCAGTAGTAGTAAATTTTCCTTTAAAATGAAACATTGATGACCGTTTTACCCTGGAAAAAGGTTAGTGGCAAAATGTGAGATTTTTAAAAATTTAGTGGAAAAATTACCCTTTCTCCCAAGTGCTATTTTACCTCATTTTTTGTTGAGTAAATTACAAATACCCCCTGAAGCTCAGTGAAATCCTCTATTTACCCATTTATTTTCAAAAAAACTTAAGTTATCCCTGAGGTATAGTGAAATCTTTAGTTATCCTCAAATTTCTCTACTCACATATATCTCATCAATCAATCAAAACATACATCCTTAAATTTCTGAAAATAAATTTCTTCCTTCCACTAAACTGACACATTCAATTCTCATATACATATAAATTATATAAATTTATATCTTAAAATTATGATGGAAAAAATTATAGATTAAATGTCGTGAACCAATTCCACATTAATTTTAAAAATATCTCGCTTTCTTTCACAATTTTCCCGAGAAGACACACCCATCAAATATTAAAATCATCGAGTTACTGTGGTAAATAAAATAATTATAGGAATGTTTCGACATGACATAATAAACTCAATTGAAGTTGTTTTTTTAATAGCATAGCACAATTCATTAAGAAGCAAAGAGAAATGATACAGGGGAGAAACACAAATGTCTGAAACCCATGAGAGGGGGGATCGACCGTTGGGAGAAAGAGCCACACAACAAACAACAAAACATAAAAAGTCCAACACAGCAAATACAACAAACCCCCTAAAACACAACACAGCAAACACAACAAACCCCCTAAAACACAACCCTGCCGACAACCAACAAGAAAGGAGCACCACAGACATCAAAAGAAGCCCGAAAAAACCCTCAAGCCAACGTATCCTATCCCATCAGCAACACTCAAGAGAGGGTTTAGAAGCCAATCCGTCCAGGAAAGCCTTAGATTATCGACTCTACTAGAGATCCAAAGGAAAGAAAACACCTGTATGTCTGCAAAGATCTTAGAGGCTCTCCACGAGACGTCTTGCATGACCAAACTGTTGCGAGCTTTCCAGAGGGACCACATTGTAACGTACGCAATGACTTGCCACACCTGAGACACTTTGGTGGGGGCTTGTGAGATGAAGTCCCATCCCACGACGTCGACCACATCTAGAAGGTAGTTCGCCTCCATATTGCACCACATGGCCACAGCTACTCCTCGCTGATGCAGCTGATCAAGCGTCGGGATGTATCGCCTAGTTGCTCCCCAGATAAAGACATTCAACTTCTTTGGTACTTTATTGCACCAGTGCATCGGAAAGTCATGCCCAGCTGCAAAAGAAGCCCCAATCATTGCGCGAGGCTCCAAACTGTGAAGATACCATCAGGCGCGGGATCCAATCTCCAGTTGTCCTACATATCCGTCTTTGGAATAAAGTCCTATAAAACAAGGAGCAACTATTGAAACTTGCCTTCCGTTCTCCCCCGAGGAGGTCTTCGCCAGCTCCACTCCCATCTCCGTATCCTCTCATCCCACCTAATCTTCTCTATCACCCTACTCTCTGGATTGGAGTCCAACTCATATAACCTTCTAAATCCGTCTTTTAACGGGCCCCCACACACCCACTCATCATCCCAGAACTTTGTATTATTCCCTGAACCCACTACTCTACCAAAAAGATTTTTAAAATCACTTCCCAGACTCTCTAACTCCCCCTCCGCCTTCCTAATGTCCTTCCAAACGCTCTATCTCTCTGGAATCTCTCCCAACTGCAACGACCCTAACATTCCCCCATTGATACTAGCCACCACCCTCACCCATAAGCTCTCTGCCTCCATCAACCACCGCCACTTCCACTTAGTTAACAATGCTATATTTTTTGCTCTTAAGCTACCCACACACAAACCCCCTGCTTCACTATCGCCAAACAACCTCTCAATCTTAGCCCATATTATTTTTTTTCCACTCCCCAGAGACCCCCAAAAGAATTTGTTTCTCAAAGTTTCAATCTTTTTTAACCACACCCGCCGGGGCACGGAACACGGAAAGATGATGTTGTAGAAAATTGAAATTCTTTGCTAAAAAAAATTGAAATTCTTTGCTCAAAGAAAAAATTGAAATTAACTTTTTAGAAAATGAAATTTGCTGGAGTGGGAGATTGAAAGAACTATAAGCAATTGAGGACATGATCAGTACCTTTTTGTGTCTCATTAGTGTCCCATAGTATAATAAATTAATAATGGCAATTGTTTTATTAATTTAAGTAGTAGTTTAGTTAACGATATTATATAATCAATTTTGTATTAGAGGATACAACTGAGAGATATAAAAATCATAGCGAATTCTATTCTATATATGTAAACTGATCATAAGGATTAATGAGGTTCTCTAGTTAGCTCTTTTCATTCCTTTACGATCTGGTGGGATTATATATGTTTTTGTCTGATTATCTTTGACTGTACTCATTTAATAAATTTATAACTTTCTCCCTAAAAAAAGATCATATGGATCAATGGTTGTGTGTCACACAAGGACATTCACTAATAAAAACGCGATGCTCTCCTAAAACCCTCCTTCATGGCCGGTTTGATTTCAACATTTTTAAAATGATTTTCATTGAAATCTATAATTAAATAAACATGTTAGTCTATATAACCAACCATCTTCAACAGTGTTCACATTTTCCTCCTAAGAGAACTTTATGTTTTTCATCATAACAAATTACATAACCATTTCACTTCTATCTCATTGCGGGTTTGCACCAAAATCTAAACGATTAGAAACATACTCTTTAACTTTTCTCTGTTACATAATATAATAATCAATTGCATCACATGCACGCAGCGGAAACATGAAACAGATAATCGGAACCTGATTCGCAATAGCTCCAAGTGTAACTCCTCTACTATTGATCCGCACAATCGACGCACAACTCCGATAATTCTATGCTAGCAGGAAATTAGACGTTTGAGAGGGCTAGGATTTTCTGTAGAGAACAGGTGTAGGAACTATTCCACACATGATATATTTATAGCCTATAGGTAATTCTAATCCAATTAGAATTCCTAATGCCATAATTAATCCTAATCTTATTAGAATTTACACATTAGTCCCTAGACTTATTGACTTTGGGCATATATTACTAACAATCTTCCACTTACCCAAAAGCCAATTAAACTCTCTCACGGATGTGGATATCATCAACCTTATGTGTGTGATCCCTTAGGTTCACCAAATGTCATTAGTAGGGCCACAACTCTTGTGGTTAGGTACTTAACCATTGATAATTAAACTCTTCAATTATCCATTAACTAACACTTAGTTAATGATTCTTGAAATTGTTACATTCCAAGAAATCCTACAAATCATGGTGGACGTCTAGCAACATGCCATGAAGACTTAGATTAGGTGAATTACCAGCAAACCTTTCCAATTACAATTACCATGCAATACGATCCTTCCATCAAACAATGTCCCGATTGAGCTTAGGGTATGGATAACCGAAATCCCTAACCGCTAAATAACTTTGTCTCCATAAAATCATAACTTATTTGATGAACTAGAAAACTCATTTTCTAGTCATCTCACCTTGACCAAGGATTTTCCAAGTCATAATTTAAAGGAAAACATATGACATTCTCTTGTCTTAGTGACAAGTGATGAATCCTTTATTGACATTCACAAGATTCCATATATGACAAATATTATACCCAATACTTATCCCTTTTGCGATTCCTTGGAATCGAGACAATATCAAAATACAATATGCCATACACAAGTCTACTATGATGCCTAAAGTCAAAGGATTATTAAGCACAATTGTAACATGAAAATTCTTTTTCGGTGATTAAATATTTCCATATACGAATTTCCAGATGGGTCAGTTCAGTGAACTCATTCATGTAATGAGCACCTACATATATGCACTAGTGTCTCTACACCAATGTTTATGAAACGAGACATTCTTTCTTTTAAAGCATGCATTATATGTACTAGTCTATCCGAGTTACTATTGCCCATTTATAGTAACTCTACGACTAGGAACATTTAAGATCAGGTTCATGATCGTCATCCTATGCACGACCATACTCCATATGCCCTATTGATCTATGGGCTTTATCAAAAGATGAACAATTTTGATAAAGAAAATAATGCCTTTATTAATAATATTGATTGAACAAAACTAGTCTCATACGATAATGTAACGGAGTCTAAGCCCAACTTGTTACATATCTCAATCCCATCTTCCCAAGATGTCCCTCATGCACTTTCTGTGACAAAGGCTTTGTCAAAAGATCTGCTATATTATCTTCTGAAGAAATCCTTTCCATCTTTATCTCTCCTCTCCCAACGATTTCTCGAATTACATGATATCTTCTCAAGACATGCTTTGATCGTTGATGAGATCTGGGCTCTTTTGCTTGTATTATGGCACCATTGTTGTCACAATACACTGAAATTGGATCAACAATGCTAGGAATAACACCCAACTCTTGGATGAAATTTCTTATCCAAACAGCCTCATTTGCAGCTTCGGAAGCTGCAATGTATTCAGCCTTTGTAGATGAGTCTGCGGTGGTTCCTTGTTTGAAAATCTTCCAACACACCGCCCCTCCATTCAGGGTAAACATGTATCCTGACATGTATTTCAGATCATCCATATCTGACTGAAAACTAGAATCTGTATAATATTCTATTTTTAGTTCATGTCCTCCATAGACCATGAAAACGGCCTTAGTTCTTCTCAAATACTTAAGAATATTTTTCACAGCTTTCCAGTGTTCCTCACCCGGATCAACTTGATATCTGCTAGTGACACTCAAAGCATATGCGATATCAGGTCTCGTACATAGCATAGCATACATTATGCCGTCTACTGTAGATGCATAGGGTATCCGAGCCATTCTTTCTCTCTCTTCAGGTGTCTTAGGGGATATAAATTTAGAGAGATGAATATCATGACTCATTGGAAGGTATCCCCTTTTGAATACCATGACCCATTGGTGGATCTAATGAATACCATGAATACCAAAGGGTGGATCTACATCCTTTGGTGGATCTACCAAAGTCCACACTTTGTTGGAATACATGGAGTCCATTTCGGATTTTATGGCTTCTAGCCATTCTCCCGAATCAATGACTTTCATTGCTTCTTTGTAGTTTCTCGGATTTGTATCCATGTGAAGATTAATCATATCATCTTCAACCAGGAGATTAAGCCTTTATGGAGGATTCGAGCTCCTCTGAGATCTACGAATTTAATGTGTACTAGATGGTTTGGTAGGTTCAGTGACCTGTTCTGCTTCTATTTCTTGTGGACCAGACGTTTGTGGTTCTTGAATTTCTTCAAGATCTACCATGTCATCTTTTTCATCTAGAAGAAACTCTTTCTCTAGAGAAGTGACATTCCTTGAGACAAATACTTTTTGTTCTTCAAGGTGGTAGAAGTAATACCCGATAGAAATTTTTGGATATCCCATAAAGCGACATTTTACAGACCTATTGTCAAGTTTACCCCCATTAGTCTCTTAACATATGCAGGACATCCCTATATCCTCTTGTATTTGAGACATGGTTTCTTGACTGACCACATCTCATATGGCGTCTTTGGCACAGATTTTGAGGGAACTCGATTTAACACATGTGCATCAGTCTCAAGGGCATATCCCTAAAAGGATTATGGAAGATTTGTGAAACTCATCATGGAACAGACCATATCTAATAAGGTTCTATTTATTCTTTCATAAACACCATTTAATTGAGGAGTTCCTAGTGGGGTTCTCTGTGAGATAATCCCACCCACTTTGAGATAATCATGAAATTCATTATTCAAGTATTCACGCCCTCGATCCGATCGTAGAGCTTTAATACTTTTTCTAGTTTGTTTCTCAACCTCACTCCGAAACTCTTCGAACTTTTCAAGAGCTTCAGATTTGTTTCATAAGATACACATATCCATAACGTGAGTAATCATCAGTGAAAGTGATGAAACATGAGAAACCACCTCTGACACTAACACTTAGTGGCCCACATACATCACTATGGATCAAATCCAAAACGTCTGTAGCACGTTCCACTTGTCCAACAATGGAGATTTGGTCATTTTCCCCATTAAACAAGACTCACAAGTTGGTAATGAGTCACACTCAGATAGATTCAATAATCCATCCTTAACCAACTTGCTTATCCATTCCCTAGAAATATGACCTAATCGCAAGTGCCACATGTATGCATGATCATACTCAATAGCTTTTCTTTTGTTACTTTGTTGAAAAAAAACCATTGAATCAATGCTTTCAATAGTATAAAGACCGTTTGTCAAAGAACCAACACCAAAATGAACACCATTTTTAAAAATGGAACATCTTCCATCTCTAATATAAAATTCATAACCTTCTCGATTCAAAACAGGAACTGAAATGATTTTCTTAATAATGTTTGGTGCATAACAACAATCTTCTAAAACTAAAGATTGAGCTGATTCTAAAGCTAAATAAATAGTTCCTACAGCTAATGCAGCAACTCTTGCTCCATTCCCCAGCTTTAGAAACTTCTCTCCTTTATTTAGCATCCCGCTTCTTGTCATCAGTAGCAAATCATTGCAGATGTGTGAGCCACAAGCGGTATCCAATATCCAAGAAGCATCATTAATCAAAAGATTAACATCAACAAAGAACATACCTGAATTAGAACCCCTCTGCTTCGGTTTGCAAGATAGGACTTGTAGTTCATCTTCCAATGCCCAGGCTTTTGGTCACAACACCGCAAGCGTACGGTTGTCAAACAAGTAGTAAACCGGTGAGTACCGGGTCGAATCCACAGGGACTTGTGATTCTAGCTAGTTGTGTATGAATTATGGAATTAAATGAGATTATTAATTGATTGTTTGTGAAAATTAATTAACAAAACTAAACTGCAGGTGATGAGAAAATTCAGGAATTAAAGCTGCTTTCTAGGATTTATGATCCACTTGACCTTCGGGTTTAACACTCCAATTTTACTACAATTTTTACTCTCAACATGTAAGAAGATTTATCAATTCTAGATGTCCTCTATCGAGCGTTCCACCTAGGTGATCAAAGTACAGCCATCGCTTCACTCTAATTATTTTGGTGATCTATCTTCTTCCTAGAACCCGTGGCAAGCCATCGCTTTATAACGGTATCTAGCCTAATTACCTTGTGGTCTAGTAATATTTTTCTCTATCGAGCAAAAACACACCACAAATATTCCATGATCAAGAGAATAATGCATCAATGTTTCAAGTAATTAAACATCATCCCAGAGTAATAACATGTAGAATTAAAGTGTTAAATCCTACAGTCAAGCTTCACAAAATAATCCTAGAAAGCAATTAGAAAATTAGCTACTAAACATGTTCAATGGCAAGAAATAATAAATAAATGAAACCCGGAGTTTTTAGGATGAAAAACAATGATGAACGGTGATCAATTTCTCCAGTTTTGCTCAGCCTGTGTTGTTCCTCTACAAAGTCACGAATTGTTCTTGCTCCGTTGTTGTGTATTGTGCGGCTGAATTGTCAATGATGCGTGATGCCTTGCTGCACTGCACAACCTAGTCCTTATTGGACTAGGTTTTGGCTTTATCATTCCTTCTTTCCTCAAGCTTGTATTAGTTGTTCACTTTGACCCCAAGACTTCTCACTCGTGCCACTTTAGTCACCAACTTCCATCTTTCATTCTAATTTACATCTAACTTTTCATTTCTACCCAATTTAGCCATGAAATCCTCAATTTTGCTCCAACACCTCCCAAAGCGGAATCCTACAAATCTCTTGCATAAAATAATAAGAAAATGGCAATTTATTGAGTTTCTATGCAAAATTGAGGATATAATATATACAATAACGTGCACTTATCAAATACCCCCAAACTCAAATAATTGCTAGACCCTAGCAATTCTACCTACATGCAAACATAAAACTAAACAAGCAAGTCAAACAATCTACCAATGCCCGCTCAAATCAAATCATCATCCAAAACCACACATCTCTAAACATATAAATGATCAAATAGGTTTTAGAACTTAGTGCTCAAATCAATAAATAAAAGGTCACTCCCTGAGTGTTTCACTCTCTGAAGTGGGTGTGCACGTGTGTAGTGATCTTACTAAGCATCTTCAATCCATAGGCTTGCAAGGGAACCAAAACTCTTCTGCTCATTCTTCCCGAAGGAAAAGATTGCATGTCTTACCAGTCGGGTGGTCTTTCCATAGGGTTGTAATGAAGCCTGGCTTGGTGAGAGCGGATATCGGTTGAAGGCATTATTTAGGTGGAGCTTATTTGAAATATCATGAGTTTACAAGTTATTGGGCACTAATGAATAACAATAATCACAAATTTATACCCAACTTGCCTCTTTTGCAAGCTTCACACATTTTTCACAAAATTGTGCACTCTTTCAACCATTGAGATAATCCCAGTATACACAATAATTTCAAGTGTCTCTTTTCTTGATTTCATTTTTTTCTTTTTCATCCCCCTTTTTTTTAGGCACACTTTTTTTTCTAGAGTTATCTCTTCTACTCATCCAGCACAACAATGTATAGCGCCCCCAAACTCAGAGTTTGAACACGGTACAAAAATTTCATACCTATGCCCAAAATAAAATACTCATGAAATTTCATGGACAAAAGGTAATATCAGAGAACGGATATGGCTCAAAACGTAGGTAATCAAAGAAATTAGGCTTTAAGGCTCAAAGTGGGTTATCTAATGGAAATTATGCATAGGTTGGCTATTTAGTGAACAAGCTCATCCTAATTTGCCACCGTCTTCCCGGCTTAACACACAACATATGTAGATTTATAACGGTTCCAAGCAAGCAAGTTCTAGCTCAGATACTTAGCAGGATACTCTCATGAAAGAATAATTCACACAAATCATGCATAATTAGGGTCAAAATCTCACAGGTAGAATTTTCATTTAAAGCTTTGAACACAATTTCCTACTACCTATATGATCATAAATATATAAATTAAAGGAGATTTCAGATTAAAATTCAACTTACTGGAGCATCGGGGTCCCTAAAATGCAACCTAAATACTACATGCAACTAATACTACTATTTTTGTTTCAATTTTTCAATTTTTGTTTTGAAATCTAAACTAAATCTAAACTAAAAAAAAGCTTCAGGCAATCATTCCACTGCTATCAACCAACAATCTCCATGTAATCATGCAATATAAACAATCCCCCCAAACTCAAAGTCAACCATGTCCTCATGAGAAGGGAAAGAAAAATAGGATGGAATTAGAACAGTGGTCATGCACTGGGACCAAGTTAGGTCCCCGTCATCCAATCGTAGGAGGTCCGGAAGAGGAAGGTCCGACATCAGGATCTGAATGGGAGGGACGCGAGCGAATTAACTCCCTGCGCATTTCCTCTAACAAATGAGTCTGCACCTCTATTGCTTGGCGCAACTGGAGACGCTCAAGTTGGGCTTCTCTGTCATGATCCTCGATAGTGCGCACTAGTTCGTGCATCTGAGCCTCAACACTGGACTGCCGGGACCGGAGGCTATTAATGGCAGAGTGAATGCTCTACCACATCCTGGTCATAGCACCCGACACCTGCTTGGGTGCCTCACCGTATGGGAAGAGGGTGGTGGGTGTGATATCTTCTAGTATCTCAGCTGGATCTGTGTTCCCGTCATCTTCAGGCAGATGTTGTGTAGCTGGTTTGGTGCGATGGCGTGCTATGGCAGCGGAAGAGATCAATGGACGCTCATATAAGGTCGATTCGATTCAGGCACATGGACCCCTGCTTGGCGAATCAAATCTGTGATCAGCTGGGGAAACATCAGACAGGGTTTTTCGTTGGAGGCACAGTGCAACATGTTCCTGAAAATATGCTTGGCTACGTCAATAAATTCATTTTTGGCGATCCTGTAAAGACACCTCATCCGGTACTCTGTAACATCCGCCTCACGGGAGCACGGTTCCAAATACCTATTGATGAAAATATTCCACGCACACCATTTGACCGTGAGCTCCTTGGAAAGATAGGATTGAGAATGTCCTTTTTGGGCATAATGCCATCCTTTCCCACTAATACCCATAGTATCGTGCATATCGGCAAATTGTATGAAGGTATGCATTGCATACGGCATAGGGTTGGGGGGATCTGGAAGTCCAAGCACGCGTCTGATTTGTGGGCAGCTGATGGAGACTGGATGTTTCCGGACGGGCACCGTCTCGATGATCTCTATATCTCCCCTTTTTGCCCTCATAGTGAGAATGGCTGAGTGAAAATTTGCATAAAATTCACGGACCAACTGCTCATGATAGGCCGGTCGGTGGGCTGCATAGGTTTGCCAGTTATGAGCTTCGATGGTCGGATTGATCTCCTTCATAAGTTCAATATCACAAGTGTCGAAACCGCGCATGGGAAGACACTGGCGCTTCTTGCTTCTGTCATAACAGTCCTGAGCCGCTTTGTCTGTAAGTCGGCGGTCTTGTCCCGGCCTATCTCTGTCATTTGTCCGTTGCACCTTGTTTCCCATTGTACGTGCCATGATCTGCACACAAAATAATCCATGCTTAAGTTTAGATAATACCCAAGTCTTATAAAAAAAAGATAATACCCAAGTAGAGCAATTCAAAGACCATTTATGGGTATCAAGCGTGTATCACTGAACAATCTCCATGCAACCTTCTGTCAATGCAAAAATATCCTAGGATGTTCAAAATTAATCCTCACAAGTATTCCAAATATTCATCAATAACTGACTGACCCATTCACAAGCATGCTTTTAGCATTTGTTCGATCAATCTCTAAATTACAAACATCACACAAATCATGCTTATGGTAGTATCATGTCATACAGCGTGAAAAAAAACATATATGTGTGCGGCACCAGAGCTAAACCAATTGGTGAATCATAAGCTCAAACTGCAGTACTCCCACAACCTTGCCACCACAAGCTGCAATATCACTTAATTTAACTGCAATAACTTAGAGTTTTTGACGCGAAACCGACAAGTGATCTAGTTGCACCCATGTGCAACCTTGAGGATCCAAGAGCTCACATGCCAAAAGAAGAGGTCATTGGCTTTTGTGACACTTTCACCTTCAATGAATCAAATGATAAGGAGCAGCCCATAGCCAAATATCAAGATCCATTCATTGTTCTTGGAGGATCAACTACAAAAAGTCAAACCAAGAAGGCTAAGGAAGCTCTCAACCTGTTGATGCACAGTTTTGCAAAGTGTGAGGAGCAAAGTGAAGATATCCACAAAGATGAAGGAAAAAGCACTCCTCAATTTGGGCCAACCCAATTCTCAAATTGTGCAAACAATTTTCAACATTTCGGTTTGGGCTCAACCAAATGAAAATTTGGCCCAAGTGCATGGTTCACGAATGTCTCAACCTGTTGAGACACCAGCTGGCGCATTCAATGCACTTCAAAGGCTTCCAACTGTTCACTTCTCATCAAGGACGAACTTCAGCAGCCTTGAGGACTCAAGAGTCATCCAAAATCATCCAGAAACCATTGGTGAAGAAGGAGTTACAAGCCTTGAAGCCCTTCCATCAAGAGCACTTAAATGAGGGTCATTTACTTCTCATTTATTTGGCCAAAACTCACCCCTCATCTTCTAGCTCGAATTTTTATCATTTTATTTCAGTTTTGAGTTGTTTTGGCTAGGTCTACCCATTAGCTAGCCTAGAATAATTTTTAGAAATAATTATTTTAAATTCTCATATTTACATCTCCTTTAATTTCCATCATTAAGAATGGAGATGAAGGGACTTGTCAATAGGTTTAGAATTCCAGCTTCCTTGTCCTATAAAAAGAGGTCTAGGTTAGTTTGCAAGACAAAATTCAATCATCCAATATATTTCACCTTTTTCCTTGAAATTGAGAGTGATTCTCTTTTCAACCTATCTACATTTTCCACTCAATTCTTGTTAAGTTTTCTTTACAAGTCTACTAAGACCAATATTGCCTTCTCATTGGAAGAAGGAGGTGTTGGCCCCATCTACATCCCCCCTCAATTTTGGCAACGAAGGCTTTCTTTGTCTTGGACCTTTTTCGGTATCAAGAAGGAGGAGTCGCCAAAGGCATAACACCATCTTTGCCTGGGCAAGGATCCAGGAGGAGTTGGCGGTCATATCCGTTTGTTTTACAAGCTTCCGCATCGTTTTGCTTTGTGCATTTCGGATCTGTCAACCTGTTTACATTTCCGCTCCATCAATCATTCCTACCCCGTGTTGCTCCTTTGTTGGCTAGATCTGCTCCTCGTGTTCTAGGATACCCTCCCGGAATCACATCAATTGGTATCAGAGCATTCTGACAACCACATCAGTTTTCAACATTACAGTCATCAACCTTGCCACCACAAGCTGAGAGTGATCCATAAACTCATAAACACAGATGCCAATAAGTTAGAACTAAAATAGATCCATGGCAAAATAAAACTTACAGTCTTAAGAGAAATCCCCATTCAACAGCAACCAAGATAAGATCCCACAATAATCAAATCACAAGAGCAGCACAAATACACCCAAGAAAAACCTATTCATTCCATTGGTCCAACATGGAAGTAATCTCAAGCACATAATCATTAAAGAACAGCCTACCCATTCAAACAGTTTAGCAAAATCGGACCTAGGGTGTTAGGAAATTTTGGGAATTTATGAAATTCACCAATTGAGGAACAATCGACCAATGAACTTGACAATTAGGGAGAGAGAGAGAGAGAGTGAAATCACTTACGAAAAACACAGTGGATGCCCAAAAATTTGGTTCCCCAATTTCATGTGTTGGCCAAATATTTTCAGTAGAGGAAGATGCGTACCTGAGCAGCTTAAAGCGGATGAGAGAGGAGAAGGGGGCTAGTGTCAGCGGCGGCTGGTGGCCGGTAAGAACAACGACGCCAAAATCTTGGTCACAACACCGCAAGTGTACGGTTGTCAAACAAGTAGTAAACCGGTGAGTACCGGGTCGAATCCACAGGGACTTGTGATTCTAGCTAGTTGTGTATGAATTATGGAATTAAATGAGATTATTAATTGATTGTTTGTGAAAATTAATTAACAAAACTAAACTGCAGGTGATGAGAAAATTCAGGAATTAAAGCTGCTTTCTAGGATTTATGATCCACTTGACCTTCGGGTTTAATACTCCAATTTTACTACAATTTTTACTCAACATGTAAGAAGATTGATCAATTCTAGATGTCCTCTATCGAGCGTTCCATGGTGATCAAAGCACAGCCATCGCTCCACTCTAATTATTTTGGTGATCTATCTTCTTCCTAGAACCTGTGGCAAGCCATCGCTCTATAACGGTATCTAGCCTAATTACCTTGTGGTCTAGTAATATTTTTCTCTATCGAGCAAAAACACACCACAAATATTCCATGATCAAGAGAATAATGCATCAATGTTTCAAGTAATTAAACATCATCCCAGAGTAATAACATGTAAAATTAAAGTGTTAAATCCTACAGTCAAGCTTCACAAAATAATCCTAGAAAGCAATTAGAAAATTAGCTACTAAACATGTTCAATGGTAAGAAATAATAAATAAATGAAACCCGGAGTTTTTAGGATGAAAAACAATGATGAACGGTGATAAATTTCTCCAGTTTTTTTGCTCAGCCTGTGTTGTTCCTCTACAAAGTCACGAATTGTTCTTGCTCCGTTGTTGTGTATTGTGCAGCTGAATTGTCAATGATGCGTGATGCCTTGCTGCACTTCACAACCTAGTCCTTATTGGACTAGGTTTTGGCTTTATCATTCCTTCTTTCCTCAAGCTTGTATTAGTTGTTCACTTTGACCCCAAGACTTCTCACTCGTGCCACTTTAGTCACCAACTTCCATCTTTCATTCTAATTTACATCTAACTTTTCATTTCTTCCCAATTTAGCCATAAAATCCTCAATTTTGCTCCAACACCTCCCAAAGCGGAATCCTACAAATCTCTTGCGTAAAATAATAAGAAAATGGCAATTTATTGAGTTTCTATGCAAAATTGAGGATATAATATATACAATAATGTGCACTTATCAGCTTTCCACAATGAAAGCATGGTCCTTTATTATTCGACTCTTGGCTTAAATTCTTCTTAACACCACCAGTTGGTTTCATCTTTGGATTCTTGTTCCGGGAACTCTTCCCTTTGCTCTTTTTGGCTTTAGAACCTTTTGATGAACCAATAAGCATGACATCCTTTTCCTTTTTCATCCCTAACTCAGCTGTGTTTAACATATTCACAAGTTCAGGCAATGTGGCCTGAATCTTTAACATATGAATCAGGAAGAGATTGCAAGATGAGATCAATATTTAGATTCTTATCCATCTCAACACCCAACGCAATGAGTTTTTCAATCGGCCCTATCATCTTTAGTCCATGATCATGAATAGAAGATCCTTCCGTCATACAACTCTTGTAGGTGAAGGTAGATCTCATAAGCATGTCTCATCTTTTCATGTTGCCTCTGAAGATCAATAGACATAGATGCCATCATATAGCACCTTGCCTTAAGATCATCACTTTTCCACTTTCTAAAAGTGACTTCTTCCTCTGGTGTGGCACCTTCTAGAAGCTCATCTAGTAATTCACTTGTAAGCACATAAGTGATTTTCTCAAAATCCAGCACAATTTTCAAATTCATCAGCCAAGTCGAATAATATTAGCTAGTCAACTTGTTTTTGTCCAAAATACAGGCTAAGAAATTTTTGTTTGCCATAGCTAGATTTCTAAAAATCTACAGATAATACAAATAACCGAGAATAAGCAAAAACATTCAATCAATATATGAATTCATGAATAAGGTCTTAAATTCATAAATTATCCTCCCACTAAATCAAAAAGAATTTTCGCACCCTTAACAAATAAAGTTTAACATTTCGTAGGAATAAGGATCAATCATTATCTATCATAAGTCCAATTTTTATTGACGATCCTATAGTAGACATGAAAGAAAAACAACTTTTGTTAATCACATCTCATGTGACCCTTATCATATTTAGCCTCACATTTGCATAAACCTGAATTTTATTAGCGCCCTTATGCAAATTATGTTAAGTCAACCACCATCTACACAAGTATGATAAAAAGCTAATTCCCCCAAATTTTATTAGCGATAGCACTAAATTTGATCACCTTATGCACATCTCATCTACATCTTAACAACATAATCTGCTACATCTAACATGCCCCAAATTTTATCGGTGATACATACTAAACATAACAAAATCTCATATTATTAAGTATGATGGAAAAGCCACGATTAATCAAACTCTTTGATTTTTCGTTTACAACTTAATTTTAAACTTGACAATTCTCAAGTAAGGGTTTTAATCTCACATATAATTCATCTCATGAATATTATAAATCATATTTGAAAAATAAATCATGCATGTCATACACATTTACAGTCATACAAGAAAACATAAAAACTCTCACTCAAGAAAATTTTTATAAGTGGATTAAATGTAATTTTTACATCTTTTTATGTATTTATATATTTTATAGTGTCAATTATAAAATAATGTTAAAATATGGGACTTTTATGGTCTCATCAGAAACCTCTGGGACCATTCTGAACATTTCAGATACTTCAAGGGACTAATCTCATTAATTCCTTATCAGATTTAGCAGTTCTAAGCTTTTCTAGAACTCAGGTACTCATCTGAACATAGGGGGAAAGATTAGGGGCTGAAGGAGGCTGGTGGGTCAAACCCTCACGTCAGGGTCAACGGGCAGGGAAATCCTGACCCGGAGACCCGACAGTGCAGCCTAGACTGAATCGGGTTGCACCTCCTTCCCGATTCGCCGCCCGAAGCACCATCACCGTCGGACGACGACTCCAGACCGCCGGCGACCTAAAGGCCGGCGCTCCCAGACGCCGGTCGCCATCCATGAAGCCCGCCGGAGGTCCCTTCCTCCCGTGTTCACAAAACACCACCCCGGAACGTTTCCAGCTCGAAAACCGCCGGTTTTGGTGGGTTCGGTGGTGAGGTTTTACTCCTTCCCATTGCCCTACCCTCGGGCATCCCGAATTTGTTATTAATCACCCTCAAATACCACCAATTTTGAGCTATTTTGGGTTAGGTTTCATAACCCAAACCCTAACTTTCTCGGGAGTAATTTTCAAAATTAGATGGTTTTGAGGTGTAGCATCAAATTGACAGAGGGCTTTTGATGAGAAACACTTTCTCTACAAAACCCATTCAACAAATTTGACGATTGATGCATGGATTAAAATTTCCCAAATTGGGATTAACTTGGGATTAACAATTGATTACCCAGATTAGCGATTTAACTCTTAAATCATTCAAAATCTTTGATTTTTGGCCGAAAATTATATTTATCAATGATTTCCAGCAACAACAATCATCAATTAAAGCCTTTAATCAAAGAATTTAACACATTATGACCTAGGGTTCATGCAATTTCAATTCATAAACATTTAATTCATAAAAATCACATAAACATGCTAGAATCATGACATAATCAGGCTCTGATACCACTGTTAGATAATATAATAATCAATTGCATCACATGCACACAACGGAAACATGAAACAGATAATCGGAACCTGATTCGCAAGAGCTCCAAGTGTAACTCCTCTACAGTTGATCCACACGATCGACGCAACACTCCAATAATTCTGTGCTAGTAGAAGGAAATCAGACATTTGAGAGGGCTAGGGTTTTCTGTAGAGAACATGTGTATGAACTATTCCACACATGATATATTTATAACCTATAGATAATTCTAATCCAATTAGAATTCCTAATGCCATAATTAATCCTAATCTTATTAGAATTTACACATTAGTCCATATATTATTAACTCTCCCTATAAGGATAAGAGGTAAAATTGGTAATAGAGAGTTTGTGTGGTTTTTGTTTTGTGGGTGTGTTAGGGGCTTTGTTTTGTGCCTTATTTTTCTTGCTTGTTTTCTTCTTCTTCTTCTTCTTCTTCTTCTGAGCTTTGCTCATTCCCTCTAGGAGCATACTCCTATTCTATACTCCCTCCGTCCTTGAAAAGTTGATTCATTTGTTTTGTTGTTTTCAAGATATTTAATCTATGATTTATTTTTATGAATGTTTTGACATATAAAGTTGAATAATTTGTATGTGTATCATAATTTGCAACATATCCTTTCCAAACATATTTTTTTTTGAATTTTTCTTCACTATTTATTTTAGAAAAACTCGAGTCAAACACTGCTACACAGAACATGAAAGTCAAATGAATCAACTTTTAAAGGACGAAGGGAGTATAAATTTTCATTAGCTTAGCTGTTCAAAAAAAGAGAGAGTTTACTTAGAAAGAAACTTAACAAGCTTTATAGAATAACCCAAAATTATAATAAAGGTGAAAACTTTACGAGACACAGAAGGAGTATAATTATTCTCATTTTACATTGTAAGTGTCATTGACAAATCACCCATGCAAATCAATTTTTCAATTTTATATGCGAACAAATTACTCACATCATAACTGCTTCCTCCGGTGACCAAAGAGAAGCCCAACTCCCAAACTTTTTCTTAATGAGATCTAAAAGGTTATTTATTCTGAGAATCTCACTAAGGGATAGAAACGTGGGACAATAACAAAGTCCCCCTCAATATTTGGTTATATTTAAAACTTGATCCCTTTGCCTTAAAACACATGACTCTGTCCCCTCTCCTATAATTATCCATTTTGTGGCAGACATTATTATTGTGGAAAGCATTGTATTTGTTACCTGGTCTGTCTATTGAGTACTTGGAAGTGCATGCACCAGAGCGAGTTCAATCGCTTCCAACAAAATCTAAAAGATACGAAGCAATAGAACCGAATCTGCATATAATCCAATTAAAAGTTTAAATTGGTACAAGTAATTCTTAATTAATATGGAAATCATGCAATAGCTTTATATAATTATTTAAACTTGCCCACCCCGAAGGTCAAATATTAATTCACTGGCTTCGATCTCAATGTACGTTACAATTAAAAATAAGAAATGACTTGTAATTAAATCCCAAAGAAAAGAAATTAAGGGAAGAATTTAACACACCCTAAGTTTTTGTTAATATATAAAGTTTATAAACTTGTCATCTGTTTTGAATAAAACACAGTACTATAGTCTATATTATACATTAATTTTACATACCAAGTTGTTTATATATACAAATTATACTACGTACATGCACACATATACATATATACACAAATACAAAAAATCGTGACAAGAATAATATAGAAGAGGTTGCTCACATTTTGCTTTCCACAGCTAAGCTAATTAGGTGTCGCATTAGTTTAAAATTTAGTTTTGTGTAACTGTTTTTCGGTTGACATTAGTCTTCCTTTTTTTTTCCCCATTGATCAGATTGATTTTCTCTTATTAAATTAAAAAGGTCAGGTATGTGGTTGACTTGTAACTTAGTATTAGTTTGGTGATTATATATATATATATATATATATATATATATATATACAATAAAGTTTTTATCTTATTAAAACGTTCCAATTTTTCATTAAGAAGATCCTTAAGTTCTGGAATTTGGAATTTTAGATCAGTTCTTCTGTTATATAAATTAAATCTCTCATCCAAGGATATATTAATAGAACTTTCAAAATCATGGAGACGGTGACCAGGAAGAAAACACCATTTTAAGCGGTTGAAAGTAAAACTTTTATCTTATTATATCGTTCCATATTTCTATTAAAACGATCAATGCTTTCTTGGAGTAAAGAGGCTAGCTCTCGTCTCCTTTGGTATAAATTATGATTTTTGTCAAGATTAAAGTTTTCAAGTCTGGAAATCGTATTATTAAGATAAACCCATTCATTTTCATAATGATTAACAATATTGCTATCATATATTAAATTAATAGCAGCTTTTCTCGAGCTTCTTTATACCAATGTGGAGCCATAGTAAAAACTCGAGAATAAACACGAAAGATGGACTGAAATACTTCTTGTATTGAAAAACTTATTAAACAACTTACAGAGATCTCACAAAGAGATGAGGAAATACAAACTTCTTGAGGCCTACATACTTTCTCTATATATTGCTATGTGTACCTACACATATGTGCACCATATAATTGATATAATTGGTACGTAGATACAAGTTACGATTGAAAGTAGTGCTCAACGAAGATTTCGTTAAAAGTCAATCTATACTTCAAAGGTGCAGTTCTCACTCAAATGTAATTATAACAGATAAATTTGAAAGTAAGGTATTGTTGTGGAGTTCGTGGTGCACATTCAGTAAAAATTATAACAGATAAATTTGAAAGTATGAAAGAAGAGAATGACACATAATTTTTTTCACGTCAAAAAAATTACAAGACATCTACTTTTACATTACAATGCAAACAACCACAAATAGTAGCTCATTTCTTTTTCCACTTATCATGTAGGTTTCATCAAAATAAAGACAATCATCACAGGTATCAATAGTATGTAGGGAAATTATCATTTACCTTTATGAGATTTGATATAATCTCCATTACCCCTCACATTTTTTGAATCTTCTCTTCCTCCCAAGGTTTGAAGAAATATACTAAACCATCTGGAGTCTAATTTACTTCCACTACGTCATGAATACCATCTTTAGGCGTGCGCTCGTAATTCGGCTTAAGCCGAATTAAATAATTTTCGCATTAAATGGCATGGTAAATGACAAAATACAACTTTACCGCGATTTGGGCCATATTAAGGCCGCATTAAGGCCTTATATCTCTTCAGCCTCCCACCTCTTTCTCAATTTTCCAGATCTGGAAAAACTCATCACTCTCTCTCTCTCTCTCTCTCTCTCGTTTTTTCTCCCCAGATCCGAGTCTCTGTCTGTCGCCGTTGTTGCCACCTCCCCTCGCCGACGTTTCAGTCATCGTCGGTTCACCATCGCCAGTTAAGGTAAGGTATTTGTTAGGTTTTAATTCGTTTTTTCTGATGAGATTTAATTCGTTTTTTAGTTGAAAAATCCAAACCCAAAACCTTTTTAATTCTTTTTTAAGGTGGTGGTGGACGATGGCGATGGTGGTCAGTGTCGAGGAAACAATCGTGGACGGTGGCGGTTATGGTGGATGAACATTTCTAGGCAAAGTGATGGAGGATGAACAAATCTGGGTTTTTTTATGAATCCGGATGAACATTCATCTGGATTCATCCCATTTTGATTTTGTTTTTTTTTTCAAAATGGTGTAATGCGACCAAAACCGCATTAAGCCGCATTAGGTAATGCAACCAATCCACAGTATGATCAATTATTGCAGGCTTATTTATCGCAGCCTGTATTTCGGCCTTCGCTGCGTTAAATAGCTCAACGGTAACGCCAACCGGGCGCATAAAAACATGTTCAAGCTACGTAGTGTTCCGTCAATTCTCCCATTATATGAGTGGGACCCACGTGTGAATACAATTGAAAACTTGAAAATACCCTTAGCTACACATTTAATTCTTTTCATTCTACCCCATATTAGGGGTGTAAGCAGGATTCGAAACCCGAACTCCCGGGTTAGGGGAGAAAACTGCCTTGGGTAACCTGAACCTGACCGGAACCCGATTTTTTGTGTGTTTCATAGGTTCGGATCTGGCCTAACCCGATAACCCGAAATTTACACAACCTACAAGCCCAATCCAATCTTTCTTCGCTTTAGCCCATAAACCTAGCCGAGCAACCCACCCCCAATGCACCAACCTGAAATCCAAACTGCTAAAAATCCCAATTGTTAGCTGACCCAATCCATTTTTTTTATTTTTTTTAATTCAAGAAGTTGAAAGCTCGAGTTAGATGGGCCAACCCGATCCTAACCCGAAAAAATTGGGTTCGGGTTGACCCGATCCAAAGCAGAGTTAGGGTTGGGTTCGGATTACATAATGGGTACTTCAAATTTTCGGGTTCGGGTCGACCTGAACCCAAACACGTCGGCTTGACCCGAATTTACACGCCTACCCCTTATCCCTAACCAATTTGACCAGCCCCAAACCCCCAAACCTGTCATTTGTGAAAACCATAGCCCCTTCCAGACCTAATCCCAATGCAAATTGCGTCTCCCTACCAACCCCCGCGTTACCATCCCATCGGCGTAGGCATCACCTTCAAGCCTCCTCTACTGTTTGATTTGGCCTTCATCGCGACATCGCTGCATTGCTTCTCGTTCACTTACACCACTGACTTCGCAAATCTAGCTCAAATATAGATCTTGAACTGATACCGGCTATCATTAATTGCTTGCCTGTATAATTCAATCCTCAGTGATTTCGATGGTGCAATTGAGTGAGATGCGCTCCAATAAGGACACAATGCATCATACTCAATAAATGCAAAGGCAACCAACCTCCCCCATAACAGCATGTTTATAGCTAAATTCTGCCTAGCCTCTGCACGGTAACCTACACCATGGACACTAAGTGCAAGCCACAAGCCAGACCAAGCAAACAACATCCACATTCATCTACCATTGATCCACACTGAACGCTCCAAATGAATCGGTTCTGATCCACACTAGATAAGCAGGGGAGATTCATGACCCCGGACATCCATAAAATTACCGCTCATTGGTCCAGGAAGGGAGAGCCTTCGCTCGACCCTGCCAGTCCCAACTCCTCTGTGTCCTCCAGAAGACCTAAACGGGCCGCTTTTGACCTCTTCCCATCCTAGTGCCTCGCTAGATATGTTGACCACGTTTGTCCCCATTTTTTGATACCTTCACCATCACATTGCCCCTCTTTGGGGCAGTAAGTGAGTGACAAGAGCTTCCGAAAGCAAATTGTAGTGACCATGGGGGTCGAATTGCTGAGAGGTTTCAGTGACTACCAATGCTCGCTCCAGGACTGGAACCTCAATAAAGGATGTTGAGGTGACCACCAATGCATTATCAATCTGAGTGTGCAGTTTTAACTGAGCTACCTCATCGTAAAGACTTGGTGATGTCGATTATGACGTGCATACGCAAGGTCAGTCCCTCCCATTGCACCTCAAGAACCATTCCCAAGGACTTACCCAATGTTTCTCCCTATCTCTTGAGACGCCTAAGTAAAAGGTAGATCCAAGAAATGGATCTAGAATTAATATAAGAGAAAATACAATTATACCCTATATATTCGAGTCTGGATTAATTCTTAGATTAATCTAAGAGAAAATACAATTATACCCTCAAGGGTGTTTTAGTAATTTTTGCCTCTTGTTGAAACTTCTTTGAGAAGCGAAGATTGACAAACTTCATTTTGTTAACACCCAAGTTTGTCGTGGCGGGTAATTTTAGTTGTATCTAAAGTTTAAAGTGTTATTTAATTCATATTTATGATTCTTTTATTTATTTTAATAATTATTACTATTTTCATATTTCATGCACTTTACCGTTTTCATTAATTTTATGTACTTTAGATTTTTCCATTATTTTATGTACTCTCAGTATTTTCATCATTTTATGTATTTTTGTCTCTTTTATTATTTTATGCACATTATTATTTCCTTTAATTTATATACCTTATCATTTTCACTATTTTATGTACCTTTACGTTTTCTTTATTGTATGTGCTTTTTAAAGGAATTTGGCAAATCTCACACCAATTGGTGGAGGCAGTCAATCATTATATATAGTGAGGTTACACATATTAACAATTACAAGGATAGTCATCAGGTTTGGTAGCTACACGTGGAACTGGTCCTAGGTATATATATATATATACTAGTAAAAATGTACGTGCATTGCACGTGGACGTAAATGTGGTTATAAGGGACTTAAAGTAAAAAAGTATTAACAATATTTAGAAATTTTTAATTAAGAAGTAAATAAATGTAAAGAAACTAAAGTGAATTGTTCAAAAAAAGGAAACTAAAATGGAAAACGTATCTAATTTCCCAAAAGTAAATTATGCTGATTTCTTTTGTCTTTTCCTAAGCATATTGATGATTGGTGCATCATCATCGACATCATCTTTGTCATCTCTCTTCTTCCCTTCTGCTGCTGCTACAGTGTTTGAAGTATTTCTTCTTTTTTTATTTCCCTTGATTTGCTGCTTTGTCAAGGTAGATCATGTTTGAAACTTGAAAGCTCTTGTTGCAATTATTCTCCTTCTTTCATGTTCAGTCTTTACAAAGTAGTTATCATCAATGTTGAAAAAAAATTCAAACTCCTCATTCTCGGACAATGTCAGGTTGTTGTAGAAGTAATCAAAATTGCACGGTTCCTGTTAATTGTTGAAAAGAACATTTATGATACATGGTAAGGATATCTTAAAATAATATAAATTAGTTGAAGTGAAAATTTACCGTTAAAGATTCAATGTATGTCAGAGATTGGATAATGTGTGATACAACTTGTTGCCTCAAAGAGAGTAACCATTCCTGTTTCTTCACCATCATTCACCTCTAGCATTAGCAAGTACCTAAAATAATGCATTAGTTAGTGTTTTGATATAAAGCCGAAAAATTTCCTGTAAAAAGTTTTAATGGAATAATAAATGCAGAACTAAATAGTTAAAAAAATATCTATATATCTATATAGTTTAAAATATGTAAATGTTATTTTACCTTTCTTGATAACCAGGATCTTGAGGCTTGCATTTGGGACAATATTTATTCCCACTATCATCGGGAATGACCTTTTTTGAGCATTTGTTGCATGCTAGGTACCATGGTTTTTCCTTATTTAAAATTTTGGTAATAGTTGCATTGAACTTGTAAATGATACACTATAAAAGATAAACATGTATTTAATAAGTAGGGTATTAGTTAAATAACACATGTATTTATAGTAAAAATCCATGGAGTTAAGAAACGGGCCTTTTGAAATGATGTTAAACTTGTTGATGGGTGGATAATGTCTTTCAATGAAATTTGAGTTGCCTCACCAAGTACGTCTTTTTCTCCAACATGCATAATATCTTGAATGTTATCCTTTTTCCTTTGAATCCTACAAAGCAAAGTAATCATAGTTTAAATTATATATTACAACAATGTTAGAAATATAAATTTTTTTATTGAAAATAGTACCACTTGGTCAATTGCTTTGTCTTCTTCGTTGGTGGATCAACTAAAATCGATGTTGTTGTCATTGTATTTAATTGGAGAACACCTGTAGATTAAAAATAAATAGTTGTGTTATATTAGTTTATAGTGTTTGATAAAGTAGTTGGAATAGTAGATTCATATTAAAAAAAGAATGTATACCTTGATATTTTTGTGGCTTGACATTTAATAAAACTATGATGGGATATTCATTGTTTTGATACTTATCATAGAGTTCTTGACCTTCAATTTCAGCTAGGCTTCCCCAAAGCACTACTTGCATAGGTTTTGACCTATATAATAAGATATAGTAGAATAAATAAAATATTTGAAACATGTGACATAATAAAAAAAATTAAAATAACTCTAACTTGTCATCAATAATGGTAATCTCTCTTCTAATTTTTGCGGGTTGTAATAATGGTCTACTCTTGTAACAATACCAAATGTATCTGCAATGAAGGACAATAATACATTAACTATACATTATCCATATATTATACACCGTTAACAATTGATAGAATATTATTTGAAAAGATGAAGACAATGAGAAGTGTACCTATTATTTCACCTTCACATAATTTCCGCACTTCATCTAGAGAAACATAGTTGAGCAGAAACTTGTCAAAATTGACAGGGGTATTGACTTCTTCAACCATGGTGCTTAAATTAAGGATCAACTCAATATCTTTATGCACATTAGAATATTGTTTGTTTATGTTTTTTATAATAGTGTTTGAGATGATATAACTTTTCTTTATAGAAAAAATTGTCTCAAATTGCTAACCCGGTCAAAATACAAAGACCATTAAGGCATTATAGGTTCAAAGGATGCAAGTTCAAGTACTTGTCTCCTATGGTTCGGGATCCACATGTGAAGTACCTTGGTGCACAAGAAAAAGATGTTTCAAGTGCTTCAAAGACAAGTCCCCTTGAGCTTAATGACTATCTTTGGTTGAGCCACAAAAACAAAAAGCTCAAGAGGACCAACAAGGGGAGTATTTGTTTTCTTAACTCTTTCAAGGTTGTTTTGCATGGTTTTTTCTATTGAATATGTAGAGATGCTACCTTATGATTCACCTTTTCCCTTACGTAGGAACCTTGAGCATCAAGAAGACAAACAATGGATTTGAGGACAAATCCTTTTGAAGAGGGAGGATGATACGGACCTAGGAGCACTCATGGATGGCTTGGAGGGCAAGTAGAGGAGCGGCCAAGACAAGACACCAAAGGCTGCAACATTTCAGCACTTAGCCATTTCTGGGGACAACTTTGGGGTCCAAAAATGAAGTGCTCAAAACCTGTCCTACTTTATACTCTTTTTGAAGCCCTTGAAGAGAGGAAGACAATGGTGGTGGTTTCATAGCAATCGGAGGTCGGGGCTGACTTGTAGACGCCATTCTTTGCCGGATTTTCAATGAAAGTGACATGTGCAGAGTGGTCCCCCCCTGGAATTTCGGCCTTATCTCTTCACCAACAACTCTTTCCTCTTTGGGGGATGTTTAGGACCTTAGATACATGATTTAGGACCAATACTACCTTATTTACCTGTTTGGCTTGTAATGAGTACTTAAACTAGCTTTATTAGGCTAATTAGGACACCTAGGCATTTTGGGTCACATGTGATCATTCTAGAACCTTATCTTAGGGTTTGAGGGAGTCTTGGCAGCCCAAACATACCATATATTCAGCCAAGGTCTCCTTTGCCAAGGTTAGAACCTTTTATGCAAAATGCTTGAATGCTTGTGAGTGTTATCTCCTAGCTAGGGTTCCCATACTATCCTATCTCCATATCCAGCCCTTGGACGCCATTATTGGAGTTCAAGATCTACCCCTAATGTTGCCTTCCACACCGTAGGAAGGAGGTGTTAGGGCCATTTCCCTCCCGGCATTATTCCAAGTGTTGCTCGACCTAGTGTTTGTGAGGTTGTGAGGTGCTTGGAGCCACATCTATCATCCGCCCCTATCTTCACTCCACAAGCTAGATCCAAGCTAAATATGATCATCCAAGGTCATATCAAACTATGTTTCTTAATTTTCAGTTGAGTCATTTTACAAGTTTGAAAGTTAACATTTTAGGCACTATGAGCTAAAACTTTTGTTTTGTTTTGTTGTTGTTATTATTATTAATACACCAAATTAAATTGTTTTAATTTCATGGTCACCATGGTTTAAGTTTAATTTACTTTTTCAAATACTATATTAACTTTATTTTATTTCTTGTAAAGTTATATTCTAAAATTTAGAAATTCCAAATCTTTTCCATTTTTGATCTTTTGGTTATAAATTTTGTAGATACACTTACCTACTTATACTTTGCATGTGGAACTTGCCAAAACGTATTTTTGTAGAATATAAATATATTTTATTTAAGTAATTAGATTCCTCCATGTTAATTTTATTTAAAAAAAATTATTATTAGAGGGTGCAAAATTTCTATATTTTGTACATAAATCCTATTTTAGTTTTTTATAGCTTTTATAACTTTTGTTTTCAACTTTAATTTTTTAAGGCATTAAACATTATTTTCCGTGCTTAAAATTTTTTTCTTGTGTATAAAAAAATATTTTGTGCGTAGAAACCCTCCAAAAATTCTCGGACTTTCCGTTTTGATCCATAAAAGCCTTCGTCTTTCTCTGTAAATCTTACCTACCGTTACCGTTGAGCTTTAACTTGTGGAATCTCATGGAATATTTCAATAAATTCCTATCGCTAGGTTCTCGACTCCAAGGACCAACTCTAACTAACGCTTTTGGACATCCTCGATTTATTAGCTGACGCATAATCTCGACTACTTCCAAGTAAAGGGGATAAGATGAGGTTTTTTTCTTTGAGTCGTTTTATCTGTTTCATAAACAAATTCTCGAATAATAAACTCTAACTTAAACAATTGGCCTTAATAAAATATTCGATCGGACAACCTGGGTAGCGTATTTAGTTATACTTGATACTTTATACTGTCGCACTTAGGAATTGTTATCACTTGGGTTGTTTTGACTGATTGATTGTTATACATGTATGATATGTACGTTGGATGTTGTATGTTAGGCTCATTAAATGAACTCCGTTAGTTTCATGTTACGGCCGAAAAGCTAATAAGATGTTAGTATCATGTATAGGTCCAAAAAGGGGGTAGTATCATGTTTAGGATTGAAACCAAAACAATAGGATCATATAGGATCGTAAAAGTTACCCTAAACCAATAGATAACAAATTAGGTGCGAAAACGATGATTAAGCAAGGTTAGGTAATAACTCACGAGGTAAGAGCGCACACAAGTAAATCAACTATTAAAATGTAAATGATTGTCATGACATCATGCAAGTACAAGATTTCAAGTTAAAAGTAGTAAAGTAGAACATGACATCACATCTAAAGGCTTAATAATTTAACGGACTAGTGGTCATGCATCATGATTAGATGTGACATATGGTTGATGCACTACATCGCATGATTGCATTCAAAATTAGACAAAATGTTTTCCTGGGATAGGCAGCAGGTTAGGGCAGCTATAAGGACATAAGATCCTATGACTGATCCGACATGTCTGGTGTCAAAAAAATGTTTTAAGGGGATAGCTGTCAGGTTAGGGCAACTATAAGGATCTAAGACCCTATGACTGACCCGACGTGTTTAGTGCCGATAAAACGACCTTTCACAACCCACCATTAGTTAAGACATGAGAGGTGTAGTGGATTCGACTTTACATGACTTAACTAAGCCGTAATTTTAGACGAGTCGTTCAGAACAGATGGTTTGAACCCAACTAGAGATATGCATGTGCTCTGCCTCCTGGATTGGTTGGCATTCACAAGAGGCTTTGTCTCGGTGTAGACATCTCATTGGGCTTTGGTCTGGTGGTATCCTCAGTGGCTCTACTTAAGGGGCATTCTAGAGAGTGCGGTGATGTACCTACCCACCACATTAGGTTCATACATGTGCTCTACCTCCTGGATTGGTTGGCATTCACAAGAGGCTCAGTCTCAACGTAGACATCCCGTTGGGCTCTGGCCTGACGGCATCCCTAGTGGCTCTGCTTAAAGGGCATTCTCGAGAGTGCGGTAATGTACATACCCAGCACCCTAGGTTCATCCGGCGACATGTTTTCGAAAATGATTTTTGAAAATGTTTTATGACGTACAGTGATTAAGCTATATCTTGGCATAAATCAGGATTGTCTGGTTGTTTTCTGTTTAAATAATGTGCTATATACTTATATGTCACAATCTATCATACTTAGAATCATCAGTTTAGAATTTGTTTACTTGAGAAAGTATTACGACCCTGATAAAGGGTCCGTAATCTTTCCTTCTTACTGAGCAAATGGACGCTCACCCCATTAATTACATGTGAGTTTTATAGGAAAGACTACAATGCTAACCCCGTTGAGTCAGAGTATGGGCAAACGTACTTCGAGAGGAGGAGCAGCTACAGGGTGGAGATGCAATGTGACTTCTTGACATGACTATTTAACCTAGGAAGTGTACTTTAGGAAAATAAAATGAACTTTTCTTATATCCCGCTGCACTTATCTAAATTTTATATATTCGTGTGACCGAGTAACATCCACGTTTATCGTTTGTGAACTTATTTATTACGTGAATGTTCCTAGATGTTTCTATCGAATAAGCTGATTTCAATTTTTATAAAATTTTGCCCTAAAATTTCATGGTTGGTAAATGGGGTGTTACAAACCGTTCCAGGTGGCCTTCGTGGCCGTAGTCAGATGATCGACGTGCACCACCCTCGCGGTAAGAACTTTGGTAGTTGGGCTAAAGGTGGTTGCAAACGGCGGTACTGCAGCGATGGTGATTGCTGCTATATAGAAATATAGAGACACAATAGATATATAGAAATATAAAAGTTCACCAAGCTGATGACATTCATATCAAAGAAAGCAATGTGTCCCATGCACACATCACACACAATTGTGAATAGATTTGGTCCCAGACCCCAAACAAATACAGTACACGTAAGTTATCCGACAAACGGACCACGACAATAGCAAGCCACGAAACATGTCTTAAACCAATCCAATAAGAAATGTATTAACCTTCATCGATCGTCCTGCAGTGATCGCGCAATGAACCATATCCAATCCTCATTTTGGAAGAAGTAGTAACGTTTCCACCATGTCTCTCAACTCATTCTTATACTTCATACTCTCTTCCCAGTACTTTTCAAATGTCTGCAAGCCATTTATTGGACAGCAAAACAGTTCCCACAAGTCTTGCTTACTGATCTTGCAGCTAACGTCTTCCTCAAACTACAGTAAATGAGCAAATAAATAAGATTTGATCCAGTACTCATTCTGATACATGATTTGACTTATACATCAAAGCATGTTTCAAAAAACATGAGGGAAACTAACGGTTAAAGGAGTCTTTCTAAGTTACATTTGGATTAATGTTGTTTTCAAGAAATTTATTTTAAGAAGAAATAAAGTACTACAAAAAAACAAAAACAAAACTACCATTGGAAACATTACTAAAAGGAGACAATTAAAAGGTTTAAACTTATTGGTTTTGGCCCTTTAGTTCATCACTTAATACCTTTTTGAAAAACTATCATTTGACAGGTAGTCTAAGGTTTGTTAAATCTAGTTATATATCCAAACAAATTACAAAACAAAACAAAAAAAGATCTATTAAATCCATTGCTTGAAGAGGGTTTTGAGAGATATATTACCAGCTTAAACAGACGAGGGATTGTTTGCTCCCTTTTATCCTCATAGATCTTGAATTGAGCCACATTCTTCTCCATTTTTGCTAGCTCAATTCTAGAAGATTCAATTGTAGCTAATAGCTGAGCATTCTGTGCTTTTAGGCGATCAGCCTTTTCTCCTTTTTTAGCCAGAAGCACCTCCAGTTTTGCGTTCTCCATCTTCGACTTCTCAAAGTTATTTTCCAGCTCCTGTTTCCTGAGCTGCATTACATATATATATATATATATATACACGTCAGTAAATTTCATTATGAGTCCTCCTCCATTGATCTTTCTTGCAAAAGACACAATATTTTTAATGATTTATTACGTATAAATATTGTACCTTCTGTCTCTCCCTGTAGTCATCATCTATCTCTTTCTTTGTTTTTTTGCGCTTCTTAGTATTGCTAATTGCAGGAAGGCCAGCTTCTTGAACTGGTGGAGCTGCCACAGGCCTTGGATCTGGTTCTGTTATGGGGTCGTCTGATAAAACAAGATTCAGGTAGTGAAGTGTCAACTTTCTTAAATTAGGGGTTGAATTTCATTTATATCATAGATCAAAGCCCGAGAGATTCAAATATGTAGTACATACAGCAGCGGTACAGATAACATTCTAGGGGTAAATAACAAATTAAGGATCCAAACTTTATACAAACATACAAATATATCATATACTTTTAAACAGTTCAATAATGGAAAGATCTTGAAAAGCCAAAGAAAAACATATGAGCAGAAAATCTATATATATATATATAAAATAAAAAAAAAACTGAGTATCATCGTTAATTCGTTTTACCGAGATCCTCAGGATCCAGGAAGTGTTCAGTGTTGTAGTCCAATGACTCCGATTCAAGATCTGCAAACACACACACACACAACATATAACTACCTGAATTTTTTTTTGTTAATTTAGATTTGAACTGATTACATACAGTGATAAGGCCGTTTCAACCGCAGCTTGGATAATGAACTTGAGCTAATTATAACTTCTCCGACCGCCATCAAGTTGCTGTTGTCAACGTTGACCAGCGGAAGATCTTCTAATTAGTATGAAGAAAAGAAAGCCAATTAAGGATATAAACGTTTCATGAAGCAATCGATTAGTACATGTAATTTGAACTCTTAAGGTACAAATTATAGAGTGAATGACTTTATACCTGTGTTTGGTGGAGACGACATCGCAAAGATCGAGCCTTGACTGGGCTGTCCCTGAGACCACATGGTAATCTTCAGCAGCGGCGGTGACGGTGGTGGTGGAGATGGTATGGTGAAAATGAAGTTTTGGAAACCTAGAAATAGCCATTGTAGGAGAGATCAAAGGGAGGAAGTGAGAGGACGACGATCTCTTGCGAGCCCTCGCGCGTTGTTGACCGATGTGTACCTTTCTTATTCAGATACTTGATGGCCTACAACTACATACATATCCTTGTAATAATATCCAAGTCCCTAAGCTTTCCATGGCAGACAGGTTTTACCCATCAAGTTTACAAAATGCCACTCACTACCCTTTGTTTCCTTGGCATACTGTGACATGCATGCATGCATACATCATCAACGACTTTTCAATTCTTAGTCTCAAAGATAAGATTTTTGTATATGTTTACTTAATTGTCCTTTTGTTGAAAGTGCACAAAAAATGAGGTAGAAAAAGTAAAGTTAAAGTGTTGTATTTTAGTGACTTTGAGAGTGAAAAGTTTACTTTTAAGGAAAATGATCAATTTTTATGAGACAATCCAAAAAAGAAATATGTTCAATTTTTCAGAAACGGAAAGAGTAGTTATCAACCTTTGTTTATTAGGAGTACATATGTCAATAGTAACACAATAAGTATTGAGCAATGCTAGCTACTTTCTTGGACAATCACTTACACAATCTCTCATTGTAAACTCATATGTTCACTTTTAAGGACCCAAAATCAAGTAAATTAGGGGGTTTCAAACATACCACAAAACAGGTGAAAAACTCCGTTTTCACCTGTTTTTATCCACGTGAGAAACAGAGGTGAATTCACCTCGCGCAGTGCGAACTTCAGGTGAATCGCGCGAATGTGAACCGAGTTTTTCACGTGAGAAGCTCCTTATTCACCAATCTTCGCCATTCGCCACGAGCTGTCGCAGCTGAAGTTCCTCTCGTCTGCATCGTCGCGCTACCGTTGTCTCGGCTTGCTAGAGTTGTGCTGCCCTGATGTGCAGCACGAAAATGTGCGCAGCGCACAACTGTGCGCACATAGTCCCGCACAATATTGTGCGCTGCGCACAACAGGCCGCACATAGTGTCGCACAATGTGAAAAGATGTGAACACTATTCGTGCGCGTAACACAGCACTGCGCACAACGTCTACGCACATGAAAAACCATCTGTGCGCGCCGCACAGCTGTGCGCACAGACGACCGCACATATGATTCCTAACTACACGCCCATCAACTCAATTGTGTACAACCCAGAAAAACGGACAGATATGAGGCGCACAGCAAAATGGCAAGAAAGATTTATATCAAAACAGTAAGTTTCGAACAAACCCATTCAACTGCAGTGACCTTTCCCAAATTTCAGCTGCCTTCTTGACCCAAGTCTCTGTTTCTCTCATTTCAATCCTAGCGCACATGTAGAGCTTAACCACTAAGATGACGTAGTCCACAGAAGATGAGCAAGCGGAAGAGGGCCAAAACTCACCCCAAGAAGAACTTAGAGGACAGAGATGCACGAAAGATGAAGGGAATGAAGAATTCGATTTTCATACAGTAGGGAGCGCGACAAAAGGAAGGGAAATTTGAGGCGGGAAACGGGTTGGGTGGTGAATTCACACTCTGCCCTCCTCCTTATTCACGGGGTCCTCAAACTTAACCCTCCTCTTTTCACTTTTCTCACTCACCTCCAATTCACTCCCCTATTAGGTGAAAAACTTTTTGTTCACTTCTTATGTTTGAAACCCCTATTGAATATTTTAATCTTTGAGCACATTTGGGTTCGCAAAAATTACCACGTGAAAACATTTTAATGAAAGAGTATGACACGTGACAACATTTTAATGAAAGAGTATGAAGGACTATCATCTAAGAAAGTGTTGCTAGCGAGAAACGTCGACTAATTAACAACCAAATGAGGGTGAATGATTTTTGCTAGGGTCTGCTTTGGAACCCGCCGATGCCCCAACTTCGTCGCTGCAGGTCTCCGCTCTCCGGGCAGCTGGCTCCAACTTGTTTCGACCGATGCTTCCTTGCTCTGCCAGGATTCGATCGCAATTTGGGCTTGGCATCACAGACGCCTCTTGCTGGGCTCACATCAACCATATCCATAAAGTCCGGTCGGCGCTCCGCCCATAAGCGTTTGTCCATCAGCCGAGCCTTGGCCTACTCTGGTTCTGCTATGTTGCGGAAGTCGGATGGGTGCCTGATGCGTGCAAAGGGTATCACTTTCTAGCACAAGTTTTATATTTATAGCTACCCTTTTTAAGCCCTCAAGTGTAAGGATCGCGAGTAATATAGCAAGTAAGAGCAAAGGGTGTCGAACCCAAAAGAACTAGAGCGTTGATCAACTAAAAGGATTAAAAGTGCAATTTCAACTAAGATGTAGAGTAATGAGTCATAAGATTGGCGTGGATTGATCTAATGTTGGAATGAAGGTAGCTCTATAATACGGACTATGACTTAACAAGACATGCAACAATGACTTAACAAACAAGAAATACACAAGTAACAAGACTTTGGGGTTTTCAATTATAAAAAGCTCTCGGGGTTTGCTTGGGTTTAAGGGATCATCTACGAGTTTATCACATGATTTGGAGGTGAGTTACTACATCTAACATGCTTCTTCCTCAAGCAAACATGTTAATCTCTCAACAAATCAACCTAGTCCTTCTCTTGATCTAGCATTGACTCTCAAGGCATGAATAGATCCTAACTTAACCACCACTCCACTCTTAAAAGCTATCTCTAACTAGAAGCAAGTAGAACTATTGATTCCCAAATGTCTAGTTCATGCAAATCCCACTTAGGCATTTCATCGAACACCTTGATGCATATGAATAGATATGGCCATACCCACTCATAATAGAAACATCCAAGCACAAGAATCAATATCCAAATCAAAATAGAGAAGATGAACATATAGAGAATCACCCTAGACAAACAAACCCCAAGACACAAGTGACTACTCACTCATGCTCATATCACATAAACACATCAACATGTAATGATCAAAAGATAAAAGTAAAAGAGGAGAAGAGGGGAGAATAAAATTCTATTGCAAATGAATCTTCAACCCAAGATCATGAAGGCTTCAATCCCAATAGTGTGGAGAGCTCAAAACCCTAGGTGGAAGAGTAAAGTGGGCTGCAAATGGAACAAATCTCTCCAAATTCGTAATTCCCCTCTAATTCCTCTAAAACTCACCCTAAAAGACTATATATAGAGTATCATAATGACTAAAGGGACCCTAGACATGTTGGACACCTTTAGGGTGTTAATTGAGGGCAAAATAGTCCAGAAAAACCGGTGCAACAGTGTTTGAAACGAGAAATATCGCAGTGGCCCCGAAATATTTAAGTGCAGGTGGTGGCGCCACAATGGTGCCACGATGGCGCCGCGAATGTGTCACTTTGAGACCGAGAGCTCACACGGCGCCAGCTTGGCTCCACGATGGTGCCGCGAGTGTGTCACTTGAGACTGAGAGCTCACGCGGTGCCAGCTTGGCTCCGCGATGGTGTCGCGAGCTTGTTGCACCAAGAACTTCCTATTCCAAGTACGAGAGGTTGCCGGTGCATAGCTTTCATGTCCGGGCCTTCATTTCCACCAAGATTTGATAGTTAGATCCTTCCTCCACTCCTCAACGTGCGAGATTCCCCATTTTTCTCTCCACAAACTTCATTTCTACTACCCGAATGTACACCTACAAATAAACCAACTTACTAAATAACATGTGCAAATATGGTCAAATTCGCTCAAATGTATGATGGAAATGATTTGAAACACTTGGAAATGTGATATGTGTATGGTACACATCAGTGCCCAGACCCGCCATATCTGCTCGGGTAGTATCCTTTGGAGAAGGCCAATGTTGTGGCCGTGATTATTTGGGGTTGGATGGAAGGATTTTTTGGATTGTGGATTGAGTTTTTTGTGTGGGTAAGATTGATCTGGTTCGTATCATGGCTCGGTGGCGTTAGTGTGAAGTGGAACACTATTTTAGGAAAAGGGAGGGGTTGTATGATTTCTCGAAAATTGGATGGTACCGCAAGGCGAAGTGATGTCTCGCCCTGCCTGTGGGGATGATACTTTTGGTTCCGGGCACATGGGGCTATATGGATCTTCCCTGTCTGTCTGTGCCCGGGGCTTGTGTGCCAAAATGATCCCGATTGGTGTGATCTGGTTGATGAACTGGTGGTGGTGGGTGCGTCTGTGATTACTCTTTTGCTGGTGGGAGTCATCTCCGAGCTTTGTGATCATTGCCCTCCAATCTAGTGGTGTGGAGCACAACTATTTGTCATAATTGTTTTTAGTGAATTTTTCGTAATTTATCACTCACCCATAGTACTTATGGACTCTGGATCTATATCATTTGTCACGGCATGAAATGTCGTGACCATGTAAAGACCAATTGGATGGTCTTGTGCCTTCGTGGTTTGCCGTCTATGGTGTAATAGGGGCGACAGTAGCATTGAAGCGTGGTTCTGCCTTGTGCTACGGTCTGACCGAGTCAGGTCACGAGGACTTGACTATGAAGAGGGTCGTAGCCGTATAAGGCACAACTGGTCGGGAGCTACTACCACTTCCCTGATGGCAAGGCGAAACCAGTTGGCACGCATATGGTAAGGCTGGTCCCGGAGGTATCGTCTATGGCCTCAGGACACCGCACGGGCGTTGTGGGCTGTGTCGGACTCTAGGCCCGTGACAAGTGGTATCAGAGCGGAGACATACGCATACTAGTGCACACCTTGTGAGTCCTTAGGTAAGGACTATGCCGGTACGTCACCAAAGTTGTTGCAACGTGCTAAGGAGTGCTCTGCCCCAAAGGTGATGTCTGCGAGGAGATGCGGACTGGGGTAGCCATAAGGAAGTCCGACTGGCATGTGTGATGGCTGGTCTGGGTGGTGTGCATTGCGAGTATGATATGCAGGGTGGAGTCAGGATTTTAAGTTATGGGGCCGGTAATTATATCGGGAAAAAATTAAATAGTAACAAAAAATTCAAAAACAAATTACAACTATAAGATAATATGATCTAAATAACAACCATGCACATGTTTGTTTGTATGTTTGCTACTAAATCAGCTAATGAATATGTTTATGGATACAAAAGTGATACATAAAATTTATTTAATAAAATGGAACAAAGAGAATAACAAGGAATGAAACTAAAGGATAATATGTTAGGAAACGAAAAAAATAAAAAAAAGAGTAAAAGATCAATAAAACAAAAAATCAAAAATAGATGGCAGACAATTAGACTTACGAAGAAAAGATATTTTAATCAAATAAAAAATTAAAGAACAAAAAGACTGAAATTAAAGAGACAACAAAATATTACCACACTTCTGTTGCAAGTGCACTACGCATAAATAAAATGAAAAAAAATTACGGATTAAAGTTTGAGTTTGGCAATGGAGTGGTAGGAATAGAGTAAACAAAAAGCATAAAATATACTCCCTCCGTCCGCAAAAATTCCACTATTTGTTGTGACAGTTTCACAATATTTAATTTATGCTTTTTTTTATGAATCTATAGACATTGAAAATCAAAATTTTCATGAGTATCATAATTTGAAATCTAAATTTTCTAAATATATTTTTTTCTGATTTTTTTTCAATATTGATCTTTATTAAAATTTGAGTCAAACATTCCATCTTGAAACAGTAAAGTCAAATGGTGCAATTTTTTACGGAAGGAGGGAGTGAAAGGCGCGATAGCTCCGAATTTTATTTATGTTGAGAATTGGAAGAATTTTCCTTTATTATTGAAATAAATTGTGATAAATTTATGGATTGGTTTAGTTAAGTAAGCTCATTTATTTTCATTTGTTAAAGATGAAGGATCTAATTGTATATTTACAATGTTACTGAGACTATTATGTAATTAAACTAGTCCTAGTTGTAGTTGCTCTATTTGACTGGTTGATTACTTATGATAGAAGTAATATACAACTAGGACTAGTGAGCTTAGATATTGGCTGTAATATTGTACCTAAGCTAGGATTCTTCACTTGTATTCTGATCCAAACTCTTGTAATGGCTGTATATATATACACGCCAAAGTACATTGATCATTATTATTGAAATATACTCCATTAAACTGAAATTCTTCATGGTATCAGAGCAAGTTTCGATCACCAATTGATCAATGGCTAATGCTGCTACAAAAATCGATTCTTCCTCGCCCTATTTCTTAAGTGCAGGAGATAATCCTGGAGTCAATATCTCTAGTTACTTACTGAATGGAGAAAACTTTCCTACATGGGTCAAAGCCATGGCTAATGCCCTTAATGCCAAAAATAAGTTTGGCTTTGTCGATGGATCCTTGGTGAAATCCAAAGATGATCAAGTCCTGCAGCAAGCTTGGGAGACGAACAACGCAATGATCATCTCCTGGATTTTCAGTGCTCTTGAACCAGAATTGAAGAGCAGCGTGGCTTATGCAACCACTGCGGCAGAAATTTGGGAAGATCTCAAAGAAAGGTTTGGTCAAGGTAATGCTCCAAGGGTTCATGAATTAAAGAGAGAGATTTCTCTTCTTTTGCAAGAAAATATGACAGTAGTTACATATTATACAAAACTAAAGGAATTGTGGGATGAATTGGCAAATTACAGCACAAATCCATCTTGCACATGTTCTGGTTGCACTTGTGGTGCAGCCAAGGAATTGATTGCAGAACGTGAGAGAGAAAAGTTACATAACTTTCTTATGGGGCTCAATGACAATTTAAGTGTCATTAGGTCTCAAATCCTTAATATGGAGCCTTTACCTACATTAAGCAAGGCTTATGCCCTAGTTGTAAAGGAAGAGAAGCAAAAGACTGTTGCAAGTGGTAGAGTGATACATCAGGAATCATCTGCAATGGCAGCAAAATTCAGCAAATCAAAAGAAGAAAAGAGGAAGAACAAATGTGGCCATTGTGGTAGATTGGGCCATTTCACTGATGACTGCTTCTCTTTGAAAGGATATCCTGACTGGTGGCAAGGATCAAGGGATAAACCAGCAGGGGGAGCAGAAAAATCAACACAAGGTTTTAAAGGTAAGAGGACAGCTGCCAACAAGGTTTCACAGCAACAGAAGCAAGAAACAGCAGCAGCAAATAAGGAGAACACTCTGGGACTAACTCAAGCTCACATTGAGCAGCTGATCTCTATGCTGTCAAACCAAAATAAGGAGAATCAAGCAAATTTCGCTGGTAACACTTCTTTTAATGAGATTGGTTGGATAATTGATAGTGGTGCAACAGACCACATGACTTCACAAGTGAAACTGTTGTCAAATGTGCAAAGTGCAGTTTCAAAAATGCCTGTTAAACTACCAGATGGTACATCTCAGAGATATACACTCATTCGGCACAGCTTGATCTAACACCAGAGATCAAATTGCAAAATGTTCTTTGTCTTCCTACTTTTACATGCAATTTGTTATCAGTCAGAATTACAAAAGATCTCAATTGCTCTCTCACTTTTCTACCTGATTCATGTGTGTTGCAGGACCTAACCTCGAGGAAGAGGATTGGCAAGGGTGATTTGAAAAATGGCTTGTACTACTTCAAGCAGCCTTTTACTTCATTATCTGCTACAACTCAGGAATTGAAGTCTCCAATCATTTGGCACAAAGTGCTTGGACACACTCCCTTCAAAGTTCTTTCTAAACTTTCTCGCTTGTCAAATTTAGAGTATATCCCTAGTGATACTTGTTGTGACTCATGCCATAGAGCCAAGCAAACTAGAAATATATTTCCCATGCATTCTGGTTTTTCGAACAAGGTGTTTGAATTAATTCATATGGATACTTGGGGTCCTTATAGGACTAGTTCTTTATCTGGTTGCAACTATTTTTTAACTCTAGTTGATGATCATAGCAGATCAACATGGACTTATTTACTGAAACATAAGTCTGATGCACATTATCATTTCAAAAATTTCTATGCTATGATCCAAAATCAGTTTCAAAGCAAAATCCTCAAGGTCAGAACTGATAATGCACCAGAGTTGAGTGCTGGTCCTATGTTGAACTTCTTTCAGCAAAATGGCATTATTTTGCAAACTACTTGCCCTCAAACTCCTCAACAAAATGGAATTGCTGAAAGAAAGCATAGATATTTATTAGAAGTGGCTAGAGCAATTCGGTTTCAGGCCAATCTTCCAATCAAATTTTGGGGAGAGTGTATTTTGACTGCCTCTTACTTGATAAATCTCATGCCTTCTCAAAAACTTCAAGAAAAAAGCCCTTATGAAATTTTGTTCAAAAGAACACCTTCTCTTCTTCATCTCAGAGTTTTTGGTTGCCTATGCTATGTTCATTCAAAAACCTCAGATAAGTTTGAGGATAGAGCCAAACCATGTGTCTTTGTAGGTTATCCTGTTGGCCAAAAGGGGTATAAAGTCTACAATCAAGAGACTAAAAAAATCCAGATTACCAGGGATGTTGTATTCTATGAGAACAGTTTTCCTTATCTCTCTCAAATAACAGAACCAATCTCCCATGACCAAAACACCATTCCTACTATTTCATACGAGCAAGCTGAAAATGATGTTACTGACATAACCAATTTAGATCAGACACCTCCAGCTGAAAATGTGCAAGTTTCTCAAAGACCTCAACGTCAAAGGAGACTTCTTGCACATCTAGCAGATTATGAAGTGGGGCTGCCTCGAGTAGAACAACCACCATCAAATTCAGACTCTGCCGACTCTTCTCTTACTGGTATGGTTTCATCTTTAACACATCATGTTTCATATGAAAATTTTAATCATGCACATAGAGCCTTTCTTTCTGCTATTGCAAAGGAGAAAGAGCCACTAACCTACTTGCAAGCAAGCAAGGATAAAAGATGGCAGGAAGCTATGAAGCAAGAACTTTCGGCTCTTGAATCAAACAAAACCTGGACTCTTGAGCATTTACCACCAGGGAAGAAGGCTATCAACTGCAAATGGGTTTACAAGGTAAAATACAAATCAGATGGAAGTATTGAACGCTTTAAAGCTAGGCTGGTTGCTAAGGGGTTTAGCCAAGTTGAGGGGGTGGATTTTTCTGAGACTTTTGCCCCTGTGGTGAAACTCACTACAGTTAGATGTCTACTATCAATAGTTGCAGTTAAAAATTGGGAATTACACCAATTTGATGTACACAATGCGTTCTTGCAAGGAGATCTTGATAGAGTCCTCTATATGACACCTCCACCTGGACTGGAAGCTATAGACGGTAAGGTATGCAAATTGAGGAAATCCATATATGGCCTTAAACAAGCCCCTCGACAATGGCTTCAGAAACTCTCAAATGCAATTTTGAATTTTGGTTTTGTGCAATCAAGATCAGACTACTCTTTATTCATAAAGAAGGGTAAGAACACTTTTATGGCACTTCTTGTCTATGATATAATTCTAGCTGGAAATGACTCTCAACAGATTCAAGAAGTAAAGGATTATTTGCACAAGACTTTCAAGATCAAAGATTTGGAAAGGTTGAAATACTTTCTTGGTTTGGAAGCTGCAAGATCATCAAAAGGAATATTTCTTTCACAAAGAAAGTATGTTTTTGATCTTTTGGAAGAGACAAGTATGACAGATTGCAAACCTGTCAAGTTTCCTATTCAACAACAACACAAATTAGGAGAGGTGGAGGGAAAGCAGTATGCAGACCCTGGAAAATATAGAAGATTAATTGGCAGGCTACTTTATTTGACCATAACACGGCCAGATATCACATATGTAGTCAACCTGCTAAGTCAGTTTATGAAGGAGCCCATGGAAGAACACTGGAGAGCAGCCATAAGAGTCCTGAGATACTTAAAGGATGCACCAGGTCAAGGGATCTTATTTCCAGCAAACAATACGTTAAATCTGATTGGTTTTTGTGATGCGATTGGGCAGCTTGTCCTAAGACTAGGAGATCAACAACTGGCTATATTACTAAGCTCGGAGAGGCACCTATATCATGGAAATCAAAGAAGCAACCGACAGTGTCAAGATCTTCAGCAGAAGCTGAGTACAGGTCAATGGCAAGTCTCACAAGTGAGTTAATCTGGTTGAAATCTCTCCTTGAAGACATGTCTGTTCACCAATTGCAACCTATGCAAATTTATTGTGACAACCAGGCAGCCATTCACATTGCTTCTAATCCTGTCTTCCATGAGAGAACAAAGCATATTGACTTGACTGCCATTTTGTGAGAGAAAAGATGCAGTCTCAAGATATTAAAGCCCAACATATATGTTCTAAAGCTCAATTAGCAGATCTTCTCACCAAGGCACTCGGGAGAGATCAATTCCAATCCCTTATCTGCAAGTTAGGCATTCTCAATCCCCATGCTCCAACTTGAGGGGGAGTGTTAAAGATGAAGGATCTAATTGTATATTTACAATGTTACTGAGACTATTATGTAATTAAACTAGTCCTAGTTGTAGTTGCTCTATTCGACTGGTTGATTACTTATGATAGAAGTAATATACAACTAGGACTAGTCAGCTTAGATATTGGCTGTAATATTGTACCTAAGCTAGGATTCTTCACTTGTATTCTGATCCAAACTCTTGTAATGGCTGTATATATATACACGCCAAAGTACATTGATCATTATTATTGAAATATACTCCATTAAACTGAAATTCTTCATTTTTTAATAGACCTTATAATAATTTAAATAAATATAAAAGAATTATTATCACCTAGATTAATATACTAATAATGGTATGTATATATAAGGTACTAAGTAATTTTTTGGGTGGGCCATGGCCCCTCCAACAGTATGCATAGCTCCGCCCCTGATGGTATGTTCGGTCCTAGGGCGGAGTCCTTCTCCACCAGCACGAGGGCGTGTTGTTTATTGAGTGGGGGAGAATGTCACGGCATGAAATGTCGTGATCGTATAAAGACCAATTGAATGGTCTCGTGCATTCGTGGTTTGTCGCCTATGGTATAATGGGAGGGCGACAGTTGGATTGAGGCGTGGTTCTACCTTGTGCTACGGTTTGGCCAAGTCAGATCGGGAGGACTTGACCATGAAGGGGGTCGTAGCCGTATAAGGCACAACTGGTCGGGAGCTACTGTCGCTTCCCTAATGAGCCCATGACAAGGCGAAACCAGTCGGATCGTGTATGGTAAAGCAGGTCCCGGAGGTATCGTCTATGACCTCAAGACACCGCACGGGCGTTGTGGGTTGCGCCGGACTCTATGCCCGTGACACATTACAGTGAAAGTAAAAGATTTTACAAAGAAACTAAAAATAAGGGAAGTAATCTTAGAGCCTAGTGGAAATGAGAACAGAGTGGTAAATTCTTTCAACTTTTTTTTTGGTGAGCTAATTCTCGATTGTCTCCCCCAACTCGTTTTTCTAACACTGAATCTTTTGAATAAGAACTTTTTCCCATTTCTTTTGACCCTTTATGTTATCAAGGTTTTAAGAAAGGAAATGCTAGTAAGAATCTTTACAAACTCTCTCTTATTATAAATTAACTATTTTTCCAAATAATCCAACCAACTGCCTTTGGATAAGAAAAATGGTCATACAAGCTTTTCAATTGGAGAATGTGTGAACAACAGTTTGCTAATATTTTCTTTCTAAAACAGTCGCTCATGGGAGTATTTACCATTACCCAAACTCAGTTCATCACAATGTAAGCCAGCTTCTTTGAAATGTTTTTCTACTTTCCCTTTACAAAGATCTGTACTTTATCAGTTCATCACAAAGATCTGTACCATTGAGACGATTTATTGCTTGCTCCCTTGTATTCTTATAGTTCTTCAGAAACCCCTCCACTGTTGCAATGTCCATCTTCATCACCTCTAAGTCTTTCATCAAATTCTGTATCTTGACCTGCAATATTAATTATATCAGTTTTTCATTATGAGTCCTTCTAAACTGATCTTTAAATATTTGTTGCAAAACACACCAATATATATATATATATATATATATATATATAATGATTTGTTGCGTATATACCTTCTGTTTATCCCGGTAATCTTTATCTATCTCTTTCTTGGATTTTTTGTGTTTCCTTTTACTGCTTCCAGGCAGTACTACTTGCCTTGGATCTGGTTCTGGTATGGGGACGTCGATTTCATCATCTGCAAAATATGTACAGATAACTTTTTAGGGGTAAATGACAAGATCAGGATCCATATTTTACATAGACATACAAATATATCATATACTTTAAAACAATGCAACTCAAGATGATGGGAAGATCTTGGAAATTAGCCGAAGAAAAACAAATATATGAGCAGCTAATCTATCTATATATAATTGATTAATGTGGATTGATAAAAATATAAAGACCGAGTATCGTCATCATCATTAATTCGTTTTACCGAAGATACTAATATCCAGGAAGTCATCATCAATATCATCCAAGTCCTCCAAATCTGCATAAACACAACATACATAACATAAATGGTCCACAAGTACTAAGAAAGATTTGTAATTCCAGATTTGAAGTGCTGATTACATACTGGGAAAAGGGTACGGAAGGCCTTCTTGAACTGGTGGAGCAGCCTTATGCAGTACTACTTGCCTTAGATATACGAACATTTCCACTATAGTTCGGAGCTCATTCTTGTACATCAAGTTCTCTTCCCAGTAGATATCAAATGTCTGCTTGCCATTTGGACTGCAAAATTGTGCCGACAGCTCTTCCTTTTTGAGATTGCACCTAACACTTTCATCAATCTACAGTAAATGACCAAATAAATAAGATTTGATATTGATAAAACATGAGGAGCTGGAATCAAAGCTCGTTAGATAAGATATAATAATATATATTTATGGACTAATTAATTTCAAATGACACACAAACATATCACAATACTTGGACATATCGAAGCAATTGGTTGTCCAATATATATGCTTCAACACTCACACCTTTGTCATATATGTTAGGATTAGGTTCAGGTTGATAAAACAGCTACTTGTGCTACAAGTTATATTAGCTCACCCTTAAGGCTTAAGTTTATCTGTAGGCTATTTGTTTTAGTTAAATTAGACTTCTATCATGCTCGCACTTAGCTTTCAAGTTATTTTCAAGTTATTTACTACAAGTGTTCTAGGTCTACTTTGTTCTTAATTACAATATATTGGTTTAAATTACTCATTGGTTTTGGCCCTTCAGTTTACTTGGAGAAAAAAAAAACTTACTACTTGAAGAGGGTTTTGACAAATAGAGTTTCTGATATAAGCAACAATAGAATAAACAGGTAGGTGACAACTACATATACTAACCAGGAGAATGGGAAGATTGGTGTGCAGACATAAAAGAGATTATGAAGATTACCATATTAAACAGGCGAAGTATTGCTTGCTCCTTTATGTTCCTATAGTTCTTCATAAACACCCCCGCTTTGCACAATGCGTCTTCAACTCCTCAATATCTTCTATCGACTTTTGTATCTTGAGCTGCAATATTTATTATATGATCAGTTCCATTATGAGTCATCCTACACTAATTTGTGTTGCAAAAATATATATGATGATGCGTATATACCTTCTTTTCTTCCGATAATTCTTATCTATCTCTTTCTTGGATTTCTTGTCTTTCCTTAGACTGCAGTACATCTACAACATTCCGTGTGCAGGAAATTCTTCATGTTTGGGGTCTGAAAACAATAAGTAGAATAATAATTTACAGACTTTACAATTCAAACTTTTTTTCTCTTAACTTCTTTCTAGTTTTTTCCTTAACTTTCCGAAATATCCTAAACTAAATCCATAATTCTAGATTAAGAACAGTCTTGATTTACTTCTATACTAGCTACTAGCATTAATACTATATTTGGTACAAAATAGATCATACTATAGTAGCCTTTTTTTATAAGTTGTCATGACAACATTCTTGCATCTTTCATATCTAATTTACTTAGTAAATGCTAGATATAGTTGCTTTATCAATCACTTACACACTATTCTACTCAAAACATGTTATTTACTCAAACTTAAGTTATTTACTCACCTTGTTTTTCGGTCAAAGAGAATGGCTAGGTGTCAAACTTTTAATGAAAGGTGTGTGCAGATATGATATTAAAGCAATTGTTGTTAACATCTCCAATCTTATAAATAGAACCATTAATGATTAATCTTATCCTTTGCTGAAATGATGCGATTTACTTTACTTAATTAGTAATGGGCACCAACATCCGAATCGAGCAGTTCAAACAATTATTTACCGTTAATTTGCAAAAGAAACAATCACACAAATAAAGCGAGAAATATTAACTTCATTAAATTGTTTGATAATCTGCAAAAGTAATGAATATTAGTAACAATTAGTTGAAGAAATGACCAGAGTAGGCAATAGATGACGCACTATAACTCTGTAAGGCAGCGGAGAGGGTAGTGAAGTGTCAGCTTTCATATTTTAGGGGTTATGTTTCATTTATATCATAAATCAAAGGCCGATAGATTCAAGTAAGTACAAATAACTTTGTAGGGGCAAATAACAAACTCAGGATCTGTATTTTACATAGACATACAAATATGGAGTATTAAACAATTATATACCATGCATTTGCGAAAGAAACAATCACACAAATAAAGCAAGAAATATTACCTCTAAAATATTTTCTGATAACTGCAAAAAGAAATGAAAATTAGTAAAAATTAGTAGAAATGACCAGAGTAGGCAACGGATGACGCACTATTTATAAGGCAGTTGAGCTGAGCAGGTAGTGAAGTGTCGCCTTTTCATAGTTTAGGGGTTAAGTTTCATTTATATCATAGATCAAAGCTGGGCGATAGATTCAAATCAGTACAGATAACTTTGTAGGGGCAAATGGCAAATGCAGGATCCATACTTTACATAGACATACCAATATATCCTATACTTTAAAACAGTTCAATAAGGCAGCTCAAGATGATGGGAAGATCTTGGAAAGCCAACGAAAAACATATATAAGCAGCTAATCTATATGTGGATTGATAAAAATATAAGAATTAATCGATTATCATCATCATCTTTAATTCGCTTCTATGAGTTCTCAGTAGCATCCAAAGAAGTGATCAATATTGAAGTCCACTGCTCCATTTCAAGATCTGCACACATATACAACATATTACATAACATAAATGGTCTACAATACATAACATAATAGTATACACCTGCAAAGATTTGTGAGTAATTTAGATTGAACTGATTACATACAGTGATAAGGCCGTTTCACCGGCAGCTTGGAAGACCTTGAGCTTGTAACTTCTCCGCCCGCCGCCATCAAGTTGTTGTTGTTGTTGTCGTCGTCCTCGTTGACCGGCGGAAGATCACCTTCCAAATATGAAGAAAAGGCCAAGGATTTCATTGGTTGATATGAATCAGTACTTGTAATCCAACAAATGAAGAGGAGTAGTTTACGTACCAGTTTGTGGTGGTGGAGTCGGAATAAAGCTGAAGCCTTGACTGAGCGGCCACATCTTACTAGAGCATGGTGGCGGCGGTGGTGATGATGATGATGGTATGGAAAGCTAAGCTTTGAAAACCTAAAAATGGTCATCGGAGGAGACTAAATATTATTGGTTCCAAATGATCGACGATCTCTTGCGAGCTAAGTTCCTATCTCGCGCGTCGTTGACCGATGTGCCTATCTTCTTCTTCTTCTGAGTTCAGATACTTGGTTGAGGATGGCTTATTTGTGCTTATAATATCCAGAAAAAGTCCTTAAAGTTTGTCATGGGAGACAGTTTACCCATCAAGTTTACAAACCGCGCCACCCACTACCCTCAATATCAATACGTTTCCTTTCCTTTGCTTTGCATGCATGCATCATCAACTTTTCAGTCCTTAACTACTCCATTTATTAACTAACTACACTCTTTAGTTCTTATCAAAACAAAAACAAAAAACTACACACTCATTAGTTTTACTATTAGTTATCAATAGTGACACTATATCTGTTCACAAGCAGGTTAGGTTAGGTACTTGAGTCTGTGTGTAGGTTTTAGAAGTAAAGGTGAAATCTGTATTCTAGTTCGTATCTTAGAACATATTTGTCAATAAGCCTATTATTTTTACACCTTCTTCGTTCTCATTTCCTTTTTCTTACCCCATACACACCACCCGCCACTTTAGTACTGGAGCGCAGCTTATCTGTCGTTTTCTTTTTTTCTTTTTTCTTTTTCGGTTTTTTTGAGTGAGTTTGTTTATAAACATTTCACCCATATATATACTTCTGGACTTGTCCCATTAGCGTGAAAATCTATATAAAGATTTTACAAAGAATCCTATAAAATAAGGAAAGTAACCGTAGAGGAAATTAATGAGAACAATGGTATATTCTTGCACCTTTTTTTTCCGTTCTTATATTGGTACACCTATATGTACCTACACATAACAGTCCAAAACTAGTTGGACTAAAATTCTACACGGCCTAAACAACACAATAAGATTGAATAGACAAATATGTCCTTCTTCTTTGTGATACCCCAACATGCATTCCTACCCAGTGGATAGAACTCGTCGCCGCCGCGCTCGGTCGATCTCAGGCTCATCATCGGCAACCTCCAAGTTAAACATCGTTGCCTCGGATCGTCACCTCCGATCTAATTTCTGTTACCTCCGATCTCATCGTTGCAGCCTCCGATCTAATTATCACTGCTTCTGATCTTATCGTCTGCCTCCGATATCTCCGTCGTTGCTTCGATCTCTTCGCCATCATCTCCGATCTCATCATCACAGCTTCAAAACTCATTGTCGTTGCCTTCGATCTCATCATCGCTGCTTTGATTGTTTATTTCCTTGCACATTTTTGTTTACTGCAGTATTCTTTGTTCCTTTCTACATGTTTTTGTGTTTTGATGCTCAACTGGTGAGCAAGAGGAAACATGTGCATTTGTCTAGTTCTATCGTATGGTAGATGTGGAAATGTCTAAAAGACACATAAATGTTTAATACAATTTATCAATCTGTTTGAAACAAATGTATTTAACTACAAGCCTAGAATTAATGTACACTTCTATTTGCAGCTGCAATAGGAACAAAAACCACACTAAAAAATTACTCATTTAACTACTCTTATGAAAGATCGAGAGATCATTTTAGACTATAGAGATGTGTCTACAATATTATTTAAGAGGTTCTCAAAAAAAATAAAAATTGTTCCAAAGACTAGAGTAAAATATGTATAAAGACATCACAGATTTGATATGCAACATACGGTTCTATAATTGCAACATACAACGATGGTCTAGATTAGCATTAATAAATGTTTGAAAGAATGTGTACAAATGTCTAAAAGAATCACTATGTGAGGAAGACCATTCTTACTGCGGTCCTTACTGCAATTTGGGCCACAGTAAGCTTACAGACGCAGTAAACCGACGCAGTTAATGGCAGTAAGCTTTACTGCGGTGAACGCCGCAGTAAGGCCACAGTAAGCCATTTTTTAGGGTTTTTTCATCCGCCATTTCTTTCATTTTTTGCATCTTCTTCAATCCTTCTTCTTCTTCTTCTTCTTCTGCATCTTCTTCCGTTTTCTTCTTCTTCCGTTTTCTTCTTCTTCTTTCTTTCTTTCTTTGTTTCTGCATCTTCTTCCATTTTCTTATTCTTCTTCTTCGCCACTCCACTGACGCCGCCGCCACCGCCACTTGCACCTCCTTGGTCGCTGATTTCTGGGTATTTCTGGAAAAAGATGGATGAATCCGGATGAAATTCATCCGGATTCATCCACCTTTTTTTTTAATTTTTGAAAATGGTTACTACGGCCTCGTGCGTGGTGAGGCCGCAGTACGCACCACGGCCTTAGCCGCAGTGCTCGAGAAACTGTGGCTGTTTTTACCGTGACATTCACTGCGGCCCTCGCCGCAGTAGCTATCACGACCCAACTGCTTTGAGGGCCGCAGTAATCGCCCTCCCCTCCACGTAGTGAATATAGAGAAGTGTTTGAAAGGGTATGTACAAATGTCTCAAAGAATATACATAACTGTCAATCATGCCAACGTAAATTTATGTAGTGAAAATTGACTCTTATATAAGTATATTAACAATTATAGATGTCAACTAGTTGTTAGTGTTGTAACATTCTAGCTAATTTGTCTTTTTCTAATATTTACTGAAGTGTCTCAAGCACATTTTTACATGAAAGATCTACAATCACTTACAAGCATTACTGAAGTTAATTAAAAATTTTGATATTTGGAAGCATCTCAAGTGAAATAAATATGGATGTAAAAATTACAACTAATCAACTAAAAGAAAATCAATGTATCAGTAGTTCTCGATTAATGTTTACTTCTCAATAGGTGTTTAAATATTTATGGAGATATGTGTATAGACTAATTAAGATGTGTCTGAAGAAATGTCAAAATGTATATAAATATCCAAAACTGTCTAACCTAATATATAAAAATGTCTGAAGTAATAGATCAAAATGTCTATAGAAACTTATGAAAATGTATGAGAAATATGTAATATCAGAAAGATAATGCAGTAGTGTTTAAAATAATAGATAGAAGTGTCTAAAATAATCGATAGAAATGTCTAAAAGATGACATAGAAGTGTCTAAAATAATATATAAAAGTGTCTAAAACAATAGATTACAATTGTACAGAAGCATTACAATTTCACTTCAAGCAATGAGAGAACCGCCACCAAATCAAATAGAATGTTTTCAAAACAGATCTGAAAAGGAACACATATACTAAATCATCTCCCCACTTGCTCTTTTTTGTCGCTGCACGTTGGTCGCCGAGCATCGCCGCTCGCTGGTCGTTGTTACTCGGTTGATCGTCGCTGCACATTGCTCGCCGATCGTCGATGCTTGCTGTTCACGATCCCCGATCGTTAGTGTTCATTGTTCGTGATCAGTGATTATCGTTGCTCGTCGTTCGAGATTACCGATCATCGCTGCTCACCGACATTCGCCTATAGTTGCTTCTCGTGTTGGAGCTCGCCAATTCACCGATCATTGCTCGCCACTGATAGCACAGCTCTCTGCAACAAGCTGTGAAATAAAGAAAATTAATGATTTTAGGAGGGTTATAATAATAAAATAACTTTACTATGTGTAGGTGCGCATATGCGCACCATATAATTGATATTTTTTTGGGTGATCATCTTCATTTATTAATGACTCATCATTAGTAACCATCACCGACACTCATTTCATCACATTTCTTCACCTTTTCTGCTTAGCAGGCAGGACACTTGTGTAGCCCAAATTAAGACTACCATTCAATACTATTTCGGCCCCAAACACCAGCGGCCCATTCACCAAACTTGAATCACCACACTAACATGAAGGACTCGTCTTCTGCTTCACCCAAACACTCTTCGGCTTCACCTCAACATCTCCGCATGTTTACGGCGTTTCAGTGACCAGTGCTGAAAAGTTGCTGCTTCATGTCTGGTTTGGGTATTAGCGATCGTTTTAGTGATGACATGCTGATGCAAATTCTGTGTCACCTCCCTGTCCAATCAGCTGTGGCCTGCAAATTAGTCTGCAAACGCTGGCTCTCCCTTATATCAAGTCACGCTGTTGTTAGTTGTTTCGTATCCAGACACCATTGTAGTCATCAGCAGCAGGATTACATCATCCTGTGGAAGCTCAAGGGCGCTATTCCCTCTTATCTTCTGAACTTCCCAGTTCTGACATTTCTTTGAGCTTCCTTCCCTATAGCAGCAGCAGCACGAAATCCTCAAGAACATCTCCATTCAAGATCCTTGCATCATCTAATGACTTGTTATTGTGCATGTGCCTGCAAGTGAGGAATTGGATCATAATACCATATATTTTATCTGTAACCCTTTCACAAAGGGCTGGTTTGAACTTCCCCCACCTCCTCCCAGCTCAGAAAGACACAGTTTTGGCTTTACCTACAAACCGTACTATGGGGTAAAAGGTGACAGCGAGCGTGTCATGGTGAATTCTAGTTGTAGGTTTAGAGTGGTGCGGCTTAAACTCCTAAAGGGATTGATTATGGAGCCACCATTTACGATTCAGGTGGATATTTTCTCTTCTGAAACCTGGCAATGGACAACAACAATGATGCACTATCCATTCAAATTTCAGCCTGCCTGCTCTACATCGCATAATGGATTGTTGTACTGGATGTGTTATGGACCTTATGGTGGAGTAGTAATCCATGATCCCTACAACAACAAGGTATGTTATGCTATTGACCGTCCTCAAGAGCGATTTTCTATTAGTCTTTTCAGCTACAATGTATCATCAGAAGGATCTTTGTTGGCATTTCAGATGTCGAGCGTGTGGGATTTTACTGTTTGGGAACTGGAGGACTTGGATCAGCCCGAGTGGAGGAGGAAGTCTGCAGTTGGAATCACAGATCATCTATTGAACACTTGTGAAATGTTCAAATGTGCATGGGAGTCTTCTACAATCCTCCCTTTGGCTTTCGATCCGAATGACAAGAATGTTATATTTTGTGGAGCCCTGTGGTCGGGGTTGCCGCCATCAATTTGATGACAAGAGTGTTCAAGCCCTTTGGTCAACATTGTGGAGTGAGACCCTTTGTTCACTCTAAGATGAAGGCACCATGTTGGCCTACTCCAATTTCTGCACTTTTCAATCAACCTCCGGCTGAGAAGAAGCAAACAGAAGATTAGGATTATTAACTTAAGATTCTGGTTTCATTGCTACTTTTTAAAATATTTTGCTTGTGTGATCTCTGTCTCTTGCTTTAAAATTTTCAGGGTATGAATGAAAACTGAATGAAGAAAAGATTATTTAAATCTCAATTCGATCGATCTCACCAACTACCAAGGAGATCAGAATGCTCTCTCCCAATCAAGCAGAAAATTGAAATGGTGGCAGAGCTCTAATAAGAACAAACCAGACAACTTCTTTGTTTTCAGTTGCTGAATTTTCCTAAAAGAAGTGAAAAATTCTGTGTCATTTCAAGGTAAAATGTATCATCAGTTGCTTTTAAAAAATCATTTACATTGTTCCTTAATTGTTTTTTTATTCGAATGTATTGCTCCTTCGGCCCCTAAATGTTTGAAACGTTTGATTTTAGATGTTTATTTGACTTCAAATTATTTACTGCATATTGTTATTGAATAGAAAAAAATATGTTCATAAAAGTGTGTGTGCCTGTGTGCGCGCGTCAAATTACCATGTATATGCACACAAAAAAATCAATTTAGAATTTAGATAATTAGAGAAATAAAATTATAGATAAATGCTAATAAAAAAACGTTAAAATTTAAGGATAGAGAAGTATCATATTCGATAAACGTTGGATATGCATCAACCTAAAGCGCAGTGAAAATTTCTAGTTTACCCTAAAACTGGTTAAAAATATATTCTAATTTTTCAATCAAATAAATTATTTTGTTCTATATAAAAGAAGACTTGATTCATGAAGGACCACTCATCAAGATGAACAATCTTCTAAAGAAGCAATCAACCCACAACCGGATGGGATACCGATCTCGTATCGGTGTCAACCGTAGAACAGTACCAATTATATGGATATTGTCTCGGACGTTGTACCAAACTATCTCGATCAAATTGGTTGTACGAGTAATATTCTTACCAAACTATTCAACTCGTTGTAGCTAATGATCTCAACTCAGTAACATGGAACGAGTTGAATAGTTGAGGGAACGAGTCAGGACAAGCTTTTGTCCACGCCCTAAATCGCCTGGGTCATAATAGTTTAGGGTAACATGGAATAATTAAGTCATTAAATAAAACATATATGATGTGATTAAAATGGAAGGAATTGGAATTATGGGAAATAAATACAAATATATATGTATTATGTCAATAATGCATATATATGTATAAGTTAAAGAAAATGGGATTTTAAGTCAACACTCTCACTTCATCTTCTTCCTCCATCCGTATCTCTCCCTCTCCTTGCGCCATTGTTGAGCTTGGAGCTCCACCACTGTTTTCCGTCAATTCGCGACCAAACTTCGAGGTAAACCGCTTAAATCGTTCATTGGGTTGTATAGATCGATAATCTGAAGTCTGCTTTTGGAAGAATCAGTGTATTTTGCAAGTTAGGAGCATTTGAATTTTTGAGTGAATAGTGTCATATGCTCCTTTGTTTGATTTTTCGGTTTCTAAGCGTCCTCGGCACTTCCTGGTGCAAGTTAGGAGAATTTTGTGAAAGATAAGGGCATTTCTGTGTTCATAGTAGAATTCTGATTCCGATTGTGTAATTGGTTCTGTTAGAAGAGGCTCGGTGTGAAAGCCGTTTTTCCCGGCCCGAGCCTCGATTTTGGCGCTATTGTTAGTGTTTGATTCTGTGGACTCTGAATGTGAATTGTGTATCTGTGATTGTTTCTGGACAGGGAGTTGCTTAGAAATTGGGCAGAAACTCTGCCGAAATTTCTACCGGGATCGTCAATCGAAAATTCGGATTCGGACTTCATTCGGAGGTAAGGGTTTAGTGTGTGTTTAGGATAATTGCTTGCGTAGCAAGCATACTCGGATATAGACTGAGGCTAGGTTCGGAAGAGGGGAGTGCCCGATGACGCCGACCTAGTTCCTGGTATAGGCATTGTTGTGCAGGAACCGATTGGGATTCCGATATACCTACGATGGTTATCGATGATTTATATTGATTGACTAATGGGGGTTGCTCCCCCGAGCTGGTACCATGCTCTACCGACCGATTGTGAATGGACGCATGGCCATTGCCGGTTGGACCGGGGCAGATCTCGCCATGGTCCACAGCAAATAATGCTACCGTTTCGTTTATGGGTTGAATGTGATAGTGATTGTCCGATTGCAATGTTTGTGTTTGATTGATTGGGAAGATGCTTGTGTATATCGTATTCGTTCTGTTTCCGATTGCAGGTTCTTTGTATTGACTGTTTAGTAATTGCATCATGTCTATACCTGTTCCCTTACTAAGTTCTTTCGAGAACTTACCCTTATTTCTACCGTTTCAGGAAAAGGGAAGGAGAAGCAAGTCGCCGAGTAGAGGCGAGGTTGCTAGGACTTGAGGTGCAGCAGCAGTAGCTTCAAGTGGTGCGGTTGGACTCCGCGTGTTCACCACTTGGTTGGTTTTTCTTGTATTCCGAACTTGGTTCTGGCTCTGTATAACGTACATAACATGCATGTTTAGTTTTGTAAGGTTTGGTTGTGTATATGGTAAGATGGTTTAAGTGTCAAAGTTCAGGTTCGGAACCGTTAAGGTTTGGCGTTAAGTTCTGCAGGTTTTAGGTTCAGTCGGAGGGCCGGGCGACCCCTCCCTTGGAGTGGGCGGTCGCCTGGACTACTTCCGTAGGAGACAGGGGACCAGGCGAGGGCCGGGCGACCCCTCCCTTGGAGCAGGCGGTCGCCTGGACCCCCTGGGTTTTGGAGGCAGGGAGCCAGGCGACAGGCCAGGCGAACCAGCCTTTGGAGCAGGCGGTCGCCTGGGTCAGGCGAGAGGCCAGGCGACCCCTCTCCTCAGGTCAGGCGGTCGCCTGGTCTTCTCAGCTTTGTGGGCAGCGAGTTAGGCGATGGTTCAGGCGACCCGGGCTTGGGCCCGGGCGGTCGCCTGGACCCCGTTTTCGAAATTCTTGATTCTTTTCAACCCCATTCGCGTAGGTAAGTGTCTTGGGGCTTGGTTGAACACTTTGGCTTGGGTTTAAGGTTATGAGTTAAAGTAGTGAGTGAACCGTCGTCACCCATCTCCCCCTTACCCCGGTTATGTTCCGTCCGTTCTCCGTGCGCTTCCGCGGGTGCGGGTCTGTGGGTCGGGGGTGGGGTGACAATCCTTGTTAGAAGCAATAAGGCATTTCACATTAAAGGAGGATAAATCATCTAGATCAAATGTGTAAACATTTCCACATCTTTACCAATAAACTTAATGCTATTTGACACTTTATCAACCACATGACATTGGTCTGATTTAAAGGTAACATAATAGCCACTATCACATAATTGATCGATACTCAACCGGTTGTGCTTCATCCTTCGACTAGAAGAACATTATTGATTGTAGAGGATCCAATCTTACCAACCTTACCAATACCGAGTACCTGTCCCTTGCTATTGTCACCAAAAGATACTGTACCTCCTTTTCTTGGTGTATAACTGAAGAACTTGCTCCTATCTCCAGTCATGTGCCTTGAACAGCCACTGTCCAAGTACCATGTATGCTTCTTCAAGACCTCCGATTCAGCGTTAGCCATCAGGCATGTTTCAACCGGTTGACCTGTCTGCAGTTCATAGTCAACAGGTTTACAGCTCTGGAATGTGCAGCTTTCTTCATCATCTATCAGACATATTTGCGCCTCTTCTTCATCATTTGAGGATGATTCCTCTGTATCTGAACAACTATCACTCCATGCTGCCATTCCTTTCAATCCGGGCCTTCTTTTCTTGTCCGAATTCTCTTTTTGCTTTTTGGAACTACTCTCATTTGCTGGACAATCAAACTGCATATGTCCTTTTCCATTGCATTTGTAGCAAGTTGGAGGTCTGAAGGGGCTGCTCCTTTTGTCCTTCATTTGTTGATATCTCCCTTTATACTTGAGCAATTTTTTTATTTTTCTTGCTTTCATTGCCGATTCATCACCGGTTTCGTCCTCGTTTGAGGAGCTCTCTTCTGATTCTTTGGCATTCAAGGCAATTGACTTTTGTTTCCTATTCATCCTTTCATCTTCTCTATCCTTCATTTCATAAGTCATTAGTTTTCCAAATAATTCATCAACACTAATAGTTTTGATACTACCTCCTTCATTTATGGCTTCAACGGTACTCCTCCAAGTTGAAGGTAGACTCAAAGAATTTTTCTTAACAATTCTTCATTTGTGTAGATCTTACCATATTGCCTATGTGGTGTTATGATTTCGTTGAATCTACTGTGCATGTCTGAAATTGTTTCTTTTGGATCCATTGTAAACATTTCATAAGCTTTGACCAACATGAACATTTTGGTATCTTTGACTTGATCCGTTCCTTCGTAGGTCACTAGTAGCTTATTCCATATCTCATGCGCACTATCACAAACAGAAACAATGTTAAAAACATCAGGAGTTAAAGCACATAAAATCACATTTACCGCCTTTGCGTTCATTGTGCACATTTTGTCATCTTCTGGAGTATAGTCTCTAAGAGGCTTTGGTTCGATTTTTCCATCAGTAGTAACGATGGTTGGAACTTGCGGTCCTGCCTTAATAATCCTCCAGAGATGGTGGTCTTGTGCCTGGATGTGATTTTGCATTCTGGTCTTCCACCAATTGAAGTTTGCGGAATCGAAAAGTGGAGGTCTTGATGGATTGTAACCTTCAAGAATCATGCTTGGAACTGACGCCATTTGATCTTCGGATCTGAAACCGTGAGGTTTTGTCACAGATCACTCAGCTCTGATACCAATTGTTGTCCCAAGTAGGCAGCCAAGAGGGGGGGTGAATTGGTTGACTCAAAAAACGAATCATTTTTCTTAAAACGAAGATACTGAAGCGATCTCAACCCGTTTAGAAAAAGCGCGACAGCAAAGAAGTAAAACGAGAAACCAAATAAAAATGCTGAAAAGAATGACACAGCGATTTATAGAGGTTCGGTCTACGACCTACGTCCTCTCCTCAAGTTCACCACTTGAGAGATCCTTCCACTATACTTTAAAACGGTTACACAAACCAAAAAGTATACAAAGTTTTTCCCGAGGCTCAACTAAAACCTATTTTTGGTTTTCCCAAAGGCTCACCAAAACAACCTAACACTCACCAAAATAGTTTTCCCAAAGGCTCACTAATAACCTAACAAAATCCATGTTTGGTTTTCCCGAGGCTCACCAAAACAAACCTTACATTCTCTTCACGAAGCCTTGCTCTTGATTAAATAGCAGGAGAGAGGAGCGTCCCAACAGCTATTTCTGTTTCTTCTTAACAGAAGATGCGCACGAAAATCTCCATGGAATCACCAAGTTAACGTTTAAATTCAAAGAGGATTACATGAGAGAGTCCTATACAAACACAACTACTTCCCTATCTTCTCTCTAAGTAAACACATCTACTTAGTGGGCCTAAACGCGCACAACCACTTGGGCCTTAAAAACGTAACCCGTAAAGTATAATTCATTAAACGAACAAAGTGCATAACTACTAACTTCCCACCAAGCTTTTCTAAGCTTTACATAAAACACCCAAAGCTTTTGTAATCATCAAAATCTTTTGGAATTACACCAATTTGATGTACACAATGCGTTCTTGCAAGGAGATCTTGATAGAGTCCTCTATATGACACCTCCACCTGGACTGGAAGCTATAGACGGTAAGGTATGCAAATTGAGGAAATCCATATATGGCCTTAAACAAGCCCCTCGACAATGGCTTCAGAAACTCTCAAATGCAATTTTGAATTTTGGTTTTGTGCAATCAAGATCAGACTACTCTTTATTCATAAAGAAGGGTAAGAACACTTTTATGGCACTTCTTGTCTATGATATAATTCTAGCTGGAAATGACTCTCAACAGATTCAAGAAGTAAAGGATTATTTGCACAAGACTTTCAAGATCAAAGATTTGGAAAGGTTGAAATAATTTATTGGTTTGGAAGTGCAAGATCATCAAAAGGAATATTTCTTTCACAAAGAAAGTATGTTTTTGATCTTTGGAAGAGACAAGTATGACAGATTGCAAACTCACAAGTTTCCTATTCAACAACAACACAAATTAGGAGAGGTGGAGGGAAAGCAGATGCACTCGGAAAATATAGAAGATTAATTGGCAGGCTACTTTACTTGACCATAACACGGCCAGATATCACATATGTAGTCAACTGCTAAGTCAGTTTATGAAGGAGCCCATGGAAGAACACTGGAGAGCAGCCATAAGAGTCCTGAGATACTTAAAGGATGCACCAGGTCAAGGGATCTTATTTCCAGCAAACAATACGTTAAATCTGATTGGTTTTTGTGATGCAGATTGGGCCAGTTGTCCTAAGACTAGGAGATCAACAACTGGCTATATTACTAAGCTCGGAGAGGCACCTATATCATGGAAATCAAAGAAGCAACCGACAGTGTCAAGATCTTCAGCAGAAGCTGAGTACAGGTCAATGGCAAGTCTCACAAGTGAGTTAATCTGGTTGAAATCTCTCCTTGAAGACATGTCTGTTCACCAATTGCAACCTATGCAAATTTATTGTGACAACCAGACAGCCATTCACATTGTTTCTAATCCTGTCTTCCATGAGAGAACAAAGCATATTGACTTGGACTGCCATTTTGTGAGAGAAAAGATGCAGTCTCAAGATATTAAAGCCCAACATATATGTTCTAAAGCTCAATTAGCAGATCTTCTCACCAAGGCACTGGAGAGATCAATTCCAATCCCTTATCTCGCAAGTTAGGCATTCTCAATCCCCATGCTCCAACTTGAGGGGAGTGTTAAAGATGAAGGATCTAATTGTATATTTACAATGTTAATGAGACTATTATGTAATTAAACTAGTCCTAGTTGTAGTTGCTCTATTCGATGGTTGATTACTTATGATAGAAGTAATATACAACTAGGACTAGTCAGCTTAGATATTGGCTGTAATATTGTACCTAAGCTAGGATTCTTCACTTGTATTCGATCCAAACTCTTGTAATGGCTGTATATATATACACGCCAAAGTACATTGATCATTATTATTGAAATATACTCCATTAAACTGAAATTCTTCATTTTTTAATAGACCTTATAATAATTTAAATAAATATAAAAGAATTATTATCACCTAGATTAATATACTAATAATGGTATGTATATATAAGGTACTAAGTAATTTTTTGGGTGGGCCATGGCCCCTCCAACAGTATGCATAGCTCCGCCTCTGACGGTATGTTCGGTCCTAGGGCGGAGTCCTTCTCCCCCAGCATGAGGGCGTGTTGTTTATTGAGTGGGGGAGAATGTCACGATATGAAATGTCGTGATCGTATAAAGACCAATTGGATGGTCTCGTGCTTTTGTGGTTTACGCCTATGGTGTAATGGGGGGCGACAGTAGGATTGAGGCGTGGTTTTGCCTTGTGCTACGGTTTGGCCAAGTCAGATCGGGAGGACTTGACCATGAAGGGGGTCGTAGCCGTATAAGGCACAACTGGTTGGGAGCTACTGTCGCTTCCCTAATGAGCTCATGACAATGCGAAACCAGTTGGATCGTGTATGTTAAAGCATGTCCCGAAGGTATCGTCTATGGTCTCAAGACACCACACGGACGTTGTGAGTTGCGCCGGACTCTAGGCCCGTGACACATTACGGTTGAAAGTAAAAGATTTTACAAAGAAACTAAAAATAAGGAAGTAATCTTAGAGCCTAGTGGAAATGAGAACATAGTGGTAAATTCTTTCAACTTTTTTTTGGTGAGCTAATTCTCGATTGTCTCCCCAACTCGTTTTCTAACACCGAATCTTTTGAATAAGAACTTTTTCCCATTTCTTTTGACCCTTTATGTTATCAAGGTTTTAAGAAAGGAAATGCTAGTAAGAATCTTTACAAACTCTCTCTTATTATAAATTAACTATTTTTCCAAATAATCCAACCAACTGCCTTTGGATAAGAAAAATGGTCATACAAGCTTTTCAATTGGAGAATGTGTGAACAACGGTTTGCTAATATTTTCTTTCTAAAACAGTCGCTCATGGGAGTATTTACCATTACCCAAACTCAGTTCATCACAATGTAAGCCAGCTTCTTTGAAATGTTTTTCTACTTTCCCTTTACAAAGATCTCAGTACTTTATCAGTTCATCACAAAGATCTGTACCATTGAGACGATTTATTGCTTGCTCCCTTGTATTCTTATAGTTCTTCGAAACCCCTCCACCGTTGCAATGTCCATCTTCATCACCTCTAAGTCTTTCATCAAATTCTCGTATCTTGACCTGCAATATTAATTATATCAGTTTTCATTATGAGTCCTTCTAAACTGATCTTTAAATATTTGTTGCAAAACACACCAATATATATATATATATATATATATAATGATTTGTTGCGTATATACCTTCTGTTTATCCCGGTAATCTTTATCTATCTCTTTCTTGGATTTTTTGTGTTTCCTTTTACTGCTTCCAGCAAGATTACTTGCCTTGAATCTGCTTGCAGTATGGGGTCGTCTGAAAACAAGATTTCATCATCTGCAAAATATGTACAGATAACTTTTTAGGGGTAAATGACAAGATCAGGATCCATATTTTACATAGACATACAAATATATCATATACTTTAAAACAGTTCAATAAGGAATGCAACTCAAGATGATGGGAAGATCTTGGAAATTAGCCGAAGAAAAACAAAATATATGAGCAGCTAATCTATCTATATATAATTGATTAATGTGGATTGATAAAAATATAAAAACCGAGTATCGCCATCATCATTAATTCGTTTTACCGAAGATACTAATATCCAGGAAGTCATCATCATTATCATCCAAGTCCTCCAAATCTGCATAAACACAACATACATAACATAAATGGTCCACAGGTACTAGAAAAGATTTGTAATTCCAGATTTGAAGTGCTGATTACATACTGGGAAAAGGGTGCGGAAGGCCTTCTTGAACTGGTGGAGCAGCCTTATGCAGTACTACTTGCCTTAGATATACGAACATTTCCACTATAGTTCGGAGCTCATTCTTGTACATCAAGTTCTCTTCCCAGTAGATATCAAATGTCTGCTTGCCATTTGGACTGCAAAATTGTGCCGACAGCTCTTCCTTTTTGAGATTGCACCTAACACTTTCATCAATCTACAGTAAATGACCAAATAAATAAGATTTGATATTGATAAAACAAGAGCTGGAATCAAAGCTCGTTAGATAAGATGGTATAATAATATTTATGGACTAATTAATTTCAAATGATCACACACACACACATATCACAATACCGGACATATCAAGCAATTGGTTGTCCAACATGACCGATCCGATATATATGCTTCAACACTCGCACCTTTGTCATATATGTTAGGATTAGGTTCAGGTTGATAAAACAGCTACTTGTGCTACAAGTTATATTAGCTCACCCTTAAGGCTTAAGTTTATCTCGTAGGCTATTTGTTTAGTTAAATTACACTTCTATCATGCTCGCACTTAGCTTTCAAGTAGGACTCTAATGCTTTCAAGTTATTTCGCGCATACTACAAGTGTTCTAGGTCTACTTTGTTCTTAATTACAATATATTGGTTTAAATTACTTATTGGTTTTGGCCCTTGATTAATTACTTGAGAGAAAAAAACTTACTACTTGAAGAGGGTTTTGACAAATTCGATATAAGCAACAATAGAATAATCAGGTAGGTGACAAGTACATATACTAACCAGAGAATGTGAAGATTGGTGTGCAGACATAAAAGAGATTATGAAGATTACCATATTAAACAGTAAGTATTGCTTGCTCCTTTATTTTCCTATAGTTCTTCATAAACACCCCCAGCTTTTGCACAATGCGTCTTCGAAGCAGACACACACACAAGCTTCAGAACACTAGGAATCCCTCAGAACCAATCTACGCTTTATTGATTAGGGCATGCACTTATATATGCACGGCTAAGTACAAGTCTACTAGAATTAGAAATAGGACTAGACTAAACTTAACAGGATTGAAACACCTACTGAGTCCTTAAGGGACTAGAGTTTAACCATAAGACAACTTGCTCAGTACTAACTTGAGCAGCAAGCAAACTAACTACTAATTATCCTAATCCCAACATTCCTTCCCTTAAACTAGTAGTAGTTTACTGCTAGTTTATACTGCTTCTGGTCCAACATTCATCAGCAACCGAAGCTTTGAGAAAGCTTCAAGTTTCAAGGGCTTTGTCATGATGTCTGCTAGCTGATCTTCACTCCTGCAGTACTCAAGCTGAATTATGCCTTCTTTTGTCAAGTTCCTCAAGAAGTGATACCTTACATCGATATGTTTGCTCCTCCCATGTAGAACCGGATTCTTTGACAGTTTTAAAGTAGAGCTGTTATCACACATTATTTGAATACTCCCCTTTACTTCATGTCCAAGTTCCTGAAGTATCCGTTTCACCCAAATCACTTGACAAGCACTCATTGCTGCTGCTATAAACTCAGCTTCAGTGGTAGAGAGGGTAACAATCGGTTGCTTCCTCGAACTCCATGCAATAGGCCCTCCACTGAGTAGGAAAACATACCCACTGGTGCTTTTTCTGTCATTGACATCACCTGCATAGTCGCTATCTGAATACACCTGTAAACCCCTTTCATTATTTGAGGCATAGTGCACTCCAAAGTCAACTGTGCCAACCAAGTATCTAAATATCCTCTTGGCGAGTTGAAGATGCATCTGAGTAGGCCTGGACATATATCTACTTATGAGACAGACGGCATACATTATATCAGGCCTTGTAGTTGTAAGATACATGAGACTTCCAACCATTTGTTTAAAGAGAGTCTCATCAATTACCTCACCTTCTTCATCTTTATCCACCTTAGTTCCTGGTACAATAGGTGTCTTGACAGATCTGCTTTCTGCCATGCCAAATTTTTGCAAAATGTCAAGTATGTATTTCTTTTGACACAAGAATATGCCTTTAGGATGCTGTGTTACCTCTATACCGAGAAAGTACTTCATTTGACCAAGGTTAGTCATATCAAAGACCTTCTCCATGCTCATCTTAAAATCAGTCATCATCACTTCATCATTGCCAGTATAAATTAAGTCATCGACGTATATACTGACAATTAAGATCTTATCATTCTTACCTCTTTTGGTAAAGAGTGTTTGTTCACTTTCACATTTGTTAAACCCTTCTTGGGCAAAATGTGCTTCAACCTTGCTGAACCAAGCCCGAGGGGCTTGTTTCAATCCATAGAGGGCCTTGTGAAGCTTGTACACCATTTGTTCCTTCCCTTCAACCACAAACCCTCTTGGTTGTTCAACAAAGACATCTTCATCAATTTCTCCATGCAAAAATGCTGATTTAACATCCATTTGTTGAACTCTCCATCCATTATGAGCTGCAGTTGCCAAGATCATTCTGACTGTGTCCAATCTTGCTACAGGCGCATAAACTTCTGTATAGTCAATACCATGCTCTTGAGCATACCCTTTTGCTACCAGCCTTGCCTTCAATTTGTCCACCTTCCCTTCCTCATTGAATTTTGTCTTATATATCCATTTCACTCCTATCACTTTGGCTCCTTGAGGTGGATTGCATAAAGACCATGTATTGTTTTTGTGTATTGACTCAATTTCCTGCTGCATTGCTATTCTCCATTCTTGATACTTGACTGCTTCATTAAAACTGACAGGGTCTCCGGAGAATGATACAAGTGCCATGTCGGTTGGATACTCTTCTGTCATCTCATCTGAAAGTACTGCTATAGCCACATTCACTTCCTCATCAGATGAGGAATAATCAGCAATATAATCATTCATCCAACTAGGAGGTTTCCTGTGTCTATCTTTCCTTACTTCAGGTCTGACTGCTGCTGTAGGATCAAAATCATTAGGAGCTTCTTCTTCAGTCTCAAACTCTTCATCACTACTCATATCTCCTAAATTTAGGTTTGTGTCAACCTGATTATCATGATTCTTGTCCCAATCCCATTTTCCATCTTCTTCAAACACTGTGTCCTTACTGATGATTATCTTTTGAGTTTTGGGATCATACAGCCTATAGCCTTTAGAATCTTCACTAACTCCAAGCAAGATACTCACTGTGCTTTTATCATCCAATTTGGTCCTTTTTGCATCTGGAACATGTGTGTAGGCTAGGCACCCAAAAACTCTAAAGTGATGAACTGATGGCTTGGCTCCACTCCAAACTTCTTGTGGGGTTTTGCCTTTCACAGCTGCTGTTGGTGATCTGTTGAGAATGTAATATGCCCATTTTGCTGCTTCTGCCCAAAAGGTTTTTGGCATACCTTTTTCTGCCAGTAATGATCTAACCATGTTCATAACCGTTCTGTTTTTCCTCTCAGCAACACCATTATGTTGTGGGGTGTAGGCTGTTGTTAGTTGATGTTTGATCCCCTTTTGCTCACAATAATCTTTAAAGTCTTTAGAGGTATACTCTCCCCCTCTGTCTGATCTTAAAGTCTTCAAAACACAATCTGATTCATTCTCAACCCCAGCCTTGAACCTTTTAAATTGTTCAAAGGTTTCTGATTTTTCATGCAGTAGGTAACCCCAAGCCTTTCTACTGAAATCATCTATGAAACACAAGATGTACCTTTTTCCACCACTAGATGCAGGTGTGATAGGACCACAGAGATCTGTATGTACAAGTTCCAGCCTTTGTGTTGCTCTCCAGGTGGCCTTTTTGGGGATAGTGACTCTATGTTGTTTTGCTTTCATGCACTGCTCACATACTTTTTCTGTTGGTGTAATTTCAGGGAGGCCTTGCACCATATCTTCCTTCTTTAAAGTGCTAAGGCTTTTATAGCTCAAGTGCCCGAATCTCTTGTGCCACAACTGAGTCACATCTTGTGATTTTGTCTGTAAACATCTTGCCTTTTCCCTTTCAGCACTTAGTATGAACATCCTATTGTTACTCATAGTAGTTCTCATGATCAGACCTTTTTCTTGATGGTAGATCTTACAAAAACCATCACTGAACATAATAGTGAGTTTCTTCTCTTGCAGCTGCCCCAGACTCAATAAGTTGTTTCTTAGATCAGGTACAAAGTATACATCTGTCAATGTAATTGAAATTCCTTCAAACTTCACCTTTACTGTTCCTTTGCCATTAACTTGTAATTTGCTGTTGTTACCAAGAGTAACTGAATGTTTGAAATCCTTGTTTAATGTTTCAAACAGATGTTCATTCCCACACATATGATTAGAACAACCAGAATCTATATACCATTCACTTAAATTACCTTCAGCCCTTTTATCTCCTTGTGCCATCAAGAGCAGATCCTCTTCTCGGTTTGTCTCAGTATGGTGTGATTCCTGTTGCTCTGGGCATTCCATCTGATAGTGGCCAAGCTTGTGACAATTGAAGCATTCAACAGTAGCCCTGTAGTTATAACCTTGATTTCTGCCTCGACCTCTTCCTCTATAATTACCTCTCCAGAAACCTCTTCCACCAAATCTGCCTCCTGTACCCCTTGCTCCAAATCTTTCATATGAGACTTTCAAAACCTGTTCTTCACCTTCATTCCTTTTGAATTTTTGTTCATGTACCAAAAGTGAACTTTGTAGTTCATCAATGCTTAGAGTATCTGTATCTTTAGACTCTTCTATTGAGCAAACAATGTAGTTGAACTTTTCTGGCATTGTTCTTAAGATTTTCTCCACAACCTTCTTGTCTGGCATGTCCTCTCCTAAATTTCTCATACTATTTGCAACTAGCATAATTTTTCCAAAGTATTCTGTCACAGTTTCATTCTGTTTCATCTCCAAGACCTCAAACTCTCTCCTTAAACCATTCAATTGCACTTTCTTAACTCTGTCGTTACCTTGGAACTTGACCTTCATAGAATCCCATAGCTTTTTAGATGTGTCCTTCTGAGCTATGGTCTTCAGGATTGTTCTGTCAATGGATGAGAACAAATAGTTCTTTGCCTTTAGATCCTTCAACCTCATCTCTTCTATACTCTTTTTTTGTGCCTCGGTCAGTACTTCATCCTGAGCAGGTTCTATGAATCCATCTCTCACAACTGTCCAATATTCCTTCGATCTGAGAAGGTTTTCCATGAGCATACTCCAGTGTTCATAGTCTCCTTCGAATCTAGGTATAGCCGCTTGTGCAAAGCTTGACTCAGCCATGATTGATCAGGCTCTGATACCAGATGTTGAAGCAGGACACACACACAAGCTTCAGAACACTAGGAATCCCTCAGAACCAATCTACGCTTTATTGATTAGGGCATGCACTTATATATGCACGGCTAAGTACAAGTCTACTAGAATTAGAAATAGGACTAGACTAAACTTAACAGGATTGAAACACCTACTGAGTCCTTAAGGGACTAGAGTTTAACCATAAGACAACTTGCTCAGTACTAACTTGAGCAGCAAGCAAACTAACTACTAATTATCCTAATCCCAACATTCCTTCAACTCCTCAATATCTTCTATCGACTTTTGTATCTTGAGCTGCAATATTTATTATATGATCAGTTCCCATTATGAGTCATCCTACACTAATTTGTGTTGCAAAATATATTGTTGCGTATATACCTTCTTTTCTCATTCCGATAATTCTTATCTATCTCTTTCTTGGATTTCTTGTCTTTCCTTAGACCTGCAGGTACATCTACAACATTCCCGTGTGCAGGAAATTCTTCATGTTTGGGGTCTGAAAACAATAAGTAGAATAATAATTTACAGACTTTACAATTCAAACTTTTTTTCTCTTAACTTCTTTCTAGTTTTTTCCTTAACTTTCCGAAATATCCTAAACTAAATCCATAATTCTAGATTAAGAACAGTCTTGATTTACTTCTATACTAGCTACTAGCATTAATACTATATTTGGTACAAAATAGATCATACTATAGTAGCCTTTTTTTATAAGTTGTCATGACAACATTCTTGCATCTTTCATATCTAATTTACTTAGTAAATGCTAGATATAGTTGCTTTATCAATCACTTACACACTATTCTACTCAAAACATGTTATTTACTCAAACTTAAGTTATTTACTCACCTTGTTTTTCGGTCAAAGAGAATGGCTAGGTGTCAAACTTTTAATGAAAGGTGTGTGCAGATATGATATTAAAGCAATTGTTGTTAACATCTCCAATCTTATAAATAGAACCATTAATGATTAATCTTATCCTTTGCTGAAATGATGCGATTTACTTTACTTAATTAGTAATGGGCACCAACATCTGAATCAGAGCAGTTCAAACAATTATTTACCGTTAATTTGCAAAAGAAACAATCACACAAATAAAGCGAGAAATATTAACTTCATTAAATTGTTTGATAATCTGCAAAAGTAATGAATATTAGTAACAATTAGTTGAAGAAATGACCAGAGTAGGCAATAGATGACGACTATAACTCTGTAAGGCAATGGAGAGGGTAGTGAAGTGTCACTTTCATATTTTAGGGGTTATGTTTCATTTATATCATAAATCAAAGGCCGATAGATTCAAGTAAGTACAAATAACTTTGTAGGGGCAAATAACAAACTCAGGATCTGTATTTTACATAGACATACAAATATGGAGTATTAAACAATTATATACCATGCATTTGCGAAAGAAACAATCACACAAACAAAGCAAGAAATATTACCTCTAAAATATTTTCTGATAACTGCAAAAAGAAATGAAAATTAGTAAAAATTAGTAGAAATGACCGAGTAGGCAACGGATGACGCACTATTTATAAGGCAATGAGCCGAGCAGTAGTGAAGTGTCGCCTTTTCATAGTTTAGGGGTTAAGTTTCATTTATATCATAGATCAAAGCTGGGCGATAGATTCAAATCAAGATGTATAACTTTGTAGGGCAAATGGCAAATGCAGGATCCATACTTTACATAGACATACCAATATATCCTATACTTTAAAACAGCTTCAATAAGGCAGCTCAAGATGATGGGAAGATCTTGGAAAGCCAACGAAAAACATATATAAGCAGCTAATCTATATGTGGATTGATAAAAATATAAGAATTAATCGATTATCATCATCATCTTTAATTCGTTTTACTGAGTTCTGTAGCATCCAGCAAGTGATCAATATTGAAGTCCACTGGCTCCATTTCAAGATCTGCACACATATACAACATATTACATAACATAAATGGTCTACAATACATAACATAATAGTATACACCTGCAAAGATTTGTGAGTAATTTAGATTGAACTGATTACATACGGATAAGGCCGTTTCACCGCAGCTTGGAAGACCTTGAGCTTGTAACTTCTCCGCCCGCCGCCATCAAGTTGTTGTTGTTGTTGTCGTCGTCCTCGTTGACCGGCGGAAGATCACCTTCCAAATATGAAGAAAAGGCCAAGGATTTCATTGGTTGATATGAATCAGTACTTGTAATCCAACAAATGAAGAGGAGTAGTTTACGTACCAGTTTGTGGTGGTGGAGTCGGAATAAAGTCAAGCCTTGACTGAGCGGCCACATCTTACTAGAGCATGGTGGCGGCGGTGGTGATGATGATGATGGTATGGAAAGCTAAGCTTTGAAAACCTAAAAATGGTCATCGGAGGAGACTAAATATTATTGGTTCCAAATGATCTGACGATCTCTTGCGAGCTAAGTTCCTATCTCGCGCGTCGTTGACCGATGTGCCTATCTTCTTCTTCTTCTGAGTTCAGATACTTGGTTGAGGATGGCTTATTTGTGCTTATAATATCCAGAAAAAGTCCTTAAAGTTTGTCATGGGAGACAGTTTACCCATCAAGTTTACAAACCGCGCCACCCACTACCCTCAATATCAATACGTTTCCTTTCCTTTGCTTTGCATGCATGCATCATCAACTTTTCAGTCCTTAACTACTCCATTTATTAACTAACTACACTCTTTAGTTAATATCAAAACAAAAAAAAAAAACTACACACTCATAAGTTTAACTATTATTTATCAATAGAGACACTATATCTGTTCACAAGCAAAGTTAGGTTAGGTACTTGAGTCTGTGTGTAGGTTTTAGAAGTAAAGGTGAAATCTGTATTCTAGTTCGTATCTTAGAACATATTTGTCAATAAGCCTATTATTTTTACACCTTCTTCGTTCTCATTTCCTTTTTCTTACCCCATACACACCACCCGCCACTTTAGTACTTTGAGCGCACTTATCTCGCTGCTTTCTTTTTTTCTTTTTTCTTTTTCGGTTTTTTTGAGTGAGTTTGTTTATAAACATTTCACCCATATATATACTTCTGGACTTGTCCCATTAGCGTGAAAATCTATATAAAGATTTTACAAAGAATCCTATAAAATAAGGAAAGTAACCGTAGAGGAAATTAATGAGAACAATGGTATATTCTTGCACCTTTTTTTTCCGTTCTTATATTGGTACACCTATATGTACCTACACATAACAGTCCAAAACTAGTTGGACTAAAATTCTACACGGCCTAAACAACACAATAAGATTGAATAGACAAATATGTCCTTCTTCTTTGTGATACCCCAACATGCATTCCTACCCGGTGGATAGAACTCGCCGCCGCGCCGGTCGATCTCGTGCTCATCATCGGCAACCTCCAAGTGAAACATCGTTGCCTCGGATCGTCACCTCCGATCTAATTTCGTTACCTCCGATCTCATCGTTGCAGCCTCCGATCTAATTATCACCGCTTCGATCTTATCGTCGCCTCCGATATCTCCGCTGTTGCTTCGATCTCTTCGCCATCATCTCCGATCTCATCATCACGCCTTCAAAACTCATTGCCGTTGCCTTCGATCTCATCATCGCTGCTTTAATTGTTTATTTCCTTGCACATTTTTGTTTACTGCAGTATTCTTTGTTCCTTTCTACATGTTTTTGTGTTTTGATGCTCAACTGGTGAGCAAGAGGAAACATGTGCATTTGTCTAGTTCTATCGTATGGTAGATGTGGAAATGTCTAAAAAGACACATAAATGTTTAATACAATTTATCAATCTGTTTGAAACAAATGTATTTAACTACAAGCCTAGAATTAATGTACACTTCTATTTGCAGCTGCAATAGGAACAAAAACCACACTAAAAAATTACTCATTTAACTACTCTTATGAAAGATCGAGAGATCATTTTAGACTATAGAGATGTGTCTACAATATTATTTAAGAGGTTCTCAAAAAAAATAAAAATTGTTCCAAAGACTAGAGTAAAATATGTATAAAGACATCGAGATTTGATATGCAACATACGGTTCTATAATTGCAACATACAACGATGGTCTAGATTAGCATTAATAAATGTTTGAAAGAATGTGTACAAATGTCTAAAAGAATCACTATGTGAGGAAGACCATTCTTACCGCGGTCCTTACTGCAATTTGGGCCACAAGAAGCTTACTGACGACGCAGAAACCGACGCAGCTTAATGGCAAGAAGCTTTACCGCGGTGAACGCCGCAAAGAAGGCCACAAGAAGCCATTTTTTAGGGTTTTTCATCCGCCATTTCTTTCATTTTTTGCATCTTCTTCAATCCTTCTTCTTCTTCTTCTTCTTCTGCATCTTCTTCCGTTTTCTTCTTCTTCCGTTTTCTTCTTCTTCTTTCTTTCTTTCTTTGTTTCTGCATCTTCTTCCATTTTCTTATTCTTCTTCTTCGCCACTCCACTGACGTCGTCGCCACCGCCACTTGCACCTCCTTGGTCGCTGATTTCTGGGTATTTCTGGAAAAAGATGGATGAATCCGGATGAAATTCATCCGGATTCATCCACCTTTTTTTTTAATTTTTGAAAATGGTTACTACGGCCTCGCGTGGTGAGGCCGCAATGACGCACCACGGCCTTAGCCGCAGTGCTCGAGAAATCGTGGGCTGTTTTTACCGTGACATTCATCGCGCCCTCGCCGCAGTAGCTATCACGACCCAACTGCTTTGAGGGCCGCAGTAATCGCCCTCCCCTCCACGTAGTGAATATAGAGAAGTGTTTGAAAGGGTATGTACAAATGTCTCAAAGAATATACATAACTGTCAATCATGCCAACGTAAATTTATGTAGTGAAAATTGACTCTTATATAAGTATATTAACAATTATAGATGTCAACTAGTTGTTAGTGTTGTAACATTCTAGCTAATTTGTCTTTTTCTAATATTTACTGAAGTGTCTCAAGCACATTTTTACATGAAAGATCTACAATCACTTACAAGCATTACTGAAGTTAATTAAAAATTTTGATATTTGGAAGCATCTCAAGTGAAATAAATATGGATGTAAAAATTACAACTAATCAACTAAAAGAAAATCAATGTATCAGTAGTTCTCGATTAATGTTTACTTCTCAATAGGTGTTTAAATATTTATGGAGATATGTGTATAGACTAATTAAGATGTGTCTGAAGAAATGTCAAAATGTATATAAATATCCAAAACTGTCTAACCTAATATATAAAAATATCTGAAGTAATAGATCAAAATGTCTATAGAAACTTATGAAAATGTATGAGAAATATGTAATATCGAAAGATAATGCGGTAGTGTTTAAAATAATAGATAGAAGTGTCTAAAATAATCGATAGAAATGTCTAAAAGATGACATAGAAGTGTCTAAAATAATATATAAAAGTGTCTAAAACAATAGATTACAATTGTACAGAAGCATTACAATTTCACTTCAAGCAATGAGAGAACCGGCCACCAAATCAAATAGAATGTTTTCAAAACAGATCTGAAAAGGAACACATATACTAAATCATCTCCCCACTTGCTCTTTTTTGTCGCTGCACGTTGGTCGCCGAGCATCGCCGCTCGCTGGTCGTTGTTACTCGGTTGATCGTCGCTGCACATTGCTCGCCGATCGTCGATGCTTGCTGTTCACGATCCCCGATCGTTAGTGTTCATTGTTCGTGATCAGTGATTATCGTTGCTCGTCGTTCGAGATTACCGATCATCGCTGCTCACCGACATTCGCCTATAGTTGCTTCTCGTGTTGGAGCTCGCCAATTCACCGATCATTGCTCGCCACTGATAGCACAGCTCTCTGCAACAACTGTGAAATAAAGAAAATTAATGATTTTAGGAGGATTATAATAGTAAAATAACTTTACTATGTGTAGGTGCGCATATGCGTACCATATAATTGATATTTTTTTGGGTGATCATCTTCATTTATTAATGACTCATCATTAGTAACCATCACCGACACTCATTTCATCACATTTCTTCACCTTTTCTGCTTAGCGGGCAGGACACTTGTGTAGCCCAAATTAAGACTACCATTCAATACTATTTCGGCCCCAAACACCAGCGGCCCATTCACCAAACTTGAATCACCACACTAACATGAAGGACTCGTCTTCTGCTTCACCCAAACACTCTTCGGCTTCACCTCAACATCTCCGCATGTTTACGGCGTTTCAGTGACCAGTGCTGAAAAGTTGCTGCTTCATGTCTGGTTTGGGTATTAGCGATCGTTTTAGTGATGACATGCTGATGCAAATTCTGTGTCACCTCCCTGTCCAATCAGCTGTGGCCTGCAAATTAGTCTGCAAACGCTGGCTCTCCCTTATATCAAGTCACGCTTTTGTTAGTTGTTTCGTATCCAGACACCATTGTAGTCATCAGCAGCAGGATTACATCATCCTGTGGAAGCTCAAGGGCGCTATTCCCTCTTATCTTCTGAACTTCCCAGTTCTGACATTTCTTTGAGCTTCCTTCCCTATAGCAGCAGCAGCACGAAATCCTCAAGAACATCTCCATTCAAGATCCTTGCATCATCTAATGACTTGTTATTGTGCATGTGCCTGCAAGTGAGGAATTGGATCATAATACCATATATTTTATCTGTAACCCTTTCACAAAGGGCTGGTTTGAACTTCCCCCACCTCCTCCCAGCTCAGAAAGACACAGTTTTGGCTTTACCTACAAACCGTACTATGGGGTAAAAGGTGACAGCGAGCGTGTCATGGTGAATTCTAGTTGTAGGTTTAGAGTGGTGCGGCTTAAACTCCTAAAGGGATTGATTATGGAGCCACCATTTACGATTCAGGTGGATATTTTCTCTTCTGAAACCTGGCAATGGACAACAACAATGATGCACTATCCATTCAAATTTCAGCCTGCCTGCTCTACATCGCATAATGGATTGTTGTACTGGATGTGTTATGGACCTTATGGTGGAGTAGTAATCCATGATCCCTACAACAACAAGGTATGTTATGCTATTGACCGTCCTCAAGAGCGATTTTCTATTAGTCTTTTCAGCTACAATGTATCATCAGAAGGATCTTTGTTGGCATTTCAGATGTCGAGCGTGTGGGATTTTACTGTTTGGGAACTGGAGGACTTGGATCAGCCCGAGTGGAGGAGGAAGTCTGCAGTTGGAATCACAGATCATCTATTGAACACTTGTGAAATGTTCAAATGTGCATGGGAGTCTTCTACAATCCTCCCTTTGGCTTTCGATCCGAATGACAAGAATGTTATATTTTTGTGGAGCCCTGTGGTCGGGGTTGCCGCCATCAATTTGATGACAAGAGTGTTCAAGCCCTTTGGTCAACATTGTGGAGTGAGACCCTTTGTTCACTCTAAGATGAAGGCACCATGTTGGCCTACTCCAATTTCTGCACTTTTCAATCAACCTCCGGCTGAGAAGAAGCAAACAGAAGATTAGGATTATTAACTTAAGATTCTGGTTTCATTGCTACTTTTTAAAATATTTTGCTTGTGTGATCTCTGTCTCTTGCTTTAAAATTTTCAGGGTATGAATGAAAACTGAATGAAGAAAAGATTATTTAAATCTCAATTCGATCGATCTCACCAACTACCAAGGAGATCAGAATGCTCTCTCCCAATCAAGCAGAAAATTGAAATGGTGGCAGAGCTCTAATAAGAACAAACCAGACAACTTCTTTGTTTTCAGTTGCTGAATTTTCCTAAAAGAAGTGAAAAATTCTGTGTCATTTCAAGGTAAAATGTATCATCAGTTGCTTTTAAAAAATCATTTACATTGTTCCTTAATTGTTTTTTTATTCGAATGTATTGCTCCTTCGGCCCCTAAATGTTTGAAACGCTTTGATTTTAGATGTTTATTTGACTTCAAATTATTTACTGCATATTGTTATTGAATAGAAAAAATATGTTCATAAAAGTGTGTGTGCCTGTGTGCGCGCGTCAAATTACCATGTATATGCACACAAAAATCAATTTAGAATTTAGATAATTAGAGAAATAAAATTATAGATAAATGCTAATAAAAACGTTAAAATTTAAGGATATAGAAGTATCATATTCGATAAACGTTGGATATGCATCAACCTAAAGCGCAGTGAAAATTTCTAGTTTACCCTAAAACTGGTTAAAAATATATTCTAATTTTTCAATCAAATAAATTATTTTGTTCTATATAAAAGAAGACTTGATTCATGAAGGACCACTCATCAAGATGAACAATCTTCTAAAGAAGCAATCAACCCACAACCGGATGGGATACCGATCTCGTATCGGTGTCAACCGTAGAACAGTACCAATTATATGGATATTGTCTCGGACGTTGTACCAAACTATCTCGATCAAATTGGTTGTACGAGTAATATTCTTACCAAACTATTCAACTCGTCAGAAGCTAATGATCTCAACTCAAGAACATGGAACGAGTTGAATAGTCGAGGGAACGAGTCAGACAAGCTTTTGTCCACGCCCTAAATCGCCTGGGTCATAATAGTTTAGGGTAACATGGAATAATTAAGTCATTAAATAAAACATATATGATGTGATTAAAATGGAAGGAATTGGAATTATGGGAAATAAATACAAATATATATGTATTATGTCAATAATGCATATATATGTATAAGTTAAACAAAATGGGATTTTAAGTCAACACTCTCACTTCATCTTCTTCCTCCATCCGTATCTCTCCTCTCCTTGCGCCATTGTTGAGCTTGAGCTCCACCACTGCTTTTCCACAATTCGCGACCAAACTTCGAGGTAAACCGCTTAAATCGCTCATTGGGTTGTATAAATCGATAATCAAGTCTGCTTTTGGAAGAATCTGTGTATTTTACAAGTAGGAGCATTTGAATTTTTGAGTGAATAGTGTCATATGCTCCTTTAATTGATTTTTCGGTTTCTAAGCGTCCTCGCACTTCCCGGTGCAAGTTAGGAGAATTTTGTGAAAGGTAAGGGCATTTCTGTGTTCAGAATAGAATTCTGATTCCGATAGTGTAATTGGTTCTGTTAGAAGAGGCTCGGTGTGAAAGCCGTTTTTCCCGGCCCGAGCCTCGATTTTGGCGCTATTGTTAGTGTTTGATTCTGTGGACTCTGAATGTGAATTGTGTATCTGTGATTGTTTCTGGACAGGGAGTTGCTTAGAAATTGGGCAGAAACTCACAAATTTCTACCGGGATCGTCAATCGAAAATTCGGATTCGGACTTCATTCGGAGGTAAGGGTTTAGTGTGTGTTTAGGATAATTGCTTGCGTAGCAAGCATACTCGGATATAGACTGAGGCTAGGTTCGGAAGAGGGGAGTGCCCCGATGACGCCGACCTAGTTCCTGGTATAGGCATTGTTGTGCAGGAACCGATTGGGATTCCGATATACCTACGATGGTTATCGATGATTTATATTGATTGACTAATGGGGGTTGCTTCCCCGAGCTGGTACCATGCTCTACCGACCGATTGTGAATGGACGCATGGCCATTGCCGGTTGGACCGGGGCAGATCTCGCCATGGTCCATAGCAAATAATGTTACCGTTTCGATTATGGGTTGAATGTGATAGTGATTGTCCGATTGCAATGTTTATATTTGATTGATTGGGAAGATGCTTGTGTATATCGTATTCGCTCTGCTTCCGATTGCGTGTTCTTTGTATTGACTGCTTAGTAATTGCATCATGTCTATACTTGTTCCCTTACTAAGTTCTTTCGAGAACTTACCCTTATATCTACCGTTTCAGAAAAGGGAAGGAGAAGCAAGTCGCCGAGCAGAGGCGAGGTTGCTAGGACTTGAGGTGCAGCAGCAGTAGCTTCAAGTGGTGCGGTTGGATTCCGCGTGTTCACCACTTGGTTGGTTTCTTGTATTCCAAACTTGGTTCTGGCTCTGTATAACGTACATAACATGAATGTTTAGTTTTGTAAGGTTTGGTTGTGTATATGGTAAGATGGTTTAAGTGTCAAAGTTCAGGTTCGGAACCGTTAAGGTTTGGCGTTAAGTTCTACAGGTTTTAGGTTCAATCGGAGGGCCGGGCGACCCTCCTTGGAGTGGGCGGTCGCCTGACTACTTCCGTAGGAGACAGGGGACCAGGCGAGGGCCGGGCGACCCTCCTTGGAGCAGGCGGTCGCTGACCCCCGGGTTTTGGAGGCAGGAGCCAGGCGACAGCCAGATAACCAGCCTTTGGAGCAAAGCGGTCGCTGGGTCATGCGAGAGGCCAGGCGACCCCTCTCCTCAGGTCAGGCGGTCGCCTGGTCTTCTCAGCTTTGTGGGCAGCGAGTTAGGCGATGGTTCAGGCGACCCGGGCTTGGGCCCGGGCGGTCGCCTGGACCCCGTTTTCGAAATTCTTGATTCTTTTCAACCCCATTCGCGTAGGTAAGTGTCTTGGGGCTTGGTTGAACACTTTGGCTTGGGTTTAAGGTTTTGAGTTAAAGTAGTGAGTGAACTGTCGTCACCCATCTTCCCCCTTACCCCGGTTTTGTTCCGTCCGTTCTCCGTGCGCTTCCGCGGGTGCGGGGTCTGTGGGTCGGGGGTGGGGTGACAATCCTTGTTAGAAGCAATAAGGCATTTCACATTAAAGGAGGATAAATCATCTAGATCAAATGTGTAAACATTTCCACATCTTTTACCAATAAACTTAATGCTATTTGACACTTTATCAACCACATGACATTGGTCTGATTTAAAGGTAACATAATAGCCACTATCACATAATTGACTGATACTCAACAGGTTGTGCTTCAGTCCTTCGACTAGAAGAACATTATTGATTGTAGAGGATCCAATCTTACCAACCTTACCAATACCGAGTACCTGTCCCTTGCTATTGTCACCAAAAGATACTGTACCTCCTTTTCTTGGTGTATAACTGAAGAACTTGCTCCTATCTCCAGTCATGTGCCTTGAACAGCCACTGTCCCAAGTACCATGTATGCTTCTTCAAGACCTCCGATTCAGCGTTAGCCATCGTGCATGTTTCAACCGGTTGACCTGTCTGCAGTTCATAGTCAACAGGTTTACAGCTCTGGAATGTGCAGCTTTCTTCATCATCTATCAGACATATTTGCGCCTCTTCTTCATCATTTGAGGATGATTCCTCTGTATCTGAACAACTATCACTCCATGCTGCCATTCCTTTCAATCCGGGCCTTCTTTTCTTGTCCGAATTCTCTTTTGCTTTTGGAACTACTCTCATTTGCCGGACAATCAAACCGCATATGTCCTTTTCCATTGCATTTGTAGCAAGTTGGAGGTCCAAGGGGCTGCTCCTTTTGTCCTTCATTTGTTGATATCTCCCTTTATACTTGAGCAATTTTTTATTTTTCTTGCTTTCATTGCCGATTCATCACCGGTTTCGTCCTCGCTTTGAGGAGCTTTCTTCTGATTCTTTGGCTTTCAAGGGAATTGACTTTTGTTTCCTATTCATCCTTTCATCTTCTCTATCCTTCATTTCATAAGTCATTAGTTTTCCAAATAATTCATCAACACTAATAGTTTTGATACTACCTCCTTCATTTATGGCTTCAACGGTACTCCTCCAAGTTGAAGGTAGACTCCAAAGAATTTTTCTTACCAATTCTTCATTTGTGTAGATCTTACCATATTGCCGAAGTGGTGTTATGATTTCGTTGAATCTCCTGTGCATGTCTGAAATTGTTTCTTTTGGATCCATTGTAAACATTTCATAAGCTTTGACCAACATGAACATTTTGGTATCTTTGACTTGATCCGTTCCTTCGTAGGTCACTAGTAGCTTATTCCATATCTCATGCGCACTATCACAAACAGAAACAATGTTAAAAACATCAGGAGTTAAAGCACATAAAATCACATTTACCGCCTTTGCGTTCATTGTGCACATTTTGTCATCTTCTGGAGTATAGTCTCTAAGAGGCTTTGGTTCGATTTTTCCATCAGTAGTAACGATGGTTGGAACTTGCGGTCCTGCCTTAATAATCCTCCAGAGATGGTGGTCTTGTGCCTGGATGTGATTTTGCATTCTGGTCTTCCACCAATTGAAGTTTGCGGAATCGAAAGTGGAGGTCTTGATGGATTGTAACCTTCAAGAATCATGCTTGAATCGACGCCATTTGATCTTTGGATCTGAAACCGTGAGGTTTTGTCACGATCACTCACTGATACCAATTGTTGTCCCAAGTACGCAACCAAGAGGGGGTGAATTGGTTGACTCAAAAACGAATCATTTTTCTTAAAACGAAGATATCAAGCGATCTCAACCCGTTTAGAAAAAGCGCGACAAAGAAAGAAGTAAAACGAGAAACCAAATAAAAATGCTGAAAAGAATGACACAATGATTTATAGAGGTTCGGTCTACGACCCACGCCCTCTCCTCAAGTTCACCACTTGAGAGATCCTTCCACTATACTTTAAAACGGTTACACAAACCAAAAGTATACAAAGTTTTCCCGAGGCTCAACTAAAACCTATTTTTGGTTTTCCCAAAGGCTCACCAAAACAACCTAACACTCACCAAAATAGTTTTCCTAAAGGCTCACTAATAACCTAACAAAATCCATGTTTGGTTTTCCCGAGGCTCACCAAAACAAACCTTACATTCTCTTCACGAAGCCTTGCTCTTGATTAAATAGCAGGAGAGAGGAGCGTCCCAACAGCTATTTCTGCTTCTTCTTAATGTAAGATGCGCACGAAAATCTCCATGGAATCACCAAGTTAACGTTTAAATTCAAAGAGGATTACATGAGAGAGTCCTATACAAACACAACTACTTTCCTATCTTCTCTCTAAGTAAACACATCTACTTAGTGGGCCTAAACGCGCACAACCACTTGGGACTTAAAAACGTAACCCGTAAAGTATAATTCATTAAACGAACAAAGTGCATAACTACTAACTTCCCACCAAGCTTTTCTAAGCTTTACATAAACCACCCAAAGCTTTTGTAATCATCAAAATCTTTTTCTTGCAAAGGAAATAATCCAACATCTATGCCCGTGACACATTACAGTGAAAGTAAAAGATTTTACAAAGAAACTAAAAATAAGGGAAGTAATCTTAGAGCCTAGTGGAAATGAGAACAGAGTGGTAAATTCTTTCAACTTTTTTTTTATGAGCTAATTCTCGATTGTCTCCCCCAACTCGTTTTTCTAACACTGAATCTTTTGAATAAGAACATTTTCCCATTTCTTTTGACCCTTTATGTTATCAAGGTTTTAAGAAAGGAAATGCTAGTAAGAATCTTTACAAAAATGTTTACAAACTCTCTCTTATTATAAATTAACTATTTTTCCAAATAATCCAACCAACTGCCTTTGGATAAGAAAAATGGCCATACAAGCTTTTCAATTGGAGAATGTGTGAACAACAGTTTGCTAATATTTTCTTTCTAAAACAGTCCCTCATGGGAGTATTTACCATTACCCAAACTCAGTTCATCACAATTCTTCACCTTTTTGCTTCCCTTCACACTAACTATTTATAGCAACCATATATATATATATATTATATGATCAAGAAGGAGAAAATAGGCTCCACACTTCTTTAGCCCAAAATTAACATAACCATGCTGCTTAGGCCCAAAACACCAGGTGAGCCATTCACCAAACTTGGCCCACTTTGATGTCTGAACTCAACCCAATAACTCTTGAATCACTAATAGCATTTCACTCATTTCACTTTATGAAGCACAAATTAAGCAAAAACAACTGTGATTAATAGATTTGGTCCCAACGGACCACGATAATAAGAAATTATATTCAACATGTCTCATTAATTATTCAAAACCAATTCTATAAGAAATTTATAGTAACCTTCGTCTCGTCCAGTGATCGATCATCGTGTACCAATAACCAATCTATATCCTCATTGTGGATGATTTAGGAACATAATCACTATATTTCGGAGCTCAATCCTGTACTTCATATTCTCTTCCCAGTAGATATCATACGTCTGCTTGCCATTTATTGGACTGCGAAATTGTGCCCACAACTCTTCCTTATTCAGCCTGCACCTAACATCTTCCTCAATCTACAGTAAATGACCAAATAATAAATAAGATTTGATATGTAAGAGGGGATGAATTAAACAAGAGGTGGATGGATTAAAGCTAGGTAGACAAGATATAATAAAATTGATCGACTTAATTAATTTCAAATGACACACATACGTACATACATCAGAGTACTTGGATATATATATATATATATATATATATATATATATATATATATATATATATATATATATATATATATATATATATATATATGGAAGCATGCTTTGGATGTCCAACAGTGAGGTGACAACTATACATGCTGATTATTCAGGAGAATGTGAAGATTCATATGGAGAGTACAGAAAAAAAAAGATTACGAAAAGTACCATAATATTGAGACGATTCACTGCTTGCTCCCTTGTATTCTTATAGTTCTTCAGAAACCCCTCCACTGTTGCAATGTCCATCTTCATCACCTCTAAGTCTTTCCTCAAATTCTGTATCTTGACCTGCAATATTAATTATATCAGTTTTTCATTATGAGTCCTTCTAAACTGATCTTTAAATATTTGTTGCAAAACACACCAATATATATATATATATATATATATAATGATTTGTTGCGTATATACCTTCTGTTTATCCCGGTAATCTTTATCTATCTCTTTCTTGGATTTTTTGTGTTTCCTTTTACTGCTTCCAGGCAGTACTACTTGCCTTGAATCTGGTTCTGGTATGGGGTCGTCTGAAAACAAGATTTCATCATCTGCAAAATATGTACAGATAACTTTTTAGGGGTAAATGACAAGATCAGGATACATACTTTACATAGACATACAAATATATCATATACTTTAAAACAATGCAACTCAAGATGATGGGAAGATCTTGGAAATTAGCCGAAGAAAAACAAATATATGAGCAGCTAATCTATCTATATATAATTGATTAATGTGGATTGATAAAAATATAAAAACCGAGTATCGCCATCATCATTAATTCGCTTTTACCGAAGATACTAATATCCAGGAAGTCATCATCATTATCATCCAAGTCCTCCAAATCTGCATAAACACAACATACATAACATAAATGGTCCACAGGTACTAGAAAAGATTTGTAATTCCAGATTTGAAGTGCTGATTACATACTGGGAAAAGGGTGCGGAAGGCCTTCTTGAATCGGTGGAGCACCTTATGCAAGACTACTTGCCTTAGATATACGAACATTTCCACTATAGTTCGGAGCTCATTCTTGTACATCAAGTTCTCTTCCCAGTAGATATCAAATGTCCGCTTGCCATTTGGACTGCAAAATTGTGCCGACAGCCTCTTCCTTTTTGAGATTGCACCTAACACTTTCATCAATCTACAGTAAATGACCAAATAAATAAGATTTGATATTGATAAAACATGAGGAGCTGGAATCAAAGCTCGTTAGATAAGATATAATAATATATATTTATGGACTAATTAATTTCAAATGACACACAAACATATCACAATACTTGGACATATCGAAGCAATTGGTTGTCCAATATATATGCTTCAACACTCACACCTTTGTCATATATGTTAGGATTAGGTTCAGGTTGATAAAACAGCTACTTGTGCTACAAGTTATATTAGCTCACCCTTAAGGCTTAAGTTTATCTGTAGGCTATTTGTTTTAGTTAAATTAGACTTCTATCATGCTCTGCACTTAGCTTTCAAGTTATTTCTGGCGCATACTACAAGTGTTCTAGGTCTACTTTGTTCTTAATTACAATATATTGGTTTAAATTACTCATTGGTTTTGGCCCTTCAGTTTACTTGGAGAAAAAAAAAACTTACTACTTGAAGAGGGTTTTGACAAATAGAGTTTCTGATATAAGCAACAATAGAATAAACAGGTAGGTGACAACTACATATACTAACCAGGAGAATGGGAAGATTGGTGTGCAGACATAAAAGAGATTATGAAGATTACCATATTAAACAGGCGAAGTATTGCTTGCTCCTTTATGTTCCTATAGTTCTTCATAAACACCCCCAGTTTTGCACAATGCGTCTTCAACTCCTCAATATCTTCTATCGACTTTTGTATCTTGAGCTGCAATATTTATTATATGATCAGTTCCATTATGAGTCATCCTACACTAATTTGTGTTGCAAAATATATTGTTGCGTATATACCTTCTTTCTGTCCCGATAATTCTTATCTATCTCTTTCTTGGATTTCTTGTCTTTCCTTAGACCTGCAGGTACATCTACAACATTCCCGTGTGCAGGAAATTCTTCATGTTTGGGGTCTGAAAACAATAAGTAGAATAATAATTTACAGACTTTACAATTCAAACTTTTTTTCTCTTAACTTCTTTCTAGTTTTTTCCTTAACTTTCCAAAATATCCTAAACTAAATCCATAATTCTAGATTAAGAACAGTCTTGATTTACTTCTATACTAGCTACTAGCATTAATACTATATTTGGTACAAAATAGATCATACTATAGTAGCCTTTTTTTATAAGTTGTCATGACAACATTCTTGCATCTTTCATATCTAATTTACTTAGTAAATGCTAGATATAGTTGCTTTATCAATCACTTACACACTATTCTACTCAAAACATGTTATTTACTCAAACTTAAGTTATTTACTCACCTTGTTTTTCGGTCAAAGAGAATGGCTAGGTGTCAAACTTTTAATGAAAGGTGTGTGCAGATATGATATTAAAGCAATTGTTGTTAACATCTCCAATCTTATAAATAGAACCATTAATGATTAATCTTATCCTTTGCTGAAATGATGCGATTTACTTTACTTAATTAGTAATGGGCACCAACATCCGAATCAGAGTTCAAACAATTATTTACCGTTAATTTGCAAAAGAAACAATCACACAAATAAAGCGAGAAATATTAACTTCATTAAATTGTTTGATAATCTGCAAAAGTAATGAATATTAGTAACAATTAGTTGAAGAAATGACCAGAGTAGGCAATAGATGACGCACTATAACTCTGTAAGGCGGCGGAGAGGGTAGTGAAGTGTCACTTTCATATTTTAGGGGTTATGTTTCATTTATATCATAAATCAAAGGCCGATAGATTCAAGTAAGTACAAATAACTTTGTAGGGGCAAATAACAAACTCAATATCTCGTATTTTACATAGACATACAAATATGGAGTATTAAACAATTATATACCATGCATTTGCGAAAGAAACAATCACACAAACAAAGCAAGAAATATTACCTCTAAAATATTTTCTGATAACTGCAAAAAGAAATGAAAATAAGTAAAAATTAGTAGAAATGACCAGAGTAGGCAACGGATGACGCACTATTTATAAGGCAGTTGAGCTGAGCAGGTAGTGAAGTGTCAACTTTTCATATTTTTAGGGGTTAAGTTTCATTTATATCATAGATCAAAGCTAGGCGATAGATTCAAATAAGTACAGATAACTTTGTAGGGGCAAATGACAAATGCAGGATCCATACTTTACATAGACATACAAATATATCCTATACTTTAAAACAGTTCAATAAGGCAGCTCAAGATGATGGGAAGATCTTGGAAAGCCAACGAAAAACATGTGTATGAGCAGCTAATCTATATGTGGATTGATAAAAATATAAGAACTGATCGAGTATCATCATCTTTAATTCGTTTTACTGTGTTTTGTAGCATCCACCAAGTGATCAATGTTGAAGTCCATTGGCTCCATTTCAAGATCTGCATACCATAAATGGTCTACATTACATAACATAATAGTATACACCTGTAAATATTTGTAATTTAGATTGAACTGATTACATACTGTGATAAGGCCGTTTCACCGGCAGCTTGGAAGAACTTGAGCTTGTAGCTTGTCCGACCGCCGCCGTCAAGTTGTTGTTGTTGTTGTTGTTGTCAACGTTGACCGGCGGAAGATCACCTTCCAAATATGAAGAAAACACCAAGGATTTCATTGGCTGGTATGAATCAAGACTTGTAATCCAACAAACTTGTGGTGTGGGGTCCGTGAAAACAAGATATATATAGGTAGTGAAGTGTCAACTTACAAATGTTAGGGGTTGAGTTATATCATAGATCAAAGCTAGGCGATAGATTCAAATACACAAGTACAGATAACTTTGTAAGGGGCAAATGGAAAATGCAGGATCCTTACTTTACATAGACATGCAAATATATCCTATACTTTAAAACAGTTCAATAAGGCAGCTCAAGATGATGGGAAGATCTTGGAAAGCCAACGAAAAACATGTGTATGATCAGCAGCTAATCTATATGTGGATTGATAAAAATATAAGAACTGATCGAGTATCATCATCTATAATTCGTTTTACTGAGTTCTGTAGCATCCAGCGAGTGATCAACATTGTCCACTGGCTCCATTTCAAGACCTGCGTACATATACAACATACTACATAACATAAATGGTCTACAATACATAACATAAAAAGTATACACCTGTGAAGATTTGTAATTTAGATTGAACTGATTACATACCGTGATAAGGCCGTTTCACCGGCAACTTGGAAGAACTTGAGCTTGTAGCTTGTCCGACCGCCGCCGTCAAGTTGTTGTTGTTGTTGTCAACATTGACCGGCGGAAGATCACCTTCCAAATATGAAGAAAACACCAAGGATTTCATTGGCTGGTATGAATCAGTACTTGTAATCCAACAAACTTGTGGTGTGGGGTCTGGTGAAAACAAGATATATATAGGTAGTGAAGTGTCAACTTACAAATGTTAGGGGTTGAGTTATATCATAGATCAAAGCTAGGCGATAGATTCAAATACACAAGTACAGCTAACTTTGTAAGGGGCAAATGGCAAATGCAGGATCCTTACTTTACATAGACATGCAAATATATCATATACTTTAAAACAGTTCAATAAGGCAGGCAGCTCAAGATGATGGGAAGATCTTGGAAAGCCAACGAAAAACATGTGTATGATCAGCAGCTAATCTATATGTGGATTGATAAAAATATAAGAACTGATCGAGTATCATCATCTATAATTCGCTTTATCGAGTTCTCAGTAGCATCCAAATGAGTGATCAACATTGTCCACTGGCTCCATTTCAAGACCTGCGTACATATACAACATACTACATAACATAAATGGTCTACAATACATAACATAAAAAGTATACACCTGTGAAGATTTGTAATTTAGATTGAACTGATTACATACCGTGACGAGGCCGTTTCACCGGCAGCTTGGAAGAACTTGAGCTTGTAGCTTGTCCGACCGCCGCCGTCAAGTTGTTGTTGTTGTTGTTGTTGTCAACGTTGACCGGCGGAAGATCACCTTCCAAATATGAATAAAACACCAAGGATTTCATTGGCTGGTATGAATCAGTACTTGTAATCCAACAAACTTGTGGTGTGGGGTCTGGTGAAAACAAGATATATATAGGTAGTGAAGTGTCAACTTACAAATGTTAGGGGTTGAGTTATATCATAGATCAAAGCTAGGCGATAGATTCAAATACACAAGTACAGCTAACTTTGTAAGGGGCAAATGGCAAATGCAGATCCTTACTTTACATAGACATAAAAATATATCATATACTTTAAAACAGTTCAATAAGGCAGTAGCTTCAAGATGATGGGAAGATCTTGGAAAGCCAACGAAAAACATGTGTATGATCAGCACTAATCTATATGTGGATTGATAAAAATATAAGAACTGATCGAGTATCATCATCTATAATTCGCTTTATCGAGTTCGTAGCATCCAAATGAGTGATCAACATTGTCCACTGGCTCCATTTCAAGACCTGCGTACATATACAACATACTACATAACATAAATGGTCTACAATACATAACATAAAAAGTATACACCTGTGAAGATTTGTAATTTAGATTGAACTGATTACATACCGTGACGAGGCCGTTTCACCGGCAGCTTGGAAGAACTTGAGCTTGTAGCTTGTCCGACCGCCGCCGTCAAGTTGTTGTTGTTGTTGTTGTTGTCAACGTTGACCGGCGGAAGATCACCTTCCAAATATGAAGAAAACACCAAGGATTTCATTGGCTGGTATGAATCGATTTGTAATCCAACAAACTTGTGGTGTGGGGTCTGGTGAAAACAAGATATATATAGGTAGTGAAGTGTCAACTTACAAATGTTAGGGGTTGAGTTATATCATAGATCAAAGCTAGGCGATAGATTCAAATACACAAGTACAGCTAACTTTGTAAGGGGCAAATGGCAAATGCAGATCCTTACTTTACATAGACATGCAAATATATCATATACTTTAAAACAATTCAATAAGGCAGCTCAAGATGATGGGAAGATCTTGGAAAGCCAACGAAAAACATGTGTATGATCAGCAACTAATCTATATGTGGATTGATAAAAATATAAGAACTGATCGAGTATCATCATCTATAATTCGTTTTACTGAGTTCTGTAGCATCCAGCGAGTGATCAACATTGTCCACTGGCTCCATTTCAAGACTCGCGCATATATACAACATACTACATAACATAAATGGTCTACAATACATAACATAAAAAGTATACACCTGTGAAGATTTGTAATTTAGATTGAACTGATTACATACCGTGACGAGGCCGTTTCACCGGCAGCTTGGAAGAACTTGAGCTTGTAGCTTGTCCGACCGCCGCCGTCAAGTTGTTGTTGTTGTTGTTGTCAACGTTGACCGGCGGAAGATCACCTTCCAAATATGAAGAAAACACCAAGGATTTCATTGGCTGGTATGAATCAGTACTTGTAATCCAACAAACTTGTGGTGTGGGGTCTGGTGAAAACAAGATATATATAGGTAGTGAAGTGTCAACTTACAAATGTTAGGGGTTGAGTTATATCATAGATCAAAGCTAGGCGATAGATTCAAATACACAAGTACAGCTAACTTTGTAAGGGGCAAATGGCAAATGCAGGATCCTTACTTTACATAGACATGCAAATATATCATATACTTTAAAACAATTCAATAAGGCAGGCAGCTCAAGATGATGGGAAGATCTTGGAAAGCCAACGAAAAACATGTGTATGATCAGCAACTAATCTATATGTGGATTGATAAAAATATAAGAACTGATCGAGTATCATCATCTATAATTCGTTTTACTGAGTTCTCAGAAAGCATCCAAATGAGTGATCAACATTGTCCACTGGCTCCATTTCAAGACTCGCGCATATATACAACATACTACATAACATAAATGGTCTACAATACATAACATAAAAGTATACACCTGTGAAGATTTTTAATTTAGATTGAACTGATTACATACTTTGATGAGGCCGTTTCACCGGCAGCTTGGAAGAACTTGAGCTTGTAGCCTGTCCGACCACTGCCGTCAAGTTGTTGCTGCTGCTGTTGTCAACGTTGACCGGCAGAAGATCATCTTCCAAATATGAAGAAAACGCTAAGGATTTCATTGGTTGATATGAATCAGTACTTGTAATCCAACAAATGAAGTGAATGAGTACTTTACCAGCTTGTGGTGGAGACAGAGTAAAGTTGAAATGTTCATTGACCTCTCCCGGAGACCACATTGTACTGGACTAGACTATGTTGGTGGCGGCGGTGCTGGTGACGAAGGTATGGGTGAAGCTTTCGTTGAAACCCTAGAAATTTTCATCAGAGGAGAGCAAATATTTATTGGTTCGAATGAGCTGACGATCTCTTGCGAGCTAAGTTCCTATCTCGCGCGTCGTTGACCGATGTGTCGTTCTTCTTCTTCTGAGTTCGGATACTTGGTTGAGGATGGCCTATCTGTGCTTATAATATCCAGCAAAAGTCCTTGAGGTTTTTCATGGGAGACAGTTTACCCATCAAGTTTGCAAACCGCCAGTCACTTACGTTTCCTTTCCTTTGCATGCATCATCAACTTTTCAGTCCTTAACTACATTTATTATCTACACTCTTTAGTTCTTATCGAAAAAAACAAAAAATGTAAACATTGTTGACATATAAAACGCAACTTCAAGCCTAAAAGTTTTCCCATTTAACGATAAGTTTATAAAATTTCGGAGATTGATGTGCAAATGAGTGAGAAATAAAACATATATATATATATATCCTCAAGAGCATCTGCATTAGATATCCTTGCATCATCTAATGATTTGTTATTGTGCTCCGCAAGTGAGCAATTAGATCATAATGCCCATATAGTTTATCTGTAACCCTTTCACCAAGGGCCGGTTTGAACTTCCACCACCTCCTCCCAGTTCAGAAAGACACAGTTTTGGCTTTACCTGCGAACCGTACTATGGGCTAAAAAGTGACAGAGAGCGTGTCATGGTGAATTCTAGTTGTAGGTGTTAGTATTATATGCCCAAAATTGATTAGTCTAGGGACTAATGTGCAAATTCTAATAAGATTAGAATTACCGGTGGGCTATAAATATTATCATATGTGGAATAGTTCCATTAATCCTAGAACACATTCTCTACACAAAACCCTAGGTCTCTCAACACGTCTGATTTCATTCTGCTAGTACATAATTGTCGTAATGGTGCGTCGATCGTGTGGATCAATTTTAGAGGAGTTACACTTGGAGCTCTCGCGAATCAGGTTCCGGTTTACTGTTTCATGTTTCCGCTGCATGCATATGATGCAATTGATCATTATATTATCCAACAGTGGTATCAGAGCCTGGTTATGTTATGATTTTAGCATGTTTATGTGATCTTAATGATTAAAATTGTTTAGACATTGAAATTGCATGAACCCTAGGTCATAATGTGATATATTCTTTTATTTAAGACATTATTTGATGTTTGTTGTTGCTGAAAATCATTAGCAAACATAATTTTCGGCCTAAAATCAAAGATTTTGAATGATTTAAGAGTTAAATTGCTAATCTGGGTAATTAATTGTTAATCCCGACTTTTCTCCCGCCCTGCGCTTCACGCTTCGCTTTCAACCGGGCTGCTTTCTTGATTTCCCTCAAGGACACCTTTGCACAAATCCCCCATGTTTTCTGGTGGACTTCTATCCAGTGAGCCGATTTAGGCACCTTCCTTTTCCCCTTCCTTCTTTTCAACGGATAGCCTCTCACCACCGTAGGGCAATTCTCGGACGATTTGATGGAGGAACCCGTACCTTCTGTTTCAGAGTTCAACTCCTTCGCAAGTCTCTGCCGCAAGTGAGCCATTTCATTTCTGGCCATCTCCTGGATCGGCTGGGCATCTGCTTCACAGCCCACCTCCTCCCTATTAGCCCTTAGTGCATCTCCCAGCTTATAACTTAAATGGCCCATAAATGGCCCATCACCCTCCAGGTCCATATGTCTCGCAGGCCCTTTCCCCATTCTCCTCGCTCCAGCTTCTCCAATTGGGCCTCTTCCCTCCTCATGGAAGGCAGGCCCACACCCAAGCTGGCCCGTTTGAGATTGAGTCTGGGGTATCACCTCCTCAGACTTTGAGCTCCCAAATCCTTCCACTTCAACAGCTTTTTCTGAGACTCCGCCGCCCTCCTTGTGCTGTTCCGTCCCCTCCTTATAGCCCAGGTCAACCGAAAAGTCACCATCATCCCTTCTTTCACCCCTCTTTACCTGATCCTGTTCGTCCTGTTCCTCGTTTTCCGAGGGAGCTTTTCGATTGTGGGAAAGCTGACACGTCTTGGAAACCGCATCAGACTCCGATTCCCACTCCTCCTCCCTAGCGTCTTCCGACAACCACCCCTCCTCCTCCGTCTCCTCTTCCTCCGATTCGGAGTCAACCAGCACGACCGGCGACCCAAAACGGTGTCCAACGTCCACCACGTCGCCGAAATCTTCAACCACAGTCACCGAGAACGTGTTTTCTCCAGCGGTAAGGTTTACTGTCGCTCTAATCAACTCCAGCCGAGACGTCCAAATACGAACTCGTCCCGCGAAGAATTGAGACCTTTGCCTCGTACAATCGTCAATCTCCACCACCTTGCCCCAGATTTGTGCTATTTTCTCAAACGTTTCCGAGTTCCAGACGTGCAGAGGCACCCCTGGAATGGAGAGCCAGAGTAACCTCCCTGTCGGGGTCAGGTCCTTTTCAATGGACCATGGAGAAATCTCCAAGAACCAGTCCAGGAGTTTGAGACTACCATTCTGAAGAACAAGATCTCTTCTACTTTCCGACTCACAATCAATTAGGACTCTCAAACCCCCTAAGTACTTCGCTGTACACCCTTGAAACCCTTCCCTTTCCAACAACAGATTTAAGTGTCCCAGCAAATCCACCTGTTTAGCCTCCCCTACTAAACAATGCCTTAACCAACCAACCTCATCCTCCTTATACACTGCCTACACCCTAAACGCGTCTTCCTTCCCTTCCACCGGTTTTGAGCTAGCTCTGTCTAAGTCTTTCAAAATAGAGGCATACGTTTGATGTTGTCTGAAGGTTCCACCCTTCTGATCCCTGGGAATTAACATCTTGTTTGCACCTTTTTGGTGGTCCGATTGAAATCCACCACTCTTCCTAAACTCTGTCTTCCCACGTTGAAATCTGGACACATTGACCCTTAACACTGATTCTCCCACAGCTACGCCTCGTAACCTTCGCACCAAGTCTTCAGCATCATGGACCCCTTTAAATCTCATAAAACCAAACTTCTTCCCTTCTCTAGATCTTTTAAACGGTATGAATATATCAATCACCTGTCCAAATCTCAAGAAGTGCTTCCACATACTTTCTCTTGTCCACTCCTCTGGAAAATTGGTAAAGAAGAAACTCATCCCGGCTGAATCCAGAACCCTGATGAACTCTTTGCTCGGAAGATAGCCCCTGTTCCCTGGACCTTGTCCACGCCCGCGTCTGAAGTTTTCTCTCTCACTCATCTCTCTCTCAAATTTTTCTCTCTCACTCATCTCTCTCTCATAGAACTTTTCGTCTTGAGTTAGGTCCTTAGTAGTAGTAATTTCTAGCTAGCTACAGATTTTAAACTCTTTCTCAAGCTCTTAATTGTCTCTTGAATTCTTTTTATAGTACTTTTCTCCCGCCCCTGCGCGTCGTTGACCGATGTGCCTATCTTCTTCTTCTTCTTCTTCTAAGTTCAGATAATTGGTTGAGGATGGCCAATCTTTGCTTAAAATCCAGAAAAAGTCCTTAAAGTTTGTCATGGGAGACAGTTTACCCATCAAGTTTACAAACCGCGCCACTCACTACCCTCAATATCAATACGTTTCCTTTCCTTTGCTTTGCATGCATCATCAACTTTTCAGTCCTTAACTACTCCATTTATTAACTAACTACACTCTTTAGTTCTTATCAAAACAAAAACAAAAAACTACACTCATTAGTTTTATTAGTTATCAATAGTGACACTATCTGTTCACAAGCAGGTTAGGTTAGGTACTTGAGTCTGTGTGTAGGTTTTAGAAGTAAAGGTGAAATCTGTATTCTAGTTCGTATCTTAGAACATATTTGTCAATAAGCCTATTATTTTTACACCTTCTTCATTCTCATTTCCTTTTTCTTACCCCATAGACACCAACCGCCACTTTAGTACTGGAGCGCAGCTTATCTGTCGTAATTTCTCTCTCTCTCTCTTTCGTTTTCTTTTTTTCTTTTTTCTTTTTCGGTTTTTTGAGTGAATTTGTTTATAAACATTTCACCCATATATACTTCTGGACTTGTCCCATTAGCGTGAAAATCTATATAAAGATTTTACAAAGAATCCTATAAAATAAGGAAAGTAACCGTAGATGAAATTAATGAGAACAATGGTATATTCTTGCACCCTTTAAATCATCTCCCCACTTACTCCTTTTTTGTCGCTGCACGTTGGTCGCCGATCATCGCCGCTCGCTGGTCGTTGCTACTCGGTTGATCGTCGTTGCACGTTGCTCGTCGATCTTCGGTGCTCGCCGATCGCCGATGCTTGCTGTTCACGATCCCCGATCGTTAGTGTTCATTGTTCGTGATCAGTGATTATCGTTGCTCGTCGTTCGAGATTGCCGATCATCGCTGCTCACCGACATTCGCCGATAGTTGCTTCTCATGTTGGAGCTCGCCAATTCACCGATCATTGCTCGCCACTGATAGTACGGCTCTCTGTAACAACTGTGAAACAAAGAAAATTAATGATTTTAGGAGGGTTATAATAATAAAATAACTTTACTATGTGTAGGTGCGCATATGCGCACCATATAATTGATATTTTTTTGGGTGATCATCTTCATTTATTAATGACTCATCATTAGTAACCATCACCGACACTCATTTCATCACATTTCTTCACCTTTTCTGCTTAGCGGGCAGGACACTTGTGTAGCCCAAATTAAGACTACCATTCAATACTATTTCGGCCCCAAACACCAGCGGCCCATTCACCAAACTTGAATCACCACACTAACATGAAGGACTCGTCTTCTGCTTCACCCAAACACTCTTCGGCTTCACCTCAACATCTCCGCATGTTTACGGCGTTTCAGTGACCAGTGCGGATCCTGACCAGGTATCTCATTCTTCGTTTCAGGGATCTTGTATGAGATTGACATGTCTTCTGGACTGGAATCGTAGGGTTTAGGATTTTTAACTTTCACAACTGTACAGTGGTTAGCAGATATTTTGAACAGATTATCTGCTGCAGTTTCATTACTTGAAAAAAAAACTAGTTTCTTTTGAATTTGTTTCTATTTTCATTTGAAAAAAAATCATATACTATATTAGTTGCTTTTTGTTCTGCTGTCATGTCAGTGGTGATCAATAACAGATCAGAAGAACAAAGGAGTTGAGTGCAGCAGCAGCAGCAGTTCTACCATTAGTTGGCTGAAAAGTTGCTGCTTCATGTCTGGTTTGGGTATTAACGATCGTTTTAGTGATGACATGCTGATGCAAATTCTGTGTCACCTCCCTGTCCAATCAGCTGTGGCCTGCAAATTAGTCTGCAAACGCTGGCTCTCCTTATATCAAGTCACGCCGTTGTTAGTTGTTTCGTATCTGCACACCATTGTAGTCATCGCAGCAGGATTACATCATCCCGTGGAAGCTCAAGGGCGCTATTCCTCTTATCTTCTGAACTTCCCAGTTCTGACATTTCTTTGAGCTTCCTTCCCTATCGCAGCAGCAGCACGAAATCCTCAAGAACATCTCCATTCAAGATCCTTGCATCATCTAATGACTTGTTATTGTGCATGTGCCTGCAAGTGAGGAATTGGATCATAATACCATATATTTTATCTGTAACCCTTTCACAAAGGGCTGGTTTGAACTTCCCCCACCTCCTCCCACTCGTAAAGACACAGCTTTGGCTTTACCTACAAACCGTACTATGGGGTAAAAGGTGACAATGAGCGTGTCATGGTGAATTCTAGTTGTAGGTTTAGAGTGGTGCGGCTTAAACTCCTAAAGGGATTGATTATGGAGCCACCATTTACGATTCGGTTATTTTCTCTCGAAACGGCAATGAACAACAACAATGATGCACTATCCATTCAAATTTCAGCCTGCCTGCTCTACATCGCATAATGGATTGTTGTACTGGATGTGTTATGGACCTTATGGTGGAGTAGTAGTCATGATCCCTACAACAACAAGGTATGTTATGCTATTGATCGTCCTCAAGAGCGATTTTCTATTAGTCTTTTCAGCACAACGTCCAAGTGACGCCGAGAAGGCGGAAACACTGCCTTTTCTTGTGCCCACAAAGCTAAAGATTTGATACGGCTGTCCAAGGCGGACTGCTTCTTGTCGCTGTCCCTGTACAGCACCAAGTTGCCGTAGTATACAGTGCTGACATGTAAGTATTTTTCCGCCAGCCACATAATGAGATCTCTGATAGTAGGGTTGACCTTGAGCATGTGCTGTGACTAGGTTGATTTTTAATTGGTGCTTTGAATGGGCAGGATGATTATAGCCACATGGATCTGATTGCTCCTCTTCCTAACTTGAGGGCGAAGAGCTGCTACATTGAACAAGTCCACTGGCTTCATGCAAAAAAAATCATTGCTAGAGAAGTCATATCAGCCTTTGGGAATACCATAGCCATGGCAACAGGTTTGGTCTGCCTTGAACTTTATAAACTTTTGGATGGAGAAGGTCACCCTTATCGTAATACATATGCCAACTTATCTACGCTTGAGTTCTCCATTACACAGCCAAAATTACCGATGGTGTTCAAGTGCTTAAAAGAGAGCTGGACTCGATGGGATAGGTGGGAGTTGAAAGGCAACCCTACTATCAAAGATCTCATAATGTGGCTGGCGAAGAAATACTTACATGTCAGCACCGTATCCTACGGCAACTTGGTGTTGTATAGAGACAGCGACAAGAAGAAGCAGTCTGCCTTGGACCGCTGTATCAAATCTTTAGCTTTGTGGACACAAGAAAAGGCAGTGTTTCCGCCTTCTCGGCATCACTTGGACGTTGTGGAGGATGGTCGGAATGGAAATCAAGACGATCTTTATAAAATTTGCCTCCCTATGATATCCATTTACTTTGCTTAAACCATTCACTGACTCTACTCCTTCCCTCTGCATGAATGCTTAAACATTATATGGAAATCAAGACGATCTTTATAAAATTTGCCTCCCTATGATATCCATTTACTTTGCTTAAACCATTCAGAGTAGAGTCAGTGAATGGTTTAAGCAAAGTAAATGGATATCATAGGGAGGCAAATTTTATAAAGATCGTCTTGATTTCCATTCCGACCATCCACCACAACGTCCAAGTGACGCCGAGAAGGCGGAAACACTACCTTTTCTTGTGCCCACAAAGCTAAAGATTTGATACAGCGGTCCAAGGCAGACTGCTTCTTCTTGTCGCTGTCTCTATACAACACCAAGTTGCCGTAGGATACGGTGCTGACATGTAAGTATTTCTCCGCCAGCCACATTATGGGATCTTTGATAGTAGGGTTGCCTTTCAACTCCCACCTACCCCATCGAGTCCAGCTCTCTTTTAAGCACTTGAACACCATCGGTAATTTTGGTCATGTAATGGAGAACTCAAGCGTAGATAAGTTGGCATATGTATTACGATAAGGGTGACCTTCTCCATCCAAAAGTTTATAAAGTTCAAGGCAGACCAAACCTGTTGCCATGGCTATGGTATTCCCAAAGGCTGATATGACTTCTCTAGCAATGATTTTTTTTGCATGAAGCCAGTGGACTTGTTCAATGTAGCAGCTCTTCGCCCTAACCGAGGAGCAATCGGATCCATGTGGCTATAATCATCCCGCCCATTCAAAGCACCAATTAAAAATCAACCTAGTCACATCACATGCTCAAGGTCAACCCTACTATCAGAGATCTCATTATGTGGCTGGCGGAAAAATACTTACATGTCAGCACTGTATACTACGGCAACTTGGTGTTGTACAGGGACAGCGACAAGAAGCAGTCCACCTTGGACAGCCGTATCAAATCTTTAGCTTTGTGGGCACAAGAAAAGGCAGTGTTTCCGCCTTCTTGGCGTCACTTGGACGTTGTGGTAGATGGTCAGAGTGGAAATCAAGATGATCTTTATATAATCTGCCTCCCTATGATATCCATTTACTTTGCTTAAACCATTCACTGACTCTACTTCTCCTTCACTTTGCATGAATGCTTAAACATTGTATAGGAGTTACAGAAAATGATTTAAGAGAATGAAACCAAAAATAAAACTAAAAAGGAATACCTTATCTAGCTAAATAGGCTTCATCCTAAAGCCTAGGGGGAGTACCCTTGTGCATCTCTCGAACTTCCAACTTAGGTCATCCACCAATGCAGTGCGTGGACTAGCAACTTTATGTTCTCGTCTTTTTTTTTTGTTCAAGGAAGACTAAAAGCTTTCTCTTTGGGCTTATATTCTGGGAACTTCTCTTTGGGATGAAAAGAATAATAGACCTCCTCTTGGGGCTTAAATTTTGGCACCTTCACTTTACTAATAGACCTTGCCAACACCTTAGGCTCCTTCACCCAATCAGGGATTGGGATGTTAAAAGTTTCAGCTCTGAGTATAGATGCTGACATAATGAAGTTGAGATGACTTGGTTCTTTATTGGAGTACTTTAGTGGTTCCGCAAAACTCTTTGGACCAGACCAAAATGGAGCACCGGTGTTAGTAGCAGCCCCTAACGGAAATGTGTAGACCAGTTGTTTGACACGGTTTACAAAATACTCTTCAAACCTGGAAAACATACAGAAACATGTCAGAATAAGTAACTTATGAAACTAAAAATGTAAAAGATCTCACACTAAAGAAATCACCTTAACCGCGCCCACGTAATACAGTCCTCAAATGTCCTCCCATTGTCAAGGCACTGAAGTATACTTTCCAGTTTATCCCTTGCCTGCGAATAAGCACCAGTCTTTATTGCAGCAGTGTACTCCTCTGGGTTTGTAAGATATCCATTCACTTCTCTTGGAATTTTCTCAAACCAATCCTCAAACATGGAGCGAGCCCACGTGAGACAAAGATCAATAGTATGCGGGAATGAGCGGGCAGTGCAAAGAGCTGTCTGTCTCTCAGTTAGACGGGAAATAGCCATCTGAGTGTAGCACTCAGCACCAAGAGCTCCAGACTCTAGAAGAGGTTTCATGAAATACAAGCACCCCTGACCTACATAAAGTCCAGCACTCACATTGTCTGATGCATTAATGACACCGGTCAGATTTTGCCAGAAATCATCGTCGAAAACATTCTCAGTTTCCAGACCCACATGCTCTTAAAAAACTTGGATATTAAAGCGAGGATTGATGGGAGCAGCAGCAGATGCAGCAACATTGGATTTAGCCTGCCCAATGTTCAAGTCACGGAAAAGGAACTGGCAGCTCAGATCATTTTTTTTTTTAATTACTTCAGCATCAGTGATTGTTAGCTTCCCCTGACTGCCGCATGAGGCTCCCATCAGAGCAAAATTCTTTAAGAATTCAGACCCTAAGGCACCAGATCCAACTACAAAAACTTGTGCATCCTCTATTTTCTTTTCAAGCTTCGCACCAAATACTGAGATTTGCGCATCATAACGGCTATTCTGTGGTTTAAAATCACTGGAATCCACCGGTTCAGTGGGTAATGATTCAGCAGAGTCAAAGTAAAAGAACTGGCAGAAGTCATGGAAAGGAAAAAGAAGAAAAGAAAAGGGCAGCATTATATGACAAGTGACAAAGAAAAAACATGATCTAGAACCAAATAAAAGAACAATATGAACTATGAAGGAATGAAAGGACAGGAGAGAGGGTAAAGCAATATACATAGCCCTTACACATGGACAAATTAAATTCGTATATGCCAATATACATAGCCCTTAAAAATAAAAATATTTAATTAACAATGACCTATAAACCAAAGAAATTTGAATCATAGATCCATTCACACAATAATGGATTGAGCAAGCAGGTTAATCTTCGCAACAGATCACTTTCACTACAGCATGATGGCTGAAGCAAAAGCAAATGGTAACAAGTAGCAAATACAAAACAACAGCAGACGGTGCAATACTTCTACTAATCCATACTTACAATCTGCTGATTATACTTTGGATGGTGCTATGTCAAGCAACAACTTGGTGTCAAGCAATAAGAGACAGAGACAAAGAAGTGAACGACACAGGGAGCACACAACCAAATGATCATTTCAGAAGCGGAGAACACTAATATGTACCTGATTTGGAGGGCGGCATTGCCCCGAACACGCTTTCACAACTTCCTGCCCTACAAAACCACCAAACATGGTGGCCATAGGATTCAGAACAGCCCTAGAACCATAGGCAAAATCCCTAAGAAGTTTTGGGTTAACATCATCTAACTTCCAATCCCTCAAGCTATCATTGATGCTAGTAGCAAAAGATATAAGCTGCTGAGCATCTTCTTCTGCACCAGCAACTGGGAAGCGACCCACCTTAGAAACAAAACTGCCCAACGCATGGAATGCCAAATGCAAAAGGGGTGGGCGGTCAGACTTTGAGGAATCGCTTAAAAGGAACTCACCGGGATCTTTAAGTGCATCCCTAAGCGGTTTAAAATTTAGATCTTTTGGTCGTGTCACCTGTCTAACAATGCCACCTTTCACATAGGCACCAAACTTTCTTGTATCCTCCTCGAGAATGAATGCATAACTAGTTACAAAATTAATTTTCCTTGGATTTCCATCATTCAGTTCCGTCATCCCACGAATTTCAGAGAATACAACTAGATCCCCATTCTGAAGCTCTGATCTTTCACCAGTATCATATTCCACATAAGCTAAATTTCCACTGTGAATACTTGTAATAAAGTGTCCCTCTCCATCAACGTCCGGCAGATCCAAAGTCACGAAAAATAGAACCAAACAAGCCTCTAATTTCACTCTTAATAAAGGCAATGGGAGGTTGATGAGAATGGCAATAATCATCGAACTCCAAAGCTCTCTCGAGACTTATATCAATGAAGACAACTGCCTACCATAACAGATACATAATTAAGATATACTTTAGCCAATAAATATTAAATTGGAAAACGGAACTAATTTCGAATATATAAAAGCACTCCAAAATGACCAAATACGCCCGTTCATGAAAATAACAGATACTCCGTACAATTTATTCCTTTGAGACAAACAGTTCCAATTTATGCTGAGTGAAATGACAGGAATCTAAATAAGATATAAGACACACAAAGAATGCTGCTCTCGATATTGTATGTAAAATTAAAGTAAGAATATTCAGGACATTCAGGCAACGACCTGATAGAAGAAGGCTAGGCTGCGTTATAGGACCCCCACCTCCTTCGGACAGTTTCTGATCCTACTTGCCTCTATATGGCTTAATCACCAGTTAGCATGGGACATCCACACATATATTAACTAGTTCAACGAAACTAGTTTGTTGCACATGTTTATGGTTATAATCAAACATGACTAATGACCTGAACTTAAGCAAAGGGTGGCTACAACTACAGCAAACCCTTAAGGACAATCTAGTTTGAAGTAAGTTGCTTGCAAATGTTTAAAATCGAAATCAAACATGACAGAGGAATCCCTCAAACTTGACGAAACAATAACTTCAGTTATAGGAAATTATTAGATGAAGTAAGAGAACTAGATCCTGCAGGCACGGATGTGGAAAAAAAATGATCAACGGAGATGATGTTAAGTACCTGGAAATCTGAAAGTGCTCTTTTGTTAGCTTTGTGGTTAATTTAGAAACTACCACAGCGTTGTTTAGCTCTTGCAGCGTCTGCACAGAAGCAATAGCCCTGTTTTTACCGACATCATTCTTTCAGAAAGTGAAATTGCTTGACATGTCCCACAGCTCAACAAGATCCTCATCATGCAGGGTCACCGATTTTACACCAGCAAGTATAAGATTCTTCGCTGCAAGACATGCAAGGCAGGATTAAGTTATAGCTCTTCTGATCATAATCATCATGCTGCAGATTGATCCCTACTATGTTGACCTCAGTGACATGATATTTATAGTATCAATTAATTAACTAAATTTAGCTAACACTACAAATTCATAGAAAAAAGCTCTTCCAATCCAAATATCAGAACAGAAGGAAAGCTACACTTTATAAGCACTTACCGATTTCAGCGCCAAGGCCGTTGATTCCTGAGATGAGGACATTTGAGCCAAAAAGACGCTTCATAGTCTCACGGCCATAAACTGCAAGCTGGCGGCTATGAAGATCCTCATCGATCTCCGAGTGGTTGACATCGCCAGGAGCCATGATCTTGTGCTGAAGCAAACTACTGCTGCTATCTACAACAGGAGTCGCACTGTTAGTCGAGTTGGGATCGGCGGGGGCAGGCACACAATGCTTCTTGAAGGCTAGGCTGTTGCTACTATCGGAGGCTTTATGATTGTTGTTTTCACTGTGTCCTTCTACAACCGCTCCTTCGCCAGCTCGCTTTCTAGGAAGCATATAGAGAAGCAAGCTGCCCAAAACCCCACAAACAAACCCCCATCGAAACCCCCACAAACAAACAATCATAAAGAGATTGTTGATCTTTTATCATCCGTAACAAAGAGAACCCCAAGAAAGCACGGAACCCGGACGACAAACCCTAACCCCAACCTGAGAACTAATCTTGGTGGCATGATAACAATTCTTTGATCAACTTTAGCAAAATGAGACAGGGATGAAGAAGAAACCTACCGATTAGGACTCTGATTAGCCGACGAATGGTATCTACCAGAAGGAGCGGTAGATCTTTTATCTCTGTAATCTGAGAGCTTTTTCTTTTCGTTTTCTTGCTTTGAGTCGAGTCGAGTCGTGTCTATCAAATTTCAGGGTCGCGGTGAACGTGAGATGAACTGAGCCGAGGTTTATATGGAGAAATAAAAGGCCCTTTTCTTTTTAACGGATTTGCCAGGTCATGCAGCTCAGTGTTTATTGTCAGTACTCTGTACACCCTTGGAATTATATCATTCGTGCATTTTAACCCTAACCATTTCAAATGAAGTTATATCAATCGATGCGATGAGTTTGAATGTTCCACTTACTTTAATAAAAATGATCATATTGCGAAATTTAAAATTTTCTAATATAATTTATCTTATAATATTCTTTGTTTCATATATTATAACATTGGAAATCCACAATAATGTTAGGTCACACATTTTTTTTTGCCCTAATAAACGAACAAATATTTTTTCAATTTCAAAATTTTTTATTCATTACTTGTATTTTTATCTGTTCCGCGTAAAATGATATATAGTTTACTTCGAGTGTGTTCATGAGTAAGGAAAAGAAAACTTATTCATCAATCAAATCAATATTTTTCTCTCACAAACTTCTTATTAAATCACAAAACACCATAACTTTTTTTTATGTATTTCTTTCTCTTTTTCGGATGTGTTCTTTGACATAAAAAAACCATAAAATAAATCAATCACATCAATTTACAGTATTTTCAATTTATCGCGAAATGAAACTTAAGCTACACAAATCTGTTTTCCAGATTAGGCAGATTTTAACTCAACTTGTTTTTCAAACCTGTAATTTTCCACTTATATAGAGTTTTGATTTGAAAATTTTTATGAATGTAGCCACGTGTGTCTAGCTTACTTCAAATTTTATAGATCCAGATTTTCTTCTCTGTGGAATTTATTAAAATTCTTATGGTAAGGCCTGCTCTTGCTGAAAACTAATACATTGTTTATTTGACCGAGTGCTTGAGCACTAAGTCACTTGCAGGGCATGGACACTTAAGGAAATAGAAAGCAAAAGCTGCAAGTAAGAAAAAAAATATTGTTTGGATCACAAACACATGCCAAATCCAATCCATTGCCATTGTCCTCCACGCCTAATCCAAGCCACTACTAGCGATCCACAGGTGTGCTCGTTTCCAGTCTCGACATGTTGCACGAGAGACGAAGGCAGTGATGAACGAGAGCCGTAATATACGCTGTGGGACGGGCCGCAGTAGACGCCGCGATAAAATCGGCCGCAGTTTTGCCCCCTTACTGCGGGCATGGCTGCAGTAAATAGATTTTTTATTTAAAATAAATGTGGATTCATCCACAATTCCAGAAAAAACCCATGATTCGGATGAATGGTGAGCGAGTCGTGGCGGCGTCGGTGGAGAGAAAGGAGGATGAAGAAGAAGAAGTTGGAGTTGGAAGAAGATGAAGAAAGATGAGAAAATTGAAGGATGTGGTGGGTGAAAAAGAGAAAGAGAAACCCTAAAAAAGAGTTTACTGTGGCCTTATTGCGGTTTTTTTGTGGCCTTATTGCGGCCATGGTCACAATAAATTACTGCGAATTTACGTTTACGGCTACTTTTACTGCAGTAACAGTCGCATTAAAAATTGTATTCTATACGCAATGTAGTAGTATAGTAGTGGTGTTGCAACGACCATCATAGCTAGATTTTTCGCTACAATCACCGCATATATCTCTCACAGTATCTTTGTTTGTAGTGGCGCTAGTTACAGGGAGTAGCACCGCAACCTTGTAGCGGGCCAGCAGCTTAGATCCGTCGCTACTTTTACCGCTACAAAATTGGAATTATCTGCATAGTGTGATGACCTAGATATCACATAAAGACAGTAGATGTATAGAAATATAAAAGTTCACCAAGATGATGAGCTGCATATCAAAGAAAGTAATGAATCTCCAAGCACACATCCATCACAGAATAGATTTGGTCCCAAACCTAGAAAAAAAATACAGTAAACAAATTCGTTCACGCGCGATGATAAGATGTCACGACCATTCAACATGTCTCAAACCAATCCAATAAGAATTCATCAGTAACCTTGGATCGTACGTCAAGTGATGATCGCCATGTACCATAACCAATCCTTACTATGGAAGATCTAGCAACATTTCCAAAATAGCTGTGAGGTGATGCTTATGCTTCTTATTCTCTTCCCAGTACTTTTCAAATATCTGCATCCCATTTTGACTGCAAAATTGTGTCCACAGGTCTTCCTTGCCAATATTGCAGCTAACATCTTCCTCAATCTACAGTAAATGATGAGCAAATAAATAAGATTTGTTAAGGGAAGAGGTTAGGATGCGCCATTTTAAAATGGCGCTTAGGGTGTGCAAAAGTTTTCATGTAATTTACATAAATGCCATTAAGTACAAGTATTTTTTTTATTACGTATCATTAAATTTTTACACTGCATCATTGATTTTTCACCAGTGCATCATGAATTTCGTACATTGCATCACTGACTTTTGTAAAAATATCATTTTTTTCAATACCGTATCATTAATTTCCTACATTGCATAATACCACTCATACTATTGTATCATTAATTTCTACTGTATCATGTTCAATTTTCTCTTACTGTGGGATCATGACAAGTCTAAGGTGATCTGTTAAATCTAGTTATATATAATATAAAAAAAGGTTTGTTAAATCCAATATTGCTGAAAAGGGTTTTGGCAGAGTTTCCGATATAAGCAACGATAGAACAGAGACGTGCACAACGATATATTTGTGGGATCATAATTAAGAAAGATTACCAGCTTATGCAGATAAGCCATTGCTTTCTTCCTTGTCTCCTCATGGGTCTTAATTTGGGCCAGGTTTATCTCCATTTGTGCTAGGTGCTCTTTGGAGGATTCAAGCGCTGCCAGTAAGTGAGCATTCTGTGCTTTTGACTCCTCCATAAGCACCTCCAGTTTTCCTTTCTCCATCTTCAACTTCTCAAAGTTTTTTTCCAACTCCTGTTTCTTGACCTTCATTATGTCAGAAATTTCAGTAAGTATTGAGTACTCCTACAGTGATCATACTTTCTTGCAAACGAAACAACATATATGCATATTGATTTGTTGCGTATAAATCATGATATATACGTGTACCTTCTGTCTGGCCCTGTAATCAGAATCTATCTCTTTCTTGGATTTTTTGCGTTTCCCTGTATTGTTTTCGGGTGAAGCAGCCACAGGCAATGTTACTTGATTTGGAACAGCCCTTCCGTCTGGCCCGTGCGCAGGAACTTGTGGCGCGGGGTCTAGTGAAAACAAGATATATATATATATATAGGTAGTGAAGTGTCAACTTACAAATGTTAGGGGTTGAGTTATATCATAGATCAAAGCTAGGCGATAGATTCAAATACACAAGTACAGATAACTTTGTAAGGGGCAAATGGAAAATGCAGGATCCTTACTTTACATAGACATGCAAATATATCACATACTTTAAAACAGTTCAATAAGGCAGCTCAAGATGATGGGAAGATCTTGGAAATTGCCAACTAAAAACATGTGTATGAGCAGCTAATCTATATGTGGATTGATAAAAATATAAGAACTGATCGAGTATCATCATCTATAATTCGTTTTACTGAGTTCTGTAGCATCCAGCGAGTGATCAACATTGTCCACTGGCTCCATTTCAAGACCTGCGTACATATACAACATACTACATAACATAAATGGTCTACAATACATAACATAAAAGTATACACCTGTGAAGATTTGTAATTTAGATTGAACTGATTACATACCGTGATGAGGCCGTTTCACCGGCAGCTTGGAAGAACTTGAGCTTGTAGCTTTTCCGACCGCCCCCGTCAAGTTGTTGTTGCTGTTGTTGTCAACGTTGACCAGCAGAAGATCATCTTCCAAATATGAAGAAAACGCCAAGGATTTCATTGGTTGATATGAATTAGTACTTATAATCCAACAAATGAAGTGAATGAGTACTTTACCAGCTTGTGGTGGAGACAGAGTAAAGTTGAAATGTTCATTGAGCTCTCCCGGAGACCACATCGTACTGGACTAGATGGCGCCGGTGGTGCCGAAGGTATGTAAAGTGAAGCTTGTGTTGAAACCCTAGAAGTTTTCATCTGAGGAGAGTAAGTATTATTGGTTCGAATGAGCTGACGATCTCTTGCGAGCTAAGTTCCTATCTCGCGCGTCGTTGACCGATGTGCCGTTCTTCTTCTTCTGAGTTCGGATACTTGGTTGAGGATGGCCTATCTGTGCTTATAATATCCAGCAAAAGTCCTTGAGGTTTTTCATGGGAGACAGTTTACCCATCAAGTTTGCAAACCGCCAGTCACTTACGTTTCCTTTCCTTTGCATGCATCATCAACTTTTCAGTCCTTAACTACATTTATTATCTACACTCTTTTAGTTCTTATCGAAAAAAACAAAAAATGTAAACATTGTTGACATATAAAACGCAACTTCAAGCCTAAAAGTTTTCCCATTTAACGATAAGTTTATAAAATTTCGGAGATTGATGGGCAAATGAGTGAGAAATAAAACTTATATATATATATATATATATCCTCAAGAGCATTTGCATTGGATATCCTTGCATCATCTAATGATTTGTTATTGTGCTCCGCAAGTGAGCAATTGGATCATAATGCCCATATAGTTTATCTGTAACCCTTTCAACAAGGGCTGGTTTGAACTTCCACCACCTCCTCCCAGCTCAGAAAGACACAGTTTTGGCTTTACCTGTTGATGACCGCTAGGCCCAATCACCCAAACGGGCCTATCAAAAGGCCCAATTAGTAAGCCCAGTATAAGTGTCCCATTAAAAACTCAAGTGGTAACTAGAACCTAATTGAACATACTCGGACTTAATAAACGTTTACCCGGACAAAACATTGGACATTCCCGGAGAAACATACCCGGACATATAGAACGCGTGTACAATAACGTTATATTGACATACTACATTTTTGACACCATTAATACAGCTAGATAAGACATTTATGGCATAAGTCAAACGATCGATCTTTTCCAGTCACTTCATTGACAAGACAAAGAACAAACGCACTACCAACCCAACCCCCATTCCTCGAATTCCGAGAATCACGCAACGCGCGAATCCCAATGGCATCCAGCAATGTCAACACGCGTCAATTACGTAGGCACGTGGCGGCTGCCCAAACTGACCCGCCACCAAATGGCACCGTCTGTGGGAACCGTGAAGGCCCAAATAGACCAGTCCTTTCAGTAGGACCGGAGGACCATTCACAGTCCCACCCATCTATACCGGAAGGAGGTGACTCCACTGTCGGTCGGACGGACGATCCCAGTTATCGGAGCTCTTCTGAAGAGACGTCCTACGGAGTGACTTCCTTGCTACCAACTTCCAGCTCTCGCCGGAGCAACAGTCGATTAGACCCGGACCTAGTCCAAACGGTGAGAGCGGTACTCCGGGAAGAACGCAGCAACAGACACAAGTCTGAAAGATCTCGGAGGACGCAGAACGATCAACAACAGCAGACTAACACCCTGGATCGGCGAGGCAGGCAGAGGTCACACAGCCAAAGGGAGCGGTCCCCAAGGCCCGAAGGTTGACCATCGGGGACCCACGAGATGAGATTATCGGGCAGATGTTACATCGCCTGGAGTAAGTCGAAAGAAGTGCAATCAGGCCGGAAGCCAAGTATGAATCAGTCGCGGAGCACATGATCGCTCATGAGATGTTGTCCCAAAGAAAAGGAAAGCCTGAGAACCAGGAACAGAGGAGGGACAACTCCAAGCCACTGGCTGTCAGGGAGCAAGGAGCTGGGGGGACAGAAAAAGCTCTTCGAAAGGAGTCCGAGCTTTACACCACTCAATTCTACCTGAACCACCATCCTTGCGACCTTACAAAGGCAAGGAAGCCGAACGATCAGTTGGCCAAGAGCCATGCCGTAGGAAGCGAAACGCAATACATCCAAGTACTGCCAATTCCACCGGGACATCGGACACGATACAGAACAGTGCTACCAATTGAAAAGGTACATTGAGTCTCTCATCAAGAAGGGTTCTTTGAGAGAATACTTGAAGATGCCTCTAGAAGAGGGACCCTCCCGAGGAAAGGTAAAGGTCCAGGGGGACGCATCGGGACAAGAGTTCGGCATCAAGCTTCATTTTGCTCCGGTCTCACCCACAAAGCAATGGTCAAGTTGAAGTGTCAAACCGAACGTTGAAAGACGGTCTAAAGAAAAGACTTGGAAGTGCCAAGGGAAAATGGCCCGGAGAACTTCCGCATGTCTTATGGAGTTACCGGACAACTCCCCGCAGATCAATTGGGGAAACCCCATTTTCCTTGACCTACGGGACTGAAGCCCTCATCCCGATTGAAGTAACAAACACATCGCTCCGGGCTACAGTTTTCGAAGAGAGTGCCAATGATGAAGGGCTACTGACAGTGACTCACCGCAAGTGTACGGTGGTCGCAAGTAATAAATCCGGGAGTACCGGGTCGAACCACAGGGACTTGTATTTTTGTGTGTTTTGTGTGTGAATTACGAGGAAACTAAGCTAAGAAATTGATTGGATGGTTGGTGAAGATTAAACTAACATGCAAGAATGATAAATGAATTGATTAAACAACTGGAGCAATTAAACTAAAACTAGAACTTTGGTGATTAAAACATGGAATGAAATTAAATTACCTCATAGGAATTTTGTTCCACTTGGTTCATGGGTATGTGGATAAGAATTTGGTTCAAAGACATTCATGGATAATGTTTGAGTTTATGTAGGAAAATATATTGGGTCTAAACCCCTCTCTCAAGAGTATTTAGAGATAAATTAGCCACAATGTCTTGCATCCTAATTTATTGTGAATTAATCAATTTTCCTCCTAGGTTAATTATGAACTCTCATTCAATAATTAACCTAACATGCATTTCTCTACGATCTAGCAAAATTAGCTTATGTCTAAGTCTAATTTTGCCAAGATTAATCCTCTCTTAAGGTATTTACTCAATAAATTCAGAGAACACAAACATAAATTATCAAACAATATCCATTCATCAAAAATATTATATACCCATAATCCAAGCTTTACAAATTTCTAAGAGATAAAAGGAAATTAGTTACCCATTATAATGAATAGCATAAATGGAGAATAATGAAAGAAACTCATGCTCTAGAGTGGAAATGAGTGTGAGATGAACAAAGCTCAAATGAAGGTGAAGCAAAAGAAATCAACTAAATCTGAGCTAAGAATTGGATTCTACTCAGAAAAATGATGAAAACCCTAGCTCTAATCTAAAAGAGGTGAAGAAATCAAGCCTCAAATGGTGCTCAATCTTGCTTCATGCGTGTTGTTGCTCCAAGGAAAACGTTGGCTGCTGCAAAATGATCGATGGTTGCTGCTGAAATGGAGCACCCTTTTTATGTAGGGCAATTTTAAGATCAATGGCCAAGATTGATTCATTAAAGAGATCAATGGTCATGATCAATTTTCGACATCTGGTGATCACCAGGTGATCACCAGACGTGGTGCTCACCTGGTGATCAACAAGTCCAGCACTGCAACTTGATGATCCCCTGGTTTTTGGGTGATCGCCTGGTGATCACCAACTTCTGCACTCAGCAACTTGATGATCACCTGGTGATCAACTCATATGGCTTGAGCTCCCTGCAATTTAGGTGATCACCAGGCGATGGACTGAGAGCTCCTGCCTTTTAGGTGATCACCAGAACACGAAATTTCCCTTGTTTTGATCCTCTTGTTTCTTCTTTTGTTACATCTTGCCCCAAAATATCCTAAAGTGCCAAAATCAATAATTTTATGAGGAGAACAATTCAATTTTCAATTTAATCCATTAAATACTTCCTCAAAATTAGAACATAAAATGGCCTTATCAAATACCCCCACACTTAAGCAATTGCTTGTCCTCAAGCAAATCTTATCTACATGCATGTGTACCAATATCCGCTGGAATTGAGTTTTAGCTTAGTAACAATCATTAATAAATATGCAAACGATCTAGCAGGTTCTTAAAAATTTATTCTCAATCCCAAAAATAGAGGGTCTCTCCCTCAGTGTTTCTCTCTGGCTCGAAAGAGGGTGTGCATGTGTGCAAAGTGATCTCGCCAAATGTCTTCTATCCATAAGCTTGCAAGTGAACCAAAACTCCTCTACTCGACTCCCCGAAGGAAGGTTGTATGTCTTACCAGTCAGATGGTCTTTCATTAAGGTTGTAATGAGGCCTGGCTCGGTGAGAATGGGTTTCGGTTGGAGGTTATCATTGGTGGAGCTTATATGAAACATTCTGAGCTTACAAACACCGGGGCAACTAATGCATGAAATGTACAACAATACCCAAAATTACTCTGCCCCCTTTCTTTTTAGCGACACACCACTTTTGACACCCGAACTCCTTTAACAACAAAAAGACAAGTCCTGGTATAAACCATAAATACAAATGCCTTTTTCTTGCTTTCATAAACTTCTCTTTGCTTTTCTCTTCTTTTTTTTATAGTAAAGGCACAAAACTTTTCCAGGATCCTCTCTCACTATTTGCTCACTTTCAACATAGCACAACAATTAATTTCCCCCAAACTCATAATTTGAACACCACGGCCCCGACACACTTTCTTTATACATATGCCCAAAATAAAATGCTCAAAATGTTTCATGGACAAGAAGGTAATATAGAGAAAGGAAAGGCTCATGATGTGGGTGATCAAAGAATCCAGGCTTTAGGCTCAAAAAGGTTTATCTAATGGTAATAATGCTTAGGTTGGCTATTTGGGAAAATAGGCTCATCCTAAATTGCCATCATCGTCCCGACTTAACATACAACAATTGTAGGTTTGCAATGGTTCCAAACAAGCAAGTTCTAGCTCGAACACTTAGCAAGATGCTCTCAAGAACGATCAATTCACTCAAATTTCATGCATTGGAAACATTTTGGCACAAAATCTCACATGGTTAAAATTTCTATTTGAAGCATGAGAATAAAGTTCTTTACCCCAAAAGATCATATGCATATTAATCAATACAGGTTCTTAGCCATAACTTAATTCATTGGGGGCCTCGGGTCCTAAATGCAACCTAAGTCCTAAAAGAAAGTGAAAAACAATGAAATAAAACGTGAATCTACCTAATTCAAAAGAGGACATGCAAATAAGGAAGTTCAAAGGTTCGAATTCCCCCACACTTAGTCTCAAACATACACAAAAACTGAAAATATTACTTCATGCTCAAGATAAAGTGTAGAGAACTAAAGTACCGCCCTGATTTCAAGTTCACCCTATTCTCCAGGTTGGGGTCTTTCTTTGTCCCTTGTTGCACCATTTCCCTACAAAAACAACCATGCCCAAACATACAACATTCACTAAAACAAAACATTCGAGAGTCGGTAATATCCAGAATAATAATACTCCTACTTATCCTTACTCCTCCCCACACTTACTCCATACATTGCCCCCAATGTATCAAGTGTGCAAAATTCAAACTTATTTACATATACTGCTGTTAAATATGCTTGTTTTTATGTCGCTAGCTCGACATCCAATTTCTGCACTCAATCCGGCTCGAGTGGAAAGAAGTGTCTCAAACGAACCTTCCTTCCATGATGTAGGTTTTCAAATAAATAGTTCTTGAACCTACAAAATAATGAATGCCCTTTCTTCGTGGCAAGATTAGCAATTTTAAGCACATAGTAGTTAGTGCTTGAAATATGCAAGCACTTGGAAAGAGTGCATCTTTCAAACAACCAACTCTTAAATCTAGAGTATGAGTTAATCATGACATGTTCCCACAACTTATCACCACCACCAAAAGAGAATTTTTCATAGCAAGGCTCATAAAGGGAGTGAGTAACAACATGCTCAGAGTTCTCTAAATTCAATATCTCTTCACCAAAATTCACACTAGCATGCTTTCTAAATTTTTCAAAAATTGACTCCAAATCATGACATGCTAGCGACGCTCCATCAAACAAATGCATTTCTCTTGGAACAATGAAATCATAGTATGGCTCTTTGAAACCAAAAATCATGGATGAGGGAAGAACAACCATATCCATCACAATAAGCATTTTAGTTCTACCACACATCAAGTTCATGTTCAAGAAAAATTTCAAAGAGGCATTGTCTTTCAAAACATTTCTCAATATTGCCTCCTTAAAAACATGCTTTTCATTCAAGCTTTCATCGAACTTCACATGCATTTCAACAAGCTCAAGACCAATCTCATCATTCATTTCTTCAATCACTTTTCCATCAAGCAATGAAACACAATTATGATCATGTGCAATTTCAATTTCCATATAATTTGTGAATGCATGGACATCAATGTATTTATTTTCATTTGCATCATTTTCCATGTTTTCAAGCTCAAATAATGGATTCCAACATGCATGCATCTCATCCAAGTTTGCACAATGATCATATATTGAATTAAAGCTAATGTTTTCATTTTCTTCGTGTGTGACTAAATCATGCTCATCATCAATGCTCAACTCATCATCATTTTCATGCATACTAGGTTCTAAGATCATGGAATTTATGGTACTAGCATGCTCATCAACCATTTCCCTAGGCTCATGCCAAGGAATGTTAGGCAAATCATTGAATTGAGACTCAAAATTGTCTAGAGAATGAGAAGAGAGAATGTTACCACACTTGGAGCTTTCTCCTTGAAGTTCTAAATCTAGACCGATTTGCGCATTAAAGTTCATGAATGGCACCTCTATCCAATTAGTCTCTAAGTCCATTTCATGAAGATACTCCAAATAATCCAATTCTTCAATCCGTTGACATGTGACTCTTTTCTTGTTTTCATTCACCATGTCCATCAAAGCTTGAGAAAGTTGTTGCTCGATTTCCTCTCGCTCCTTCTTGATCTGCTCTTGAGCTTTAAATGGTGGATTGTCTTGAAGGTTGTATTGGCCACCATAAAAATACAGATTCTCATAGTACTCTTGTACCATATTTGGGTACTCCTCGTCGTAAGATTCACTAGTCATTCCCCAACCTCCGATGTTTGCATGATTTAGCTTGTCACTTCTAGCGTCGATGGCCGCTAACTTCGATTTAAGCTCCACATTTTCCACATATGCCTTTACCATTTCAAAGAGGTGTGACATCTGAGAGGATAATTCTGAGAATTGGTCTTGTTGTAATTGATCCTCTGGAATGAAAGTCCGGATGCACTCCTCTTCAATCCATGACATATCTTTGAGACTTGTCATTTCTTTAAAAAAAAATCCTGAAAACAACAAAAAATTATGTAGGTGTGTACAATGTAAATCAAACACAAAAACACAAAAAAAGAACAAGTCCCCGGCAACGGCGCCAAAAACTTGACAGTGACTCACCGCAAGTGTACGGTGGTCGCAAGTAATAAATCCGGGAGTACCGGGTCGAACCACAGAGACTTGTATTTTTGTGTGTTTTGTGTGTGAATTACAAGGAAACTAAGCTAAGAAATTGATTGGATGGTTGGTGAAGATTAAACTAACATGCAAGAATGATAAATGAATTGATTAAACAACTGGAGCAATTAAACTAAAACTAGAACTTTGGTGATTAAAACATGGAATGAAATTAAATTACCTCATAGGAATTTTGTTCCACTTGGTTCATGGGTATGTGGATAAGAATTTGGTTCAAAGACATTCATGGATAATGTTTGAGTTTATGTAGGAAAATATATTGGGTCTAAACCCCTCTCTCAAGAGTATTTAGAGATAAATTAGCCACAATGTCTTGCATCCTAATTTATTGTGAATTAATCAATTTTCCTCCTAGGTTAATTATGAACTCTCATTCAATAATTAACCTAACATGCATTTCTCTACGATCTAGCAAAATTAGCTTATGTCTAAGTCTAATTTTGCCAAGATTAATCCTCTCTCAAGGTATTTACTCAATAAATTTAGAGAACACAAACATAAATTATCAAACAATATCCATTCATCAAAAATATTATATACCCATAATCCAAGCTTTACAAATTTCTAAGAGATAAAAGGAAATTAGTTACCCATTATAATGAATAGCATAAATGGAGAATAATGAAAGAAACTCATGCTCTAGAGTGGAAATGAGTGTGAGATGAACAAAGCTCAAATGAAGGTGAAGCAAAAGAAATCAACTAAATCTGAGCTAAGAATTGGATTCTACTCAGAAAAATGATGAAAACCCTAGCTCTAATCTAAAAGAGGTGAAGAAATCAAGCCTCAAATGGTGCTCAATCTTGCTTCATGCGTGTTGTTGCTCCAAGGAAAATGTTGGCTGCTGCAAAATGATCGATGGTTGCTGCTGAAATGGAGCACCCTTTTTATGTAGGGCAATTTTAAGATCAATGGCCAAGATTGATTCATTAAAGAGATCAATGGTCATGATCAATTTTCGACATCTGGTGATCACCAGGTGATCACCAGACGTGGTGCTCACCTGGTGATCAACAAGTCCAGCACTGCAACTTGATGATCCCCTGGTTTTTGGGTGATCGCCTGGTGATCACCAACTTCTGCACTCAGCAACTTGATGATCACCTGGTGATCAACTCATATGGCTTGAGCTCCCTGCAATTTAGGTGATCACCAGGCGATGGACTGAGAGCTCCTGCCTTTTAGGTGATCACCAGAACACGAAATTTCCCTTGTTTTGATCCTCTTGTTTCTTCTTTTGTTACATCTTGCCCCAAAATATCCTGAAGTGCCAAAATCAATAATTTTATGAGGAGAACAATTCAATTTTCAATTTAATCCATTAAATACTTCCTCAAAATTAGAACATAAAATGGTCTTATCAGCTACGGGCTAACTTGGATTTCCTCGAAGGCAAAAGAGAAGAAGCAGAAATCCGGAGGAAGGCCTTCCAACAAAGGACTGCAACCTTGACCAACTCAAAAGTAAAGACCAAAGGTATCAAGGTTGGAGACCTAGTCCTACGGCAAACGAAATTGGGTTCCCGAAGACCACAAGGTGGTTCTTTCACCCCGAATTGGGAAGGTCCGTTCCGAGTAATCGCCGAAGAAAGAAAGGGAGTTTACAAATTGTCAGATTCTGAAGGGAGAGAGTTTTCCAACTCATTTCATTCGGAAGTATTGCAAAAGTACTATATGTAGTCCGAGGACAGTTATAAATGTACGAGAAAAAGTTAGACGATCAAACAAGTTAACAAAAATCTTGGAGTTTCATTGATAAAACCAGAAGGATTCATTTACATTCTCCGGAACAATCCAAATGGACAAAAAGTGGAGAAAGACAAAATACTAAGGGAAGCTGAATTGGTCCGGATGGACTGGCTCCGGAGCCTTGAAGAATTCCTCCCCGCACCATGAAGAGTCCCTCTCACGCTCATCCAAGTAGTCCAGCCCATAGAGGTCCGCGTGTGGGTTCCTATCCAAAATTTGTCGTCGGGCAAGGCAGAAGCCTTCATTGAATTTTTCAGGGGCCATTCGGAGCAATTCATTCACAGCCTTTTCCCAAGCCTCTTTCTCCTCCCGGACGGTAGCCGTTGTTTCTTCGGCTGACTGGAGTTTCTCCCGGAGGTCTTTGATGTCCTGGTCGGTGTGGTTCTTGAGATTCTCAAGATCGACTGCAAGATCCTTCTTCTCCCTTCGAAGAGCTTTCACCTCTCTCCGGAGCTCTTCCTCAGAATCTCTCTGAGCAGCTACAGTGCTCAGAAAGGAGGCCTCAACTGCGGCAAGTTGGGACACGGTGGAAGGATCGGGGAGATCACCTTGGACATCCTCCGGGAGAGCCAAGGCCGAAGAGCTCGACGTCCGGGAAGCCCGCAGAAGTTGCTCGTAGTGGGAAACCCTTTCGATGAGTTTCGCCACTACGGCGACCACCTTAGTAGCCCGTTGTTCAGCGCTATTTCGGGCCTCGTCCATTTTCTGGACAACTTGGGAAGCCCACCCGCGAAGGAAAGATGACAAATCCTTGTAATAACTTAGTAAAAAAATCAAAGGAAAGATGACAAATCCTATTTCAAAATCTCGAACCATTCTGGTTCGAGAAAATCAAAAGAATGATGACAAATCCTATTTCAAAATCTCGAACCATCATGGTTCGGGAAAATCAAAGGAAGAAAAATCCTATTTCAAAATCTCGAACCATCATGGTTCGGGAAAATCAAAGGAAGGATGACAAATCCTATTTCAAAATCTCGAACCATCATGGTTCGGGAAAATCAAAGGAAGAAAAATTCTATTTCAAAATCTCGAACCATCATGGTTCGGAAAAATCAAAGGAAGGATGAAAAATCCTATTTCAAAATCTCGAACCATGATGGTTCGGGAAATTCAAAAGAAGGATGAAGTCCTATTTCAAAGTCTCGAACCTTGATGGTTCGGGAAATTCAAAAGGATGAAAATCCTATTTCAATGTCTCGAACCATGATGGTTCGGGAAATTCAATTGGGGGTACAAAATCTTTAAATTCCCGGACCGTTGAAGTCCGAGAAACTGCTGACAAAGTCATTCCAACTATCCCAGACCATTCGCACCTTGGACAATCCGGGAAAACACTCGAGTTATTCGGACTCCTTTCAGTCAGCCAAATGACAAAGGGGGGATTTGATGGCCGTTAGGCTCAATCACCCAAACAGGCCTAATTGTGCCTACCAAAAGGCCCAATTAGTAAGCCCAGTATAAGGGTCCCATTAAAAACTCAAGTGGTAACTAGAACCTAATTGAACATACCCGGACTTAATAAACGTTTGCCCGGATAAGACATTGGACATTCCCGGACATATAGAACACGTGTACAATAACGTTATATTGACATATTACGATTTTGCCACCATTAATACCAGCTATATAAGACATTTATGGCATAAGTCAAACGATCGATCTTTTCTAGTCACTTCATTGACAAGACAAAGAACAAACGCACTACCAACCCAACCCCCATTCCTCGAATTCCGAGAATCACGCAACGCGCGAATCCCAATGGCATCCAGCAATGTCAACACGCGTCAATTGCGTAGGCACGCGGCGGCTGCCCAGACTGACCCGCCACCAACGGTAAACAGAGAAATCAAAGAGGGAGGAGAATCATTATATAAAAAATTAAAAGGAGAAAAAAGAGAGATGAAAGAAACAGAGGGAGGAGGAGGAGTGGCGGAGGTCCCAGAGCGAGGAAATCACCAGAGAAAGGGTGGCATAAACTGTTGCTATGGATGGTCGAAGGAGAGCGGCCGCGAAATGTCCAAGGAGGATGTGACCGACTTATCTGGTCGGGGAAGAAATGAAAGAAATAAACGGAAAGGAGGAGAGAATGCGAAAAATGAAAAATAACAAAGAATTAAAATAGGTAAGAGTTTAATGAGATTAAATTCTATTCATTGCTCATTAAAATTTATCATGAATGTGTCAAAAAAAGGAGTACGTTTTAATAATAAAAAAAGCCATGTGTCACTCCCTCCTTGAATAGGATCATGTTTTATATTGTAATAGTAGATAGTAGATAGTATAAGTAGATAGTAGATTCATCTCATCATAATTCTTCAGGGTAAATTGCGTCTGATATACCTAAACTATACCCTTCGTTGCAAATCTATACCCGAACAAAAGTGTTCTACAAAAATGACTTTAAAGTATGGACTTGTTGAAAATCTATACCTCTGTTAAAAATTTCGTTAATTGATGACGAAAAGTGTTGGGAAAATGCTGAAATTTACCTACTTAGTTTCTAAAATGTGCTAAACAACATTCTAAGTTTATATCTTACTGTTCTGGTCATTATTATCATAGCAAAGTATAATTTTAAATAACACCCAATTATTATTAATAATTCCAAACTTCTCTCAACCCCACCCCACCAACATCAGCAAGACACCCAACATCTATCATGCGATGCCCAACCAACCCACCCCACCTGATCAATCTGAGGTCCACTACAGCCTAACCGTGTCCAATGAGTCATTCCAGTGGCAGCTCCAGCACCGGTGTCCTCTACTGCGCTAGGTTGGGATGGTGGTGGGTTAGTCTATAGGTGGAATGAGTTGCAGTGTGTTCGACACAACACAAAAGTAGCAAGAAAGTGATACATATTTGAATTTAAGATTAGAGAGAGTGTGAGTAATTTGTGAGGGAAATTTTAAAAATTTGTTAGATTGTTAGTTTTTTTTTGCAAAAATGCTTGAAGAACACACTCTTGGAGAAATTCGAAGTACCTATGTTTTTTAAACGCTATGGTGATTTTTTTTGTAAATTATTGACAATAGTATATTAATTTTAATGATACAATATATATAAATTTACATAAATATTTATTGGTAATTGTTATTTTTATTCATTTGTATAGTTTTTAAATTATTTATAGTTCCAAACAAAACGTAAAATTAATAGTACAATTGGTAAAATTATTTGAGAATATGGTATTATTAGTTCAATGACTTAAAAAATTTAATAATAAACTTAAGGGGTATTCGTCAAGTTTGAGAAATTCGAAATGTCAACTTTAGCTTTTTTCCAGCATTTTCCGTTAGATTTTAACTGAGGTAACAATTACGTATAGTTCAGATATAGATTTGCATAAATATCATAGTTTAACGTCATTTTTGCAACAGTTCGGGTATAGATTTGCAATGAGGGGTATAATTTATATATGACCGACGCAATTTACTCCAATTCTTCACCTTTTATGGGGTAAAGAACGTTAGCCTCTTTATAGGATCTGCAAGGGAAAAGGAGGCTAGCTTTATTTAGCCCAAATTAACACTAACATGCCGCGTCCATTAACCAAACTTGACCCACTTTGATGTGTCGGCCCAATAAAACTCTTGGGATCTTACCTGACCAACAAACCTTAAAACATAAGTTTGCTTATATCGGCATTGGAGCCCATAAAAAAGTCTTCACAAATTTTTATTTAATTGTGCTCGTAAATACTCATATTTTGTATGCTAAAGACATTCAAAATCCCTTGAATACGTCTTCACTAAAAGTCTAAAAGTAAAAAAAAACTAACACTCTTACATTTTTAATTAATTGTGCTCGTAAATACTCATATTATATTTTGTATGCAAAAGACATAACTGTCAAAATCACAAATTATCCTAATCAATTTAATTATAAAAAAGAACAAGAATCAGTCAGTTTGCGTGACGTTACAAAGTACAAAAATAATTTTACTGACTTCGTCGCTTAAAAGCCTCACCCACCACCATTTGGATACACAAAACAATGAGCCTTTCAAAATACGTATTTTGAGATTCTTTATTTTGAAGTTTTTTAGTAATAATTTAGTTTCTTTAATAAAATTTCTTTTGTTACTTTAAAAGAAACAAAATCTTTAGATTGAAGACACACGGAAACGGACAGGCCCGGCCTTGCTGGCCCCAACTGGAAAATTGAAAATTGCCTTAAATTACGGATATACCCCCAGACCACACCACACCGCGTAATTTGTTTTTACATAAACCCTCACGCTTTCCACTTCCTAACTCACTCGTTTGCAGCAGCAGTGTGATTCTTTCAGATTCAATTCAATGGCTGATCGAGTTCACCCAACCAACGCTCCTGCGACGGAGAAGCCGTCTCTTCCGTCGCCCGGAAAGCCCATTCCGCAGCCGGGGACATACGTGATTCAGATCCCCAAGGACCAAGTCTTCCGTGTCCCGCCGCCGGAAAATGCCCGCCGCTACAACCATCTCTCCAAACGCAAGTCCCGCCGCAGCAGCTGCGGCCGATGCTGCTGCTGTTTCATCACCGCCCTGCTCGGTCTCACCCTCGCCGCCGCCATCGCCGCCGCGGTTTTCTACTTCGTGTTCAAGCCAGAGTCGCCGAAATACACCGTCGAGAGCGTTTCGATCAAGGGCTTCAATCTGACTTCATCGGCGCCTATCTCGCCGGAGTTCGACGTCGCCGTCCGCGCCACCAATCCGAATGACAGGATCGGGATCTTCTACGAGAAAGGAAGCTCCGTTAAGATCGATCACGACGGCACGACGATCTGCGACGGCGTCCTGCCCGTTTTCTACCAGCCGAAGAATAACGTGACTGTGTTCAAGATGGCGCTGAAGGGTTCGGCGGTGGAGCTGTCGACCGCCGCCGAGAAGGCGCTTCTGAATGAGGAGAAGCAGGGGACGGTGCCGTTTAATTTGAGGATTCGAGCTCCGGTGAAGATAAAGGTTGGTTCCGTAAAGACTTGGAAAATCACCGTTAAAGTGACCTGCAGGATAACGGTGAATAAGTTAACGGCGTCGTCGAAGATCTTGTCAAAGGATTGTAGTTATGGGGTGGATTTATGGTAGTCCTTAATTGCTCTTTTGAGCTCTTAAAGGCAATAAACCCATATGAATCTGATTTTTTATTCTCTTGCATTTTTGCTATTGTAAGTAATACCGCAGATTATTGATTTTTAGTTGAAATCAGATACTCAGTGAATGACTCAGAAAATCTTCAAATGTTAATTAGCACTAACAATTTCACAAAAAATCTAAATTTTCAATTTTTCCTCTAATTTTTCCATTTTTAAAATAATTTTTTGGTAAATATTCTGTTAAAGACGGTAAATTTACTCATTTCTGGAATGAATTACAATTTTTTGATCATATAAATTGGTATAGTTTGATAGATTAATGGACTAATCCACTGTAGTAAGCTGCAAAAACTTTAGTGGATTAATTCAATTAAACTGCCGAACACTTTAGGTAAATAACATAACTACTTGCCCTCAACCGCTCAGTGTCATTACTACTACTACTACTTGTGCAGCCATACAAGCATCAATGTTTAAACTAGCTTTGTAAGTATGTTATTAGGGGGCTTCAATCCTTGAGGTGAGGGAGAAAAGTTTTCACCAAATTTGTGATAAAATCACCCACTAAAATTCATTCCACTCCATTTGGTCTCTCAAATCTCACCCGAAAATAATTAAAACCATCACTCAACAAAAAAATCACTCAACACTGGTGGACCCCACACCCCAATCCCCCTCATTGGTTGTGAGTGGCTACTGGGTGGGCCCCACTCCCCATGTTCACCACTGCCTTTCTCACATATTCACCTCAGTATTTTCACGATTCACGTACTGCCCAATCACCTATAGGTCCGAAAATGAATTGTGAGAATCCATGAGAATCACCAAATTTTTGGAGGTGAAGTCTTAAGAATTCTTAAGAATTCACCTCCAAATTGCAAGGTTTGAAACCCCCTATTGTTGTGCTTTATATCAATGTAATGTATGTTTGAGAGAGACTAACCATGCTTTATATCAATGTAATGTATGTTTGAGAAAGACTAATCATGCAATTAAGTGTATCGGATTTGAAAGAAAATGATAATTCTTGTTACAAAACTTTTTAAAATTTTCACTTGACACCTTAAACTTCTAGATATGACTTTTTACCCACCCCACCTAAGGCTAACTCTGATAACCACATCCGGCCCTGGCCAACCACAACCACCACCTCCAACCTTCAGCGTTGCCCATTCGTGACCCTGGGCTAGGGCTGATCATTCGGGTAATTCGGTATCAACCGAAACCGAATTACTCGAATAATTCGGTGTTCGGTTAATTTGGACAAAAATCGAATTAACCGAACGATACCTAAACCGTATTAACCGAATACCGAATTCGGTTCGGTTATTTCGGTTTTTATCCAAATTAACCGAAATTTTTATGGGCTAGGCTTAATGTTAAGATATGGGTTGTGGATTGGGGTAGTTCATTCAACATTGGGTATGTTATGTATATTGGGTTGAGCTTAATTTTGTATTAATAATAAAAAAACATTAAATATCGAATATTTCGGTTAATTCGGTTAACCGAATTAGTTAAAGATATAACCAAAAACCGAACCGAATACCGAATTTAAAGTTCGGTATAACTGATAACCGAACTAAAATACCGAAATTATCGAACCGAATTAACCGAAACCGAAAAAAAAATCGGTTAATTCGGTTTAACCGAGAAGTTGATCACCCCTACCCTGGACGGCCGATTCACGGCCTTGGGCTCACTATTCTCGACCTTAAGTCGCCGATTTGCGGCCTTGGGCTCGCGATTCGCAGCTTTAGGCCGCCAATTTGTAGCCTTAGGCCGCTAATCGTGAGCCTAGGGTCGTGAATCGCGTTCCTAGGGCAGCGAATCAGCAGCCTAAGGCTGAGAATCACAAGCCCAATGCCGTGAATCAACTGCCGAAGGCCGTGAATTGCGAGTGTAAGGTCGTGAATCGCCGACATATGATCACGAATCAGCGGCACCGGAGGGTGAAGGTGGTGGTAGTCGTTGGGTGAGACCGGGTGTGGTGACTGAAGTTAGGTGGGGTGGGTAGAAGTCAGATCTAGAAGCTTAGGATGTAAAGTGAAAAAAAGAAAAAGTTTAGTAACAAGAATTATCATTTTCCCTAAAAACTTCGTTACACTTAACACCACTTAATAGAATAGGACATGATCTGGACAACAAACCAAAGATAAGGGACACCAATACGACAAATTCTTAAAGTAGAACCTGATTAGGTAAATAGTAAAAGATAAGACTAACTGTGCACTATACTTGTAACCTACAAAACCCCCCTCCCTCATCCGTTAGATATGTTATATTTTCTGTTAAATTAGCGGATAAAGCATATAACTGAACCTTCTCTTTTCTAACCCTAACAAATTTACCCTAACTGTTTTAATTTTTTACAATTCCTCCATCCTACACCCACTGGACTGAGGAAGTGTTTTATTCGAGTGGGAGCTTGTGCTCAAAGATCATCATTGGTGCGAGTGGGAGTTTGTTGGAATTCTTGCGCACCAAGATGACCTGGGCTAGCTAAAGTAGCTAAGCACAGCTCAACTCAGCTCAATCTGAGTGTTTGAGCTAGAGAGATGTGTATCTGCTCTTAGTGAGCTGATATGAGCTCAAGGAGCTCAATGGATGATTTAATATGTCTTGGACTAGCTCTATGTGAGCTTGGTACAAATGTGTCTAGGCACCTTTTGGCGAAGAGACGTGTCTCTTGGCGGAAAGGTGCGTAAATTGGTGAAAAAGGTGTCGGAGAGGGCCAAGCACACCTTCGACTTAGGCCGAAGGGTGCGTAGCACCCTTGGGTGCCGAAAGGGCACCCTAAGGTGGCCTTACACCCATTCGGCCATGGGCCTAGGGGTGTGAGTGCCCTTCGCCCTAGGTGCCTCTAGGCAAGGGGTGCACCCCATGCCTTGCACCATTCGGCCAAAGGGACATGTCTCATGTCCCATGGCCGAATGGGCAAGGGGCATGGGTCACCTCCCTTACCTCTTCACCATATTTGGATAATTAATTAATTAGTTAATTAATTTCCTATTAGACACAATTATTTATTTATTCCTTTTCTAATTAATTACTTAATTGAAAAGGCAAAAGGCATGAGACATGTCTCATGGACCAAAGGGCATTGGTTGCAGCCCTTGGTCCTAGGGACATGTTATTTCGCAAATGAAAGGGCATTGTGCCCTCTCATTGGCAGCCCATCCTCCTCTATAAATAGAGGGAGGATGCGTCATTTCTATCCATCCCACAACCAGCATTGGTTCTCTCTTCTCTCTTCATACTTCCTCTTGCGAAACTAGAAGGCATTCTAGGAGCATTGTGAGTGGAACTCACCTTGGAGACAAATCATCTTCAAGCCGCCCTTAAGGTGTTCCCCAGGCCGAGTCTTCTACATCAACAAGGAGCAAGAATCTCTAAGATTCTTAAGCTGCGTCCGTAAGAAAGGTACATACTCTTAATCCCTTCTTCGGTATTGATGAATGCGAACATGAGAAGCATGTTAAAGACGATCCTAAAATTAACAAATGGTATCAGAGCTTTCTGTTTCTCTTTGTGATACATGCTTACTTGTTCGACATGTTTATATGAAGTATGATACATGTTAGTTGAATTCGAAATAACATGTATGAATGTATGATTGTATGTAATCGGACTGAACATGAATACATGTAAAATTCGGCTGAAACATGCAAAGTTTAAATGAAACATTGAATGTACCTTGAGTTATTCGAAGGTACATATTCGTTTAAATGGAAAAAGGAAGCATGAATGTTATATGTGTTTTGAATCATGCTTGAAGGTTGTATGATGAAAATGGTTGTATAACATGTTGACTTGCCTATTTGTTCCATGAATGATTAAATGAACCTAAAGAAAATGTGTGCCAAAGTTCTACATCACATTATACCTTGAGGTAATTGCCGGAATGTGCTCTGTCTAGGAGATGAGTTTTAAGTGGGACCGTCTGTGACCCCTCCATCTTTCCTGGGAGCGCTCCTCTCGTGGTTCCTAAGGTCCATGTGTGACATAGACTTGGCATGCATGTGACATTTATTCTTTACCTAATTTAAGAATTTCAGCCCCTTGATAGTCTTAATACTGGTTTTGTACCACTATGATGGACTTGAGGGAATTGAAGCTTAAATTAAGTGAGGGAACATACGTCTATTGAAACAAGAGATTCTACCTTAAGATAGTTCAAGTACTTGTACGGTGAACTTGAAGGACTTGAAACTTGATTCAATTGATGAGACACTTCATTAAACTAAGGTCTCTAGGGACCTGTCAAGCTAATATAATGCTGTCTAAGGAAGTGGTACTTAAGTGAGACCGTTTGTGACTCCACCAACGACCTGGGCATTGTATTAAGGAGACTTATGGGTGATGAGACTAAGGTTTAAGTGAAGTGCTATGGTTGTTACGATCACGCATGAGTGCGTGATTCAGCCTTCTTGGAAGGTCAAGTGAGGTTATAAACTGATGTATGCTTGGTTGCCCTTGATTGATTTAATGTATAGGCTTGTTAAGGGTATGTTCATAAAATGGCAAAGTTGTGCTTAGGCGTTTCTGGTCGGATGCTATATGCATACCTTTTGCTATGTCTGGGTATAAACTAAGTTATTTCATGAACATATTGCTTGAATAAGTCTAATTGTGTGAATTGGAATCTAAAACATGTGAATTGCATATTTGTAGATGGCTACTAAGAACATAGTAGCAGAGTTGAACCGTGACCTCAAATTGGATGGTGAAAACTATCTAATTTGGCAGCAGAAGGTCAAGTTCATCTTAACTGAGCAAGAGACACTTGAGGTGCTCGATGCTGAGGTCAACCCCCCGGAGGAAGGGGGAAGTAGGGTGGCTTATGAAGCCTACCTTAAAAAGAACTCTATGTGTAGAGTCACACTCTTGTCCACAATGGTGGATGAGATCATGGTGGAGTTCTCCATGCTACCCTCGGCCAAAGGCATCTGGGATGTTGTGAAGGCCAAGTATGGAGATGTTTCCGTGGAGAAACAACGCTCAATGATACTAAGGTTTGAGAACTATGGTAAACGAGCAGATCACACCATGAGTGCCCACCTTCGTGAGATGTCACGAATGATTCATCAGCTTAAACAAGCTGGGCACGACCTCACCGACGAGCAGCAGGTGCAAGCAATAATAAGGTCCTTACGATGAGGAGTGGCAGTTGATGAAGGTCAACTTACGCCACAACCCTCAGATTAAGACCTTTGATGACATCGCCCGTCACCTTTTACTTGAGGCTGAAGTAATGGCTCTCAAGGACCACTCCAAGGCATATGTTGCCAATACCTCCGATAACAACGGGGGTAAAAAGAAGAAGTGGTTCAAGGGTGGGAAAAGGGCGGCTTCAAAGGCAAGGGTAAGGGAAAGGGCAAAGGAAACGGGCCCGGAAAGAAGAAAAGGGACGTTTGAAGCTCAAGTGCTTCAACTGGCAAGAAAGGACACTTTGCAAAGATTGCAAAAGTGCACCTAAGGTACATTTTGAACCTTCTACTTCAATAGCACATGTGACGTCATGTACTATGCTAATCGAAAGCAATTCTTTGTGGATTGTAGACTCGGAGCAACATACCACATAGCTCGGGACAAGTCTGGTTTGTGGCGTCGCAAGCTCCCAAGAGGTGTGAAGCACGTCTCGGTGGGGAATGATGCAAAATTAGAAGTAGTAGGAATAGGAACCCGTAAGGTTCCCTTGTGTAATAGATATTTGTATCTTGTGGACACATTATATGTACTGATATTTGTAGAAATTTAATTTCTATTTCTGCCATGTTGAAATACAATTATTGCTTTCAATTCCTTAATGATAGTGTAACTATATTAAAGGATAATCAAGTTCTCACAAAATGCTTCGTTAATAATGGATTGTATGAGTTAAGGCCCGATGGCCATTCTGCAACTCCTAGTTGCCACGTGACTAAAGTCATAGATCAAAATCATGGCATGAACGGTTGGGACATATAGGACAAGATAGGATGAATAAGTTAGCCAAAAGTGGCTTGCTTGAATCCTTGACCAAGGTTGTCCTGCCAACTTGTCAACCTTGCTTAGAAGGCAAGGCAACGAAAGCCCTTTGGGAGGGCAACTAGGAAAACCGAGGCACTAAGTTTAGTCCATTCGATCTTTGTGGACCTATGAGAATTGAATCCAGAAATGGGTTCAAATACTTCATCACTTTTTACCGATGACTACACGATTCACCCACGTCTTCTTACTCGTAACCAAGGCAGAGGCCTTAGCATATTTTCAGAAATATGTACACTTGGTTGAGAACCAAGTAGATAAGAAGGTGAAGTCCTTAAGGACCGACAGAGGTGGTGAGTACGGTTCACTTGCATTCAAGGCCTTTTGTGAGTCAAAAGGCATTGCTAGAGAGTTCACCCTTTCTTGGACACCCCAAAGAAAATGGTGTGTCCGAAAGAAAGAACCGAACTTTGATGGACATGGTACGTTCCATGATGGCTAAAGCCAACCTGGATGTGACCTATTGGAGTGATGCGCTGCTATGTGCGGTGCACATTCTCAATAGGGTACCTACCAAGGACATCGACTCCTCTCCATATGAGTTATGGATGAAGAGGACCCCGAACTTAAGCTACTTGCGGCCTTGGGGTTGCTTAGCTTACGTACATGTTCCCGACCATCCGTTGGGAAAATTGGGACCAAGAGGAAAGAAGTGTGCTTTTCTCGGATATTGTACGGAATCCAAGGGCTATGTGTTCTTGGATCTCTGTTTAAAGAAGGGTTTGGTGTTTGATGCAAGAAACGCCAAGTTTGTGGAAACGGAATTTCCAAAAGTTGGCGAAAGTGATGATTTAGCCTCAATAGGCCCGATCCTTGAAGAAGGTCAACCGGGCACTTCACAAGTGCCGGTTACAAGGACTGTACCTACTCCAGAGGGAGTACCTCAACCGGAACAAGCTGAGGCTTTCCATAATGAGCCCATAAACATGGACTCAAATGAACAGGATCCAAACCGAGGGATCTGTTCAAGAGGAGTTGAGGTACTTCAAGAGCCAACACCTCCACCCCGGTTGAGAAGATCAACTCGGGAGTCCAAAGCACCTAAAAGGTGGGGACTATCGGAAGGTGAGACATACTTGGTCTCGTGCGAGATCGATGAGCCAAGTAATGTCAAAGAAGCTCTTGAAGGGGCACGAAAGAAGAGTGGCTAAAGGCAATGAATGATGAGTTGCATTCAATGCATGAAAATGAGGTATGAGAATTGTCTGATCTTCCTCGTGGCGAAAAGCGATCGGCAATAAGTGGGTTCTTAAAATAAAGAAGAACTCATGGGAGTATCGAAAGGTACAAGGCCGGTTGGTGGCCAAAGGCTTTACAGAAGGAAGGTGTTGATTTCAAAGACACTTTCTCTCCTGTGGTTAAGTTTAATTCCATCAGATTGCTACTTGCGATAGTGGCAAACTTGGACCTTGAGTTGCATCGATGGATGTGACCACGCCTTCCTCAACGGTGAGTTGAGTGAAGAGATCTACATGAAACAACCCGAAGGGTTTGTACAAGTAGGTCAAGAAGACAAGGTATGTAGACTAAAGAAGTCTATATATGGTCTCAAACAAGCTTCAAGACAATGGTACTTGAAGTTTCATCATGCAGTCACAAGCTATGGTTTTGTGATGATGCATGAAGACCATTGTGTGTACTTGTTATTCAAAGTCCAGTTTTGCCATTATGACATTATATGTCGATGACATTTTAATTGCAAGTAGTAGCTTGGAGTTGTTGCTCGCCATCAAAGGATGGTTGTCCTCCACCTTCAAAATGAAGGACCTGGGGGAAGCTTCTTATATCTTAGGTGTTAAGATACATCGGGACAGAAAGAAGCATATGTTAAGACTTTCACAAGAGCTTTATATAGATAAAGTTCTTGAGAGGTTTAACTTGACCAACTCTAAGCCAATGAACACCCCACTTGCATATGGTTGCAAAATTGGAGAGGACTTATGTCCTAAGACTCCAAAAGACAAGGAAGAAATGACTAAGATACCTACCTTAGTGCCATTGGTAGCCTTATGTACGCCATGATTTGTACACGGCCAGACATAAGTCAAGCGGTCGGTTTACTTGCTAGATATTCTTGAACCTGGCATGAAGCATTGGAAGAATGTCAAGAGGATCCTTAGATACCTTAAAGGTACTAAGGATTATTGGCTATGTTATCAAGGAAAAACCCTTGGTTTACACGGCTATTCGATGCCGATTGGGAGGAGATAGAGATTCTAGCAAATCTACAAGTGGTTATATTTTCTTGCTAAATGGGGCGCTACTACTTGGTGTAGTAAGAAACAAACTTGTACAGCCTTATCAACCATGGAGGCGAGTCGTTTCTTGTGCCTCGGCTGTCCAGAAGCCACATGGCTTGGTTATTTTCTTAAAAACTTGGAGTCGATGGTCAAAATAAGTAAGCCCATTACTATCTACGGTGATAGTATGGCAGCTATGGCCTACACCAAGGACCCCAAGTATCATGGAAAAACCAAACACATTAGCATGAAATATAATTTCGTTCGAGATGCGATTGAAGAAGGTGAAGTCAAAATTGAATACATCTCAACAGACCTTATGGTGGCAGATCCTCTCACTAAGCCATTGCCACCCATTGTGTTTGCTCGTCATGTCCGAGCAATGGGTCTTAGGAGATTGTAAATATACTAATTGTTATATGACTTTCACCACTTTGGTGTCACACATGTATATATGTATAATGATGATCAATAAAGTAATTATTTGATGTCATTTACTTAGTTCCATTAATAACACACAATGGACAAATGAACATGTCCACCATAGGCATTGAGAATGACTTTCTCACACCAAGTCATTCGTCCTTGATCTTAAGTAGACCAAGGATGAGACTACCAAAGACTCAAATAGTGTGTTGTTTCTTCAGGAAACATGTGACATACAATGTTACTCTATTGAGTGGGAGTCATGTTACAACACATGACACTTTGGTATACTTTTATGTCGCCTTGATCTGAATAATCAAGATGAGGTGCTCTGCACCGATTTTGTATGACACTCGATACATTCTAGCTATGTGTGAGTGTAAGCTCGGGCTTGCACGAAACTTCATGGCTTGTGACATGTCCTCCTTTTATATGTTAGAAGGAGCACACTCGAGGTGTTTTAAGAGGGAGAAATGACACACCCTCATTCTAAGTGATATCACTCCAAGTGGGAGTGGTGTTTGTAAAACACCCTAAGAAGTGTTAATAGAATCTTTGTAAGTATGTTGCAAAGATCCTATGACCATGAAATTCGACCAAAAGAAGAATTTAAGCAAGTTGTCTCTAACCTTGCGTAGTGTGAGAATTCTTCGATTGGACCCTTAATCACTTTAACTCGCTGTTAATGATTCACATTGACAAAGTTACTTTGATTGGTTGTCGAAGGTCGCAGATGAATGCGGCTGGAGTATCCTCCTTTTGGGTAACTAAATCTATATGGATCATTAAGCGGTAGAGTGTAAAGGAAAGACAAGTGAAACTTGGTACGTGAGTCCTAAATTCAACCTTTGAGCTCACATGTTGCATTGGTACAACATGATAAGGTCTGAATTGGGGATAATACGAATTAAAGAGTACTGACACTTAACACAGTCATCATTTAAATGAAAGAGACTGATCGTGGTTAAGAATATGTACCATATGTCTTGGGGTTCTAAAGGCACTACTTGAAGTAGTTCAAGGAAAGCTTGAAGATGTTCAAGCATGTCTTGTTAAGTTCAAGAAAATTTGAATAACACACAAACACTTGAAGTGTTCAAGTGGGTTTGAGAGGACAATCTTCCATTTGAGAGTCTAACAACCTCAATGGAAGAGCTACGGTGTGGATGCCTTAAGGTCGCACTCACAACTCCTTTTATATAGTTTGCCAAAGTGTTTGGTTTAGTATGAGGAAGTGTTTTATTCGAGTGGGAGCTTGTGCTCAAAGATCATCATTGGTGCGAGTGGGAGTTTGTTGGAATTCTTGCGCACCAAGATGACTGGGCTAGCTAAAGTAGCTAAGCACTGACTCAACTCAGCTCAATCTGAGTGTTTGAGCTAGAGAGATGTGTATCTGCTCTTAGTGAGCTGATATGAGCTCAAGGAGCTCAATGGATGATTTAATATGTCTTGGACTAGCTCTATGTGAGCTTGGTACAAATGTGTCTAGGCACCTTTTGGCGAAGAGACGTGTCTCTTGGCGGAAAGGTGCGTAAATTGGTGAAAAAGGTGTCGGAGAGGGCCAAGCACACCTTCGGCTTAGGCCGAAGGGTGCGTAGCACCCAGGTGCCGAAAGGGCACCCTAAGGTGGCCTTACACCCATTCGGCCATGGGCCTAGGGGTGTGAGTGCCCCTTCGCCTAGGTGCCTCTAGGCAAGGGGTGCACCCATGCCTTGCACCATTCGGCCAAAGGGACATGTCTCATGTCCCATGGCCGAATGGGCAAGGGGCATGGGTCACCTCCCTTACCTCTTCACCATATTTGGATAATTAATTAATTAGTTAATTAATTTCCTATTAGACACAATTATTTATTTATTCCTTTTCTAATTAATTACTTAATTGAAAAGGCAAAGGCATGAGACATGTCTCATGGACCAAGGGGCATTGGTTGCAGCCCTTGGTTACAGGGACATGTTATTTCGCAAATGAAAGGGCATTGTGCCCTCTCATTGGTAGCCCATCTTCCTCTATAAATACAGGGAGGATGCGCCATTTCTATCCATCCCACAACCAGCATTGGTTCTCTCTTCTCTCTTCATACTTCCTCTTGCGAAACTAGAAGGCATTCTAGGAGCATTGTGAGTGGAACTCACCTTGGAGACAAATCATCTTCAAGCCGCCCTTAAGGTGTTCCCCAGGCCGAGTCTTCTACATCAACAAGGAGCAAGAATCTCTAAGATTCTTAAGCTGCGTCCAGAAGAAAGGTACATACTCTTAATCCCTTCTTCGGTATTGATGAATGCGAACATGAGAAGCATGTTAAAGACGATCCTAAAATTAACATGGACCACCACCTTAGACACTGCTTGAACAACACCAAACAACAACGAGGGAACCCAGGGCAACAACGAGTAACACTAAGGCAACCTTGCACGAGCCCTATGGCCCGTGAGCGAGCCTGGTGCTGTCTGGTGCTTGCCCTAGGTTGCCGCGAGCAAGCCTCAAGATCCCTCACGCAAGCGAACAAGCCCAAGTTGATTGAATGGTCGTAGTGGCCAATCTGTAACATGGCCGCTTCTATCGTAACGGTGGAGACCGTAGTTTCTACCGCTTCGAAAAACGTCCACTAAGCTCTCCGCTTCTGTAAAAAGGCCGCTATAATTGATGCGCGCTGAAACGACTCTTGCCGCTACAACAAAATTTACGAATTTTTAAAAAAGATATGAAAATGAATACTAGATCTGGGTTTCAAGTTCATCAACATCATCAACATTCATCCGATGAATGCATCAAAATTTCATCTAACATTTCAACAAATCCATCAGATCTTCAACAGGTTCAACGCCGCTGGCGCCGGGAGAAGTAAGCCACCGAAAGACTAAAACAAATAAAAAATATTTTAAGATTTCGACTAAAACAAAACATAACATATTCGAAAATTAAAAAAAAACTACCTTTATCAGATCTCGAATCTAGCTTTGGATCTCACAAAAATTCTTCATCGGGTCTCGAATATAGCAGCTGCTATGCCATCGGGCGAAGGGCGTCGGAAGAAGGGCATCGGTCGAGAAAAGGACGCCGCGGGAGAAGGTTGCTCTTTGTGTGTTATAGAGATGGTTGAAATTAATTAGGGTTAATTTGTAGTTTTTTTAGGAGATTGGTGTTAAATTTAGTATTAAACCCAAACATTTTGGTAATTTTACCACTTTAACGGCAGTTTTAACGGGAGGACTAACGGTGCACAGAATTAAAACTTACAGGATTAAAGTGAGACAAATTTTTAAAACGGGATCTAAATATGACAAACTCCAAACTTACAGGATTACCCGCGGAGTATACCCTTTTACTGTCAGTGGCTAAATTGCCCGGATATAAAGATGATGGCACATTTAGACGAAAAATGGAAACGAGTAATAAAATTGCGTTATCAGTTAGACATACTGATGAATTTGTCATTTCTGCCATTAACAAATTAGTCCCATTTATTTCTAGCTATTCCCAATTAGCGCGAGACCACTTCCTCTCTCTTTGCCCCCGGAACTTCAGACCCAAATATACACTCATTTACTTATCTCTCTCTCTAGGGTTCCGATGGCCGAAGTAATTAACATGCCGGTTGATTCTCTCGACCGTCGCCGTGACCGCAAGGAGAATAACAACAACAACAACAACAACAGCAACAACAACGACAAAGACAATAGCAACAATAACAATAGCAACAAGCAATCTGAAGACCGCGAAACCGCTTCTCCTCCTCCGCCTCCGCCGCCTACCAACCGCCGCCGCGACCGAGACTCTCGTGACCCTCGGGGTCGCGACCATTACGATCGCAACCGCTCGCCGCCGCCTCCTCCTCCCAGGGATCGGGACTACAAGAGGAGGGGCAGCATTAGTCCCCCGCCGCCACCCTTGGGTTATAGGGACCGGAGACGCTCACCGCCACCGCGGAGGTCGCCTCCGTATAAGAGGTCTAGGAGGGAGGATGGAGGTTATGATGGGAGGAGGGGAAGTCCCCGATACGGGCATGGTGACAGAAGGTAATTCTTTGTGCCTTAGGTTGTTTGCTTTTAAATTCGCAGCGAATGGGTTTGCCTATAGAACTTTGAGCTTATGGATATGATATGGGTTTGGATTTGACGATTTGGAGTAGGAATTGCTGTTCAGTTACGCTGATTTTAGGTAATAGAAGTACAGTTAACTCTTTTTTTGAATATAGAGCCAATTTATCTATAGATAATTGGGATGGCTTCACATACTTTTCCCGCTTAGATTCATGGTATGTGATTCTGCATTAGACTTCCTGAGATACTCTTCAGGCTTGCGTTCTGGTTATTTGCATCTAAGTTAGTTTTAGCGAAGTAACGGGATCTTGCTTCAGTTACTTGGTTGATTAAATATGCTTAAACATAAACATTGTGTTTTTGTTGTCTATGAGTAGATTGACAGAACCTTCAATGCCTTGACAGATCGTCAACTCTGTTGCAAATCTGAACAGCCACTAAAGTATATTGTAATTGCAAGCTAGAATAACTAGTCACTAGCTAGCAAATAGACTTTTATCAATACAACTTTATTTTTTACATTCAACAAAATAAGCAGTTAGACTCCTCCCTGAGTTGTAGCAATTTGGTTTGGAATGTCTGATTTTGCTGCACTCTAGAGAACATATTCTTTTTGCATGCTCTATTGATGGTCTATTAATTTCCTTTCTGTATTTTCATGTGGGAATATGAGAGTTCTGTCAGGAAGCACATCTGGTATAAAGTTTGTCACTGTTCTTTTTGGTTATTCCAGTGTTAACCAAATTTTAACAATTAATTAACATTGTAAACTTTGCGCCACTAACTAATGTATTTGGATAAGGTGCAGTACGATGATGATGCTGGTGTGGTAGCATGATGTTAATTAACTTAATTTTATTCTCCTCTGCTTGGAACACTACCAGGTTTTATTAGAATTATATAATAATGAAAAAGCTTGCTCATAAATATACAAAATATATGCCTCGAGTAAACCATATGGGGAAACCAACCACCATGTAATATATGGAAGCCATGACTCAGATGCAAAATTGTTTCCAACTTATGTTGCAATGTATGTCTTACTTTTGTGATTCATGATTGGCTGTATTCTACTAGATCAAAGTTGACAGGTTGGTTATGTGTTTGAGTAAAGTGGACTTTTCATTGTTACATTTCCTGTTTTCATCGAAATGCTTATTCGCTTGCACAGGCATGGATATGATTTTGGAGGGGGATATGGTCATGAGATGGGAGGCAGACCTGGCTATGATGAAGATAGATCTCATGGCCGGTACATTGGCCGTTCCGGAGGTTATCAAGGTATTTGGAGTTTCTGTTTCATACTTTTGGGAACTTGTATGCTCTTTCTTAAAAACAAGAGTAAAATGAAAAGGAAAAAAAAATTACATGTACCTCCTGGTTGTCTTTTGTTATTTGAAATTTTTTACAAGTAGGTGGCTTAAATTTGGAAAGGAATACACACCATTTATTTGGGGACGAAGAGAGTACTTAACAGCAAATTTTTTGAGTCATCTACCGAAGCCCATAATTTTGGCAGAGTACAAAGCATAAAGTATTATGTGCTCCTTTAAGTTTGACCTGTTCAGACTATGTAAGGGTCCAATTTGTCTTTTAGTCAATTGATAAGCCCTCGAGCTAGGTTGAACTTGAAACCAACACCTTTATGAATGCCTGAAACTTTGCAGCATCTCTCCACCACTGTCTACCTAGGAATGAAAAGTGAAAACCTCTTCTCTAGTGTAGAAGCCATATCTGATGATCTGATCCATATCCTGGGTTTTAGCTTTGTGTCATGTTGCATCACTGTTTCTGCAGCAGCCTGATTGTGGTCCATTGTAGCATGGATTGGAAGTATTGTTGTTTACAAATGCTAGAGTGTAGTATGAAAAGCTATATGTAGCGTATAAGTAGCCCAATCATCATATAAAGATTAGTAACTTACCTTTTGCAGACTGGGATTCGGGACGTGAAGGCTATGGTGATGTGCCTGGACCAGGGGGCAATCAAAGGTCAGCAGTATAGATGATGTACATATCTAGGGTTTTGATAGCTGTTGGTGTGATTGAAATCACTCATTGAGTGGATTTGTATGATATAATGGGGAAAATGAGTTCTAAAATTATTTTACTGACATCTAGATAAGTAGTATCTGCTCTGACCTCCCATGGCGTGTACTTAAGAGACTTATCCCTTTCTATTTAATTGTATTTATTTACTGGTGAGAAACATTATTTTGTTCCCACGTTTTTTTTAGAAAAAATCATGTATTGAAGATGGGGTTTCATTGGATTGCTTGCTTTAGTAGCTTATCATATCGTCTGTGTTAGACTTGTGAAATATCGAGATTGTTCAACAGGGAAGGTTTGATGTCATACAAACAATTCATTCAGGAGCTCGAAGATGATATTCTACCTGCTGAAGCAGAACGCAGGTTCGTAGGCGAGCAATTAATCTGTTTAGTTAATTATTCTGAACAATTCATTCGGTAGCTTATGTTTTCTCTGCCTCTTTCATATTTAGGTATCAGGAGTACAGATCAGAATACATCTCTACTCAGAAGCGAGCATATTTTGATGCTCATAAAGACGAGGAATGGTAAAATCTGTTTGCTTTGATTCACAAATTCATGGTATTGTATCATTCTATTGATTCTTCTTATTTAATTTTTTTTCATTTTATAGGTTGAAGGATAGATATCATCCAACTAATTTGGTTATGGTGATAGAAAGGTCAGTTCCACTGATGCTCACTTTCCCTGGGTGGAAAACTTTATCGCTACTCAGCACTACGTTATTTTGAGAAGAATTTTGCTCTAAACGTTTTGTTACTAACATTTTCAGGAGAAATGAACTTGCGCGAAAGGTGGCGAAAGATTTTTTGCTTGATTTACAAAGCGGAACACTGGAATTGTAAGACAATACATTTCTGTTTACTACCATTTGATCGTATATATCTACTGTATCAGCTTGCTTATATGATAATATCGATTTTATCTGCAGAGGTCCCAGTGCCAACGCTGCTTCAAATAAAACTGGACAGGCTAGTGATGCTAATTCAGATGATGAGGTAGATGTCGCGGGTAAAAGGAGGAGACAGGGTAGTGGACAGGTTAAGGAAACAGACATCTTAGCTGCTCCAAAGGCTAATCCCATCAGTTCTGATCCCAGAAGAATTCTAGCTGACGTTGAACAAGCGCAGGCTCTTGTGCGTAAGCTGGACGTAGAGAAAGGGATTGAGGATAATATTTTATGTGGTTCTGAGGTGGACAAGGCGAGCAGAGAGAAGCCTCATGGTAGTTCAAGTGGCCCGGTAGTTATTGTCCGGGGCTTGACATCTGTAAAAGGCTTGGACGGTGTTGAACTTTTGGATACTCTTCTTACTTATCTGTGGCGTGTCCATAGCCTAGATTATTATGGGATGCAGGAAACAAATGAAGCTAAAGGTCTCAGGCATGTGAGAGCTGAAGGAAAGAGTTCCGATGCCTCTAACGATGGAGCTGAATGGGAAAAGAAACTAGACTCGCGCTGGCAAGAGCGATTGAAAGGTCAAGATTTCTTGGAAATCATGACCGCGAAAGACAAAATAGATGCTGCTGCCATTGAAGGTCTTGATCCTTATGTGAGAAAGATTAGAGATGAGAAGTATGGGTGGAAGTATGGTTGTGGCGCGAAGGGCTGTACAAAGCTCTTTCATGCTGCAGAGTTTGTGCACAAGCATCTTAAACTTAAGCATCCTGAACTTGTTCTGGAGCTCACTGCAAAAGTGCGTGAAGATCTTTATTTCCAGAATTACATGAAGTAAGCAATGCATATTTTCCCTTCAGATCTTTTTGAAATTGATGCTCTAGTATGTAATCCTGCGGTGTTACCGTTGACAGTGATCCAGATGCACCTGGCAGCACACCTGTTATGCAGCAGCCGCTTATGGTATGTGCTAGACATGTTTTCTCTATATTGCATTCAGATTTTTACACCTTTGTTTTCAGAGCTTCTATCATGTCAGTTATTAAATGTGAGGAAGATAATAGTATTATCAAAATTTACAAATACGTTCTTATGGCTTGGAAGATGATGCTGTGTAGAAGTATCTCATTGTTTGTGAAGGAGAACTTAATAAGTACTTGTGCATGCTTGCCCTTCATGCCATGTTAGAATGGAGAAATTTATGTCATCTCCAAATTGATAGTGCATCCGCTATTGGTTTTTGTTTTAATCTTTACTTCACATATGACAGAGGAACAAGCCTTTACGGCGTAAGATGGATGATCGGCTAAAAGATGAAAGGGGAAACCGTAGAGAACGGGAGAATCGAGCTAATGGTGAGAGGTTTGATAGGTCGGAGAACCCTCAGTCAGGTGATGTTCCTGATGGAGCCAATCCGGATGAGCAGATGTTTGATGCTTTTGGTGGACAAGGAATGCCTGTTGCTCCCTTTTCATCAGAAATACCGCCTCCACCAGTACTGATGCCGGTTCCTGGAGCTGGGTAAGCTTCAGTTATTCCTTCTGTAATGTTGTTTTTTCTTATGTATATGGATATAGCAGCATTTAATATCTTTATCTGATGATTTTGTGTTCTGATGTGATTGCAGACCACTTGGTCCCTTTGTCCCAGCTCCACCTGAAGTTGCGATGCAGGTGTTCAGGGAACGTGGTGGTCCTCCTCCTTTTGAAGGAGGTAACAGAACTGGACGGCCTGGCCCAGCCCCATTTCTTTTGCCTCCAGGTTTTCGACAAGATCCAAGGCGTTTAAGAAGGTATGTTTCACTTCTGGGGCTGTTTTACAAATCGCACTTAACTTACCATTTGCCTGGGTACTTGAGAACTCTGCTTGCACTGAAAACAACCTCATATCTGGTTTCTAATGATACTTACTCGTTCAGGTGAAAATAAACTGAAGCTATATAATCCTATATGATCTGTTGGTAGCTCTTTTAGTAGAGCAGATATGTGTCAAGTTATGCATATAGGTTAGCTAAAGAACAGACATCGAGGAACTTTGCTTGTTTTATGGATTTTGAAACCTCTTCTGGAAAATTTCGTGTAACCATCCAAGTGCTTCCCCCATTCCTGAAATATGTAGTACAGGGGATCTCTGATAGAGATTTCTATTTCCTCTGCTGGCTGGCTGGCTTGTAGAAAGTATTGTTTGTTCATGCAAAGCTTCACTTTTACCATTTTTCAACTAATTAACATTGGTTAGGAGATTTTCAGCTCCAAGTGACTTGACTAAACGATTTATTTTTTTGTCAACTTTTTACTTTTTTTTTTCAGTTACCAAGACCTAGATGCTCCAGAAGATGAAGTCACAGTTATAGACTACCGGAGTTTGTAGGCCACTAGTATTGGACAGTAGGAACAAGGCATGCGTCTTCTCGCTGAAGCTAACATACTACTTCCAGTTTTACGATGATGCATATAATCCAGCAGCAGAAGCAGTAATCCTCTTGCGTTAATCTTTGGCGTTTTCGCCATAACTGCTCTGTGATGGAAGTAAATCATTTCTCATGTGAATGTGTTTCTTTCTTCCATGAAAGACCGTCTTGTATTCTCTATTGGTTTGGTCGCAGGTCTCAGCTTGATTGAAATTTTACAAGTCTGATTCAATTCACAGGTGGGACAGAACGATACGAAGGTACTTTGTTGCTGTAAAATGAAATATCTTGACTAGAAAAACTCGTTTCAAGTGGATACTTGCCTCACTTTTTTTTTGATTAATTAATCTATGATAAATTATGCATTGTTAGGTAATATACTAAACGGAAAAGGTACCATTTTGCCGTTGACATTTGGGCAAAGGTTCAATGTTACCACTTTTTTGGTCTGCGAGTTCCGTTTTGCCAATTTTTTAATGTATTCTCCTTATATTTTACCAGCTCTTTTGTTTATTGGTACCGTCTAAACATTTCTTTTGTTTATTGGTACTGTCTAAACATTTGATTGAGGGATGTCGAGAATCTGGTGGAATATTTTGTGACAGAATGGTTTAGGTGGATTTTATGAAATCTAAGGCACAAGCTGGAGACGCATCAGCCTATATTCTCACCAATGTGATCCCCATTACTGATGGACAAATTTGTTCGGAAACCGAGCTCTTTTATTGTGGAATTCGACCTGCTGTTAACGTTGCCTTATCTGTCAGTCGCGTTGGGTCTGCCGCCCAGTTGAAAGCTTTGAAAGCTATGAAACGGTAAGATAAAAGAGAAAAGATGAAGGAAAAGGACTAAATGAGTGATTTTACGAAAGAATTAAAAGAAAGCACAACAGCTTTCTTCTTCGCGACTTCGTCGGACTTTGTTGCAGGCGGCGGCGGTGATGCGAAATTGATGGTGGTTTGGACTCCCAGTGGTTTGCCGGTGGCGGTAGGGTGGTTTCTAATAGTTGGGCGGCGACCAAAGGGGTTGCTATGGAGGAATTTGCAACAAGGTTGAAAACGGTTTGAAACTGACTGAATCGTTCAAGCTACGTGATCTGGTTCGATGGACCCGCAAGGTTTCTTTTCTATTTATTTTCTTTTGTATTTGAAAGTTGTTAGGTTGACGGAGGTTTGAGATTGGAAAGATGAGGCGGAGATTTGAATCGCCTCGAGCTCTAGATCTGGGCTCGTAGATCTAACACGACTCTACTGTCGATGGATAACCTCGAAGCTTTCTTGGAAAACTTCCACAACGACCTCGTGCCTTCCTTGAAATCTGACGGCGGAGTTACAGATTCTGGTGCCGGAGATCGAGTCTCCAATCTGAAAGAAACTAGCCATGCTTAATTTAGTCCCCCATATTTTGTTATAAGTGCAATTTAGTCCCCTAAATCTAAAAATTTGCAAATTGATTGCCCAGTCAGTAGCACCTCATTCGTCAGCTCACAAAAAACGGACATGTCATGCATGACGAGGTGCCAGTGTGAATTTTAACGGTTAGTGGCAAACGTGTACCGCAAACTATAACGGCAGTGGTACTCTAGTACCACCAAACCAAAAGAGTGATAATATTGAATCTTTATCCAAACGTTAGGTACTCTGCAGGAGGGTGGCCACGACAGTGTTATCCTGGAGTTGGATCCTCTACAAGTGGTGCAAGCGATTCACTCCAAGGAACAAGGCAGATCAGAAGCATCAGTGGTCATACATATCATTCTACAATGCTATCTCATACATATCTTTTCCCTTCTTTTAAAAGACTAGTTCTACAATATCGTTGAAAAGATTGAGCTCAAGTAAGTCAGGAATCTGTTGATACAGGTTTGTTCAACGTGTTGAACATCACAATGGTTCTTGACACTTGTCACGAACTTATTTTCTCGCTATGCCCGTGTGGCACTTAATCACGCAAGCTAAGTCAGCCTAACTCGCCCCAATGTGCCTAAGTATTGCTAGAGATTGCTTGAGAAGAGAGCAACAGAAGTTAGAAGGAGAGAGGTACTTGAAAGCTATACAACTTGCTTGTATTTCTCAAGTAATGGATACAATGTTGGCTATGTTTTGATAGCTTGGAGTTGATTACAAATGAGCTCCCCAATGGGGTATATATAGTTCTCTACCTACTCAATGGACGGCCAGGATCAATTTGATACAATGGTGGAGATTGACTCTCTAGAACTCTCTACACATATCTACATATGTCTAGCACCTACTAGACTTCTCCATATAGTTATAGCTCAATATAGAACTCTCTAGACCAAGCTAGAGACTCCCAGAGTGCTCTAGAGGGTTCCACAAGCTTCTAGAACCTTCCAACACCTCCTAGCACTCTCTAGAATCTTCCGGAACCTTCTAACATGCCCTAGGGCCTTCTAGCACTCTCTAGTCAGCTCTAGGCTCTTCCGGTCTCTTCTAGACTCATCCGGAACTTTCCGGTTCGGTCTAGACAAACCTATAACTCCCTGGAGGATTCTAGAATATTCCAGAGCTACTCTTAAATCCGTCTTCCACACTCTTATGTGTGCCTTCTCGGATCCTTAGCCTTGTGTCGTCCGCGTGTCCTGGTTGTTGCACCGCGCACCCCAACTCATGCCTTGCGCACTTCGTTGAAAGCGGATCGTGACATCCTCCCTCACCCATTCAAGCAACGCCCTCGTTGCTTGGGCTGGTTGGTCTTTAACTGATGGACCCCTTCATCATGTTTGACCCTGGTCTCCTTAGGGCAGTTGAGCTGCTTCTCCTCGGCACGACTCAACAGTCGCATGGTTGAGAGCCTAGCTCTGTTTGTCGAACTACCTTCCTCCAACCGTACGTAGCAAGTGCCTGACTCACCCATCAAGTACATGCTGCTGGTGAAGGGAAGTATCATGGCCTTCGCCTTGTCCAAGAACTCCGTCCCAAGTACCATTGGACAATCACCCATCGACACCGCCGAGAAATCAACAAGGCCTCGCCACTTTCCTAGGTGCACCTCTACATTGCGTGTCACACCTAGGATCGGCTTTGCTGGGGGGTTCAAGGCCTTTAGCCATCCTTCCTCCCTGGTGTATGATATGCCCAACCTCTTCGCTTCCTCCACCCTAAAGAAGTTGTTCGTTGCACCCGTGTCCACTAATGCTTGCACCTCCTTGCCACGCACTTTGGCCCGTGCAAACAAAACTCCCTTGGACTTAGCCTCCACCTTCTCGGTCGTGATGGAATTCAAAAGCTGGAGTGAACCCATGTGACACTCCATAGGCTCCTCCCCCGCATGCTCTTTGCTCGCGAGCATGGCAGATAGAGAGTTCTTCAATGGACACTGTCTATAGAAGTGTTCACCCTTGCACAAGTAGCACTCCAATCGCCGCTTCCCCTTATCCCTTTCAGTTGGCTTTCTCCTCGGGCTGGGTGATCTATTGGGTGCCTCCACCTTCCTCGGAGTCTCCAAGACTTCCTCTCGTCCTTGGTCTCTCCCACTCCCACCATGCTCCTTACCCTCCATAGACCTAGGTCTCTCCTGCCTAGCGAACTCTATGAGGGACTCGGCTACCTGCATAGTTGTGGTAAGGTCCTCCGCACCTCCAACCTCGCCCAATTTTGGAGGCCATACAAGTAATCATAGTATGCCTCCTTGGCCGGATAATCAGGGATCTCTACCAGCAACTCGTTGAACTCCTTGATGTAATCTTGAATGCTCCCTCGGTGACTTAGGTTCCTCAACCTATGTCTAGCCTCCTCTTCGGCATTCTCAGGGTAGAACTGGCACTTGATTTCCTTCTTGAACTCAGTCCACGTGCGGATCGAGCAAGTCCCCTTCTCGATCTTAGCATGCTTACACCTCCACCACACCATCGCAGTGTCTTCCAAGTAGAGCGTAGCATGATTGACCTTCAACGCATCCTCCACAATGCTTGAAGCGCCAAAGTATTGCTCCAAGCTCCAAAAGAAATTATCCACCTCTTTGGAATTGCGAACACCCTTGTACGGCTTTGGTCTCGGCACATCCAACCTGAGTGGAGTGGGGGTAGAAGAAGAAGTGGAAGGGCCAACTGACTCACCCCGTGCCACTGCCCTCCTCAACAGCGCAACTTCTTCATCCAATCGAGCCAACGTCCCGACAAGCTCTACTCTAAAAGCTTGGTTCTCCTTCTCTAGGGCAAGGATTCTCACGGTGAGAGCATCATCTGCCTCCTTGCGTCGAGCCTCCTCATCCGCGGTCACCTTGTTGACGACACCCATCAACCCATCCTCGTGTCACAGACTTATTTTCTCGATATGCCCGTGCGGCACTTAGTCACGCACCCTCATGGCTAAGTCAGCCTAACTCGCCCCAATGTGCCTAAGTCTTGCTTGAGATTGCTTGAGAAGAGAGCAACGGAAGTTAGAAGGAGAGAGGTACTTGAAAGCTATACAACTTGCTTGTATTGCTCAAGTATTGGATACAATGTTGGCTATGCTTTGATAGCTTGGAGTTGATTACAAATGAGCTCTCCCAAGGGGGTATATATAGTTCTCCACCTCCTCAAGGGACGGCCAGGATCAATCTGATCCAATGGTGGAGATTGACTCTCTAGAACTTTCTACACATTTCTACACATGTCTAGGACCTACTAGACTTCTCCATATAGTTCTAGCTCAGCCTAGAACTCTATAGACCAAGCTAGAGACTCCCAGAGTGCTCTAGAGGGTTCCACAAGCTTCTAGAACCTTCTAGCACCTCCTAGCACTCTCTAGCATCTTCCGGAACCTTCTAGCATGCCCTAGGGCCTTCTAGCACACTCTAGTCTGCCCTAGGCACTTCCAATCTCTTCTAGACACATCCGGAACTTTCTGGTCCAATCTAGACAAACCTAGAACTCCCTGGAGGATTCTAGAATATTTTAGAGCTAGAATGTCCCCCGGGTTCTAGAGCTTTCCAAAGGTGTCTTCCTCACCTTGGATCCTCTTAAATTCGTCTTGCACACTCTTATGTGTGCCTTCCCGCGTCCCGTGTCCTTAGCCGTGTCGTTCGCATGTCCTGGTTGTTGCACCGTATGCCCCGACACAAGCCTTGCGCACTCCGTCGTAAGCGGGTCGTGACAAATGTCACGACAAGAAATGTTGTGACCGTGTAAAGACCAATTGGATGGTCTCGTGCCTTCGTGGTTTGTCGTCTATAGTGTAATAGGGGCGACAGTAGCATTGAGGTGTGGTTCTGCCTTGTGCTACGGTCTGGCTGAGTCAGGTTGGGAGGACTTGACTATGAAGGGGGTCGTAGCCATATAAGGCACAACTGGTCGGAGCTACTGCCGCTTCCCTGATGAGCCCATGGAAGGGCGAAACCAGTTGGCACGCTTATGGAAGGCTGGTCTCAGAGCTATCGTTTATGGCATCGGGACGCTGCACGGGCATTGTGGGCCGCGCTAGACACTTGGCCCGTAACACGCTACGTGGAGGTAACATGGCTTACCGAGGCCTTTCGCGCGGTAAGGCCGTAGTAAATACTACGGGATTGTTCGCGGTAATTGCCACGTTAAAATGGTTCGCAGTAAAGAGTCTGACTGCGCTTCTGACTGTGGTAAACATTTTATTTAATTAAAAAAATGGATGGAATCCGGATGAAATTCGTCCGGATTCATACACATTTCCAGCAATCTTTATCCATCAACCGAGAAAACTTCATCCAAATCCAAAAAAGTTCATCAATCTGCCAACCCAACAACCTGGACTTGCAAATAAGGAAAAGGTAAACCGAGAGTGAGCAAAAGTGAGTGGGAAAATAAAGAAAAAATACATAGAATTACATAAAATTCAAAAAATTACAAAAAAAATTACAAAAAAATTACAGAAAATAACACTACCCTGATGCTGTGGCCGTGAAGCAAGCGGCTGTGGCGAGGACGGCGAAACGGCGGCGATAAGAACTGTTGTGGTGGCGAGGAGGAGGAGAAGGAAGAAGAAGTTGGAGAAGAAGGAGAAGATGAAGGAGCGGCGGATTGTGAATTAGGATGAGGAGAAGGAAGAAGAAAGAAACAAAAAAAGAAGAGGAGGAAAAGGAAGAAGTTGGAGAAGGATGAGAGGAAGGAGAAAATGAAGGAGCAGCGGATTGTGAATAAGGAGAGGAGAATAAACCTAAAAAAGGGTTTTACCGCGACAACGTGCGAGGGTAAACGGGTTTTACCGCGGCCTTACTAGGGCATCATGCACGGTAAACTCTTACCACGACTTGAACTGCAAGCTTTACCACGCAACCCCTTTACTGCGGCTTGCGCCGCGGTAAAACCGCAGTATAATATTTGATTTTACATATTAAAATGTTAAAGAAATTCAATCATAAATTAAATGCTAAAAAGGAAACACGCCATTTTTCAGGAACAAAGGTAGTATTTACTTTAAAAATATGTATGTCACAACATAGCAATAAAAATTTCAATAATAATAAAATGCTATAATGTTTTAAACAAAAATATGCAAATTATAAATATTAGTACCTATTTTTTTCTGTGTATATTTGTACATCTTGATTTTTTTAGTAGCCCCTTAAAATTGGGGACCCAAGGATCAAGCTTTGTCGGCTTGTGCTAAGGGCCGGTATTGGTTAATTTGTTTGTTTAATGCTAGTTAATTGTTGATTTCAAGAGCCAATTTTCAGGTATAAATAAGAGTACAAACTTATGAATAATAGAACAAGGTTACATAACAAGTTCACAAAATGTAGGAATAGGTTCTCACATTAATACTATCTCATAGATATATCTTTTCCCTTCATATTTCGAGCATTAAAAGACTAGTTCTACAATATCGTTGAAAAGATTGAGCTCATGTAAGTCAGGAATATGTTGATACAGGTTTGTTCAACGTGTTGAACATCACCAAGATTCTTGAATTCAACGTGTTGAACATCACAAAGATTCTCGAAGTCCTCTATGTTCAGGTAAGAGTTGTTTATATTTGCAACATAGCTATTGCAACAGGTCTTCGTCCTTTGATTAATTAGTGAAGAGATATTGTATTGTTGTGTCCAGTGCCCGAGAGAGCTTTTTCTTCCCCATTTTTGGGATTTAGGCAGATAAAGAGCAAGGGACTGAGAAAGAAATGAGTAGCAGTTGTACGTGAGAGAAGGAAGAGAGACAGGTTGCATTCAATAATTTCTTCTTGATATCCCACTAAAATACAACTAGCAAATCTCTATATAATACTAATACAAGATCTACACCCAGCAGTAAAAACATAATTGCGGAGCGCTTTCGTGTTGACACATCAGCGATACCTCAGACTCATGTTAGTGCCACATGTGTGAACACGTTTTTTTTGTACACAGGCACATTTATTCGGCCTACCATTTTTTATACTACAACTTACCATTTTCATCTCATCCCATTTAATTCGGTACATATTACTAATTGAGTATAAAATATGGAAAAAACATAATACCCATTTTTACAAATTAATGTTGTCATAATGCCGTCATTCTCTCTTTTTTTGCAACCCTTCTAATTTTTTGTATATTAACACTTGCATATTAATTCAAACATTATATATGCTATTTCAAACTAGATCAATTTTAATATAAAAAACATAATGAAACTTCTTGAAAAGTTATTATCTGATGTAATTAATAAAACGAAAAGAAAGAACTAAAATAAAATGACGAAACGTGCATGATATGATTTTCATAAAATAATTATGAAACATAAAAGAAAGGGAAAAAACGGGGGGTCCATCTTTATGGTGATATTTTTTTAGATCATAGAAATCCTTTCGAAAGTATAATTTATTTATTTATTTTAAATGTAAGTTTTAGAATGCTCAACATTTGTTCAATGCAATCAAGAATAAATCAAACGATTGAATTTTTTTTAAAATGAGTGTAGGCTTTATTAATCAAAGTAAAACGTACATAACCAGTACAGAGACGTGTCCAGCTATGAGGAGCGGCCAACAGAAGAAAGGTCATGACGAGCATCGTTGTATGCTGACACATTACAACTACATTGGGACAAAAATGAAATAACAAAATGAGAATTAGAAACTCAAGAAGCGAGTATGCGCATCGTCTACTAAACTAAAGCCGAAATTAAGTTCATTTACCAACACTTGACAGTCCAATTCAACCAACACAGACGACCAACAACGTCTCTGTGATTCACGCAAATCTCATAAAATTGCAGCAGCTTCCACATACCATGGATCAGCGGTGACAAACTGAAAATCAAGCGATGAGACATTGATTAAAACACCCAAATGATCACGCGTGATCATTCATGCTACAACAAAACTATCTTCTTTTCGTAAAGCGTCATCCATATTAATTTTAATTAGTCCCACAGGTGGTGGAGACCAGCGTGCAAGATTCCGCTACAGACCCGTCGGGGGCATTGCATGGGCCAGATTTGCATCATACCAAGCAGTCAACCATGTCATTATACTCATATTCTTCCCAAATTTCACATTATACTTATATTATTGGAAAAATTACAACTTTGTAGAATATTTTGAATCATATTAGTAATAAACCATATCATTTTAATTGTTAAAAAATTTACAATTAGACCTAAAGTTTTTTAAAATAATGAAATCATCCCTAAACGTTTGAAATCATAACAAAATCATCCCTAAACTTATAAACTTTTATCATTAACATATTAAAACAAAAGTGGCTAAAGTGATTAACTTACTGGAAAAAAATGTAAACTTTATAATTAGACCCATAAAATTTTACAAATTGAGATCCTTCCTTACAAATTATATCCATATTCTTGGAAAAATTACAAAATTGTAGTATATTTTGAATCATATTAGTAATAAACAATATCATTTTAATTATTACTCCCTCCGTCGCATAAAGATTGCAGCTTTCTTTTGCTGTTTTCACAGTATCTAATTTACGATTTATTTTTATGTACTTATAGACATGTAAAGTTAAATGATTCATATGCTTCTCATAATGTGCAATCTAAACTACATATATATATATATATATATATGTGTGTGTGTGTGTGTGTATATATATATATATATAATTTTTTCACAAGTAGTGCAATCTTTACGAGACAAAGTATAAACTTTACAATTAGACCAAAAGTTCTTAAAATATGCTCCCTTCGTCCCACAAAGGTAGGGGTGAAAACGAGCCGAGCCGAGTACTAGGTTGTTCATGTTAAGTTTGAAAATTATATCGAGCCTGAAATTGTGTTCAAGCTTGGCTTGAAAATAATATGAACGAGCTCGAACGACGTTTAAATCGAGTCGAGTTCGAGTCGAGCTCAAGTCGTTCACAAATATCAATGGAAAAGTTAGGATAAAATCGAGCCGAGTCGAGCACTAAGTTGTTCATGTTCGGCTTGATAAATGTATCGAGCTTAAAATTTTGTTCAAGCTTGGCTTGAAAATAATATGAACGAGCTCGAACGTACTTTTAATCGAACCGAGTCCGAGCCGAGCTCGAGCTGTTCGTTCAACTTTCACCCTTACACAAGGGTTGTCAACTTTTCTAAAATATAAAATTTTCACCACCACTTTAACAAAATTACCCTTACTTATCCTTACGAGTTTAAACACTTATGTTCATATATCTTTTTTATAGCAAATGTAGAAAGGTCAACACATTACTATTCTCTCACTTTACTTAATAGGGGGTTTCAAACCTTCAATGGTGAAAAAAAAAATTCACCTCATTTTTTAATAAAATCATCACTAAATTTCACCACACCCATTTACCCCCTCAAACCACCTAAACCTAATTCACCCCTTCAACCCCCTTAAACAGCCGCACAAAACGGCGGTCACTGCTTCCGGCGGCGGCGGAGGCGGCGAAATGCGAATTTCTCCTTCGTCGGAGCAGTTCCGGAAACGTGGGAGAGTGGGTTAGCTTCGTGTTGTCATGGGGAAGCTAACCGTGGTGGTTGGTGGCGACAAAAGAGCCCAAAGCGGAGATCGGAATAGGACTAAAAATTTTCACGTGAAAAAACGTTTTTCACTTCGGACGTGAAAAATTGAGGTCCGAATTTCCAAAAAAATTCACGTGAAAAAAACGAGGTGAATTTGCAAAAATTCGCCTCAAAAAATGTAGGTTTGAAACCCCCTAATATATGTGCCTAAACAAATCCTACAACCTTTGTGGGACGAAGGATTGATTTTTCATTATACAAAAACGTACCCGAACTGTAGGTGGGTATGTACACTAATTTATACAATAACTATACAACTAACTTGCTGCAAATTCTCTGCAAAAAAAAATAAATAAATAGCAACAACCAAAACAAACTAAGAATTGCGGATAGGAACAAGTAATACTCCCTCCGTCCCACAAAGGTTGTCAACATTACTATATTGGGCCGTCCCACAAAGATTGTCAACTTTCCTAAAACAGAAACTTTCTATCATCATTTTTACCATTTTATCCTCTTATCTCACACCATGGACTCACAAATTTTTCTCTTTCCTCCCATTAAACTTAAAATTGGGATCCACAAAATTTTCTCCTTCTTTCTTTTTCATGAGGGTAATTTTATCAACACTCTACTATTCTCCCACTTTCCTTAATATATGTGCCCAAACAAATCCTACAACCTTTATGAGACGGAGGGAGTACTTCCGAAGTAATGTGACTTTGACTTATTCAAAGTAGTTAGCTACGTAACATGCTGCTCCAGTCCTTTGGATGGAGTCATGGAGATAGTGGCTTGACTTAAGTCCGGACCTAGGCTGCTAGTGCTAGGTACGGACAGAGGCTGCGCTAATGGGCGGGCTGGTGCACCCAAACCCAAGATGAAGATCATTGTTCGGTTAAACTGAAATTAATTTTTAACTACTTACAATTTTGATCAAATTCAAATCGAACAAAAAACTAAATTAATTTGAATTTTCGGTTTTTCGTACAAACCCCTAGTCATAAATCTATATATTACTCCACAATTAACCTTAAAATATTGCAGTCAACTCTACGGAGTAGGAAGATTCGGTGTGGTAGGGATCTACACACAAAAAGCAATGTTTCTTCTTTGTGTGACATGAATACCCCTCCTAATAGGGTTGATAAATACTAAAAGGATATTTATAATTGTCCACAAAGATACAACAATTTCTTATGCTGCTGGAATATATGCGCAATTCTTGATCCCATCATTATTATTCGTCTTCCCGTTGCTTTAGTGTATTCTCATATTTTTCTAGAACATAGAATAATGTGTTTCTAATAATGGTGAGTACAACTTTCACAATGTCACTTCACATGCTTATTTGTTGGTTGCTTGTGAAGCAATTTAACCTTAACAACAAAGGGGATGTCATCGCGTTATCTATTTCATATTGAGTCAACCTACTATTGTTGACATTCTATGTCGACTTCTCTCTATCATGCGTGGATACTTGGATGAGTTTTTTGAAAGAAGCTTAAGGACTTGATTTATGCAAGACTTCAAAGCTTCTTTTGAACAACCTATACAAGTATTGAGGCATGATGGAGAGAAGTTGTCATAAAAGCCAACAATACCAAGTTGATCCAGTATGAAGTAGACAACGGGATGAGGCTTCCTTTGTTACTAATGTTAAATCACTTCATAAGCAACCAACAAATAAATATGTGTAGTGATGTTGTGAAAGTTGTGCTCACCATTATTGGAAACACATAATTCTATGTTTCAGAAAAATTTGAGAATACATTAAAATTACGTGAATGCTGATAATAATGACCAAATAAAAAATCGTGCACATATTCCAACTGCATGAAAAAATATTGAATCTTGATGGACAATTATAAAAATCTTTTTAGTGTTTGCCAACACTATTGACAAGGGTATTCATGTGAGACGATAAAAAAACATTGTTTTTTGTGTGTACACCCTACCATATTGAATCTTCTTACTCCGTGGGATTGACCACAATATGCTCCAATGATTGCATTAATGCCATCTACATATACCAAAAAAAAACATATATCAATATTTGAAGGTTAATAATTTCCAAGCAATATATAGATTTACATAGGGGCATTAGTGACTACATTTAAATCTATTAAAACAAACGAGTGACTAAAGAGAAATAATACCTCAAATACAAATCACGCCGCTGCACTGCAAGTCTCCTCTGCCGGTGCTGTTGGAACGATCGGACTACAGGCGACGCGACAGAAGCAGCCGGAAACCAGCAGCGTCGAATAAGATGGCCTGGAGATGAACTTCTGTTGGGGCTGCGTGGTCGGCGGATAGCACACACAGCGTCCGGTTGCAGCAAGGAGGAGTACTGTCTAGCACCGGCGCCGGCTTGGCGTGGTGATGATGGCTGGGCGACTAACCGGGTGATGATATTAGCTGATGGATTTTGGGGCGAAGACGCCAGCGGTGGCTGAAGAGCTCCGACTGATGAACTGCGATAGCGAGTGGCTGGTGTGGATCACAGGGTGGTTGGACGATCGATTAACCGGATGGATCCGACGAGGCTGGTCGAAGCGGTGACGAGTGGAAGTGGGGACCAAGCGCATCAACGGCCGGCCGGCGGTGAAAACTCCGGTGGCCTTTTACAGGAGGAGGACAACTTGTTTCTGTCTTCTCTGTTTTCTTTCTATTATAACTTGCTCCAATTATATATCGACACCCTTGTGCTCATGCGAGTTGAGTGATTTAACTGATGACAAAATTAAGTGCAATGCGTGCTGCTTACTTACCTGTTGCGTGCCGAGCTTGTCTCCGGTCCTCCCCCATCCGGTCCTGCCTCCAATCTTCTTTTTAACCCAACAACCATGCCCTTCCCTCTCTATTTTTTGTTTGTTTGTTTGGTTTTTTTTTGTAATTTAATTCATTATCTTTTATAAATAATAAAATACATATATCGCAAACACATGTATTTCTTTATATATTCTCAATCTACTGATCATAATTTTAAAATCTAAAGGGTATATACATGGATTAATTTTATAATAATAATAATAATAATTACTTTATCAATCTTTTACATAAAAACCTAATATAAAAAACATACATTTAAAAAATTTATTTTAAAAATAATAATTTAAATGAGAAATATACTATAATTTCATATATGGGATCTATAAATAAAAAAGAATCCAAATAAAAAATAATTCAAAGAAAACGTATGCATTTGCAAAACACATGTATTTCATCATTTAAAGAAAAAATAGAGAAATCAAAGAGTATAGTAAAAAAGTACTAATTTTTCTTTGTATTCTTTTTCTTTATTGTGAACCCCACATGAGATTGTAGTATTTTTTATTGATATTCTGGTTTTAAACTAATTTTTTATAAATGTATATGTTATATATATTCATTTACTATTATTTAAAAAAAATATGATAAAGTAATCATTATTATAAAATTATCTCCATATGTGTTTGATCTGCACATTTAAATATTATTATTAGTACACAGGTTATGCAATTGCATGCATTTTATTATTAAAAACCAGATACTAAAAATTATTAATAACAATTTACAAATAAAAAAGCTTTTTCACTTAAAATCAAAATGGAATCTATTCCAAACATATCATGGTAAAAACAAAATAAAAAAAGAGAGTGGGAAGGGCATGAACGCATGTTGGGTGAGTTAATAATGGGACTGTAGCGAGGATTGGATGTGGGGAGCACGAGGACTGGATGGGGGGAGCACAGGAGAGAAGCTCAATCCCAAAAATCACATACTCAAATGTAATGCAGCTTTTAACAATTTTACTATTTAAATTTTTTTTAATAATGTACCAAAACTAATTTTACTTTATCATCATCATCATAGCTGACCTACATGTAATAATAAAGGGGCTCCATGAATTCCTTTTTCCTCAATTATACATATACATGTAATAAAGGGGCTCCATGAATTACTTTTTCCTCAATTATACATATATGTGGTATATAATTTTTATAGATAAAATTTATTAAAAATTGTAATGTACCACCTTATATATTCTGTGATACTATTCTATATTTTGTATTTTTTTGTTCTAAAAGTTTTAGAACACTAAATAATATCTCAAAAAATAAAAATATAGTCAATATTGATCTCTTTATCTTCCAAAAATGTTTTTTCTTCAATATTCTAATTGTATGATTTTTTTGTTAGACGACTCGAATTTATAGTTAGTTTTGATATTTGTTTTTATCGATTTTTATGTGCTTGATAACATTATATAATATAAAAAAATAGTAAAATAGGAAATTCAAAAGCTAAAATTTGCTTATTTAATCTACATTCTAAGTCAAATTGTTGCAAAAATTTTAGGACGAAAAAATAATATATTGAAAGATATAAATAGACCCATTTTTAAAAAAAAAATCTCTAATCCGCACCGATTATTATCAAATTTTCAACACTTGTTAATCTCTAATGTCCATATCATAAGGCTTAATTACTGATTACTACCCTGAACTTTCACGACTCGTTCAAAGAAGGGTCTGAATTATGACTCGTCTTAACTCGGTACCCCAACTATGCCAAGTAGTGCAGATAAGGGCTTTTAATCAGTAACTTGTTTAACGCCATTAGATTTCTAACGGTACGGTGACCAAACTTTAATTCTTAATAGTTTTAGATCATAAAAATACAATTAAATAACTTTATGAACTTTGTAATCATTATTTAATAATTAAATACCCCTAACCTATTTTATTTCTTCAAAAAAACTAATAATTATAATTATTTCCTTTCCCTCTCTCCACCACTGTCCAAATAAGGATGGGTGTTGACCCGCTCCATGGATCGATCTACAAATATCCGCATTTTGGTGGATCGATCCACTATGTTGGTGAATCGATCGGATCTGCTTCATTCCCATAATGACTAAAGTTTAATTTTTTAAAGTTTCGGTCCTTATTTCATTTTTTCAACAAAATTCTGGGACTAATTATGTAAATAATTTTGGCGCTATTGTTTAAATTTTTGAGAAGTTTGAGCACCAGTTTTTAACCTTTTAAAAGTCGGAGGATCATTTTGTGATTTTTCAAAAAATTAAGGATTATTATGTAAAAAAAGTCAATTAATGGACCTTCGGTGGATATCCAAGATCCGCTCTACATAGGCGGATCAAAAAGTTGACCCGCTTCATGGAGCGATCTGGTTGATAACAAAATCTAATTCTTTATTGAATGCTGGAATTAACCTCTAATCGTCTCAGCAGCCCTCCTCCGTGGTTCCATGTTTAAAAAATATAATGGTGTTATAAAATGTATATAAATACATAAATGTGTTACTCCAATTTCTTTAAATTCAAATTTCAAGAATTATTTTTTGCAACTTATAAATCTTTTATGTTACACTATTTATTATTATGTGAAATATAAATAGTAGTAGTTTTAATTTTAAGTAAGTGTTAATATAAATTTGAAGTTTTCTAGCATCCAAGAAAAACTTATGAGCCACCTTATAGTTTTTACTCTATATTTGGAGTAGAATAATAAAACTATAACATTTTCTACTCTTTTCGGGTAAATTTGAAATGTGTTTAAAGTAAAATGACTGAAAAATTATTTTTTTCGGTTAGTCAACTAACTGTCGTTTGGTCAAAGCCTTTGCCTACACTTTTTACATAGTTGAGGCACTGTCAGGTTGAGTCATAATTTAGGCCTTTCTTTGAAAGAATCAACAAAATTCGGGGTAGTAATAGGTAATTAGGCCAATCCAGTTAACCATTCAAAAATCACTTTGGGAAGGTTTGGAGTTTTTTATTTTACATTCGCAAAAGACCTATATCTATTTCAGCATTATGATTAATATACGGATAAAGTACACCCATGGTCCTGTAACTTTAATTATTGTACCACTACGGTCTTGTTTTAACTTTTTGTACTAATAAAGTCCTGTTTTTAAGTTTTTTCTTCTTCCATGGTCCTTTTCCATCCATTGACCGTAGACTATAACGGATTTGTGGGAAAAATGATAAAATCAACAACTCAATTGTTTTAAAAACATTTATTTACACCCCAAGTTTTAGACTTAACCATTTAGGCACTCCCCAACAGTTTTAAACTTAACACTTTAACCCAAATGTTTTAATTAAGCCCAACAACACCCAGTCACCGTCGGGCCGCCGCCATCGCCAACGGACAGCCGCCGCCGACCGCCGCCGTAAAATGTCAGAAACTAAAAAATGCACGAGAACGTCAATTGGGGCCTAGGACAGCCGGATCCCAGCCCAGGCCGGCAAATCGCGACCCTATGTCGTCGATTCGCGGCCTAGGCTAGCGATTCACCGGCCTTGGGCCGCGATCCAGTGGCCCTGGACCAAGACCCCCGGCGTTCCTAGGCCGCGATCTACGTTCTCGGCTATTTTTTTGAGTTTCCTACATTTTCCGGCGGCGACGGCGGCGGTCAACGGCGGTTGTCCGGTGGTGGCACGGTGGTGGCTGGGTGTTGTTGGGCTTAATTAAAATATTTGGGTTAAATGTTAAGTTTAAAAGTGTTAGGGAGTGCCTAAATGGTTGAGTTTAAAACTTAGGGTGTAAATAATTTTTTTAAAACAATTGAGTTGCTGTTTTTATCATTTTCCCCACAAATCCGTTAAAGTTAACGGTCAATGGACGGAAAAGGATCATAAATGAAGAAAAAACTTAAAAACAGGACTTTATTGGTATAAAAATTAAAACAAGATCGTAGTGGTATAATAATTAAAGTTACAGAACCATGGTGCACTTTACCCATATGTACCAGTACTACTAAGATGAGATGGATTGGTGAATTGGCCAGCATGGGTGGTCCAATGGTCATTCAATTTCATTATTGGATTTTACTATTTTGTTCTTGAAAAATTGGTGTATTTCTTTTTAGCTATTTTGAAAGGTTCAAATTTTTACCAGAAATAAGTTAGTAAAAAAAAGCATCCGTCTCTAAAAAATTGATGTATTTCTTTTTTTTATTCTGAAAGATTCAAATTATTATCAAAAAGAAGTCACTAAAAGAAATATTTTTTTAAAAAAAACTACACATTAATCTACAATTTGTATCTAAATTCACTACGTAGAGAAGCTGCGGATTTACTGCGGCATTTACTGCGACGGAGGTCGCATTAAGCGGTTTTCTCTACGTAGTGATTATTTGACTTTGTATATCAAAATATTGAAGAAATAAAATCATAAATTAAATACTTAAAAAAATGCACCGATTTTTTAGGATGAAGGGGTACTATTTAATGAGTTAACCTTTTAAGTAGACCCCAAAAATCTTTACAGCAACCCTCATTTTAATCTTTTTGGACAATTTAAGCTCTGTCCCAAAACCACCCTGACCATGCATCTCTCCAAAACAATAATGGGTTTTAATTTCTCCTCTAAAAAAATTAGAATTGGGGTCCCTACCTTTATTCCTTTTTGCTAAATTAAGCTTTGTGCCAAAACCAGCTAGACCTTACGTTTTTCCTCGCAGAGTACAACTATGTGAAGTCTGTGGGGACTAAATACTACCCATAGAGAGTGGTATACCTTAAGATAAAAAATATAAATTATAGAGTATTATTGAGGTTTAGAAAAACTTTCAATTTACCTCCAATTTTCATAAATGTACAAAAAAAACTAACAATTTTTCAAAATAGTTTGAAAAATTATCTAACTTTCCCTAAACAATTTCAAATCTAACAATTATACCCTATACTTTTTTTCCTCTTCTTCTCCACAACCACTGTCGGACCTTCGCTAGCCGACCACCGCCAGACCTTCACCGGCACGTTCAACAGCCCAGGGCTGTGAATCGATTCGCAACCCAAGAGCAGTGGATTGCGGCCCCTGGATTGCAGATTGTGACCCTAGGGCCATAGATTATTTTCTTAGTTAATGGGTTAATATAATTAATGGAATATTTTTAAAATATAGTAAAAAGTTAAGAGTCAAAATTGCGTTTCACCTATTTTTTTTTAATATAGGGGATGTGCATAGTTCTTGTGATTTGTGTCATTTAGTTGATCAGATATTAAATTCAAGCAGCTATACTCGTAAAAACAAAATCCTTAAAATTTTATAATTCAATTATCCCTCTCATAAATTTTTTCCACTCATAAAACTTCTCAAAAGTCCAAATTATTTTATCAATCATTTTCCAAAATAATACAGTGACAGTAACCAATTAAGTTAAATTTTGCAGATGTTTGGTGCAAAATGCATTTTCCCAATGTTTTCAGGTAGGCGGTTCACACGTCCGGTGACTTGTTTCGTTTAGTTGATCAAAGTGTTCTATTGCATATTCTAGTTAAAATATATTAAAAAATCCCCATAAAATTTAATTCCAAGTAACTGTTTAGTTGGAAACATATTATCGGGATTAAAGCAAATCCGTCACAGATTACTTGCCTACGGGGTATCCTGTTACAGACCCAAAAAAAAAATGTTTCAAGTGGTAATAAACTTGAAGCGATCAATAATGGTTAGAGCAATATTAAAGGATATTTAGAGTAAGTTATTTAGAGTAAGGTTGTGTTCAAAAAGTTTATACTGAGAAAAATAAGTTGGAGTTTTTTTTTAAAAAAAAGACTCAAACAAATCATACATACGACAACGTTAAATTGTCGTATGTATGATTTGTTTGAGTTTGCCAATTTCCGCTGCGCGTACATGATGGATTTTTGGGGAATAAAGTTATTTGTTTGCCACTTTTTCCCTAACAAAAGGTAGAGCATGCAATATTAAAACCCGCTTCAAATCAATGGCACCTACCGCAAATTACCGAACTTGATCCAGATTAACACTATGCACAAGGTAGGTCTCACCATAAAATGAGCTCGAATGAGGTGCAATGCTAAATTTCCGACGCCGATCATGACCAAGGTGTGATTGCAATTCTCTAGATGAGTTTTGATCCTAAGCTTGAGATGGCGGAGGTAGGAAGAGTGGGAAGGGTGGCGTCGATGGAGACGAGAAGTTGGCTGGTGGCGGAGTTGAAGAGGGTATGTGGTCTTTATTTGAACGTTGGGCAAGTTGAGGGAGGAGTTGTGGGAAGTAGCCAAGTGGGTGACGAGAGCTTGACATCGACGAAGAGGAGGGCGAAAAGAAAGTTGATGATGTGGAAAATGACAACATATTTTCATAAATGATTTGGCAACATAAATCTTAAGTGCTAAATAGTTGTAAAAAAATTGCTCAAAAAAAATATTTGTAAAAGATACCTATTTAGGTAATAGATTGATTTTGGAGTTAATTAGGTTTTTTAAAAAAAAAAATAACAAAATCTTCATAAACATTGTGAAAATAGTTAATGGTGATTGAGATTATCTATTCGTCCCTAAGCTTTCAAATCTGCTAATTTAAAGCGAATGTGGATAAGAAATAGACTATGTTACCTTAGCAATTGTACACCATTTTAATTTTCACACGCTAATGAGGAAGGAAATTGAGAGAGACAAACTTGAATGAAAAATAAAAACCTTGTGGTTGACTACTTTTCTAGTGCACTTCAATTTAAGTTAGGAGAAGCTAAACTTACCATGAGTGTTGACACCCGATTTTGTCCTAGGAGTAGTGATTTAGGTTTTTGTTTTTTTGTACTTTTCCGTATTTTTATTTCATGTGATTTTGTCGACCTTTTATGTACTTTTCGTCATTTTCGTTATTTTATGTAACTTTTGCCATTTTCGTTATTTTACGTAGTTTTTATCGTTTTTCACGTGTTAATGTCATTTTCATTATTTTTTGAACTTTTGTCATATTTTTTTGTTATTTTATGAAACTTTTGTTATTTTCATTATTTTTTCGTTTTTATAATTTTTCAGATGCTTTGGTTATTTTTCTTATTTTGGTACTTTTCGTTATTTCCATCATTTTATGTAATTTTGTCATTTTCATGTACGTTTTTATTTCGTATGTCTTTTTATTACTTCGTGTGGTTTTGTTATTTTCATGATTTTTATGTGTTTTTTTATCATTTTATTTGATTTAGAATTTAAATGTGTTTATTTTATTTTATTAATTAATTAAAAACTAAAAAAGCAAAAAAGCAAAAACAGAAAAAGGAAGGACTTACAAGAAGACGAGCTACTCCTCCTTCTCCGCCGAGCGACTCCGCAAGCTCGCCTCCCTCATCCATCCATCCATCCATCAAGCTCAATTCAATTCGACTCCATCATCATTGTTCTTAGCTCCTGTCAATCCATCTTTGGGCTATAAAAAGAGCCAGAAATTGAAGAAAAGAGGAGCTGCAACCAAAAAAAAAAACGAGTTCAAGAGCCTCTGTTCTTCCACGTCCGAAACTTCACTCCCACAAGCCTCAATCTCTCCAATCGGCATCTCAACGACCGAACCTCGGTCCATCGATTCGCCCGCCGCAAGGAGCTCGAATCCACCTTCCGCTTCGCCGGAAGTTGCCGGACGAAGGAGTATTTTCCTCGACCCGCTACTTGACCCGCGGAAGATCCGTTTCAACTGCCGCCACCGACCTCCGTTCGCGCTCCGACCACCTCCTTTCACCTCGCCGCCGCCGCCCGGCCGATCTCCGCCACTCCCCGCCGCCGACGAAGCCCTGGAGTGACAACCCGAATCTCCCTCTCCTTCCTTCACGCACGCAGCAGCAAGCAAACAGTAACATATTCTGTTTTGTTTGTTTTCTTTTCTTTTTTGTTCCTTTTTCTTATTTCCTTCTTTTGTTTTATTATCACATTTATTACTTTAATCCCTCCAATTCTCTCCTTAACTCACTTAGCCCCTTAAGTTTCCTTTAAGGTCTCGTCCGAGTCACTAAAGTCCATTCACCCAAAACAATCTTCAACAAGTTTAAAATGTAACAGTTTGGGCACTAGGCCTAAACCTTTTTGTGTTTTAGTTAATATTTTTTTTTTGTATTGTGCCCATTCTACATTATTTTTTTGATATTTTGAGTTTTCTTACCTATGTAAATTACTAAAAATCCTTTTCTTTTATTATTTGTTTTTATTTTCTTTTTTTCTTTATTTCCTTAAAATCAAGCAAAAATCTAAAAAAAGAACCCGTGGTACCAATTTTGGGCGTACGAAAATTAACCATTTTTGTACGTAACTGACAAACGAATCCAGATCTCTGGTAGACAATTTTCAGGTTTCCAATCGACCTAGGATAAAGATTGGTGGCGACTCCTGTCAAAAACCACGTCGCAACAGATGGCAACTCCACTGGGGAAAACCACGTCGCTACAGATGGCGACTCCACTGGGGACTGGTCGAGCCACATATAGGGTTTAATTTTTATTTCTTTGCTTGATTTTTTTTATTTCATCGCTTTTCATGATCGTTTATTGTACAGATTATGCTTCACTCGAGCACACACAAAGCATGCATTTCGAGCTCCCTACCCGAGCTCTTCGTAACCCATTTTTGTGAATACCCGGAAAAGCTAGTTGTGTGTGACAATAGTCACCGCACTTTCTCTAGACCGTAGTGGTTAGTAGCGTTGTTCGGGTGTGGCGTTAGTCACCCAATGGAACCGCGAAAGTCATGACTCAATTAATCCTTCCTTACATAACCCTCGTGGGTAAGGAATTGGGCCTTTCTAGTTCGATAGAACTTAGTAAAAGGGATTCGGGAACCTACCATTGGCCTCATTCTTTCAAAAGCCACCTTTGCATATAATGACCATAGATCATTCCATTAAGCTTAACCATGACAAGACACATGATGATACTAATTTATATAAATGTGGAATTTTTTTATTTGATACTGTAATTTATTTGCATGCAACTAACAAGTGTTCTTTTATTTCTCTCTCTCGCATTTGTATAAAACAAATATCATCCTCATGTAAATATTCTCGTTCTTATAATATTCAGCTATTTGTGTACATAATTAGTATTTCTTTTCTCTTTGCCTTTTAACAGCATTTACAGACACATTTTCATAACCATTGATTGTACAATTGTAAATTTTCAAAATACTTGCATTCGATTCTTCATTTTTTCATACATATTATGGACCTTACCATTTCAAAGATGAAACTTCCACAATGTCTTGAGCCAAAAGGGAACTCGAGGAGCCTTGAAATAATTCAATATTTGGCATGAATGAACTTTTCAAGATCAAATGTGAGCACTCAAGCATTAATATTTAGGAAAAGGACAAACATGTCAATTCTTTGAGGAACAAGTACGAGACTTTACACGAGTGACAATGATGACAGATGAAAAGTTGAACATCGTATGATATCAGTTGAGCACAAGACAAGGCCAATAACCAATGCACCTAAGTGATTTCATGAAGTTGAAAGACTTAAGCACACCAACTCGATGGGTTTTGATTATTTGTTTTGTCGCTTTCTTTCAAAATTGTCAATACAACTCATTTGTTCTTTATACTTGTACATTTTTGTATATACCATTTGTACTAATTGTTGTTCTTTTTCTTTTTGATAACATTCACATACATCATTTTTTTTTCAATTATCAATGACACAATTATTCATCGATCATGCATTTGGTCATTTCTTTTCCACACATGACACTGTACATTTTCATTCATACACAAATAAAAACATTTTGCAAAAAGAGTAGTGGACATCAAGGAGTTTGAGGACAATTTTATGATGTGATGAAAACTGATGACCCCCATTTGTGACATGGAAAGACAATTTCCCACGAGTCGCCTTTTAAGCCCTCTAATACGCCGATCAATACAAATTGATGAATAATTGGAGAAATCTTTAAATTTTTACTCAAATCTTTGAGAGCTTGCCAAGATAAATTGAAAGTTAAAGTTACCTAGATTTAGTCCAAAATCTAGAGTACAGTCTTTGTTGCAATGGACCTTCGTTATTCTTTGTCTTGAAATAAGAAGGGGTAAATGTGCACTTTGACATCCATTAGCAAAATACCACATCACACTTCAAGCGTTCCATTTTCCGTTTCGAGACTCACTCACCAAGCCACAACATAAACAATGTCATTGATGAGCTAAAGAGAGGACTAGATAGTGACTATCTCGAAGACATTGCTGAACTGGTAAGAGCGATTTCGGTGTGACCTTTCAACTATGAGATTCTTTCTGAGAAAATATTGCCTTACGCAATAGCTCGATGGCTAAAATTACCATCGAGAGCTCTGTTTATGCAGAAAAGATCAGCCATCTCAAAGATTCTTTGTAAAGAAGAAAACTTCATTCATCAAAAAGAAGAAGTATGAGAACACAGAACCTTTCGATCATTGCTACGGTCGAGATCAAGTCAAGTTACAATCCCAAAGTCAGATCAACGGTCATGATGTCTTCATCACATCAATACCCATGACTCTCAAAAATCAAAAAAGAGAGAAAAGAAAAAGGGTCAATGTAAATTCTATTCCACGCCTTTAGCTAGAAATGGTGAAGTTACGAATAGTGCTAGTAGCCATTTGTCTTTGCATTTTAGTCAAGTAATCGGGCGTAGGTAGCAACAACTATTTACGCCGCATGAAACTGACTGAAAATCGCAGGTCAAACAAAGTCTGACCCGAAAAAAATATGAAAAAGGGAGTCATGGAGTCTAAACTGAAAACCTGCAGAGGCGGTTTAGAGTGAAGACACAATTCACCATCTCAATGAACAAGGGAGCAACAAAGAAATCCCAAGCAATATCGACAAATTCTCAAGTTTCTCAAGAGCAAGTCCACACATCATGAGAGCTGGGGGGCAACATTTGAGGTCATTCTTGTTGGATAAGGCAGTGATTTCGTGATCGCACTATCAAGTCCTCGCAAAGAAGTCAATTATCTCATCAAGTGACATTATCGTGCATTTCACCGAACTACTCTACTTTTCATCAACCCATATCAATGGATGCCATTTACCTTAAAGAACCATTCAAATGATATTCATTCTTCACATTGACCTTCACATAAGAAAAATCCTTCACATTAAAATGTCTTTTGGCTACCCTCGCACATTTTACCTCTTCAAGTGGAAGAGATAGAGATTAACTGAGTTATTTTAATGGTTACACAAGGACCATCATATATTTTGTCAAGCTCTACAAATTGATAAGAGTTTTCTTTAAGGACCAACCGTTAAACATTAATGAGTATGGATCTTACGGCAGACATGGTTTAAAGACTCTTGTTGAGAATATGCATTTTTGTGACCACAACTGGGGGGCAAATAGATCATTCACTCATATAATTATTATCAGGGGTAAAGGAATCCAGGAATGGAAAACAATTTTTCGACAAAATGAGGTAAGATCACATCAGACAAGATGAAAGACATTTATAAAAGAAAGCTTAGTAAATGTTTCTGCACTTACCATGCATCATTGGTTTTAATTGAAGATCCCCATCTTTGCAAATCTAAACATCAAGCATTTTGAGCCATGATCATCATGTATCATACACAATATCATCATTCATTCTCAGAGACAGGTTTTCAAGGAACTCATTAACACAGGTTTTGATATCAAGACGAGAGGATTCTGATGAGAAGCTCTCTAAGATGACAACGATTCATGTTCACTTTAGCTTGGAAGCTTTCAGGTTTCTCTTAAGCTTTCCACATTACCATGATACGGTAACACCTTATCTTTTACTTGCTTCATCTTGTACATACGGGGCACATTGCAAATTGCACCTAGTCAAAGCCTACAACTCTCGGAAATTCGCTCATTGTATGCGATTTCACATTTTTTGGAAGTTTAGTCATTTTGACAAACTTCATATCAATCTCATTCACTCAGATTTTTCATTAAAGGTAAGGAAGGTTCCTTAGCCTTAACCCATGAGAGAAAGGTTTCTCTCCCTGAATGGTAAGAAAGTTCTTCCATTCTCTTCATTCCAAGTCAACGAAGCATCACTTAAAGAGGGGCATCGGTTCTCGTAAACCTCCCTTCGAGCTCATTTCACTCAAAAAGGCCGGTCTCAAAAGAATCTCTGGTTGCCAAGCATTCATCTCGACCATTTTCAGCTCTTGCCCGAGCATTAACAACCCACTTGGAGTCGTTCTGTTCCCTCCACACAAAGCGAAACCCTCATCCAAAACACTCCCAAGTTGCCGGAACATCTTTCTCTGAGCCTAGAGATCCCTTCCCACCATTCGACAACATTTTCTCGTCATCTTCACCGTGTTCCGGTGAAACCAGCGCCGCATGTCTCAAGTCTCTTGCGAGGAAGAAGAAAGCTCTTCTCTTCATCTAATATTTCAAAACTTCACTCGTTTTTGTGAGATGCCTCGACTTAGAAGTGTAGTCATTTCGTTACACTTCTCACTGAATCACTCAGCTTTTCATCAAAGGCATGGAAAGTTCCATCGCCAAAGTCCAGAGAGAAAGGTTTCTCTCCCCATATGGGAAGAAAGTTCTTACCATTCTTCTCATTTCATGGTCTTAACCAATGATCTCTTTTCACCAACAGTGAGGAAAGTTCCTCAATCCTGAACGTGAAAGAAATGTCTCTCTCACCGAATGGTAAGAATGTTCTTACCATTCACTTCGTCTCGATATTTCAATCAAGTCTTTCATCAAAAAAAGCAAAGAAAAGTTCTTTCGCTTCATAAGGGAATGAAAGGTTTCTTCCCTTCACAAACAACAAAGTCTTGTTGTTCAATTTTTATCAACCAGTCATCTCATTTTGCCGAGCATTGGGAAGGTTCTCAATCTCGAGTCATCGGAGCAAGGAAGGTTCCTTCGCTTCATGAATAACGAGAAAGTTCTTGTTATTCCATCTCATCAATCAATCAATCAATCAATCAGTCAATCAATCAGTCAGTCATCCATTTTTCCGAGCATTGGGAAGGTTCTCAATCTCGCATCTTTGGGGTAGGGAAGGTTCCTTAACCTCGAATAGTGGAAAAGTTTCCGCTATTCAACTCAATAGGAAGGTTTTTATTGAGAGAAGCAAGGAAGGTTCCTTCGCTTCATGAATAATGAGAAGGTTCTCATTATTCGATCAATCATTCAATCTGTCATTCATCTTACTTTTGTCGAGTATTGGGAAGGTTCTCAATCTCGCATCTTTGGGGTAGGGAAGGTTCCTTAACCTCGAATAGTGGAAAGGTTTCCGCTATTCAACTCAATAGGAAGGTTCTTATTGAGAGAAGCAAGGAAGGTTCCTTCGCTTCACGAGTAATGAGAAGGTTCTTGTTATTCGATCCAATCACAGCAGTCATCTATTTTCACCGAGCATTGAGAAGGTTTTCAATCTCGAATCTTCAGAGTAAGGAAAGTTCCTTAACTCTAAGTAGCGGAAAGGTTTCCGCTATTTGATTCAATAGGAAAGTTCCTGTTGAATGAAGCAAGGAAGGTTTCTTCGCTTCGGAAAGGTAAGAAAAGTTTCTTCCTTTCATGAATAATGAGAAGGTTCTCGTTATTCATCGGACAAAAATTGGGGTCATCCTACTTTGCGCGTTCCATTTCTCATGAAACACGCAAAGGGGGGCAGCTGTTGACACCCGATTTTGTCCGGAGTAGTGATTTAGGTTTTTTTGTTTTTTTTGTACTTTTCCGTATTTTTTATTTCATGTGATTTTTGTCGACCTTTTATGTACTTTTCGTCATTTTCGTTATTTTATGTAACTTTTGCCATTTTCGTTATTTTACGTAGTTTTTATCGTTTTTCACGTGTTAATGTCATTTTCATTATTTTTTGAACTTTTGTCATATGTTTTTGTTATTTTATGAAACTTTTGTTATTTTCATTATTTTTCGTTTTTATAATTTTTCAGATGCTTTGGTTATTTTTCTTATTTTGGTACTTTTCGTTATTTCCATCATTTTATGTACTTTTTGTCATTTTCATGTACGTTTTTTATTTCGTATGTCTTTTTATTACTTCGTGTGGTTTTGTTATTTTCATGATTTTTATGTGTTTTTTTATCATTTTATTTGATTTAGAATTTAAATGTGTTTATTTTATTTTATTAATTAATTAAAAAAACTAAAAAAAGCAAAAAAGCAAAAATGTAAAAGGAAGGACTTACAGAAGACGAGCTACTCCTCCTTCTCCGCCGAGCGACCAGCAAGCTCTGCCTCCCCTCATCCATCCATCCATCCATCAAGCTCAATTCAATTCAGACTCCATCATCATTGTTCTTAGCTCCTGTCAATCCATCTTTGGGCTATAAAAAGAGCCAGAAATTGAAGAAAAGAGGAGCTGAAACCAAAAAAAAAAAACGAGTTCAAGAGCCTCTGTTCTTCCACGTCCGAAACTTCACTCCCACAAGCCTCAATCTCTCCAATCGGCATCTCAACGACCGAACCTCGGTCCATCAGATTCGCCCCGCCGCAAGGAGCTCGAATCCACCTTCCGTTTCGCCGGAAGTTGCCGGACGAAGGAGTATTTTCCCTCGACCCGCTACTTGACCCGCGGAAGATCCGTTTCAATCCGTCGCCACCGACCTCCGTTCGCGCTCCGACCACCTCCTTTCACCTCGCCGCCGCCGCCCGGCCGATCTCCGCCACTCCCGCCGCCGACGAAGCCCTGGAGTGACAACCCGAATCTCCCTCTCCTTCCTTCACGCACGCAAAGAAAGCAAACAGTAACATATTCTGTTTTGTTTGTTTTCTTTTCTTTTTTGTTCCTTTTTCTTATTTCCTTCTTTTGTTTTATTATCACATTTATTACTTTAATCCCTCCAATTCTCTCCTTAACTCACTTAGCCCCTTAAGTTTCCTTTAAGGTCTCGTCCGAGTCACTAAAGTCCATTCACCCAAAACAATCTTCAACAAGTTTAAAATGTAACAGTTTGGGCACTAGGCCTAAACCTTTTTGTGTTTTAGTTAATATTTTTTTTTGTTATTGTGCCCATTCTACATTATTTTTTGATATTTTGAGTTTTCTTACCTATGTAAATTACTAAAAATCCTTTTCTTTTATTATTTGTTTTTATTTTCTTTTTTTCTTTATTTCCTTAAAATCAAGCAAAAATCTAAAAAAGAACCCGTGGTACCAATTTTGGGCATTTAAAATTAACCATTTTTGTACGTAATCGACAAACGATTCCAGATCTCTCGTAGACCATTTTCAGGTTTCCAATCGACCTAGGAAAAGATTGGTGGCGACTCCACGTCAAAACCACGCCGCTACAATGAGCAACTAACAAATGAGACGATTTCAAGTTGTAAACATAAAGTTTTTTTTTAACAAAAAAGCCCATTGATGTCTTTCTATGATAGTTTAATAAATCGGACAGTTCAGTTATCTTAGCGGTTAAGTTCTTAAGAATATTAAAACCAAAATGCAATTCAAGCTTTCTAAAACCAAAATGCTTTGAGTGTATCACTTTTATCATCGGGCAAGGAGACCAATTTTACTAAAGTTGACATCTCATCCCAAAGTGAGTTGGGTAATTTTGGAGCCCACTCAGTGGTTAATAGCATGATGGATTTTAATTTGCAGGTCTTTAAAGAAGGTTTGAATAAGCAATTATTCTCATTCCAATGTGTCTGACAAAGTTGATGGAGCTGATAAATCAGTGTCTAATGTGAAATTGAAATCTGAATAAATTAAGGAGGATGCAATGGAGTCCCAAAGATTAATCTTTTTGGGTTGGAGGAGTTTATTGCATCTATGCTGCTTTTTAGGTGTTTTGGGACTTTTTGTGGGTGTTCTTGGGCATTATTTTTGGAGTAGTTGGGTTTTATGGTGAGATTTGAAGTTTGGTTGGTGCATCTATGGAGTTTGAGTTGGGTTAATTTAGTAAGTTTAGTAGTGAGGGGTTCTTAGATGTATCTATGGTGTAATTATGTGAAGTATATAAAATTCATTGTTACCTTTCAAAAAAAATTAAGCTCCAATAGTTTGTTTAACCTATTGAAACATTTCAACCAACCGCTATTAAGAACGGTGATATATAATACATCTAGGAGAGGCATTAGTAATGTGCTTTTCCCATTATTATATGGTATACTTCCTTTAAACCAATTTTCAAAACCACATCCCCTACAACACCCACATTTACCCACCAGAAAATTTTAAGGGAAAATTGAAATTTTTCGAAAACAATTTGTTCGATAAAGCATTTAAAACAATCACGTAAAATAAATTCACATCCAATAAACGCAGGTGCTACTTAGTCACACCAACAAAATAATATAGATAGTTAAGTGCAGCGGAAAAATAAACAAAGTTCGTTTTATTATTCCAAAGTCCACTAAGTCAGAAAGTCATGTCGAGAAGCACAGCGTGTCTGTCACCCCACCGCCCTGGATGCTGGAAGCGCTGTTGTCGAGTGGTTGCAGAAGCTCGCCGGGTGAAAGCGGAGTTCTAAAAAATGGTTTTGTGTGGACCCGAAACCCATCTCTTAAAACGTTTTCCTTTCAGTTTTAAGGTTAAGTCTTGTTGCAGATTTTACAACGTTTTTCTAGTCCAAAACCTGCACCCGAGACAAGTTAGTGGTTTTACAGAAACTCCCTACGAATAATAAACAAACCCAAGTGCTGAAAATAACCTATATGCAAAACATCTACAGAGCCGAGTCCAAAATAAATGGTATTAATACCTCGCTAGCTAGAACTGTTGCGCTGCTGCACATAAACAAGAGAATACATGTCAGACATAACTCAGAAAGATCACACAAAAGTATCTAACGAAAACACCCTCGAACTTAACGGATAAGTACCTCAAAACCAAAAATGCACAACGATCACTACGGAGATCTACACCGCAGTCGCTTGCCCGGATCTCCCGAAAACATAATAAGTGGGGGTGAGTTCTCGAAAGAACTCCGTAAGGAGGTAGGTACGGTAGCGGAAAACTTTGAAAATATTTCCCGCATAAAAGGGTTAGTATGCGATGAACTAAATAATACAATCCTAAGTATATCAGGATTATGATACGCACATGTGATGATGCTCTTAAGTCCCGTCGGATTGGTGGTACGTCAATACAAAGGTTCCTCGAACCCTCGACAGCACCCTACAGCGGCTTGTTAAGCTCACACCGATGATCGGGTCATAACGCGTGGTACCAGCGAGGGGATATCGCCCCTAACTGTTGGACACAAAGCGGCACAATGCCGACACATAACATCGTGAGTTAACGACCACGGTTGGCATACCGGCTTAGGTCCCGGCGTTCCCGTCAGCCGTAACTCACAGACTTCTCACGTACAGAACATAAATATGGGTCCATTGTCGACCCCCGATAAGCAAGTCCGATATGATATACGTTCATAACCCATATTTAAGCAAAACCCTACAAACCGCTATGTACCATGTGACTAGATCTGGGAGTCACCGTGCCCCACCCTCGACCCGAGTACTAGCCCTTAACTAACCTAATACACATGTATTGCGTATTAAGAAAGTTAAACCTTTTACCTTAGCCAAACAGAAAACTCTACTGTGGCCACCAACGCTCCACAGCAGAAACCTCAAAAACGCAGATACGTGGATCTACTCTGTCAAATCACATAAACACTTAAACACTTTAGTTACTTTAACTAAACTTGCCCAATTTTGACAATTAACCAAAATTACCGCTTAAGTCCCTAAACTTTGCGGAAAGTGACTAAAGTGCCCCAACTTCACAGAAATGACATTTTATGCTTAAAATGTTCATAAATTATCCAAAAACCCTAAACGGCTCACTTTTCCTTTAACCTTTCCATAATTACACCTTTAGTCCTTAAACTTTTTAAGAACTTCCAAAAAGTCACAAAATATCAAACTTTGTCAACCTTTCAACATAAACCAATTTTTCCCAAAGTATTCCAAACTTTCGGCCATAACCTTAACTTTCGGCCAAAAGTTTATTTCGGCCCAAAACTTTGCAAACTTGCTAATTAGCCACTAAAGCCACAACTTTTTACCAAAATTCATCTGTGCCCAAATTTTACACAACTTTTCGGCCAAACCCTTTAACTTTCGGCCAACCTTCCAATTTGGCCCAAATCTTCACCAACTTAAATTTTAACCATTTAAACCCTACTTTCTTCAACAAACAAACATCAAACATGTACCAAAACATTTCGGCCCCTTCTCTAACTTTTCAACAACATGTTTTTCATACTTTTCCAAGAACAAAACATGTCTAATATGCTACCAACTTCAACATAGTTGAAGGTCAGAATTATCTAACAATCAAATCTTCACATATCTTATCAAAGATGATCCTCACCTTGTTTATACTTGCAGCTTAGCTTAGGAAGCTTAGCTTAGGATGAGCTATTGTTGAACCAAAACAGCCACCAATCTTCCTTGCAAATTTCGGCCAAAGAGAACAACAACAAAGTGAGTTTTCAATCATGTTCATATCTTCAAAACATGATGATTCATCCAAATAAACTCACCCATACCTTGATCAATACTGATTTGTGAGGTGTAGGGAGTGGTAGAACCTTCCTTGTTGAAGTTCCCAACTCAAACCCTCAAGATTGGGTTTTTGGAGTTAGAAACTCAACATAACCCGTCTGCTTGCAACCCGATTTTGGGGACCTTCCCTTCACTTCTGGCTCTGGCTTCCTTCTACAAAGTTGTAGCCAAGAGGTGGAAGACCATTTTCTCTAACTACCACAAGAGCTGATTCGGCCTCTAACTAGAGCATAAATCGTTGGAACAGAGGAGTAGAAATTTTGGCAGCAAAGGGAGATAGGTTGAGGTTTTCTTGAAATAAGCTAAGTGTTGAGTGAGAGAGATGAAATGAGATAAATGATCTGAAATGAGATAAGATACATGTCTGAATTATAGAGGAAGAACCGAACTTTTGAGATAATTTAGGTATTTTTATTTAATGAAAAGTAGAAAAGAAATGGTGGAAGAAGCCAATTGGTTGAAAATGGACACATGCCATAGTATTACCTCCATCCACTTATCTTTGAACAACAAATCACCTCTTCCAAATCTCCATAAAACCTTAACAAATTCAGCCAACACTAATCAAGATGATTAATTTCCCTAATCTTTCCCGACGGGACCATTTTGTCGCCCGAAACCAAATTCTGGCAAAACGTCTCGGAACTTGGAAAATGTCACCCGACACGTAAAACACCTTTAATTAACACCAAAACAACTCTCAAATACTGATTCTCATAAATTAATCACAATTCGTATGTGATCTGAAAATTACAATATTTGACCTTCCGGCCGAGAATTTACAGAAAAGTGCAAAACGTCGGGGGTGGGTGTAACAACGTCTCCACCTGGTAGCTGCTACTCGAAGTACATCTACTCGTACTCTGAGTCAACGGGCTTGACATAGTAGTCATCCCCGTAAACTCACCTGTAATTAATGGGGAGATCGTCTATTTGCTCAGTAATGAGGAAAGATTACAGGCCCTTCAATGGGACATAATACTTCCTCAAATAAACAAATTTTAAAATAATGATTCTAAGCATGGTAGATTATAACATAATAAGTATATAGCATAATATTTAAACAGTAAACAACCGGACAACCTTGATTTAAGCCAATATCTAAATGCAAGAATGTTCTGTAGCTCGATCACCATACGTCATAAAACATTTTTGAAACCATTTTTAAAAAATGCCGTTGGATAAACCTAGGGTGGTGGATATGTACATTACTGCACTCTCAGGAATGCCCCTTAAGCAGAGTCACTAGGGATGCCGCCAAGTCAGAGCCCAATGGGATGTCTACGCCGAGACAGAGCCTCTAGTGAATGCCAACCAATCCAGGAGGCAGAGCACATGCATGAACCTAATGTGGTGGGTGTGTACATTACCACACTATCAGGAATGCACCTTAAGCAGAGCCACTGGGATGCCGATAGGCCAAAGCCCAATGAGATGTCTACGCCGAGACAGAGCCTCTCGTGAATGTCGTTTTTTCGGCACCAGACATGTCGGGCCAATCATAGGGTCTTATGTCCTTATAGCTGCCCTAACCTGCTGCCTATCCCCTTAAAACATTTTCGGGCCATGTAAGGTCGTTTTTTCGGCACCAAACACGTCGGGTCAGTCATTGGGTCTTATGTCCTTATAGCTGCCCTAACCTGCCGCCTATCCCGAATAAAACATTTTGTCCGTTTCAAATGTAATCATGTGATGCAGTACATCAAACAATATGTCATATCCAATCGTGATGCATGACCACTAGTCCGTTTAATTAATAAGAGCCTTTAGATGTGATGTCATGTTCTACTCTTTACTGCTTTTATCTTGTAATCTTGTTACTTGCATGATGTCATGACAATCATTTACTCCCTCCGTCCCTGAATAATTGTACACTTTGTTTTTACTGTTTTACAGTATTTAATCTATGATTTTTTTCATGAATTTTTAGACTTTAAAGTTAATAATTTATATGCATGTCATAATTTGAAGTATAAATTTTCTAAATATATTTTTTCTGAATTTTTTAAAACTTGCTATCTTTGTTAAAATTTGAGTCAAACATTGAACCTTGAAACAACAAAGTCAAAGTGTATAATCTTTCAGGGACGGAGGTAGTACATTTTGATAGTTGATTTACTTGTGTGCACTCTTATCTCGTGAGTTATTACCCATCCTTGCTTAATCATCGTTTTTGCGCCTAACTTGTTATCTGTCGGCTTAGAGTAACTTTTACGGTTCTATCATGATCCTAACGTTTAGTTTCAACCATAAACATGATACTACCCCTTTTTTAGATTTACACATGATACTAACATCTTATTAGCTTTTCGGCCAAATCATGAAACTAACAGAGTTCGTTTAACGAGCCTAACATACCACTAGCGAGTATAACGGTCCCAGCAAGATGCTAGCGCTACATATAACATTCACCGTACATAACATACATGTAAAACAATCAATCAGTCAAAACAACCCAAGTGATAACAAATCCTAAGTGCGACAGTATATAGTATCAAGAATAACTTAGAGTTCATTATTCGAGAGTTTGTTTATGAAGCAGATAAAACGACTCAAAGGAAAAACCTCATCTTATCCCCCTTACTTGGAAATAGCCGGGAATATGCATCGGCTAATAAATCGAGGATGACCATAAGCGTCGGTTGGAGTTGGTACTTAGAATCGAGAGCCTAGCGATACGAATTTAAAGAAATATTCTATGAGATTCCGCAAGTGAAAGCTTACCGGTACCGCCCGGTAGGATTTACAGAAAAAGAAAGGAGGCTTCTACGGTTTCTAATGGGTTACAATAGCTTGAGGTAAAGTTTGAGCCAAAAAGGAAGTACGAGAATTTTTGGGGGGCATTTATGCACAATCACAAATCTTTATGCACATAAAACTATTTTTAAGAGGTGAAAATAAATATTTAATATTTTAAACAATTTAAAAGTTGAAAATAAAATTTTTAAAAGTTGTAAACACTAACACAAAATTTTATACCAAATATAGAATTTTTTTCAACTTTATTAATTTTTATCAATTATTTAAAGAGGAAACTAATTACTAAATAAAAGTATACAGTTACTCTACAAAAATATTTTTAACAAATTTCACATATAAGGTATAATTATTTCAGTTTAACTACAAAGTTTCAAAAGGAAAAGATCAATAATGAAAAATATATGGATTTTATAACTTCTAATATATAACTTTACAAGAAAATAAAGTAAAATAAATTTTAGTAAATTACAAAGTTAATAAAACTTAAAATATGTTGGAAATAAAATGTATAGAAGTTATAAAATATTAATATAAAATTTATATACAAAATGTAGTATTTTTCTTCTCATCCTTTGAATTTATAAGGAAACATACAAAATACGAAAGTTAGAAATAAAACATATAACAAATAAGAATATATATATATATATATATATATATATATATATATATATGTGTGTGTGTGTGTGTGTGTGTGTGTGTGTGTAATATTTACAACTTAAGTTTGTAAGATACAAAAGATTGTCTTTTTCCTAACTCTAATAACTTTGTTAAAGTAAAAACAAACAAAAGTCCTAAGTTAGGAAACATAATTTTCATAACTATAATTATAAAAGAAAAATAAAAACAAAGTTGTAATATGAAAATGATCAGGAAAAATAAAACTTTAGAGGTTGATTGAGTAAGTTTACAAAATAAAAGATAAACAATTTAAAAAGGAAAGAAAACAATTAAAAGTCTAGGCTTAATGGCTAAAAAGTAAGGTTTTAAAGTTTAACAGTGGCCTAAATGAAAAAGGAGGGGCAAAGGGGTAAGGTTGAATAAATTAGAGAAGTACAGGGGGAAGATGCGAGTTTTACCCCCAAAAAAAGGAAGAAGACGCAGGCAGACTTTAGCAGTCTGCGACTTTCCGGCGAACTGCGGCGGTGAATGCGGCGGATATAGGAGTTCCGGCGGAGAGGTGGGCTGAAACGTCGGATCGAAGCTTCCGATCGTTTGTCCTTCTTCCTCCAAGATTTTCAATTTCTTTCAATTTCTTGCCCCTTTCCTCACCAAATGGCTCTATTTATAGCCAAGGATGATGATTGACAGGGCTTGGAAGCAATTATGGTTGAGTGAAGCTAGTTTTCTGATGGATTGAAGGATTGGAGAAGAGATCATAAGAACGTGAACGGCGTTGGTGAGTCTTCGGCCGAAATTTTCAGATTTATTTATTTATCTTTTTTTTAATTTAACTTTTAATACATTTTAATTAACACTAAGTTACTAAAATTAATAAAATTACCCCCTTTAATTTCTAAACTACAAAATAAAAGACAAGGACATAAAATAAAATACATACAATAAAATATGAAATGATAATAGAATACTAACACATAAAAAAAACAAAGGTAAACAATAAAATCAATATTTCTCTTATTTTTTTATCTTCTTGGAGACCCTCGGAATAAGTTTTCACACTTCCACTAAGGGACAGAGTATGCCGTCCTTTCGTACCTTTCTTACTTTCTATCCTTCTTCTGTGCGGTCAATCTTTTTTCTTTTTTCTCCCGTTAAATATGAATTTTAGAAAATGATGAAATACATGAAATAATAACTTAAATGAAATGATATAAGGTAACAAGTTCATAAAAAGATGAAAATGTAGTATTTTCATAAAATGATAAAAACAAAACACATGAAATAATAAACAATATGTTCTTAAAATAATGAGATAATAAAAGTTTATAAGATGCAGGAAAAGTAATAAGTTCATCAAATAATAAAGTTGACAAAGTCATGAGATGATGGAAAATATGAGAGTACACAAGATATAATGAAAATGTAACACTATATAGACCAACGAGAAATTTTAAAATATATAAAATAATGAAAACAAATGTTAAAGTATATAAAATGATAAAATTTAATCAAATGGTGAAATATAAAAAGTGCATGAAATGATGATGTGCACATGAAATATAAAAATAAAGAAAAAAGAATAAGCAAACATAAATATGAAATAAAATCTACTGCGACCGACCTGTACTGATAGTTCGGACCGAAATTTTCCACAACCTAAAGCTCACAAAATCAACTTTGGTCATTGGTTGGGGTGTACTGGGTAGAGAGCGAAGCCCCAATCACATGTGAGCCTCATTTAACATGCTTAGGTTGCGCGTGAGCTTCGATTACCATGCATTGGCCATGCGTGAGCCTCTGTTACCGCCCCATGATCACTTGCGAGCTTCGGCTTCTGAGACTTGACTGCTCACGAGCTTCAGTTATCACGTTAGGCCATGCGCGACAAGATTGGAGGGCAAATGAGGTAGGGTTGAGGATGTGAGGGCTTAAAACATTTAGGGTAAAATTATTAGAATTAAAAGTTGTATGATGCAATTTGAGTATTAATTCATAAAATATAAGGGGGTACGGTTGATTTCACAAAAACTTAGGTAGGTATTTATTTTTAGGGAAGAGATAAAAATGCCACTAATCTTTCCTAAAGTTCCATATTTGTCATTGATATTGATTTTCGAGTTGAAATGTCATCCAAGTTTTGAAACTGGGTTAAAAATGCCATTAGCGTTAATAACAGTTAAAAAATCTGTTAACTATTTGGTTTAATACAAAAAGTAATACAAAAAATCAGTTAAAAAATGGTTTTTAATAGCAGTGGCATTTTTAACCCAGATTCAAAATTTGGATGGCACTCTAGCTCGAAAATGAAGATCAATGACAAATATAGAACTTTAGGAAAGATTAGTGACATTTTTACCTATGATTCCTTATTTTTAGGTTTGCAATGATATTGGGGAAGTGTAAGTTGGGAAAAGGACCTCTTTTACCACTGAGGTTTAGCAAACAGACCTTTTCTACCATTATTTTTTTTCGGTACCCCATAAGCCACTCTTATATGTTTAGTGGTCAAAAGTTGTCCGTAGTAACGTTTGAAGGACCAATTTAGTCACTCAATAAACTGACGGAGGGTATATACCAGCATATTCTGTTAAGGTGCATCTGAGGTGGCTTTCGTTTTGCCAGCTGGAAGGTGATGAGAGCAGAAGTCTTCTGATTTAAGTGGAAGGGGTTTAGCATTGGCGGGGAAATCGATTTGCAGGGGAGTTGGGGGTTAGGGTTCGTAGTGTTCAAATTAGGGTTCCTGATTTTGGGTGTTTTGGTGGCTGTTGGAAATGGTGAGCCTTCCCACCTCTAGCAGTGAATCAGGTCGAAGGTTGTCTGGGTGGAGCGGCCATCACTCTCTACCGCCGGTGTCAATGGGAGAACACCACGACAGGATACGAGTCTATCCTGGTCGCTGTCATTGTGGCTTGGTGATGCCTGTCTAGACATCCTTGACGCCATAGAACCCTTTCCGACGCTTTAGGAAGTGTCCAAGGAAGACGGTAAGGTTTATTAATTTTTTGGTTTAGGGTTATGTTTACGGTGCCGTTTGAGGCTATCCAATTAAGTGTCTTATGAAGTTCTTGTTTCCTGTTGCAGGCATTCAATAGAGGGTGTGGGGTATTTGAATGGCTTGATGAAGACTATACAGAGGAGATCAAAGTTGTCATCAATGATCTTTATGCTGCCAAGAAGAACCTGGAAGCTAGTGTTTCTCAATTGGAGAGGTCCCTATTGGAAAAAGAGAATGAGCTGCAGAATTTGAGAGCTCACTTTTCTCAGATTGATGTGAAGCAGCAGGAACGTGTCAATGCTAATGCAAGGGAAAAAGATTTCGTGAAGCTGTATGTGAAGTGGTATAGTCTGGTGTCTCTTGTCCTAGTCATTGTTGTATCACTGGTGGTGATGTTTAAGTGATTAGGAAGGCCTTTTATGTTTAAGTGTTTTCTGCTTTTGTAACATGGTCAACTCGCAACTCTCGCTTTTGAATCCTGTTTATGAATCTTGTTTATGATCATCAAATGATTTGGAACTCACTCAACTGTTATGAATCATTGAATATCTTCAATCTGAGAAGAAACTATCATTAGACATCAAATTTAATTGGCCAATTGCGTTCAACAAATGACACCCAAAAAAAGGTTGGTTCACTGTATTGCCACATTAGACATCAAATTTGACTTGCACAAGCTTTTGCTCAAGCCTCTATACAACCCTTTAAGATGACTTGTGAAAGTGTCATAAACTACAATATCCAAAATACTAAATTATTCAATTAGGAACACTTCAAGGTCCTGCATCTGTCACTCTATTGAGATTGAATAACTTGTGCATCTCTTCTTGCACTTAAACAACCTGTAATAGAAAAATACACACATAAATTCTAACAATTAATCTGACATCAACCAAAAAGGATGAGAAAATCAGCACCTGAAATGTGCATTTCCTCTTGTTGTGTCCTGGTAGTCTACAGACTGAGCAAACTTGGTGTGTCCCTCTTTTTGGTGCTTGAGAACCAGATGAACCTTCATTAGCTTCTCTCACCCTTTTGAGTTTGGGTCTCCCAGGCATTATCTGCACCCTTGGCTCAGTCACTGTGAGTTCACCAGACCTTCTCCACACATTTGGACCACCAACTGGCTCCAATGAGTACTGATATGATGCCATGAACGCCCTGATTCTATAGCAACTGGCAACATAATGCTCGAGTGAGTCTCCTTTATGTATAATTGCACATGCAGCATGTCTACAAGGCAGTCCTGTCAAATCCATCTCTCCACAACTGCATGCCCTACTATCTAGGTAGATTCTATGTGTGTTCGTCTCATAGTTAACTTCATAACCATCTATACCATTGAAAACCACCCTCCAGACATGTCCTCCTTACTGTTAAATCTCATACCCCTACAAAAATCATCAGACGTCCCCTTCACATACCTGGGGCATTGTGTTCTCCTGAATCTGATTTCTGTCTCAATACCATCCTCTGTTTCTACTTCAGTTTCAATTGGGTCTACTTCAACATCAGACCTCACATACTCTGTTCTCCATCCTCACCATCTGATTCTATAATCATGTCATCCTTGTCACTCTCATCACCAACATACTCCTCATCTTCCATATCATGGTTTTCATGTTCAAGATATCTAAACAAATCATTATAATCTCCACCCTCATTATAACCTCCATCAGCCTCATCATGCACAAACAGATCGACATCAGACAAGTTTACAACCAAATCATTATAATCCCCACCCTCATTATAGCCCTCCTCTTCTTCGTATGATTCCTCCAGCACTTCCTCTTCTTCATGCACCATTTTGCCTATCCCCTTGTCAATTTTCCCACCCATTACAACATTATCATATATTGAAGGTCCTTCTGCATGCTCACAGTAAAGTGTAATTTTTCTACCTTCAAACAAAGTAAGAACTGCATTATGTGCACTATCTTGGTTCCACACCAACCTAAGATCATCTGCAGACTTCAAGTTCTTGCCACTGTGAAAGTATATCTTAGAAATCTTCTCAATGCATCTGCATCTCTTCCTCACAAACTCAACAAATGAACCTCAATCAGAGAAGTATTCCTTCGTTTTAAAACATAGAACAATACCACCCTCATACTTAAAGGGATTTTCAAAAAGGAGAATAAACTTGACACTCAAGCAACTTTCAAATCCACTGATGACAAAAACCAGTAGCCCTAAAAGCGATAGTCAATTTAGAGATACATTACTCAAACCACCTGAAATCAGTGCACATAATCTCGCAAATACAAATTACCCAACAGAGACAAAGTAATCAAGTTATAAATTCCCGATTCTTTTAAAAAGAATCAAATACCCCAAAACCCTGACGAACCAGAGTTCAACATATATGAGATTACCTGCGCTGGGGACGCCGTGTCGCTACTTTGTCCACTACCATTATCGCCGACGACGGAGAATTGTGTGGAACGAGATGATTTCCAGTTCAACACTGCAGATGGAGGGTCGTGTAAGGAGTCCACCCTCTGAAACCCTTGCCCTCTCTTCCGTCTCGCTTCGCTTCAAACGGCTCGTTTATATCAGAGGCAAACGTGTTTAAAAAATCCATGTCATCCACTTCACATTCGCCACATCATCGATTCAGCTAACACTCAGCACCGTGTCACGCCACGTCAACCCTCCATGGCACCAATTAACGGAGAATGATAAATTTGGTCAACAAACGTAGACAATAGTGGCTTATGGGGTACCGAAAAAAAAAATAATGGTAGAAAAGGTCTGTTTGCTAAACCTCAGTGATAAAAGAGGTCCTTTTCCCGTGTAAGTTTGATTATCTAATTGCAAGTCCCCTTTAAGAGGAAGTTGGGGGATGAGAGGTTAGTTAGAGCATCATCGACAACCTTTTCATTTTATTGGGATGTTCACTTATGGAGAATTTGAGTTTTTTTTTGTCCAATAGCTTTATCATCTTATTCTCCAAAATGAAGAAAAATGGGAGAAAATGAGAAGTCTTCCCCAAAATTGGAGCATTCTCCAAGTTTTGGAGAGTATTCCCAAATCAATTTTTTTCAAACTTTTCTCATATTTTCTTTCTTTTGGCTATTTGTTATTGGTTTAAATATATTTTCTCTCTCATATTTTCAAATAATTTATTAATTATTAATATAATATATAATATTTTATTATTGTAACAAATGCATAATGCATGATTCTTTAAAATAAAATAAGGAAGGTATTTGGATTGGAGATGAAACATTATTTTTCGAAGCATATAATTTTACTTTCCTAGATTAGAAAAAAAATTTGGGAAGCTGTCGGCCGGGTATGTAGTTTAGACCAACATTTGTCTCCTCTTCCAACCCAAAAACAAATTACTTGGAACACTTCACATTCGATCATGTTCTCTTGGCCTCCTTGTTCAGCCACCAGACAGGCCACAATGGAAGCAAGCAACTTTCTTCTAAATTAAGACTAGCGGGGTATTAGAAGGATTATTTGCCTGCAGAATTGATACACTGAATAGTAAAGTTTGATAATTTGATAGCCAATTTGCCTTTTTTCCCCTGTAAACTACCCCGAATTCACCTGTGCCTGTCCGTTGCCGCCACCGCCGCCACTGGCGGGACCTCCGCCGCTTCGTCTTTCTCCCGAGCTTAAATTGATTCGAGCTCAACAGCAGTGGTTAGGGTTTTTCTCAGGTCTCGTGTTTCCCCCTTCCGCAGTGTTCGTCGTGTCACTGCCCCCCCGTTCGTTCAACCGTGCGTCTCTGGCGGCGACTGTGAAGGAGCATGCAGCACGGATCATTAGGGTAAAACTCGGTTTATTTGTCTACTGGTTTATGTTTGTCTTCTGTGCGTCTTCTTTGTCTGACAATGATCATCAATGGCCTAACTATCAATTTCCCCCATCTTAGTACCAATACATATGTTAGTTTCTGATTGAATACAGATTTTGTAAAACAAATTTAAAAATGCTCATTTGATACAGAACCTAACCTGTGAAATACTGATATATAATAGGATGGTGTCGTGCTGATGAAAAATTAAATTACTTCTAGACAGGCCTGGTGATAGCTAGTTTAAATGGCCATGCCTTTGAAGCATATCATCATCGTTGCCTGCTGAAAAGATGGAAATACACATATCCTCAGTAGGGGAGCAAGGCAATAGTCAATGGGGCCTGTGTACTTTGTGCAACCGTGGCGACAAACTTCGGTATGGAACCCATTCTATGTTGTCTTATAAACATTGTTCAGTGGATGTTATCGTGTCTGTTTTGTTTTGCTTTTGCTTTTGTTCCCCTAGATGCAGGTTCTCGGTCCTTATTTGGTATTGATTAAAGCACTCAGCAAGTAAGTTAAGATGGTGATAGCGTGTGTATAAGGTTATTTAAATTTCTAAGCGACTTTGTTTGCATATATGTAATGAATGGTTTAACGTAGAAGATCACGTATTCTCACATCTTCAAGTCATTTTTTCACTTTTTTAAGGCAGCATCTTGAACTCTGATCCTGCAGGTACGTGAGCACTAGATGTGATACTGTCTCATTCTTGATTCTTTGGAGTCATGTTGATATCAAGTAATAAATTGTTTAACAATGAACTTTGTACATGGTTATTTCTTAGGCTTTGTTAATGTAGAAGTTTTTTTTTTTTTGAAGATGTTAAATCTGTCTTTTCTATCCATCTTTTCCTCTCACAAACCACACCCTTAATCTTTATAAACATCTACTTTAAAAGTTTCAATCTTCTGGGTGATGAAAAGTAAAAAGTTCTGGTTTACAGTTTTTGCATTTTTATTTGTTCTTGATGTGCACTGGATGAAATATTATGCAAGTTCACGAGTTATTGTGGAGTAGACTCAATACTTCTAGAAATCTTAAATTTCAGGCATTGTGATGGAAAAGGGTGCAATAGAAAGTACCATCTTTCTTGTATTAATCCCTCGTTAAATGATATTGCTGTTGGATTGTGGCACTGTCCATCATGTGTCAGGAAGAAAATACTTCTCGGTATACATTTTGTCTCAGAGGGCATCGAGTCGATTTGGGATGTCCGAGGGATGAACGCTTCAGATGACAGAGGTATGATCCAGTTGATTAAGTTTGAAGTTTGTGTTCTCATCATCTTGAATTTTATCTTTTGGCTAATTTATGTCAATATGATTGATCACTATTTTCACTTGTAGAAAAACAATCAAGAATGGAAAAGCAGTATTTCATCAAATACAAAGGTCTTGCTCATGTTCATAATCGTTGGATAGCAGAGTCTTTACTCTTGTTTGAACATGAAGCTCCAGCACTGATTGCAGAGTTTAATCAACGAAAAAAGGTTTAGGTTTATAGCACTGCTAACATGTTCCTGGTCATTCAGTCATTTTTTTCCTCTACCTTTGTTGGCCTTCCTGTTAAATATGGAGGTAATTATACTAAATGTTGTACTTTTCTATGATAGGTTTCAGTGTGGAAACGAGATTGGATAATTCCGCAACGTCTCCTACAGAAAAGACCTCTAATATCTTCCTTACCAAGTGCTAATAATATGTTGACTTGCAAGCATGAATGGCTTGTAAAATGGCATGGGCTTGATTATGAGCAAGCTACATGGGAGATGGAAAATGCTTCTTTTATATGTTCTCCACTGGGTCAAAGCCTTATTCAAGATTTTGAATCTCGTCAAAATAAATTAAAGCAAGGTCCATGCTTCACTAAATCAGTAATGGTAACTGCATATAGATTTCTATTTATTGAACAACCTAGAAGTGTCTGATCATCTTTTCATAATGGGTTGCACTTATATAATGATTAGCTGCTAATTGTAATTTTTGCGAAGAAGGGCTAAATCTTAAGTGGAACTTGAGAAATATGTAAAGGATTTACCTTATGACTTGTTTAGAGGACAGGTTTTGACTGTAAGCATAGCATCCTAATTGACATAAATAATCCATAAAGGCCTTCAGAAATCTTAAAAGAGTTGGCTCATTGGGTTGATGGAGGGTAAGCTGGTTCAATAGGAAAAGGCACTCTGAAACCAAAGGAACCTTAAACCTTTCTATGTATAGGGTGACTTAAGTTACGTTGTCTGCTGAATGCCTATGCCAGAGTGAGTGTAAGTAATAATAGCGGAAAAGGAGACAAATAACAAAAAGGAGAAGAATGAAAGGGATCTATGCATTATATTACTCCGTATGTGATAATATTGGGAACTGTTGTTGATTTGTGCATATCACCCTTGCATAGAGGATTCCCCAATATATTTGACTACAGTGGCAAAGCAAAGAAATAATATGAAAAATAAAAATTGCATATTCTAAACAATGTGTCAGGGTTTAAAATTGTAATTTGATTTGTATTGATGTATTCTAATCTTTTCTTTTGTTTTAAACTGTTCGAGTACTTAACTTTTCTAGCTGTGCAAGCGTTTCGGTCCTCAGCTATATATCGATGTTCCCTGCACCTTTATAAACATTTGTAAGGCCGAGGCATGGTAGAATTTATTTGCAATCTCATGCGTTGTGCATTGGATAAGCAATTGTGGAAGTTGGTTCAAACTGTTTTAAAGTTCCGGACATAATGACCATGCTGAAGTAGAATTTGGGGCACAATTTTGTTCACAAGTAGGATTTTTACAATGATCATTCTATTTATGTTTATGTTAGTTTGAAGATAGCATAAGTGGGAGATGTATTTTTGAAGATGTGAGCCCTTTAGCAAGTCATTTCTATGAAGTGTATGCTGATTTTAAAATATGAATTCTGTAGCGGGACATGATCATAGAAACTATCTCAACTCATTACTATCTCATGATACTTTCCATGCAAGTGGAGAAAACCTATGATGATGGTTTTGGATTTTCTCATTATTCCTTGGTAAAAAAAGTTGCACCGGGAAGGGCATCCAACGCTTCATTCCTGAATTTGTACTGCGAACTAATTTTAGACTCCATTCCCAAAAGATTATTAAGTTTGATTTCCAAACTTATGTTTGATTTAAATTACTATTAAGAAAAATTTAGCAGGAAATGATTACATAGAAACTAAAGACTTTAATTTATCATATGCATATGAAATATTCAACCTCATATGTGAAAAAGTGAGAAAAAAACGTTAGACTAAACTCTGAAAAATAAACTTCATAAACGTCATGCGTTATCCACAACATTGTTGCGCTTAAGCTGCAGTGTGTTGTTGTTGTTGATGATGATGAAGATGGTGTGAGCCCTTTAGCCATGTTTAACGAATGATGTTTAGACATCTTAGGATTTTGAGCCTCAAGTTAGATCCATTCTGTACATTTCAGTATAGGCAGAGATTACTTTGGAACTTTAGCATCTTGCATAAAGAATATGCATTATAAAATTGTTATATCTTGGAATTTTAGTTAAAAATAATATATATATATATATATATATTTGTAATAATTCAGATTACATTTAACCTCATTTCTTTTATGCTTTTGACGATTAATTTTGGTAGCAGGGTGCAACGTCAGAAGAGTATTCGGAATTCATCGAATATTGGGTCCCTGTAGGCATCTCAAATATTCAGCTTGAGCAGTATTGCGCTACCCTATTCTCAAACTCCATTTTTCTCTGCTCATCTTCGAGACTAGAGAAAGTTGGTGCTCTGGATAGTCTTCTTATTGCTATTCGCAAGGTTGCCTTTTAGAAATCACATTCATAAATGCTTGAAATTAAATGCTTTAACATTTTAATATTCAGAGCAAAAATCCTTACATCTTTATGCAACCAATATCCCATTACTCTTTCACACTAGGCGCAACAATTGTCTTAGTTAAATATTACTCCCACTTAAATATGGTAAACTTTGTCCACATCTTCTCAGCTTGTTTGGTCACTCGGGACCCAAAAGTTCATCCATTTGTTTTGATAGTTTCATAGTATTTAATCTGTGATTTTTTTATGAATGTTTAAATATTAGAAATTAAATATTTCAGTTGTGTATCATAATTTGAAATCTAAATCTTCTAAATATATTTTTTATGGATTTTTTTCACTGTTTATATTTGTTAAAATTTGAGTCAAACATTGAACCTTGAAACCACAAAGTCAAATGGATGAACTTTTGGCGGACGGAGGGAGTATATGATTAGTACTATTCTTTGGAGCTTGTTTATTTCTGATTTCTAAAATTTTTTGGTGTAAGAGACTACGTAGACGCTAAAATGTTTCACCATAACAGTGGAAAGATGCATCGTACAATTCTTTGCTTAAAGTCAGCTCTTTTTATTTTTGTCATTATGTGGATGTTTTAATTGTCAGATCATTGATTCCGGGAAGGATTGGATGGGAGATATTTTGGATGACTTTCTGTGGCAAAGATTTGGTCCTGATTCATATGCACGCATAGATAGTGCTGTTATCCATCCAAAGAAGCTTTCTGCTCTGATGAAGTTCAATAGGGAACAAAAGAGATTTATATTGTTGTTAGAAAAACGTGCTTCTAGTCAATTGATAAAAATACCATCTCTTGATGCTATTATCTTGTTTGATAGCAACTTCAACCTCATGAAGGATCTGCGGACATTGAAGAAGATGATAGTGGATCCTCAGGCTAAGCGAATTAAATTGTTCCGTCTGTACTCATCATGTACTCTAGAGGAAAGTGTTTTGATCCTTGCCACGCAAGGAAAGATTCCTGAGGACAGGATTGGCTGTAGTTTAGGTCGTCTGCTTCTTATGCGGGGTGCATCATACCTATTTGATAAGTTAAGCAAGTTACATGAAAATGCTGATTCAACAGTTGATGTCTCGAATCAATCACATCAGACAGACGTGCTTCATGAGTTCTATCATGTACTTGCTCAGAATAGGGAAGATACTGGAGCTGTCAGTTTATCTCTAATTACTCAAGTCAAACCTGGTGACAAAATTTATTACGCACAGACTTCCTCTTTTGGAAAGCAGAGTATTCAGGAGACATATGATGACTCACCTCACATTTTTTGGAGAAACCTTTTTGATGGAAAGAATCCGAAATGGAAATATGCTTCAGTCACTACTCCAAGGAAACGAGGACGCTTTCAAAATTCTATGGGGTTGGCAAAGGACCCAAATTCTGATAATTTTGAAGTTGCAAAAAAACAGAAGACAGTAGCTGATGATAATGTTCATGAAGACTTGCTAAAAACTGGTTCACAACGAGGAACATCTCCGAGAGAGAAAGGAGGTAAGTGCAAAGTCGAACTTTCCTTGCATGCACAGTGGTCTTCCTTGCTAAAAACCAGTTATATGTTGTTTTGTTGGCGGAGATGTTTGTTCTGTAGCCACTTTCTGTCAACTCTCTCTCCCTTCACCATGTCATCCTTAGTGGCCCCCACCCTGCTCTCCCACTTCCATCAAAATGTATGCCTCTTTAAGAATAAAGACACTTTTCCTTTTCACTTCTCTGTAAAACTGGATTCCTGCTCCTTTTATCTGAACTTGCTTTACTCAATCAGGTGGATATCTGTGTCTTGTCAAAAGCTGCTCTTCTCTCTTTCTAATGTTTAGTTGCTGTGTCAGGTGTTGATGTTATTGAAAATGAAGGCAACAAATTGCAAGAATGCCAAAGGGCTTTACATATTAGCTTGAAGCCAGAGATAACAAAACTCAGTAATGTGTTAAAGCTCCCGGTACGGTGTCTTTCCCATCTTTTGTCATGTGTTCTGCATCATTTCTTTTAATCTCATCACTGCAGCTTGTATTTCTTCTTTTTTTTTTTTCTGTTTCATCAATACTGTGTTATGATTTATTAAATTTAGATAAAGGAAATCATTAATTGTACTAGTTCATTTCCTTAAATAAGAGGACGCATGCATATGCTTGCGTACCACAGGCATGCCCGTACTCTCCTATTGCACTGAAGTCTGCCACTGTTGTCCATTTATAAGTTAGTGTCCTTAACCTACTGAATCGTCTCACATTTTCCTCCATAAGCTGTTCGGGTTTGGCCACTGCTAACTGTAGTCAGTTTGATTGTGTCCCTTCTCTTCTTGTTCTCAAATAATTATATGTACATAGACAGCAGTTAACTTCCCCGCTTCTCTACGATTTTAAAAGATTAACTTTCATGTAGCTTCCTCCTAACATTTAACTGCAATTAAACTATCTAATAACTTCTACCAACTCTTAAATCTCTCCTATTAACTAATAATAAATTGCCTAACAATATTACATGAATAATATACTAGAAAATATCTTAAAATAAACAACAGGTTTTGCATCCATAACATCACATGGTCACATATGCAAACCTTTTGTTCCTGAAAAATTGCTTTATAAAATGAATATTTGGACCTGTGTATGCTCTGGAATAGTTGATTCTTGGAATGAAGCACTGCTATACTAGGTTTGATGTTTAGTATCAACATTTGGCTTTGCATCACCTGGGGTTTCAATGAAATTGAATTTAACAGTATATTGACCTTTGCCTTGAGTTTGATTTTCTACATACTACATGACCTTTTGAAGGTTAGGATATTAGCTACGGACTGTTATTTCACTTTGAGAATGATGGACAACGAATGTGGGTGGTAATTTGAATTTTCGCTTATTGTCTGCAGTACTTGCTTTGAAGTAAAGGGACATAGTATAAGCATTTGGAACTAGTCCTAAACCTATGGTGGCAGTCCTTGTTTTGAGTCCTTCGACCTAAATTTTTTAATCGAAATCAGCCTGTTAGTAACTTCATGACTTTCAGCTGGTATCATTTCTCTGTACTTAATTTTGTAATAAAATAACTAGTTATTAGTAGTATATATGCTCTCTAACTGTACTAATCCAGATTTGGCAAGAAGTAATTTATTCTTTTTTTCTTACTGCAGAAAGATGTCAAAGCAATGGTTGATAGTTTTCTTGAATATGTTCTAAATCATCATAGTGTCAATAGAAACTCTTTTACTCTTGCAATTGGTGATACAAAAGATCACATAAACGGAGAACCAGAAGCTTGGTTGCAGGCTTTCCTAATATCTGTGGTATGATACCTCTAACTTATTCAAGTACTGGATGAAGTGTAATGTGTTTTTACTCCTGTATTATTAACTGGTAAAATTCTGGTATTATCTTCTACTATATGGTAAGTCCTTCACTGTCCTGCATGTTACATTTTGGAAGGACAATATGATCCATCACTTGGCTTTGCGTTGCGCCTGAAGTCGCAAAACTAAGAAGCCATTTACGGTGGACTAATATAGACTGATTCACTGGAATAATTTTTATATTATTTACGTACATGGAAAGCCATTTGCAAGTCACCTTGATGGTTAATTCACAAAAATGGGTCTTTATGATGAATAATCTACGAATTCGTCTAGTAGATTAATGTAGATCAAGGGTGTGTTCATCAACAAAGGTTTGTGATAATAAGTTGATGTTTATGAACGAAGAGCTGGAGGGAAAGTTAGACTTTGAAAAATTTGTGAAGTTTGAGAAATCGGTGGAAAAGAATACACCCTAAGTCATACAAGATACCCCCGTATCCCATGGCTAGTTTACAGTATCTTTATTCACTTAAGTGGAATACTAAAAGTAGAACGGAGATAAATGTTACTGGAAGAGGCACTAATTTAAGAGCATCAGTTTTTAGTCAGAGCTTTGTATTGTGAGTTTGCATGTTCCCTTAACTAGACTAATTTTTTTAACAAGTGTATCACGATAAACTTAGGGTGTGTTCTCCTCATCAAAAACACTTGGGGTGTGTTCTTTCTTGTTAAGCAGAGTAAAGCATAATGTCACGCTTTTTCATGCACGTTCACTCTAGTTCAATCATGCATATGTTTATATTCTTCTAATCTCCGCAAATACAGTGTTGGACTGTAGCAAATCTGTTGGGGCACTGTGTCAGGCATGCGTACTCAGTAGCGCTTGCGAAACAGTATCTGAATTATTGTTGCACTAAAGAAGAAGCAGATTTTGCTTATTCACTGTTACGCTGTCTAAAAGGAATGTTTCTACATTATGTTGAGAAGTCGATGTCCTATGAGTTATATATGTCACCAAAATTCAGATTGTGTGTGGAAAATTATTTTGGAAGCGAAGAATTTTCTAGAGGCAACTCAGAATCTGCATCAAGGCGGGAGTGTCAAATGGACCAGAGCGATCTCTGGAACAGCATAAAATGGATCCAAAAACAATTTGAGAAACAAATGTCAAGGTTACGTCAGAAGCAAATGGCAGAGAAGGATGATTTTACTAGGAAATGTGCAAAAGAAACAGAACAGTTAGAGAATAAGAGAAGAATTGAAGAAGCTGTAATTCGTCTGCATAGAAATTCTCTAGTAAGTGATAGACTTAAGAAATTGGATGATGAATATGTCAAGAAGTTCAAAGATCTCAGATTCCAGAGAGACAAAAGCCTAAAGGACCTGGATGCCGTCCATATAAAAGCAAGAAACGAACTTCGCAAGAGGAAAGCTCGCTGGGTAGAATCTGTTAAGCTCTGGGCCTTTGTTGAATTGCTGAGGCCACCTCTTAGTCATCTTTCAGGAGGGTTTGGTAATGTTGAACCGATGAGTAGCATGATAGTTGAAGATGATACTGATCGATTTTCCAGTGATGAGAGTATATCATGTGTTGCACATTATACTGAGAATGCAGAAGCAAGCAGTTTTGTGTTTCGAGAAGCATTTGTTACAGAGGGTGTTGACCGACAGCTCTGTGCTGAACACCCTTGTCCTTTACCAGCACTTGATCCTCATTCCTCTGGAGAACAGGATACCGGTGGAACTGGTATTGAGGTGTTAAATCCGGGTGTTATGGTTCAAGGATCTGTGACCATTGGTGCTGATAATGTCCCTGAGACATCGACTCTGCCTGCATCCGACGAACAAACCCTTGATGTCACCATGTCAAGAGTGCCTAATGGACAGGTATCAGCAGTGGAAGTCGAAAGTTCTCCTGAAGTAATGGAATGTAGCAATCTTGTTAATCAAGAATCTACATCTCAGGAATCCTCACCTCAGATGCAGAATGAGGTTCTTACAGCGGAAGAAGCTCCATTACCATCATGCCTGGTAGTGCACCTTGTTTCTTGTTAATTTTCCGCTTGTCCTTTACCCATGTTGTTTCATGCCTATTGATTCTTGTTTTAGGTTAGTACCATGGAAAGTTGATAGCTTTCAGTATTCTCATGCTAAAAATTGAGTCAGGAAACCGTGTGGAAGCAAGATCATCTTACTCTTTGGAAAACATATAGAAGTGAGATTAATATTCTGCTGTGTTGATAAATGTTCATTCTGTGTAGGTAGAAGTTCAAGATGTCTCACATGGTGATGGGGACAGTGCTTTCTGTGACGCTGAAACTTCAATCTCTCATGCTGTTATCGACTTGACCTCTAATAGCCCAGATCTCCGTGAACCAGCTGTAGAGCTTGAAGAGCAGATGCAACATCTTGGTGGAGGATCAGCTCCTATTGTTATTTGTGCTCTACCGTCATCAAGTGGAAGGGAAAATTTAGACAAAAATTCACCATCCAGAAGTCGGCTTTCTCAAAATGAAGTTGATCAGCCTAATAGTCATAATGTGCACCAAAATGGTACGGACACATTAGTAAGCCCAATGAGTCGAACAGGTGAAATTGTTAATCAAGAATCTGCATCTCAGGAATCCTTACCTCCGATGCAGGATGAGACTCTTACAGTGGAAGAGTCTCCATTTTCATCATACCCGGTATTGCACCTTGTTTCTTCTTAACTTTCCTCTCGTCTTTTACCCGTATTGCGTCTGTCTGTTGATTCTTGTGTTAGCTTAGTGCCATGGCAAATGGATAGCTTTCAGTATTCTCTTGTTAAAATTGAGTCACGAAAACGTATGGAACAAGATCATCTTACTCTTTGGAAACATCCGGAAGGGAGATTATCACTCTGCGGTGTTGATCAAATGTTTATTCTGTGTCTGTGTAGGTAGAAGCTCAAGATGTGTCGCATGGTGATGGGGACAGTGCTTACTGTGATGCTGAAACTTCAGTCTCTGTTGCTGTTATTGACTTGACCTCTAATAGCCCAGATCTTTGTGATCTACCATCATCAAGTGGAAATCAGCATAGCAGTGAAAGGCGAAATTTAGACCAAAATTCACTGGCCAGAGATCTGCTTTCTCAAAATGAAGTTGAGCAGCCTAGTAGTCATAATGTGCAGCAAAGGAATGATTCAATCCCCACGCCGCTTCCACAGTTACCTGATCCACTTGAAATTGAACTGGAAAGGATAAGGAAGCAAATGGAAGAAATCATTACAACCCATGATAAAACTGTGAGGCTACTGTTCACTCGGAACTTGTTTGGCGGTTCACAATTCTTTCCTACCTGTCTAAACTTCTAAACCTGTTACTGGTCCCTATTTTGTGCAGAAGCAACAGCTAAAATCTGATTGTGAGAAGGAAATAGAGAAGGTGGTTTCCGAGATTCGTGAGCGATATATTACCAAGCTGAAGGAGAAAGTAGCTGATTTCCTGATAAGAAAGGAGGAGCTGGATTCGAATCGTGATCGAGTTCTCATGAACAAGAACTTGGCTGAAGCCTTCAAGTCTAAATGTATGAGTAACAAAGAAACCGAGGCGGGGGATATAAATCAAGGTACCTTCAACTGTTAATCATGGCTAATTTCAAGTTCTGGTGGATGTATTGACTTGAATGCAAAAGTGATGACAGCTTGGGATGTTTAAACATGTTGACTTTCCTTCAATCCTCTTCCCTGCAGTTTGACTACTACATCTTTCATGTTCTTGCAGGAGTGAGCTCCATGTATGAACGGCTAGTTCAGCTTGCCTCACAGCACAGCACCCAGGGGCCTTCAAATCTCAGTACCATGCCTTCAGCCATGTCTTTGGTAGCCAGTGTCGATGCAGATGCAGATCCAGTGTCGACGAGGCAGCCAGCAGGGCCTCAGCTGCGACGTAATCACCGGAGATCAACAAGACTTGCCAGTACAGCGACCAGAGCAGCACCTGTCAGCCATGTCCTTCGGAGGCGACAGTGGGGAAGCTCTCTACGGGGTGGCGGGAACTGATCGTTTAGTACCAGTTCCAGTTTGGCTTCTGACTTTGCCGGAATTGCCATCTTTTGAGCAGCTTGTAACTCACCATGACTCTTAGCAAAAGAAGTAGGGCATTCACAATGAGGGAGATCAAAAAAGAAGTCATGTACAGGTACATCATTTGCTGCTGCAATCAATGCCAGTTGCAATCTATGAGGTAAGCAATGGATGTAGTGAGGCCGTGGATCTTCATAGCATTTAGTCCATATAATGGTCAGGAATGCTTTAGAAATCTCAGTGTATAAAGTGTTTGATGTTGCAGTATGAAAAAATAAATGGAAGAACAAGAGCCATTTGTTCCTTTTTACTCTCATCATAAGTTTCATCAATAATTATTCAAAATTAAAAAAATATCAATATCGTCTGAAATCATCTCTCTAGCGTGCAAAAAAATCATCATTGTAAGATGTCAAAACCAATTTAATAAAGTAGTTAAGCCCAATTACCATGATCACCAAACCAAGAAAATTGATAAGGAACAACTTCCAAGTAAACTCTTTTTATCTGATTACGCTCATTAATTAATAGGCACTTCCCTTATAGGTTCAGGCGGCCCCGGATCACGTATGAATAAAATTTTAACTGCATTCGGTGCACTTAGAATATTTAAGTAACAGTGACTTTGCACAAAAAATTTCAGCTACTTCACTTTCTCATTTTGCTCTTTTATGTATTGAAAGATGTAAACAAATACATAAATTGAGGAATAACATTTAAACAAAATCAAACTATAACGATAAATATTCAAAGAATAAAAATTAAACAAGTAGATTATTGAGTAGGAAATTTTAGTTGGAGAAGAGATTCATAAATAGAGTATGTAAAAATTAAACAAGTAGATTTATTGAAGAAAGATATTCATATTGACTTTTTTTGTTTATTATTTTGTGAGCTTTAGAGGTGAGGATGATATGGTAAATTAGTATGTAAAAAGTTACAAAAATGAGAAATGTTGCACTATTTTCGGGGTGTCCTAAAGATAAAAAGTGTTGCTATACATTCAAAGGGAGCGTATTTTAAATTTGAACTTGCTTACTTAGTTTTGGAACTTCAAAATTAACTTAAACATTATTCTTAGTTATTGTTTTTAAACATGTATTGTCTCATTTATGTGAATGTTGTATATATTCTCTCAGAAAAGTAAGTGCATTTATGATCGATGAATGTTAGACATTGTTAGTTATATTTTTTTGTCAAACTCATGTTATTTTATCTAATGTTTTACTTTTTATATTTTCTCATTTCCAAACGGCCGCAAAAATTTCATTAGATCTTTTTATTTCAAATTTGTGTTGTATGTTTTCCCTGAGTTTAATGTCCATTTTTTGAATTTCAATTTAAATATTTCATTTTACTCATTTATTGCATCAGTTGATAACCTCATTTTTCCTATATATGTTTTTATTTTCCAATAATACATGTTCATTTAAAATCCACAACGAAGTGCAGGTTGGAGAATCCTAGTTTCTCTACTATTTATGGAACATCATTCGCATCTGTTGAATCTTGACTGCTTTTATGTTAATTTTCACTGTCCAAATTGTTTGAAGCTTTCTTTTGAAAGAAACAATTTCCCCTGCTTTGTTTTTTTAGGAAAAGGGGGGAGCAAAACCCAACTCCAAAAGCCTATAGAAGTTAAGAACTAAATCTGAACTCTACATCAAAAGTCTATGTAAAAGGAACTAGATCAATAAAATAAGGTCATAATGTCTATACCGGAGACTCGAATTCAAGACCTCTACAAGTGTCCTCAGGAACATGATCAATAAGGGAGCATGATCACTAAGCCAAGTGCTCGCGACTGTAATGTAAATAAATAATGTAACACATTCAACTGAAGCATGGACTTTAATGCAAAGCACGGTCTTATTATTCTTCTTGGTACAGGGCGTGAACAAATTTACAGCAATATTACAAAACCGCATTACAAATAAAATTTAAACCTATATATTCAAACATGTCATGAATCATATTACATTCTTATAAATACAAATCAAATACAGGGAAATACAGTCAATAATGAGACTGACATTGTCTGCCTAAAACCAATGGACATCCTCCAAAACCACAGGACACTGAAATCTTGATCTCAGTCTCAACCTCACCTGTGCTATTGACCTTGTGAGCCACAGCTCAGTTTCTGGTTCAGAACTAGTAGACCTATGAATCATTGGAGCATCATTACAGAACACTGAAGTTCTTCTCATCAAGAATACTGAGGATTGAGAGCTAAAGCCTCTCTATATATCATCTCCTTCATCTGCTCTTCGCCAAGAGGTTGCTGCTCGAACTCGAATGAAAATGGAACTGAGCAGACCGGCTCATCACCCTCATCATGTAACCTTTCGAGATAGGGATGTGCTAATGCTTCTTCAACTGTTAACAAAACAAGTTTCCCATTTAGACCAGAGTAGGAAGGGTATTTGAATTAATGCAACTGTCTTATTTCTATTAGTGGTCATATCTCAAAGCATTAGAAACTTCAACACTTTCATAGACATGAGCTGATGTAATCAGCAGGTAAGAACTTGTGCATAAGCAAACAAAATATCATGATCTAAAGTGTATGAAGCAGGGACCCTTAAATCCCAGCACAAATGGGCATGATTGTTTGAGTAATTGAAGTTTGATTTGATGCGAGCATGTGCATTTAACTATTCTAAGAATAGAGATGTAACCACAACATCATGAATTTGAACTGGTTTATCCACCACAAACATTAGGATTATTTACTTACCAGTAATTCTTTTGGTCGGATCAAATGTCAACATTCTACCCATAAGATCTATGGCTAATGGATTGATATGGGGAAAAACTTGCGCCAGCGGCTGACGAGGTTGTGGTGGAAGTTGCCTGATATACCTCCTTGCATCCTCATTGCGCACAAATTCAAGATCAGAGTCACTTGGTGTCCCAAGAAGCTGTAAAGAATACACAGATTAGAAATAAGACTTGGAACAGTAAGAATCATAATAAATAAAAAAAACATTGAATACGGTACCATAAATGAATTATGATAGATTCAAGCCAAATACCATTTATTTCTAAAAGATCACTAAAATTTCTAACCTCGGTCAATAGTTTCATCTGATGTACATGATCCCTGCCAGGGAAAACAGGCCTCCTGTTCATAAGCTCCAAATAGATGCAACCAACAGACCATACATCTATTGAATCAGTGTAATCAGAAGAGTTCAACAATAGCTCCGGTGCCCTGTACCATCTTGTAACGACATACTCCGTCATAAACTCATTCTCTGCAGTTGGCCTAGCAAGGCCAAAGTCACATATTTTCAGATCACAATTCGCATTCACCAAGAGATTGCTGGGTTTCAAATCTCTATGGATGACATTTGCAGAATGTATGTACTTTAGGCCTCGGAGTAGCTGATATAAGAAGTACTGCAGATGACACAAATTAACATCAATATCAAGAGCCGGCTTCCACATGTAAGGACTTTGAGAAGTTCATAATAAAAAAGTATTGATACCTGACAATGTTCCTCGGACAGACTTTGATTGGATCGAATAATTTGGTGGAGATCAGTATCCATAAGCTCAGTTGCAATGTACACATCAGTGAATTCTCTTCTAAGAGGAGGAGGAATCACATCTCTAAGAGCTACCACCTGCATCGATCACATCCCATATCCTTAATTGTTTTATCATCCACCAAATCTCAATCTAAAACCCAACTTTGCACTAGAGAAAAATAATAACTACTGATTCATCAAACCAACTAACATACAAAAGGAAGAACAAATAGCAGTTCAGACTCAAATACAAACTTCCACCCCTTTTAATATTAGTCATATATTGAGATACTTGCAGCATTTATAAACAAGTAGTAGTTTCCGAAAAAGGTGTAATTAGCATGAGACAACTTTAAATGCTAGTTCATTAAGATTTCAAGTTTTGAGACTGAAAGAGGAAATTAGAACTAACGTTTTCGTGATCGAAATGTCGTAGAAGTTTGATCTCTCTAAGCGTTCGCTTAGCATCCATGTGATTATCAAACGCGTTCGCTATCTTCTTGATCGCCACCATCTCGTTCGTCTCTGAGTTCAACACCGAGCTAATTCAAAACGAACAAACGAGTCAACCAAAACATAATCAAACAAATGAAATTCCAATATACTAATAAAAACAAAAACGGAATCGAGATTACCAGACGATACCGTAGGCGCCGTGGCCGATCGGCATGATCGGCGGCCGATACTTGGTGGTGATCTCGAAAAGGTTACCGAAGATGTTGTACTGGATGTACTGGCCGCCGTGAGTAGAAACCGTCGGAAAATCTCCGAGTTGACCATCAGCTGACATTTTCAAACACCCAGTACTACAAAGATGAAATTAGAGGCGTTGTTCTGGTTTTAAATTCGAAGAGCGTAACAGATGGTTCTTCTGGCTCTGACTTGAGAGCAGCTGCGACGACGAAGAAGAAGAAGAAGAAGAAGGGAAAACGCGCGAGAGATAATGGAGGGTTGAGATTTGAGCCGCCTTTGATCGGACGGCTGGGATATTGTCAACTGTTGAGGGCTAAGAAAACGTGTTTTGATGAGCGTCACATATGTTATTGAACGAATAGAGATAATGGCGTGAGAATGGGATTAATTAACAGTGTGCTATTATACATATAAACAATTATAGAGGATTTTGCACTATTTATTGTTAGGATTTTATTGTGTGTGAGTGTTTATATTTTATACATGTGCTACAACCTTTTGTAATTTGTTTTTTTTTTCTTTTTTTACTTTCTACTCCCTTCATCCTCCATTAATTGTCCAATTTAACTTTTATGTTTCAAAATTTAATATTTGACTCAAATTTTAACAAAAATAAATTGACAAAAACACTCAACAATATTTTTAGAAAATTTCGGACTTCAAATTCATTGTACATATATACAATTATAAATGAATTTTGACAACTATTCATTGATAAGTTTTTGTGGGGTGTGGGTGATTATATGTCATCTATGGAGTAAAGTGCACCGGAGGTCCCATAACTTTAATTATTGTTCTATTGGGGTCCCATTTTAACTTTTTGTCCTCTTTAAGTCATATTTTTTAACTTTTTACTCATTCGTGGTCCTTCCGTCCATTTTTACCGTTAAGTTTAACGGACTATTGGGGAAAATGATAATTTTAACTACTGAACTTTTTATAAAAGCTCTATTTACACCTTAAGTTGATGTCAATGGTCTCCTGTACATCCCAATTGGCAATGGGTGGAGAGGCCTCATCATATTATATAGCAATGGTTAGCCCCTTCTATTGATCATGTGGGATATAATCCACTTTAACAGATTTTATCCAACAAGTCCCATCAAAGGTGGTCTAGGCAGAGACAGTTCTTAGTGTAGGCACGAGGGCAGCCGCCTAGGACCTAGCACTTAAAGGGGAACATATATAGATTATATAAGTTCAAGTCCATCTTGTTCTTCTGATCATCAAAAAAAAACTAGTAGTGAACTAATCGTATCAATATTAAGCTAGAAAACCATTGGTTCAATATTCTCATCAACAACTTCACAATGGGATGAGCAGGCTCGGGTCACAGGACAGTGGAAGAGAGAAGATCATGTACAGTTTTGATTAACTACTACTAGAAGCTTGTAGTAATAATCATAATCTTATGGTTCACGTCACGTGTCATATGAGAGCTCACAACACGTGACCATGCATCAGACATCATCTGAAGTGTCATCATCCGGTAGATACACGTTGCTTCACAGTCACGGTACTTTGGATATTGTGAGAGATATAGATATCCGAGCTAGCTGGAGTTCTAGAAAGTGGAAACTGAAAACACCAGTTATGTGAATGATGAGATCCTAAAGCATGACAACTTCTTCTCCTTCTTCTTCTCCTGTACCATGGGAAGTCTTAGAATCAACTTCCAACTACTTAGACCCCAAAACCCTCGGAATCGCTTCATGTGTCTCTAAAGAATGGTTCTCCACCATGTCCGCCGACCACCGCTGGGCCCCGCTTTGCGCCGAGACTTTCCCCTCCGTCGTCTCCTCCCTCCGCTCCTGTTTCCCGACGTCCTCGTACCGGAAACTCTACGGCATCGGCCTCACCGCTTCCAAACGCCGCTCCGAGAATGAAGCTCCCTTTCCGCGGCCTCGCATTTCCCTCGCCGACCTCGTCTTCGCCGTCGAGGTGCGTACCGGAGACGGCGCCGTTTTCGGGCTCACGGAGACGGCCGACAAGTTCGCCGGGAGTGTCGCGTTCATGTTCGATGTCGAAGTGGACGGCGGGAAACTCGTCCTGGAGGAGGAGGAGGCGGCGGCGGTGAAGGTTACGTGGAATGTGGTGCTGGGGCCTGGGATGAGAGCGGCGTTCACGATGATGGAATCCGAAGGGAGGAGGGCGGCGCCTTCTAACAACGGTTTGTGGTTTACCAGCGAGCTCCCGGCGGCTGGGTGTGGCGGAGATGTGGGGCTGGTGGCGGATGTGACGGTGGGGAAGAAGGTGATAAGGTTGGGGATGATGAATCAAGCGAGTTTGAGATATGTGGGAGTGGACAGCGCTCTCAGATATTTGCAACATTTTCTTCTCCCTTATTCTGGTACTGGATGTAGTTGTTCTTAGATATTAGAATATAATTAGTACGTTTCAATTACTAGTTGCTTAGCATGTGTATATATTTGTAAATATGGGTGTGTTTATTTCATCAATTTCTCAACAAAACATCCCAAATGACCATTTAATCTCAATCAAATCACATCTTTCTTTTAACTTTCCATTTCATAAATATGATCTGGTGCACAATTCAAAAACATTAAATACTCCCTTAAATATATTTTTTAAATCACTATTTATCTTTTCTTTTTTTTTGCGGCTTTCAATTATAAAAAGAGTGAAATTTTACACAAGATGAGGGGATAAACCCACGAGATGAGGGGATAAACCCACCCCGTAACAAGAAGACACACTCACCTCAAAAAAAACTCAAAAAAACCACCCCAAAACAGAGAAAAGCATACCTATGCAGCGCACTAAGAAAAAAGACACATACCAACAGAAGCAAACTGCACCCATAATATTGCCAAATTATTCGACATTCTTTGCGATCATTCCAACTTTATTGCGACATTAATGAAATCAAATAGATTTTTATTAATTTTAGCAATTTTAGTAATGGAAATATTCGGATAACAATTTGAAAATTTTGTAAACTTAAAAATTTCAATGGCAGATATTGACTCATTTGGCAAAGTCGTTTCAACATTTTTAGTTCAGAGTAAAAATTATTTAAATCATCATATGAATCACCATGAGAAAATGTGAAGTGAAAATGAACAAGTGAGTGTTGAAGTTCTTAATTGAGGAAAATTGATATTTTTCATTTGAATTAATGATAGGTTTAGTTGAAAATGGAAAAATAAGGGATTGAGGATTGTGGAGACTTGAACACAAGACCTCCACCTCAGGTCCCGTGAGCTTACCCACTATGGAGAAAAAGAGTTGAAATACCACATAGATTATAGGGGAATTAAAGTCGCTATTTTCTCTCTCTTATCTTTTCCTTGGAGATGTCGCTCATCAAATCATCATTAACGCAGAGTTGAAATTAAATTTTTTTACTATATAGAATATGTTTTCGAATTTGGACCCCTTTAGGTGCTAGGTCCTAGGCGGCTGCCCCTCGTGCCTATCCTAAGAACCGGCCCAGCCTAGACCACCTTTGATGGGACTTGTTGGATAAATCATCCCCTAAGACATCAACATCAATGATGTACAGGAGACCATTGACGTCAGTGTTGCACTAAGCTCCTACCGCTCGCCATATCTCCATCACTCAGGAACAGAAAACAAGCAACATGATTTGTAGTCGAAGCTCCCACTGCTGGCCATATCTCCATCGCTCAGGGACAGAAGACAAGACAGGCACATGATTTGCAGTCTCGATAGCACCCTGGCAGAGTGGGCACTGGGTTGATTCGATCTGAATGCCTCGTTGTCCACTATGTGGGGAATCCAAGTTTTATCGTGGCTTTAATGCGGCAAAAGCCACAGTAAATGGAATGACGTTGTAAAAGTTGTAGTTTATGGCGCAGTAACTTATGCGGTAAGGCAACAGTAAACCCTTTTTAGGGTTTCTCCTACCTCTCCGGCGCACAAGATCTTTTTTTCTCCTTCATCTCCTCCACCATTTTCTCCTTCATCTTTTCTTTCCTCCTTTTTCCCCTTTTCTTCCTTCTTCTTCTTCTCCCCCTCTTCTGTTTCTTCTCCTTCTATTTCCTTCTTCGCCACCAGCGCTCCACCGTTGCCACCGTCGCTTGCTCCTCCTAGGCTGCTAGTTTTTGCGAAAATATGGGTTTTGGTGGATGAATTTTGATGAATTTCATCCAGATTCATCCACTTTTTTTAATTAATGAAAATTTTTACTGCGACCTTAGGCGCAGTAAGGCCACAGTAGCTACTGCGGTTTTTGGAGCAGTAAGGAAAAAAATGTGGGCTTATTTACTTCGAGATTTACCGTGGTCGTTCCCGCAGTTGGTACTGTGGCCCAATTGCGGGTTTGGCCGCAGTAATCGCCAGTTTCTCCGCGTATTGATGACAATTGATCCAAGACCGGAATATATTGACGAGTGACTCGCCAAATGAAGACATTAACTTTCTTCGGGATTTTGTTACACCACTACATCGGAATATCATGTCCGGTCGAGAGCTTCAAATCCACCATTTGTGAAAGGAGATGAACTGTAAAGATTCCATTGGAAGCATTGCACCACCTCCAGTTATCTTCCTTGTCTTTGCTTGGAGTGAAACCCTGCAATATGGTTAGTAATCGTTGGAATTCTCCCTCTACCCTTCCTCTGAGAGGTCTCCTCCAACTCCATCTCCAACTCCACTTCCTTTGTACCCACCTAATCTTCTCTGCCACCCATCTCTTTTTATTTGTATCAAGCTCGTAAAGTCTCCTGAACTCTTTGACGGAGACTCGCCTACCCAAACATCATCCCAAAACTGTTTCTCATTCCCTCCTCTCTCCTTTAAAGTTTTTTTAACTCAATTCCCAAACCCTCTACTTCCACCTCTCTGCCTTCCTAATATCTTTATTAAAATTTGAATCAAATTTTAAATATTAAAACATGAAAGTCAAACAAATTTTAATGATGCGGATAAAAACATTTCATAAATATTCAAAAAATGCCAAATAAAAAACAAGGCCCGAATCTGGTGCCACTTTTCATTTCAAAAATATCAAATGTACAATTCAAAAACATTACTCAAACTTATTGTCACAATATAAAATAAAATGTCTCAAATGAAATGGTTATTTTCTACTTTTGCTTTATTTTAGTCCTTTTTTATCTTTTTAAATACACAAAGAGTCTAGGAAATGGATTAGAAAAGATTAATGATGGAAAATTATACAAAATAAGTTAATATTTTTATAAAAAAATTAAAAGTAATAACACATTTGAACGAATAAGTAAAATATTTGTTGAACAAACCAGCAAGACAGAGAGAGTAAACACTAATGGGTCATTTTGTGGTGAATTAGGCCTGGCCGAAGTCTTAACTGAAAGCCCGGTTCATTTTCAAATTAAATTGCTAAAGCCCAACCCGTCTGGTTCAGTCGTCTCGTCCCTTTCCTCTCCCTCGGTCGGACCTCTGCTTGCTTTCTACTGAACCCATAAAGCCTCGCCCCTCTCATCGTCGTTGTGGCCGCCGCCGCCGTTTCCTCTTACAATATTCTCCAGTCACGCAGCTCATCATCTTATTCACTAATTAGCCTGATTTGCGAGATCGGGAACTGTAAGTTCATCAAATTTCAATTCCTTCATTTCCGTCTCAACAACATAGATTGTGGTTGGAAATTTGGTTTCTAGGTCCTTGATTGATCATTCGATTGATCGTTGGGTTTTCATCTTCTATAGGTTTATGATTTTGGTTTGAATTTTTTCAGTTCTGTATAACGATTGTGCGCATTGGTTGCAGAAGGCAATCGACTACGAGGGTATAGAAAACGAACTGGAAAGTAAAGATGGTTGTGAGAATTCGATTGTCAAGATTCGGCTGCAAGAACAGGCCGTTTTATCGAGTGATGGCTGCTGACATTAGGTCACCAAGAGATGGCAAGCATCTCGAAGTTCTTGGCTACTATAATCCATTGCCAGGTCTCTTTCTCGAACTTCACTTTGTTGATTGGAACTTTAGCTATTAAACTTGTGCAACATTGTAAGCATTTATGCATTTTTTTCATAGGCCAGGATGGCGGTAAACGTATGGGCCTCAACTTTGACAGAGTGAAGTAAGCTCGTTTTACATTCTCTCTCTTTTTAGTCAGAATCTCTTTCAAATAATTTCATGATCATTGCATGGTGTCTTCTGGTGTTGGAGAATCAGCAAAACTAGATATTGCACCTCCCCCCTCGCTTCATCTCCTTGCTAAACAGATATGACATGAATCCCTAAGTGGATACAAAAAAGGTCATTATGCTGGGGATCATAATCCGTATGTAGACTTATAAGCTAACATTTTGATTTTGAGGAAAGCTGGTTAGCTTAGTCCCGTGACATTAATTGAATGTTGAATGGGACTAGCCATTATTAGTCTAGCTAAGAGCTTTACATGTTGACAAAAATCAAAGTCAATTTCACTTTTAAATCTAGGGTTCATATGAGTGTTACTACACTGTCTTTCGGGATATGTAAAGAATCCATTGCATTCTTGGATGTGGCTGAATATTGCATTGGTCGATGAATCTATGATTTCTAGTTGTATGTATTAAAGATGATGTAAGTGGCGGCAGTCTTAGCCTCCTTGTTAAGCAAGGATAAAATTTTAAAAACTCAACCACTCTAGTGGACTAACACACAACATTTGTTTTCCTTGCCTTCTACAGGTATTGGTTATCAGTTGGAGCCCAACCTTCTGACCCTGTACAGCGCATTCTATTCAGAGCTGGAGTACTACCCCCTCCGCCAATGGTGGCAATGGGACGCAAAGGCGGACCAAGAGATACTCGTCCTGTTGACCCGATGACAGGGCGTATCATAAACACGGAGAAACCAGCTACTGATGACCAGAAAAAAGGTGTTGAAGAGGGTTCTTCTTCAGCTTGATCAAGCTCATGAGACTCTTGTGGACAATGTTTCTGAAGTTTCTGGTCTGTTGTTATTCAAGCAGGTAATTGGAATACCATGATGTTGGAAATTCTATGTCTTGATTTTCAGTATTCCTGTATCCCTGGTGGAATAGATTAGGTTATGTGGCCAAATTTCTTTCCTCTAACCAAAATGGACAGATCATAGTTTTGTTTACAATGGAGTTAGTCATCGATTTAAACAGTTGTTTGTCTTCTTTCATTTTTGGTTTTCCTTTTACCAGTATTTCAACACGAGAACATGTGATTTAAATAATTGTGTAAGGAGTTAATGCAAATGCTTGCAATATACTCCGCATTAGGGCTGTAAATGAGCCGAGCACTCGAACTCGTGTGTTATTGAGCACTGTGTTATTGAACTTCGAACTCGAACAGAACTTAGGGTTCTATAATTTTATCGAGCCAAGATTGAGCCATCCTGAGTTGGGCTCGATAGCTTATCGAGCTATTGAGCAAAACTTATTAAAAAGAGTTAAGATAGTTCATATGTAAATAATTAAAGTAATTGGACCTAATTTACTAAGTTTCTAAAGTACAAGGGTTATTTTGGAGGACTTATTTGACTAAAATCATAAAACATGAGGAATAGGATTTATTCTGCTAATTGAAACAGATTTCGAGCCGTTTTCGAGCCGAACTCGAGCGTAGCTCAAATGGTTTTTTTTACAGGTTTTCAAGCAGTTCGTGAGCTATCGAGCCGAATTTGAGCAATTAATCGAGCCGAGTTCGAGCCTTCATAATGAAGGCTCGTCGAGCAATCGAGCTGAACTCGAGCTCAATAAAAAGCTATTGAGCCGAACTCGAGCTTAACACAGTTCGAACTCGGCTCAGCTGGTTTACAGCCCAACTCAGTATATAGCTCGAGCTCGGCTTCTTGTTCATTTTTGGAGTTGTGCTTGAATTTACTAATCCGCTTAGTTAAGCATTCCGCCATCCAAAAGGTGGAAGAAGATAACTTGATTGACTTTAGTTCCACAAAGATCATCATCAACCGCACCTTAATCCCAACTACGTTGCGGTGGCATGAAATTTATAGTGGCAATTAATTGTCAAAATTAGTTGACACTATAAAACAACGTTTATTGGAAAAAACAACCTCAAAGATTTGGGACCAAAAATTCTGTAGAAGCGTAGTGGCGGATTTTTATGCCGAATGCCCTTACTGTCGCAACCTTTATTCGAAAGAATAATGAGATGAACTTTCAAACCGTATCATCATAGGTTTTAGTTCCACAAAGATCTTTTCTTTTCCTTTTTTTTGTAGCAACATAAACATTTCTTTCAAGTGAAACTTTTTTTATTTAACTTTAATCTTCTTATCATTGATTTTCATTTCCGCATAAAATAAAAATAAAAATCTTAAACTCATTTTATTTTCTTACCACAAGTATTTTATTCATTTTAGACTTTTGTGTTAAGAAAATCGATAGAAGTCTGCATCTTGTAAACATTACTCTCTCTCACAAAATTAATACATACTTATTCCTTTTAAGTATATCTCATAAAAATTGATACGCTTTCTTTTGATGAGATTTAAACTAGAAAAAAGAGGTAAAATGCCACTAAACTTAAAAAATTTATATATTTGTCAGTAAAGTTTAGTTTGAAGCGAGAATGCCACTAAACTTTCATTTTAGGAGTCCGTTTGCCATCGAACGTTAAATTGTCTGGTAAAGTGCACTCATGGTCCTGTAACTTCAATTATTGTACAACTACGGTCATGTTTTAATTTTTTGTACCAATAAAGTATTGATTTTAGAGGTCCCTCAAACATGCTCTCATGTGGATTTTTCTCATACACATGTAATGCTCTACTTCACATAACATATATTGACGGTTTCTTCTTTACAAACATGATATTTTCTCATCAAATCATGCCATAAAACCAATGAATCCAACATCAATAGAGTATGAAGATGAAGAACTAAACATGATATTAAGAGGTGTAAACATACCTTGCATCAAAGGAAAAAACCGCTTAAGGATTATTTTAATTCTTGCTCCAATCTGACGTATGCTCCTTCCTTAAGCTTTCAAGCTTGCTCCAATGACGGCCATTGGCTTCCAGAGATGATGATAATGACGCCTTGCACCAAGAGGAGAAGGGAAGAGGACGAATGAGATGTGAAGCACCTTGAAGATGTTGTGTGGAATGACACAAATAATTTCACCCTTAATACTCCAAAACTTGCCTCAAGAATTTGGCACTTTGAGAGAGATTGAGAAAGAGAAGAAGATGATGAAATAATGAGGGATGGAAAATGAGGCACTTCCTCTCATCTATTTATAGATGGAGGAGAGCTACCAAAAGCTCTCCCTTAAATGTGTCAACCACTTTGTCTACCTTATTAATGTGTCAACCTCATTAATGTGTCAATCACATTGCCAACCTCATCAATGTGCCAACCTCATTAATGTGTCAATCACATTGTCAACCTCATCAATGTGTCAACTAAATTGCCAACATCATAGATTGACAAATATGGAGTTATTCCATGGTGCAAGGTGTACAAATTACTAAAATACCCTTACTTTGATAAATGACGCTTAAGGTGGTTATGATTACCAAATGAGGTCCGCATTAGACAAAGTAATTCCAATCATTTCCATTTTATATATTCGAGCTCTTTTAAGCTCATTAGTGCACATTTACCAAAATACCTCTACTTTGATAAATTGTGCCCTAATCATTTCTTCTCCGTCAAGTTACTCACAACTCCTCTAAGCATGAGTATTAGCTCAAAAGTTCTTGGTGCGCCAGAGAATTCCAACATAAAGTCCTACTTTTAAGTTTTCCTGCATTTATGGTCCTTTTCCGTCCATTGACCATTAACTTTAGCGGATTTAGGGAAAAATGATAAAATCAGCAACTCAATTGTTTTAAAAAAATTATTTACACCTCAAGTTTTAAACTTAACAATTTAGGTACCCCTAACAATATTAAACTTAACACTTTAACCATTTAGGCATTTTCCGACGACGGCTATTTGATTGCGGTGGCAGCGGCCCGACGGTGGTTGGGTGTTGTTGGGCTTAATTAAAACTTTTGGTTTAAAGTGTTAAGTTTAAAATTGTTGGGGGTGCCTAAATGGTTAAGTTTAAAACTTTGGGTGTAAGTAGATTTTTTTAAAACAATTGAGTTGCTGATTTTATCATTTTCCCCACAAATCTGTTAAAGTTAATGGTCAATAAACGGAAAAGGACCATGGGTGAAGAAAAAAAACTTAAAAACAGGACTTTATTGATACAACAAATTAAAACATGATCGTAGCGGTACACTAATTTAAGTTACAACACCATGTGTGCACTTTACCCTTAAGTTATCCATCATGTCAGTGAGTTCCGCTTAGGTGGCGTGCCACATGGAGATTGCCTGGCATTAAAGTGCTGAGAAGGACAAATAGACACTTCTTTAAAATGGCTAAATCGCAAATTAGACCCCAATCTTTTTGTCCTTTTTTTATTGGAGGCACTTCTTTTTATCTTCAACTGGGTTTAACGCATATGAATCCCAAATCGCAACTTACACCTCGTCGTTGTTGTTGTCTGCGGCGGCTGCGGAAGAGCTAGTGTAGCGCAACCAATGGTGGAGGCAACGCAGACTGAGGATGCTCAGGCAAAACTCCTTCACCGGAAACCCCACCAAAACCAGCTGTGAAATTGAGTTGCCTGTCAAGCTTCTTAGCAGGAACTACCCAAAATGATATGAACACGTATTTCCATCGTGCAAACAGATTCTATTAAATTGACTGATTATCTTTGACCAATTCAAAACCGTTGAGGGCAGAATATATCAAATTTCTTCTTAAGAGCATGAAAAATAGAAAATATCTGCAAGCGTATACTCTAACAAGAAATAGAAGGAACACAGGTGATTCATGGAAGAAATACAAAAAGAATCGCCTTGGGTTAAACATGAAATTGCGAGCAAACCTGCATCTCCTCTCCTTCAATACTTGCAGATGAGCCGCATGACTTGCGATAGTATCCGAATTGGAAGCTCTTTGAAGGCCACTCTGACGCTTTAGTGTTTCAGTTCAGAGATTTAGGTGAGAGATCTAACGAAGAATAGATTCGCTTTCACGGAGCCACCACCGCTCCTCGCGTAACTACCTTTGCTCTTCGCGCTGCCAGCATTGCTCCTCCCTTAGCCACTGTGACTCCTCGCGGAAGGCGGAGGAGAAGTATAGAAAGCTTCTAGAGTGGGAGTGTCAAAGAGACAGATGTTTTGAGGGAAGCGAGAGGAGCTTGCGGTGCAACAACACAGGGTATGTAGACGCTAGAACAAAAGAATTCATTGGAAGAGATGAGAGTGTTAATCAAACTCGTTGGAGAAGAAGAGACAGATATATTTTCTCAGATTTGCGATGGTGATGAACTTCAGGGGCTAATGTCTACAAAATTATAAAAACTAGGTATTAATGAATAGTTTTTCCTTTCTCTTACTCTTCAATTTTAACAACACATATACAAAATCGTTCAACTTAACGGCGCCGTCATTACATGTGGCATTGTTTCTTTAGAAATGACAAATTTACTCTTAAAATGAAAGTTTAGTGGAATATTTGCTTCAAAATGAAGTTTAGTGGTAAATTTAGAAATTTCGTTAAGCTTGGCATTTTTATCCATTTTCCTTTTAACCTACTATTATTATTTTATTACCCTTTTACTTCTCCTTTTAAAAAGTTGTTCTTGTCTCACATGCCAATTTTACCTTCACATCTTCTATAAACCTTGATCTTCATTCTCAGTTAAACGCATTAAATCAGGGCTTTTAAAGTTTAAAAGATGGGGGAATATAATTCACTTGATGATAAAGTAATGAGAAGTTAATTATTTTGAGGTGAAAATAGAGGGTAAGTTTGAGAGTCCATGAAAAAATGGTGGACTTTGAAATGAATAATACAAGGCTGAGTATAAAATGCGCACGCCCGTAAGCGTTCGCATAAGCGTTTTGTTTAATTACAAGTTTGCCACTTGCTTTTTCGGTCGACATTATCTTGATAGATCAACATTAAATATAGATCAACATGACATGTTATTTCGATCGACATCGCCAGAATGAATATTCATTCGTATAGTGATCGACATTGTTGTCTTAATAGGTCAACATTGATAATAGATCAGCATGATAAGTTGTTTAGATCGACATCGTCAGTTCCACATGACTACCTTGTTAGATCGACATACCTACTTGATTGATCAGTATAAAATGGTGATCGACATGATGAGTTTTTTAGATCGACATCACTACATTGTCAGGTCCACATGACTACCTTGTTAGATCGACATAACTACTTGATAGGTCAGCATTGATAATAGATCAGCATGATAAGTTGTTTAGATCATCATCGTCAGATCCACAAGACTACCTTGTTAGATCGACATAACTACTTGATAGGTTAGCATTGATAATAGATCAACATGATAAGTAGTTTAGATCATCATCGTTACATCCACGTGACTACCTTATTAGATCAACATAATTACTTGATTGATCAGCATAAAATGGTGATCAGCATGATAAGTTATTTAAATCGATATCACTATCTTGTTAGATCAACATGACTACCTAGTTAGATCGACATCACTACCTTGTCAGATCCACATGACTACCTTGTTAGATCCACATCACTACATTGTTAGATCATCATCGTTTTTCCCATATTTTTTAGGTCAGAAAAATTTCAATTTTTCATTGTTTGTAAATTTGGTGGTTCCGGAGTTTCATAGCCGGCAAATTCTGGAGTTTCATAGTCGATGGGGGAACTCGTTAGAGAGCAACGAGTACTGGTTCGTCGTGCGGACCAGGTGAAGGCAATGCCGGCGGAGGAACTCATCGGAGAGCAATGAGTACTGGTTCGCCGTGTCGATCAGGTCGTTGTGCCGACCAGGTCTTCGGCGGCGGCCTAGGTGAATGCCGTGCCGGCGGAGGAACTCGTCGAAGAGCAACGAGTACTGGTTCGCCGTGCCGACCAGGTCTTCGGCGGCGTCCCATGTCCAGAGAGACAAAGATGGTGCGTGAAGTTTGGGTGATGGTGAAAACTCGCCAAATTCACCGTGAATTTGGCAAGTTCACTTCTCGAAAAATAGGGGACTTCAAACATACATTTTTTGGGGTGAATTTTTGGAAATTCAACCCTCAAAAATTGGTGAGTCACTCCTATTTTTTTCGGACCTCACCGTATTCACGGGAGGTCCGAATATATACAGTAGCCCGTGATTCACGAACAAAATCTATGGCCATCTGCTGCACCCCCATGTGTCCCTCCCACAATGCTACCCATGTAACCCATCCCCTCCTGGCCCCACCCCCACCCCCACCCCCCCGTGTCCCTCTGCTACACCCTCCCCCACCTTTTCATTTGATTTTGATTCTTGATAGGTGTGAGGTTCCGAAAATTCTGTGGTGAATTTTTGGTGGTGGATGACACCCAAATTTGGTGAATATTTTTTCCCCACCCTTGATGTTTGAAGCCCCCTATTCATACCAGGTTCGAATTTTTGTTGGTGAGAAACTTGAAAATTCATAGTGAAAAAAAATGGTGAAAAATTGATAAATTCATCTACAACAATTGATATTTGAAACCCTCTAATGATACTACGAGACTCATAAAAAAATGATACTATGGGATATATGGAGTGTATATGTTTCTAAGGTTACATGATATAAGCATGGATGGTCCTGCACATTGCCTAGCTAATAAAGTCCAATCCTAGAACGTCCCAAGTGTCCTTTTTACTCAGACCTGCTGTAGAGTTCTTATCTTGTGAGAAGTCTGCTGTATACATCTCCTCAATAAATAGCTTACAGACGAGATTGATGCTTAAACTATGGCACAAAATTTCTATCACTATTGCTAAGATGCATGTGCCAAGTAGCCACTGTTTTAGCTTGATGACATCTAAGGAATGTAAAAGCTCCCATGTGTTTTGCTACTACCTCCATCCCAAAATGATTCGAGTGTTTAATTTTTGATGTTGTGTTTTATTTAAATTATTGTTAAAAAAAAATTGTTACAAAATTTCTAAAAAAATATATTTATAAACTAGAAACATTGAATTATCATTTGCATATTACTTCTTTCGTTCCCAAATAAATGGTGCGTATTCATATCCTAGATGTCCTTAAAAAATTGGTACACTTCCCATTTTAGAAACTTTGGGTGAGTTGTTTTACTTAATCACCCTTAACATTCCATTCATATTTTAGTGCCAAAAGAAATGTACAATTTATTTGGGGATGAGAGAAGTAATTGTTTAGTTTTTTGCATCAAAATGTTAAAGAAAAAAAGTATACAATGCTCAAAAATGAAACGTTCGAATCTTTTTGGGACAAAGTGGGTATTAGAAAACGAGAAAAAATTGACAGTTTGGCTGTGGATTTACGTAAATAACCCACAAGTAAATTTTTAGAAATCCTTGATTCTTTTATTCAAGGGAGCATGGTAATCTGTTTCAGTGAAACTCTACCGGATTCACTCCAAATGAAGCACGTTTCTTGTAGATTCATTAGGGTTGTAGCTGCTTAGGGAAATCTTAACATAGTATCCGATTGCACCTAATCTGCCAAACCTAGAAAAAAAATAGGAACCCAAACAGGTGTACTGATCGATGATAAGGTTATAATTGTCAATTACTTTAAACATAAGTGGCATTTTTAGTCAATTTTTATCTCTATAAAACGAACACAACTAATTAGCCTAGTTAAGAACTAATTATGGTGTATCCAAACACTGTCCTAAAGTTGTAGAAACAAAAAAGGTGGGCCAGCTGGACAATTATAAAAAATCAGCGTGGGGTCTGTAACGGGGAAATCCAGGCCGTCCAACAGGAAAACAACCCACGTGGCATGCATCCAGGTCACCTAAACCAAACCCATAAGTCCCAGAAATTCGACAAAACCGGTGGACAGAGTGGTAAATAAGAGGGAATCAGAGGGCAAAGATAGGTGATAGTACTTAGTAGTAATATTAAAATGACAGCGACGCATAATGAAAGACGGTAAAGGCTGAACCAGCAGCAGCCAAAGAAAGGCAAAGCCCGATCTCTTTCTCTCTCTGTTTTAAAAAGGATCTCGTCTTCGCCTTGTGGTTTTCTCTCTCTTTCTCTCTCCATCGCTCCCGCTCTCTCTCAATCGCACAATCTCATCTCGTCTTCTTCACAGAGAGATTAGGCTTGCTGCTTCCCGGATCCCCCTCCCTCCAACTGTGAGTCATCTATGGTTTCCGATTCTCGCTCATCGGCTTTGCTGTCACAGATTAAACCCTAGATGCGCCTGCCTGTTTCGCCGGCAGGGGCGGATTTTGGTTATAGATCGTCGATTTCAATTTTCTTGTCTGGATTGTTGGATTATCGCGATTGGCGGATTTGATTAGTCGATTGCATGGGGGGCGTTTGGGGTTAGTGGGTTGGATTGTCAGGTTGAATTTTGTTTCGTCTTTTCGATCCGTCGCTGCTCTCAAGCTTCTTGATTTCCGCTGTTTAGGTTTTCGAATTTTGAGAGGTTTATGTTTTTTTTTTTGGTCTCATTTTGAAAATTCTATGCATTTAGATGAAAGGTTAACTGGTTTGATTAGGTTGCTTTTCGCTTCATGTTAGGGTTGAGCGGTATGTATGTGTCTTTTTCTTTTTGCTGAGTAGGATTTTCTTGATTTTTTCTGCAATCCTGCCAGTGAGGCTTTTGTTTTTCTTCGTAGTTCAAATTATGGTTGAAGTCTGCTTACGTAATGCTGCTCTGTTGTGACCGAGGGCAAGTATGTCTGTGGTTTAAAATGGTTTATTGTAGTAATATCTAGACCGTCGTTCTTCTTCGTACACCTTCGTACTTGAGATAGTTCTTTTCCTTGTTTTATTTTTGTTATTCAAGAAAGGCTCATTTTTTCATGCTAACCTATTGTATTAATCAGGCAATCATGAGTGACGAAGGAGAAAGAACTTGCCCCCTCTGTGCTGAGGAGATGGATTTGACTGATCGGCAACTGAAGCCTTGCAAATGTGGCTATGAGGTTTAATTTTGCTATTTCCATACTTTTTTGTTGTCTTATTCAGAGCTTTATTTCTCTGCTTTCTGGGTTTTGCTTTTCACAATGATACGTTTAATATTTTGCATAGTGGACGCTTGCTTAGATTTATTAATGTTTGCTATTTTTCCATTCCAGATTTGCGTTTGGTGTTGGCATCACATCATGGATATGGCAGAAAAAGATGATTCGGATGGTCGATGTCCTGCTTGTCGTTCCCCATATGACAAGGACAAGATTGTAGGCATGGCTGCTAGTTGTGAGAGGTAGTTTCATAATGAATTCTGTTAATGAAAGAAGTATTTTAGTCTCTAATTTTGTAGTTTTTTTTCTTTACAGATTAGTAGCTGAAATCAGTTCAGAGAAAAAATTGAAATCTCAGCGTGCTAAGACTAAACCTACTACTGAAGGAAGGAAGCAACTGAGTAGTGTGAGAGTGATTCAGCGGAATCTCGTGTATATAGTTGGGTTACCTCTTAATCTGGCTGATGAAGAGGTATTTTGTGTCCCTTCACTAACACATAAGGGTCTACTATGTGAAATGGGTGTGCCACACTTAGCTGCTATTTTCTCTCCTTTCTGGTGCAGCTTCTCCAGAGAAAGGAGTATTTTGCTCAGTATGGGAAGGTGCTTAAAGTTTCCATGTCTCGGACAGCTGCTGGTGTAATTCAGCAATTCCCAAATAATACTTGTAGTGTGTAAGTGTGAACTGTTCATGCATTAAATTTTTACAGATTTTTTTCTATGGTGATATGACCATGGCTCTAACACCCATCTGCTGCTTTAATTTTTTTAATGAGAATTGTGTGTCTTGTGAAGCTTACGACTTCTCTCTGTTCTTTTTCTCCCTTTTCCTGTGATTTCAGATATATTACATACTTGAGAGAAGAAGAAGCAGTTCGCTGTATTCAGTCTGTACATGGATTTGTGTTGGATGGTCGAACATTAAAGTATGTGGTGCATCTTATTTTGTTTTTCATGTGTTGGAGTCTGTCCAAGCAGTTACGCAGACCGTCTCTGTGCAATTATTTGTATATGATTTCTAACCTGTATCTTTTCCAGGGCATGCTTTGGGACAACAAAGTATTGTCATGCGTGGCTAAGAAATGTGGTATGTACTGAGGAACAGTTGTTTTGGTTGTTTTAGAGTTCAAGCCTATTTTTAAGAAAATTTTGGGCATTGTAATTGTTGATATATGTTTTGATTTCTTGTCCAGCCATGCACCAATCCTGAATGCCTATATTTGCATGAGGTTGGTTCCCAAGAGGATAGTTTTACTAAAGATGAGATTATTTCAGCATATACAAGGTGAACTATTCTGCTCTCTGCTGCATATTCCAAGTTTTTTCCTCTAATTTTCTGGCTTGATTTAGGCCTCTTTTTTCATGGCTAGATTATGTCAGGATTGCTAGTTGTATGTTCATTCTGATTTGTAAAGATAAATTGCAGCGCCGTTTGTGATAGGAGCAGTGGGTTAAGAAAAGAGTGCTTCAGTGCATAATAGTGATTTTGCATCTTATAATTGCATGCAAGAGTCATGGCAGCCACCAGGGTTTAATATGCTGTTAAGCTGTTATCATATGTGAACTTAACTATTTCTGAACAGATGTACAAATAACTCAGGGGCTTCCGTAAATGCTTTGTTTTTTCTACTTCTACAGATTATGGTATATCAGAACATACAATGCCTATAATTTGTCTATGATCCTGTAAACTATCACTTCCCATATGTTTCCTTTGATAAATGACATGGAAGTGGATGCTTTTAGGCACTTTAGCGGGTTGGTCCTTTAAAGTATCACTTCCCATTTGTTTCCATTGCCTAAAGAAACTGGATGGTTTTAAGCTACACTATAAGTCTTATTGTAGAGATTCATTATTTAATTTGTATGGTAGTGCTGTGTCCATTCCAAGGCCTTCTTTTATTTTATCTTGAATTTTGTTGGCCATTGGGGAGTTTTTATTTATTAATGGTGATTGCTCTTTTGGCCAGTTTTTTACTGTGCCTTTAATTTTTTTATTTACTTGTTTTGTATTTTACATGTTTATGTAAGTTTCTCTGTATTTCTTTATGGCTTTATTCTTTTTTAAAAGGAGTAGAGTTCAGCAAATAACGGGTGCAACAACCAATTTGCAAAGACGGTCAGGGAATGTCTTACCTCCACCAGTAGATGACCACTCCCATGAAATTGCCACCTCTGCTGGAAAGCCAATTGTAAAAAATGTTCCAATTGTAAGTTGAACATCTGTATTTCAATTTTATATGTGTGTGTGTGTGTATTGCGGATTGTTTAGAAAACTATGTTCTCTTCTCTGCTCATTCTTCTTTTCTCTTTTTTTTTGGTTGCCCAGTTTGATGAAGGGATAATTAATAGTCCCCCCATCCTCAAATAATCGGTCCATTTGTTTTTGTTGTTTTACAGTATTTAATCTATGATTTTTTTCATGAACGTTTAGACATTTAAAGTTAACTAATTCATATGCATATCATAATTTGCAACATACTTTTTTTAAATATATTTTTTTGAAATTTGTTTTTCACTTTATATATTTATAAATATTTGAGTCAAACTTTGAACTTTGGAACATCAAAGTCAAACAGGCCAATTATTTGTGGACGGAGAGTAGTATAACTATATGATGGTATAACATTAGGAAAATATGCATAAACTATCAATGTAAGAAGCTGGTAATAGTTGAATTATGTGCATGTGTTACAGGTTGCTTCTGTAGGCATTGCAAAGAGTCCACCAAATGGAAGCTCATGCAGCTCACTACCTGCTGGAGCATCATGGTGTGTCATTCAGTCTCTTTGTGGTTTGCGTTTCACTTGGAATTGATGCAACTAGATGGACTCTTCAAACTCATCTTGTTTTCTTTTTGTTCTTTGATTGCTGAATGTTCATGCTCAATTACAGGGGAATGCGTGCTTCAAATCATCCATCACAGACTAGTTTGCCATGTTCAAATGGACCATCCAAACAAAAGAATGACGCATCTGGCATGTCAGCATTTTCATCAGTTGTTAAAAGTACAAATCATGCCTCTTCATTACATAATGACATTGCTAAGAAGTCACTTGAGGAAAGTCAGACTGTGCATGCAAAAGGAAGGTCTGATCAACTGAGACCGTTGAAACAGAATGTTGGTTCTAACTCTCACATACCAGTAAAATTTGATTCACTTGATGGAGATGCTGGTGCATCTCTTGGTAGTCGCTTGTCTTGTGCAGCAGCATCAGCAGCAAAATACTCGGATAGGGGCAATGAAGTGCAATCAGATGCTTCAATCTCCTGTTTAAACCATATTAAAGAGTCTTGCTATAGTGACGAGGAGGAAGTGGGGAATGTTGCAACAGATGCCAGTAAGATGCAGAGTTCTTCTTCCAACACGTCCTTGTTGAATATTAATAATGAGGACGCATTTGAAAAAACTGGTACAGATTCAGAGAGCAGTTTAGTTCCCCGATATGGATTATTAAAATCAGGTTGCACTGAATCCTGTTCTGAACAAGGTAAACAATCGATCAGTTCGACAGGAGATGAAAGATTTGTTTCTTTGAATACTGCATCTGTTCACAAAGAGGGCTTTGATCTAAGAACAGGGCAAGATGTAGATGCAGCAGTAAATTTCGGTTCTGAAGTAGATGATGATGTCTTATCATTTGATAATCAAAGGACGAAAGATCCTGAAGTTGTTAGTCGTTTGCCTTTTGTTTCCAGTTCAGCTAGTTCATCTTACCTGTCAAATCATCATAGAGCATCTTCTTCGCTGGATGGACTTGGTGGTGTTAACTTGAATTCTAATAATTCTCTTGGTAGTGCATTTGCTGGTGGTGTGCTTCGAGGATCAGATGTTCCAATGATGTCGAGTGGGCATCCACCAAAAGTTACAAGCAATGGTGGTTCTGATTTTTCTAGAACTGATGAAATACAGAAGCAAAGGAGACTTCTTGGTATTGGAAGCAATCCTACAAGAGACATAGGTGAAAGCAGTATAATATCAAATATTTTGTCAATGGACTTTGACACATGGGATGAGTCCCTGACTTCTCCTGAAAATTTGGCCAAATTGCTTGGTGATACAGAACAGCAACCTGCATCCCTCAAACTACCAAATTGGAAAATTCAGAATAAAAACCAGTCTAGATTCTCATTTGCTAGGCAGGAAGATAACCATTCATATGAAGTGGAACATTCATTTGGCTTTAATGGACAGGTTCCGAAAAGCAATTTTCTTCCCCAAGATGTTACGGATAATTGGGATAACAGAGATGTGCTTTTGGATAAGCTTGGTCCCTATAATAGTTACTCTGCCGGTAATTTTGAAGGCTTTGACAGGTTGAATAGTAATCCCTCAATCTTCTCCTCCAAGTTTCCAGGTTAGTTGTTGGCTTATTATTGGAATTGGTGTCATTTTTCTTCTTAGTAATTTGTCTCTTTTTATATTTTCCCCCTTTTTCTCAAGAATGTACAGATTTATGAACTGCTGCCTTTCCTATCCTAGCTGATTTTCTTTCAATATTGTTGTACTTACCATTTAGTAATGTCTTTCTGATCAGAGCTCTAAAGCCTAGTAATAAGTATTTTCTTTCTAATCAGTCCTACACTCGGATTTAGAGTTACTAGATAGAGGGAGACATTATCATTTATTTTGTGCCTTTGCTGAGGCTTTAGTTTTTATAGGGTCAAGCCTTGAAATTAGAAGTTGGGAACTTGGAATTTTGTGCCAAGTTGATGATCCCGTGATTTAGGAATAAAGCATGTTTTATAAATATCAATGTTAAATCAAATAGTTTCATTGTTTTCTTGTTTTAGAGGGTTTATCCTGTAAAGTATTAACTGTAAATCAGAGCTTGGTCACTCTTTTTTCTCTATCTTAGCTAATCTGCTACTTTATTCTTGAATTATTGGTTTGACCATTGTTTTTTGGTAATTGTGTTTGGAAACATATATACTACATTTCATTCTTTCTGATAATATGTTTTGGGAATCTTTCCCAGTTTCTAGAACTCAAGTTTCTGTACCACCTGGATTTTCTGTTCCTAGTAGAGCACCACCCCCGGGCTTTTCTTCACATAGTAGAGGGGACCAGCTGTTTGGCAATTCACATGGTAAGTTGGATTCTTTATGATGGTCTTCTTCTGAAATGCTCGCTCGCTGTTGGTAACTTTTTTCCTTTTCTATGTTAGGAAATCATTTGCTCGACTCTAATGCCGCCTTTTCGAGAAATTCATACCAGCAGCCACCCACTAGTGCTAGTATAGGCAGTCCAGGTGACCTTGAGTTCATGGATCCTGCTATCTTGGCTGTTGGAAAAGGGAGACTTCAAGGGGGACTTGGTGGTTCCGGTTTGGACATGAGATCTAATGCGTCACCTCAGCTAAATGCATTTGAAAATGAGGCTAGGCTCCATTTGTTGATGCAGAGGTCTCTTTCTCCACACCAGAATTTAAGATATGGTGATGGTGGTGATAGCTTTGCTTCTCTTAATGACTCTTACGGAATCACTTCAAAGATGATGGATCAACCTCAAATGAACATCTCTCAATTTGCTCAGCTATCTCTTCAGCAGTCGAGGAGTTCCCATTTGCCAAGTCAATGGGATAGTTGGAACGATGTTCAGAGTGGAAATGGTTTGGGGATGACAGAGCTGCTCAGAAACAATGAGAGGCTTGGGTATAATAAACTCTACAATGGCTATGAAGAATCTAACAAGTACAGAATGCCAAATTCAGGCGATCTATACAATCGAACATACGGAGTTTGAAATTTGTCCGTTGGATTATTTCAGGCTCATTGGGGGCAGTGTTTGATGCATTGTAACCAAGAATTGGATGGAGGGGGTGACTAATGGTCTTGAGAACCTAGCCAATGATCGTATGATCTTTGCTACCCGGGCTTGAAAGCAGCCATGGTTCACGGTGGTGCAGGTGGTGCAGGTAACGGTGAAAAAGCTCATGTCTTGTGGATCTGGCTTTGGTTTTCTCGGAAGTGTGGGGGGTACTGTTGCAATGCTTATCGACGGACGTGTTGTTTCGGATGTCTGCGAGTGCAGTTAACCAACCATGTATGTACACCAGCCGGTCATCCTGAAGCGGCCCAGGGTTTAGGGTTTTGGTGGAAGAGGTGGGTGGCAAATCTGATGTAATATCTCGCCCCATTGTTGTTGCTTGCAGCACTGACATGGAATGTGAGGTTGGAGGATGTACATCATCATCCTGTTAGGGCTCAAATGTGTTTATTATGATATGGGGGGATCATGAGAATAGCTAGCCAACCATTGTTGCTACTTTACAAGTCCCAATTTAAAGTGCAGTTGCAAATGTGTTTATTAATATCCGGATGTACATGTCAAGTTTCTATTGGAGCCATCTCAGGATCAAATTTCTGAATATGGTGTCGAACCTGTGCGTGATCTAGTCTAGTCTAGTCTAGTCTAGTCTAGTAAATAGTTCCCTGCACAGAACTTGATTATATGAATTCTATATTGTAGTAGCAAACATACAACTAAGAACTAGAGAAGCGTAGTTGGCTTGGGAGAGTATTAATTCATAATGTTAGGAAAATATGATTATATATAGAAGATGTTCAGAAATGTGTATTTAAAAATAATTACGACAGATGTTCCATAATAGAGCAAGTACTTAAATATTATAATCAAGAAGATGAACAAAACAGTTTTAAATGTTTCATGATAGTTTTAATGATTTTAGAGGTTGGACAAATGAATGTTTTTATGAAACTTTCATGTTTTTACTACAAATACAAATGCAATTGCTGAAGTGTAGGGATGTTTTTTTTTGTGAAATATTTATGGGAAGCCAAAGCAAAGGAAGGGTACGCGGGGTACGGCAGAACATTTTAAAACCTTTGAAGGACTCTCAAAGAGGGAATTCCGCTTTCTGCTACTTGAGGAATTCTATTTATATAAAAACCGGACCGGAAATAGAACCGTCCGAGTACCGATTCATGGTCGGTTCAATCGTTTGGATCATCGACCAAATCGGTTACTTTTTTAAAGTTAATTATTGTTACTCATTGTTTAGAATTATCATGAAATAATCTAAATATGAAATAATAATGCACATTTTTTATATTAAAATAATAATTTAAAATACAAATTAGTCATTTTATAAGAAGGAAAACAATATTCTATATTTTAATTAATTATGTCATTGAAAATAATAATTTAAAATAACTGAAAATTATTTTGTATATTTATATTATAGTTTAAAAAATTTTTAAAATATATTATGAGAAAATATTAAAAAATTAATGTGTTAAATATGAATTTATAAATAAATGTGGATTAAATTAAAATTAGTGATGAAAATTTGGGAATTTTTGACAATTTTTTTCAAAAAAATGCAAATAAAAAAAAGGAATCTTCGGTTTCAGGTTCACCGGTTCTGTCGGTTCTCTTTGTTCAGCCGGTTCTCGCCGGTTTTTTTCGATTCTTGACCCACAATCTCCAAACCGGACCGGTTGTCTGCCCGGTTCGCGGTCCAGCCGGTTCGGCCGGCCGGTCCGGTCTGGTTTTCAGAACCATGGCTGCAGTCCACATTAGATCGTTTTCAACAGGACTTGAATGTCCTTCACATGAAGATTGAAAAAATTCAGGAAAATGTTAGTTGTTGCTTGCTAAGTTATTCTAATACTCCCTCCGTCCCACAAAGGTTGTAGGATTTGTTTGGGCACATATATTAAGGAAAGTGGGAGAATAGTAGTGTGTTGACAAAATTACCCTCATGAAAAAGAAAGAAGGAGAAGATTTTGTGGACCCCAATTTTAAGTTTAATGGGAGGAAAGAGAAAAACTTGTGGGTACATGGTGTGAGATAAGAGGATAAAATGGTAAAAATAGTGATAGAAAGTTTCTGTTTAGGAAAGTTGACAACCTTTAATGACTACCTAATATAGTAATGTTGACAACCTTTGTGGGACGGAGGGAATAAATTTTATCAAATATATCATATTCATTTTTGTTTGCAGGTTAACACCATTCAGTTTGAGCATGCTAGAGAAATACTTATCCAATTGGTTGACGAAATGATCATAGAAGCAACCATGATAAACCTTTCTTTTGAATGCCTAACTGAAGAGGTCAGTATATATTATATTACACAAGTTTGAAAAGCAAATAAACCAATAAATGTTAATAATCAAACATTCAAACAGGTTATGTCATCCATGCAGAAGCATACGGTTGATGATCAAGCTGTATAGTTTGCCGATTGTTGAAGAGATTGGTAGCTGCGGTGTACTTGGTAATAGAGATAACATTGACACATTAGAAGTACATGATGGTAACAGTGTCGGAGAATCCTTGTATGTATGTTGCATCTACTACTATTACTTATAATATAATCTTTAAAATGTTATTAACTTTATGTGACATGTATTTGTAGGGATGAACTTTTCAAGCATCCGATAAACACGAGGACATGTTAGGCACTGAAACAGTAAATAGTTCATTTACATCACTGTTTGTTTTCTAAACAACTTATTTGGATTGATCAACTGTAATCCGGATAGGATTTGAGTGCCTAATGATGATAAAAGATGGACCGGCGCCGATTTCAGGCCCATTTTAGAATATTGGAATGAAAGAAAAAGAACAAAAAAACATTTTAGAAATGTTTATTCTTCGTTCTTCCAAACATTTTAATGCTACATTTTAGAGAGAGGTAAAATGTGAGAATATCATATGTATTAATACATTTTAACCTTTCAAGGTAAAGTCTTACAATTTATGGAAAAGTTGAATTTTTGAATTATTCCATAGATTGTTGCAAAAGAAGGAAGCTAGCTTCTGATAATTTAGAACCTCCAGTTTCAAAATTCCAACTTCAAAAGTGTTTCACAATTCGTTTGTTAGTTACAACAGATAGTTTGTTTCCTATCAAGTAGCTGGCTGGTTTCTCTACGCGAGCTATTGTGCATGCACTGCAATGCAAATGGTTGATTAATTTATGATGGTTTCATTACCTTCTTTGAAAGTTTAGTTTATCTATGCAGTAGGCAAAACAAAAAGCAAGCAAAAGTGGAAAGATAATAACTAACTGCTCCTGAGGGTAAACTCATACCAAAACTGTCTATCTCAGAAAGCCAGCCTTCACTAGAAGTTCCTGGTATATCTCAGAAAGCCAGCCTTCACTAGACCGTTCTTGCCGTGCCTTCTCCTGGGCTTCCTTCTAGCCTTGACCTATACAGCAGAAATGCGTCCGGATGACTTCGTGAATAAGGTCGTCCCCGAACATTCGGGAAAGGTTCCCGAAGATGTTCCAGAAACACTTATTCTCTAAGGATAAGTGTTGTTTACCTAGGTCGAAGTCCGAAGGCAAGACTCCCGGACCCTGCTCCTCCGCGATAGGCGTAGCCTTGTACTTTCCCCGGAGACGCCTCCTTTTGTCCGGAGAAGGACCAGCCCGGTCGTACGCGTCCAGAAGATCCTCAAAAGTGGTGTCCGTCTCTTCCAGGCGAACTAGAAACGGACCTCGGGAGGGCCAGATTCAACACCCTCCGGGACATTAGTGGTCTCCATCTTCCTCTTCTTCGGCTTCGCCGCCGAAGGCTGGGAAGGACCAGCCTTGGAGGTTTATTTATTTGATTTGGGCTTTGTGTGAAGGCCCTTGAACAAGCCCTGGAGGTCGATCTTCGGGGTCATTTCTGCAAAAGGAGATGCAATTAGTTAAGACAAAAAAGACGCAAATGAGCCAAAGCAAGAGTATAAACCTTTCACAAAGACCACGTGCAGGATTTCGCCCCGCAGCTACCGGACCAAGGCCAAGTCTTGAGGGGAGGGGAAGATTTCCCTGATACCAAGTGCCCTCAAGTCACCTTGAATTATCCCCAAGTGAGATAAGACTCCTTGGGTGATAAGGACCCAGTTGATTGGGACAGGGACGGGATGGCCATCCCCGAACCAGTCGATCAACTGTTGCAACTTGCTACGAAAAGCTTCATAGTTCTCCCGAGCGCCTTCCAACTTCAGCAATCGGGAAGGATCCTTCACGTCCACAAGTTCCCCTATCTTCTGGACGGTTTGAAGGTCTCACGACGCTTCGGGCTTCAAGAAGAAAAACTCTTCATGCCACCCTTTTCTACTCGAAGGCAGGTCCCAGATGAGGTTAAACTTCTTTATGGGATTCCCTCTAGCCCCGAAGTAATAAAATCAATTCCTTGGCTTTAGGATGATTTTATAAAACTGCAAAAAGGTGCAAGTTTTTTGTTCTACCCCGAACGCCATGCATAACACGAGGAACGCGTTTATATGGCAAAAGGTGTTCGGGCTTAGTTGGTTAATGGCTAGCCCATGGGATTCTGCCAGTTCCTGAACAAAAGGGTGCGGAGGAAACCTAAGCCCGCACTCCAATTGACACCTAAAGATCACAAGGCTTCCAACGCCCGGTTCGTATACACGACACTCCGGCGTTGGTACTCTAATGGCTACAGTTCGGGGAAGAAAGAAGTCGCACTACCTCGAGAGTGGCTTTACAAGCTTCGGGAGTGGCTTTGCTCGGTTTTCGAAATGGTCGACTTGAGACCACCATCCTTCGGTGCGAGGTCACTCGTTTCTAAGAAATTTCCCGAAGGACGAACAGAGGAAGGATTTGGAAAAGAAGAGGCCATTTGAAAATACCTCGAGAAACGGGACAGAGTAAACGACGACGATTGGACGACCTAAGGGGTACCGGCGAGACACTCGCAGCCGCGTCAACAACGGAGTGGTGCCGATGGTAGAACTTATCGACGGCGGAAGCTCCCACTTGGTTGCCGGACGTAACTGTCTCCTGGTTGAGAAACGGTGCTAGGTATTCCTCTGGGGCAACTTTCTCAACACTTCTCCACCTCTGGAAAAAGCTGATCGCCTCTTTGAGCGATGGGTTGTCCGTCGTGAAAAAAGAGAATAGCTAGAGAGAGAAAGCAAAGGAAGGAAGCAAGAATGAGGTGTGGATAGCAACTCTAGAACTGTTCCTTATTTAAGGATGTCCGGGAAGGCGAACCGTCACAAAGCGATGCATATCCACCACTGATCAAAAAGTAGCAGTTAATGCATCAACCGCGATGGAACTGCTTTCTCAGGCCATTTCAAAAGCCCGGACCATTGTGGTTCGAGGAAGTCAATGGGAGGATGAAAAATCCTCATTCCAAAAGCCCGGACCACTGCGGTCCGAGGATTTCAAATGATGAAAATCCTCATTTCAAAAACCCAGACAATTTGTGGTCCGAGGAAGTCTATGGGAGGATAAAATCCTCATTTCAAAAGCCCGGACCATTGTGGTCCGAGGAAGTCTATAGGAGGATGAAAATCTTCATTTCAAAAGCCCGGACCATTGTAGTTGAGGAAGTCTATGGGAGGATAAAATCCTCATTTCAAAAGCCCGGACCATTGTGGTCCGAGGAAGTCTATGGGAGGATAAAATCCTCATTTCAAAAGCCCAGACCATTGTGGTCTGAGGAAGTCTATGGAAGGATGAAAATCTTCATTTCAAAAGCCCGGACCACAATGGTCCGAGGAAGTCTATGGGAGGATAAAATCCTCATTTCAAAAGCCGGACCATTGTAGTCCGAGGAAGTCAATGGGAGGATGAAAATTCTCGTTTCAAAAGCCCGGACCATTGTGGTCCGAGGAAGTCTATGGGAGGATAAAATCATTTCAAAAGCCCGGACCATTGTGGTCCAAGGAAGTCAATGAGAGGATTCATAAAATCCCCAATTCAAATTTCCCGGACTATTACCAACTTGAACCATGACAGTCCGGGAAGGTTTGCTGACATATTCGGATTCCTTGCAGTTAGCCAAATGACAATGGGGGACTTGATGGCCGCCAGGCCCAATCATCCAAAAAGGCCTAGCAAAAGGCCAAGTCAGCAGCCCAATATAAAGGCCCCATTAAAAACCTAAGTGTTAATAACTAAAATCTAATGGAACAGTGACATTCATGAACCTAACAAGAACTTACCCGAACAGGACACGAGATATTCCCGATGAAACATGCCCGGAAACACGTGTCCATTAACGCTATATTGAAATATTACGACTTTGCCACTATTAATATGGGCTATATAAGACATCTATGGAAAAAGTCAAAGGGACGTCTCTTTTCAATCACTTTCATCTAAAACAGAACAAGAAGAAGACATACAGAACCCCCCAGTCTCGAATCCCGAGAAACGCATATTGCACAAATCCCAATGGCATCTAGCAATGTCAACACATGTCAACTCCGCAGACACGTGACGGTAGCCCAAACGAATCTGTCACCAACTTATATATATATATATATATATATATATATATATATATATATCATAATTTCAAGTCTTGAATTAAATTTTTAAGTGTATTTTTTTAATAATAATTTGAGTTAAACGTAAATTAAAAGTTTTAGTCAAACGCACTTCGATTATTTGAGAGAAAGGGTAGTGTTAACAATCATTTTTTCTATCTTCTTTCCTAATTGACTAACTTAATTTTAGGGACTTATTTAACTAATTTAGATTTAACTCCGACTTAATCAACTGAATCGAATAACATTAAACATATATATATATATATATATATATATATATCATAATTTCAAGTCTTGAATTAAATTTTTAAGTGTATTTTTTTAATAATAATTTGAGTTAAACGTAAATTAAAAAGTTTTAGTCAAACACACTTCGATTATTTGAGAGAAAGGGTAGTATTATGACCTTAAGTCTTTGATTATTCTCTTATCAACGTGTCATCGTGTTTATCTTTTTCAAACATACTTTAAGATTGACTTGCCCAATCAATTTTGCACATCCCTCCAAATATATCTATCCAAAATGGAAACTAACGATATACACAGTGTGTGTTTGTTGATTTTTTTTAATACACAAGCAAAACAGTACAAATTCAAGACCAATATCACTGAAATTAAAAATAAAAAATGAAAACGAGTAGATAGAGACCCATTTATCTATGTTTGTTAGGAGGGGTGACTTATCCAGGTGAGGAGGCTCTGATCTACTTGTCCTCGGGCAATCAAATAGAAACACAAACGAATCTTTGTCATCGCTCTTGCTCGGACTCGGTCGGAGCCTCGAAGTTTGGTTTCGGTCGGAGCCTCCACATCTTGGAGAATCATTGCTGTTGCTTTGCATTTAAATCTAGTTCAGATCTATCCAAATCAAACAAGGAAGCCACCGTGGATAGTCGACTGCGGCGACGGTTAATTGGATGGAGGATATTGGCGGACAGTGGGATGATCGGTGGTTGTTTTGGTTTCAACGATGGAGACCGTAAAAGAAAAATGAAGCTTGGTGCTCTGAAAACTAAACGGAGTATATGATGAACAGGGGAGATGAAGACGTAGTGGATGAGTACAGTATAGAAAAACAAGTACTAAAATTTAATAGTTTTTTTATAGGAAAAAACTTAATATACTTATTAAATTAGTTGAAGGATAGTTTGGTAAATTTATAGATAAAATTTTGCTACACGTGGAAACGTTGCAATAATACTGTAATTGTCAAATTAATTTTTTCAAAACAAACTTCACATTAAATTATAGTAGAAATTTCATTATCATTATTTCAGTTTCAGGTTCATTATCATTATACAAAAGAACACACCCCCTTTGATGGTTTACTTCGGTAGAGTTGACTGATCGCGGGAGCACCTGGTTCATTATCATTAGACAAAAGACACACCCTTTGATGGTTTACTTCGGCAAAGTTGACTCATCGCGGGAGCACCTTTGTATTTGTTGGTTACTTCTCGTGGAAGAATCGATAAACTATTAGCGTCACCATTGATGTCAAATGCTGGCTCACAAATTCTATTGTAGTTTTGGGTGCACTTGATTGTTCCCTTCATGAGCTTGCATAGCAAGAAACTCTGAACTTCGGTGGGGCTTTCTTTCTTTATTACCCATCCATCACTTTCACTCCTGCTTATAAAAACACCCATTTGGCTTCCACTCTCAAACCACAATCAGTATACTATCACCAACTCCTCTACTTCATTCCTTCCTTCCCCTGTTTCTGCTCTGTTTCCTCAGGATAAAATCCTCTGTTTCTCCCCTGTTTCTCTGTGATGGACTCTTACTACTCCGACGACATGGAATTCTCAGCTTCAAGGCAGAGCCTGAAGGAACCTCGCCATCTTCCGCCTAAACGCGGCCAGATCAAGATCCAAATCATCAGGGGTATCTTCAGATCTGTGGCGGTGATTGCGTCCACCGGTGGAGGGGCTCGACGGAGAAGTGGGGAATTTGACAATCAAATTCTCGGCTGTGCAACTCCACCTCCGAGTCCGGTTGGCTACAACTCGTATGGATCGCCTGATGCGCTGAGTTGACTCAGTAGAACACCCTGGCTACGGCTCTCGTTGCGCCTCTTACAGAGATTGTACATTAGTATTACACTAATACATAGGAGTATCAACATAGCTTCTATGCATATACCTATTTTTATAAAGTTATTTTATTTTTGTATTCTCACAAATTTTAGTTTCAAGCTATAGACCTTGAAATAATCCCATGTTAACTATGGAATGTAATGCTTTCATAAGACCCTTGTGGCTTTTAATTTTTTTTTGTGTATAGATTAATATTATTTTATTATTATTAACTCATTTTATATAAATTTTAATCATTACTGTCTTTCAGACTCATTCTCACCCCTCTTAATCCATTCTCCAGACTCTCTGAATGAGTGTATTTGTTAGAGTAAAAATGGATTATAGTAAATTAGAAGTGGAAAATGATCATTTTATTTCGAACAACTTTTTTTGATGTAATGACAATATATTTAGGACGAATGAAGTATTAATAAATTGTTGTTTATGAAAGGAGTATAAATAAATTGTTGTTTATGATCGTAATACGTACCACAATATACATATATACTCTCTCCATTCCATTCTAGGAAACTAGGTCAATATTGTATTTGATTTTCCATAAAAGAAAGTTGGTACATTTCCTATTATGGGATCTTTTTAATAACATTTTTATCTTAATATTTTAAGAGTGTGGATACGTTGTGTCAATGGCACACCAAATGTGCCTCTAGATAGAATAAGGAAAGGAGGAAGAAACATGGAAGAAAGCTTCAGTTTGTCGCCGTATTTGTCGGCGACAATTCCGGAAACGCATAAACTACCATCATCCATCCTCCCTTCCGCTCGCAACAACCAAATTTGAGAGGAAATAAGCAGATCGACCTTCTTTCTTCACAAATTCAACAAAACCAGCAACAAAAACGATTGTCGACATTCCTCCGATGATAAAACCACCGGCCATGCATTCTTTCAACCGCCCAAAGTGATGCTCTCCGACAATAATATGATGCGTTCCCGAAGCACTATGATGCTCTTACGTAAAATTATGATGTGCTCGTTCTGATGACTCTAATGCAAATATTTCATTCTACAGAATATAGTATTATGTTTGTTGACAAAGTATGATGTCTTTGTTCAAAATGATGTGCTTGGTGTCACGAATGATGAGCTTCCATACAATTATGATGTTCTACAATATTGGACAAAGTATGTTGTATTCGTTAAATATGATGCTCTTGATGTCATGGATGATGCTCTTTGATTCAAGCATGATGTTCTACCTTACAAAAATGATGCACTCATTTTGATGACTTAACGGTGTACGCATTTTCTTCAATCTTCCAAAATGATGTCTTTCATGACCACAACGATGTACTCCTGCTGCACTATGATGCTCTCAATTATAAACATGGTGCACCAATTCTAATCACTTAATTAAACACTTGTTTTGTTTTCATCAACTTTACGAAATAATGCAGTTCTAAAACTGATGCTCTTTGTGATTAAAATGATGCTCCTTTTGTAAGTATGATGAGCTTAGCACTTAAAATGATGCTTTTTGCTATTGGACAAAGTATGATCTCTCCAAATGATGCTTTTGGTGATACGAACGATGCTCTTGGTTTCAAGTATGATGTGCTACCTTACAAAAATGATACACCCGTTCTAATGACAAAATGGTGCACTCATTTTCTTCAACCTCCCAAAATGATGTCTTTAGTGACCACAACGATGCACTCTCATTGCAATATGATGCTCTCCCTCACAAGAATGATGAACTCACTTTGATGACTTAATGATGCGCTCATTTTTTTCAACTTTTCAAAATGATGTGTTTAGTGACCAGAGTGATGCTCTCATTTACAAACATGATGCACTTTTCCTCACTAATGACGCATTTCAACTCACACATGATATACTTCCTGTCCCGAATGATGAACTCAAACAATGCACTCCATCCTCCAGAATGATGTTTTCCATGCATCAAAATGATGCCCTCTATGCATAAAATGATGCTTCTACATGAAATGATGCTATTGTGGTGAATGTAATGCTTGTTTTGCTAAAAATTTATCTTCTTCCATCTATTTGAGCTGATGTTCTTCCAATTCATCATTAATTGACATTATTAACTTCATTCTGATAGTTTTGAGCATTATTTATATGCGCTTCATGGTCACATCATTGTTATAAAAAAGAGCATCATAATAAGTCGAGAGAACATTATTATGGTATGTGGGGACATCATAATTACGTCGTATGTAGCAAGTTGCGCTTTGGGCGTCGGACGAATTGCGCCTTTCAGCTTAGGAAGTGGCTAGAAATGGATCGTCGGTGGTGGGAAGCGATTGGTTGCTTGACGCAGATCATTGTAGCTTCTATAAGCGGATTTCATCGGATCGTTCAAACAGATCTCCTAAATTTGCCGTGAATTCGGTTATTGTTGATGGAGGAGGAGGCTACCACCGAGTTGCTAACAGTCTGCTGGTCTTTAAGAGATGAGCTCTAGTGGTCGGAGGCTGCAGGTGAGAGATGGATGGTGGTGGTTTAGTTCTTCGCCAAGGTTCGGCGTTGACGGTAAGCTTGGCGACGGAGATGGTAGCAACATGGAGAAGGAGAATGAGGAGTGGCATTTTTGAAAATAAACAGAAATTGGCACAAACTGGCACATGTTCTAAGGTGGCACACTTTAGCCAATGCCATATTTTAATTTATCTTTCCCATCCATTGTACATCTATACAATTGTAGATTTTGCACTATTCATAATTGGGTTTTTTCGAGTGTGAGTGTTTGTATGTTTGATATGTTCTAGAACCTTTTATGTTTTGTTGTTTCTCTCTTCTTTTTCTTTTTTTAATCCACATTTTAACATAAATAATGAAAAAACACATTATATTATACATCTATACAATTGTAGGAGATTTTACACTATTCATAGCTGGGTTTTTGTTGGGTGTGAGTGTTTGTATGTTAGATATGTTATACAACCCTTTATGTCTTGTTGTTTCTCTCTTCTTTTTATTTTTCTTCTTTTTTATCCACATTATAAATCAAATAATAATGAAAAATATATATAATATATAATTAGAAAATTTAGATATCAAATTATATTTATAATATATAATACAACAGTGGTAGTTTATTATACCCCAATAATTTCCTCAACACACAATACAATCCTTATTTGTTCTTTAGGTAAACTGTTCTTCACCTTATTTTATGAAAAGCAATTAAGTTTTTAATTTTTAAAATACGACACCTATAGTTTATTTTAACCCGATAATCTCTAAAATTTACAATTTAGTCTATCTTATTTCTCAAAAAATATTACCTTTTACTCTTTTTTATAAATGCTAAAAAAACTTGCACAACATTTTTACTTTATAAAGGTCAAATTTTCTAACTTATATTTTGCCTAAATGATTTCTAATAAAAAATTAGGAAAAATTAAGGTAAATATATTTTAAAACTTAAAACCTCAAACAAAGTGTGCATATAATTTATCCAATTTCATGTCAAAAAAATGAAGGAAAAATTAATATTTTCATAAAAACAGCTCATTCTTGATGATTCTTACCTCTATTACTTTATACCATTACTCCATCTTTTATAGTTCCTATTATTTATAGATGTAAACGTATTATTGTAAAATTTTGAAATTTTCTTCTAAAAATTTAACAATGTAATACTCTTAATTCTCGTGCAGAGCGCGCGTAACTATAAGAGTAAAGTGCACCGGAGATCCCATAACTTTAATTATTGTCCTATTGGGGTCCCATTTTAACTTTTTGTCCTCTTTAAGTCCTCTTTTTTAACTTTTTACTCATTCGTGGTCCTTCTGTCCATTTTTGCCGTTAAGTTTAACGGACCATTGGGGAAAATAATAATTTTAACTACTGAACTTTTCCTAAAAGCTCCATTTACACCCTAAGTTTTGAACATAATAATTAAATCACCCCAAACAATTTTAAAGTTTACAATTTTACCAAAACTTTACAAACATTGCAAATAAACCCACCACCTTTCTACCCACATCCGTACAACCGCCGTATCGGCCACCCCGGCGCCGGATCAGCCGCCGGATCGGAAGCCCAGGCCTAGAGGTCTGGATGTGCGTGAAATTGCAGACGATGGTTTGTCTCAGGTTCACGCTAAGGTGTTTTGACTTGAGCAGTAGCATGTCGGCGACCGATTGCGCGTGAAGGGCTGACTGGTTTTGACGGCGACCGCGGTAGGGGAGCTCGGTCGAAGCGGAGCACGATGGAAACAATTGGCAGCTGCTGCTTGTTGGTGAGGGGAGGGCAGTGGCGGACTCACGTTGAGGCGAACGACGGTTTCGTTGGTTTTGCGGTGGCTGGTTACCGGTTGTGAGGCAATTTTAGTCCGGCAGGGGACATAATCTAGTAGCAAGAGCAGAGTTCAGTTGGGTGATTTATGTTCTCTTAAATCTATATGTTTGATGGAGAAATTGTATGTTATTGGAGATCATTTATATCATTGTCGATAAATTAATTGTATGTTCATGGGTATAATGTGATTGTCCACTTTTTATTGCCAGACAAGGTTAGCGTGAGATTTGTGTCAGGTATTGTTTTCAAACATATGCAATTGGGTTAATAATGTATGTATCTGAGTGGAGTGGAGTATGAATGTTCATGTTAAAGTCAATTATTTTGTAAAGTTTTGGTAAAGTTAAAATGGGACCCCAATAGGACAAAAAGTTAAGTTAAGATGGATTATACAAGTATATACTGCCTTGATGTTTAATTTTAAGAGTTATACTAATGCGGGTTATATGGAAAGTTAAAATAATGACATTATTTTATTTGAGTCATTTTAGAGTACTTTTATAAATCATGTTTATAAAAGACATGGGAATTTCTTTTTTTATTTATTTATCAAATAGGAGTGTTATGGTCTTGTGAACAGCTTAGGACAACATCATCAGGCAAATTGAATATTAAAGTTTCGTTGCCTTGCCAGCTCTTGTAAACATTGACCCTTTCAACATCTAAGCCTGAATCTAGCCTAGCCTAGTGCAACACAAAGGAACTGAACATGGTTCTTGGCTTATGCTTCTTTCCAAAGTAACTAGAGTATTTTCTTGTCAACCATCCAGCAGAAAGTCAACCTGATGCAATTTCCTTGAATTGCAATTGCAAGTGAATTTCAACAGTCACTTTTTCCACACACAAATCGAAAGAGATCATGTTTGACTTGCTAAAACCATCAATGTTTGATTCAACATATTTTAGATTCATTTAGATGATACTCTTTATCCCAGCAAAAATATGATAAGTTTAACTGATCACATAGATTAAGGAGACAAATATGATAAGTTTAGCTAACTACATAAATTGAGAAATGTTAAATACTGAAGCATTATAAAGTAAAAACCTCATATATGATAAAGAAAGAAAAACAAAGGCAATAAAATACTCCCTTTTCATCCTTTTTTTATTGTAACATTTGATTTTTGATACAATTTATCTTTATTAATTTGAGATAGAACAAATTTCAAAAAAAAATATTTAACCACTAGACACATTAACTTATTGTGCCTACAAAATTTAACTTTATATTAGTAAATATAATATAAATAAAGCGTTGTAATAAAAAAAAAAGTACAGGATGTTAGTAATTGTTTGGTATAGATCCTCGTGCGTTGACTTGATGATGATTGACCGAGTAATCTCTACTTGTGTTTCTTGGAGCACCTGATTCTGGCCTTTGAGTTCTTGCATAGCAAGTAAACAAATAGGATTCGAAGTTTCGAGTGCCTCTATCACTCTTGTCCTCACTCGTGCTTATAAAAAGAATGCCCGCCTCTCTCTGTTACTTCTCAAACACACATCTCCTCTGCCCCCCTTCTCTGTCTCTCTCTCTCTTAAACGCTCTGTTTCGTCTCTGTTTTTCGTCCCTGTAATCCTCTGTTTCTCCCCTGTTCTGTGATGGGTCTTTACTTTTCCGACATGGAACCGGTAGCTGACAAGCAAACCCAGAAGCAGTCCGGTCGCCCTCTACCTAAGCGGGGCCAGGTTAAGAAGAAGATGGTCAGGGTTCTGATCGGATCGGTGGCCGCCATGGCTTCTTCTTCTTCGATGGCCGGCAGAGGAGCTCGACGGAAGAGTGGGGATTCTGATGGCCTTGGCTCCTGCTGTGCAACTCCACCGCCGAGTCCGGTTGGGTACGACTCTGATGATCGATCACCCAATAGTCTGAGTTGATACATGGAAGTTTGTGACTTGTGGAAGTATCGAGTGTGTACATAGCTTAGGTGTGTTCATTTCATTGATTTTGATGTAAAAACAAAAAGCTGTTAGTTTTGGTGCAAATGAATACATTAGTCTTAGATTTTGTACTGTATTTCCCATTAGCAAGGATGGATATTGGTTTACCTTTTACTCCTTTGTCCCTAAATAGTGTTTAGAAATTGTTTGCCAAGTTCTTAATGGTAACAATTTAAGTTATCATATCATTATCATAGTAATCTTACTTATTTACTGTGGATCCATAATATTCTCTCAACTCTAGAAAGTAGTAATTCCTTTAAAGCTTAAAAAGAAGAATCCATGAAAATCCGTATACTTATAGCTTGTCTGATTGTCTCTAAAATATCAAAATATCAAAGATTAAAAAAAAAACAACCCTATAAAATTACACTTTTTATCCAAAACTTCTTAATCGACAAATTTACCAACTAGTTGGGAAATATCAATATTACCCTTCAGTCATTTGCCCAGACATCATCTTCCTCATATCCTCCGGCGGCCAATTCATCATCCTCATCATCTCCGGTGAAGTGCTCGGCTACAAATCATGATCGCGGTAGTTGGCTGATGAGCTCCAGCTTCTCTGTCAGACCTATGTCACTAGATCGTCGCGGCTCGCCACTAGATCGTCATTGCAGGGAGAGCCACTAGATCGTTTGGATATTGCAGATCTGGACGATCATCGACTCACCGGCTGCATCAACGATTAGAATTGGTAGCTTCTCCAGAAATTCCAGATCTGAAAAATTGCCGGCAACAGTCACGATTCCTTCTCCGTTGCGCCGGGAGAAGAAGCGTGAGGAAGGTCATTTCCTCGTTCGTGGAGGAAGAGAATCGATTGATTGTTGCAGCATGCTATCGGAGGAAGACAACTATCGAACCTCAAAATCTGGATACCTGCAGTGGTTGAGGATCTAATGGTGAAATTTCAGATCTGAATAGAGCAAGACGGTCAAAGACAAATGAGCAGCTACAAAATTCGAAGGTGAGTGAGGAACCAGACAGTTTGCAATATTTATTCAGACGTTATAACTATTTATAATAGACACTATAAACTATGATACATATATTTTATTTGGTATGAATTGGTTCATTTTTTTTGTTTGTTTTTAAATGATAAACAAAGTTACATTTTATTACAAATAGTTTGTCATAATTTATTAGACGTTTTTCAATATCGCTGAAATGTTAAAACAAATAACCAAACACTATAGACCCTTGTAGTTGACAGTATTGCATAGTACTTTAGACACTATGTAATTAATAATAAATTAATTAAAAGTGTTTTATATTATGTTACAAACTCTTTTATACATTTCAAAATACAATTTTCTATGCAAATAATTGTTTATAAATTAGACGGTTTCACTATCACTTAAAATGTGCAAGAAAAATAAAAGAACAATTTCCAATATTTATTCATACATAATATCACTTTCTAATAAACACTATAAAAATATGTAAAATAACTAAATAAACAGTATAAACTCTTTTACTCCCTCCGTCCCACAAAGGTTGTCAACATTGCTATATTGGGTCGTCCCACAAAGGTTGTCAACTTTCCTAAAATAGAAACTTTTTACTACCACTTTTACTAAATAACCCTTACATATTCTTCCCATTTTAACATTTATTTACACACATTTATTTAGGGAAGGGTATATATGTCAACAAACAACTATTCCCCAACTCTTCTTAATATTTGTGTCAAATCAAATGCTACAACCATTCCGGGACGGAGGGAGTAATAGACAATATTGCATATCACATTAAACACTACGTAATTAATTATAAATAAACAAAAATTATTTTATATTATGTTAGAAACACTTATAAATTATAAAATATTTTCTTACGATTCAATTAATTGTTTATAATGAAATAGACAATTTGTATATCACCAAAAATGTGCATCGGTGGTTTCGATGACCACGCGATGGTTCTGGCGACCGTGCGGTAGTTCCGGTGGCCGTGCGGTGGTTCCGGCGGCCGTGCGATGGTTCCAGTGACTACGCGGTGGTACCGGAAAAACTTGATAACAAATATTTATGGGTAATCGAAGATTTAACTAAATCTCATGGGACAACTGCTGATTTTTAAAAATATAAGAGACAAACTGAAGATTTCATCAAATCTCAAAGGAAGAATAGAGGGGCAAACAAATTTTTTTTATCAAATCTCAAAAAGAAAATAGAAATGACAAATTAAAGGTGAGTTTAGTTATGGAGAAGTTTTCAAGTTTTCATTTCTAAAATTCATTTGTAAATATTTGATCACATACCTAATATTTAAGAGATGAAAACCTTGTTTTCCAATGATTAGAAAACTCTAGTATTAAAATGGAAACCTTTCAAATAAGGTTCCCTAATTTAATACTAGAGTTTTCCAAAGTCTGGAAAACCTTGTTTTATATCCTTTCAAACCTAGGTATATGATTAAACATTTACAAAGAAGTTTTGGAAATGAAAATTTGGAAACTTATCTGCAATTAAACGGACCCTCGATCTCACGATTCTCGTCCAGACCTCGCCGATTTCGCCAGACGTCCAGCCTCGCCGATCTCGCCAGACGTCCAGCCTCGCCGATCTCGCCTTGTCGCCGGTCACCTCGCATCTCCGCCGGTAAGTCCTCTCTCTCGATTTGATTTCAATTCTCGCCTTGCCCCTGTTTGTGGTGCATGTTGCTGAAAGGGAGGAAGACATAGGTTAATCTTGTGCGTTGGATTCGATACTCTCTAGTGCTTTTATAGGTTATCTGTTTTTGAGCATTTGTGGGTCACTTTCTGTTTGTTTCTCGAAAAAGCACAAAGATATGATCTTGAACATCGATCTGCTAAGAGTTGTATTCAATTTGTAATGGTGGAAAGCTGACGTTGAAGCTGTGGTGAATCAAGCAACACAGACTGGTTTGCCCCCAAATATATCAGATGCTCACACTATCAATGGCCATCTTGGACCAGTACTCCCTAATTGCACTACACAAGGTGCACTCCATGTGTGTGTATGCTAGCTTGCATTTTTCTTACATGAACATATTTGCAATTAACATTGCCATTCATCATTCAACAATTCATTATAATAATGTACTTACTAACAAAAAGAGTAACGTGGTTCTTGGTTATTATCAAGCCAAAAAATGGTTCTTGCCGTATTGAGTCGCTGGAGTTCAAGAACTCTTGCTTGATGGGTCTTGCTGAGATCTGCATTGCTGTGGCCAAAGAATTTGCTAACATAATTTTTCTCACAAATACTAGCTGTCTCTCTTCCTTGATGGTTTGTTTTAAACATATAATTATTTTTCTATGTTGCAGTTGGACAAGAAGCATTTTAGTTCATTTTGAAAAAGCGGCTCAGATTTTCAATCACACCATTGCCACGGGAATTCTCCATTATGCCTCTACCCAACAGCCACCAACCGAGGAGGAAGAACGAGATCTTGAGAATGATTTTATTAGTGGAGGAACACAAAGCACCGAACAAGTAGGGCAAAAGCGTGCTGCTTCTGAAAATTCTGGTGAGCGACGTGCTAAAAAAGAGACAAGATATGATAAAGTGGAAGCATGCTTAGAATTACTGTCCTCTAGCCTAGCTACTAGAGCCAAATTACTTGAAGAGAGAGCTAAAACAAAAGAGAAAGCTGTTAACAGTCCTATATCTGATCCATACTCTGTTGAAAATATCATGGATGTTCTTGAGAAATCGTCGACGTACTTGATATACATTTTGAAGTTTGACATTGTACCATTTGATGTTGAATTGTTGCATAAATACATTTACATGTATTTTTCTAAGTTGAGAATTTTCTCAACTAAACGCGTTTCTCAAAATTAATTTTCGGAAAACTGTTTTCCATATGAAACAACTAAACGCGTTTTCTAAAAATTGAATTGGAAAATTACAAATAGAAAATGAAAAATGAAAGGAAAAATGAAAATGAAAATAATTTCCTACATCTAAACGGCCCTAAAGATTTCATCCACGGAGGCGGCTTTTGTAATTCACCCAGTATTTATTGGGAATGAATAGATGATGTCTGTGGTTTTGTGAACAACTTAGGACACCATCATCAGCAAATTGTTAGTTTTAGGAGGCGTTTGGTTCGCGGATTCTAAAAATCTGTGGATTGTGAAAATATAGAAAGTATCAATGATGGAAAATAGAAATAATTGTTCTCACAATCTTGTGTTTGTTCAAGGATTCTAGGAATATAAATTTTACAATGACCATTTTGTAAAATTTACAAAAATTCAGGGACTAAATGTGTAATTTAAAAGGACCATTTTATAAATTTTAAAAAAATTAGGGACTAAATGTGTAATTTAATAGGGACCATTTTTTAAATTTTTCAAAATTCAATGATTAAATGTGTAAATATAAAGTTTAAGAGCTTTATTGAAATTTTTGAAACATAATTCTATGGATTCTAAGAATACCATGATTATTGATGGTATTTTAAATCCAAGAATTTGTGAAGGGTGAAGAATCCTAGGATTTTGAGAATGATGGATAATCATTTTCCAAAATGAACCAAACACAAGATTCTATAAATTTGTGGGATTTTAAAAATCCATATTGTTAGAATCTTTGAACCAAACATCCTCTTAGAGTTCCTAGGAACGTGACTCTTTCAACAGTCAATGGGTACCAATTATATGGTGCACATATGTGTAGGTACACATAGCAATATATAGAGAAAGTATGTAGGGATAATTTAGATATTTAGTATTTTTTAGTGGATTTGGGCTGAAACTGTTTTGTAAATTAGACATCTAATCTACTATGTGTACCTACACATATGTGTATCATATCAAGACTGGTGAATGGGCCTAGTGCAAAAGAACCAAACGGATGTTGCCTAATGCTTCTTTCCAAAGTAACTAGCCGTATTCTTGTCAAGCCATCACCATCCAGAAGACCTTTTCTCCAATGTTTACGTATGTACTTACTCCTTAAGAGAGAAAAACAACCAGATGCAATTTCCTTTTGGAAATTGCAAGTGAAAGCTCTCCTTTTTTTTTTGACAAAGAATTTGTGAAGAGATCATGTTTGACTCAAACTTATTAGCGATTCATTTAAATGATACTCCATTGGTCCTAAAAACGATACCCCCTCCGTCCCGTAAAGATTGTTGTGTTTGATTTTAATATTTCAAATTGTAAGATTTGACTCAAAATTTTACTAAGTTAAATAGTGAAAAAATTCTGAAAGTTTAGATAGCAAATTATGGAAAACATATGGATCATTTAACTTTACATGTCTATGAATTTATAAAAATAAATCGTAGAGGGAGTAATATTTATGATTGACAGGTAAATTAGGAACGTTGAAGTGTTCCCCATTAAAAAGGAATGTTGAAGTGTTTGATGGTAATAAAGTAAAATATTTATAAAAAGAAAAAATTATAAATAAATGTGTAAAGTAAAGTTGATGTGTAAATTATTTTTAAAAAAAATATGATATGCCAATTTCATCCAGATAAATGTATCATGTTTTTGGGAAGGAAAAATGTCACTTTTTATCATCCATATTTGGTCAAAAATTATTTTTTACCATTATTTTATCCTCGGTTATCGATTTTATTCAACACGCTGCCATCTATAGGTGGGGATTCCGTTAAAAGAAGATGGGGGTATTCAGGACAAGCTACGGTGGGCTCCAACTTTTGACGGTCCATTTGCAGTGAATCAAAGCCCATAATGAACCAAATGGACTCAGGTACACTTCAAAGTTCAAACAAGCAACATAACACATACATTAAATTAAATTATGTGTGAAAATTGTTTGAACATTAAATCAATTAGCTACAAAGGTTAATCCTGTGGAGGGACAGTAGTTATATTTAAGAGGAACAATAAATTGTGATATATACTTAAATTATGGGGTAAACTGAATCCATAGTTGTATAATTTTAATTCGTGTATTATCGTAGTCATGTTTTAAGATTTTGTACCATTAATGTCTCGTTTTTTAAGTGTTTCATCATTTGAGTTCCTTTTCTGTTAAAGACCGGTTAAGTTTAACGGATCTTCTCGAAAAATGATAATTTTAGCCACCTGATGGCCATCAGGCCCAATTAGCCAAAAAAGACCTAGCAAAAGGCCCAGTTAATAGCCCAAGATAAAGACCCCGTTAAAAACCCAAACGTTAATAGTTAAAACCTAACTAAACCGGAAATAGCACGAGATATTCCCGGAGAAACACTCCCGAAGATACAAAACACGTGTCCACTAACGCTATATTGAAATATTACGATTTTACCACCATTACTATAGATTATATAAGACATTTATGAATGGAGTTAAGGGGATCTCTTTTTTGGAACGACTTTCATTAAAAAGAACAAGGACATAACGGACGAAACCCCCATCCTCGAATTCCAAGAAAAACACACTGCACAAATCCCCATAGCATCTAGTAATGTCAACACGCGTTAGCTTCGTAGACACTTGGCGGCAGCCCAAACGGATCCGCCGCCACCACCACCAAAATTTATTTGAAAAATCTATTTGTACCATATGTTTTAAACTTGATAATTTAATCACCCCGAACAATTATTAATTTAACAATTGTACCAAAAAGTTTCCAAACTTCACTTAAAAATCACCACACTCATTAGACCACCCCTGATTAATTCTACACATTCCCTTTTTGAATTGTTCCTAAAAAATTTACAATTTTCTTAAATAAAAATTTCTTTGTTTAAAGTTACCAAACTCTATCTTTAAAATTAATTGAGGACGAAAGTAGAAATGTTGGTGTTACCTTGAATACATCTGAAGTACTCATTTTTAGCAAAGGAAAGTTTGGATAAAGTTGTGTTCTTCTCACAGAAAAAAAACCAACAAAAAATTAACAACTCAAATCTACTATATAGTAATAAAGTGAAACATACGAAGGTTAAAATTGTCTATCAATCTAAGAAGCATTCTCGTAATGACACGTGGACATTGTTTCTAGAAACGTAGTGTTACCTAAATGGCATATTTTGTAATTTTGGAATTTAGTCTCGACAAGGTAGGAAAATGGAAATTGGCGAAACCCCCATGCGCAAGTAAAAACAATTTCTGATTTGTTAGTTATGATTCAGACGAACAAATCTGTTTCTGTTTGTTAGCATATCAAATCGGAATTCAAATTTAAAACGGAAAGTTTAAATTTTACACTTATACCGCCAAAACAAATGTAATACGATACAAAATTTAACCTATTTTTTTTCCTATAAATACATCTTGATATTTGAAGTCACTCCCAACCAGTTTACAAATTTTGAAGTGCAATGGCCATCCGCCAAGGTCATGAAGCCCTCTATGAACAAGTGGTGGAACTTCAAGAAAATCACCGTCAACTAAAGCAGAAATTGGAGATGCTTTGCAACAATTGGTAATTTCAAACCAGTTTCATATATCATATATTCATCAAGAAACATCAAAAGGAACCCTTTGAACATTTTCAGTTGAAAACATCAAATGCCACCATTTAAAATGCTGATGACTAATCATTTAAGGTTATTGAACTCGAGGCTACAACTCTCAAAGACATGCATCAAAGACACATAGAAGATGTGTATTCATATATTTCCATTTCCATTGTTGCTTTATAAGCATATAAACATATAATGATTATAAGAACTACGCGAATTACAGGTCATTGATTTGCAAGGAATGAGAAGAGAACATGAAGCAAATAGACGCAAAATTTACAATGACAACAGAGGTGTGCATCAACTGGCCACATCCCGAAGGGTAATGGCTATTCCCCCACCTTCAAACGAGGAAGTAGTGGACGAAGCAGAAAGCACGACCAATTTTGATGATTAGTAATTCATGATCATTTGTTCAGATTAAAAATTAATATCCGAATAAGTTGGGGATGTAGTTCTCTCTACAAGTGATCTATCTCAATTTCAGATAAAATAGACATTTTTGATGAATGAATGTTTAATTGTCTGGTAACACTGGCAGATATTTTTGATGAATGAATGTTTAGTTGCCGCGTTTCAAAACTAAAGAAGTGCTATTTACAATTAGAAAAGTCCAAGAATGAAATGCGTAATTTAGCCCTATTAACTTGGGATAAGGACGACTTTTACACATCGAGATAGGGTTACAGTATTAACGATCTGATCAAATTAGACGAATCCTAATTCAAATAGAACAAGTACTGTGATCAAAACACCTATAAAGTAACTTCAGTTCATAAAAAACCCTTGCAAAGTTCGGCGATTTCGGATAGCAGATATCAAGGGCACCAATTCGCGCTTCAATACCAACGTAAGTCATTTAATTTTACCAATTGTAAATACAACTTTCCAAAGTATTTATGAGTTTGTTCATTAATCAAGCAGAATGCCGACTGTGGAACTATCCATCAAGAAACAGCTTTATAAAATCATGAGGAAATTTGGATTGAATAAACCCAAATACTCGATCGGAGCCCGACGGATGGATTATTCATAGGTGTGGTATCGATAAAGTATGATCTAGCAAAGAAGGCACACTCCATATCAACAATTTGCACCTACAAGACCAAACAAGCTGCGTATGACAAAGCAAAGAATGCAAGGCATTGAATGGCTACAGGATGAGCACGGGCTGGTTTTCAAGGATCTGAACTATCACAAATTGAGAGAAACTCAATTGGATCTTCATTATTACAAGCTTTTTACGGAAGAGGAGATAGATGTGTATAAATCGATGGTCGGATCGCTGACGTTGAAAAACGAAGAACTTGAAAAAGAGGTAAAAAAGTTGAGGCAACAGCTAATACCAAAGAGGGTCACCAGTCATCAAAGGAATCACGGCGAACAACAATAAGATAGGGTTCAATAGATGAGATAGGGCTAAATAGATCACGTTTCTAATCCGTAGGATTCAAAGTCCGGATTTTTTGGAGTTAGCGTTATTTTAAATAATTATTCAATGTGTTCGGGTTTTTATTGAACAAGTCTTTATGAATGGATTTTTATAATTTGTGTTAATAAAGTTGATTATATTTCAGTATATTAAAACAAAGGAACTTCGAATATCAAAAAACTTTAGATTACCGCCACCAAACAATTTAAACTTCTGAACCGCGAACTGATTTTTCCCACCCAAAAATTCGACAAAACTACTATATAAAGGGAAGACTCAATTTAACACACCAGAAGACAGAGCTTCAATTCTTCCGACTGTTTAAGGTACGCAATAATAAAGGGGTTTTAATTAGAACACTCCTCAACTATCAAAATTACTATTATTAGTACTATTACTATATTTTGCAGAATGAAGGGGTTTGAAATTCCATATGTCGAGGTTCTTCAGAAGCTAGCAAAGGATCCGGAGATTCCAAATCCAGTGTCTTGCCCAAGATCATCTGGTGGGTTATTCTTTGATGGACGCCTAAAAATTATTCTTCCTAAATCAGGAAAGGCGGTGGAGATTGTTGCACAGGGCTCATTTAAACAAGGAAAGAGGCTAACAATGCAGGGGCTAGGGCCTGCATAGAATATTTACTGAAATATGAAGATATGGAAGCTTTCGATCTGAACTATGAGTCAATGAAATGCCTAGAACATGAGATTAGTAATTTGAACAGAAAGCTACATATCGCTCGTAAGGAGCAGAATTCTATTATGTCCCGCAACAGAGAGCTTACACGGTTGAATGAGTCACTTCAGGCGGAGATAGAGAAACTGAAGACTTCAGCAGAGATGTAGCTAATCAATTGATCATTTGTTTAAGTTATTTAAATTAAATGCAACAAGTCTTTAGTAGAGAAGTAGTAGATCAACTGAGTATAAGTCTTTAGTAGAGAAGTAGTAGCTCAGAAACCCCCCGGCGGTATTTTGATATAAGTTTATGTTCTTTTAATTGAATGCATCAAGTCTTTAGCAAAAATAGTAGATCAACTGATTATTAGTTATATATACATTAGCAAAACACTTTATAATCTAAATGAAAAAATGTCCACAGTATTTTTTAACAGAACACTAATCAAACAAAAACATGTATTTCTGAATTTATTTTGCGACGATTTTCCAATATATGCGGGTGACGATTGTACTGTTCTAGATCTTAGCCCATTTTTTATCATCAAGATACAATTTGGTAAAGAGTTTGAAACGAATAAAAGTTCTAAACAGAATCTATCGATATAAAAAACATATTATAGAAATAATTTTAGTAATGGGATTTGCGAAAAACGATTTTGATTACGGTATCCGAAAATAACAACCAAGATTGAGGATAACATTTTACGTATTCAAGACTCAATCTCAATTTAAACCGTCAGATATCGTGAAGCAATACTACTATAAATAGTTGATAAACCAACTCGAATATACTGAGCGGTGTTAACAAAATTTTCGTAACCTCAAGAAATGGCAGATTACTACATAGACTTTGTGAGAGAGTTAAACAGGTTGAGGAAGTTTTTAGGACTTCCTAAACCTCGGTTCAGGCACCATCTTTCCAACAGTAAGGTGGTATACGGTAATCATAATGAAGTTAGAGTCAACAGTGACCTTCACGCATTTAGCTCCAACAAAGGGTTTGGAACTAAAAAGGCAGCAACGAAGCGGCGGCGTTGCGAGCAATGCAAGGATTCCAGGGCTTTCTTGGTATGGAGTTTGGAGACGTAAATTATCTCACTATGAAGGCAGAGAGAGAAGAGAAGGAGGTTGCACTTCAATCAGTTAAAGACATGCTGAACGAACGCGACTGGATCATGCAGGAGAACATGCAACTCCGTGATGCATACCAAGTTTTGAAGGATAAACTTCCATCCTTGAAGGAAGTCGTGACAGAAAATTTAGAGTTACGAGCTAGGCTGGCTGAAGCATAGAGGGAACTGGCTGATCTTCAGAAGAAGTGAGCAAACCAGGAGTTGTAAAGTAATCGAGTTAGCATTAGTACCATCTATAAATTTGAGATTTTAACTTAGCCCCAATAAAATTTTGTTTGAAGTCATAGTTTTTAGGGTGCTATTATGAGCTGTCCGACTACGTTTAAATTGAATCTATATCTTTTATCCTATACACTATATATATATTTTATCCTATACACTAGATTATTTCATAGACAAGCCCGAAACATGATGAAATGAAATCGCGACCTAAGTCGTTGAGGGCTAGCGAGACACCTAAAACAGCAAATCGTTGATGGCGGCCCTAAAAACTTCAAAACTAGCGAGGCAGATAAACATGATTGAGAAACACATCTCCTAACCCCGCATAGTCAAAATGCTAAGGGGGCGAACATTTTTCTAAGTAAACTCTGATGTAAAAATAAAAGTTTGGAATTTACCCGACCGACGTGGAATACTGTTGGCCCACACTTAAGCCCAATCAAGCCCGCGTTACACAACCTAAGGCCCACAGGATTAGTTAGATTTGATACGAAATAAGTTTGTATGAAATAGATTTAACATGATTTAAAAGCCCACAATGTAATACGAATTAATTCAGAAGAAGCGGCTTGACCAGGAGATGTAAAGTAATCGAGTTAGCATTAGTCTCATCTATAAATTTTTAATTTTAACTTAGCCCCAATAAAATTTCTATCCAAGTCATTGTTTTTAGGGTGCTATTATGAGCTGTCCAACTACATTTAAATTGAATCTATATCTTATATCCTATACGCTATATATTATTCAAAACTAATTTGATTATATTTTTATAATTTGTTTGAAGTCATAGTTTTTAGGGTGCTATTATGAGCTGTCCGACTACGTTTAAATTGAATCTATATCTTTTATCCTATACACTATATATATTTTATCCTATACACTAGATTATTTCATAGACAAGCCCGAAACATGATGAAATGAAATCGTGACCTAAGTCGTTGAGGGCTAGCGAGACACCTAAAACAGCAAATCGTTGATGGCGGCCCTAAGAACTTCAAACTAGCGAGGCAGATAAACATCATTAAGAAACACATTTCCTAACCCCGCATAGTCAAAATGCTAAGGGGGCGAACATTTTTCTAATTAAACTCGGATGTAAAAATAAAAGTTAGGAATTTACCTAAACGACGTTGAATACTCTTGGCCCACACTTGAGCCCAATCAAGCCCGCGTGTACAACCTAAGACCCACAGAATTAGTTAGATTTGATACAAAATAAGTTTGTATGAAATAGATTTAACATCATTGAAAAGCCCACAATATAATACGAATTAAGTTAGATTTATCAAATATGATTAATAATACGAATTTATCAACTACTAAAAAGACAATTTTAAAATAAGTAAAAATACGAGATTTAGGATATAATCAGAAAATATTCTGGTTGTTATAATTCAAAATATTTCGGGAAACATGGATAAATTCAAGTGAAATATCTTTAATGGTTAGGACTCCTAATTATTAGAAACCTATTAGAACTCTATCATATATTTTCGGCAAACAGATAACAACATTCAGCTATATACAGATTTCAATTTGTACAACCTTAGTCTACTGATTTGATAAACACTGCAATAGGTATCTTCGTATTAAACTCTATTATTAATCATTAGAGCAGTCATATTCCATTATGCGTACTCATCTCTGATTATGATTTAACATCTACACGAAAGGAATTACAACTTGGGAGGATAACTCAATTAATGAAGCACACAGAGCATCTTGCCGTGAGAACAAGTAAGCATAATTTTTCATACATCAATTTGTTTTTATCATATCATATTATGAAGCTGTTTATACACTAATAGCAATGCACGTATGAATCTTGAGTTAATATTTAACAAAAAGTTTGTGGAATTACCCATGTTATTTATAGTTTCCTTGTGAGTTAGGATTTCTCAAGAGACCTCAAAACCCGTGATGCAAAATAAACCTGTTAGAAATATGGTCATACAATTCAGTTCCTAAGAAAGATGAAAGATTGTACAATTAATCAAGATATTTCTTACTCAAGATTAAATATATTCGGATAGATTCTGTTTGATCTTTGTAACTCTGTCTACAGGAATCTCTGATTATGATTGAACATCTACAGGAAAGGAATTTTAACTTAAGAGGATAACTAAATTCAGAAGAACACAGAGCATTTTGGCGTGAGAACAAGTAAGCCTTCTTCATCATACATCAATTTCGTTTATCAGATCATAATATGAAGTACTTTTATACAGTAATAGCATAACATGTATGAATCTTGAGTTATAAATTAACAAACAGTTTATGATATTACCCATGTTTTTCAAAGTGTCCTTGCGAGTTAGGGTTTCTCAGCAGCCCGAGAATCTGTTAAAAATTTGAAAAAACAATTCAATATAGGCGGCTATTAATGTACAGATAAACGGTAAGAATAGATCAACCGGTCGAAGTTTATCTCACGCATATGTAAAGTCGATAGTACAAATCAAGTCCGATTTGTGGTATTTTATGAAGAACAGATGAAGATCAAAAAGTTTTTCAACAAAACGTTGTTAACCGGTTTTCAAATGCTATACAAAAATTATTGTTTCGAAAACAAAAAATGTTCGCCACCGTCAACGACCGATGCGAGAAATGGATTCGCATCGGCCAAAGGATCAAAATAGTTCGAGGCGGCGATTAGTGTAGATCGTTAAAAAGTTTTTGCTAAACAGCCGAAAAGGGTTTCAGAATTTTATGAAAACATACGTTGCAAGTAAAATGAAAATAAACACGAAATAAATCGACGGATCAAAGCATGATCAATGGATCTGGTTCTTGAAAACCGGTAAGCATGTTCCCCGGAAGCGAAAGCCACCAGAAAACAAATATTCAAGGCGGACAATCGAAGGATATAAATCGGGGCGGTTATTGTTGGACTTTTCCTTTGTTGATTCTCAGGAATCGGGAAGCACATGGAGGAAGTGCTACCGATTCATGAGAGCAAGGAGTGGAAAAACAGAAATAAATTAGAAATCAGAATCTACAGAAAGAACGAAAAACAGGTTAAAACAAAACGAGTTTAATTTTTGCCGCCATAGGAGGCCGCCGGAAAACAGAGTTTCACGGCGGACCTTCGATGGGAAAAGATCCAGGCGGCGGAAGGTGGGGGTTTCAGTTGAAGAAACCCTAGAACACGTTGTGGAAACGTTGAAGTCGGCCGAGAGAGAGAGAGAGGTTGAGAGAGAGACAGAGAGAGAGAGAGAGAGAGGCGGCCGAATTATGTGGGAGTCGTGTAGGGTTAGGAGTGTGTTAGCTATTTATACTAGGGTAGTGGGTTAGAGTTTGGGTTGGGCTGGTAGTTTGGGCTTTGGGTTGGGCTACCGGGTTTGTGGATTAGTTTGGGTTTATGGGTTATGGGTTGGGTTTGTGGATTAGTTTTAGTAATTATATATATTTAAATATGAAAATCACATAAAATTTTACATTAGGAGATTTAAATTTAATATTACAAATATTTCATTTATATGTTTTGAAAAATCATTTTACTAATTGTTTTAAAAATACTTAAACACTATACTTTCGTAATATTTCTAACATCCAATTATTCAAATTTATATTGTAATGGTGTGCGTTTTGTTCGTGTATTGTTTTTATATTTTATAATATGAGTGATATATTTATAATGTTACTTTTAATAGAAAATGTGTTTGGTTTTCCACTTAAACAGTAAATGGGTTTGGTTTTACAAAATCATAAAAATAGTTCTAATGTGAACTATTAGGAGATTAAATTATAATTTTTTTATTTGGAAATTAGAAAATTTTATTGTAATTGTTCTCCTCAAATGTTTGGGGCTATTGGTTATGGGCTGCGTATTGTGTTTGTGTGGGTTTGGGCTTTTAGGGAGACTAAAATATTATTAACTTATTATAGTGTTACAATTTTAATTACATTTGAAATTAGCTGTTTTAATGCTATATAAAAAATTAATTTTTTAATCATATTTTAAACATATTTAAGTTTATAAGTATAAACATTTATTATATAAAGTATTCATTAATTAATATAAATCACATGAAATAAATGGTGCAATGTATAACTTACTGATATATGAATACACAACATAACGTGAATTGTTTTACATTAGGAGATTTTAATTTAATATTACAAATATTTCATTTATATGTTTTGAAAAATTATTTTACTAATTGTTTTAAAAATACTTAAACATTATACTTTCGTAATATTTCTAACATCCAATTATTCAAATTTATATTGTAATGGTGTGCGTTTTGTTCGTGTATTGTTTTTATATTTTATAATATGAGTGATATATTTATAATGTTACTTTTAATAGAAAATGTGTTTGGTTTTCCACTTAAACAGTAAATGGGTTTGGTTTTAAAAAATCATAAAAATAGTTCTAATGTGAACTATTAGGAGATTAAATTATAATTTTTTTTTATTTGGAAATTAGAAAATATTATTGTAATTGTTCTCCTCAAATGTTTGGGCCTATTGGTTATGGGCTGCGTATTGTGTTTGTGTGGGTTTGGGCTTTTAGGGAGACTAAAATATTATTAACTTATTATAGTGTTACAATTTTAATTACATTTGAAATTAGCTGATTTAATGCTATATAAAAAATTAATTTTTTAATCATATTTTAAACATATTTAAGTTTATAAGTATAAACATTTATTATATAAAGTATTCATTAATTAATATAAATCACATAAAATAAATGGTGCAATGTATAACTTACGGATGAACTATTTTTAGATTATGAATATGTACTCATATTTTAGTCTTGGATTGAGTCATGGGCTTAATTTTTGTTATGGGCTTTAGTGTATGCGTTTGTATTAATGTGTAATATAAAATGGGGTTTTTAGTTTATATATATAGCGAACTCCATTAAATATTTTATATTTTTGGATTTATTTAGAGTAATTGTAATCCATGAATTATAAAAATGTTTATATTACATGAATTATTCCTTATCGTTATGATTTTATTTATGATAGTTTATTTGTTTCATGTAAAATTTTATTACGTAGGTATCAATCAGTTATTTGGGTAGTTATTGTTTTGCTGCGTCTACTCAGAAGATATTGAGGTATGATTTAAGTTATAATATTATTTTATTTATTGATGCTAATTATCATACGCTATGTTATTATGAAATGATTAAATTTAAGTTATCAAAATCCGAATGTACATAAAACATATAAGTGATAAATCAAAGTAGTTTGGATTATTTATTTTTTTTTTAAGTAATCTGAATTTGGTTTCATTAAGTTTTATATATATTAGGTTTAATAGTGTTTTATAGATCTTTAGAGTTGATGGATTCACGGGAAAGAAGAGCTGCTCGCATGGAGATTATGCGAAGGCGACTCCCTGTTAGAGCAAGACGACATGTTGGTGATTGTCGTAATCGACAACTGGCAAGACAACATATACCTAGGGGACTATTTACATGTGATCCCTATAATGCTAACCCGAGTGTTCATAATATCGCTTATAACCTCACTCATCACAAAGTTCCGATGTTAATGATAACTTAACATCAAATGATTTTGCCTTAAGCTCTCCTCATCCCACAAATAGATTCCCATTCCAAGACCTTACCAACCATTGGCGACGCTGTCCGGAACCACCGAGCGTAATCAATCCACCAACAATGTTCACATTTCACGTGTCATGAATGGAGTTGGAAAGTTACCTCAATCTAACCATCAAAATCACCATGATAGTCCTCCATCCATATTACTGCAAAATTCATCACCTCACCCAAGACGATCTGTATGGGGTGAATGGTAATTTCACCCCGAATGATCATTTAGTAAGCACACAAGTTAGACCCAATTCCCGGAGATCTCTTCAAATTGGTTCAGTTAGACCGAATGAAATGTGGTACCAGTAGTACTAACTCATCAAGAAGCAATGCACGGCATTCATGCGTCACACAAGTAGACGGATGTCCTCAATTATTCAATGGTAGACATGAGGTTGGAGAGTCGTCAAGAACGTCACGTAACGTAGCTAAGAGGGCGAGACATTATAGACAAGTGATTCAACTCGTCGCATTCCAAAACCTTGACACGCATGATGATATGGTAGAAGGTGCGTATCATTGTAGTATTGGTGTATGTTTTTCATCGACATCATCATTAAGTTAAATATATTCTATTATGGCCAGACGCTATGTTATCGGAGACATTAGACGATGATGAAGTTGTTCCGCATCCAGTAGCTGATGACCAGATGAGTAAGTTGTGTTATCCTTAAAGCCTTTACCACACAACCTATTAGCTATCCGTATATTTTTTCAATTGTTCGCCATCCATTGTTGTAGGGAGATTTACTGAGAAGCAGAATCTAGGCCCACCGGATTGTGTTTGTCCAAATGTCAATTGTCGTGCGGTTCTTTGGAATTTGGAAAGGAGCATTCGCTCAAGTGTGCAGAGAAATCCAAAGTTTTCTATGTTGTCGAATGGAAAAGTCCAATTGCCATTTGAGCAATACCACCGTTGTTTTTGCAGCGAGCATCGGATTGCACCGACATCCATTGTCCACTTACTTTAGACGAAATATTCGAGAGTTTAATTGTAGATTCTCATTTACATCCACCGGTGGCCATATTGACAATCATATAAATGATGGTAATGGACCATATGTATTTCGCTTGAAAGGGAGAATCATCACACCATTGGTTCTTTAATACCATCAAGCAATAATCGTCCCGTTTTGCTCAATTGTATATATTTGATACGAGCATGAGATAGAAAACCGATTGAGGAGTTTCGGTGATGGGCAAGCTAATCATATGGATACGGAGATAATGCATGAGCTAACAAAGATGTTTGATCGAGTAATGCCCTTGTGAAAGAATTTAGAAGAGCACGCGATATGCACCAGCTTGTATAACAATGTGCCTCGCTGATTGAGGTTGCTCTCATCACGGTCTAATGATGGAAGAAGGTACAACTTGCCAACATCAAGTGATATAGCTGCATTGACTGTGGGTTTGGATGAAGAACAGGGTAATAAGCGTGACATAGTGGTATTCACAAAAGATCATGGACCAAGAAGAATACATTTGTTACATCCGCAGTTGATGTCACTTCATTTCCCTGTACTATTCCCAAATGGTGTCGATGGGTACCGTGATGACATCAGTCATGTTGATGGTTCAGGGTGTGAATCTCGTAATAGAGTTACGATGCGTGAGTTCTATGCGTTTCAGCTACAACATCGTGATTCTGTATATTCTGTCATTCAAAGGGAGGCAGGTTGTTTCAGCGAAGATGTTGTGTATGCATATAGTTGCATTCTTGAGGAACGATTTTGCTATGTAAGGAATAATCAGCCTCGATTCCGCTGTGAGGTATTATGTGGGCTGCAAGATGCTCTTCGGCGTGGTGATACTGAGGGTTCTCACACCGGAAGACCGTGTATGCTACCATCATCTTTCACAGGTGGGCCACGATATATGATGCAGAACTATCAAGATGCAATGGCTATTTGTAGGTGGCTCGGACATCCTGATTTATTCATAACGATGACCTGTAACCCAAGGTGGAAGGAAATAGTGGAATTCACGAAATTCATTCCAGGATTGAACCCGGATGAGAGGCCTGATATTGGTGTTCGTGTATTTGAGATGAAACTGTACTCACTGTTGAACGACATCACCAAAGGAAATCTATTCGGTCGATCCATAGGAGGTACTATTTTTAAACCACCCTATAGGACATTGTTTTTGATTAAATGATCAAATTAATTTTGTTAGGGTTGACACTTTAACTTTTATGCGATCATTGTTACAATAGAATTCCAGAAAAGAGGACAGCCTCATGCTCATATTGCGCTTTTCCTGCATGCCGATGATAGGATCAATGAACCTCATAAGATTGATTGTTTCATATCTGCCGAGCTTCCAGATAAGATTAAAGATCCGGTTGCATATGAAGTTGTTTCGAAGCATATGACGCATGGGCCCTGTGGCAATGCTAATATGAAATGTCCTTGTATGGTTGATAAAAGGTGCGTGAAGCGTTACCCACGTACATTGCATAAGCATACTTCAATTTCACAAGATGGATATCCGATATACAGACGCTGAGCAACAAAGCATACAGTGAAAAAGAACGGGACGGAGCTAGATAATGGATGGGTGGTTCCTCACAATGTTGATTTGGTTGTGAAGTATGATTGTCATGTATGTGTGGAGAAGACAAATAGGGATATGTGTATCAAGTATCTGTGCAAATACATGCACAAAGGAGAGGATAGATCAACCGTTGTTATTGAGAGCGGTAATGGAGGTGACCGTTCTGGTAATGGATCTAATCGACCGAAGTTGACGAGATTAAGCAATACTTGGACTGTCGTTACATCTCAACATCGAGAGGCATGCTGGCGTATTTTTGGATATTTCATTCATCGACATGATCCAGCCGTTGAGCGACTAACATTTCATCTCCCTAATGAGCAAAGTGTTGTGTTCGATCGGGATTCGAGATCTACGTAGTGTTATACGAGAGGCATGCTGAAAGTAAAACTCGCTTTTAGCGTGGATGGAGTGTAACAGAACTGACCCAGATGCCAGACAACTAACGTATGTTGAGTTTCCTCGCCACTATGTATGGAAAAAGAGTGAGAAGGAGTGGACTCGGCGTAAGAAAGGTCTTAGTATAGGTAGGTTATATTATACTCACCCCAGCTGCCGGCGAGCGATATTATCTTCGTATCTTTGCTTAATGTTGTCAAAGGGCCAAGGTCATTCGAGGAGTTGCGAACTGTAAATGGTCATGTGCATGACACGTACAGAGATGCATGTTTTGCCTTAGGTTTGCTTGAAGGTGATGGAGAGTGGCATGAGTCACTGCATGAAGCTTCTCATTGGGCAATGCCGAGCAGCTTGCGTGAACTGTTTGTTACGATGTTGTTGTTTTGTCAAGTATCTGAACCTTTGGTCCTTTGGGAAAAACATCAGGAGATGTTTGCGGATGATATTTTGTATATGGAACGTCAAAAGCGAAAGGATCCTGATCTTGTATTGAGTGATGATGATAAATTTAATTATGCCCTTTACGAGATAGAGAAAATAATGAATAGATTGGGTCGATCATTAAGAGAAATAGAGGGAATGCCTTATCCTGACATCGGGTCTCTGATCATTGAAGAGAACTCTTTAATTATCGAGGAGTTGAGTTATGATAGACGATCATTGCTGACCGAGCACGAGTTGCTATATGCCGGACTGAATGAAGGACAACGTGTGGTGTATGATCAAGTTATGACATCATTGAGTTCTCGTACCGGTGTTATGTTCTTTGTTTATGGTAGTGGTGGGACCGGTAAAACTTATTTGTGGCAGACAATTTTGGCTCGATTGCGTTCAGAGGGCAAGATAGCTTTAGCGATTGCAACTTCGGCATTGCGGCGTTGTTTCTACCGGGTGGTAAGACCGCACACTCTCGGTTGAAGATTCCTATTGTGCTTCATAAGGATTCGTTTCTTAGTATTAAAAATCGAGTGTATCGGCCGAATTGATATGTCGTGCATCATTAATTTTATGGGATGAGGCTCCAATGGCGCACCGACATGCATTCGAAGCAATGGATCGTTCTTTACGTGATTTGATGAGTGTGTCTGACCTTTCTGCTGGAACAAAGGTTTTCGGGGGCAAAACAGTGGTTCTTGGTGGTGACTTTAGGCAGATATTGCCTGTAATACCGCAAGGGACCAGGGGTGATGTTGTGTCATCTACGTTATGCTATTCGTACTTATGGTCGATTGTAAGGTATACACGTTATCGGAGAACATGCATTGCGCAATTCAAGTTCTCCGGATGTTGCATGGTTTAGTGATTGGCTTCGAAGTTAGGTGAAGGTTTATTACCTCTAGAGAAATTTGATGACGATGACGAGGATCCGGAATGGCTGAAGCTCCCGATATGTTTTTGGTGCCATCCGGTAGAGATGTCATTGATGTTATTGATAGTACTTATCCTCGGTTGCGAGTAGTATTTCTGATCGAGATTATTTGAGAGAGAGAGCTATTCTTTCACCTAAGAATGATGTTGTGGATGTGGTTAATGATCGTATTCTTTCAAGATTACCCGGTGAAGGTGTAATTTATCTTAGTGCAGATCGGATATCAACTACATCGGAGAATTACGAGGCGCAAACCGATCTATATCCAATGGAGTATCTAAATAGTCTGGAATTCTCTGGTATACCGAAACATAAACTTGTGTTGAAGGTTGGTGTTCCAATTATCTTAATGAGGAACTTAAATCAATCAACCGGGTTGTGTAACGGGACGAGACTCATTGTAACGAAGTTAGCGACGAGGGTGATTGAGGCAGAGATACTCGCGGGAAGCAACGTCGGAAGTCGATGTCTTATACCCCGAGTTGAGATGGAGCCCTCGGAAAGTAAACTCCCATTTAATCTATCCCGACGCCAATTCCCTATCAGAGTTTGTTTTGCGATGAGCATTAATAAGAGTCAAGGACAGACATTCAACAATGTTGGATTGTATTTGCCAAACCCCGTGTTTACTCATGGCCGGATGTATGTTGCAGCTTCGCGCGTGACATCACCGGATGGGTTTCGAGTGTTTTTGAATAGCGATAACCCTACTAAGTCAAAGCATACAAAGAATATTGTTTACAAAGAAATATTTGATCGATTGTATGGTAATCAAGCTTGAGAAGGTAAAAATAAAAAAAATACATGTCATGTATCTATTACTGATTTGCCGACTGTAACACCATTTTTTTATGTAGGTATTTGCCTGTGAAAATGACTCAACAGATATGTGATTTGAAGCAATATGGATTTCATTGGCGGTTACGTGTGCGACTAACTCGCACATGGGATGCAATTAGCACGAATGATGATAAATTAATCGGGATAGAGCTGGTTTTGTTGGATTCTAATGTATGTTTGTTGTAATGATAATATGTATCGTGTCATGTTGAATTATATGAAGTTTGTGGTATAGTGTGCAACTGATTTTATTTTATTGTTTATAGAATGATCATATATCAGCTCGTGTGTCTCCGGCGCTGGAAAGTCAATTTCGTCCGTTGTTTAGAGAAGGGATGGTTTACAACATTCAGAACTTCAAGGTTGGTAAGCCGGCTGATTTTATGCGGGCAGTTCAATGTGTGAACAAGATTTTCTTCACAAGGTACACTAAGGTTGCTGCTATTGAGGCCGAGGTGCCTGATATTCCTAGAAACAAGTTTGAATTCGTGGATATCATAGACATCTCGAAACAAGGCCGCAAAACACGAGTTGCACAGTGACCTCTTTTGTTTGGTTTATGGGTAATGCTTATTTGTTATTTGTTAATCGATTTATAACAAAATTGTTTTATATATAGATGTTGTTGGTAGATTAGTGAGGTATGATGACCCGCGTGACATTGTGATGCGAAATAAAAGTGTGACCCAAATGCAATCTATTTGGGTAGCTGATCATAGGTATTTACATTTTTTGTATTTCATCATATTGTATTTATGTTGTACATTTATTATAGCATAAAATTTGTGCGTTTGTTTGTCGCGATGGAAATTATGTTGAGGTAACATTTTGGTGAAATTTGATGAAAATGTTGAAAGATATGGCGAGTATTGATGTAAATGCAGTTGTGGTTTTTGTGATTAATACAACGTATGTTAAAGAATATCTTTGGTACGTATTAGTTTGTTGACGTGCCTTTGTCATGTAACATATTTTTATGAGATGACATGTGCTTTTTACTGTAATTACATTTCCATTTGTTTTTAATTTTAGGTAAGTATCACTCTGTGCAACATGTGGGACAAAAATATACATTGATTTGGAGATTCGGAAGTTGCAAAGATACATGATGCGTACGTTATATTTTGTATTCCTTTCATATATTATGATTTTTGATTTATCATATTGTATTTAAATGAATAATGATCAAGTGTTATATAAATGGCATCAAATTCAATGCAGATTTGCTCATAATCCGAATGCTTGCACTATCCTAAAAGATGATGCACGTGCAAGTGGCTCGACCAGGATCAGACACGGTGGTGAAAAGTGTGGTGCTCCGACAGCTGGAGGCAATAAGAGCATATGGTCGTTCCCCTGTATGTTTTGTTTCTCATATTTAAAATATTATATAGATATCATCAATCTATTATATTAAAATTTATTATATTGTGCGAGATAAAAGATTTGGATGCAACGCCATGATAATGTGTGTGAAGCGGGATAACCAGATTACGGTATCTAGCATGTCGTCAATGCTCACGAAAAGTATTTGAGCAAGGAGATGGTTTTTATTGTAAATTATGCAATACCACCGTTCGATCTGTGATCCATCGGTATGTTTTCGTTCGTGTACATATGAGATAGATATGCATACGATCACATATAAATTAATTGAGTTTTTAACTTATACTAATTTGTGTTTCTGTAAGATTCAAAGTGGAGGTAATAGTAGGAGATCATACTGGTGAGTCAAAGTTCGTTATGTTTGACAATGTTGTTGCTCACTTTGTTCCAATGTGATGCTCAAACAAGATGGCGGGATATGAGAAAAGTGTAAGCGATTTGTCATTTATTTATTTATGATATTTCAGGTTGTATATATATTTTTATTATTAATCATTGACAATCATACTATTACACACTTCCTTTTCAAAAGATGGAAGGTCCGAATAAGTTGGAAAGCATGGTAGAGAGTGTCAAGGGTTGAAGTTTACATGGGATCTTAAGATTACGATTATAATATCGTAAATAAGCGATCGGCATTTTCCGTCAAGTCATTTTCAAAAATTGATTATCTTTGCTGCGTGTAGAGCAATGTTGGAAACTATAAACCGGGTATGTAATTATGAATCTACTATATTATTCACAATCAATATGTTGACTTTATCTATAATATCTTATACATATTTTATTGATTATGTAATTGTAGCGTTATCCTCGGGAGACATCATTGCTACCACAAAAACGTCTAGCATATGAAGACGGTTGTGGTTCTCGTAAAGAGGTATTTAATGTTATAAGTGATAATGGTTAGAGTATGTGATCAAAGCGATTAAATTGTGACTAATATTTTTATGTACTATGTATAGTTGTTTGGTTTGTTGAAGAGACGAGCGATTGCGGTGTTAATGATAATAGTGTTAGTGAGAACAAGTTAGACAGACGCGTTGGGAGCATTGATCTTTGATGAATCGTACGTAATATATTTGATATACTATTACCGATAGAACGTAGATGGATATGCTATTGATCTATTTTGGCATGAATATGTAGGTTGGAATTACGTCAACACCCGATATCTACTATAACGAGTGCGATGATTGCCCATGTATACGGATGACGGTGCATGATTGTGGCCACTTTGTAATAGTTGAAGTTACTTTTACATTTAACTTTAATTTGAGTACTAAACAAGTACAATAATTATGTTATTCCTTTATCAATTTTAGTTATTACCTTTTATATGACTTTTTATAAATTGTTTTCACTTTTATCATATTCGGGGTTCTTTTCTTTGATATCCGTTCCGTAGGAGAGTGCGATCTAGTTTTTAATATTCCCCAAAACTTTTCTCTCCCAAAATTCCCTCCTATATTCAAATTTATCATACTATCCGCTAAAACAAACGTAAAAGTAAAAATAAAATCATCCCCATCAGATAAATATAAATAATGCGGTTTCCCAGCACAGTGCGAACGCGATGTGGCAAACCTTGTGTTGGTCCACCCGGGCGACCCTTTGATCATCAAAGTTGTAACCTTTCTGGAGCGTCAACCTCCATTTCCCGAATTTCAAAATTCAAACTCCTAAAACTCCAAAAAACCAAAATTCAAAGCACCAAAGACCACGCCTTTAATGGCCCCCTCCTCCCGTTCTCTCTTACTTTTCTCCCATCAGAACACGAGCATAAAAAAGTTTCTCTATTACCTCTTTGGTTGTTGTGAAAGTCTGAAAGATGGAGAACGAAGAAGAAATGGTGAGTGAGATCTTGAAGGGACAAGGGTATCCGACCTACGGAGGAAGATATGTTCGGTACGACATACTGGGCAACATATTTGAGATTTCTTCCAAATATGTTCCTCCAATTCACCCTGTTGGTCGCGGCGCTTATGGCATAGTCTGGTAGTACAATCGAATCTCTGCTGCTTATCAAAGTTGGTTTGTTTTTTCATTTTTAAAGTTAGGTTCTTTAGTCTGATTCATCTCAATTCTTCCCCCTCCCTTTTCATCCCAATTCTTCCTCCGCCCTTTTTTTGATTGATCAAATCGATTTAAAGGTTCGTCTTTTGTTCCCTTTTCTTTTTGTTTGCTGCCCCCACTAGGCTTTTACAGGCTTGGAGAGTTGATACTTGATAGTGTGTGGTTTAGTGTTTATAGTACTGGATAAGAATCAAGATTCAGGTTCATGTATTGATTTGGTTGACTCATTTTGACTGCCTGAATTTGATGTATGTGATTCATTTCAGCTGTGCAACGAATTCTGAGACGAAGGAAGAGGTGGCCATCAAAAAGATCGGGAATGCGTTTGACAACAGGATTGATGCAAAAAGAACACTACGCGAGATCAAACTGCTCCGTCATATGGATCATGATAATGTACTTGAACCACTTGGCTGCTGCCAATGATATGTTTGTAGCTCTTAAGTTTCACTTCTTAAGTTAAATTATGAGGTAAGACTTACCAAAGTTCTTGATGTGTTACAGGTTATCAAAATCAAGGATATAATACAACCACCCGAGAGGGATAGGTTCAATGATGTGTATATTGCTTATGAGTTGATGGATACTGACTTGCATCAGATTATTCGGTCTAACCAGCCTTTGACTGATGATCATTGTCAGGTTAATTCCATTGGATTCATATATCGGTTATTGATGTGTATGAATTAATGGAAAATTTGAATGATTAGGAGTTAATCATTGTACTTTTTTGCTTTCTGCAGTATTTCTTATATCAGCTGTTGCGTGGTTTGAAGTACATACATTCAGCAAATGTTTTGCACCGTGATCTAAAACCAAGCAACCTTCTGCTTGATGCAAACTGCGATCTCAAAATTTGTGACTTCGGACTTGCAAGAACCACATCAGAGACAGACTTTATGACGGAGTATGTAGTGACCAGATGGTATCGAGCCCCTGAGCTGCTGCTTAACTGTTCAGAATATACAGCAGCTATTGATATTTGGTCAGTTGGTTGCATTTTCATGGAAATAATAAGAAGGGAGCCCCTTTTCCCTGGGAAAGACTATATTCAGCAGCTAATGCTTATAACTGATGTATGGTTTCTTTCTGAATTTCCATATATATTAATGTTCTTGGGAAGTTATTGTGAATACATTTTGAATATAATCAAGTAGTTGAAATTTCGCTTTACTTATGCATGCACACAGCTGCTAGGTTCACCTGATGATTCTCAACTCGGATTCATACGAAGTGACAATGCCCGCAAGTATGTTAAGCAGCTTCCACATGTCCCAAAGCAGCCATTTTCTAAAAAATTCCCAGATGTCTCTCCTGTTGCCATTGATCTTGCAGAGAAAATGTTGGTTTTTGATCCATCCAAGCGTATAACAGGTACGCCTCCAGCATTTTTGAGAGATTTTACAGATTCCTGTTGCTCTTTTTCCACATATAAACTTTTCTTTTGCATTGCGCATGTGAAGTCGAGGAAGCACTAAATCATCCATATTTGTTAAGTCTTCATGAGATCAACGAGGAGCCTACTTGCTCTTCTCCTTTCGTCTTTGATTTCGAACAAGCAAACCTGAATGAAGAAGATATAAAGGAGCTCATATGGAGGGAGTCGTTAAACTTCAATGTGGACAACATGGATGAATGAGCAGGTGCGTCTGGCGCATTATGTGATGTTTGTTTGACTGAGATGGAGTTCATTTCACTTTTAATTCTAAATGTTTGCCGCTCTATGGAGAGCTTTCGTGTGTATAATACAACTAGTTTTGCAGAAGCAGAAAAAACCAAACAAAAGAAGAACTTTCTGTACTAAGGTTAAGGCTTAAGGTTGCATACTTTGTTTCGGACTCGTGTGTTTCGGGTCATAGTAGTTAGGTTCTGGATGTATTCGTCCTGGTTCCAGAGCCATGTTGAGGGTTGTAGATGAGGTGCCTACATTTTCCAAATAGCCTGGCTTGTTTCTGTAAACTATTTTAACAGACAAGAGCACTTGAATGAAATGTCCTATTTGTTCTGGATGAAAATGTACTATTTGTTCTTTGTTCTTATACAAATAATATCATAAGCTGAATTGAATTGCAATGAAAAGAAAATGAAAATACAATTCATGGACTCTCCTACCTCTAGTATCAGACGGTGCAATTTTAATAAATCTTCATATCTCCAAACCAATGATATGATGATAGTTGGATTTCAACAAAAGGTCAAGTGAATCATTGTAATATAAGCTATGCATTTCGTCTTCTCAAGTTTGAATCATCTTTTCATTTCAGTACTGCATCACTTCATCTCTTTCCTACTCATTGAACTCATTATATGTGAAACTCCTCTCCACCTCGCTTGGTCATTACAGCCAACATGACTCTATCAACGACTCCACAGAAAGCCTCCCACTGGTAGACAAAAGGAAACAGTACTCAGGAAGAAAACTCAAAGTTCATATCTTCTCTTCATCCTCTGAGCGAGATTGGTTTTCATGGCATTGTTTATCCCTTTTGTATTGTTGAAACTAGTACTACTTGTTGGTTTTGTGTCTCATCTTCATATTTGTGTTTTCTATAACATGATGTAGCTTTTTCAGAAACCACAAAGTTCAAAAAAAGAACCGTACGTTGCCATGTATTCCAGTGTATAAGGTGGAATTGTTCTGGATCCAAACATGATGCTTATATCAATAAATGACCACATGGTTCACTGTGGTCATGGGATATTAATTAATTTTATATTATGGTAATCATGGATGGGGTATAAGCATCATGTTTGGATCCAGAACAATTTCACCGTATACACTTGAATACATGGCAACGTACGGTTCTTTTTTTTTTTCCGAATTTTGTGGTTTCTGAAATAGTTACATCATGTCTTAGAAAACACAAACATGAAGATCAGACACAAAACCAACAAACAGTACTAGTTTTGACGATACAGAAGAGGATAAATTATAATGCCATGAAAACCAACCTCGTTCAGATGATGAGCATAAGATATTTGAACTTTGAGTTTTCTTCCTTTACAGGAGTACCGTTTCCTTCTGATACTTGGTTTCTTTGAATTTTAGATATAACTGGCCGGCCAGCAGAACAGTCAATCTACCAGTGGGAGGTTTTTGTGGAGTCGTTGATAGAGTCATGTAGTGACTAGTAGAGACGAAGGAATCGTAAAGGGCAGAGACACGAAGGATGAATGAAATGAGCAGAAGAATGTGGGGGAGGTTGGAGCCAGATCAGTGAATGTCCGGGCCAGTTCTTTGAGAATTCATTCGTAGGGGCAGCAGGTACTTATACAGGATTAATGCATGTTGGTAGGTAGGTAGAGTTCAAGTAAGTTAGGAACCTCATTGATTGTGCAATATGGTTTTTAGAGCCTCTATCATATGTCAGTTATTTAAATGGGAGAAAGATAATTGTATTGATGAGTACCAAATTCACAATTATGTTCTGTGGCTTGGCTTAGAAGATGATTATTTTTTTATACAAGTCACTCATTAATTGTGAATAAGAGGTAAAAAATTAAGACGGTTGGTATCTCATCAATGGTGCATGAATGTAATTTGTTAGTGATAATGCCACATGAGTTTAGTTGTCATGGTAGGTTTAATATGCAAATCCAATAATTAAAAAGGTAAAATTTTAAATTATTCACAATTATAAATCATAAATCTGTCACATTTTAGACAATAGCAGCATGAAAGTTTGAGAATCCAAACAAGAAATTATCAGACAATTAATATAAAAACACCAGACAATGTCTGAATCAAACCCGCAGCCTAAAGTATCAGACAATCAGTATAATAACATCAGACAATTCAAGTATAATTATTATCACTAATAATAACAATAATATATAATATATACTAATATATAATAATATTATAAGCTGTAATATAAGCTGCTTGACAAAGAGCAAACAGTTCACATGGAAGCCTCGGTGACTTCTCTACACCCCAGTTTACACAATACTATAATGTGCTAGTACTCAATAAAGGCAGGGTGGCAAAAGTGGAGAGATGCCATTGGGGTGTTACTCGATAAAAACATCTCATTAAAGTTGAAATGAAAGTTTTATAGGACAATTATCAGACCGGTCATATTATATGGTACTGAGTGTTGGGGAGCGAAAACACAAAATATAAACAAAATGAATGTTGCAGAGATGCAAATTCTTCGATGGATGAGTGGACATACCTCGAGAGATAGAATACGAAATGAGAACATTCGAAACTTAGTGGGAGTCGCACCAATTGAAGATAAAATTAAAGAAGATCGACTTAGATGGTTTGAACATGTGCGAAGAAGACCATTAGATGCGCAGAATCGATAGGTTAGATTTAGGAGAGTTTAACCGAGGTAAGAGAAGACCTAAACTTACATGGGTAAGTCTAGTTGATAGAGATCTTAGGCTACTGGAACTTCTGAAAGACCTCATAACAAATAGAGCGGAATGGCGACGCATGATTCATGTAACCGACCCCAACGAGTTGGGATTAAGGCTCGGTTGATTGATTGATTGTTATAACGTGCAAGTACTCTGTAATACATATCACATGGTTTGTTTTCTATAGAAGTTTTGATCCTTAGTTGTCTCCAAAATGCTAATGCCCCCAGGGGATCAATGCAAGGTTGCATTGCACAGAACTTTGTGAGGGTTTATCTGCTGAAATCCAGACTGCATTTTGCATTGCAATCTAAGTGGTTAAAATTTGAGAACTTGCTTAGGATGGCTTCCCAGTTTCCCCAGTGCCTTGTCCAGTGCAGTGTGGAAATCCTTGAAAGGAACCAATTCCATCCTGCAACACAGTCTTGGTCAGCATACAATCCGATGACCGAAAGACAAGAAAGTAGACAGAGATAAATTGCAGAAAAAGGGCATACTCGTATTTTAACTTCCCTTCTCGTGTCAATGCTAGGAGATGGTCAATCATTAACCTGCACTCTTTCGCTTTGCCTGAACTCAACCACTTCTGTAGCCAGAATCCTCTCAGCGAAAGATCCTGAAATAAATAATGAAGTGGTTTATTGTGAAATCCTACCATCATCTGAAAAAAGAACGTTAATCTTTCTCCCAGTAGCTGAAAGTGTAGGAACGAAGTAGAGACTGCGCAGCTATGACCAATTTTTAGTGTCTTGCTCTTAAGTCAGTTACCCCTTGTGCATTTAAGTTACATTGTTGATACACTCCATTTGAAATATAGCTTTAATTTCCATGCATACAACTCCTTAGCCAGGTCCATAAGAATTTCTTCCTAATACCTAAAGGTATGTTCATGGGAAGGATTTTTTCCCCCCTATCAAATCAATCTTTTCCTCTCACAACATCTCATCAATTCACAAAAACCCATAATTTGTTTCTTCTTTTTTCCCCAAATGAACATGCCCTTAAGCAGCAACTGTTTACTATACATAGAAGTAAATTATTGTTTTTTGCTAAAATTTGTGAATTTATATTTAGAATTGGTAGAGATATAAAATCATAGATTAAAAGCTGGAAAACCAAACACTGCAATAAAAAGGGTCAGAGGTGATACAAATCTCAATTAGAAAACAAAAAGCAACTACATGGATGAGTGATGAAAAGTGGAGATGGTCAGTATGCATTACCTTGAAAATGAAGGATGCAGTTCCTACAGTGATGGGCTTCTTAGACATTCCACCATATGTAACCATTGTTCCTCCTTGACTGAAGAGTGAAAAGCAGAACTTAGATTAAACTTTTCTTGTCAAGTTGTAAAATTTAATTTCTTTAAGTTCCTCCAGTACCCACGTTAAGAATTTGAGAACCAAAGAAGCAGCATTTCCACCGACGCAGTTGAATCCCAAAGCAGGTTCAGGTATCTCAGACTGAAACAACAATCAGATGCTCAGATTCAGTGATACATATCCATAATTATTCGTTTATTTCTTTTGACAAAAAGAAAACAAAAGTTTATTCTATAAATTAATTTCTTTTAAGCATTAAGAAGGTGCTTTAAAAATCTAAGTACTGTAATAAAGTGAGCCTAATATGTTTCAGTGATAAAGTAATATTGCCTACGATGACGATACCAGGAGAGATTTGATATTCTTCACATCAAGTTGGCTTTCAGTGAATACTTCATCAGCTCCAAGTGCCTTCAACTTTTCTTTCACTGCATCTGCACCAGACCTATAACACGGAGGAAACCATTACACAGCATAAGACAACAAAAGACTTTCTATTCATCACTTAAAAAAAGAAGGAAAAATTGACTCATCAAGTCTTGGTCTTTAGAAACTCCTAATAAAGCAAACTCCCACGTGCTTAGAGTTTTAGGAAAATTGATATAAGAATCTTTATTCAGATATCTATGCACCTCATATGCATTTTAAGCTGGCTAAGTGTTTCATGCAGGACCTGTCCCTTATGATGTTAATGCTCTTGATGCCTTGAAGCCGAGCAAGCTGGATTACGCACTGCCCTACAATGCTAGTGGCTCCATTTTGCACGATAGAATCACCTGTTTATTTTCAAATATCTCAGCAACTAGCTCTGGTATATAAAAGCTCAACAAGCAAGCCAGTTATCTGCAGCTATACCTGGTTTTAAGGTTGTAAATTGTTCAAGCATTAGTAATGCTGTCAAAGGATTAACGGTGATTGTTGCAGCATACTCCACAGGAATATCTTTACTAATTTTGTGCCACAGATCCTGCTCTTTAACAACAAAAGTCTGCCATGTGCCTGATATAAATGATATATAGTCATAGACAAGCTAAGCTCGGGTGTCCCATCCATTTGCTCATGAAAACAATGAGAAATTGAACAACCTTAATCACATTTTAATGTTAAACAATAGCATAAAATCAAGATCATCGTCATAAAGTCCAACTTAAAATTAGAAATGAATTTAACACCAGAGTCGGTTTTTACACAGACTCTTTAAGAGTCTTTTATGATAGCATGGTTATTAGGTTATTACAGGAACCACATTAAAAGGGTTTTGGCTGTAAAAGATTGAGATTCTTACAGAAATTGCAGTTCAAGAAGTTACCAGAGGTAGGTGGAGAAGCAATAACCCGATCACCGGGTGAAAAACCCTCAACCCCAGAGCCAACAGCATATACCTCACCAACACCCTCATAACCTCCAACTGCTGGCACATTTGGCCTCACAGGGTAAACTCCTGAACCAAAAACAACACCCCAAACACACAATTGAAATATGATTCCTAACAAGTAATTGACACAACCTAAGCAATTCAACCGTTTCAAGTACACCGTGAATTGGATTCAAATTAACTACTAGTAAATATTAACCCCATCAACGGAACCGAAAACTAGAAAGAGACTAACCTTCAATGCGGTTAATGTCAGAAGGATTAATTGGAGAAGCCAACATCTTAACACAAACTTGATCATCTTTCACTTCAACTGGAGGTAGTTCGGTAATCCTGCAAACCAATCATAAAATAGAGCATAAAAGAATTCACATTGATTTCCGACGGAGTAGAAGTAGATTTTATTTATCCCATGTTGGCATAAAGTTCGCATTTTTGTTCGGACCTGGTGACGGTGTCCGGCGGGCCGTGCTGGTCGTAGACGACGGCTTTGGACTGCGGAGACAAGATCGCAGAGAAAGCCCTTGCTGTGGTAAGGGTCTGGCGGGGAGCCCGTAAACGGCACCGTTCCAAGCTCCATGAACCGCAGACTGTTGCTCTTGCTGCCGCCACTGATCTCAACAATGCCATTTTGGACATAGTCTCTCGCTGCGGGAGGGTGGCGTCTTCTGCTATGATAAAGACTTGCGTAAATTCCACACTCGTCCTTAAACTATGCTCAATAATGAAAATTCTGTCCTAAAAATTAAACATTGCCATATCAACTCTCACTATGGACTATGCACCAAAAGAATAACTCTCGGTATCATCGCTGAGGGCTACAACATAACGGTCTCGGTTCATGTTCAAGAGTTTCATGAAAAACAAGAATGTTCAGGACGTCCGTGGGATTTTGAAAATCAATGGTGGATCTTGAAAAAGTTCTAAAAATTACTTTAAGGAAGTTTATTGGTGGCATATAAATAAAACCGAGTATCAATGATTTTCTGGACAAATACAAGTATACGACTGTATTAGTGATCGAGAATTTTTCATAATGATGTCAACTTTTGTTCATAGAAGCTTTTAAAAATCACCGTCAATCAACCTTTGGAACTTACGGATTAGAGAGCAGCAACTTAGAGTCGGAGCAAGAAAGCCATTTGGCTCTTTAGCCCCCAACAACTTGGGGTTTATATTCAAATTTTCGATTATGTTTTGTCAAAAGTAGGAGACTCATGATTCGGTGATAGAAGAAGAGTCGTGATCCCATTATAGAATAGTCATGATCCTGCTGTAGTAGAAGATTAGTGATCCTATAGTAGAAGAGTCGTGATCACGTAGTAGAAAAGACGTGATCCCGCAGTAAAATAGTAGTGATCTCGTAGTAAGAGTTTCATTGTTCTTGTAATTCATGATTTGTAGTGAAATATCATGATCCCCAATGCGATTTCATGATCTCGGAAAAAATTTCATAATTAATTCGGATGAACAATAAAAAACATATTAAAAAAACATATAAAAAACATATCAAAGCCTAAACGGACTCTGAAAAAACATCAAAACTTATGACATATGGATATGTTTTTCTTCTTTTTCTTTTTTCTTTCCATTAGACTAATTCTTTTTAATTTTCACTTATGAAATAAAAATATTTTCTTTTTTATAAAATGGGGAAAATAGAAGCAACACCTCAGTAAATAGCTTTAAAAGTGAAGCACTTAGAATGCGCCACTTTCATTTAGCGCATTCTAGCCTTGGCCTCTTTCTTATTATAAAATAAGAGACTTATTATAAATCTAAAAGAGCTGCAACCAATAAATTAAATTTCCATTGTTATACCGCACACTCCCTCTGTCCCCTCGATTAATACATACATCTAACTTTCATATTTCAAGTTTCACTGTTTGTCTCAATTATTTACAAAGATAAATAGTGACATAAAATAATAGGACTTTCGTATTTCAAGTTTCATGTTTATGCCTCAAATATTTACAAAGATAAATAGTGACGGAAAATAATAGGGATACGGAATGGTGAAGTATCGAACTCAACACTTCTTATCTTGTATCCTAAGGAATTTAACCACCAGACTATCACATTTTAGTACTAGCACCCTTGGAAGAGTGTTGGCCAAAGTTTGAGTCACTTTCATTGCTTGTAATTTTCCCACTCTCTAATTCCTCACTTTCATCAAAGTTTGAGTCATATTTCAGACTTTAAAGTTCATATTTTGTCTATTTACAGCCGCAAATGGACATTCAAATAAGTGTTGGAAGCTCAACTCATCAATAACGTGACTGGCATGCAGATTCAAAGAGGATGAATCTTGAAGGGGAACAATTGGAACAAAATTTTATCTGTAGCCTGGCTTTACTTCTTCACAATCTCCAAAACAGACACTCCTTTCCCTTCTGGAACTTTCTGTACACACAGAAGCTGAAGAACATAGCTTTCAAGCATCATGACCTGCTCAGATGAAGATGCATTAACAGCTTCACCTTGGTTTTTCCTTGTCAATTTTGTCTCTTCAGACCTTGCGTTTTCTGTTCATGTAGACCACAGTTTATCCATTATGAAATGAGGAACAACGAAAAGCCCAAGGTTGACTCTAAATCGACCAAGCCATTGTACCTGTACTCCCAGCCGCACAAGGAAGATAGGTTTCCGAGGCATGGCTGGTTCTGAACAGATAAGTTACCATTTAGAGTATATCAGAACATGTGATGCTGTAGTTCAAAGAAGCTGAATAAGAGAACAAATTTTCAATAGTGTTTCATATACCCGTTCTGATCCACAGTGCTCTCAGATCTCTCATGGATCTTCACTGAAGATACAGTTTCATCAGCAGGTTTAGCTATACCTGCTGCTTTTCCCTCCAACTGCAAATTTGGAGTTTTAGTAGTTTCTTTCTTGAGTCCCACGTCTGTTATCTTGGGAGTCATGGAAGCCCTTTCAAATTGGTCCTTTGTTGATGAGGTTTTCTGTGAAGTGCCTGAAGTTCTACCCTGGAGTTCAACTTTGGAGGACTGATGGTTGAACTTAATCCCTTCATCTCTACTGGCACTTCCTTGTGCAGATAAAGCGGGAAGTTCTGATTTCCAGTGGGCACTGGCAACATCTAGAGAACTAGGCACTTCTTCAGCAGAATCAAGCCAAAAATCTCCAGTAGTCTCACAGCCAACATTCGAGAACATGGGGGATTTTTTATGTCTCAAGCAATCAAATGACTGGCTGAATGCTGACTTATCCTGATTAAAGATAGAGTTGACATCCACATGTTGATCAGGAGCAGGAAATGCAGCTATAGGTTCTACCTTCTGGGACTTCAAGTATAAAGATGGAAAATCTGTATTTGAGGCATGCGGAAAAGACCCAAAATCAAATTTTCCCTTAGTTGAGTGAGATCCTCCATACAGTAGGTTCTCGGACATTTCTGTTTTATCCTCAAACCAACAGCTGTTGTGCTTAGGAGGAGCCAAATCTGGTGAAATTGATTTCACCGTACACATCCCTGGCCCAGGTACATAACTTCTACATAGTCCATCCCTCTGCTTGTGGGTTACTTCTTTGGCATAAATGTCTACTGGACTCTGTTTGTTCCAGGTACTGCCAAAGATGTTGCATGTCCTTCCGCTTTTCCTCGATGTTACATCTGGATCTCGACTGTTGCTTTCCCCACCCCACACTAAAACAGACAAAGTGAACATTTATAGACATGAGAAATGTTAACGAAAGATCCAAAGATCACAGGGAATTGATTTCAATTCTCATCAGTACAAAACTGACCTGCACTAGAGGATGACTCTCCTTCACTGCCAATATCAGTAAAATGAAGTCAAGTATGCAAGTCCAAGAACACACAACTAAAAGAAGGCCCTCATAAGCATGAGAACGCTCCATTCACCTTAGCAAACTCGTGTTATCCTTTGTATGTTCAGTTGCAGGATTAGACCAATCTTGCTGGAACCCTACATCCCCAAAACTAAAAGAACTCTTTCCTTTAATACGATTCCTGCAATGACGCGATGCGAAATCAAGCTTCTATGCTATATTCTTAAGTAATGACAGACTGCATGTCTTGACTAACATTAAAACAGGCTTACCTTGAGAAATCGTTGCTAAACTCACCCTTTCGGTTCTGAGGAGATGAGGAATCTAGTTGCAAAATGAAACATGGCAATAAGAGAAATGGAGGATGTACTGAGAGTAATACACTGTACAGATAAAGAAGTTCAACCAGGAATAATAGTACATGCTTAACCACTCACTCTCTTCCATAGTGTTTGTTTAAGTTCCAAAATGTGTGGGCACTCGCACAACTATGAATATTGTTATAATTGTACCCTTATCATATCCACTTTGCTCATAATATGCTATCAAGGACAATCGTTTATAAAATGCTTGACTATCTTAAAAAGAAAATATGCTTGGTGTACTTATGAGGCGCAGTATGTATCATTTTTACAGGGAAAAAGCAACTGTAAGTGGGAGATGGGATAGAAAACAAAATACTCAAGAGAACTGGTGACTCTTGTTTTAAAACCTGTTCGAAACAAGAGGTACCATCACTCAATTTTCCACAAAGTTCCAGAAACCTTATAAAAAGTACCTGGAATGCTGAATTCAGTTATTTTAAAATCCCTGTACATGAAAAATAGAATTCCCAGTAAGCAAATTATTCAGAAAAGGAGGAACCTAAAATTTGATTGTTCACCTTTTCTTCAGTGGATTTGCACCTCGGACCATGTAATCGGGCCACACATTGTCTCCAGCTTTACTGAACCGATTGGATCTACAGTACGGTTTATGCCGCAAGGTCTTCCAGAAATCATCATCCCTCTCATCAAAGAAGTCTTCCACAAAATGATGGGTATCTGGTAGCCGGGAAAAAGTAAAGGTAGGGTGCTCAGTGAATAATGACTGGTTTGCTGCAAATGCATTCTTAAGAAAATAAAATAAATGTAAGATAGTATTATGATTTAATAAGGCCACATCAGAACAGGAGGGACATTGACATAATTTCTTGTTGCAAACGACTAGCAAACATTCTTCTTATTTTCAGATATTAAATTTTGAAGAACGGTGGCCAGAGAAAAACATTTCAAGTCAATGAAACAGACATTCACCTTCCCATGAATTTTCCCAGTTGTAGGAGAAAACGTTACTTCTGTCTTGTAAAGAACTCTTTAATGCACAACTATAGCTGTCACATTCAAGAGAATCTGCCAAAAAGGATGGCTTCTGCCTTTCATTATCATGTAAATCCAGCACACCGGGGAAAAAATCGGAAAAATTGCCACCGACTGGAAAGACCGTATCTTCTATCACTTCGTCCTGTTTAAAAAATATTAGAGTTCATTGATCACAAAGTTGGCAAGGCCTATATGAACTGATTTTCTTCCTGCTAATTGTAAATTGAATAAGCAAAGCAACAGTCATTTGGACGGAACCAGAGAGGGGAAATAAAGAAGACGTATTTCTTTTCGTACAAGAAAGAAGACACTTCATTTGCTGATGGAAAAATAAGAATTAGTTATTTCTCCTGTCACCATTAAGATTGTACTTTTTTCTGTTTTAAATCGTCATGCGTATTCAGGAAGCTCTGCAATGAGATGAGATGAATTATATATAGTCCTATAATTATAATTCCTTCCAGTCTCTCCTGTTTGCTGTCTTTCACAAATACGAGTATTTCATACTCCTATAGTACTTCAGCAGCTAATATATCAATGTTCAGTGATAGAAGCATTAGCTCTCACCACTTGTGGCTCAGTACTGTCAATGAAATAGTCATCATTGTTTAAGAATCCTATTTCCCTTGAAGTCATTCGAAGTGGAAAGCAGAGTCCACGAGAGGTTCTACATGCTCAGAAGAACATATGGGTCAGGAATGAAAGCTCTTGCAGAAAAAGAGCGCCTTTTTGTATCAAAAGAAAGAAAAAGGAAATTGACATGAATCACCCTATATTACCAGCACAGTTCTTCCATATATAAACTCAGTCTCAGAAATATGCAAGCTTTATATTTTGTGAATCAAGTGAAAATAAGCAACACAAAAGTAACCAGGAAGTTTTACAATCACAATTTCGGTTGACTTGTTGCAGAGGAGCTTTGTACAAATGAGAACTATTTTCTGGTAAAAATGTAGGACATGTAAAAATTTAAAAATCTATTACCTGAGATGTGGTGTAGGTGACTGTGGTGGAGTTTGTGCTCCAACTGTACCTAAACCTGATGGACAGTAATAAGCCATGAATACAGGCATCCACTCTCTTTAACTGTTTACACATTCTATATTCCATGCAACTCTTTTACAGCAGTCATACATCAATTTGTCTTTACTTAAAGAGTCCAGCAACATCAGCTTTGGTATAGCGAGAATTAAGGAAAATCTGTCTCTTTTTCTTTTCTGTTGGTGATAAAACTAATTTAAGATAAACATATTCCATGAAAACATTTGGTGCTTTAAAGTAAGTGCATAAAACGGGAGGACTGAATTTAGCTTTAAGATCATTAGCATTAGCCCTGCTCTAGCATCTTTTGCTGTTCTCTGTGGATTAAACAACTCGGCACATTAAGCAATGGAAACAAGAAAAATAAAAGAAATCCAATCAGAATACATGGTCTAACATTTCGTGAAGTAACCACTTGCCTCTCTAGCATACCAACTAAAGTCTTCAAATATTGGGAAAACTTTACACTTTCTTCTCTTATTATCATCCCATTTTGTTTTTGAAAAAATGCTTACAGTTATACAGCAATTCAAATAGGTTCAGAACTTCAGAAGGAGTAGTGAGTGTCAAATTGTTTTTGCATTTGTTTGAGTAATGTCACTGATATGTTTTAGATTGTTTGAGCTGTAAGGTCATACCTTCAACTGAAAATGCAACATGAGACTCATGAAGTCTACCGCCTTGCAAATTTTCATCTCCATCATCATCACCAAGAAATTCAAAAACAGATAATCCTGGAAATATAAATAATGAATTGAAGGATGGCAAGTATTAAATTTGTCATCTGGCCAGGTGTACAAGTGAAGATGATAGAGCTGGAAGGGCAAAAAGTTGTCTATCATGTAGTGAACAAAAATACTTACCTTCAGCAGGCACATTCCAGAGATCAGGCTTACTGATGATTTTGGAGGAAAGATTATTGTTTGAGGAGCAAAATGAATCCCTGCCGTGATACAAAGGAAAGTAATTATCAGTGAAGACATTATAATATATGTTCCTTCCCTAGCCTTCTCACTAATATCAAGTGAAGAGAATTAATGTGTGTGTGTGTATGAATCCAAAAAGACATTTTGAATATAGAACATACAAAACGCATGATACAGCAAAGTTCATACTTCTCTGCGGGTAGAATTTTATCTTGGTGGCTTGGTGGTGGGACTGCTATTCCGCGATGAGGAAAATAATAAATGAACACGATCAGACTGGGGAGCATCAGAAGAGAAAAGAAGAAGAAATTACATATAGAGAACTCATGCACGTACTTGCTTCATCAGTTTCGGCAGCACAGCCAGATAAAGCATTAATAATGGATAATTGTTGACCTTTTTGAGTGTGACAGTTGATGTGTTGATCTAAATTTCCTATCAGTTGAGCAGATAACGAAAAAAATTCAGTAATTGCCAGAATGGGACATTATAACACATCATCCAGGGTAAGGGACAATCCCCCCCCCCCCGAAGAAAAAAAAAGGTTAAAAGTAGTAATTTTTCGGTGCTATATATACATGCCATTCATATGACAGAAAACGAGAAGAAAGAAAATGATATAAGATTAAAGTAAATACTGATCCTTGATTTTACCTTTGGGATGAGACGATTTGGTATTTTCTGAAATACTGGTAAGGTTTAGAAAACTGAGGACATCCAGTGAGCCCTGTTCCTTTTGATGTTGCTGGCCTACGTTGATTCCACTTGTGTTCCCCTCAGTACAAGTGGGCTGTTGTTGCTGCTGCCGCCTCCTTTGTTCAAAGTATTGCTTTTGCCTAACGTTTTAGGCAAGAAATAATTCAGGTAAGCAAATCTTATGAAAAGCAAAAGCATCAGTCTCGAAACATCTGTTTTGCATTAGTAAACTACATATGCTGACTTTTCCCTGGGATAAATTTTCAGAACCTTGCTGCAAATATAACCGGCGCAGTATCACTATTTAATGTTCCCTTACCTCTTTTGAGTGGACTTCCTTGACTGAACTTGCCCACCAACATGCACAAGAATGAACAAATGTTAATTTGGCAGAAATCGAAATTTAACTTTTCATGTGTGAAATACGAGAATAATTTCACAGCTGTAATATACTAAAAGACTTTATGTTCATGTTTTTTTCAATATACAGCTGCTTAGTTCTTTAAGATGCAATAGTTTTTGTGAACAAATCTTAGCTGCATCCTACTGTTTGTATTATAGTTGTGTTACAAGTTCGAACGAAAAGAAACTACTACTATTTATTATTGGACCAAAAACAAACTCCAACTTCACTTTTCGAACTGGACATCAAACAAAGCTTACAGCGGTCACTTTCCGCCTTGATCCTCCCATCCATTGAAGCATTGTTATAATACACAGCTGAAGACAAAGATGAAAACCCAGAGCCAACTCAGGACACTGATGCAAACACCTGAAAAATCAGTAATCATCCTGAAGAGCAACAAAGATAGAGCAAACGAGACATAAATGGTAACCCAAGCACAATCGTACAGAAGAAATATAAGTGCTTAGTGGGAACCAGGCCCAAATCATACCGAACGAAAGAAATCGAGACACATGAATTCAAACAGTAATTCGCTAATTCAATCCCTTTAATCCAGTGATAAATCAGAGAAAAGACGTACGAGTGGGAGATCAGCAACTGCAGCCAAAGTTTAGAGCGCGGGGCATTTCCGAAAATCAGATCAAGAAGCACGAATCTAGAACTGATGAGAGTTTCGGAGACCTAACACGGACAAGATTTCAGTACGAACTGAATTCGGCGGGTAAATGCAGGAAGGAATTTGAAGAACAAAACCTAGATTTCGGCGGGCATCATGAATTAGAACGAAGCAGCTTCAGCTACGACGGAATTGAAACAAATTCGACGAATCCGAAAGAAAGTGAGGAACTGTGTCACAGTGAGTCAAGTTTGTCATATCTGCAGTGCCGCGACATTCGGGAGAGAACTTTCGCGCGTGCGTTTGAATATCGTACGAGATGACAATGATCCGGTACGCTGTCGTTTTCGATGTTGAGTATACATCACAAATACTGTCCGGTCCATAATAAGGGTATGATGTTCATTTTGAAGAAAAAGGAAGTTAAGTACTCCCTCCGTATTAAATAAAGGTAGAGGTTATGATGCACATTTTGTAAAATATGAACTTAAGTGCAATACATTTTAGTTTAATTACAGGTGTGTCATTTTCCTTTTCTTAAATTTTTAAAAAATGTATCTTTTTTCTATAATAAAATTTACAAATAATCAGTCGAGTGGAGATAATTAAAAAAACGAAGAAAAAGAGATTCATATGTCATATGTTTTGATAAATTTTTCAGAGTCTATTACCGAATATCTTTTTTTTCTCTATGAGCATCATTAAAGTATCATTTTTTTATTACGTATCATTAAATTTTTACACTGCATCATTGACTTTCATTAGTTCATCAGTGCATCATAAATTTCATACATTGTATCACTGACTTTTGAACAAATATCATTTTTTTCAATACCGTATCATTAATTTCCTACAATGTATCAAACCACTCATACTACTGTATCATGATTTTGCTACAATGCATCAGTACTCTGCTATTAAAGAATCACGAATTTGCCGGCCAACAGCTAATGACTGGTTTTGTACATTCTCTACTTCTTCCCCAGCTTCTTCTTCTTCTTCTTCTTCTTCTGCTTCTTCTTCTTCTTCTTCGCGGTGATGGTGTGGAGGTCGGAGATCGGGCTGCAATGGGCGGAAGGCGTGCTTCCGGTTCTGGTGATGAACACGGTTCTCTTAGTGGCTTTGATCAACAATGTGGTGAGATCTGTGCTTCATCTGATGGGTGCGTTCGTGGATTCCTCTAAATTCGAAGAGGAAGGTGATTCAAATTCGGAGAGGGGGCGACGGATTTCAATCATTCAATTCAAATCCATCATCGACAGCAGCGCTGCGGCGGCGACCATAGTTTTAGTTACCTGAAGCTGAAATTTTAGCAATAGTACTCTTTTTGTTCCCATGCTCGAACCATATTAAACTTGCAGACACTTTTGCAAGTAGGGGTGAAATCGAGTCGAGCCGAGCCCGAACCTGGCAGGCTCTAGCTTGAGCTCGTGAAAATTAGGCTCGGCTCGAACTTCATCGAGCTTGATTTTTCGGGCTCGAGCTCGGCTCGTGACAGGTTCGAGCTCGGCTCGAAAGCTCGTGAGGCTCGATTCGGGGGTAGCTCGTTTAGGCTCGATTATAAAGTTCGGCTCAATTAGGCTCGAAGTGGCTCGTGAAGCTCGAAAAAATTGAGATATATTAAATTAATTCAATAAAATATTCTTAAATTCACGAGCTCGAGCTCGAATCTAATAGGCTCGGGCTCGGCTCGGCTCGAATCTAATAGGCTCGAGCTCGGCTTGGCTCGTTTGTTAGGCTCGTGTAGGCTCGCGAGCCTGATCGAGCCGAACCTCTGAGACTCGAGCTCGGCTCGTTTAATAAACGAGCCTAAAAAACGGCTCGAGCTCGAGGCTCAAAAGCTCGACTCGACAGGCTCGTTTGAGCTCGAGCTCGAGCCGAGCTCGAACGGGCTCGATTCGTTTATCAGCCCTACTTGCATGCCTTGTGTTTATTTATTACAGGTTCATTGACAAAGTGATTAAGATGGAAATTTCATTGAGCAGAAAGATTGAAACTCTTACTCGAGTTACCTTAGTTGTGTTTAAGGCTACATTCTTGCAATCTGGAAGGATGCAACAATAGCCACCACGCTGCCTATTCAAATTAGTAACATAATTCCAATACCTTTGACAATCAACTAAGAAAAAAAATCAATAATTACGGATTTGGAAATAAAATTGAAAACATAGAAGAAAGATACCCAATTTGTAATATTTCAGTAGCTATTGGTTGTTACTGGAGGTGGAGGAAGCTGGAAGCAAATCCAGCTTGACTTAAGAGGGCGTAACTCAAAGGTGGCATGTCATCGGCGTCTGGAGATGGAACCAAGGAGGAGTTCTCACCCTTGCCAATCATCGCGACATCACCAGCAACGGATCTCTCACCTACCGGTTCTTCCACCAACTGATACAATACAACTTGCAAACATTGGCGATGAGTACTGAAGGCTAAGAATAGATAACCAGATCCGCCCTGAGCACATAAGACGGCTGACAGAGGTGGAGGGAAGCTGATTCAATTAAGCTGAAGGCGAGAAGCCAAAATGAAGGAAGAGAGACCAGAATGTTCTCGATCTTAGTCGGACATGAGATTCAACAACAATGCATTTCTCACAACACAAAATAGAATTGGTCATCACACAAATTAGAGAATACATGCAATAAACTTTCAATAACCCACTCTAACTGATCCACCCGTTTGATCAATGAAAGGAAACAAGTCAATAAGACAGAGTAAAACTAGAATTTAATGCAATTGAATAATATCAGCGATTATCGTCATCCCGATCTCTGATCTACCATCACCAACTGCTATTTGATCTCTGCAAATTCCTAGAAAGAGAGAGATCTGTTCATGGCGCCATGGCAAAAAAAACTCAAAATACTGTAACAACTATGTTTCTAAATGTTAGGTAAAAAAATGTTAGGTAAATAGCTGTGGCCCCTATGCACCTATTAACATTTTGCTGAAATAAATTGATAAAGGTTTCGAAACGTTTCCGGGTAATTTCGTCGCACGAGTTAGCTGTCTCGCCTGTTTTCATAGGATAGGAGTCAAATTAATATCCAACGCGGTAACTTTAATACGCGCGGCAGGAGTACGTAATCTTGTGTTAGCAGAGTCCATTTACGCCTCCTTAAATGCGAAAAGCTAAATGGCCCACCGTGTGGGACCGAGTCGTGGATCACCGTTCAAGGTTTTAAATCAGAGGGTTGAGAAAACGCGTCGGCTGACGTAGCTTATTTTCTACATGGATCCCCACTTCAGATATTTGACCTCCTCTTTTAAAATTCACACCAAACGGTGACTATAGCTTTGTCATCGTGCGATGCAGACACTGACGGTGATACTGATACATTGAGTAGGAAGTGTGTATTACTCAACTATTTCCAACATTTCTGAATGAAAATTACTCCACCAACATTTCTGAATGAAAATTACTCCACCTGTCACAAAATTATTGAAACACTTTTTTTATTGGATTGTCCCTAAATTATTGAAACATTTTCCCTTTTTAGTAAATTTTTATACATGAAGTTACTCAATTATCCCTCATCACTCTCTTCTATCTACCAAGTCAACTCAAAATCAGCTCTACTCAAAACAGCGTGCCCAGTCAAAATGTTTCAAAAATAATGGGACGGAGAGAGTAAAAAAATACTATTATTTAGATTTTTAATTTACACCTTTACTTAATTTCTAGCATTGCTATAATTCAGTTTAAATTTCTAATCAAAATTATGCAATACGGATACTTCTTGGTCCAAAAAACATTTGTTAGTGCATTTCGTTTACAACGTTAAATCTATAAAAACAATTATTCGATATTTTGATATAAAGAATTCAGATATAAATTAAATGCATTTTTTCCATATAATGACTTAGATTATCAACAAGAAGCACGTTATATGAACTATTAGGTCTTCTTTGTTTGAAAGGCAACTAATATACTCCATTAATTATCCCTCAAGGGTCAAGCCAGATAATAAGCTATTAGGTAATAGAATCATTACACTACTCTATATACAACAAAAAAAAATCTTTACACTACTAACAAACGGCTAGCAAATTTATCATAGGCTCATAACGAAATGATAAAAATTGAAATGAATAGGTGGAAACAAAGCTTCAAATCAGATAAAGCTATAATTGCATTAGAGCGAGGGAGAAGATCCATTTTTACCATTAACGTTTGATAAAAGGACTTTTTTGCATTTTTTTTATGGTTCTCGATTGCCATTACTGTTAATGTTCTGGGACCCTGTTTACCATTGGCCATCACAACAACTTATTTTCTACGTGGCAATCATAAGTGGCAAAGAAAATGTCTCTTTTTACAATCAACGTTTGAGAAAATGACCATTTTTACAATTATTTTAAAAAATGGCTTCGTCGTACTTGATGATATGGCAACATTGTTTTCTTCCCCGCATCTCCGCTTCCTCCGTCGTCTCAGCCTCTGTATCCTCCCAGCTTTGGTGGTAGTTACTAGTATTACTCTGCTCATTCATCGTTCAAGACACCTATAACATCATTCACATTCACAACCTCCAAGCCGACCACCAGCCCTCCGTTAGCCGGAAGTTCGTGTTATTGCTACCGCCTTGCGAACCGTCAGAGACCTCTGTATACCGTTGTTAATCGCCTAAGGGAAGTTCATCTCCAGTATTCAATCAGAAAATTTCAATCTTAAATCCCTATATCCCAAAACATTGAAACTTCAGAATAAAAATGGAGTTTCACCCATAAACAAACAGAATCCATGATGAACATAGATGTTGTACGCTGGCAGAGATTTGAAGATCCTGACGGTCAGGTAAAGGAATGGTGGAGGGAGAGATGAGTCTTGTTTTTAGGTTATTTTTTATCCAATTCGGAGAAATAAACCATAAATTTGTTGTTGGAGCTCCATTTTCGGTTATTTGGATCGGTTTCAACGTCAATGGCACGGAGGAGACGATGCTGGAGTTTGGGGATAAAACGGAGGAGCGCAGAAACAGCAGAGCGAAGTCAGCTCTTCCACGTCAACGTCTTAAGGGGTAAAAAGGGTTCTTTTGCCAAACGTTATGGTAAACAGAGACCCTTTCCCCCTTCACCTGCATGTCACGTTTGCACACACATTACACGTAATAATCCGTGGCAGAATATTCTACGAATATTCTCGCCATCAGTCAAAGTAATGGCAAAATTGGTCCAAGAAACAATTTTAGTGACAACTTTGGACCGGCAAACTAAAGATAATTGCAAACACGAACCGTTTTTTAAAATAATTGTAAAAATGGTCTTTCTACCAAATGTTGATGGAAAAAATGACATTTTCCCTTAAAGGAATGACCATTTCAATTGTGGATAGAAAATGAAGATACCTGAAGCAGTATAGCACAGAAGTAGAAACTATTATAGTGGTACTAACTATTGTCTGAGATCCACTAATGAAAAAAAGCATAACGAGTTCAACTTTATTAAATTTCACAAGAATGGAAATAGAAGCTTATCCTTATAGTAATCAACAAACGATTAAGATTCCCACTCAGATGGTTACCATACTTTCTAGTTTCTATAAACCATCTTCTTGTCACAAGTAGGGCTGTAAACGAGCCGAGCCGAGCCGAGCTCGAACTGTGCTCGGCTCAAACTCGGCTCGAAAGTTTTTGTTCGAGCTCGAGTTCGGCTCGATAGCTCGACGAGCTTTCATGATACGAGCTCGAACTCGACTCGAACGATTGCTCGAGTTCGGCTCGATTGCTCGAGTTCGGCTCGAAAACCTGTAAACGAACATTCAAACCATACTCGAGTTCGGCTCGATAGCTGCTCGAATTTGATGTAAGTCCTGAAACTTTAAAGATTTAGTCAACTAGGCCCTAACATTTTAATTACTTACACCCGAGGCCCTGAATAACCAAAGTTCATTATATATATACATATGGCTCGATAGCTCGATAACCTATCGAACCGAACTCTGTTCCGCTCGAACTCGGCTCGATAAAATTATCGAGCCCTGAACTCGGCTCGAACTCGAACTCGAAGCTCGATAAGACAGTGTTCAATAAAACACGAGCCGAGTTCGAGTTCGAGTAAGTTCGATAAGGGCTCGGCTCGTTTACAGCCCTAGTCACAAGTGTCATGAGTATAAAACCAGGGTCGCAAATCGCCATAATGGCAATAGTTGCAGGGCAAAAGTGTGTATTACCCAAAATAGTTTGGTTTCCAGAAAATAAAAAGGACAAAGATCTGCTGCTTTAGACCAATTCTCAAGTAAATCGCACTGTGGGACAGTAGTTGCTTCGCCACGTCACCAGATCCCACAATGAAAATTGAAAAATGGCAAAGCAGCACTTTTGTGTTTTTTTTTTGTAAAAAAAATCCATACTTTTTCAGTAAAATATTAATTTCTGAAAATTCGGTGAAGTATTTTCCACTTTTTGTCATCAATTTCTTCACATTATTAATCTTTTCAATCCAAATTTTCCTGCTTTCTTGATCAAATTGTCACAAAATATACCAAAAGACAAAAAATTTCTTTCTTTTTTTTTGATGAGAAGACACAAATTTTACCGAGTTGACCACAAAACCAGCCCTACCCCCACTTGCCTCGATCTGATTAGTTCTTGACAGCCATTTATCGCACCTGATTAAATTGGGAACGTCTTCAAAATGACCGTATTGTCCCACTCTGGATGACGTGGTGGTTTTTGGTAGCCGTGACTGTTGAGTAACTCTAGAGCCGGCTCTACCTGAATAAAATCCGGAAAATATATAATCTGGGAATATAAAAGGAAACAGAAAGCCAGGACTCAGACTCAGAGTGCTCCGTCTCTCTCTCTAGATTGTGACTTTCTTTACCATCTCGCTTTCTCTCCCCTCCCTTAAACCTGGTTTTGATTTCGATTTCTGGGTTTTCTTCTGGTTTTGAAAGAAGGAAGGAGAGGGAAACGGAATTCTGAATACGTGTTTTAATCTATCTAAATAGTATCCCATAATATGGGATGTTTTTGCTGCTCTAGGAAATCGAGCAAGAAGTCAGAGAACAATCAGTTTGGAAGTAACGATAGAAATAAGCAACGTGATCAAGCAAGACCCAGTTCAGGTATATTCCTTCCCCGTATCAGAAATTTCAAAAAGATGACTTCTTTTTGTTGATTCAATCAATGTCAATCCCTTTAAGTGATTAAGCGGTTCCAATTTGTGTTCTTTGTGAATGCATGATTGAAAGGTCGCTTATTCCCCTTTTCTTGAAGAACCATTTTTTCAGCTTTATTGGTGCAGTTCACTTTATTTTCCTACTTTTCTCTGTTGTGCGCTCACAAAGTTAAAAGGTGAAAGGCAACTGTTTCTTTCTTCTTCTTCTTTTTTTTACTGTGGCTGACTGTAAATTTAGTTTTTGGTTGTTGGGTGTTTTATTTTCTTGTGCCGAGGGTTCATGGGTTTCAATTATTAGCATCGGTCAATCCAATTCAATTATGCAGACGACTAGTAGCTGTTGTGTTTATGGTTCTTGTCCTTTTGTTTTTGCATGATGATAAAGATCCAACATTCCGTACAGGGTGTTCAATTTTGTCCTCATCTGTCATCTGTAGGCCTCCACACTTTGGTGGTTTTGGTTTCTTCATGATGATAATGATCCAAATTTAAAATTCATCTCCCATATGTCTTTTTCTTGGTTTTGTTTGTGGCATTGATTTGTCCTTGTGTTGCAGATACATTGAAGGTCAGTCCTTATCGGGATGAACAGAAAGATGTTGTAGTTGAGGACGACCAGTTAGCTTTGGACGCAAGGAATTTGAATTTGAATAACGTCTCCAATGATGGAAAAGCCCCTGAGGCACCAACATTTTCATTTGAAGAACTTGCTGCTGCAACCGGCAATTTTGATCCAGAATGTTGTTTAGGTGAAGGAGGTTTTGGAAAGGTTTACAAGGGCTATGTGCAGAGAATAGATCAGGTTTGTTATCTGAATTACTTACTGATGTATAATGAATGTTGCTGGGAAAGCTAGAGGAATGAACCTGATAGTGTTACTTAACTGGTTTAGAATGGACTAAGATCAGTGTGAATGACTTGTGTTGGGTTTACTATTTATTCAGTTTGCTTGGTTGAGGAACTTGGTAGGTGAACTGAATACAGTATTCATTTTGAAGGTTGTTGCTATCAAGCAACTTGATCGTAATGGTTGCCAGGGAATCCGAGAATTTGTTGTTGAAGTATGCACGCTGAGTCTAGTTGATCATCCAAATCTTGTAAAATTGCTCGGATATTGTGCTGAGGGTGATCAAAGACTGTTGGTGTATGAGTATATGCCATTAGGCTCATTGGAAGACCATTTGCATGGTACAAAGGATCTTAATTCCTGCCCTTTTATTCCATATCCAAGTATTTCGATCGCTTCTATATTAGCTGCATGCTTCAGCACAGATTTAATTTATGTTGCTTCCTATTTTTTCTTGGTGTAGATCTTAAGCCAGGTACAAAAGCTCTCGATTGGAATACGAGGATGAGTATAGCAGCTGGTGCAGCGAAAGGTTTGGAATATTTGCATGAGAAGATCAAGCCTCCGATTATATATCGTGATCTGAAATGTTCAAATATTTTGCTTGGTGAGGGATACCATCCCAAGTTGTCTGATTTTGGCTTGGCTAAAGTGGGCCCAGTTGGAGATAACACTCATGTATCTACAAGGGTTATGGGCACTTATGGTTATTGTGCACCAGACTATGCCATGACTGGCCAGCTGTCATGTAAATCAGACATTTATAGCTTTGGAGTCGTACTGTTAGAACTAATAACTGGCAGGAGGGCTATAGACAGTACTAGAGATCGCAACGAGCAAAACCTTGTTGCATGGGTAAGAGATACACTGACTTAGTCGCGTTGATTAAATATCTTTAGAACTCTGTTAGCTGTTGGAAGCTTATTTTCTTATTGAACCATATTATATCTGTTTTGGAAGGATTAATTGGTTACTTAAATTTACATGGGTTAATAAATTGACAACTTGCTTTGCTGGCTGTATATTGAAGTGATTGAACTGAGTTCTTCCTATGCTTGGTGTATTTTTTTTTTCAATATCATTTGAAGTGCTTCTTTACTGTCAAATGTCTTAATTTTAATTTTCCTTTTACTTGAGCTGAATTGAAATCATGAAAGCTTGCAGATTGTTATTATGCTGTGAACATTGCAGAGAGTAGTTTCGACATTGAGATCATTGGTAGTAGTTAGGATTATAGTTTCTCTTAAAGATTGATTTTTGATTTTCCAGATCAGTTCTGTGCATTGAATTACACTTTATACTGAATCATATGGGATTTTCTCAGGCACGCCCTTTGTTCAAGGACCGGAAGAATTTTGGGAACATGGTCGATCCAAACTTACATGGTCAGTACCCTGTAAGAGGTCTGTACCAAGCTCTTGCCATCGCAGCAATGTGTGTCCAGGAACAGCCAACAATGCGGCCAATAACAAGGGATGTGGTCCATGCTCTTACTTTTCTTGCATCTCAGAAGTATGACCCAAGCCACTCTACTCGAAGCTCCAGGAGGCCCTCCAGTTCTTCCATGGATTATGAGGAGAAAAGGCTACTAGTAGATGATAGTTCGATGGCGACGAACAGTAAAAGACCGGTGACAGAGTAGTCGAAGTACTGAACCCAGATCAGTAGCTTGCGGCAGCCCTAATACAGGGAAACGCCTGGTTATCAAAATTTTCCTTCTAAGATGGTAACAACAGGCATTGTTTTCAATCTTTTGTTCATTAGGTATAGGAAATATGTTCATTTCTTTTGCCCCATTGTACATTTGAGGGGTAATAGCTCACATGTATGTAAGGTAACCTTCAAGGAACTATGTTTCTCATGTGACAGTAAAAGCTAGCTTTTCATCCTCAAATTTCACCACAGTAAAATCTCCATTTGCTTGTATAAAATTTTGACAGAGATTTCCCCAGAATGTAACAGTAAATACATACATATATGCATTCAAATTCATGTGGATGTCTCCAGGCTTGTCTTGGTGATTGCTGGCTGCTGATAGAAACAAAGGGTAAGAGTCACATCTGATTTATCTGTTTCTTTGTCCTACTAGTCTAAGCAAGTGAACTTTCTCCTATATATTGTTTGAAAATGTAGAGAAAAGCTACAGGTAAAAGTGAAAATCTATGCTGCTTGCGTCTCCTGAAATTCAATGACCTCCTCCTTCTGGCAACTCCCGACCCATACGAACAGGGACGTGTTCTTCTTTGATGGTAGAACCTTGCAACAATCCCTTCTTGCTGGCTGCAAATGTTAACAGGTGAGTAAAGATCAGAACTTGCATTGAACAGGTTGGTAAAGATCAGAACTTGCAGTGAGCTCTGTTGTTATAGTAGTTGAAGAAGGTTGAGGTTACTTACCCTGTTCCAACGCCGATCATCGGGACTCTTTATTACAACGATGGAGTTGATCCTCTCCGGGGACTCCATCCTCCACCGGCATGGTGGGACCTCAGCCTTGTGACGGTAGTAAATCCCGATGGTCTGGTTCCTGACGGGATCATACCGGACCTTGCTGACATAGAAGAGGAGAGGCTTTTCACAAGGGTGCCTCATGACAGGCCTAGTGTTCATGGCGTAGGAGATGAAGTCTGCTCTTCTAAACCAATTAAGGAAAGTTCTGGTGGGCATCTCTAGCTCCCTTGGGGACATGACTCCCCTCATCACCTGCACCACATACCCCCATGCCACTGATATCGACCAGTAGCGGCTTGTGTCGTAGCATATGGACTGCTGCATTAGGCTGGCCGAATCGAGCTTCCCGGAATCCAGTAGGTGTTGCAGTGACTCCACCCTGCCCTTGTTGGGGAAGACAGGCTCTACAAAGTCTATGTGGTGAAGTGATACCAGAGGTGCCAAAGGATGTGCTCCTAATAGCCCTACTAGGTTACCATTCACATCATACTGTATATACCAAATCAAGATCCGTTTAGTTGTGAATACTTTGTTTTTAAAAGCTTCAATCTTTACAGTTAGCAGTTAAAGAATGGGTTCATTTGATTATTAAAGATTCGATCTTTTATTATTACCTGATGAAAGCCGGGTTCTTTGGTGAGAGGAACACCGAGCTCCGCCATGCAGGCGTGCATTCTGTCGTCGCTGCCGAACAAACCAGGGTAGCGATCGATACACCGGTCCTGCATCTTCTCGAGCGCCACCGCAAGCGGGTAACTGATGGCGAATCCACCGCCGCCGAAGGCCATTCCGTAAGAGAAATAGATGTTCTGGACATGGCTCTCGGAGGAGCCTCCGATGTAATAGTACTGAGTATGGTCGTACTTCTGCAACACCCTGACGACATTCTCGACGACGAAAACGGTGTCGTCGTCGCCCATCACGAACCATCTCACGTCCTCCAAACCCAGCCGTAGCGTCTCGGAGACGATCCTGGAGATCCGAAGCGCCGCCCTCTGCCCCTGCGGGTTCGTGTATTTCAGCCGTGAAGTGTCCTCCGACAACCGAATCTCCGGCAAGCCCTCGTCTTTCCGGGCCCTCACCTTCTGGTCCGCCCACACGACGCCGCGCGTCTCCTTCGGCCGCCACCACGTCTTGATGTACTCTTTCCTGTTCTGCCAGAAGTGAGCCGACGCTGCGATCCCGAACACCACGTGTTTCAGCTGCGTGTCGTATCGCTGGACGTCGTGGAGGAGCGGGCTGTCCGCGGAGGAAGCCGACGTGCCCGTTTCAGGATCCGGGTCGGAGGTGTTGGAGGAAGAAAGCTCTTTGAGGGAGAGGTTTGTGGTGGGGCAGTCTTTTGAGTTGTTGGAGAGCAAGAGGTTAGAGTAGAGGAGATAGAGGAGCGCCATTAACATGAAGAAGCAAGTGATGACGTTTCTGAAACTGCTCTGTGATGACATTTGCTGCTTCATGTGAAGAAGAAGAAGAAGAAGAATTTGGGCTATGATTTTAGAAGTCTAGCTACACAAACATCGACCAAACAATATGATCAGTGACAAGAAATAAAAAAAGATTGGTTCTTGATTCTTTTTTCAGGATCAAGTTTGTGTCTTGACGTTGAAGATGGTGAGCTAGCTGCATGCATCAATGGAGGAGAGAGAAAGGGGAGCTTGCATGATGAGAGGGAGAGGAATGTTCGGATCTGGTTAGAAAGAGCAAAAACATGTAATTTTATTGGATTTGAATTTGATAGTAATAATTAATAATTAAATTCGAATTATGATTTCGTCGATGAAATGTGTGTGTGTCTCATGATCTGTGTTCGTCGTCATGTTTTCTTGTGGCTTGAAATGTGTTCTGTTATGGGAAAGAACGAAGTTGAATGCGAGTATTTCTCTTGCTTTTGGAGCGGGGAATCAGTTGTTTTAATTTGTGTGTTTGCTCATAATTTCTTTTTATTTCTTACTTAATTAACTACATTTCCATCTCTCTTGAATTTCCTCTTTTAGAGTACTAAAACCTTTAGTCACATATATACTCATTCCGTGTCTATTTAAGTGTTAAGTGCGACTAAATACAAAAAGTGTAATTAAAAATACATTAAAACTATTAAGGATTGTGTACAATGGATATAGAATTGCAGAGTAATTAAAGCTAGTCTAGCAGCCTTGGCTCAAGTGGCACTTAGTGTGCCACAGAGGTGGGTGTTCGGGCTCGAGGTCTTGGCTTCGAGTATCTGGGCTGCCAAGACACAGGAGTTTTAACCACATTACGATTCGAGTTTAACCCCCATGCGGCTCTACCCTCGGATGAGTTTAAACCGAAGGGATTCGAACTCGTGATGTGGGGTTTCTCCGAGGATAGAAGTGTCTAATCTAACCAATTGACCTACTGCTATTAAAAAAAAGAGTAATTAAAGCTAGGGCTCGGATAATCTACCCAGTTCTTAAACTGTACAAACACATGCGCAAAGTTCAACATAATTGCGGAACTGCCATGCGCCACGCTTACTGCAACTCTGAGCGCCTTTCCGATGAGCTCTCCCCCTGCTCCTCCAATGTCTCTTGCCAGATCTCCAGCCGCAATGACGCCTGCTGTTTGAAGCCTCGATTCTTCCGTCCCATCAGCCCCCAACAGTAGTCCGACCGCGCTCCTACCGGCGGTGCTGTACTGAACAGAGTGGCTGCAATCGGATACTTGACCAGTGTGGTGGACACTTACGCTTTTTTGCTGTAGATTTGTGTGGGTATCATCAGTTACTAGGTGATTTTGATCGGAATAATGATGATCGGCAATGTTAGAACTGAGAGCATCATTATTTATTGTGTGATCATTTTTTGTAGAATGCAAACCTAATGTGTTTAATAAAATAATGGTGATCACCAATATTGGAAGTGAAAGCATTATTTTTTTAGAGTATGATCACCATTTCTACAAAGTGCAGGTAATGCGTTTAATCGAGGTGATGGTGATTATCAATGTTAGAAGTGTGTGCATCATTATTTAGAGCGTGATCATCACCTATATATACACATCCTCCAACAATTACAAACTTAAAACAATTACCCTCAAGTTTCAATCAACCCACCAACACCCCTACCCACTATGCCACCGCTTGGCCGCCGCCGCCAACCACATCGAAAAACGTCGAAAATCTGACTGTTGGCCGGCCCACAACTCCATTTCGCGAACCTAGGGCTCAAACCGCAACCAAAGGGCTTCGAATCGTGAGCCCTAAGCCGCGGTTACGAGCCTTATATAAGGCGGCGAATTAAAGCCATGAGCTTAGGAATTGCGGCCCTGAGCTCGTGAATCGTGGCCTAGGGCTTGTGATTTGAAGCCCTTTGGCTGCGGTTTCCGGCGAATCGGAGCTTGGGTGGTTGGCTGAGACCATTCCCGGCGATTTTCGGTGGTTTTCACCGTGTTTGGCGATGGCGACACGGCAGTGGTGACGGCTCGGCGGCGGCAGGATGGGCAAGGTTTCAGTTAGGTTGTTTGAAACTTCAGGGTAATTTTTTTAAGTTTGTAATTATTGAGGTGTGTATAAATGATTACATTTAAAATTTTGGGCGTGAATAGATTTTTTTTAAAAAGCCGAGTTATTGAAATTATCATTTTCCCCTAAATCCGTTAAACTTTACAGGAGGAGACGGATGGAAAAGGACCACGAATTAAAAAAGTTAAAAAAAACAAGACTTTAATGGTACAAAAAGTTAAAACAAGATCCCGGTGGGACAATAATTAAAGTTACAGGACTATGAGTGCACTTTACCCTTTTTATCAAAGTCCGTTTATTTACCACATATGTGGAAAAACACCTACCTAAATGTACTACTAATTAACTAACTTAACAACTAACCTAATAAATTACAAGACTAAAACACCATTCATAGAGATTTATTAAGAGGGTAAATTTGACATTTTCATGGTGTGTGTTTTTTCACATATGTGGTAAATAGACACCCACTTTTTATCATAGTGATAATCATTTTATTTATGGTCTTACAATATTATACATTTAGTTTTTGTTTGCGTTATTAGACATTATGGAAAGATATATCATTCTTACTACCATATGCACACTATTTTTCTCATAGTTATCATCAATATATGAGATACGTGCATATTTGTGAGTTTCATTGTTTTATGCCACACACGGTATTTTAGATGATATTTGGGATGTTTGTTGATAATAATTTTAATGATCATCAATATATAATTGTTGTTGGAATGTTCTATGATGATTGTTTCTAAAGCATTATCTGTCAGGCGGTAAGCATGAGTTTATGAAATCATGAGTTTATGAAATGTGATCATCACGTTGATCATATCATTACATAAATCATCATATATACAAGTGGCAGTTTCCGTGAGCATTGTGCTGCATCTTTATTTTAAATGTGAGCATCATGTTGTGTTGAAGACGGTTAATGTTCGGACGATGAATCGAATTCAAAAAGCGGGTTTTATAATATGTGGACAATGAGGGAGGTATTGATTTCAATTTTTTATGATTGTTCGGCTCTCACTAATCCCGATTTCAGCACGATGTTGTGCCGCGAATCTCGGTCGCCGAATTTGTCGCCTGCAACAAAGGAAGGTCAGACCTTCCTTCCATTGCTTTTAATAAGCGCAGATGCGTCCCCTATAGCGACCCTTAAAGCTAATTAGGAAGTTGTTCTGAATCTAAATAATAAAGGCTATGTTCGCATAACTTAGGTTTTGGAAAACCCCGATATTCACCTAACCAACTCAATAATGGTTAGATTTAACATAACTCGCTAACATTAAGCAAATTGCTAAACCCATAAAACTTTCAAATCCATCATCACCAAGCCCAACCGCCATATCCATCGATTGCGCACCTCACCTGTGCCCTCCCCTGTCGCTCCTCACCCTCTCCGGCTCGCACACCCACCTACCTTACACCCTGCATTGCCCCATCGCCTCCAATCATGCCTAGAAGCAGATCTCGCGGTGGGCAGATATGGACTTTACTACAATTTCGACGGCATACATGGGAAGGAGAGGCGGTGTAGCGAGGGGCTCCGACACAAAATCTGAACTCTGCTGCGATTTTGATAGCGGACATGGAGGAGAGGGGATGTTGTAGATGTTGGGGAGGTGGCACGGTCGTGGGTAGCAGCACTGATTGTTGCGATTTCTTCAATGGATGTGGGAGGGAGAGACTGTACGAAAAATGTTGGGGGAGGCGATGCCGTCGGGGATGCGGTGGATAGGCATGTTACAACTGGGCTTGGCATGCCAGTGGTGCTTCTGGGCAAATTAGAAAGTTGTGCGGACATAGGATTAATTTACTTAAGATTGTGGGGTAATATTAGGTTAATCCTTTAATTGGCTGGCTTGTGCAACTGAGGTTTGTGCAAAACCCGAGTTTTGCGAACAGAGCCAAAATCAAATAAGGACAATACACTGCGTGAATGTTCCAGATTTTTTTTATGGGTGAATGATGGAAAAGTCTATCATAAATTGTAACTTCCATCACTCGTTGAAATGAGTCCATCATTTACAAAATGAGTGTCTAAATTTCATTTTTCATTATGACGGATTTGTGAAGAATATGATCTTCATAACATAAACAATAACATAAACAGTGGAAAATAAAACATTGAAAATTAAAAGCAAGGAGGAATGATTTTTTTACAAAAAGATGTTATGAGAGGATAGTTGGTCATTTAAATTATAGTCATCTCATCTTCTTCACTATCCCGAACTTACTTAGGGTAGTTTCATCTTCCCTCACTCACTCTCATCTTGTTTCTCGCTCTGTGAAACTCGGCACCGACGCCGCTCACGTGCTTTGCTCGCCGCCTTGGAGGTCTTCATCTCCGGCGCTCACTTGGTTAGCCATTCTGCTCTCTCACTCTCTCTCTTCATCTTCCCTTTTAATTTTGCCTATTGATCTTATTTTAGATGAACCAAATGTTTGGAGGAGGAGTGGTGCTGGGCGGAGGAGCGGTGGCGGATGGAGGTGATCAATCTCTGTGCGTGCAATGAGTATATATGTACCAGAGATGCAAGGGATGATGACATGATGTCGGTGGCCACCATGAGATGAGAATGATGTGAAAAATCAACTACACAAATAAATGTGGACTTATTCGTCGTAGTTGTGACCGTCCAATCACGAATACGACCGTCGATGATAGATGAATGAAGTATGAAAAACAATTATTTATTTAGGAATTTTCTAAAGATAAAAGGGTAACATTAATTATTTAGGAATAATATGGAGTATATATATATATATATACACACACTTCCTTCATCCCTTCAACTTGCATTATATACACACACTTCCTTCATCCCTTAAAGTTTGATTCAAATTTTTATAATAAATAATTTGTTAAAAAAATCTTTAAAAATATGCATATATATGTAGACAAATTTTTAAAGTAATACTCCTATATTTTTTTAAGATTTCTTTAACAAATTTTTTATTGTGAAAATTTGAGTGAAACACAAACTTATAAGGCAAACTTGTGCAACTTTTAAGAGATAGAAAGAGTATGATTTTATAAAATCAAATTAAACAAATAATTAATTAAAATATAGATACCAATTTATCAACTATATATTTCATTCATTTTTTTTGATTTTTTTCTTCATATCAGGATTTTTCAAAGCCTTGAAACAGTGCTTTTTATCATGAGTTAATATTTTAATGTTAAATCTTTTTTTTAATTTTATTTTTTTTTTGGTAAAAATGATTCCATATTCAAAGAGAATAATTCAAATATAATAGTACTAGTATATTCAAATCTTGGTTGCAAGTACAAAAGAATATTACATCTGTCTCCGCCTTCCTGTTGGCTCTTAGTCGACATCGCAAAGTAAATGACTTTCTCACTACATTATTATTTTCTCGCATCAGCCAGGTAATTAACTAAAGCACAGATGAACAAAGTAATTAATTAATCGGAACAAAAACAACCAAAAAAAAACATTCCGAATATTTGAAAAATCCGCCATTAGCATTTTGGCAGATCAGCAGGAGGAGGAAGAAGCTTCTGGTTACGAAGCTTGCCGTCCAAGACAATCCACGCCATCTTCAACCCCCAGCTCGTATGCACTTCCAGATGGCAATGCATGAACCATACCCCTGTAATAATAATTTCACTTAATTAATTATTAATTACACACCATTAATTAACCACAAGAATTTGGATTAAGGACTTGGATTATTATAACTATAATTACCTGGGTTATCTGCTACAAACCGAATGGCGACCCAACCACCGGCAGGTACGTTCACGGTGTTTCTCTCAACCGGATCCACGAGGTTGAATTTGGTCGGGTCGTTATTCGGGTCGAAATTCCCGAACCCCTGACCCACGACGAAGAAGTTGAAGCCGTGGAGGTGAAGCGGGTGGCTCTCCGCCCCTAAAATGCTCGTGTCCTGCATCACGACCTCCACGCTTGCGTTGTACGGCACCACCGCTACCTTCGTCCCGTTGCTCACCATCGTGTTGTTCGGAGGGTTACCCGTGTAGTTAAACGGGCTGAGTGGGTCGATCGGGAAATACGGGCTGTAGACTCCTCTGGACTGGCCGGAATAGTGGGCGTGGAGGAGGGCGGTGGTGGGCATCGTGAAGGAGACGTTGTTGACGGAGGCGGCGAACATGCTTCCGTTGGGTCCTTGGCAAGTTTGACTGGCCGGGCACGGCGAAGTCCCTAACCCCACTGTGAAGAAGAACTTCCGATCCACCGTCTGCGGTACATTCGCCGGGAAGTGCTGGGTCGCGAGACTCCGGAGTTTGGCGGCGAAAGCGGTGGCGAAAGCGGTGTCGTTGAGCGCGGGGAGGGTGGGCTTGAACAGAGGGCGTTCCTTGATCGAGTGCGGAGGGATCTCGTACTCCAGAACTCCGGCGACGGTCGTATTGTCGAAAGTGCCCTGACCGGTAACATAAGGCCGGGCCGTCATGAGGAAATCCGCGGCGGTGGAACGAGCTTTAGTGGTGAGAAGGACGTTGGTGGTCTGGCCGGGAGATATCAAGATCGTCTGAGTCTTGAAAGGTTTGACGTAGACGGCGTCGGCCTCCACGACGGTGACGGAGTGGTTGGCGATGCTGAAGAAGAGCTCGTCGTTGAGAGCAGCGTTGATGAGGCGGAGAAGATAAGTCTTGTTGGGCTTCACTTTCAGCCTGAAAGTGTGTTGGGCCGAACAATTGTACAGAGGCCCAGGTAACCCATTAATGGTGTAAGCGTCAGATACATTTGGGCCGCCTCCCGTCTGCATGGCCTGCTTTATGATTGCCTCCGGATCCGCATTGAACCACTCCCCTACAATCATAACGAAAGTAAATTGAGGGTAATAATAAAATAAAAAGCGATGTTATAAAGTTTTTTTTTTTTGATAGGGGATGTTATAAAGTTTTAGTTTTTCTGGGACGGAGAGAGTAGTGGTTACCAAAGATGAGGGGGACTTCCTTGTGAGGCTTAGGGAAAGGGTAGGGCACACCATGCTTTGGTAGGATAATGAGAGGCCCATAAACAGTTGCCCTGAGCCATGAGACGTGTGCATGATAGAAGAGCGTGCCTCTTTGCCCTGTAATGGTGTAATTGTAGACATAGCTCTGGCCTGTTTGGATTGGGCATTGTGTGATGTAGGCCGGCCCATCGGCCCAACCGCTTCTCAACTGTCTGATCCCATGCCTGAGTTAAAGTTACAAGAGCATTAGTGTATATAACAGTCAGTGCATACACATTAGAAATACTGGACTAGTTTGTAGGTGTATGGTTTGATCGTCACCAGTGGATGGACATGTTGTTGGCAACATGGTTGGTGACTTCAATGAGGAGCCGATCGCCCTCTCGTGCCATGATTCGCGGCCCCGGGAACTGTCCGTTCACCGTCACAATGCTCTTGGTGTGGCACAGCCGGGTCACATTCTGCATCTTGATCTGCAAATAATCACAATTCATCAATTAACAAACCTAGTCCCTGAAATTCACAAGTAATGATAAATGAGGACCCGTTCTTTTCTTTTTTTCCCCCTTCTTCACATACATCAAGCTTGTAATGCCTGGTGATCCCAAAAACTGGCTCAACATTAATGATGAGACAAGTGGTGAACAACAAGAGCATGAGAACACTTGTAAATTCTGTTGATGGATGTAACAAAGTTGCCATTTTTGGAGCAACCCCCTGTGTCCTTCTCTACCCTTGAACCAGTTAGTCTTTTTTTGTGTACGTATATTTGGACAGAATACAGAGGGGTGCAATATTTATACTGCTTCATCATTAATAGAAAGTAGGTATTATAGTAATACTTTTAATGTTCGATTTACAGCATGGAATGGAGAGGTACATTTGATTTGCTGCGACCAACAACTCATGAGTGCCTCCAAAGATAATCCACTTCCTGTCTTTGACCTCCTTCCTTTTAACTCAAACCTTTTGTTTGTTCTTCTAGACATTCTTATTGTCATTCACCGACTCATGTGGAATCCAAATTATCAATCACTGCTAAATAATTTGTAAAGTTTTGCAGTAATTACTACTGATTCTTAGCTATTTGCACATGTATTGGTGACGGTTCGAGTAACATACAAGTTACTACGTTTCATGTTTCCATGTGTTGGATGATCAAGTGATGCCAACGCAAAATTGAATGTTAATCAGTTAGGGTAGATAACAGTATGAGGGTAATTGTTAAAAAAGCAATGAATATCTGCTGGGAGTTCTGTTGATTGATTTGTTAGGTGAGGAATGAAAAAGGAAGCCATCAGTTTGTCTGAAAGTCACTGTAGAAATCTCCCTCAAGCTAAGAGACTACCTCAATCTTCTCTACTACTAGTATATTAAACTGCATATTTTTATTGGGGTAAAAAAACAACCAAGAGGAGACAGAAACTAAAATTCATCACCAAATAGAGAGAACAGTACCATAGTAAAATTCATCAAAATCTTGGTTTTTGGAATTCTCTTGACATATCAATCCACTTCCTGTCTTTGAAGTTTGACCTCCTTCCCTTCAACTCAACTCAAACCTGTGTGTAAAAAACTGCAAAAGGATTTGTTAAGCATTGCTGTAATTATTAGTAATTCTTGGCTATGTGCACTACTAATTAATTAGTTTCATGTTTCCATAGTAACTAAAAATTGAAATGTTCGTTGGTAAGAGAAGATAGCAGTATGAGGGTAATTGCATATAGTGCTATTATATTTTATTCAAAAAGAAAGAAGAGTTGATGCAAACTAGAATACATTACCAAATAGAAGCATTTGACAAGATTCATACAAGAGAACGTAAGATTATTTATTTTGTTTCTGATACAAGGGATGGTGGAGATAAGACATGAACTCAAAGCCTCCACCTTGCGTCCTTAGGGCTTAACTAACTAGGTTAGCGGCTAGGACGAACATCAGATTATTCATTGGAAGCGAAGAAAATACTTTATTAACACAAATTCACTGAGCTAATAGTTCTTGAGCTTGTTTCTCATAGATGAAACCATCAGACTTGGAGAGATCAGCATCCCAAACAAAGATCCCATGAAGCTGCCCTTGTTTCTTAAGCTCACTGCAGGCAGTGAAGAACCCGTCCTTCGGGGTCAATCCTTGCTCCAAATTGCTCTGAAAACTCACCAAAACCTTACCCCCAGCATAATTCACACTTTGGTCTCTGAAGTAACTCAAGAATTGTGGCACAGTTGTGGATTTTCCATACCCGTAAAACTGGAAGTTCACATAGTCTATCAACTGCCCATATTTCTTCCACAAAGCGAAATAATATTTCTCAACATCGGGGAAGGGAGCTATTGAAGCGAAGGAGATGAGGTTTCTGTTCTTGAGGGTTTGTATGAGCAGACCTATGCAATCTGCAAATGTTGCTGGGTCAGCTTGGAAGTGTTCATAGTCAATATCGATCCCTTCTAGACCGTATTGTTTGACAATGCTTGTGAGAGAAGCAACCGCATTTGAGACCCAAGAGTTCATGGTGGAAGGCCTGAAGTAAGCAAAATTTGAATCATTGCCTCCCACTGACCACCCTCCAAGGCTTAGGCCCACCTTGACATTGGGGTGGTTGCTCTTGACAGAAGCAACATGGGAGGGACTTAGGTTTGCAGAATCCCAGAAGATGTTGAACTTCCCATTTGTGGGCTGAGGGAATGAAATGGAATTGGACTCCTGGGTTTATAGGGACATCAGAAAATGTTACATCCCTGAAATTTGCTCCTATGTACTCCCTGAAAAGGTTCGAATTTTCAGCCGAGGTTAAGGAAGGTAATTGGAGAGTGAAAAGAAGAGAGAAGAGGAGGAGGTTGTGAAGATCAGGCTCCATGATCAGTTTTGAGTGAAGGTTAGGTGATGGAAGTTAGGGTTTATAGAGAAATGTATGCCTAAATATTCTCTAGGAAGACCAAAAAGACTTTTGAAAATTCTCTAGAAGACCAAAAAGACTTTTGCTTGGTCAAATATCCAAGTGGGTTACCCACTAAATGACTACCCGAGTGTTGCAGATATTCATAACCGATCATTTCATGTCTGAAACCATAAGAAACGAGTACACTGTACATCAGTATGCATAATACATACGTATTAAGGATAGATAATTCGTTGGAGAAATATCTGCTAAATAATTGATTATACAAATTCTTCTCTGCAACTAGAGAAGAACCCTAGCTGGTCCTGTGATGGCTATGGGGACTGAACTGGTAAACACACAATCTCATGAGTCCCATGTCACAAATTCTGGGTCTCACAAGAAGCTTACCTGTACAAAAATGTGGAGTGCAAAAACAAAGGTGTGATCAAAATCGGAACTTGAGTACTACAAGCGCAACACAACTCAGCTTTTTTGATTATCCCATAAAAAGGTGGTACATTTCGAACCCAGAGATGATTTCCCCAACAGACACAATCCCTAAAATCCTTCTCTGGAATCTGAATCTGCCATGATCAACCCGGCTTAACCACCAACAAGGCCGAAGCTTATTACGCTATATTGTAGAGAAGTTCTGCAAGTTTCCGAAGCTTGATGAATGCACTAAACTATATTTCCACCTAACAAAACTACAAGTAGAAGAGATGATGATTTATGGGATGAAGAACGAGATGAAGATATTAACTTTATGCTAAAACAGAATGGTTGGCATTAATATGCTCACTTGCTAATGTACATTTCGCATGAGATTCACTGTACATATAACCGTTGGATGTATGACATGCCTTCAATGGAATGAAAATCATGCCTTCAACCATATGGACCCTGACCTGCAAAACCAATCATATATGTTTATGAATCAGAATTGCTGATTGTATTTTTAATCATCCAAGTCTATAATTCAGAACAATAATGAATAATGGCTCATAGCTTCATCCTACACCCAGATAATTGGTACAAAATTCTGCCATCAAGTTAAAGCTATATACAGAACTTAAAGAGTAACAATATTTTCGAAGTAAAAGGAACGAAGTAGGCTCAACATGACAGAAGAGAAAACATTATACTAAACCCACCCAGCATTTATACCATCTATGGAGATGCACATATGACATGACTAGGCATTTATCAGCTACAATTTTTACAAATTCCATCCAGTCATGACTGACAAAAGTCACAAAACTACACATAACAACGAACAATTAAGCAATCACCCAGTCTTTTATTTTTTTTAATAAGTACTACTCCCTAAAAACTCATGTTTGTGCACATTGAGAAAATGTCCGTTTGCACATAAAATCAAAGGGGGAAAAAAATCAGAGAACATATCACAGCCACAAGTAACAACAATCATATGGAATAAAATGGTAGTCACGTAAGTAAAGATTTTCATGTGAGGTGGTAAATTATTTACATGCATGAAAATAAAACCTACATTATTTGAGATCATAACAAACTTGAACTCAGGAGCCCGATAGGTTGCTCTTGTGCAAAACCTTCATCGTCAAATTCTTCGTTTGTGGAATTCTCTTGACATATCAATCCATTCCCTTGCAATGGATTAGAGTCTAGTGGCTCCCAAGAAGCAGGTTGACTGTGATCCTCATTTCCTTGCTCAGAACCAAAGCTGGTCTCATTTTCATCCATATTTTGTGCAATTACATGATCAACCATCTCCATTCTTTTGTCTTCATCAGCAGGTGGCTCAACATTGAGATCAGAGCCCAAATCAAATCCAGACTGATCTTCAGTCCCAGGAAAAGCTACTGTCACGGCTCCTTGATCAGACTGCTCAGCAGTATCTTTTTTCTGCCTCTTCCATTTCTTTGTTGATGAGGTGCCATCATCCTCAAAATCTTCTTCTTCTCTCTCTCTGTGTAAATAAACCCACAATTTTCTTTCTCCATCAAACTGTACACATGGATCACGCTCATAATGCAAACGGTCCAATGCCCCGCTCACAACTTGATTAACTTGTGCATCAGACACATCTTCAACTATATACTGCGAGTCCCTTATCAGAGTACAAACATCTGCACGGGTGCCAATGCTTCCAGGCAACCTAGCAGCAGCATCTCTCACAAGGCAGAGAATTGTGACATGAGGTGGTCGATCACGTTTCAGCATAAAGTGATCTCGAGCTTTGGAAGTTGGCTTACCACCACACCTTCTCAAGGGAGCGACTATAGACTTCTTACCATCAGCAGCTGTATAAGAGAAAGCCCTGTCAGGAATAGAATATCTTAGAAGCTCCTCCTTCCGGAAATAAGATCTAACTTCCTCCGAACTCAAGCTAATTGTATTCAGACTTTTCTGAGCTCTTAGATCTCTGAATCTCTCCTTTTCATCCAAACCGGTCTGCATCAATTCCAATGGGGGTGCAGGAAGACTTCCTATTTGTTGAAGAGTCTCTTGACCATTTTTCAGCCAATTAGCAAAAGAATCAACCAGCTTGACAAGCATCTTGTGAGGGAGACCCCATGCTTCAGGGGATGTTACATCCTCAACAGTCTCAAGATCATTTGGGCTATGAGACACAGGCCCAATCCAACTCCAGCTCTTATCGGGCTTTTCATAAGCAACCAGGGGCTTCCAACCTTTAGCACCCAAAGGTGCTGTTCTTGATCCGAAAATTTTCAGGACTCCTCTAATCAAATCCTGAAGTGGTTCCTGTGTCTCCAGTATAGCAGGATCTCTGGGATTTGATTTGACACGATCAACGATCTCCTGAACAGTAAGTGAAGGTGCACTCGTTTGAGAAGTCTGATCGGCATTACCGACAGCTACATTATCACAAGAATGGGCTCCATTCACACGACCATCCTGCAACACATTCTGCTCTTCTCCGGATTTGCGTATCCCCGGTGAATCATCTGGAAGAGGAGTTATCATTGCCATCCGAACTGCTGAGAGGAGATGCATAATTGAGAAAGAGAAGCCAGTATGAACAGTAGGTGTAATCAAAGTGAAGGTTTTTTTCTGTGGTTTAGGTTCCAGCTCCACTTCTGCCTCCAATGCTTCTAAATCTAAAGTAACCATGTCAGCCTCCACTCTCCGTTTTCCCTTTTTCTTTGCAGGAGGAGAGTCATCAGTTTGCAGCTGTGAGATAGGCAGCTGCTTATGATCCTCATGTCTCCCATTGCTGTCGGCCATATAATCCTTCCCTTTCCTCTTCTTTGGCAGCAAATTGCAGCCAAGCAAGGGTGCTCCGGATTTTTCCTGATGATCATATGCTCCAAGGCCATGGTTTTTCTTACCCCGCCTGCTGCTATCAACTGCTTGAATTTTTCTTTCAATGGAATCATCCCCATCCTCGACAAAATAATCATCTCCATAATCAGGCTGTAACATCAGATGATCATAAGCAACATCAACTTTCTGCCGCTTCTCAGTTCGGAAGGCTTTAACTGATGACATGAGCAATCTATCACCTTGCTCTCCTCGGAGTTGACTATTCCTGTTTAACACTGCTAACCTGTCATCATCCGGAAACATCCCCAATGCAGAGTGTGGTCCATCCCCTATAAATCTATATCCAGAATTATACAACGGATTGCTCTCATGCATTTTATTTTTATGTTTTGCTTTTGAAAAGTAGTCTTCTCCAGAGGCAGTCACATTTTCACCAAATCTACCCATTTTTCTGGACAAGTAAGCAATTTCATCAAGAGCCTGTTCCGCCTCCCGTGTATTATTCTTAAAAGACTTAATCTTTTTAGAGTCTTGACCAAAGTTCACAAAATATGGGTTAGGGTGTTGCAACTTTCCCCGAGCTAGAAGATTGCCATCCTCCTCCTCATCACCATCAAATTGCTCTGACGAGTCGGATTCCGTATCATCATTTTGTCCATAAATTCCACCACCTTTCGAGACAGATGGAAGAGGCACTCCATTTTGTACGTAGCTTCCTTTAATGGTCTCATATGATGGCTTCATTTTGTAGTCTGAAATCAATGATCTATCACCAGTCAGTGGCAAAGAATCTTTGTACGAGTTAGAAATAAGATAAGAGGACTCCCTCCCGGACTTCCACTTTTTGCTTCTAACATTCAAGTCATTAGGTGTAAACAATGGATCCATAGACGAAATCTCTCCCTGAAATTTATCCTGCCAGAGCAGTGCAGAATGATCCAACAAATCACGCTGACTCCCTTTGGATAGGAGATGTGAAGCTTGGCCTTTCAGAGACTTTGCTTGCTTTCCAGCAGCAAACTCTTGTGTATTTCCAGGAAATTTATAAATTCTTTTGTTGGGTGCCTTTGCATCAGAAGATTTTACACCCAACAACTGATTTGCGTTCTTTTTCCTACCATAGGCTTGAGAATCATTCTTGAAAGATGGAGGTACATGCATGAAACTGTCCATACCGATCTCCTCGTTCCTCAGAATATCATAATTTTTACTTCCTTTGAAGATTCCAGCTTTACTGATTCTGCTGCCACGTGCAGAACTCCGATCCTGCTGCAGACCAGTTACAAATACTGGCTGTTCATCATCCTCATCATCCAACTGCACTGGATCCCTGGACCCAAATGTCTCCCGTAAATCATACTTTGGGCGATGAGTAGTACCTGCTGAACCACGGTAATCATAATTTACATCCAGATCAAGGCAGCCATGGGGAAAACGTCCCACAATCTGTTTGTCCAGAGGCACTTTTGAGGCCCCAGTCTTCAGTATCCCTTTCCGGTTTTGTTTTCCACGTTCCAAACCTCCCGACTGACCTCGTTGAGAGTAATCCACATTGGAATCAACTCCATAGCCAGGAACCCCCATTTTTGAAACAATTTTCTTCTCCCTGACCTTTCTCTTATGAAGAGCATCGTCAAATTCCTCCCCTTCGGAAGACTCCAGATGTGTATCTTCCATCTTCTCAGACATTAAATTCTTCTGACTTCTCTTTATATTCAACACACGAAGCCGCTCCTCTATACTGTATCCTCTACAGTTGCGCCAAGTGTCCCTTATATGGCAGACAGTATTAACGAGATTATTCTGATGCTTCCTCAAAAGATGATAATGCTGCCGCTGCTGAAAATATTTCAAACCTTCTCGATAAAGTGCAACTCTAGGCTCACACAAACCACCCTTCAACATTTCAAACAGCTTCTTGACAGGGCTTCCAAAATGGAAATCACTGCCATCAAAGAGCTCTTTCAGGGTATGAACAAAGGTCTGCTGATCCATATCAGGCAGGTATTTAGTGAGACTAAACCTCTCCTCCTCACTCAAGCACTCATTCCACACATCAGTTGACAATATATCTTCCAAACCAGGTAGATCATACAACTCGAATGGAACACTGCAAGTGGAATTGCCAACCTGACAAAACTCTGCCCGAGTTTCCCCTAACTCCAACAAATCAAAATCATCAGACCCTGCTCCTGAATCCGCATCATCGAACTCATCATCATCCTCGTCGTCCGAATCTACAGCTGAGCCCCGTCGTTGTAGCTCCTCGTCATCACTGGACATAGTGTCCCTGCTTCCCGGTGAAAACTCCGAGTCAAACCTCGCAGTCTTGTAGTTATTCTTCTCAATCGCCATGAACGACAAACTAATCACAACACCCCTTGAAATTCAAATGCCTCCAGCCCAGACAGAACAGAGCGGGAACATTGCAAACCCTAACGAAGACACATGGAAAGCAAAAGAATTCCTCAAAACCCAAAACTACCCAGTTCGAAGGACCAACAATAAACCACAGAGAACAACTCGAACTCCGCCCAAAACCACAATTTACAAGAATCCGAATTGAAAAGCATCGAGAAACAAATCTAGAATTCACCTGAAGGAGCAAACAAAGGAACCGCAATCTCCAGATACCCGCCGCTGCTGGCAATGCTGAGAATCCCCCGGGAATCGAAAATCAATATGAGAACACGAACGAGAAACCCTAGGGAGGAGGCGGGCGGTTAAATAGTGAGATGAAAAACGTGGAGATACAAGAGAGGAAGACGAAGGTGAAGAAGACGGTGGTGACGTGGAAGGAGGAGAGGCGTCTGATTGGTTTGGGCAGCGAAGAAAAAGACGAAAAAGGGCAGAAACGAAAGCAAGCACAGAGATAGAAAGAGAAAGAAAGGAGAAGAAGGAAGTGTTGAAAGAGAGGAGATGATGACTAGGTGACTCACTGAGTCGGAGGGAGCGAGTCGGAGGGAGCAGACGGAGAAGGGAAAGAGAGAGAGTCACAGACATGATGATGATCTTGGCGAGTTTCTGACCGTTGGATCTTTAGGACCTGAAGCCTCAGGCTCTGCCCATCTCGTCCGACGCCGTTCGCTTCATTTTAAAACTGATCAGAAATTTCTGAAAATCCAATAAATTATCAATGGTTTTTTTAATAAATAAATAAATAAATGTAGAGTTAAAAACTTTATAGGAACAAGTTTAATTTGTACATTCCTCTTTTAAATAAAAAATATTTAAATAGTAATTTTTTAGTAATGCCTTTTATGCTTATGTTACATTCCTCTTTTAAATACGGTTTCATGCTTACACTCTCTTATTTTTATAACACACATACATACATGCACTTTTTTCTCTGCTCTTTTACATATTCGGTTTTCATTTTTGTCATTACTTAATTCTATTTTTTCAATCTTCTTACATTTTTACTCTCACCATAACCTTTATGTCACTTAAGGATGAATTATGATGATAATTAAATTTTATTCCGTGCTGACATCGATCCCCATCTTAAATCAGAAGGACTCCATGATTATTATTTTTCTAAAGTGGGTAGCCCATGAATTAGTAAGGCTGCAAAAGGCTTTGGACCTTCGGTCCATTTTGATAAATGTGTTAAATGGGCCGAGGTGAGCCCAATCAACCAACTCTTTTGGTTAGCCCATAACTTGGTAAGGTTTGCAGAAAAGAAATGGAGGACTTCTGAAGTTGATGTTGATTAGGCTTTTGAAGTTGACCTCCTATTTTTCATCTTTTCTTTCCTACTTTTCATAGGGTTATCTTAACTAAGCTGATAGGTAGTAAGAGAATAATATTCGCTCTAGCTCCACAGTTTATTCAATTTATGGATTTTGTACAATTCGGGCATGAGTATCTGCTTCTTAATTGCACTTATTCTATAATTTTATTCAATATATTAAGAGACATTTTAATATTTTATATATACTATAAAATATTAAAATGTCTCTTAATATATTGAATAAAAATAACAACTTTTATTGGGAAAATTCGCCAAACAGGATTTATAAATTTTAATAATCTTAGAAATCTTATCTTGGTTTGAACATATTCCACATAATTTGACTTTTGCTGAAAGAAATGTATTTTCAAATTTAATATAAGAGAAAGTTGGGATTGAGTAACAATATATGATATTTGTTAGTTAATATGCACAGACAGATTAGTTTGAATATTTATAAATAAAACCCGAAACCGACTCAGATTTTAACAGTTCAGTTAGCTTACAAACTTTTTGTGTTCAATTTACAGAGTTCAGCTCAGTTTTGCGGTTTTTTTTTTGAACTGCGAAGAAACATATCATTAACAAAAAAGGTGGGCGTCGTCCCCATGAGATAGGGGGACAGACGCAACAACAGAGGCATACAAGAAAAACTCCTACAAAAGGCCCATATCAAGGGACAAAAAGGCATAAAACCCACTCCGTCCAATTTGGAACCTTCCCCTTTAAATACCTACAGGACAGCCACATATGGGAAAAAATCTGAACATCCGAGATAATCATGGAGGAGTGAAACCTACAAATCTATCAAAGTTGGAGCCCTATTGCTGCAGCTAGCGATTAACTTTATTCTCAAAGCTTTTATATCCAGCATTTCTTATACAAGTAGTGGCCAGAACTGTTTGATGGAGCAATTTACCCACCACCCTTTTTATAAACCATTTGCCTAGCTAGACTGTTAGACAATACAATCTCGAGCGTATGTTTCATAATCTTCTACTATGTTGTGTTAATTAACAAAATTTTCAAAAAAAAATTTCACTTTTTTCATTTCTAACACACAAAACATTTTTAAACCTATCCCTATATATCAATTCTATATCAAATCACATTTTCCTCTAATTTCCATGCTCACATACATCTCATCCATCAATCAAAACCATGGTTGTAAGAATCGGATCATACCGGCCAATTCAACCGATTGGACCGTGAGCCAGTTCTGGTTGACCAATGGACGATGTAAGAATCGTAAAAAATCACAAAAATCATATAAACCGTTCGAACTGATTGAACCTTAAACTAGTGAATTTATTAATTTTGGGGTAAATTTGAATTTTTTTAACAAAACTAAAGGAGCAATTTGATATTCAACTAAGAGAATTGAAAAAAAAACGAGAACGAAGTTGATATTCAACTAAATGAGCAATTCTATATTAAAAAAGTAATCATTAATCTTTTATTTATTATACAAACTAAGCATTAAACTCTCCTAACTATACAAATTAGCATTTACATTTTTAATATTTATTACTTGCACTCCTTCAATCTTTGATATAAACAATAAAATCTCCCAACCATGTGTAGAAATATTCATTATTATGTTATATATATGATTTTTTTATAATAACTTTAAAAGATGAATATTTCTACTATTATATTTTATGAAAATACGGTCCAACTACAGATTTAAATGGTTGGATCAGTTATACCTTACCAGTAAGCGAACGGTTCGATGTTCGATCCGGTTTTTCAAACAATGATCAAAACACACATTCCCAAATTTGTCAAACTATTTATTTTTCTCACATCAAATGAACATAGCCATAGTAAAATACTCTTGAGTTTTAGTTCGAGGTGCATGATATGGGAAGAAATCTTAATGAGGATAAATTCTAACCTATTACTATATGAAACTAACAAATTATAGTGATGGGTACATTAAATATTCAGTCTAGAATGGAAGTAGGTCATGAATTCATTTATGGGATCGTTGGTGGAGTTTACTCTAAAATCTTGATTAGTATTGTTTCATTAATATATATCCAATGAGCATCTTAGTATGATTTGAACATGACCTCTGTTTCATATATAGGAATTAAAAACATTGAGTAAAAATGAATTTGCTATCCAAATAATAAACGGGGAAACGGTTGGATTATTATGTTTTTTTTAAAATGATAATTAGGATTATTTTGGTTTTTTATTTTGGTTAGTATCGGTATCAAAGATTAATGAAGAAGATTTGATTAATGTGAAAGTTTTGAAACTGTTGGGATTAGAATTGTTCAAATGTAAAACATTGAGTTGTTTAATAGAAATTAGTTGAGGGGTAAAATCGATATTTCACCATTGTTGTCCATTTAAACGGAGAAAATAGAATGAAATGACTAAAATAAGGCACGATTTCTAGATTTAAAACCCAAATAAGTCAAAAACTTAAAATGGGAATTAAAAACATTGAGTAAAAATGAATTTGCTATCCAAATAATAAACGGGAAACGGTTGGATTATTATGTTTTTTTAAAATGATAATTAGGATTATTTTGGTTTTTTATTTTGGTTAGTATCGGTATCAAAGATTAATGAAGAAGATTTGATTAATGTGAAAGTTTTGAAACTGTTGGGATTAGAATTGTTCAAATGTAAAACATTGAGTTGTTTAATAGAAATTAGTTGAGGGGTAAAATCGATATTTCACCATTGTTGTCCATTTAAACGGAGAAAATAGAATGAAATGACTCAAATAAGGCACGATTTCTAGATTTAAAACCCAAATAAGTCAAAAACTTAAAATGGAACCGAACTATGTCAAAAATATAAAACATAAGACCGCCGATGAATTTTAATCAAAAAAGAAATTAGCTCCCCTCTCTAAAATTTTTGGGATCAATAAGATTTGATGTTAATCTTGCCTGTTAATTAAGCGGAACAAGCTTAATTAGTTTATGAGAAACAATAAGTTACACCCTTTCATAGATCTCTCTGGATACCCGCTCCGGTGATTAAATTTGTAGATTGGCAAATCAACTAAGGATGTTAATTAAAAAATATATAATGAGAGGGAGACATGAATATAGCAAATGGAAGTTAGCAGTGGCGGATGAGCAGCATCACTTTTGATATAAAAAAAAATTATGAATACTATGTAGAAATCATATTTTAACTTATCAAAAAAATTATTTATTATTATGTGAATATTTTTATTTTTTTTCCTTCACCTAATTTTGAAACACTAATCCATCATTGAAATTTGAAAGCTTGGCAGAAGCCTTGAAGATAGATTTGAGCCAAGGATCCATAAGAAAGTGTGCATGAGATGAGAAAGTGATTCCCATGGACCTACCTACACACAGAACCGTCCCTCACTCAAAGGCATCACATGAGTATTTCGTCTCTTAATTTTAATTCAACGTGCTTATGATTGCGTGATATTCCCTCTCGTCCATGATGATCTTGCTCATTTTGTCAAACATGGAAACCTTCCCAACTTGGTGCATGCATGGTGGTACTGCATCTTTGTCATGACCCCAACGGGGCAGTCCTCTTATTTTCGGGGTCCGAAACGAAAATAAAATTGAGACCTTCCTATAAAATAATATTTAAATAATTTATATCATAATATAGTAATAAAACTTTAATATTAATAAACTCTTTTTAAATCGATAACATACAAAACCATTTAAAACTGCCCTTTTTCTTGTGACATAAGTTGATCAAGATAGGATTTGATCAACTTTAACTTCAAAAGCCATTCTCTCAATAGTTGATCATGCAATTTGATCAACTTTAACTTCAAAAGTATGGTTAACAAAAGTTTGTAAGCAATTCAAGCATTTGGATAGCAACCGTCCATTTGCTTCAAATAGTTCATCACATCAACTGCTTTTCGTACTTCAGTTGGTATAAACTCTTTCAAATACCTCAACTCCTCAAATAATTCACCCCCGATAATGTCAGATTCATTACCATCCTTGAACAGCTTTTCAAGATTCATACAAAAGTTCATTAATGTTTCATCATCTGTAGACTTCAACTTCTCGAACTTGAATAAAAGCTCAAAATCTTCTTCATATTTCATAAATTGTTCAAATCTACTCTGGAGTGAAGAAAGTGCTTAATCAATAATATAATAAAAGTAACCCACCTTAAATGATTCAATAACAGCTCGTGTCTCCTCTTCATTGTTAGTCGCTTTCGTCAAAATGCTTTTTCTTCTTAATTCGTCTCTTTTCACGAAATTCAGCTGCTAGAATCATCACCATTTTTTCCCAAGTAAGCTGTAAACACGAAGAAAGCAGTTTTGGGGCACACTTCTAGGTGCCAAGATCCCTTATATATATAGAACAAGTCCTAACATGAATTGAACTAGGAATCCTACTTAAGATAGGACTACGACATTACATATGAAAGAAAGAAAGACTAACTAACAGATGTCCTACTAGTTGCAGAAATATAAAACTAACAAGGATTCTTATTGACTAAAGGTTGATGGCTCAATACGCTTCAAACTTACTCAACAAGCTAACTCCATCAACAGAGACACCCTTACATTGCCTCCCCTTAAACTAACTTCATCTTGTAGTTTAATTCTGAAACCGACCTGACTCCAAGAAGCTCTCTCAACTTCACAAATGCATCCAACTTGAGAGGTTTGGTTAACAAGTCTACCACCTGATCTTGGCTATTGCAATGGACCAAAGCAATTCGACCTTCTCTTGTAAGGTCTCTAAGAAAGTGATACCTTACATCGATATGCTTGCTACGTCCATACAATATTGGATTCTTTGAAAGCTTGACGGTTGAACTATTATCACAATAAACAGTGATGCATCCTTCATCTTTACTGCCTAACTCATTCATGATCCTCCTTATCCACAGTGCATGACAAACACATATTGCTGCTGCAATGAACTCGGCTTCAGTAGTAGAGAGAGTCACAATTGGCTGTTTTTTTTAGCTCCATGCCACTGCTCCAAAATTTAACATAAAAACACAACCACTAGTGTTTTTTCTATCTTCTATATCCCCTGCATAGTCACTGTCTGTATATACTTGCATCTCCTCCTTTTCTCCTTTCTCACAGTGTATACCATAATCAATTATTCCTTTCAAGTACCTCATTACCCTCTTAGCTAACTGCAGATGCATTTCAGTAGGTCTGGCCATAAACCTGCTCAACAAACAGGTAACAACGGTCATATCAGGTATGGTCATGGTAAGGTACATCAAACTCCCCACTAGCTGCTTATAAAATCTTTCATCAATCATCTTTCCCGCAGCATCCTTGTGTATTTTACACCCTGGAACAATAGGGTTTTTCACTTCATTGCATTCCACCATTCCAAATCGATTCAGAACCTCCCATGCATACTTCCATTGGCAAATTGTGATGCCTTTTCCATGCTGCATAACTTCAATGCCTAGGAAGTAATGCATTCTTCCAAGATCTGACATTACAAATTCCTGTTTCATGGAATGTTTGAAATCCTTCAAAAGTCCTGCATCATTCCAAGTACAAATCAAGTCATCCACATACACACTTACTATAATCAAACCTCATTCATTATTCCTTTTAGTGAACAATGTTTGTTCACTTTCACATCTGTTGAAACCTTCTCGGATGAAATAGGTTTCTAGTCTGCTAAACCAGACCCTTGGTGCTTGCATAAGTCCATATAAGGCCTTGTGAAGCTTGTATACCAACTGCTCCTGCCCTTTCTTCTTATATCCTTCCGGTTGTGCCACATATACCTCTTCAGATAACTCCCCATACAGAAAGGCGAATTTGACATCAAGATGACAGATGATCCACCCCCTATGTGCTGCTATTGCAATCACCATTCTTATAGTATCCAGTCTTGCAACTAGTGCATATGCTTCATTGTAATCAACTCCTGCCTTCTGAGAATATCCTTTTGCTACTAGCCTAGCCTTGTATTTGTCAACTTCTCCATGTTCATTGTATTTGGTTTTGTAAACCCACTTCACACCAATAATTGTAGCTCCAGGTGGTGGTGAAGTTAAAGAACAAGTTTTGTTTTTCTCTATTGAATTGATCTCAACATCCATGGCTTCATTCCACTCATTATGTTTGGCAGCTTCCTCATAATAAATTGGATCCATGTTTGTCACCACTCTTGCAGTGGTTATTAAGGCCATAAAACTTTCTTCCTGATCTAACTCTTCTCCACTGACAAAGTCATTCATCCAAGTTGGCTGTCTTTTTGCTCTTTTGCCTCTATTCTCCTCTTGTTCTTCAATTTGTGGCTCTCTTCCTCTATTCTCCTCATGTTCTTCAATTTCCCCTTGTTTTTCCACTTCTTGCTCCTCCCCTCCAACTTCTTGTTCATTACCCAAGGTTTCTTTATCATTGTTACAATCTGAATCCATCAGGGGTTGAGACTGTTCAGAGACATTCCAACTCCAAGTCTTGTCTTCTTCAAAAACAACATCTTGACTGATGATAATTTTCCCTTTTACTGGATCAAACAATCTATAGCCCTTGGATTCATCACAAACCCCAACAAATACACATGTCCAACTCCCTATGTCCCAAAAGTATATCTTATTTAGGTTATGATGTTGAGAATGAGAATGTTGAAGTTGGTGATTTAAGAGTTGATGATGAAGGCGATATAGGTAAGCATATAATCTGATTGAAACGTCTGGCATCTTTTGAAATGTCGTCTGAAAATTAATTCATTATGTCTGATATACATTTACACATGTATATTTACCAATTAGTATTTTTTTACATGCATTTGCAAGTTGTCTGATAATGTTGTCGGATTTGTCTGATAGATATATTAATCATATTCATTAGATCTCATTGAAACGTCTGACGTCATTTAAAATGATCTCTAAAATTTAATTCATTATGTATGCTATGTTACATATGTACATTTTGAAAATATTATTTGTTCACATGCATATATTTGCAAGTTGTCTTATATTGGTATCGGGTGTTCGTCTGATTTTTAATGTTTGTTGTCCGATATGTTAAATCATGTCTTAGCAACATACACTAAACTCAGACAAATCGTTGATATCCTCAGACAATATTGAAGCATGTTATCAGACAAGAATGCAAAATTATCATACATTCATATAATGAAACGATCAGACAATCGTACATTCAAAATTAGACATTTGAAGAACCAAGAAAACGTCTGATCAAATAGAACCTAATCCTTAAAACAATGTGACCATCTAAATGAGAGAGGAAAATTAGTGAGATGATTCCTTGTGTTGTGTTTGGGATGAATTGGATTAATGCGTTAATCGAGTTTCACATGGTATAGAAAACTATTAGGGCATTTGATTTGCTTGATTATAGAGATTTTGAAAATAAAAAATCTTCAATATTATTTGTCTGACGGAAACCACTAACGGGATCCGGTTAGGCAAAGTTTGTCTCGGCACATATATTACAATCCCCTACTTTTCCACTCATTTTTACTAATTACGCCAAAATCATTAACTAATGATTGTATTAATGGATAATTACAAAAACAGGCTTATGTAAAAGTAACAACTCTCCATCTTTGACAACTCGACTAAGTTGGTCCTCGTGATAAGCCCATTTCTTAATATAAGCAACCATTGATATATCATTATTGGCGCGATAGAGGTTTCTGCGGCCTTAGCCGTGGTGGCGCATTAATTTTTTTTTTATCGGTTTTCGGTTCTCTTTTTCATCCGCCTCCTTCACATTTTTCTTCATTCTTCCATCTTCATCTTCATTCTTCCATCTTCATTCTTCTTCTTCATTCTTCCATCTTCATCTTCCCCTTCATCATCATCTTCATTCTTCTTCATCCTTCTTCTTCTTCTTCTTCTTCTTCTTCTTCTTCTTCTTCTTCTTCTTATAATTCTTCTGTTTCTTCTTCCTTTTCTTCTAGTTCTTCTTCTTCTTCTTCTTCTTCTTCTTCTTCTGTTTCTTCTTCTTCTTCATCTTCGAATTCTTCCTCTTCTTCTTCTTCTTCTTCTTCTTCTTCTTCTTCTTCTTCTTCTTCTTCTTCTTCTTCTTCTTCTTCTTCTTCTTCTTCTTCTTCTTCTTCTTCTTCTTCTTCTTCTTCTTCTTCTTCTTCTTCTTCTTCTTCTTCTTCTTCTTCTTCGTCTTCCTCTTCTTCATTTTCTGGGTTTCGGACGAATCCGGATGAACATTCATCCGGATTCGTCCATTTTTTTTAATTATTCAAACCACTAACGGGATCCGGTTAGGCAAAGTTTGTCTCGGCACATATATTACAATCCCCTACTTTTCCACTCATTTTTACTAATTACGCCAAAATCATTAACTAATGATTGTATTAATGGATAATTACAAAAACAGGATTATGTAATAGTAACAACTCTCCATCTTTGACAACTCGACTAAGTTGGTCCTCGTGACTGATTTTCTTAATATATAGTTCCATTGATATATATCATTATTGGATGGAACTAGCTAGATTGGATTCTCGGTTGCATTGTGATGGCGTTGAAATTAGTTTGCAGATCGATCGAGTTCTTGGAGCTAGGTCTTCAGTACTCAACATGAGAGCACTTGAAGTTGATAAAGTCAACTGTTATAACTAGTCCAATACTTCTTCCTTCTATAAAAAAATTGTGCACATTTTATTTTTGAGCTATGTCAGAAAAATTAATCATGTTTTTTAAAAAGAAATTTCTCACTTTCAAAATTATTAAATTATATATATTTTATTTTTACATAATTTTTTGTGCACTTTCAACTCAACGGTCATCATGTACAAAAAAAATCTTAATATTACATTAGGGTGCTTCAAAGTTGGGTTTTTTAAAGTGAAAAATATCTATGATTCATCTTCATTTTTCATGGATGAATTTGTATTTTTTTTCGGGCCTCGGCTGAAAATCACCGTGACTTTTTTGAGTGGCCCCCCATCCACAAGCACTTCCCAGTTCCCACCCCAACTTGGCCATTTGTCAGCACCATGCCTATTTGCTTGTCTCTCATCTGTATCTTTTTTCAGTCACCAATTTTCTTTAATTTGACAAGTTATAGATTTAATTTTAATTTTTCACAATGAATTGGGCAGAGAGTTATCGATTGTTTTTCCCTCTGCCCTTTAACTTTGAACCCCCTATTGATTTGCGCATACATGAATTCCATCTCTTTGGATGGAGGAAGTAATTAGTTGGAAGTGGTGCAAATGGTCATAACTAGCCAGAGTACTAGCTAGCTAGGTAGCTGGTTCTTAAAAGAAGAAGTCAATTCAATCAATTTATCAACTCAACATCTTATCTTTTCCATCAAAAGAGTACTCCACCATATATATTTCCAATAAGTGCATGGTGGGGCATATGAAAATGCAATGCAAGCAAATCACATACCCCCTTTCTCAAAAAAAGATAGGCACTAACAGTAATCAATGAGGTTCTTTCTGTTTGTGGCTACATCTTGATGTTTGAATTTGAGTTTCTCTTATTGTTAGATTTACTTTGTTTATGAGATTTGAATAATTCTCCTCTTTGAGATGATATTTGCATTAAACCACATTTCTCTTATAAAATCTTGTATATATTAATGCCCTTAAAATAAAAGAGGTAATTAATGCAGATGTTACATGAGAAAATAATTAGTTGATGGTTCTCATTCAACTGATCATAATGTAGTGGGCCTTGTGTATCTGTGTCACATTTAATTGTGGAGATTTGGGGATTGTTAGTTACAACCCATGAAACTATTTGTTGGATTTTTGGGAGTCTGGGTAAGATCAATGATGGTTTTGAAGAAGTAGTATTAGGAGTAGAAGATGCTAGCTTCAAAGACTAATCTTTGTAGTACTAGAGCTGCTTGTCAATTGATTGCACTAGCTAGAATGTCTTTCCATAACCACAAAACATCATCAATCAAATCAAGTGGAGAGCTTCTTTGCCATCAACTAATTAATTGTTTGGGATAAGACACGAGCAAGCAATCCGAGTAGTAGTACTATTTTGGACAACGCAAAAAACATGGAGGACTTGTATCACTTCAGGGTTTAAGAAGTAATTTCATTTTGGATGGGAATATGGAGGGAAATATTGTCTTCATTGAGGGCCAGTTCAGCGACATAATTTCTCCAAAAAAAAATCCAACTTTCATAATTTCAATATATTTAAACATCTTAAATCCATAATTTTTTATAAAATAATATTTTTATCAAATTTTCTACTCATATACATTTCATTCATTAATCAAAACACACGTTCTTAAATTTCTCAATTTTTTTCTAACTTTGCTAAACTGAGCCTTAGTGGTTTAGAACAAAGTAATCAAGGGTGTGTTCAGTTGGAGACTTAGGTTCAGTTCAGCTGAAGTGAAAAAAATGAAAAATTTGGGGAGATGTGTTTTGATTGATGGATAAGATAATGTAAGTAGAAAAAATTGAGAAAAATGTGATTTGATAGATAATTGATAAATTTATGGTTGTTTTATGTATTGAGATTGGAAAAGTTGGAAATTATTTTTGAAAAATCGGTGAACTAATTAGCCTTAGGGCTCATTTCAACAACATTTTTTCCTAATTTTTTTCCAACTTTCTCAATACCAATACATATAACAACCTTAAATCCATCAATTCTTTATAAAATAACATTTTTCTTAAATTTCTCTACTCACATATATCTTATCCATCAATTAAAACACACAATCCCAAAATTAATTCCCACCCTTCGACGAACTGAGCCTAGAAAAAAAATTCCTAGAAAATTTTCAAATTCAAACACAATATTGGATGACTTATAATTGATTGTTATAAAAATGGGTTTAAAAGTTACTTAATTTACAGTAATGCCACTTAAATGAGAGATGTATAGTACATTAAGGTGACGTGTAAAATTTATTTTCCATAAATTAATTTACTGAAGTTATTTGCCACTTAAACTAAAAATTATTTTCCAGAAATTAATTTACTGAATGCGCAGCCCAAATTTAAATGTTGTGGGAGTTGGGAGCCTTCGGGCAAAAAATTGGACATTACTCAGAAAATGATGGTGGGAATTTAAAATACTTCATCCGTTCGCATAAAAATTGTCTCATTCAACTTTGTTGTTTTAATATTTGACTCAAATTTAATAAATATAAACAATGTAAAGAATTAAGAAAAAAATTATTTAGAACTTTAGATTACAAATTTTAATAAACATGTTAATTATTTAATTTTCGATGTCTCAACATTCATAAAAAAGATCATATTAAATAGTGTGAAACTATCAAAACAAATGAGATAATCTTTTACGACGGGTGGGAATATAAAAAAATGGTCTTTTCGGGTTAGGGTTATCTCACAAATCCACGAGGAGGATTGTGAGGAAGGTAAGGTTGGTGCTTGTGGTGGAGGGGTCCAATAAATGTAGTGAAGATGGAAATGGAGCTCAATTGGATTTTGAGCGTGAGCCAAGAAGGCGGCTTCAAGTTGAGGAGTTTAGGGAGCTAATACATCTAATACATCTTACTTCGGGTTTAAGAGATTGCTAATGTTTGATTCTAAGTGTTGATGGTTGTTTCATGGTTTCATTTTTTCTAAGGCTCCGTTCAGCTGCAAGAATTGGGAAATTTTTCCGCCACTATTTCAATTTTCAATACACAAAACAACCTTAAATTCATAAATTTATCATAAATTATCTATAAAATAATATTTTCTTCAAATTTCCATACTCACATACATCTCATCCATCAATAAAAAACACATACCGAAATTTCCCATTTTTCCCCCAATTCAAATGAACACACCCTTAATACATGAGGGTAGAGGATTTGTGATGGTGAAAGTTTAAACTTAAGACCTCAATTGCAGAAATTTAACCACTGAACTGAAGTAAAAGCTTAGGATATAGTCCCTCCGTCTGCCAATAATTGAACTGTTTGACTTTCATATTTGAAGATTCAGTATTTGACTCAAATTTTAACATAGTGAATATGGAAAAACAATTCACACATATATTTAGAAAAAGAATTTTGCAAATTATGATATGCATATAAATAGTTTAACTTAAAATGTTTAAAGATTCATGAAAAAATCATAGATTAAATACTCTGAATCAGTGAAAATAAATGATTCAATTATTGGTGGATAAAGGGAGTATGTTCTTTAATTGATGAACACTTGTAGTCTTGACTTATGTAAACCTCTTCCCTTGATACTTGTAAGTGCTTTTTTTTTGTAACAGTAAGACTCATTTTATTAAAGAATCATCCAAATAAAACAAGCCAAACAGGGACGTGAATAGCAACAAACAAAGGTGTAAGAGTACCTGAACCGAAAGCTTAAGCTGCTAGCTAAATATATGATAAAAGGAGAATAAATGAGTAATCTCGAATTGCTCCAATACTTTATAAAAAAAGGATTAAGAACACCACCAATGCCATGATGGATTAATAAATTGGCGATGCAAGTACCCAATACGCCTGACATGCTCTCCAAGAGAAAAATGGTGTTTGCGCATCATGACGCGCAGTGATTGGAAGAACAAGAAAAACACCTGCATCCAAATAGCATATATCAAGTAGCAAAGTTCTAAGGTAATAGCAAGAAACAAACAACTAATAGTTCCGAAATAAATAACTGCAAAAATTAAAAGTAGGATGTCTTTGTCATCCATTAGAGATAACAGACAAAACTTCATGGATAGCCCGAAGGTTGGGAGTCCCCCAACTCCAAAAAGTGCTTGTCCAACCCCTGCCACTTCTCCTGTCACCTTGATCATTTTCTTTGCACACCCGACAATTTGACGTCGGAGTTGCGCAAAGTTGGATACGAGCCATCCAACGTTGTGTTGGTCTGACTGAGAGCGACGTCCCCAAATCACCAACAGTCCACGTGAAAGCATAAGCAACCCTTGGGAGCCGATAACTACGCAGACAAAAGGGCATCGGCGCCATCCGATGACAAAATCGAATTGCAACAACAAAAAGAGAGCGCTGGAATCGGGTAAGAAGCGGCAACGGATCCAGGCGAGTGAGAACGACTGACTTCCAAATCCGGAGAGAAGGCTGAGCCGTCGCAGAGAGCCGACCCACTATGGCGGCAGTGTAAGTGCTATTTCATATACTCCATCCGTCCGACAAAAAATGACACATTTGATTTTTCATGCTTTAATGTTCAATGTTTGACCCGAAATTTAATATATAAATATATATAAGTATAGAAAGTGAAGAAAAAATCATAAAAAATATATTTGAAAAATTTATATTTCAAAATATGATATGCAAATGAATTATTTAACTTTAAATATCCAAATATTCATAAAAAATTATAGATTAAACACTGTGAAACAACCAAAACAAATGTTTCAACATTTGACAAACAGAGGGAGCGTGAAATTACAGAAGGTGATGCCCCTCCTTTCCTTAATTTTTTAATTTTTTATTTTAAGGAAAGCATGTGTGGAAATGTTATCCTGGAATGTCTGATTTTACATTTTCCCTCTAAATTAGAGGTTTAAGATACATAATAATATACAGATTAATTGAAGTATATAACATATTGATAATCTAACACAGTATATGGGAATGGAACGCAACGCACAAGTGAAACAGGACACAACAGAAATAAAAGGTCAACGCCCAACAAAATCAACATCCACATCACACCAACGGTTGTCGTCCTCGCACCAACACCATCAATCACTCAACTCACTCACTCCCCTCCCCCTTGGCTTCCCCTTAAGTACCCGACTCTCCCTTCCCTCTGCTTTCACACTTCACTCATTATAATTTTATTCCTTCGAATCATCTCAAAAGGAGAAAAAAAAAAATACTATATACATTTTGCATTAACAATAATCTTGTAATAACTCATTCTATTTAAGAGACCAAGAAAAGAGAAGAAAAAATGATAAATAAAGTGATGTATGGTCAGCACCACCCAGCGCTTCCAGTACTCTCCTTCTCCTCCGACTCTTGGTCTCCTGACGCTGCAATGCCGGCGGCGGCTTTCCCGTTCCCGGAGTTGTCGGAGGAGGTGGCCAGCTGCTATGACTCGGCAGCGAGTTGCATGCAGCCGCCGCTGCTTGATGCTCATCTTGGTTTGGGCATAGACCCGGATTATGGAGGACCCATGGAGATGGAGAGGGCCTTTACCCATGCCCATTTTGATTTGCACCAGGTTAATTTGCTTTGCTCTCCTCTCTCATTCTCATCCTCTAATTTAAAATTCTTTTTACTACTATTTTGTCACCAATCATACAATTGTCACTACTCACAATCACTTAGTAATTAGGTTGGTATTTCCAATTTTGGAATCTTTTAATATTTCCATTTGGTTGCTAGCAAGAGTTTACCTTGGGGTGTTTGCTCAATCTTCCACCATGGTCATTACATTTAGCCATACTTTTTGATACAGACAGATAGTATAGGTAATTTAATACTTGAGTATATTGTATCTTAAAAATGACCAAGTGACAAGACTTTTGTTGGAGAGTATAGTAATGCAAACAATTGATGAAAGTTAGGTTGGAATCTAAGTAATTATGGAGATCTGATTTGAACAGGGGATGAACATGCGACAAGTTCGAAGGTCAGAGAGTCCATTATCAAGTGAGAGCAACTTCATAATCGAATGTATGAGCAAGGCATGCCCTTACACCCCAGAGGAGAAGAAAGAAAGGATTGAGAGATATAGAAGTAAGAGAAGCTTAAGGAACTTCAACAAGAAGATCAAGGTTCTAATCTATCCACCTAGCCCTTGATGATTAATTAATTAACTTTATGTCGTATTATTATCGTCTTTTGTTTCCTTAACCAAGGTAAAATTTTCATCAGTACGAGTGTAGGAAAACCCTAGCGGACAGCAGACCGCGCATCAGGGGACGATTTGCGAAAAATGAAGAGAACGATCAGCTAGTGAATGAATGGAGCCTGCAGGTGAACGATCAGGAGGATGAAGAGAGCTGGGTCAATCTTCTTGATTCATTTTCATCAAACTACATCACTCCTTGATGATATGACCATTATGATCTCTAATTGTTTGGTCCATTATTCAGAGTCAATTTGAGAATAGTGTTAGAGGGTAGGAACGTTATCCAATGATAGCCTCTAACATTAGAGGTTTCAAAAAAATTCTCAATCTCTAACATTAATCTCAAATGTTTTTTGTTTAAACAAACCTAGAGTCATATTGTGATTACAATCCTTCAGAACATAAAATGCAATTGGAACGTTTATTATGTGATTACACATTTAGAACCCCCCCTAGAATTTAGAAGTCGTTAGAAAGATTTGAGTGATAGTTACCTGTCTTGTAGCTTCATAGGTTTGTAGGGTCATTTGTCAAAAAGTCCACTAGCTGGTCTGTCAGATGGTGCTCTTGTGATGTGCACTGTTTCTCATATCAACAACAAGATAAAAAGGCTTCTAGTATTTTGGCAAGGCAATGCTTCAAGGACTGTTCAGTGCATCTTGAATCATTTGAAATTGAAACCTTTCCCACAAAACATTATTAGTAGTACTATTTTAAAAGTCAGAAATGAAATACTGGCCATAGTGATCTGGAACTGGAAGCAGGTTAATCGCATGAAGTGAAATACAGCAGCTAACATGAAACTCTTGATGAAAATAAGCAAAATTCTATCCAAGAGTCATGAGATGAAACAAGCTAATAATGATAGACTTCCGAAAATTCCCATCAAAATCGTATGGCCTAAGAACTGCAATGGACAATTCAAGCAGAGGGTAGAATGATCACAACTAAATAAAAGGGAAATTTAAGGAAGGAGTAAATGTTTAGCAAGGATATAATGGCTCCCTCAGCAAAACTGATTTTGTCTGTGTTGAAATAAGGTTGATGTCAATAGCTATTCACATGGACTTCGAAAAGCCTCATGCACAAATTTCTGGAGTTGACTATAAATCATCCTAAACTTACATTCACAGCAGATTGCTTGAAAGATGTGGAGAGCAGAGAATTCAACTGCACCCGCGTACTTGAACTTTCTTCTTCGAAGATCTGGGGCGCAAGAACCGCAGGAAAGGAGGGCGTAAATAGAGTTGATTAGAACGTTTATGTCTCAATCTTGCTCTTCCAGCTTTTAAATCTGGTTCAAATGGAGTGCAAAATTATCAGCCTAAATAATTTGATGGAACTCTCACAAGACCATCCCATATCTTACATACACACATTAAAATACAAGGAAACAGAAATTTGATAGCAGCTCATAAACCAACCTGATAAATATTCAACCCGTGTAGGATCCACAGTTTCAGTATCATGTCCTTCATCGTTTGGCATTTCCGATAATGCTTCCTCATGATCTTCATAATTTGAAGCTGAAAAGTCATCCTTAGCTTTCATTGGTGTATCAAATTCCACAACTGGAACCTCACCAGCAAGAGAAGTACCATTTTTATTTACACTCGCTGCTTCTCTTTCCAGTGAGCTTCCAGTCAAAGGCCCAATGAGAATGGAGCTTGGACGTGTCAGATTACAATCCATTTCCTGATCTGTGATCATCAGGCTCACCCTGGCCTCAGTAATTGCAACTGTAAAGTCATTGGTCATTTTTATTTCATTCTTAGACTTCATCGGTGAAGTTGGGTGAGAAACAGCTGTAATATCTGCAGGCCCAAAGTTTGATCTTATTCCTAAACTACAACTAGTTGCACTTCTCAGCTGCTCTATTTCCATATCTGTACTGAAGCTAACACCTCTGTCATTTACAGCAACTGAGCCTACCTCAATATTGTTGACAACATCCTTGGTCAGACTGATTGGCAAGCAATCTTCGTGAGATGGAGCTGACACCTCAGAAGTACATTCAACTTTAAAATTTTCATCAAGCTCAATGCACTTGACTAATGCTTGAGAGCTAACATTCGTCTCCAGCATACGCACATTGAACTCTGAGTTTGCTTCATCATCATCTCTAGTCTCGACTGGTAAAACTTCATTCTTTTCAAAACCAGGTATTCCTATTTTATTATTTAAATCATGCCTTTCAACAGAAGCTAGAATATCTAGCCCTTCTTTACTCATACATTCCTTCTCCATTGAGACTGTTTGAGTATCGACCTCATCTGTCACAGCAGAATGTTTTGAAATTTTAGGCGCTAAGTTGAGTTCTTGTGAATCGTCACCGGCCAGACTTTGATTATCTTGTTGTGTATCCCCTAACAGAGCATCATCTCTTCCAGAAAGATGACCAAACTTGCTGACAAGGGATTGAGGCAGTTCATCAGCTCCTGATACAAAATTGCTGACTTGGAAACCATGAGATGGCATAGTGTCAATAACAGAATCAAAATCAATGGCTTTTACCATATTTGACACTTTGCTGGGGGAAAGGAAGGCAGTAGCCATATCATTCAACAGCAAATCACCTTCACCACTAGACAAAGGATCCCATTTAAGTAACTCTGTGGACCAGGACATATCAGAGACAGAAGGTTCGCCAAATGATACTTGTTCAACCCTGATGGCCTCCTTGTAAAAGTACTTTCTTCTCAGAGCACTAGAAATAAGGTTCCTGAGAAAAAATGATGGTTAAGGACACCATCCATTCTCAAATTTAAAGAAGTTCCAATTACGTGGCAGCATACCCACAGTTCTTAGATATAGCCGCTTTTGCTTGTTCAGGGGAGAGACCTAGCAAAGACACCAAGTTTGCTACATCATTTGGACCCCTAAGTTCACAAACAGATGGTGCAGCACTTGAGATGATAAGGTTCTTGCCTCGAGCCCAGACCACCAATAGCTGAAATCAACAAGCAACTAATGTAGCCATTCAGAGGCAGATAAACCATTCTACTGGAAGACACGCGTTGACATTAGTAACAATATCAACATCATGTCAGAAGAAACCAAATATATCACTCAATTTGAAAAGCTAACGAGTTTAATACAATTCACAAGTAGATGCCTATTTAATCATCACAACACAAATCTGCCTCTCACAGAATAAATATCTATAACACAAAATCACAGGATCAAATACCAAGACTCACCTTAGCATTGGATATCATTTGTCTCCTCAGATGAACATCCACTATAAGATCCGAGTATACAAGTTCAAAATAAACCCCACGCTGCAAACCGAAAAGTCAGCAACTACGTCCAATAACTAAAGCTGAAATTAGATAACCATGTAGCTAAACAAATTAATTAAATAATGCGCCAACTACAAACCTCTATAGCAGCTTTAACCATTTGTTGCTTCAATCTAAATGGAAGCTTATCCGAAAAATCTATAGATATTATATCCACCTGCAACATTTGAAATCAACCTCAGCATTCAGAAGTTCTGACTTCAGATAAAAAATGCAATATCAGAATTTCAACTTCAAGTGAAAATGTAGAATTCACATTGGCTTTCTCGCAAGCGTGATCAAAGGCGTTCTGATTTAGAGGCCGAACAGCGACGATGTCGTAGCTCTTCAAGATTGGATTGCCGGAGTTCAACGCCTGCGATTGCCCAGAACTGTCGACGCAGACGGTGAGCCGAGTGTACTGGCGGAAAGGGGAGGCGCGTGAGACTCCGAGGAGGTCGCGGTGGAATTCCACGGAGGAGGAGAGGGAAGGAGCGAGTTTGAGGAGAGACGAAAGCGTTAGGAGTGAAATCGAGCAACGGTCACGATCGGACATGACTCCTTTGATTGTCCGGTTGTAGGCGACACCGGTGAAGCCGAGCTCCATGGCTTTGATCACCGTTTTGACGCGATTGGCCTTCTGGGCGGTGGCTACGGCGGAACCAGGCGGTGTATGTTCGAGGTAGGGAATGTTCAAGTCGAAGAAACCCATCTGGTTGTTTCCCAGAAGCCAGAAACGGAGAGCTCAGGTTAGGGTTTAAGATTCCTCACCTCAGAAAGGTTCTGTTTTGTTTCAGTTGCAGTTAAACGGAAAAGAACAAAACGGAATGGAATTGGCGGTTTATAAAGGTCGGGGGTGTAAGTATGACAGTGTGTGTTCATTGGTATAAAAAAATGAATTTATCCCATCAATATTTCTTTCAATTTTTTCATCTCATAGATTTCATATCAATTTTTTAAATATGAACATTTCATCAAAAAGCTAACCAAAATCCACTATCTATATATGTTTGTGTGACCATCGGTATATAATAGGAGCATCAAAGTTCTATTTGGAGATGATTTTTTTACCTTTTCTCTACTCCTTTCTCACTAGTGAGAAACCTAAAATCTCACTAAAAGAAAATTCGGACCTTCATCTTTCACGCTAGGAGTGAAACTTGATTTCTCATCTTTCACGCTCCACGCCTCCCTCCCGGTCCGCCTCTACGCCTCGTTAAGCCTACCCGATCGCGCAGCCCGGATCGCCCCGCCGCCTCATGCCCGCTTGCTTGCTTGGTGGTGGCCGAAATCGATAAGGCACGAAATCGGCGACCCATTTGTCAGCGGCCGACGAAATCGGCTCATGTCTGCGTGCTTGCTTGATGGCGGCCCGAAATCGGTAAGCAATGACGAAATCGATCATTGAAAATTTTTTTGCCTCCTGTGAGGTTTGAAACCCCTAATTTTCGGTACGTTTGAGATACCGCCAATGCACCAATACTGTTTCTGAATTTGAATAGTTGAAAAGGAAAAATGAGATAGAATTCAAAAAGAGAAGTGATTATTATGTGAATGAGAAAGTTCTTTCTATGTGAGGTATATTTTTTAGAGTAACTAAGAAGAAGAAGAAGAAGAAGAACAGGGCATCGAAGAATTCACCGTATTTGTCGGCAATGAAATCGGAACTCGCAACTCTCCACGGATCCGTCATTCCTTCCTCATGAAGCAACAAAATTAGACCGAAATTCATCCGATTCCTCTTCTTTTCATGCAAAATCAACAAAATTAGCAACAAAACCCAACTGCCCAGTTCTTCCGGTGAAAACAACCACCGACTCTAGCGAATTTGTTCGACTGCCCAAAATGATGTGCTTCGACACTAGAATGATGCATTCTCGATGCACTATGATAAGCTCCCTAACAAGATGATGCACTTTCTTTGATGACTTACTAATGCATTTTGTTCTACCACCCATATTGATGCGCTTGATTACCAAAATGATGCATTCGCGATGCATAATGATGTTCTCCCGTAACAAACATGATGCACTCATTATGATGACTTACTGAATCACTCACTTTCTTCAACCTCCCAACATGATGCCTTTGGTGACTACTATGATGCACTCATGTTGCATTATGATGCTCTCCATTACAAATATGATGCACTCGCTCTCATGACAATGTTGCACTCGTTTTCTTTAACATTTCAAAATGATGCACTTGGTGACAAATGTGATGCTCTCCCTCTTTAATGATGCGCTCGACCTTCGAAATGATGTTCCTTAAGTAATGATGCGCTCTACCTTCGAAATGATGCTCTTCAGAAATCTAATGCAAGAGTGAGTATGATGCACTCTGTGACCTACTTATCAAGCATGATGCTTAACGTATGATGCTTATCAAGCATGATGCGCTCTACCTCTGAAATGATGCTCGTAAGCAATGATGCACCCCGTCCTTCGTAATGATGCGCTTAGATTACATTACGATGCTCCTTAATTTTTATATGATGCTCCTAATGACATAGCTTGTTGCTATATGTTGCCCTCTTTAATGATGCACCCCGTCCTTCGTAATGATGCGCTTAGATTACATTCGTAATGAGTCGAATACGCATCATTAAGGTACGTAAGAGCATCATAATGAGTCATGTGCAACGGGTTACACCTTTTAGATCATGAGATATGAATTGTGTCGTTCAGTTGAGGAAATGGTTGGGAATGGATCGACGACGCCTCGGGAAGCGACTGGCTACTCCGGCACGGTCAGATTTCAAAGTGGCGGCGCTTTGGCCTCCAAAAGCTTCTCCGCCGATAACATAGAAGGGCCTTCGGTGGCTGTAGACATGGCAGGGTTTTCGTCGGTGCGAGAGGGAGGCTTGTGGTGGCAGACCAGTTTGTTGCAGACGTTGCACTTGTTGGCACCAATATGAGGGTTGTCGAAGGAATGCGACACGTCGAATGAAGGTGGCGATGGAGAGATCGACGAAGATGAAGTGAATGGCACTTCTGAAAATAATGTGAGCTGGGCGCACCGAGGCTCACGTTTGAGGCGGGCGCACCGTATCCTCCGCCTATTTTTTAAACTTATGAAATGTTTATGGAGGCACAGTAATGTGGTAACTAACCCTTTCCATGTGAACATTGAAAGTGAGCAGGTGGGGGTTAATGCATGCTTTGTGACACGGGGATGGTTATGGAGGCATATTGAGGTTTGGATCATCGTCATTTTATTTTCCTATGATAGTTATATTTAGTTCAATTATTCATCATGGATTTTATTTTATTTTCATTTATAGGGCTGATGCATACATGCTTGGTTATTTTCGTTTAGTTTTCGTGATATGCAGTTCTAGCATGATTTTTTTTTATGAAACTGTTCTAGCATGATTAATCTAAAGAACATGTGTTGTCTGTCTCAAAGCTGCTTGGATGACATATTTGGCATGTCTAATTCCAAAGATGTTAACGATTTTCATACATGTGTGCCATTTTATCTTTTTTAACTATTTGATATAAAAAGGAAAAATATCTCTATCATTTATCTTAGTGTGGTGACTTTCCTTATAAGATTATCTATATACTCCATAAAATAAGAAAGTTGGTGACTTAATCCTTAGTTGAGAGATTAAAGATAAAGTGAGGATATTTAGTATTTGAGAGTGATTTCCTTTTAAGGAAAGTGATCAATTTTTCTGAGACATAAAAGGAAATCCAATTTTTCACATATTCAATTTTTCTTCTTCTCTCTCTCTCTTCTTTTTTTTTAATTATTTTATATTTCTGCCTTTTTAATTTTTCTCTCTTCACATATGAAATATTAATTTTAAAAGAACTGACTCTAACTCTTTATATCATATTTAGTGGCCAATTCGATTTTGAGAGTGGCTATTTTGGCAATCCAGATGCTTTCTTGCAACTCTTTTTATATTATCAAAAGCGGCTCATTTTATTATCATAATGTGAAACAAAACAAGCCAATCGGAAAGAGTAGCAAGACCAACAAAACAACGGCCCTAAAACGGCCATAATCAAAGCAAATAATTAAACTAAAACAGAGAGGACTCCAACGCCAGAAGTATGATCGAACTGTAGTTAAGAAACCCTATATTATCACCATACAACTGGCCATAATGCACTGGTAAGCCACGACAGATATATACAGATCCGCGATCTCGTCATTGACACCCCAGACAGCCCCATATGAGCAAAACATTGTCGACACGTCGCAACAATGCGATGAAGGAGATCTCATCACCAACACAATCATCCAAACTAGGCACAACGAAGTCCACTGCAAATGAAAAAGCAGAAACGCAGATCGAAGCAAATAGATTAAAGAGAAAAAAGCTAAAATAAGGGACCATAAGATGGAGAGGATAGACCGGTCATAGGCGGCCCTCTCGCCTAACCAGCTTTGCAGCAGTGCTATCAATTGCTGCTGCTAGGTGGGAAGTCCCCCGACCCTAGCAAGCATTGCTCCACAATTGAAAGTACCCCTCCAGACAACAAAAACATCTTCACCAAAAACACATCTGGCGATCGAAGAAGAAACACCATAACCAAAGGGATCTGAATTGAGTAGTGGAACATGTGGGTTGAATGAACTAGGCCTAAATCATATGATTTGGAAAATGTACGAGTGAAATTGAACGTTGGATAGAGACACTTAAGTAAACATATCTGATAACATAAAAATTGATAGGAACTCTAACAATAGGATCAAGTTTGAGACGGATTGTGAAGCAAAGAGATTATATTAGGACACACATGAAACAATATCTATTATTAGAACGATACTGAAAACAAAATGACTAAACTGGTAGTTTACTGGACAGTAACTGTAGAGCTTTTTTCGTGGTATAACATAACTTAACTAGAAAAACTCCAATAACATGTTCTAGACTTTACCTTGAGATTCTTGAATTTGGCTATAGATGGTATAACGTTATGGAGGTTATTTTCAAATAACACGAAAAAAGTTTGGGCAAAATGAAAACTCATTTATATAAGAGCTAGGGATGTTTGGGTCTATTTTATTTGGAAAATGTGTTCACCTCGGTGAACTTTTACAGTGAATAGATTATGATTTGTTATATGGGATGAAATTGTCATTCAAGATTTGGTTATTAAACTTGTGACCAATAACTATTCAAGACGAATTGTGGTTATCTTAATTGTACTCAGATTTTGATGGGGTTAATTGAAAATAGGCTGGATTCGTTTGTAGAAAAATTAATTCCATAGATTTTTCCGACAAAAAACAAACCCGATATATTCAACCAAAAAGAAAATGAAATTTATTATCAAATTACTTGTTATCCTATTCGAGTTTTGTTATAAAACTCCTTATCTTATTATCTTATGGGTAAATGCACCCATCGTCCTATCACTTTAATTATTGTACCATTAGGGTCCTGTTTTAACTTTTTATACTAATAAAGTTTTTTCTCCATCCATGATCCTATTTGACATTTTTGCCCTCAATTTTTCAAATATTGTCCTTTTAAACAATTGTAAAATATAAAAATCACCATAACGTTTAACGAAACTTTCAATTTTACCGTCAATTTTTATAAATCCTAAAATTATACCTTAACTTTTACAAATACTACAATTCTATTCTAAAAATTTTCTCTCCACTTTATCTTACCACCCTCCTATTCACCACCACTGAAATCTCGCCGAACCGCCAAAATGCCCTCTAAGCTACGAAATGCAAGTCTAGGTGGTAGATCCGCCCTGGGCCGCAAATCGTAGCCAAGGGCGAATCCGCACAGGGTGTGAATCGCGAGCCAGTCTGCAGATCGCCAGCCCGTGGTGCGGATCGTGAACCCAAGGACCGCGAATCGCTAGCCCATGACCGCGAATCGCTAGCCCATGGCCGCGAATCGCGAGCCTAGGCCGCAGCGCGCGCCCAAGGCAACGGATCGCGTGCCTAGGCGGAAATCGACTACCGGCGGCGCGAATCGCGGCCCCGTGGTTTCGGCGGTGGCCCGTGGCGTCCCGGTGGCGGCCGTGGCTTTCCGACGTGGTGGGTCGGATGGTGGTTGAGATAAGTGAGTTGAAAAGTTTTAGGTAGATTGGAGGGTTTGTTTGTAGAATTTTAAACTTTGAGTGTAAATGGTATAATATGAAAAATTGAATTTATGTTCGTTATTATACAATTTCTGTGAAAGGGTAAAATAGTAAAATAATAATAATAAAAAGGATCATGGATGAAGAAAAACTTGAAAACAATACTTTATTAAGACAAAGAGTTAAAAGTGACAGATAATTAATAATTAAAGTTACAGACCATGTCACTTTACCCTATTATCTTATTGCGTCCCTTAATTTTGATTTTCAATTCAATCGTAATCCCTCCATCCTTTGACCATTAAGTTGAACATTACTTGAGAGAAATGACAAAAATAACCAATATTTAATTTATAACTTATTCATTGATTTTATAAATCTTTTTATTAATTTTATCCTAAAAGTGTCACTTTCACATTTCCATCTAACTCTCTCATGCTCTACCACTACAACCTCATCCCTTTCTTTCTCATTGGTTCCTACTCTTGTCACAACTGGAAATTGAGCCTCACCTACAGATCGAGGCCTTGCCAAATCCAACCCGTCATCCTCCTTTGTTGTCCTTCACCAACCCTCTCACCGTTCATAACAGTCTCAGAATTTCGAGTCCAACAACGTATCATCACCAGATCTATCATCTAAGGGTCCATTCAAGCCCTCCATGCGGGTAGATATTGGCAAATTCAAATTTGCAAAATAATTAACAAACATGTACTTATGGAAGGATTTCAATTCTATCCATGGATACAAACTTCAGAGTAGTAGCTTTACAATTTGTTAGACCAATCCGAGACTAAGTCATCATGGGGTTTGAGGAGATCGATTTCAATGAGGTTTGGGAAACAGAAGAGATGAGAGATTACATTGGTCGTGGGGTCATGATTTTGGATGATGAGGCGTATGTACGGATTAGAGAAATGTTTAAGATATAAAAAGTAAAGAGAGAAAATTTAGAATACGTATATTGTTGAAAGTTTAATGGACAATACTCTTGCATATGCAAATATGCAATTAGATTATTTATAATTATTATTATTATAGGGTATTTACATAAAAATAATAAAAAAACTATAAACTTTACAATCAAAGTGGTAACAGGCTACGATTAAATCAAAATTCAAAACTAAGGAACCACAATAAGTTAAATTTTTAAAATGGGGCTTGAATAAAATAACAATTAAATTTAAGTGACTAAAAATAAAGTTTACCATATATCTATACTATCAAAGAGAGAGAAATCTACAAGAATGTACTCCCTCAGTCTTTATACTATTGAAATATTTTAATTTTGGATATCCATTTAACTTCAATTTATTTACATTAATAATATGAAATAGAAAAAAATTCAAAAAAATATATTTAGAAATTGAACATATTAAATTATTGATTTTTGCTAAAATTTTAAACATTTATATTTAAAAATTTTAGAGAAATAAAATTATAAATTAAAACCTAAAAAACCAAATGTTGCATAAAAAGGGACGAAGGTAATATGGAAAGAAATTGTACTCTTTAAAGAAATAAAGAAATGGAGAAAAATAGCAACCAGTCCCATTGATGTCATCGATCCGCGCCAACACTTTACAGTGGAGCCGCTGATTTAAACGAAATCAACGGTCCTCATCTATCCCGATCCTTTCACGAGGATCGCCAAATATTCCACTGATTCTATAAAAGCCTTCCTCAAACAATGTCAAGGCAAATCGCAGAAAGAATTCCATCTGAATCTTTCTGTCTCTTTGAAGCTTTTCTGAAACTTTGAAAATGTCCGGCAGAGGAAAGGGAGGGAAGGGTCTGGGAAAGGGCGGAGCGAAGCGCCACCGCAAGGTCCTCCGTGACAACATCCAGGGGATCACGAAGCCGGCGATCCGCCGTCTAGCCCGCCGTGGTGGGGTGAAGCGTATCAGCGGCCTCATCTACGAGGAGACTCGCGGCGTGCTCAAGATCTTCCTGGAGAACGTGATTCGCGACGCAGTGACCTACACCGAGCACGCCCGGAGGAAGACGGTGACGGCGATGGATGTCGTTTACGCGCTCAAGAGGCAAGGCAGGACTTTGTATGGATTCGGCGGTTGAGCAGGTTAGGGTTAGGGTTTCAGCTCGCAGTCTGGTGATTTGAAGTCTTGCTGTCAAGAATGGTTGTAATTAGTGGATTAGGTGCGAGTCTGGTGCTAGTATTTTGTACCCATTTCATGCTTTTGTCTAGTTTCTTATCGTGTTCTCTCCTTTGGATTACTTTCTTAATGAATCTGGGTAATTTCTTTCTCTGATGAAACAAGTTATCTGTCTTCTGCATTTCTCAAATTTTCTTTGCAATACTCAACATTTTGCTTCTGTCCAGAAATCAAACGAAAGGTTGTGAGTAACAAATTTGTATATCCCAAACTTTAGAAATCAGAAGCTGCTCTCTGACTGTCTTCTCCATTTGATTTTTGTGGTTTCTGGAAGTTGCTATGTGGAAATGAATTTTGTTTCTCACTAAAGTGAGGTGGATTGTTGAAATTAACATATAATTGATGCATTGGCTTGAACCTGAAGCAAACTAAAGTTAAAGCAAAACACAAAAAGCAGAGCCAATTTATTTATTAATGAGAAGAGAAGCATTTGATCCCATTGACCAATTGGAACAAACCTCCATTTCCAAGCAAGGTATCAATTTGCTCTCAAATTCTTGCGTGCTTATTTCTGTGTCAGTCTTTTCCTAAGAAAAGATGAAAGCCATGATGAGTCCAGTCTTTCTCTTCATAACATGCTCTTCATTTTTAGCTCCAATGATTTCTTCCCTTCCTCAACCGATTAACTGCCGATCCTACTGCGGGAATCTGACCATAGACTACCCATTTGCGGTCCAGTCTGGGTGTGGGCACCCAGGTTTCAGAGACCTTCTGTTCTGTGTGAATGATGTGTTGATGTTCCATATCAGTTCTGGCTCCTACAGAGTCCTTGACATAGACTATGCTTTTGAATCTCTAACCTTACATGATCCTCACATGTCTACATGTGACACCATTGTGCTTGGTGGCCAGGGCAATGGGTTGGAGGTGGAGCCGTGGCGTGCTGCCTACTTCAGCCCGACCACTGATAATGTCTTCATGCTCATCGGCTGCTCCTCCACCTCCCCGCTCTTCCAAGGCTTCCCAGAAAAGCACTTGCCTTGCCGGAATGTTTCAGGAATGGGATGTGAGGAGTACTATGGGTGCCCTGGTTGGGACATGGTTGGCCACAAGAAGATGGGCGATGTTTTCCGGTCAGGCCCACCGGAATGCTGTGCTGTCTCTTTTGAGGCTATTAGGGCTATTAATCTAAGCCGGCTGGAGTGTGAAGGTTACAGCAGCGCGTATAGCTTGGCCCCGTTGCGACTTGATGGACCGGATGGGTGGGCATATGGGATTCGGCTCAAGTACTCGGTCCAAGGCAACGATGAGTTTTGCCGTGCCTGCCAAGCCACTGGTGGCGCCTGCGGTTATGGGAGCGATGGCCTCAACCAGTTGTGCATGTGTGGTAGCTTCAATTCCACAACAAATTGTGATTCTGGTGAGAATATGAATATCCCACATAACCATTTGAGTCTATAAATTGACATCTCTGTTTTTAAAGCTTGTTTTGTTGTTTGTTTCCCCAGTGCCTTCATCATCATCATTCAGAACAACAGAGTTGGCTATGGATATTTTGGCCGGTAAGATCTTTTCTTTTCTTTTTTATGATCTCTAGTACCTTAACACATTGTATTTGGCTAATTGCAATTAACAGCGTGTTTAGCCATCTTTTCCTTGTTTCTCATGGCCAAATGTTTTCTTAATCGGCGATATAGGAAATTCGGTTTGGATGTTGATATGGATGTTAGGCAGCGGCTGATGTCTGACTCTGACGGACCACGCTTATGCTAAGCAGATACCTAAACTAAATGAGTGAGTGCAAATTTTGGTTCAGATCTGCGATTGTTATTTACAAATTATAGAGAGGTTCTATTGAGATGTAATGTATCAAACTTTGATGGGTATCAAACTCATCAACGCCTTCAGGAAATCTGAAAGCTTGTGCACGACGATTCTCATCACAATTTCCTTCATGATCCGTTTCGAATCTAAACTGATAACGCCCAGGCAGTGATCTGTGTATAGCCCCATTGAGGTAGACAGATAGTTGCAGCCATCTGTGAGCCCTGATGGGAATGTCGAGTAGGTGGTCGAAGTTCAAATCCGGAGTCCACTTGCCTGTCTTAGTAGAAGAGTATATCCGCATGCACTTGTGACATAGGCGGGTGAAGCCGGCGAGTCAGTCCACATCTTCTTTATTTATTCAAATCAGTCCTTTTATTTCCAGTCTTGAATTCTTTTATTTCTTCTTGTTATGACACGTTCGGGAGGACGAGTCATAACACTTACACTTTCATGCCATTGCTAATACCTGACCCAAAGTCACCAGACCGTAACATTAATGTGTTTTTACGTCCGTTGATCGACGAGTTGAAATATCTATGGAATACAGACGTGGAAACTTGGGACGCGCATCGTAATCAAAACTTTAACATGCGGGCATGTCTGCTTTGGACGATCAGTGATTTCCGGGCGTACGGTATGTTATTGGACTGGAGCACGCACGGAAGACTTGAATGACCATACTGTGTGGAGGATGTTCATAGTTTTCAGCTGACTCACGGAAAGAAAACGAGCTGGTTTGGTTATCAGAGAAGATTTTTACCGCGATGACATGCACTCCGTAACAACAAGCAATCATGTAAACATACAAATCGTAGGCCAAGATATGAGTTTAAATCAGGCCACTAGATATTAAGTGAGGTCCAAAATATTGTGTTCCCATCATTTGGGATACCGTGGGATCACATGAGGGCAGAGACTTTGGGAAAGGAGCATAATTGGATTAAGAAAACGATTTTCTGGGAATTACCTTACTGGACATATTTGAAAGTTAGACATTGTCTCGATGTAATGCATATTGAGAAAAAAAATTAGACAATGTTTTCTACATAATTTTCAATCTTAAAGGGAAAACTAAGGACAATGCAAATTCGAGACGTGATCTACAAGATCTAGGATTGCGCCTTGAATTACATTTGGTGATTGATCCTCATAAGAAATAACCGTTTAAACCAAAGACGACATATACTGTAAATGCAGATCAGATTGCGAATATTTGCTATTGGTTGAAGCATACCGTCAAACTTCCTGACGGTTACGCTTCTAATATTGGAAGGTGTGTTAATACGTCTAATAATACTATTGGACAGAGCTGCTGGAAGAAGAAAAAATAACCTCGGAGGATTGTTTTTGCCATGTTCCCATGGACTGGTCGCCTATCAACCCCCCTTAACTGAAGATTGAAGTTGATGTGGTGGGTAGGTCACCTGTTTGATGACCATGATTTGTCACTAGTACAGAGTAAGAAACCATGATTTGATGGAGATTGTTATGGTGAGATTTAGCTTCAACAACCAAGTCCAATGGCAATGAGGACATGCTCCAACTTCAGATCCAGATTTGTGTTCTGGAGAGATCGGGGATTTGGTGATGGCAGCAATGAAGTTACTTTCAACCGTAACAATGGAGTTATGGTCGAATTTTTCTAGGTTTGATTTGGGTGTTGGATGCCTTGTAGAAGATAAAGGTAGAAGCTCAAGTTGTGGGTTTTATTTCTGGGTTTGCTCAATTCTACATGCATGTGCTTGTTTCTTCTGAGTTTTGGACAATCATAGATCTAGAGGATTGGACAATGGTAAAGGCGAAGAACGATGAAGGTGGCGTTGAAGTCGCTTTCTATAGCAACAATGAAGGCCAATTTTGTTCTTGTTATGAGTAGTGATTTATGGGTTTGAAGTCACATTCTATTGGAAGGCGTTGAAAAGTTGGATTTGAATTTAAGCTTCGTTATGGGTTGCATTTCTTGAGAAGATATTTCATGCATCGCTCTTTGACTCGATGGAACATTTACCATGCATCTGCCTTGGCATCCCGCAATACCGCGGGTACATATGAAGAGCCTCTTTGATTGTAGTAGCGGAAGAAAAGCCGGTTGACACCGTTACCATAGTAGTGAGGGGAAGAATCAACAGTACCTGTGTACCTTAACTTTCTTCGAAGATCTGGGACGGAATAACCACCGCATGAAAGGAGGGTGTAAACAGGGGTGGACCCAAGACTAAGTTCCTATGAGGGCAAATTTGAAGTCATACAAAAATCTTACATGATATATGTATATATATATATATATACATATACATATATACAACACATAATCCACTGATCTCCAATTTTGTTACTGAGTTGAGTCTTCACAATTTTCATTGTAGAAAATGATATTTTTATATAAATTAAACAACAAACACAAAATGACAATCTTCATATTTTAAAACATATTGTGGAACCTGTATTTAATTATCTCAAATAAAAAATGTATCAAAACAAGCATATATAATACATGTCAATTACATATAGTATAAAAATACAAACATTATACATCATCATTGGTCCACTGTTCAATTGGAATTGGAATCCAAACTTATTAAGCAGACAATAAGAAGGAATGGGTGGAGCACAAAAATAAAATGAACAACTTAAAAAGATAAAAGTTTGACTTTTCTCCACAATTAACAAGCAAATACAACTAGGGGTGTAAATTCGGGTCAACCAGACCTTTTCGGGTTCGGGTTGACCCGAACCCGAAATTCTGAATACTGAGAATGTCACCCGAACCCAGTCCATCTTAAATTCCGGGTCGGGTCAACCCGAACCCGAAATTTTCGAGTTAGGGTCGGGTTGGCCCGAAAAACCCGAAATATCAAGAAACCACCAAATTTCAGTTTTTTTTGTTTTACCTTCTACATCAAGCAACCACCAAATTGTTCTTTTTACATGAAGACAAGTCTTAAACAATACTGTTATACAAATACTAAATCATGAAACTCATAATTCAAAGTTCAAACATTTCAAATTGAACTTCCAAATCTTCATTAACCACAAAGCCAACTTGAATCTTCTATCTTCTTTGCGGCGTTTCTTCATCAACCTCCAAGATAAAACAACTTGATACCTATGATCAAGTCAAAAGAACCATCAAACACCATCAAACACTTAACTCTGAACATTTATTAATAATCAATAAGAGAAGTACACCTGCAAAGCTCATTTCTATCGATATCAATGATGGCCGGAGAATTTGAGACCGTGTCCAACTCTGAAAATTTTACAACAAAAAGAGAAGTTACAATTCCACAAAAAACAAACACACACACTGACACACACACACACACATATATATATATACACTTTAATAAAATGATTCATACCCGCTTCAAGGTTCTGAATCTCTACAAGATGTTCTTCAAGGGTGATGGCATTCTTGTCAATCTTCAACCAATCTTGTGCACATACCAAAAAAAGTTAAAGAACTCCTATACCGAGGAGCGGACTCGAAGCGGTGGATACCGGGATGCCTAGAACATCACCGACACTTGTGTTGCCAGTGCTTGGATGACTGCTTTTCGCATTGGCGCCACTACTCATGCTAACATCTTCCATTTGCTTGTCCTTTTCCATTTCCCTATAAATAGTATGCAACAACTGAAATTAGCTATGGAATATCAATGCAACCGAGACATGCAGCTTGAACTACTAAATAGGATCTCTATCTTAATCTCTAAACTAAGACGAGCAACTGAGAATAAATGGTATATATGAAACCGAAAGTGACAAGGTTTATTAATTAAAGTGACAAGGTTTATTAATCTCAAAATTAAGCTCGATTGATTAAAATTAAAAGACAACCGAGAGTCCTTTAGAAGGTTAAAGACTAAACTCTAAGAATTATCAAGCTCTTTATGTTCTACACAATCAAAGAAGCCAAAACATACAACCGTGACTAACAAGTGTAGTGTAATTTCCAAGATTTCTAGCTAAAAGCCACTTACAAGAATCGGCCAAATAACCCAATCAATTCAATTAAAGAGAGATTAACTTAAGCTCAACTCTAAATTACCAAGCAAAACCATCAATCAACTAAATCTAAATTAACAATTGCAAATTTGGTAAGAAATTCATACATATATCTTAGATTTTAGTGAAGAAATTGAAATTACAAATCCTAGAGCTTGAGTCTTCTCTCCAAAATCGCGATGACTTCATAATTTCAGGCCAAATCCCACATCACCCTCTAAATTGATGTAAATTAACCTCAAACTGTGGGCATATGATAAGAAGTGTCTTGTTGTTGGTCGAGGCGGAGGCGGAGGCGGAGGCTGTGGGTAGAGCTGCAGTCTGTAGATGCGAGGTGAGATGGTGGTGCTGCCTGCTGCTGCTGCTGCTGCCTGCTGCGACGCGAGCAGTGGTGGTGGAGGTTGTCGTCTGTCGAATCACGAGGTGGGTGGAGTTGTGGAGGCGACGGCCGCGCGACTGACTGAGAGACGAGACGAAAATCGAGCTGTGAGCTGCGCTGCTGACCTGAGGAGTGAAGTCTGAAGAGTGAAGACTGAAGTGAAGGGATGAGAGTTGCGGGCTGCTGGGCTGGGTGGGCTGGGTTGGCTTAGGTTAGATTAGAGGACTGGGCTGGGTAGTTTTAGGTTGGGCTCAGGCTGGGCTGGGTAGTTTTAGGGTTGGGTTGGGTTAGGCACGTTCTCGGGTTCGGGTTTGACATCGGGTTTTCGGGTTGGCCCAACTCGAACCCGAAAAACACGCAACATTTCTTCTCTCCAAAATCTCTTTCCTTTCTATTTTTCGTTTTGACACAACATTTAATTTTTTAGTATATATAGGTGGTGGGATCAAGTGTCTAATTTGTAGTTTTATAAGTTAGGGGAATTCAAGTGTTTATAGGTATAGTTTAGGGGCATGTATGAAATAAAATTTCAGTAGGAATTAGATTGGGGTAAATTACGTGGATAGGGTCATACTTATGTAATACATACATATATACCCTATACTTACTAAAAGTTCAGTGGGGTCACTTACCCCCATTGCGCCCCACCTTGAGTCCGTACCTGGGTGTAAATGGAGTTGATTAGAACGTTTATGTCTCAATCTTGCTCTTCCAGCTTTTAAATTTGGTACAAATGGAGTGCAAAATTATCAGCCTCAATAAGTTGATGGATTCTCACAAGACCATCTCAAAGCTTAAATCCACATTAAAACAAGAGAGAACAGAAAGAAATTTGATAGCAGCCCATCATAAACCAACCTGATAAATATTCAACCCGTGAAGGATCCACAGTTTCAGTATCATGTCCTTCATGGTTTGGCAATTCCTCATGAGCTTCAAGCTGAAGAGACATCTTTAGCTTTCATTGGTATATCAAATTCCACAACTGGAGCCTCAGTAGCAAGAAAAGTACGGCCCAAACAGAATGGAGCTTGGAGGACCTCCCCTCACTTGTACCCGACCTCAATACCATGTATATACACATATAATACTACCTCCCTCACTAGTAAACAAAATTGTGCGTTTCTTTTTTAATATTTAATTTATAATTTTATTTTTTCAAAATTTTAACATATAAAATTAAATGATTTATATGTAAATTATAGATCAATATGTGTGTAGTTTCTAAATATATATTTTTTTAGATTTTTTAATGAATTTTTCATAGTAATATTTTGAATCACTCACAATATCGAAAAAAACTCCTAAATTTTCTATCTATTTGATTTTTTTATTGAACTATTTGTTCTTATAGTTGATTTTGGTATTTATTTCGCGATTTACGTGTAACAAAACCGTACAATGTAAAAAAGGGTAAAATAGAGAAAATCAAATGCCAAAATATTCTTACTTTAATTCATGTGCAAGTTAAAATGTTTCAGAAGTTTTGGGCCAGATAAGGTAGTTTTGGGCCAGATAAGGTAATATACACCCTCTGTCTCTTATTAGTTGAATCAATTTAACTTACACGTGCATTATGTGACAAGTTTTTTGAGAAAATAGTAACATTTTTAGTGAGAAGAAAGAGCAAGGGTAATAAAATAAAATTGGTGTAAAAAGCTTTTCTTAAAAGGAAATATAGCAAGGTTTTTTGGACAATCCAAAAAGAAAATTGTAACAAATTTTAAGAGACAGGTCGAGTACATTAAAAGATATAAATGCACCCCCTTTCAAAAAATTCTGAGTCAAACGCTGAGCTTGGATGGTCAAATTACTGTCCATTTCCCGATTCATGATCATCAGGCTCACCTTGGGCTCAGTAATTGCAACTGTAGAGTCACTGATCAATTTTATCTCATCCGTAGACTTCATTGGTGAAGTTGGGTGAGAAACAACTGCAATATCTGCAGGACTAAAGCTTGGTCTTATTCCTAAACTACAACCAGTTGCACCTCTCAACTGAACCTACCGTCAACATTGTTGACAACCTCCAACTCCTTGGTCAGACTGATTGGCAAGAAATCTTCATGAGATTGAGCTGAAACCCCAGAATTCAGCTTTCAAATTTTCATCAAGCTCAATGCACTTGACTAATGCTTGAGAGCTAAACATTCTTCTCCAGCATATGCACATTGGAGTTTGCTTCATCATCATCTCTAGTCTCGACTGGTAAAACTTCAACCTTTTCATAACCAGATATGCCTATTTCATTATTTAAACCATGCCTTTAAACAGGAAGTTAGAATATCAAGCCCTTCTTCAATCTTAGATCCTTCTTCATTGTGACTGGTAGTATAGACCTCATCAGTCACAGCAGAAAGATATGAATTTTCAGGCACTAAGTTGACTTCCGGTGAATCATCACCGGCCAAACCTTGATTATTTGATTGTGTATTTCCTAACGGACATCATCTCTTCCAGAAAAATGACCAAACTTGTTGCCTGCTTCCCTCCCTGCCTCAGTGGGGGAGAACAACATGTTTCCAAGGGATTGGGGCAGTTCATCAGCTCCTGATTCAAAATTGCTGACTTGGAAACCATGAGATGGCATAGTGTCAATAACAGAATGAATTTTTACCATATCTGACACTTTGCTGGGGAAACATATCATTCAACAGAAAATCACCTTCACCACAAGACAAAGGATCCCATTTAAGCAACTCTGCGGATCGGAACTTATCAGAGACAGAAGGTTCAGCAAATGATACTTGTTCAACCCTCTCCTTGTAAAAGTACTTTCTTCTCAAAGCACAAGAAATAAGGTTCTTGCAGAACATTGATGGTTAAGGAAAGTCCTCCACTCTCAAATTTAAAGAAGTTCCAATTACATGGCAGCATACCTACAGTTTTTAGAGATAGCCGTTTTTGCTTGTTCAGGGGAGAGACCTAGCAAAGAAACCAAGTTTGCTACATCATTTGGACCCCTAAGTTCACAGTTGCAATCCACTGCTCCAATGTCCTCCAATAATTTGAACAATTATACTGATACAACCATTTGAAGTGTCCGTCTCATCTGAACTACCAACAGTTGTGCAACCAAGAGTTTCAACAGCAGGGAGCTTCCACACAAGTGCATTTTTCTGGGCTATCTTCTGTTTGCCTTGTGCTAAACATGTTGTGATAACTGCTGGCAAAGCTTCAGGTATAGCAGCAACAGCTAACGCCCCGGCAATTTCAAATCAGTATGTGCACTTCTCAAATTTATTGACAGGATTTGACTATCCTTCTGAAAAATAATTGTCCTAATTCACAAGCACTAGTCCAATTTGTCTTTATGAAGGCTGCCCACAAGTGCTCTGTACACTCTGTCTCCAGGCTCATGGCCTAAGTCCTTCATTTCATTGTGCAACCTGAAAGCTTCATCTGATCTCCCAACCTTGGAAAAACCCGAAATAATCGCGGTATATGAGACTGCATTTGGAGCTATACCCGTTGATTGCATTTCCTTGAACAATTCCATTGCTTTATCCACATTACCCATAACACATTCCCAATGCACAAGTGATGTGTATGCATATATATCTGGTTCAAGTCCCTTGCCTACCATTTCATCTCTTACCTTGTAAGCTTGCTTCATCTTCCCTTTCTTACAGTATCCATCAATTAGTGTATTAAACACAAAATGATTAGGTTTCACTCCCTTTGCCTCCATATCTCGAATTAACCTCTCCGCCTCCTCAAAGTTACCCTCGTCACTGTAAATCTTGATCAAAGTGGCAAAATTCACAACATTTAAAGTCACTCCCCTTTCAACCATCATGAAGATCCATCTCTTTGCTTCGTCATACAGATTCTGTTTAAGCATCGAACTTGCAATTGTGTTATAAGTGTAGACATCATTCTGAAATCCTTTCTTCTCCATCACACCCAGCAATCTTGACACCTCATCCATCATCCCCTTTCTACAATACCCATTTATAAGTGTGTTAAAGATCACCATATTCACATCAACACCTTTACTTTGCATATCGTCAATCAAGCTTTCAGCAGCCTCCAGTTGACCAGCCATGCAAAAACCATTAATTAGAGCCCCATAAACATGAGCATTTGGGACAAGCCCCTTCTCAGTCATCTCATCAAACAAACAAGTAGCCTTCTTGAGCTCTCCTCTACAATTCCAATTGATAATTGAAGCATAGACTTGAACATCCGGTTCTATCCTTCTCTCACGCATTTCATCGAACACCTTGTTTGCTTCCTCGAGCTTCCCAGAACTACCGTAGTACCCCACCAAAACCGTGTAAGTCGCAGCATCGTAGCTCACATTCTCCTTCTTCATCCAATTCACGACCTCATTAACACCATTGAAATCCTTCCGCTTCACATACCCATTTAAAACCATATTGTAAGTTACCACGTTCGCTTTGATTCCTTTGCCACTCATCTCATTCATGAATTCCACAGCTTTTCTAATTTCCCCTCTCTTACACAACATTTCAACCACAACCGTCAAGCTGAAAACAGTAATCTTCACACCAGCCTCAACCATTGACTGAAAGGTCGATAAACAAAGCTCTGCATTTCCACTTTTCTTCAGTGCGAGCAAATAAACCATGCAAGACCTATCAACGATCTTCATCCCGTTCCCCTTCATATACTCGAAAACCTCGTTTGCTTCTCTCAAGAGTTTATTATTCGCGTAGATTCTAAACAACATATCGCAGAATTTCCCGGAAAATGTAAGCTCATTGGAGTCGTTGGAGGTTGAAGAAAGCAAATCCCCAAGATGGCATGGGAGATTACCATGCACGAAGAGAAGCGTCATCTCCTTCTCCATCTGCGCGAAACGTCGAACTTTGTACAAATCGCGAATGACGCTCATCTGGGTCCCGAAATCGGATTTCAGGGAAACGAGAGAGTGGGCTCTTCGAAGAGATTGATGAAAGAGCTGGAAAACAGAATTCGGATTACTGGATATAGAACCGATAGTTGTTTTGACCGATTTCAGTACCGACATGATCCTCGATCTGAAAGCCGCAACCATCACAGGTCAGGTCACAGTAGAGCCGATCCTCGAAATCTTGAATCAATCATCTCACTCACTCTCACCGCAGTCCTGAAGAAAGTCCTGTAACAGGTTACAGCTACGAAGGGTGTGTGAACCGAATTCTTTATTCAAAGTAAATTTGTAGTGTTTTTGAATTGTTATGGAGTAGTAGCAATAACGATTTAGAAAAATACCCATGCTTATATGCTTATTCGCGATGAGATTATTTTGATATTATCGTATGAAAAATTTTAGATCTAGAAAAATGTTGTGAATAAATTTTAAAAAAATATTGATTTGAAAAAAAAATTAAAAATTCTATTTTTGGGTCTAAGATGTAAATTTTATGGGGTTTTTTAAATAAATCTTATACTATTACAGTTAAAAAAAAGGAGAATATAATTTTTGTTAGAATTTTGTAGTAAATGATAATTGGTAAGTTAAAATAGAAAAAAAAACCCTTACTAAAATAAACTTTTGTATAATTTTAGGATGTAACAAAGAGGAAAATATTGTAAAATTTTTGGGATGTGGAAGATATATATTGTTATGTAAAGAATAACATTTGTGAGAAATTTTAAGTGGCCGAATTAAAAGATTGAAAACATTTGGTATTGATATGCAAGAAGAATTAAAATAAGAGATGAGAATTAACTTATCATTTTGCCAAACAAAAAAAAGTAAGAAATAACAAAATATATGAATATCCAAAATATAAGTTTAAAAACATTTCAGGATAAAGAGATCAAGAAATAATTAAAAATATCATATTCAAGTTGCACTATTATGTTTTCTAGGGTTTGAGGCCAAGGTTTTTAATTTGGAATGCTATTCTAGCATTTTGCTGAAAATTCTTCTCATCATCATCAAACATCAGCTTAATTCCAATTATATCAAGACCAGTGACTGACATAAAATTTATAATACCAATTAATTTTTAAAAATTAATTAACACTATAACCTCATTCAAAGAAGCAAATTGGTAGTGAATAATCTAAGCCTCGTTAGGAGACATCAAGGTCCTGTTATAGAGTCGCAACAACACCTACGAAAACTAGAAGCAACAAATCCAGGAAAGAAAAATTAGCAACTAATAGCCCCAAATACTATTTCATAGTATCACAGTTCTTGCCTAATGAATGATTAAAAAAAAAAACTAGGCTCAAGAACGCCGGGGCTATTGGCGACCAATCTGAAAGCAGCCATTGCAGTTTATTCGGTTTTGGCCTTCGATACTCTGGTTGCCCGTGAGTACCGCCAGTCACTTGTCCACCTTCCGATGAACTTGAGAACCTCATCGATGAGAACGACAGGTAAAGCGACAGCCAGGACCAGTAGCCACTCATTCAGGCTGAGGGGCACGATCCCAAAAACTCGAGCAAAGAATGGCACGTAGAGGATCAAGAAGTGCAGCCCGAACGATATCGACATTGCCAGAAGAAGCCAAGGGTTTACCCATGGGGGCATTGTGAGCAGACTTGAATCTTCTGAAAGGGCATTTAGAGAGTTGAACATCTCGATGGCGACCAAAACGGAGAGTGAGAGAGTTGAAGCTTTGATTTTCCCAGCTTGGAAGTAGTCACATGGATTGGTGTCGAATTTGAACACTTGTGACCCAGCTGTGAAGGGAGACGGCGAAAAGCCCTTCCAAGAAGAGCACTGCGCCCAGTTAGCGAGCTGGGAATAAGTTACAAGACTGTGTCCATCTCCACTTAGATCGATACCCAAGAATGAGTCATGTGTGTACCAGATTATGAACACACCAACCGTCGCTATGCCAACATAGGCACCAATTACCTGAAACAATGGAGCATTAAGATTACAGGTAAAAGTTTGTAAAAGCAAAAAAAAAAAACACTCATCTTCTAAACAAGGGAGGACATTGATTTAGTACCAGATAACGAAACAGGATCCATATACTGATTAATGAGTCATCACTTCTTCTCGGTGGCTTCTCCATGATATCCTTATCTGCAGGGTTGAACCCTAAAGCTGTGGCAGGTGGTCCATCGGTGACAAGATTAACCCAGAGAAGCTGGACAGGAATCATGCCTTCTGGAATGCCCAATGCAGCAGTTAAAAAGATAGAAGCGACCTCGCCGATGTTGGATGAGATCATATACCTACCAAGTAGAAGCACAAATTAGACATAATGTCGCTCTAGTTAATAGGAGTTGGCTATAGAGTGCACAAGAACCTGATAAAGGCCTTCATATTATTGTAAATGGATCTGCCTTCACCTACTGCTGCCACAATAGTGCTAAAGTTATCATCTGCAAGCACCATGTCAGAGGCCTCCTTTGCAACCTGGGAAACATCACAGTTGTAAATTACATGTGATAGGTAGAAGAGAAAGAAACAAGCAAGACCATTCATGTAGTTGGCTATAAAAGTTGACCAGCACAGTGAAATAGCATGCGTTTTGATGGTGCTACAAACTACTATCATGCCTCTACTTCCTTTGTTCTTAGGCATATATCTACAAGGATGAATCAAGAATGCAACATATGCATGCACCTAATGAAGATGCAATAAAGACATTTGCAGAGAGAAAAATATACATGAGTCATGAAGGTTATAAAATAGACAAATACAAACCTCGGTCCCAGAAATTCCCATAGCTATACCAATATCAGCCAATTTTAAAGCAGGAGCATCATTTACTCCATCTCCAGTCATTGCGACCACTTCACCATCCTCTTTCAGCAACCTAACTATTTCTTGTTTGTGTCGTGGTTCAGCCCTAGAGAACAGAAGGCTTCCATTCTGTCTTAGGTGACTCTTCTGATCAGGGAGATCCATAAATTCCTTTCCGGTTAAGCTTCTTGAACTAATATTTTCATATTCTCCAAATACACCAATTTGGCGACAAATAGCTTCTGCTGTATTCTTGTTGTCTCCGGTTATAACCATAACCCGAATTCCAGCAGCTCTGCAATCCTCAATTGCTTTAGGAACCTCATGTCTTGGAGGATCCTGTTAAAATTTTAAGACATTAGTACTGAATGTGGAAATCTGAAAAAACAAAAATGAAACGAATAAATGCCTACCGTTATCCCAACCAAGCCAACAAAAGTGAGCTTGCTTTCAATTGAAGAATATTTTGATGGGTCAAGTAAAAGCTTATGTGCTGGATGATCTTCATCACCATTGTATGTACCAAATTCGGGAAGGTCCTCTCTGAATGCAAAACCCAAACAACGTAATGCTCTAGATGACATACTGTTAAGATTATTCATAATATTTTCTCTTGAATACTGATCGAGTTCAACAATTGAACCATCAATCAGTTGAATTGAAGTACTCCTCTCAAGCAAATTTTCTACTGCTCCCTGCAAATTCACAAAGACTTGTTTATACACCCACCATATGACACAAACGATCTGGAAAAAAATTCCAAGAAAGAGAAGCTTCCAAATCAACTCAAAATGCTTGGTGATTCCAGTATAGAAGAAAATACGATAAATAGACCGTGTTAAAAAAATAAAAACCCACACAGACTAGATGGAATGGACCAAAGAATTTAAAACTGCAAATGCTGCGTACCTTTACTAGCAACGACTTGTTTCCTGAGCATGAATTCACAATAACTCCCATCGACTTCCTATCGCGATCAAACTCCAAAGTTGCAATCCGCTGCTCCAATTTCCTCCAATAATTTGAACAACCTTATGTGGAACTCATATAATAAACAAGCCAGTTAACATAAGGACATAAATAGGGTGACAATTATAATAATATGTATAAACACCACGATCTGAAAAGTATATCATAATATAACATAAAGTAAAAACATTAAACATACATGCAGGATCTTCACTACTTGATGAAGAACCATATCCTTCAGGTAAACCCATTTTCTCAACTAGAACCTGGAAGGCACAAAAGGGTAAGGACCAGTTAGACTGTTATTAGATTATGTCAAAGCAAAACAAAACGAAAAAACATAATGTTTCTCCTTGTAGTTTCATGAGGACTGAAGAGGTTCTTAATATTCGAGTAAATTTGTCCCTAAATTATGCTTGTGCTTCTAGCAGGAATGAGGAAAATCTAGCAATCAATTGACATATAACAAGAAAAATGGAGTAACAGTCAAAACAACTCCACATTTACCTTCAGTGCTGCCTCAGTGGGCAGCCCGGTGGCAATATAACGATTCCCAGATTTCTCAATACCAGCATCATTACAAAGAGAAGCAATCTTTGCGATCATTTGAAGATTAGCATCCATTCGACCCACAGGCCTACCTAATATTTTCCCATCCAAGGGATCATAGGTTGTACCTTCCACGTCAAATGGTCGGAGAGTGCCCACTGTAGAACCTATTGCAAGAAGTTGTGATACAACCATTTGATTGGTAGTTAAAGTGCCTGTCTTATCTGAACAAATAACAGTTGTGCAACCAAGAGTTTCAACACTAGGGAGCTTCCTCACAAGTGCATTTTTCTGGGCCATCTTCCGCGTGCCTAGTGCTAAACATGTTGTGATAACTGCAGGCAAACCTTCTGGTATAGCAGCGACAGCTAACGCTACAGCAATCTCAAAGTAGTATGTGCACTTCTCAAATGAGAACTTGAAGTTCCTCGGCCAGCCATCAACATATTCCCAAGCAAGAAAATATTTCACATTAATAAGCCAAACCACTACACATACTATTCCAATTATCATGGTCAGGGCTTCTCCAAACTCATTCAACTTCTTCTTCAACGGAGTGTCCTCCTCATGCTGTGATGCTTCATGAATTTGAGTATGCACTTTCCCAATCTCTGTGTTCATTCCAGTCTCTGTAACCAAGCAGATACAATTTCCATTGACCACTGTTGTTCCAGCAAAAACCATGCATTTCTTTCCTTGAATATCTGAATTTTCTGGAACAGGCTTTGCAGTCTTACTCACTGCTTCACTCTCTCCAGTCAAGGACCCCTGCTCAATTCTTACTGTTGAGCTTATTAATCTCAGGACTCGCATATCTGCAGGAACCTTATCACCGACTCTCAGCTCCACGATATCCCCTGGAACCAGCTCCTTTGCCAGCAAGTTGGAAATCTTCCTTCCATCACGAATCACATTGGCATGCTCGGACTGGATTTCCTTCAAAGCATCCAGTGCCTTTTCAGCATTGCTCTCTTGCCAGACCCCCACAATAGCATTCACTATCAGGATCAAGAAGATCACAATAGGCTCCACAAATGCAGTGATCTCCATTTCCCCTCCCTCCTCTCCATCAAGCCAAGCGAGGATGAACGATATCACTGCAGCAGCTAGTAAGATCCTGACCAATGTATCATTGAACTGTTCCAAAACCAGTTTAAAAACGGATGTTCCCTCGTGTTTCTCCAACTCATTCCATCCGTGAATTTGGCGCTTTTTCTCAACCTCTTCACTTGACAATCCATGCTCTTGGCTTACTCCGTACTTCTCTTCACATTCCTTAATGTCCCTTGCCCAGGCAGGAAAAGTATCTCCACTCGCTGAGCTATGACCAACAATTTCCTTCTTCCCATAATTTTGCCCCCCTTTACCCATTAAACAAATTCAATGGGGAGGAAAAGAATCCTCAAATCTGGAAAGAGAATTCAATCGATCGCCAATTCAAAAGATATCGAGATCGAAAATTTTCAAAATTCTCCTCCTGCACCACCCACTCCTACCTGAAAAACAAAATAACAGAGAATATCACCATCAGCACACCAAAGCCGCAGTTTTCCAGCAATGAAAACGGTACCACTTCACTCAGTCACTAAAACAGTAATAAAACTACAACCATCTCCCTCTTTTCCTACTTAAGAATTTCACATAAACCAAAACACACTGCAGTAGGGCGATCGATGTAAAACAAGCCGAGATCTAGGGTTCCAACTAACCAGGAATCAGGACCCGGCCGACGAACCACCGCAGTCAATTATCCTCCTCCGGCAACGGGAAACTGCTCCGGCGAGCCGATCACAACGTAGCAAATAAGAAGCAGTGAGAAACAGAGAGATCTGAATTTTTCTGAAGGGAGATTGGAAGGGTTTTAAAAAGTTGAACGGAGCGATTCAACCGCAGGAGGCTTGCGTAGAGACTAGAGTGGTTGTTTTAATCTGTGGTTTTTCCGCTTTGGGAAGTAACCGGATTCCACATGAGATGCACCAATGGAGTTCCGCCACGTCAGAAAGCGATATCAACGGGGGACACTGTGAGACGCGTGTCGCGTATCGAGCCGTGAGCTTTTAGCGGATCTACATGGCTTCCCGCAGAGGATCACTTCACTAATTTTAATCCTACGATGTTTTTTTTAATTGATCAGGGAAATTTCTTCTCTGCTTCCCTACTTAATAAATTAAGCAATGCAAGGATTAGTTAATTAATTTTTGTCATCGTAGGATTAATTAATGAATCCTCCCGGAAATTTCCTTCCTATTTCGGCGTTTTAACATGATATAATTTTCCCCAACAAGAAAAATTGTGTATTTCATTGAAACAAATAAATGACCGAATCCCGTATCGAAAAAAAAATAAATGACCGTATCCTGCGCAATAACTTTTATGATTACTGTAAAACATAGAGATTGTCCACATACAATCATTCTTCTTCTATATATTTATGGTAGTGGTATTATTAAATAATACCACTACCATAAATATATAGAAGAAGAATGATTGTATAATTCACTTATTTGCACTTAATTTTTTCATTTTTGTCATATAGGTCCTTAAAGTTTCAATCATAGTCTTATTATCTCTATATTTTAGTGTGGTAGTCTAAATGTAAAGAAATTATATATGTGGATTAACTATGACTTCATACAATTACGAAATTTGATATGGAAAAATATTACTATCCTCCCTACGAGATTGAATCATTCATCATAATATGATGAAATTTAATATTTTATTAATTTCTATTTTTCTCAAATTAGTGTAGAGATTAACTCTCTTATTTGACTTTATTTCTAACATTTTGCACATAGGTCCCTAAAGTTTGAGAACTAATATGGTAAAATGTAAAAAGTTTTAGGTCTTTCTTTAATACCTTTTTAATTTCTTATTTATTTTATTAAATTCTACCAATATTTATGTTCATTTATATCTTTATCCAATTACGAGAAAATATTAATGTTGCAATATACCCCACTACGAAGTGCGGAAAAGCGAAACCTTGTTAGTAGTGATTACCATCATGGTTTTAAAAATCGAACCGGAAGTAATATCGTCTAGGTACCAGTTTATGGTCTAACCGGTTCAATCGTTTGGACCACCGATACATTCGGTTATTTTTTTAAAGTTAGTTATTATCATTCACTATAGAATTATCATGAAATAATCTAAATATGAAATAATAATAATGCACATTTTTTATAATAGAATATTAATTTAAAATATAAATTAGTCATTTTATAAGATATTTTATATTTTAATTAATTATGTAATTGAAAATAATAATTTAAAATAATTGAAAATTGTTTTTTATGTTTTATATTATAGTTTACAAATTTTTTAAAAGATATGATGATAAAAAATTAAAAAATTAAGGTGTTAAATATGAATTTATAAATTAAAACCAGTAATAAAAATTTGGAAATTTTGGGCAAATTTCTTTTAATAAAAATGCAAATAAAAAAGGTAATCACCGGCTCACCGGTTATTGACCAAGCTTCCTCAAAACCGAAAACCGGGCCGGTTGTCAAACCGGTTCACTGTCCGGCCGGTTCATCCGACCGGTCCGGTCCGGTTTTCAAAACCATGATTACCATTGATGGTTAAGATAAGAATGTACTTAATCTTGAGAATTTTGAATAAACCAGGACTTAATTGCATTTGTAACGATGGCGTCCTCTGTGAAGGGTTGGGTGAGGAGAACCTCGATGTCGCCGAGGACCGGTTTGGCGTCTTAACTGTTCCTCGACCACGTTGATTCGTCGGAGGAGGTCGTCGACATCAAGGTTTCCAGCAGACGGGTTTTGATTAGGGACCTGTTCATCACAGTCGTTGTGAGGCGGGAGGCGAGCGGCTGCATTTCCGCCTTGATGGTTTGCACCATGAAGGCTTTCATTTCATTGAGCATGCTCACCTAGAGTAGTGCTATCTCGAGCGGGATCAACGATGACTGCTGGGGGTCGTCGAGGTCCCAGCGAGGTATGTCGAGTGGCTGCTTTGCGGGTGTGGAAATTCTTGCACTGGTGTGTCGATGAGGAGTGGCGGGATGGCCACCAACCGGGAGTTGTGGGGCTGTTGCGTCCGTTGCACCACCAAGCAGGAGTGGTGGAGGCACATCGGAGGAGCTGAAGCAGCATCCTCAACATGCACACTGAAGTGAGTTCTACTTGATATCGCCATGAAAACGGTTAGGGAGAAAAAGGTTGAGTAGAAAAGGAAAAAGCGCTTGTTTTTGTTTCCCATGACAGCGCCAAATTGATAGCCAAGGTCGATCTCATTTGTCAAGTGATCTCGGCGACGTAGGGCAACTCCTGCACTGAGAAGAGTAAGACAAAGGACACTTTCGGTGCGGAGAGAAGAGAGGTGTGGGTGTGTAGTAATCACCTTATTTGAGGCACCACCCAATATATAGGGTGGTGCTAGGTCCTATCAGGGGCCTTAAATCTTGGAGAATCTCCATAAATGTGCCCATAATGGGGTGACGGCGTATTAATGGTGTAATAACGGTGGAGTTATTTCGGAGTTACTCTCTCATTTAATTAGTGTAACGGTTGTTTTGAGGAGACAAGAGCTTTCTGACTAACGGATCTATACGGGCGCCCTTATTGGTAAGAGGGTTGTCCGTAATTACGAGGCCATTGTGGTGGGCCAGCGCCATATAGCATTTGTTTTGATAATATGTTGCATGGCCATATATATCACTAAATTATTTATATAAAAAAAACTATTAACAAATTTTAGTTCACCATATTTTTTAGGGTACAAATATATGAATAATTGTTTGTAATCTAGCAAGGAATTGGGTATATATATATATATTCAAGCATGGTACATTCATTTAATTAAAAAATGAGGGGAATTTTTTATTTAAAAAAACAAAATGTTGAGGGAAAAATTTAATTATTTTTGGAGGATTTGTTTTAAGGTACTAAGGGAATTAATTAGTTAAGGAGACCATCTTTCCGATTACTTCTCTCCTATCCTTTTGAAGCTTTAAGATAATATTTGAGAGTGACCTTATATTAATTTGCAAAAACCTCTATTATAGTATATGTTTGAGTATGGTATTGTTGTTGCTTTTAAAAGATTTTTCGAAGCCAGTGATTTGTTTTTTACTACTGTTAATGACCATAAAAGGTGACATTTATTTTGTTGGGGTTAGCCCTGATATTCATTGCATGAGCACAAGTGGACTCCCTATCAAGTACTTAGGGTCCATTTGAAAGGTATTAGACTTACAGTAAAATACAGGCAACCTCTTATTGATATAATTCTGCAACTCATGTTGAGGAATTGACCCTATCGGTTTCTTTCTTAAATAGCTCAGGGACTGAATCATATAACAAATTATAATTTAAGGACTAAAACAAATGAATCATTGTAATTTAGGGGAGTAATGGGTATAAACGTTTTCGGTTGTTGACGGAAATTACCTCCATGCAAGAAATCATTTTTGTCACAATTATAGCCATTACATATACTTCAATTATTTTAAACCTGTACAAGAATACGTGTATTTCAGACTACGTCACTAGGGCCCGTTTTCGTCCATTGCGTGTTGGCAATAGTCGGATCACAATAGCATTTTTTCTCTTGGCCTATGTTCAAGTCCCTAAAAACCACCCACTTTAAAACTTTTCAATTAAAAATGTATAATAAGTAAGTAATTTTTATGGTTCCAAAATTAAGAAGATTGATTTTTGGTCATAAGAGTTAACACATGACTGAGTTTTAAATGAGAGAGAGTGTGTTAATGACTATCCAAGTGATTGTTGCTAACATTACTCATAAATATGTAATTTTTTTAATAAAAATAATGCATATAAAATTGAATAAAATATAAAAAACAATAAATAAATATTTTATATATTCAAATATATTTCTTAAATTTATTATAAATCATTTCTAAATTTGTTGATTGGGTCGTGTTATTTGTTGATTGGGTTGTGTTATTGACAGTTTTAGTCCCTGTGTGTTCACTTTGGTACCTTAGTTGACGCATAGACTTTGTAATGTGCCGGCTCACCCTATAGCTCATAATGGCCGCTCCACTTGGATGGATCCGTGTATGCTGTAGCTTGATTAATGAAGTTTCTTATTGTTCAAAAGAAAAAAAAAGTAAGGAATGTCATGAATAGTCACTTCAACACTCGTTTATTAACAAGTTATCATATATTCTTTTTTAAAGAAAAATGAAAGTGTCCAAATGGTTATCTAAAATAATATTCATAGCATTTATGTTAAAGAAAAAACATTGTCAAAGCAATGGTAAGAAAGGCATTGTTTGCGGCTGTGGTTTATTGTGTTAATTTGGATAGAGAGGAATGCTAGAGTTCATGAGAAAGGTTGCGGGGAAGAATCCTTTTATTTACTGCATATGTGAAAAAACACCTACTTAAATGTACTATTAAATAACTAGCTAATCTAATAAACTAAAAGACTAAAACACTCATCATAGACATTTATTAAGAGAATAAATGTAACATTTTCATAGTGTGCAAAATACCACATATGTGGTAAATATACACCGACTGCACGGGGTGGCATCAACTTGTGCATGAGAGACTTTACATTGTGCAGTGTAGGAACAATATTGATATAGCTTGCATTTTCTCTTTATAGATTATATACTTACCCCATTTTGTTATGTACCAGGGGTTTTTTAGTTTTCCCCTAAAGTTTTTATTTTCGGAGAAGGTTTGCCATTTTTTTGTAGGCCCTTCATCCGAGTCCGTTTGACGTTCTAATATATGAAATCAAGAGCTCCTCCTTTAGTTTAAAGAAACATTCTTACCGGTAATCTTATATACTCTATTGATCCTTTTAGATTTTTTTTTATACAAATGGGTAGAGAAGAATTAGGGATATTAAAGGCTCAACTCGAGATCTCTACAAATGTCCTCAAGAGTATGACCACTAGACCAAATACTTATGACATCGATCCTTTTTTATTGTTACGTTCATTTCCAACATTGAAGATCTGATTATTTTTCAACATGCTGATATATAAAATTAAATATATTTATGTATTAGGTAAATATATTTGTGTACGTATTTTATAATTTATTTTATAATCGAACAAAGATAGAAAATTTAAATGTTACTAGTAGTCTATAGAAAAATGTTGGCCCATCTTCTGGTTGTAAGTAACACGACAAATATTACCGGCTAGAAGAAGAAAGACAAACATCAAGTATATGCATAACAGCATAACTCTACAATGAGTTTTTATGTTTAAGTACCACCAGTTATATGCTCCTCTGATAATAAAACAAAAAACAAAAAACTATTGCTATGTTTAGCTTTAATTTATGTTTCCTTTTTCAATGTTTTGATAGACGAAGTTAAATGTGATAAATTATATGCAAAATTATAATACAGTTTGTAGTTTTCAAATGAAATTATTTATTTAACAACTGTTTAATAAAAAAAAATGGAACCAAATATAGCAGGGTTTTCCCTATTTTGGCCTACTATGATTAAAGTTAGTATTTTTGAAGAGAAAACAAGATTGGTGCTTTTTCTTACAAGATTTGAGATCAACTTGGCACTTCTCCTCATGTAAGAAGGATGACGAGCTTCAGATATGATATGCTCCAGTCAGGAAGCGTAGAACAGAAGCAAAACAAGCTGCAGACACAAGTTTCTGATCTAAACTATATAATCTTGACCGTTCAATCTAAAGAAAGATGAAATTTTTACTGTTATTCAGGAAACTAAACTGCAAAGTCAGCATCTCTAGCAAGCAGACATCATGAAGGATGATTAGGAACAGAAATAAAGCCAAAAGGGGTCAAAAGTTGAGACAAACAAGCTAGCCAAACAGAAAGTTCCAAGCTTTCAGATTATATGCTATAACTCAAATCAAGCACCAACAATCAACACTGTACAAGATATGCTAAAAAGGCCTTCCCAGTTCTGATGAGTGAGTGTCCCCGGGCCTCCGCTTTTCAGAGGTTTTAATGATGATGACGATGATGAAGATGATTCTGTTTCCGTTATAAGATGACATAGAGTGAACCGATGATAATTAATATCTAGCACAACAATTCTTTGAATAAATGGAGAATGTGATCCTATCAAGTCAAGCATCACAAAGTTATGCCAAAAAGAGCAAATCCAAAATCACCTGCCCTCGGACTTCACCAGTTGTGAGAACACCCTGCTCATTGAAACATCCGAGAGATCATCCACACCGGGTGTGTCAAACTGTGTGGCGGAAACGCTGTTGTCAAGCTCGCTGAAGTTGTTCACCTGCGGAGAGAGCTCTCCTATCATATTCGTGCTGTTATCTTCTGGATCACCTTGAAGAACTGCCTCCTGAAGCTGCAATGCATACTCCAAGTTCCAGAGTACATCTCCCATTGATGGTCTATCGACCCCAAAATCTGCCAAGCATTTCTCAGCAGTTTCTCCGAACTTCCTCAGTGAATCCGGCCTTATTTGTCCCGCAAGATTCGGATCAACTATCTGTTCCAGCTGCCCTCTTTTCTGCCATTTCATAGCCCATTCAGCCAAGTTGACCTTCTCCCTTGGAAGGGTAGGATCAATCACAGGCCTTGCACAAAGAACTTCAAACAGAACCACCCCAAATGAATACACATCTGATTTTTCGGTAAGTTGCTGCCTTCTGAAATATTCAGGATCCAGGTAACCAAAACTCCCTTTCACTGCTGTACTCACATGAGTCTGGTCAATTTCAGGTCCCGTCTTGGACAGGCCAAAGTCTGCAACTTTGGCCATGAGGTTCTCATCCAGTAAAATATTTGCTGATTTAACGTCACGATGGATTACAGCTTTTGCATATCCTGTGTGAAGGTAATGAAGTCCTCTTGCTGCTCCAATGCATACCTCAAGCCGCTGCTTCCAACTTAAGCTGGGAAAACCAGAGCCATACAGATGACCTTTAAGAGTGCCATTCTCCATGTACTCATAGATCAAGATCATCTCATTCTTTTCATCACAATAACCAATCAACGAAACCAGATGTCTGTGGCGAAACTGGGAAAGCATCTCGATCTCAGTCTGAAACTCTGCAAGTCCCTGCTGTGACTTTGGATTACCCCGCTTACAAGCAACTTTGGTGCCATCGTTCAAAATCCCTTTGTACACTTTACCGAAACCACCGATTCCAATAACCCAACTCTCGTCAAAGTTATTTGTAGCTTCCTGAACAGCTACGAAAGGAAAGCGATATCCCAAGTTAGAGTTGATAGTAGCCGTTGTTCCATTGGAGAATTTGCTGCCTGTGGTGTGCGAATGTCCATTGATAGACAAAGGAATCCATGTCTTTGAATGGCCCTGCTTTGCCAGCTTTCTGCTTCTGCAGTAAAAGAATAGACCAACCAGCAACAAGGCAAGACCTGCACCAACACTCACACCAGCAATCACGCCGACATTCTTTTTCTTTGTTTTAGAAGCTGTGACAGACCCCTGGCCCTGAGCAAGGCTCCCATCTGAATTGTTTAATTTCATAAGCTCCAAGCCATTCAGTATGGCATTTGGGTAGACATTATCTAAAGATGACGGGCCGACACTTACATGAAGCTTACTGCTGGTTGTTACAGGTGTCACATAATCCATAAAATATGCACCGGCTAAAGTATTAGACAGATAAGTACTCAGATCTAGATTCTGAGCAACAATGGTGGTGTCTATATAGAGATTGAAATATAGCTCATTCAAGGATCGACTTACAATATCACAAAAGTGGAGTCGAACCAAGTACTGGAACCCTGGATCCAAGCTGAATTGCCATGTAACATTAAAATTGCTTTTAGGATCATCCATGGAGTTCATCCGGGTGCACGTACCATAGACTGTAACAGGAGCAGTATCACGGGTGGCGAAGCCTTTAACATACTGGACAGCTCTAATATTTGTAACATTTGCTGCAGCATTTCTTTCTACAAGGAAAGCGTCATCAGGAATCCAGGTCCGCCAGAGTGTATCATCCTCAGCGGAGACTTTGGATCCTCCCATGTTCACCCTAGCAACCGTCTCCAGAGCCTGTGATAACAGACCTTGGAAATTCACCGAAGGGCGAACCAGCTTGGCATCATCAGTTATGAGCTCATCAGGGACTGACACAACTTCTAAGGCACTTAAATACGCAAATGAACCACTGGAAGGAGTGAAAGTGATAACAAGGTTGTCCGAAGTAACGTTTATAGAGAACTCTCTTACAACAGGACCATTGGCACTGAAATCACTCAGCAGCACATAGTTCTGAGCAGCTACAGAGAAAATTGCTGAACTCATATTGTAACTATTGGACACAAATGCGTAGAAATAAAGGCGAATCCAGTGCCTACCCTTCTGGCTGATAGAAAATGTATACCTGGAGTCTTCAGTAAAGATCACAGCAGTTTTATAGAGAGCAGAATCAACTGATGCTGATGTGCTTGCAGAGATTTTCTTTGGAGCAGAAAGGGACTTCGAGTAGAAGCCATCAAACACGAAAATTCGACCACCAATTGTGGTATTGGTGGAGGATCCACAGTCAATAAGATACTTATCACCAGGAGTAAATCCCCAGGAGGAACATATTAAGCACAAGACTGATAAGACCAGGACGGCCAACTGAAAACCCCTGTAACCAACCATTGCAGAAGCTCGGAGACAGTAGCTTAAGCTACAAAAATGAACTCAAATATAGGATTTTTATGCAGGAAGCACAACAGACGGATCTCTATCAATCAGACCAAAGCAAACCTCAGCTTCAAAACCCATCAACAGAATTGAACAAACAAGGTCCAAAGCTTGCACCTTGGCTATCAGCTCAATCAGCTGCCGAATCTTCTGAACAGGAACTTCCCTGATATGATGATTGAATCGGCAACCCACCAAGAAACAATCAATCAAAAAGCGCAAAGATTTCACCTTTAAGACAGATTGAAAGGGAACCAGATGGGAGGTCCAAGGTCAGAGAAAGTAAATCTGAAGAGCCCTTCTGGAGTTGAAAGGGAGACTAAATGGAATACAGTGCATAAATCTTGCAAAGCACTAACAGGATTTCAGCTAGGCGACAAGTGACAACCTCAGAGAAATAGACAGATTCCAAAACTTATATCATAAACTAATCACTAAAATAACATGCATGATGCAACGCCAAACGGAGAGCCGAGGGCATCAATAACAAGAATCAAACCAAAATCCAGTCAAATCTTTTAAAAAAAACACTAGAGACCTGAAAACTGATAAGCGGCTGGGACAGCTGGCGCCTCATTTTGTCACATAGAAAAAAAAAACATATATAATCTCTAAAATTCAGTAGAGAAGATGAACAAAGATGTTGGCTTGAAGAGTTTAAATCTGTAACAGATAAGTGGGCAAAGAAATTTAAGGGCTTTAATGGAGATGGGTAGATAGAACAGGAGTAACAGACAGCAAAGAACGCGGTGAAGGCGTGTGTGTCTCTGATAAAGATGGATGATGGTGATTGGAGAATGAAATGGTGGAGATGCGTGGACTCAACTACATGTGAATAGTGCTTCCCATGTTCGTATTTCGTAACGGAACAGGTGGGGGAGGTTTATTTGCCTGAACGTTGAGAGAGGGGGGGTGGTCTTTATTTACTTTTTGTTTGTGATTAATAATTTGGGACTAGTGTTTTTTTTTTATAAAAAAAATCCAAGAGGTAAATAAGCCTTGAAAGACGGAGCAACATCTGCTGTTTAGTGTTTTGATACTGTCAAACATAATAATACAACAATATTGTTCTTTTTGTCACTCACGCCTTTTGGTGGACTTTTTTATTTATTTTCTTTTCGGTGATGATCGCAATTATTGCGTATTGTGGGGTTCTCTTTACCTTCCGATAAGTTCGTTGGACCCATTTTGCCATTATTTTTGTATGTCGAGCATCTATGGGAATATTCCGTACGGCATGCGCTCGTGAGCGTTTCGATGACATGTTTGCCATGTGTCATCGGCCAGGGGCTTAGTGCCGGATCGCGTCGTCTGCGTGGATAATGATTTGGTCAGCGGTAAAATCAGATGGGAAGGGATTTAACGATTTAGGGCTCCAGTCTAGATTTAGGGATTTAGGGAATTAGGGTTCCGTTGTGGTTTAGGGATTTAGGGATCGAGATTGCCGATTCTTGAATGGTGAGCTTACCAAGTTCGCTCGACTCAGATCGGAATCTAGTGGTATTAATGTGCAATATCGCGAGGCGTATGGAGAAGTGTCTCACCCTCGGTCGAGCGGTCGTTCGGGGATTGGCTACATCCTGACAGATGCGATTGTGGGCTACTTGTTACGGTGCAACGGCGTGGGCGCCAAAGAATCCCCAGGAGATTTGTGCAATGCCCAAACGCAAGGTAACAATCGGTTCCCTCTCTTCCTATTTCTCTGTAATTGAAATGTATAGTTGATAATCGAAATGTAATCGAAATGTATAGTTGATAATAAGCTGGTATGGGGATGGTAATCGATATGTAGGGTGTGATGTTAATCGTCATCTTTCCCAATTTGCAGAGGCGACAAGTGGGGTGTGGTTTGTGGGATTGGGTGGATGAAAAGTTCCCTGAGCAAGCCGTGTTTGTCATCAATGATTTGGTTAAGGCGAATAAGGAGCTAGTGGCTGCGAGAAGTGAGATGGAGACGGCTTTGAAGTGTAAAGAAGCCGAGATTGCAAGGTTGAAGATGAAGACAGTTGAGGGAAACGAAGATGCAATTGCACAGAGCTCGACAATTGTAGCTTTGAAGCTTGAGGACGTCTTTAAAGACCCGTGAATTGGAGAAAGAGCTGATGTTTGAAGACCTTAAATCGCCGAATTGGGTCATAGTACTCTCTGTTTGTGTGTTGATGGTAGCCGCAATATTGGTGTTTGTTAGGGTGTGATGTAATTTCTTTGTGGTTGAACCAATGACTGTTCTGTAATCTCTTTGTTTTGTATGAGACATGGAATGATCCAGTTAATCTAAAGATCCAAATTATCATTGAGGAACCACATGTTTGTAGATCGACAATAGTCTTGTACAAAATTGTGTTCAAAGACACTTCAACACAATAAACTTCACTTGCAGAACATCAGTTTGCACCAAGTTCATATGAACCTATAGCTGCAAGGAGTTAAGTTAACTACATCATACATTCTTGACACTAAACAAAGAGCTAAGCTACTAAGCGGCTAAGCAAATTGGCCTTACAAAGAAGAAATGGCCTTACAAAGACATGGCCTTCCACCTCCACTCGCTCTTGAGGTGTCAAGTAGTTTGCCCACAGATTCAGCAGCATGTTGTTGTCCACTACTCTGACCAAACTATAAACATAAACAACATAATCCGAATTAACTAGGTATAGACTAATCTTTCACACATAGCTTATATTGAGTAGGTTGCATCATACCTCAAAGTTACACCTTCTCTTGTTGTGTCCTCGGCAACTTACACACGAACAAAGCTGATGTGATCTTGCCTTTGGTCCTTGTGAGCGAGGTGTGTCCTCACCAGCTTCCTCACTCTTTTTAGTTTAGGTCTTCCGGTGAGCTTCTTCACAATTGGCTCAATAACCGCAGCCTTCGCCTTCCTCCAAACGCTTTGGTCCTCCAACTGGTTGAAACGAATACTTATAACTCCTCATAAAAACCTCCTTCTATAGCATTCATCAACATATGGTTCTAAAGGGTGCCCTCTGTTGATAATGCAAAGATGCCGCATGCGAACATGGCAGCCTGTCACATCCCACTTCCCACAAGAACATGTCCTTTTGTCTAGGTGAACTATATCTTTGGTCCAAATCATAGCTCACCTCATACCCATCTTCCCCATTAAATGTCACCCTCCACATGTGGTAATCTCTCACACTCTCATCTAACTTCAACATCACATTTGGTCCAATGTCAGCCTTCCATTTTTCTCCAAACTTCCTCTTCTCATTAAACCGAGTCATCAGATACTTCCCGATGTCCTCACACTGCATCAGATTGGTTTTTCCCTTGCCTTGAGCACTACATCAACACCATTAAACGCCTCACACAAGTTGTTCTGGTTGTAATCACATTTAACCTCTCGGTTGAAGAACGCCTTTGACCAATGGCGAGGGTCTGTCCTCAACAGACTCTCTTTGGCACCATGGTATTGGGCAATCAATTCCAAGTTGTCAACGAACTGTCTCTCACACTGTCTGCACATGCCCAGAAATGCCCCTTCATTACATCACCGGGGTGTTTTTTCCGCCAATTGGTTAATATATGCCTAGCACATAACCTATGTTCAACATAAGGCAGAATTGATGCGAGTGCTGTCACAAGTCCCTAGAGTAAATAGCAAATATATCACGTTACAGATAACATAGTACTAGAATATGAGTAATTTAAAAAGTTAGTACATACCTTCTGTTGATCAGACTGTATGACCCACTTGTGTGACTGATTTATCTCCAAATCTTCCCTCAGTAAAGTCAGAAACCACAACCATGACTCTTTGTTTTCAATTGCAACAATAGCCCAAGCTATTGGATACATCTGATCGTTTGCATCACGACCAATTCTGTTAACATTTGCCCTTTCGTTGCAGATTTTAAGAAACACCCATCTACCCCCACTATCCTTCTGCAACCCTCTTTGAATCCTCTCTTTGCAGCATCAAAGCAGATGTATAAGTTCTTGAACCTCTCACCAACTCCATCAGGTGATCGATGCACATTCAAAACTATAGTAGAACCTGGATTGGTTCTAATTAGTTCACCAACATAGTCTTTGAGTAGTGAATATTCATAAGAGCTTGTCCCTTTTGAATTTGTCCTGAAAACCCTCTTCACCCTCTTTGCCATCTTTTTGTTATCTCAAGTTTGCATCCCTTCTTTACATTTTCTTTCAAAACTGACCTCCTCATGCCGGGATCATCCTCAAATCACTATAGAACCTTGAAGCTAACCATTTTGTAGTTGCTAGCTTCAATTTTTAAACATTGTTGCAACAATGCTCTTCCTGCAATGATTTAATCGCCAACACATAAGCTTCCTTGTGTATGATGCCCACACTCTAAAAGGACAGCCGTCAACACACCTAATCTCAGCTCTCATCTTGTCACTCTTCCTGAAATGTATGTCTCTATGATGTTTAACAGCATACACTGTGGCCAGCTCTTTCACTTCTTCCTTCGACTTGAACCTCAACCAATGACAAACTCTTGAGATGCCCCTTTCACATACCTTGGCCATTTACTCCTCCCGTACCTTACTTCGCCTCAATACCCTCTTATTTCAAGCAATTCCTCCACAGCATCCACTTCTTCATCAGATCTAACATACTCTGAAGAGTAACCATCAACCACTATGTCCTCACCACTGTTAGAATACGAATCTTCATCTTCATCTACTTCCTCTTCCTCTTCCTCTTCCTCGTTTTCAAACTCAGCATCATTTGAACTATGATGCCCCTCACCTACAGCCCCAAGATTTAAATTCTCATTTTCTTTTCACAGATTCTTCTTCGGCACAATCCTCTTGGCGTAAACATACCGATCTTCACCCTCCTGAGCAACAACATCATCTGCATCATCATCCAATATATCAAGGTCCTCCAACGTACCAAGATCCCATGTAGACTTTTCTTTCGGATCATCAATTCTTGCATCATTCACACCACCGACAAAGACTGTCACACTCCAATTTCCTTCTTATGCTTGGCCTCTCGACTCACCTGTCTCAACTTCTTCCTCTACTGACTGAACTATAGGGTCATAGATACTCTCACCTTCACCACTCTCACAGTACAGAGTAAGTTCCCTCCTCTCAAACAAACTCAATACAACCATTGCAGCACTACTAACATCCCAAATCAATCTAAGATCATCTGCAGACTTCACTGTAAGGGAGGTGGCATAGTATATCTTAGATATGCCTCTAATATTTCGTTCCTCATAAATTCTACAAACGACCCCACGTCAAATACCTCAACCCTTAACCTCAATGACCTCCCACCATCATACCTGAATGGATTTTCCAAAAAATGGCCCCCATGATGAATATGGTACAGAAATTCAGTACCAACTAACCTGCATAACGAACAAATAAACAGAGTATCAGTGAACACTATATTCATGATCTTCTAACAGTAACCCCTAACACTATCAGAATTTCGATACACTGGAAAGATTATAAAGGTTATAAAGGTTTCAACAATCACGACAGATGAAAAAATTCGGAACATAGAGCTCGTATAGATGAAATATCGGGTTCTAGTCACACCCATTAGCACGTCCCAGGTGACCCAGAGCACCTGATTTGAAGTCGACAAAATTAGCGAACTTACTTTCTTCTCGGACGTCGTCGAGCCGCGCTTCACTCCCATGGCGAACAATAGTCACAAAGCACGACTCTAACCAACAATTCGAGGTTGAAGATGAACTCGCCGACTCCTCCCACCTCTGTTCTTCAAGTCTGAAAACCCTCGCCTTACTCTTTGCAACGGGAAAAGCCATTTTTAAACACTTCATTTAAACAAGTCACCCGCCACATCACGCCCTCGGATGCCACCGCCTCGTACACGGTGGAAACTACGGGGACACGTATGAAAATTTAACGGATAATGGCAATCGTGACCACAAACACAAACGTTAGTAGCAATCTGTCACCCGAAAAGAAAATAAATGCAAAAAGGGTCCTTTACCTAAACGTGAGTGGCAAAAAGGACTTTTTTATTATATTATTATGGTTACCGTTTTGTTTTGGTGGACTGATGGTCTATAATTCCTTTAATTTATTACTCCAATACGCTATGGCTGAAAATTGCAAAGTTGTAAGCGTTTCGTTATCAATTAATTATTAACTGTTATATTACTAATGGTAAAAGTGTAGTATTTGAAACCACAGGGTGAACTTATAGTTCACTTTGTATTATATTTCCTGGTTTTCTAATGGCAAGGGGTGGGCCCTACACGGGAGTACTTTTTTTCTATATCGGGTAAATTACAAAACCCCCCTGAGGTTTGGTGAAATCTTCAATTTGTCTCCTCTATTTTCAAAAATCAACAGTTACCTATAAGGTTTGGTGAAATCTTCAGTTACCCCATTGACCGTATATGGTGTTAGTTGACTCTTAAGGGTTTTAGTACTAATTACACTAACTATACTCTGAAACAGTTAAGGGGCAGCCCGTGCTCACCTGTATTGTAGCAGCATGGGCTCGCCTGCGTTTTGGCGGCCTGAGCTCTTTGCGTCATAACAGTGACCATACAACAACGATGGCTAGGTAAGGTGCCTGGTTTGAGAGGGAGAAAAGAGAGAAACAAAATGTTTGGGTTGAAGTATTAGGGTAAGAAATATTTGGGACAATAAGAGCAGTTAACCCTAAAATTCTTAACGGTCAACTAATAACACAAACGGTCAAGGGGGATAACTGAAGAATTCACTAAATCTCAGGGGATAACTGATAATTTTTTAAAATAGAGGGGGCAAACTGAAGATCTCACCAAACCTCAGGAAATTTTTATAATTTACCCTTCTTTCTTTATATTCAAAGGAATAAGTGCTCGAGAACAAAGTTGATTTGTTGGGGATTAAAAACATTATTGATTCATGTTGCTACATCTACTAAGTGCATAGATCAAATGCCCATGTGAATATGTCTCAGCATGTGTGGTTTCTCCATAATGGAAAAGGCACATTTTGACATCACTTCATACACAAGCTTTGTACTTATTATAAGGGGAGGACCCACCATGGGGCACATGCCTCTAATAAAATTTTATAAATTATAGTCATAGTGGTAACCTTTTCTGATATAAATTAAGTATAAAGGCTATTTTGAAACTATGTACACAGTTAAAGGGCTAGCTGATATATAGAACCAAAAGAGAAAGCTCTCTCGTGTCACATTACCGAAAAAGAAGGGATAAAAATGGGTAAACAGCAAAGATTGTCCTACTACTTTTCATAATTTTCTATTCAAGTCATTAATCTATATTTATATATTCAAGTCATTAACCAATGTTGAATAAAATAAATTATTTTCTTCTAACAAATAGGAGTAAGTGTTACTATTTTATAAAATAAGAAAAATACAGTATTTTGAACAGATAAAAAAAATAGTTAAAATATTTCATTAATTAGTTCAAATTGCTTTAAAAAATATTAGACTTTCAACTTTCAGATAAATTACGACTTTATATTTGACATTAAATAATCCACATGCTTAAATATTATCAAATGTAACACCCTCCCCACACTAATTTTTACTTGTTATCATAAACTTTTTTAATATTAAATTTGAAATTACTTCTAGAAAAGCTTAAAAATTATAAAGAAATCGTGCCCCCATAACTCAAAATTTCTTGGTCCGCTACTGCTTCTTATTGGTAGGTTTAGGTTATGTTCTTTTAGAAAAGTTATTTTTCAAATGATAAATAAAAAAATGTTTTCATTAATAGAAAGAGTTAAATTCCGTTGACAGACTAATAAAAATAATTATTGTCATGTTTTGGTCATATTTTAAAAATTTGTATTGTTTGGGTCTTATCTTATGGTACTATGTCCTATTTTGGTGATTTCCGTTCATTTGAGCCGTTAATTCTAACGTCTTTTCATGGTTTTACCTTTATACACTCAAAATTGGTGATGTGACATATTATCTTTTGTGAAAAACATTAGGAGGTTTCAAACATCCAAAAAGAGGTGAATAAAATTCACCTAATTAGCTCGCTAATGTGAAGTGAATTTTTTTTACTTCAGTGTGAGAAAGTGGGGGGTTGGTTTGATTGTCCATGGAAAAACGTTGAGCTTTGGGGTGAATAACTTAAACACCCACTAAAAAAACCCCAAATCGAAAGTCAGCAGGGGTGAGAGAGACAATACACAGGCGAACTAATGGTTACGCTTTCAAGAGTGCGATTCCAAATTTACGTGGGTGATTTTCAGTCTAAAGGCCGAGTTCCCTACTTGAATGGATCAACAATTAAGCATTTTTATCTCAATTGGAGTTGATAGTAAGAATGGGATTTCTAATAGGAGTAGGTAAGTGAAACGAACTACAGATCCTTTTTCATGAATCGATTCGTAGCTATAGCGATGCAACCATTTGAAGTATGTGTTAAGTTAGGGAAAGGAAGCAGGACTAGTTTCTAAAGTTAACTTCTGATGTGTACGAGGGTCTGAGAAGTTGGAATCACGCAGAGGATGCGTCATGTTCATTTGTTTTCCTTTCTCATTCGGTGTGATGAAAGAAGAAGAAGAAGAAGAAGAAGATGCAAGTTTCTGTTGAATTTCTGAACTTGGAAAAGCCATATTTATACTTAATCTGGACATTTGGGCGTCTACTTCATCTGGAATCATGCAATGCAAGCTTGTATTTGTGCTATCAATTCAAAAAATGCATATGAATCCAGGTGTACAGATTGCATCAGTTTAATAGAGCAGCTCAGCAGGTGACGGCCCTGACGCACACTGTTAATGGGCTGAAATGACGTTGCACAATATGGCAATCAACAGCTCTATTGGGACACTTCTGAATGTCCTTCAGTTCCTTGGAGTCCTCTGCATATGGTCACTCTCAACCTTGCTCTTGAAATTCCCCCCTTATGCTACATGAACCACACGCGAGGAGAAGTTATGAATGTGAGGCAGTTATGAAAAACGTAGAAAGAAACCTCGTTCTTTATCTACTAGACTTCATCACGCAAGTTGGTTGGTGAACACAAAACCGGCAGGGCAGTTTACTTGGGATAGAAGAATCCAGATTGCTTTTCATCTCCTCAAACTTTATCACACAACAGATGTCGAAAATATTTGACTGACGTCTCATTCTATATGTCCTTGAGCAACAGATGGTCATGGCTTACAAACAAGAATAAATACCTCTCAGGATTTCAAATTCCCTTCACAAAGCAAACTGCCCTCAAATTCGACTCCATTGACCCTAAATTCCGTGTCACTGTACCTGCAATTAGACCCATAAATTAACCCAGCTCTAAATTTAGGTAGTAGATTTTGGAGGCCTATGAAGATGAGTTGGAAAACCAGTACCGTTGTAAGCAAAGCTGCTCTTCAGGGAAGTTGCCAATTTGCAGAGATGGTGGAGCGTGTCCAAGATGCGAGAGATGAGAGATGAGATGAGAGAGATGAGAGAGATGAGAGAGAGAGAGAGAGAGAGATGAGAGAGCTCTGAGTTTGGGTCTTCCGCTCCAAGATGAGATCTTCATCAATCGGAAATTTGGCCGTGTAGATCAGATTCGTTTGGAGAGAAGAGGAGGCCTGAGTTAGGAGTGGAAGTGAGTTTCAGGTCGACTTCACTGTGAATTGCCCTAATTCACTACTACCTAAATCACCTTAGGTTCAAAAAGTTTTAGGTGAAAAATTGGGAAACTCATGGATGAAAAACATGTGATGAAAAATTTGTAATTCACTTAAGAAACCTTAACTTTGAAACCCCTTATTATATTAGTCTTATACTTTCATTTTTCTTAACATTTTCACCTTAGTTCTCCAACGCTTCCAACCATACCATCATGTCCACCAAGCTTCTTTCACATATGACAACTGCAAATTTATCCACCACAAACTACAATTTGTTTTTCCGTTCTCTATCCTTCACAAATTCGTCATCGGAATCAAACATCTTCCTTGATTTTAGAATAAAACAGAAAAAAATTAATCCCAACCTTTAAAAATTCCTCTTTGGAATCCACCACCAGGAAAAAGCAAAAGTAAGGTGCCCCTCACTAGATATAATACATCTGATTATAATTTGAGATATTCAAATCGTCGACTGGTGCCCTTTCCTGTTCTTGCACTTAAACTTGACCCGTCGTATCACCGGAGATTCTCAGTGACGACAATGATTGATCCTCCAGGGAGCTAATATTTCATTGATATACTTAATCATTTTGGAGAAGACAACATCAGATATATTATGCTGGCTTTTCAGGCTCAAAAACTTTGTCAATATGATAGCTTATTGTGTTCTTTACGAGCCCCATTATAAAGAGGTTGTGATGCAGCCTGCAATAAAGCAAAAAACTTTTGTGCCTCTTCATTTGGAGTTTCAACTACATCGACTTGCAGGTCTGGTTGATTCTCCTTAAAATTATTGTAACCATAATCATTCTCGTCCTCATCATTAACCGTTCGTTCAACATTATTAAGACGAATTCCCAAACCTTCATAAACCAGTTTCCAACCTTCATACTCAGTATTCATCGAGTCCGTTTGCGTACTTGCAGGTGGATTACTAAACGATAATCCATCAACGAACCGATCATGACTTCCGACTATAGTGGGATAGATCTGTATTGTCTCACCATGACAATCCCACACATAATAATTTGGTTTAAAACCATACTCGCATACATGATTTCCAATAGTAACTTTTTCATGATAGAGTCTATTTCTACACTTTTTACACAGACATTTCACAGTCGACATCCCATTCGATTCAGCAATCGAAAAAGCAAAGTTTAGAAAATAGTCTAGCCCCTCAAAGAATCTTCGACTGATAGCACGAGTTCCCTTCTCTAACCGCTGATACATCCAATCATGTTCTCCAGTCATATTTTTACTCCTGCACAACAATGTTTATAACAAAACATTAAAAGTAAAGAACAAACTTCAATACTCCATATGTATATATACCTTGTAAAAGTTATTTTCTCCTAATCATAAAGGGTGCATGAGTCCTATCCTATTCATAAAAGTACAATCGGTATACAACTTATGGTTGTATCTGTATAACTCGTACAACTTACATAAATTTCAGCATCATTTCGTCTCAGTTCCACATTATACCATTTTTTTGGTTTTAAATCCTAAATCAGGTATAATATGGAACAAGACAAAAAATTGCAACGAAATTTATGTCACTGTATCGATTATATACAACCATAAAACTTTAATATACCGATTGCACTTTTACAAACTGTCAAATATGGACAATCCATGAATATTAAATTGAATATTATATTTTACAACATTATTTCTAATACTGAAAATAATATTATGCATATAATATTCTAATTAATATTCACAGATAGGAACTATGGTTGAAATCTACAACATGAAACTTCACTACTTTCAACATAAAAAATAATTAGCACAGATTGAAATAAGAAACTCCACCTAAACAAACAAAAAAATGCAAAAACTATATTGATTCATACCTAAGTAAATCCACAAGATCTGATCTGTTGTTTGGGCACACTAACATGGAGGAATCACCGAGAATGGTTGAAGCAGCCAACTTCTTTCAATAAAAATAAACCCACAAACTATGAAAGAGAAGAAATGGAGAGCTTTGGGAGCAATTTTTTACACCCACCCCGACGTTTCAGAACTTTCCTACGAGTGTCGACCGGAATTTCTAATTCGTAAATTATCGGAATAACATTGGGTTATGATAATTTATCAAAATTCACTGTTGGATGTGATTTTGGTGTTGTTTATAAGTGTTACAAGTGTTGGACGATTTTCGTGATAATCATGTTAATTTTGGAAGGAATTCGAAATTCCAAAAGTCGGGTTTGACCAGTGTTCAGTCAAACATTTTTAGTAAATCGTACAGGGATCCAAATCAAGATCTGTAAATTTCTACTTAAACTAGACACACAGGGCTACCTTCATGCAAATTTTCATGATTTTAGGGCTGGTGGTTTGGTGAAGTTTATTTTTACAAGTTGGTACAAAATCTGCCAAGTGTAATTGGAGAAGGTTGAAGAAGTTTGGGGTTGGGCTACCTTTGGGCTGCCGAAAATCCTTGGAAATTAAGCCCATTTGGGACTTCTATATTTCAGATTTTGTTATCCCATTTATGTTGTTTTTATGGGAAAAAGGATTTAAAAGAAAAGAAATAGGAAGAAAAGGAAGCAATAATGGGAGATGGAGTAGAAACCCTACCTTATGCCCATACCTCTCTTACACATTCATCATGCTTGTGTCATAATCACACATATCTCTCTTCCTCACCATTTGGGCCGAATTCTCTCTCATTTTTGGCTAAAATTTCATTTTCATTTCTCTCCCAAAATTCAAGTCTTGAAAATTGAAAGAAAGCTTTCTCTTTCTTCTCTCTCTCTCCTCATGAACTTTGCTTGTGTTCTTGAGTGTTCTTCAAGTGTTCTTGAGTGTTCTTCACTAATCAAGAACTAATCCTCTCCTAGATCCTTAATCAAGGAAGATTAAGTAAGGTAATGGTGTTTGTTCATCACTAATCAAAGATGATTAGTGTTCAACTTCAAGCACTAATTCTTCCCCTCTTTCTTGCCAAGGCCGATTTTAGAGGAGCTTCTTGGAAGGGATTTTTCTTCAAGTGTTCATCAAGGATCAAGTGTACAAATATCAAGTTCTTGAAGAGATTTAAGTGGTAAGGATACTACTTAGTTGTGTGGTTAAGTTCTATGGAAAAGAACTTTGAAAATAACCAATCTTCCCTCTTTTCTTAGGTTGGCCGAATTTTTGAGAAGAGATTTGGACAATCTCTCAAGTCATCTTGCAAAGGTAAGGTGATCTTTGAGTTTATGGAAAGATTTGGAAGCATGTTCATGAAGAAAGTATGTTGTGTTGACTTGAGCATGAGAAAGCATGAGTTTCTTGATGTTTTGTTGAAGATTTATGTGTTAAAGTGTTGAAAAATGGAAGTATATAAAGGTTTATGCATGGAAGTGTTAAGTTTTAAAGTTTGGGTGAAGATTGAAGGAAAACCAAAAATCAAGATTTTGGAAGAAAATTTTGTTTGCTGTGAATAGTGTTTTTGGTGATGAAAAGTTGGTTAAAACATGTTAAAAATGGTTTAACATGAAGGATTAAAGGAAAATGACTAAAGTGTGAAGTTTAGAAAATATTTGGGTTGAAATGGAAGTTGGGCCGAAAATATGGGCTTGGGCCGAAATTTGGGAAATAATGGATAAAGGTTGACTTTTTGACCAAGTTGACTAAACCGGGGAAAATTGACCTTTTTATGAAATTGGGGTACTTTTGCAAGTTCTGAAAAGTTTGAGGACTTAGGGTGTAGTTAAGAATAAATTCCCATCACTTGAAACTTTAGTGAAATAACTAAAGTTATTTGTATATCTCTGATTCTGGCAGATTAGATCTGCGTCTTCCGGGATACTGCTTGTGCGTCAGGGGGCCACAATAGATATCTGTTTTCTGTCGAGGTAAGGGGTTTAACTTCCTTAATGCGCATTAAATGTGTATTAGGTTAGTTAAGGGCTAGTACTGGTCGAGGGTGGGGCCCAGTGACTCCGGGGCTAGTTCGTACGTAGTGGTTCGCAGGTTTTATGGTTTTGGACTTGTATGTTTATCGGGGTCGAAGACGGACCCATTCTCGCTTCGTTAACGACGCATGGGGATGCCGGCCGGGCCGGGAAGAACTACCCATGGTCGTGCCTTCGTTATCTGCTCACGGCAAGATGGAGATGCCGGCGGGCCGGGAAGATCTATCCATGGCCGTGCCCTCGATCGATGGGATTCTCGTATACATGCATCCGCATATCACATCACGATATTTAGGGTTGCGTTATCTGTTAGAACATTGCACGCTAACCCTTTTGTGCAGCAAATGTTTTAAAAGTTTTGGTTTGACTGCTTGCACCTACCCCCTTACGGGTTCTTTCGAGAACTCACCCCCATATTTGAAATATTTTTCGTGGATACGGGCAAACGACCTGCGGAGTAGGTTTCCGCGGTGCTCGTTCTGCACTTCTGTTATTTTGAGTAGATAAGATCCCTTCGGTGTTTTTATCTTTATGATAAGTCTGACGTTCTTCTCTGTGTATGTTTAGCAGCAGCAGCATCTAGTAGCGAGGTATAATTCCGCACTGTTGGCTCGGCTCTGTAGAAGTAGTGCATGTAGACACATTAGTGCATACATACTGTCGGTCTGTATTTTATTTTGTGGGAGTTTCCGACCCTACGCAGAGTGCGGAACTTCCTCGGCCTGTATCTTTATTTTCCCGCTTCTTTAATCTTACGCGCGATATCCTCGTAAAAACCACTAACGTGTCTCGGGTGCGCAGTTTAGGACTAGTAAGACGCCTTAAAATCTGCAAACACGTAACAACCTTAAAACTGAAGAGAAATGTTTTATGGGAGGGGTTTCGGTCCACAACCTTTTAAGAGAAATTTCCGAGTTCACCCGCCACGAAACCTCCAACCGACGCTTCCGCATTTTTCCGGGCGGTGGGGTGACAATTTGGTATCAGAGCTTAAGGTTAGAGTTAGGAATGGTTAGACTACCCGACTTAAACAACACTACTAGTTCTGGGGTAATTTAAATAAAAGCGTAGCTAACTTTTACTAAAATTATTCTTGAACTTTAGGTATGTTTAGGGTTGGTTAGTTAACACCGTAACCTAGCATAATCAAACTCAATAAGTGGTTAAACAGTATCGCGCTTTGACAATTCATGAAGGATATGGATTGTTATTTTCTCTCAAAGTAGGCAAGCAAAGGAATTGTGCTGAAATTTTCTCGTTAAACATGCATATCATCTACACTACAGAGCCATTAGGAGTCTGCTGTTTGCTAACATAGAGATTAACGTTATTTCCATATATTTTGTTGGGAATTTCAGATGGTACGTACGAGGCACGATCGCATTACTGCACTCGACATTTCCGACCCTCTCCCGATAATGGTCGCCAACCTTGTGGACACATTGGGTCGATTCGCACCCTTCCGAACGGTGTGTTTGCCTGCATGCATGTTGCATCCGACCATGAGAGCGATGGCGATTTTTCGACGCCGATCGCTACACCCCGACACGGAGACCACTTATACCGCTTTCCCGACGCTACCGTCGTACTCCCTTTCGGAGGACATTCACCCGTGTTTCGGGTAGACCCCACACCAGAGGACTAGGGCAGCGGTCAGCCCCGCCGCCCTAGACAGATACCCGCCTGTGCTCGGGTAGAGCGTTCATTGATCGGTCGTCGCCGACCTAGAGACGACACCGATTCCGATTCCGGGGACATCGAGAGATCCCGAGGCCACGACCGAGAGCAGTGTAGGTTTTGATGAGGTTAGAATGATGGAACGCCCGCAGCGCTTCAACCCGCCTGTGTTTTCGGGCAGATCTGGACTGATGCACCGAGACTTGGCTGACCGATATCGGGCGCCTTCTACACCGACTTCACTTGCCATCCGAGGAGATGGTTTCTCCGGCTACCTTCTATCTCGAGAGATGCGGCGCACAATTGGTGGCGTGGAGTTGCCGAGGCAGAGCGATGCAAAGATGCGGTGGCTGAGACGGGTTGATCCGGGGATGCCTTGGGAGGAGTTCTCCGCTTGTTCCATGAGCGATGGCCGGGGTACGCCGTCCTGTGAGCGTCGCCGACCGAGTTTGATACACTTACCTGTGGTAGCCGGACTGTGACCGAGTACGAGGTGGAGTTTAGCCGCTTATCCGTTATTCCTCGTTGTTCGACTCCTGAGCGGGAGAAGACCAGAGATTTATCGTGGGCTTGCGCCACGCATCAGTGGGACATTTGATTGCACTCAAGCATCTCCGACTATCACGAGGCCATTCAAGGCCCTACCGCTGGAGACGGAGATGACTGGGCAGTGGTTACACCTTCCCGACCCCGCAGTGGCGGGAGACCTTCAGCCAGCAGGCCGAAGACAAAGAGCCGGACCGAATGCATCGGGACAGAGCAGACCGAGCGGGTTCGATAGGGGCAAGGCCCCCATTACCGAAGTTCCCGCCTGCCGGGAATGTGGCCGACGCCACGGAGGACAGTTTGCTTGTGGCTCGAGGGCAGTGCTTGAGATGTGGAGCGAATGATCACTGGGTCAATGATTGCCCAGTGACTCAGGCACCTGGAGCTAGGGTTCAGCCAGGAGGACCACAATGAGTCGATCGTGGCCGGTCAGGGTCGAGGTTTTACTCAGGGAGGCTTGAGAGCTCCACCACAGAGACCACTTATTACAGACCGCCGCACAATGACAGCTTCAGCCAAAGACGGGTCTACCGGTTGGAGCAGGGCGGTACTTGCAAAAAGGAGCATTAGCAGGTATCATCCTTTTAAATAATGTACTGTTAATGCACTTTTCGATCTCGGCGCTTCAATTTCTGCTATTTCTCCGAAATGTGCGACATCTCGGACTTTGCCTATCGCCCACACGGCAAGTGTAGTCATGGTACGCACCGCTGGTGGGATGCGATTGTATTCGAATGAGATTGCTCGAGAATGCATCTTGAGTATCGGGCGTCATCGATTGAGTCCGAGTTATCGATTTTGGATACGCCCAAGTACGATATTATTCTCGGGATGGATTACTGCCGCGACATGATGTGAGGATTGATCGCGCAAGCGGCAAATTCTGATATCCGGGAAGTCATACAGATTGGCTATCCACCGAAACCAAGTGGAGCAGAGCATGGAGCTGAGCGTTCGGAGCACATTCCAAAGAGTGGACGAGGAGGAGTACTTCGGCCTTAACACTACAGTACGCGCACAGAGTTAGACAAGATTCCCGTAGTTCGTTATTTTCCTCATGTTTTTCCTAAGAGTTACCGGGTATGCCTCCTGAGCGGGAGATCACTTTTGAGATTCAAGATTACTGGGATCAACTCCGATCTCCATCCCTCCCTACCGGATGCCGATTGTGGAGTTAGCTGAACTGAAGAAGCAGCTTGATGAGCTTATGGAGAAGGGATTCATCCGCCAGAGTACTTCACCGTGGAGAGCCCCAGTGTTGTTTGTTAAGAAGAAGGATGGGACTCTCCGACTTTGCATCGACTATCGGCAGCTGAATGCCATCACTGTTAAGAATAAGTATCCGATACCCAGGATCGATGATTTGTTTGACCAGCTCAGGGGAGCTAAGGTTTTTTCGAAGATCGACCTGCGGTCTGGGTACTTCCAACTACGCATCAGGGAAGAAGATATTCCCAAGACAGCTTTTCATACTCGGTATGGGCATTACGAGTGTACCGTAATGCCATTTGGTTTGACGAATGCACCAGCTGCATTTATGGACATGATGCACCGAGTATTCCGCCCGTACCTAGATTCCTTTGTGATAGTCTTCATCGATGACATTCTTGTCTATTCTCCCGATGAGGAATCACATCAAGGACATCTAAGAACCGTATTGAGACCCTTGCGAACAACCAGCTGTACGCTAAGTTCTCTAAGTGCGATTTCTGTCATGGAGGTATCTTTTCTCGGGTCACATCGTCGGGAGCATGGTATATCTGTGGATCCAGAGAAGACCAAGGCGGTTGAGGAGTGGAGGCAGCCACGGATCGTTAAGGAGATACGGAGCTTCCCGGGGTTGGCAGGATATTACCGCAGATTCGTACTCAGATTCTCCATACTTGCATCACCACTTACTCGCTTGACCAAGAAGGGTCAGCCGTTGTCCTGGTCCTCACCGCGAGGATAGCTTTCGGGAACTTAAGCGGTTCGACACACTCTCCGATTCTCGAGTCAACCGGACCCCGCACTACCTTACGTAATCTACACAGATGCGTCAAGGACGGAGTCGGATGTGTGTTGATGCAAGGGCACCATGTCGTTGCGTGCGGGTCAAGACAGATGCGATCACACGAACAATTACCCTACGCACGACCCGGAGTTGGCTGCGGTCATTTATGCTCTCAAGCGGTGGAGACATTATCTACTCGGCAGAGATTCCAGATCTTCACCGATCACAAGAGTTTGAAGTATCTGTTTACCTGCAAGGATTTGAATATGAGACAACGACGGTGGCTCGAATACATGAAGGACTATGACTGCACTATCAGTACACCGCCGGCAAGGGGAATTCAGAGCAGATGCTTTGAGCAGGAGGTATACCGGGATTGTTAGCGGTGGAGATGCTGGGAACAAGTCCGATGGATCAGATCTGANNTTGTTGTGGCATCANTGGGAGCAANGGGAGCAAGCCCAAGTTAACACTTTGACCATCCAGTCTGAGTGGTNGNCCGAGATTCGAGANGCACAAACTAGAGACCCGGNACTGAAGAAGCTCNCGGGTGANGACAGAGGGGCTTTGCGACCATTCTTCGAGTACAAGCAGGATTGCTGTACTTCAGAGTCGTCTCTATGTACCGGATGACTCGCCGATTCGGGATCGACTTTTGGGTGAGGCACACTCGGCGGTTTGAGCATCCACCCCGGAAGTGAGAAGATGTACCATGATCTTCGATCTCACTTCGTGGCCGGGATGCGGAGGCACATAGCCGCCTATGTGTCGAGGTGTGCGACTTGTCGGCGCGCTAAGGTAGAGCATCGAAACCAGCGGGTACACCGCAGACTCTACCTATCCCTGTCAGAAATGGGCAATATCACGATGGACTTCCCGACCGGTCTTCCTCCGTCTAGAGCTCAGCTTGACGACATCTGGGTTATAGTTGATCTGGTGACATAGTGTGCTCATTTTCTGCCATTGCGAGTGACGGACTCGCTAGTGAAGCTTGCCCAGATTTATATTCAGGAGATCGTGCGACTTCATGGAGTACCGAGACTCCATTGTGTCGATAGAGATCCACGGTTTACCGCGAAGTTTTGGGTTGCCTTCCATAAGGCTTTGGGCACGCGACTTCACCCGAGCACGGCGTACCATCCTCGCATGCACGGGCAGTCCGAGAGGGTTATTCGATTGTCGAGGATATGCTCGGGAGTTGTGTTCGGATTTCGGGGACAAAGTGGGATCGCCACCTACCGCTAGTAGAGTTCTCCTACAACAACAGCTTATCGACTACTATCGGCATGGCACCCTTTGAGGCACCGTATGGTCGGAGATGCATGACACCTCATTGTTGGACAGATGCCTCGCATAAGATGTTTATTGGCCCTGAGTTTTTGGAGGATACGACGGATAAGATCCGTCTGATTCATATGCGGATGAAGGCCGAAAATGACAGGACCACCTCATATTTTAACAAGAGACAACGTGATCTGGAGTTTGAGGTAGTAGACAGAGTTTGGCTGAAGGTTGCACCTACTCGTGGGACCATTCGTTTTGGCAGGTGGGGCAAGTTGGCTCCAAGATATATTGGTCCTTACGAGGTTTTGGAGCGTATAGGCAGAGTCGCTTACAGATTGGCCTTACCTCCGAGCATGTCTACGGTGCACAACGTTTTTCATGTCAAAGATGTCAAGAAATGCATTTTGGATGACACTCAGATCATTCCGACAGAGGAGATTGAGTTAGAGCCGGATCTATCCTACCGAGAGGTACCGATAGCTTTTCCGGCCGAGATGTTCTGAGGCTCCGCAACAAGTCAATTCCGATGATCAAAGTTCGGTGGTCACATCATTCGATCGGGAGGCGACTTGGGAGACAGAGCAGGAGTTGTTGAGTACATACCCGGAGGAGTACCGGAGGTTGTTATCACTCTTGGAGGACCAAGAGTCTTAGGGGGAGATTGTTACACCCACCCCGACGTTTCAGAAACTTTCCATGAGTGTCGACCGGAATTTCTAATTCTGTAAATTATCGGAATAACATTGGGTTATGATAATTTATCAAAATTCACTGTTGGATGTGATTTTGGTGTTGTTTATAAGTGTTACAAGTGTTGGACGATTTTCGGTGATAACTGTTAATTTTGGAAGGAATTCGAAATTCCAAAAGTCGGGTTTGACCAGTGTTCAGTCAAACATTTTTAGTAAATCGTACAGGGATCCAAATCAAGATCTGTAAATTTCTACTTAAACTAGACACACAGGGCTACCTTCATGCAAATTTTCATGATTTTAGGGCTGGTGGTTTGGTGAAGTTTATTTTTACAAGTTGGTACAAAATCTGCCAAGTGTAATTGGAGAAGGTTGAAGAAGTTTGGGGTTGGGCTACCTTTGGGCTGCCGAAAATCCTTGGAAATTAAGCCCATTTGGGACTTCTATATTTCAGATTTTGTTATCCCATTTATGTTGTTTTTATGGGAAAAAGGATTTAAAAGAAAAGAAATAGGAAGAAAAGGAAGCAATAATGGGAGATGGAGTAGAAACCCTACCTTATGCCCATACCTCTCTTACACATTCATCATGCTTGTGTCATAATCACACATATCTCTCTTCCCTCACCATTTGGGCCGAATTCTCTCTCATTTTTTGGCTAAAATTTCATTTTCATTTCTCTCCCAAAATTCAAGTCTTGAAAATTGAAAGAAAGCTTTCTCTTTCTTCTCTCTCTCTCTCACATGAACTTTGCTTGTGTTCTTGAGTGTTCTTCAAGTGTTCTTGAGTGTTCTTCACTAATCAAGAACTAATCCTCTCCTAGATCCTTAATCAAGGAAGATTAAGTAAGGTAATGGTGTTTGTTCATCACTAATCAAAGATGATTAGTGTTCAACTTCAAGCACTAATTCTTCCTCTTTTCTTGCCAAGGCCGATTTTAGAGGAGCTTCTTGGAAGGGATTTTTCTTCAAGTGTTCATCAAGGATCAAGTGTACAAATATCAAGTTCTTGAAGAGATTTAAGTGGTAAGGATACTACTTAGTTGTGTGGTTAAGTTCTATGGAAAAGAACTTTGAAAATAACCAATCTTGCCCTCTTTTCTTAGGGTTGGCGAATTTTTGAGAAGAGATTTGGACAATCTCTCAAGTCATCTTGCAAAGGTAAGGTGATCTTTGAGTTTATGGAAAGATTTGGAAGCATGTTCATGAAGAAAGTATGTTGTGTTGACTTGAGCATGAGAAAGCATGAGTTTCTTGATGTTTTGTTGAAGATTTATGTGTTAAAGTGTTGAAAAATGGAAGTATATAAAGGTTTATGCATGGAAGTGTTAAGTTTTAAAGTTTGGGTGAAGATTGAAGGAAAACCAAAAATCAAGATTTTGGAAGAAAATTTTGTTTGCTGTGAATAGTGTTTTTGGTGATGAAAAGTTGGTTAAAACATGTTAAAAATGGTTTAACATGAAGGATTAAAGGAAAAATGACTAAAGTGTGAAGTTTAGAAAATATTTGGGTTGAAATGGAAGTTGGGCCGAAAATATGGGCTTGGGCCGAAATTTGGGAAATAATGGATAAAGGTTGACTTTTTGACCAAGTTGACTAAACCGGGGAAAATTGACCTTTTATGAAATTGGGGTACTTTTGCAAGTTCTGAAAAGTTTGAGGACTTAGGGTGTAGTTAAGAATAAATTCCCATCACTTGAAACTTTAGTGAAATAACTAAAGTTATTTGTATATCTCGATTCTGCATTAGATCTGCGTCTTCCGGATACGTGCGTCAGGGGGCCAGAGATATCTTTTTCTGTCGAGGTAAGGTGTTTAACTTCCTTAATACGCAATGATTGTGTATTAGGTTAGTTAAGGGATAGTACTCGGGTCGAGGGTAGGGTCCAGTGACTCCGGGGCTAGTTACCGTACGTAGTGGTTCGGCAGGTTTTATGGTTTTGGACTTGTATGTTTATCGGGGTCGAAGACGGACCCATTCTCGCTTCGTTAACGACGCATGGGGATGCCGGCCGGGCCGGGAAGAACTACCCATGGTCGTGCCTTCTGCTATCTGCTCACGGCGCATGGAGACGCGGCTGGCCGGGAAGATCTATCCATGGCCGTGCCCTCGATCGATGGGATTCTCGTATACATGCATCTCGCATATCACATCACGATATTTAGGGTTGCGTTATCTGTTAGAACATTGCACGCTAACCCTTTTGTGCAGCAAATGTTTTAAAAGTTTTGGTTTGACTGCTTGCACCTACCCCTTACGGGTTCTTTTCGAGAACTCACCCCCATATTTGAAATATTTTTCAGGGATACGGCAAACGACTGCGGAGTAGGTTTCCGCGGTGCTCGCTCGCACTTCGTTATTTTGAGGTATATTGGTGTTTGGGGGAATTTCTCGTTAAAATCCCTTCGTGTTTTTATCTTTATGATAAGTCCGACGATCTTCTCTCGTATGTTTAGCACAGCAAAGATCTAGTAGCGAGGTATAATTCCGCACCGTTGGCTCTGGCTCGTAGAAGTAGTGCATGTAGACACATTAGTGCATACATACTGCCGGTCTCGTATTTTATTTTGTGGGAGTTTCCGACCCTACGCAGAGGCGGAACTTCCTCGGCCTCGTATCTTTATTTTCCGCTTCTTTAATCTTACGCGCGATATCCTCAGAAAAACCACTAACGTGTCTCTGTGTGTTTAGGACTAGTAAGACGCCTTAAAATCTGCAAACACGTAACAACCTTAAAACCGGAAGAGAAATGTTTTATGGGAGGGGTTTCGGGTCCACAACCTTTTAAGAGAAATTTCCGAGTTCACCCGCCGCCGAAACCTCCAACCGACGCTTCCGCATTTTTTTCCGGGCGGTGGGGTGACAATTTTTCGTCTGTGTTCAAGATGTGCAGGGAGGAAGGAGGAAGAAGATGCAATTTATTTAAAACCCATTTGTAACACTTTTACACGCTAAAACGGCGCTACAAAGGCTCGAATAATAATGTTGCCAGCTGTGGACGTTTGGAAGTGCTAAAAAACGCTACATAGGCGCTTCAAGTAAAAAAAACGGACCCACCTTGTAGCGCGCTAGGTGGTTGTTGGGCTGTTTGTAATGCCTTAAACTACAAATGTGCCTTCATACGTAGTGGAGGTATCGGCACCCCGCGATGTTGGAGCTGGTCACACATCATAAGGAGACGCCTAAAAGCTCAAGATAAAGAGTTTCATCATCTTGGGGATGAATTTGCACCAAGCTGTCGGGATGTCAAAGCCTTCAGCTAGCCGTGCATTCAAAGCCTTTGAAAGCTTATGAACAAAGTATACGTAGGAACTATATGCTGCAAAACCATACTTCCAGGCTTCCAGCTGTCCTGGTTGGGAGAAACACCATGTAACAGATTTAATAGAATTTGCAGATCTCCAACCGCTCGACCCTCCATCTTATAAACTTATCAGCTAAGAGACACTCCCTATTTTCTTCGAGAGCAAATAATCTCTTAAACTTGTCATTTAGAGAACATTCTCTCATACACTGACGCCACCCCAAAATTTTATGCTATTCCCATTCTCAACTACTCTTCGGAACGATTTAAGGAACCTCACTCCAAAATCCTCAATGGCCGGATCTGAGTCATAGATATCCTTGATCACTCATACCTTGATCACTCATACCTTAATACTAATTCTCATGAGCATTAATGTCGGAGCAAGAAATAAGTCTCATCAGAGGAAACATATACGTTTAAAGAAATTTTCTTAAACACTCCACTCATCTCTAAAAGATTTTCCAGTTTGACCGAGTGCGAAGATTAAGGTGATGTATGACTTTATGTAGTTTGACCTAGTTGCCATTGATCGTTGAGGTTGCACAAAAACCGAGATAAAAAAGTAAAGATAAAGTATGAATAATTTGGCAACTTTGGAAAAAAGAAGTTTTCAGGAAAATGTATAATTTTTCATGAACGGTTTTAAAAAATGTATATAAATTTTTAGGGGCAGAGGGGAGTCCGTTTATTTACCACATATGTGGAAAAACACCTATCTAAATGTACTACTAATTAACTAACTTAACTAACTAACCTAATAAACTAAAAGACTAAAACACCCTTCATAGAGATTTATTAAGAGTGTAAATTTGACATTTTCATGGTGTGTGTTTTTCCACATATGTGGTAAATAGACACGGTACGATTATGTGAAAGTTATAGTTATAGGTGAATTTGGGTCAACATGAACTTCTACAACTACTTAATTAAAAGACAAACTAGTTAATTACATGTAGGCGTTTTCTTGTAGTTAAGACATTGTGTAGGTTTTTTTAAAGAAAAGGAAAAATATTCTCTAAAATTGTGCATTTATTCCTACAAACGAAAAATTAAAGGCATCGATTGAAATACGTTTTCATCTGTTACACTAACAGTAGATATCACAAAGAAACCTGTGGTAATTATATATATATATATATAGTGAAATATAATTCCAATTAATGTGAGTTATGAATGTAGTAGAAGGAAAAATATAAATTATATATCGATCGAGGTTTTGTGGATCTAGTTTCTGATGAAGGATCCGATGGGGATCTTCAACCTTCAACTCCTATGTTGTCTCATACTTTTAGGGTTGTGCCAAGCTTTGCCAAAGTACTACAGGTTTTTGGTATGTGTTAGTAATCATGTACTTTCATCAAGATTATTTTTCATATTTTATAAATTATACTTGACTCAGCTTGATATTACATATATAACACCATTGCTCATCCATGGGTACATAGATTTCAAATTAAAAGGGAGAATTTTGTAAAGGTAGGAATGAAGAAAATTCTAAAATCTGGTAACAATATTCTGTAAATTAGAAGGCCATTTTATCTCATTCGAGAATGTCAAAGGCCACATATGTAGATTAAATGGCTGAGATGCAATAAATTTAAAATGTGGGGCGTGAAACGCCATACAGCAATAAGCTAGATGGCTAGTTGAGCAGTTCTCCTATTTTAGTAGTAAGTCAACAAACAATATTTTTGCAAGTGAGGATTGCACTGATTTTCTATAAAAAAAATCAATCATTTTTACTGATTAATTAATGTCGGCTATGATCTCAGATTACAGAAGTACCTTACACAAGATTGTGTAGCACAAAGAAAATTTTGACCGTGAACGGTCAATTTCCAGGACCAACACTATACGCTTACAAAGGAGATACAATTACAGTTGATATTATTAATCAATGTGATTCAAACATCACCATCCATTGGTATACCAACATACAAGCTTTTTACTTATATATAATCAATAAAATTAACCATCAAAATTAATTATTATTATTATTATTATTATTATTATTGCTATTTTTAATGTTGTTATGGTTGAATTTTAGGCATGGGGTGAAAATGCCAAGAAATCCATGGTATGATGGTCCTGCATACATAACACAATGTCCAATTCAACCAGGAAAATCATTTAGGCAAAAAGTGATATTCTCAGATGAGGAAGGCACATTGTGGTGGCATGCTCACAATGAGTTTGTTAAAGCAACTGTTCATGGACCAATAATTGTTTACCCTAAACCTGGCAAAAATTACCCTTTTCCAAAACCTTATGAGGAAGTTCCCATTATCTTAGGTACACATATATAAAATCACAAATCATTTACTAATTATACTATAGATTTATGAAAAATTAAATACAAAAACTCTAATTACAAAACTATCACATTTTCTAAACTATTTGTTTAATACTGTATATAATAAGGATAGTATTATAATAAAGAATTAATGTAGGTAATTTTGATAAGAACTAATGAATTTTTATGTAGGAGAGTGGTGGAAAGAAGGTATACAGGATCTATACCGTAGATTTATTGAAACGTCGGATGATCCGGATCAGTCCGATGCTCTCACCATTAACGGACAACCTGGTGATTTATATCCATGTTCGAGAGAAGGTCAAACTTTACTATACATTTATGCATATCTATTTTTACTTGTTATCTTCCGATCCGGATATTTTAATTTACGTGTCAAGTTAAATGTATCGGAAAATTTGAGGTAAATGGAGTAAATCTTTCATATAATATGTTTTGTGTACATCCTAGAATAAGTGATGTATTTGACATTCAAACTTGTATATGAGTTAAATTTTCATTAGGAATAATTTGTTCATTTTAATTTTTTTCAAAATATATCTAGGAACTAGCTAGAAAGATCAATTTATTACTCCCTTCGTCCTGAAATATATTCGCGGTTAACCCATAATTATTACCCGGTTCATTATAAATACCTAAACATTCATAATTTTATCAAAATACACGTAATAACATCCAAACAATTAATAAACACACTAATTATGAGTTTTATTTATGGGCGGAGTATATTTGAGGATGACGATATCCGCAAACCCCGTGGATGGTGGGTACGCACTATCCGTCATCCGCAAAGCTAACGGGTGCATAAAAAAACCTACAACCGCAAATTCGCGGATAAAAACCGCCAGTAACGGATGGATACCTGTGATTTGCAGTTTCTATCCAGCCCACTGCCAAACCTACTCCTATCAAAGCTGCTGTCTGAGAGACAGCCGCCGCCAACAGATTCCGTCGGCTGCACGAAGACCGACCGGCTCACTATGACCACCACCAGCCAAGGAGGACTCCCCTGCCATACCTCCGTCACAATTTCGACTGTTCCAGCATGAGAACACTTTGGATCCTTTGATCATGGACTAGGGGTGAGTTTGAGCCGAGCCGAGCCCGAGCCTAGCAGGTTCGAGTTCGAGCTCGTGAAATTCGGGCTCGGCTCGAGCTCGAGCGAGCCCGAAAATTCGAGCTCGAGCTCGGCTCGAGACAGGCTCGAGCTTAGCTCGAAGGTTCGTGAAGCTCGAGCTCGTTAGGCTCGCGAGCCCGGCTAGGCTCGATTCGGCCCCAAACGAGCTCGCGAGCTCGTTAGGCTCGTGAGCTCGTTAGGTTCGTGAGCTCGGCTAGGCTCGTGAGCTCGGCTAGGCTCGTGAGCTCGGCTAGGCTCAATTCGGCCCCAAATGAGCTCGCGAGTTCGTTAGACTCGCGAGCTCGTTAGGCTCGCGAACCTTACGAGCCGAACGTCTCAGGCTCGAGCTCGGCTCGTATATTATTCGAGCCTTGAAACCGGCTCGAGCTCGAGGCTCGTGAGGCTTTGTCACTGCGACGTCACCTCGCCTGCAAAACACCGTCGCTGGCTCACATTGCCCCACCGCCTCCGCTCCTGGGTTCCGTACCTTTGAAACTTCAACTTCTAGCTCACTATTCCTCCTCTCCTCTGGTTGATTCATCAACTTCTAGCTCACTATTGCACCTCAACTTTATTCGCGTCCCTCTGATCTCCTGCGTTTTTGAAACATCTCCTGTGCCTATGATGTTAAAATATTTATAAAAATAAATTAGAGATTAAATATTATGAAAACGGTAACACAAACTTATTAATTTTTCAAGGAGAAGAGACATATATAAATATGTTAAAATGTTTGAAAGAAATAAATAAAAAAATGTTTTTTTGTGGAGTATTAAAATAAAGAAAATGTTTTTATTTTGCCTTTTACTGCAGGAACATTCAAGATGATGGTGGATCATGGTAAAACATATTTACTTCGGATAATTCACGCAGGCATGTCCGAGTTAAACTTCTTCGCCATTGCAAATCACAGCTTAACCGTGGTGGGCTCTGATGGAAGCTACATCAAACCATTCACTACACTCCACATCACAATCTCTCCTGGACAAACCATTGATGTGTTATTAACAGCTAATCAAAACCCTAATCACTATTACATAGCAGCTAAAGTGTGCAATTCCGGATTTAACCCCATAAACAATACCACCACAACAGCAATCCTGGAGTATGCTGGAAACTATACACCCTCTCACACCCTAACCCACCTCCTCCCAACTCTCCCTTATTACAAAAATGCCACTGCATCAACAAATTTCACCTTCACCATGAAAAGCCTAGACCACCAATCTGTGGATGTTCCAATGAAAATTGATCACAGATCAGTTTATGTGATCTCCATGAATTTGATGCCATGTTTAACTTTAAACACTACCACTGCCTCATGTGTTGGGCTAAATGGGTCAACCTTTGCATCTAGCATAAACAACTTGAGCTTTGTGGAGCCCAAGAACTACAATATTTTAGACATGTATTACTATCACAACAGGAGTTATAAACTGGTTGAAAATGGGACAAGGTTTCCAGCATTTCCAGAGAATCAGCAAGTTCATTATTATGATTATCCTACAAAGAAGGAGACAAAAGTGAGGGTGATTGAGTATAATTCAACGGTGGAGATTGTTTTCCAGGGGACAAGTGTTTTGGGTGGTACAGATCATCCAATGCATCTTCATGGATCAAGTTTTTATGTTGTTGGATGGGGTTTAGGGGATTTCAATAATGTGAGTGACCCAATGAGCTATAATCTTGTGGATCCACCACTTTTGAATACCATTGCTGTTCCAGCGCGAGGATGGGCTGCAATTAGATTTAGAGCGGACAATCCAGGTAAAATTACTCACTTAGTCCTTCGAAAATTGGATGATTTGATTTTGATGACCTATGTTTTGGGGAGTACAGGTGTGTGGCTTATGCACTGCCATTTTGATCGGCACATGTTGTGGGGGATGCAAACGGTGTTCATCGTTTCAAATGGAAAAGATCCCAACACCCAAATGGAGAAGCCACCAAAAGACATGCCGCCTTGTTAATTAAGTGCTGCCAAAACTGATTTAACTTATAAATTTTATATGTTTATATAAATAAATATTGAATGTTTATAGTAGTTTCTAAATACATTTTTCTTAAGAATTCTTGTTTTTAAATAATAATAAAGTAAATAGAAAGGATAAAGAGCAGATATATAGCAAAAACTTATTTTTTATTCAAACCACCACACATTTTTCAGACAGAACACTTGAGTCTGATGACTTTTAAACATAACAAACAACACAGTACCGAAGTTGCACACAAACAGGAGTATTTTAATTTCACACGTACGTACAAATTAACCAGAAATTTCAATGGGCTTGACCTCCGGCTTCTTCTCCTCCGCCTTGGGCACCGTCACCGTCAGCACACCGTTCTCCATACTCGCCTTCACCTCATCCATCTTCGCATTCTCCGGCAACCGGAACCGCCGCATGAACTTCCCCGATCCTCGCTCCACGCGGTGCCACTTGTCCGTCTTCTCCTCCTTCTCCCTGCTCCGCTCGCCGCTGATCTGGAGGATCCGCCCCTCCTCCATCTCCACCTTCACCTCCTCCTTCTTCAGCCCCGGCACGTCCACCTTGAACACGTGCGCCTCCGGCGTCTCCTTCCAGTCGATCCTGGCTGTCGCCAGCTGCGTGGCCTCACGCGCCGTCGAGGACGGCGTGGTTGTGATTGCCGACGGGGTGAAGAAATCGGCGAAGGGGTCCCAGACGTCGAGAGAGAATGGGTCGAGCACGTCGGTCCTCCGGCCACCGAAGATGCTTGGAACGAGCGACATGATGAAGAGAGCTAAAAACAACGAAATTAATTAGATGAGGATGTTTTTGATCAAGTGAGAATTGTTGGATGGCTTTCGGTAGAAATGTAGGGGCGTATTTATAGAGGTGAAGAGAGGGTTTTATTGATTTATTATAAAAAGATAAGGGACTGGTTTGGAATTAAAAAGAGTGTTCTGGTATCTTCACGGTATGGGCTTTAGCATTCCCGTTGCTTCTCTGATGTTCTACGAGCCTCCTGTTTACCCTTTTCGGGTGCGGTTGTTCTATCTTTTGCTTTTTAAGTCCTTGAATTATTGTTGTTATTCCACTTTTGGTTAATTAATTACTATCACATGCAATCGTGGTAAACTTTTTTTTTTTTGATACAAGACCAAGTGATTCTAAAACTAATCTCATGTGATTAATAAGTGATTCAACTTTTTTCAAGTTAATATACAGTTGGTGAAGCTGTATGTAGGCATGGGGTGCAATGGCCATCCTGAGATTTTTTAGGAGATAGGGGTATATAGTAATTTAGGATATTTAGGGGTATTATTTGTTTATTTTATTTTATTCCATAATCTAACCCCACTTAAACCCAATACTATCCAACCCATTATCACCAAATTTTGGACCAAACCCCAAATCCACTAACCCATGTATCCAGCTCAACCCATAGAAAATTATAAGATGCTATGAAATGCTTACTTCCTCATACATTCACATTAAATGTTCAAATTAGTTTTTAATCCACATCTATGCAACAAATGTTGTGTGTGCACTTGCTTGAGCGGAGTTATGTGTGTGTCCTGGTATTAAGCAAAGTTTGACTGCTTCAATGAGAGAACAATATCTAATCAATTATGTTTTGAGGCGAGAGAGCTAGGCATCGAGCTTTCAAGTCATGAAAGCTAATTCAATTAAATGTCTAGGATATAAACTTATTTCTTTTATAAGCGCGTTGTTTACACTTCATAGGTTCGATAGTCTCATCATGCTCACATCATATAGGAAACGATAATATGAGGTTTGTAACTTGTAAGTGCTTCTGATACAAATCAACTTACAAGTATGCTTTCTCAAAATTACTTGAATCATATTACTTTAAGTATGATAATATTTGAATCGATCTCCAACCACCCTGGAGAAAAGTTCCTGGCTTCGCCTATATACTGTAAACTGGTAATTTAATTTTCCGATGTACTATTTTATTAAAAAAATATCAATAAAAATATTATAGGAACATATTATTATGAATCTATAGCAAGGGTCAGATCAGATTACTACTGGTGGAGATATGGGCTAGGCCGCTAGCAAATTCGTGGACATAGTGGGATGATTGGGCCTGAAACAGACGAAGACGCTGAGCCCAAGTGGAAGTCTGTGACATTGTACATTTGCATGCATCTCACTTGTAGGAAATTTCTCTAATTTTTTTTTACTCTCTCATGATATCTAATAAAAGGTTTGTTTAGTTCCCCACCTCAAAAGATCACCACTCTAGGGCCTTATTTTTTGGCAAGGAAAAAAAAACATTTCATGATTTTTTAGTCACAAAATATTTAAAATCAATCTCTCACTCCAACTTTTTGACTCACAAACATTACATCCATCTTTAAAATATAAATATTTTCTTCACCAAAAAAAAAAAAAATCCTAAAAACACCCTAGATATCAAACTAACCAGTCAGGCAAAGCAAAATTCCTTCACTAATTAGAAAGCATACATAATTGAAAAAGAAAAACTAAACCATTTATAAATCCTCAGATCCTCTTATACTGAAGGGAGCCTCATGTCCCACTCTAACTCAAGTGTTACAACCATTGGATCATATTTTGACCATCATCTAGACGGTCCATAAGAATTGCTACATTGTAAAATTACATTGTTTTTGCAGCTAAGAGTTGGCGTTGCATACAAAAACATCCCCAAAAAAAAAAAAACAACTCAAACAATGTAATATATTAGCTTGCTCCAGTTAATTACAACCCTGTTTCCAAAGCTTCTTCTTCTTCATATACAAGCCCATTAAGCCATATTAGCTGTACATTGGTAACAACTACTAATAAGGATGAAAAATTAAATTGAGGTTTCTCTTCTGGTTTGCAAAAGCATGAAGATCCAATTCCTCCAACTCCTCTGCTGCTTCTTGCTTTTGGATGTTCACAGTTTCCATGTTTTGCCTAAATACTACAAGTTTGTGGTAATTAGTAATTCTTCCCCTTGTTATAATGCTATGTTCTTTTGGCAATTTTTTCTTTGAAACTTTTAAATTTTCTTTAGCATATAGCAAACTAAATTCTTCTTCTTGTTATAGGTTAAAGAAGTTCCTTACACAAGATTATGCAGTACAAAGGAAATTCTAACAGTAAATGGGCAATATCCAGGACCAACAATATATGCACACAAAGGGGATACACTTACAGTTGATGTTATCAATCAGAGCAGTTGCAACATCACCATTCACTGGTATAATTAATTTCCATCTAATTAAGATTTTGCATCATTAATCATGTTTAGATCATCTTCTACAGTAATGGTGATACTAAGATTTTGAATTTCATAGGCATGGAGTGAAGATGCCAAGAAATCCATGGTATGATGGTCCTGCATATATAACACAATGCCCAATTCAACAGGGAGAAAGGTTCAGGCAAAAGATCATACTCTCAGATGAGGAAGGCACATTATGGTGGCATGCTCATAGTGATTATGCTAAAGCAACTGTTCATGGAGCTCTAATTATCTACCCTAAACATGGAGAAAGGTACCCTTTCCCTAAGCCTTATGGAGAAGTGCCCATTGTGTTAGGTAAGCATGCTGTTCTAATTATTTTAAAGTTTCTTACATATCTTTTATATATGAGTTTATATGCTAAATCATTTCCATTTTGTTTTCTTAAAATAAATTAGCCGCATAACTACTAGTCCATCCGTTCCACCAAAACTAATATGTTTGACTCAAACTTTCATTAGAATTTCTTAAAATTTCTAAAAGAACATATTTGGAAACTAGCTAGAAACTTCAAATTATCTGCAAAATTCAGGTTAAATTGGGGTGATTGGATTTTGAATCCGGTTCACAAGTCACATGTTGCCCTGGCTGGTTCGGTCTGTTTTGTTTTTTCACTCTTCGTTGAGTGTAAAATTCCTTGTAATAATATCTACCTATTTCCTTAAAAAAAAATCTGAGAAAGAGAATGAATTATATGTAGGAGAATGGTGGAAAAAGGATATTGAAGAAGTCTATAATACATTGATTCAGAGAGGAGGAGAACAAGGTGTATCTGATGCTCTTACCATCAATGGCCAGCCAGGTGACTTTTATCCATGCTCTAAAGAAGGTAAAACTATGGCTTCATATATTTGGCCTCATTTACTATAATAAAATGTTTAGAAGTATATATATACTTACTTGCATAACTTTCCTAGCTATTATATAAAAAGACAGTTTTTATCTAACATTCTTTTCATTTTGAAATAAAGGTCCACAACTTCATAATTTTTTGAGGAAAAAAATACGATTATGAAATTTCAAATATGCTCTCTCCCCAAGAATTAATAAATATTTTCCCTTTAATTGTCTCACTTCATTGATCATTGTCTGGTTTTCAAAACTAGAATATATATCCAACAAATATCTAATGTGTCTCTTATTTGTTATAAGTATTTCCATAAAATGCCACAAAGCATATGATTGAAACAATATACTCTTTCTGTCCAAAGTGTGTTGTCTTTTAGTTTTTTTTTGATAGATTAAGATTGTCTTTAGTCATTATCTCATTTGATATAAACTTCCATCATTACCCCCTTCTAAACTCATTTTCACAATTCCCCACCCACCCGTAAACTCTTTGAGTGAGTACATTTGTAAGGATAAAAGTGGACTAAATAAAACAAAATTGGAAAAATGCTATTGCATTTGGGATAATTTTTTTCCCGATTGTGACAATGCATTTGAGACGGAAAAAGTTTATTTTTTTTTCTATATGAAGAAAACATGCACTGATTATAATATGAAGAGAAACTTTTTTTAAGATGTATTGAACTTAGCTATATATAATCCATATCTGTCTTCTTTTTTTTGTTGGGTATATAGGAACATTCCAGTTAACTATTGATTATGGAAGAACATACCTACTTCGAATAATTCATGCTGGAATGTCAGAGCTCAACTTTTTTGCTATTTCCAACCATGAATTAATGGTGGTAGGATCTGATGGAAGCTACATTAAGCCATTTTTTAGTGACTATGTCACAATTTCCCCTGGCCAAACCATTGATGTTTTGTTAGAAGCAAATCAACCCCTTAATCACTATTACATGGCCTCCAAGGTTTTTAATCCAGCAATACATCAATTTAATCCCACCACCACAACTGCAATTGTAAAGTATGCTGGGGATGAATACATTTGTTCTTCAAACCCAATTTTTCCAAATCTTCCTGGTTACCAAGATGTTGGTGCTTCAATGAATTTCACCTTTAGCATGAGAAACCTAGTTAATTGTGATGAAGATGTACCAAAAAAGATTGACTATGAAATGTTTTATGTGGTATCTATGAACTTGCTACCATGTGTGAACAATTCTTGTGATGGGCCATTTGGGATGCGTTTTGCAACAAGCATAAACAACATGAGTTTTGTTGAGCCACAAATTTCAATACTAGACACCTATTACTATGATGATGATGATCATCAGAAAATTAGGGTTTTTGACACAAGGCTTCCAGAATTCCCACTACATCCATTTAATTACACATCAAGGGATATGCCAAAATACTTGTTGCCATCAAAACGCTCAACAGAGGTGAAGGTGTTGGAGTTTAATTCAACGGTGGAGATTGTTTTTCAAGGGACTAATATTCTGAATGGGACAGAGCACCCAATGCATCTTCATGGGGCAAGCTTCTATGTTGTAGGTTCTGGCTTGGGGATTTTTAATCCTGAGATTGATCCTGAAAATTACAATCTTATTGATCCACCACTTTTGAGCACAATTTCTGTTCCAAGGAATGGATGGACCACTATTAGATTCAGAGCAAATAACCCAGGTAATTTAATTATGCTGTCTTGTTTTTGCAAAATTAATACCTGTATATATATGTTCTTATTATTATTTTTTTCCTGAAAGCTAGCTAGGTTATATTGCACACATTTTGTTATTATATACATACATTGATCCCATTTGCTAGCTAACATATATCCGAAGCAAATTGAAAGAGTTGCTAAATGGAGATTTAATTTAGAGTTTTGTTTAATGGAGTAACTAGTTTTAATTCCATGAAATTTAGGTAGAATGACAATATAGATGATGGTCATTCTAATTAATATATATGGGATCATATAACATTATAAATTTTGTTTAAAATTAATATAGGGGTATGGTTGATGCATTGTCATATGGATCGCCACATGGTGTGGGGCATGGAGACAGTGTTCATTGTTAGAGATGGAGAATCAGAAATTGCCAAAATCATGCCACCACCACATGACATGCCCTTATGTTAGAAAAATAGTATCTGAGTAATTGTTGTCACACCTTACTCATAAGCCTATGTATTGAAATTCATATAGAACAAAATCTGGACATTTTTGTACATATGTTGCTTCATTAATTTGAAAGATAAAACTTCACTCATGTAAGTCTATTAGCTTGAGGATCATGATGAGGATTTACACATCATAACTTAATCTTTGAAAACCACTAAAGAATGCTTTTTGATCATCAGAGTACCGAATATTCCTTTTAATATTGGAATCAAATAGACTTGAGCTTTGAAGTGAATCCGGTTTATAATTGGAACATCAATTAAGCTTTTAGTAACTTAGATACATAAATACTCCAATATCAAGAAATTCAGATTAGAAAATCCCAACCCAAAAACTTCTTATAGTTGATGTTGCATGAGTGAGGACCCTATTCTTCGGGCTAACAAGAGTTCAACAAACCTGTTGAAGATTCCTCAAGTCCTTGTGATCAACTCTTGAGGCCGAATCAATATGCATATATTGTCTCAGTCCAACATAACCAAATTGATGATACAAAAATAATCAAAATACATGATTTTTCTTTTGTAAGAATTCAAAATATATGACACATGCAAGTCTTTCATAATAATATTGATGTCACTAACAATGCTGCTACATTTGTACAATTAGAAGACCATCTAAAATGGGTCGTGGAACATTATGGGGAATCTCGGGAAGGGTTTTTTCTTGGTTCACCACTACCGTCATCTGGCCTTCTCTAGCCGCGGGTCTCGACATGCTCACTTCTCCGACATCTCGCATGTAGGGGTGTCAAAAGTTGACCCGACCTGATTAACCCGTCCGAACCCGACCTGACCTGACATGACCAAAAAAGTCAACGACCCTGAACCTGACTTGAACCTGAACCTGAACCCGACCTGACCCGTAAACAGCTCGGCCCGAATGAACCCGTTACCCGAATGACCTGAAACCAACTCAACCCGAATGACCCGAACTCGATGAACCTGTGACCCGAACCCGAATATGAAACCTGAATAACTCGAATCCGAACCCAACCTGACCCGAATCCCTAACCCTATTAACCCGAATCCGAACCCTAAGGAACTCGAAATAAACTTTCATCATAACAAAACATAATCATCTAATGCATTATAGAGTTACTATCATCATAACAAAATAAACTACTATCATTCATTGTCTAAACTCTAAAGCAAGAAAATGGTAGTAAATAACGTCAATTGTGCACTAATGACCAACAACAATTGTAACATTCAAAATGTAATCATCCAACAAGGTATTGATGTTGATCTAACAAGGTATTGATGCTGATCTAACAATGTATTGATGCTGATCTAACAAGGTATTGATGTCAATCTAACAAGGTATTGATGCTGATCTAACAAAGTATGGATGTCGATCTAACAAGGTATTGATGCTGATCTAACAAATTATTTGAGAAATATTTAATTTTCAATTTTGTTGGAATAATGTCTAATTTCTCTTCAATTTTGTTAGAACAACTCCGCGAAATAGATTTATTTTAAACTCCAAGAAAAAGGGGAGAGGAAAATGTGTGAATAATTTTCTTAGTATATCATTGTTGTATATATATGAATATAAAATACGTTGTATTATTTATAAAGAATATAAATATAAAGAATAAAAGTTTAGTTTGAAAATTCAGCTGCTAAAACTTGGATCGACGAAACTCGAACTTGAACATGTAGCAACCCGAACTTGGACCAGAAGAAACCTGAACTTGAACTCGAAGAAACCCGAAATTTGGCTCGAAGAAATCCGATCTGGACCCGGGACTGAAACAACCCGAAACCTGAATGACATGAACCCGAACCATACTTGACCTGAAGTAAACTCAACCCGATGGCGACCTGAACCCGAACTCGAACCCAACCTGACCTAAAATTAGCTCAACCCGAAATGACCCGAACCCAAACCCGACCCGAAACAGTACAACCCAAAACAACCCGAAACCCGACCAATTGACACCCCTTGTTACACCCACCCCCGACGTTCTGTAATTTTTCTGTTGAATTTCGGCCGCAAGTTCAAATTCTGTAATTATCAGATCACAAACGGCTTGTGATTAATTAATGGAATTCAGTATTTGGGAGTTAATTTGGAATTGTTTATAAGTGTTTTACACGTTGGATAACATTTATTGAGTTCCGGGATGTTTTGCCAAAAATCTGTTTCGGAGGGTAAAATGGTCACCGATGGGAAAACAAATATTGGAAAATCACATGTTGGGTATTTTGGTCAATGGCCAACGCTTTTGGGTGAATTTGGAATGCATTTGGTTTGAATTTGGAGGTGGGAAAATATTTTCCAAGTTTGGTGAGGCAAACTACTATTCATAAATAGTACGTGCCAATGCCCTTTCTTTTCCTATCCATACCCTTCCTTTTTGCAGCCATCCATCACCTCTCCACCCATTCCCTCTATTATTTCTGATACACCACTTAACCATTCTTCATTTATTGAGCAACAGAAAGAAAAACACCTCTCCCTTTGCTACCCATAAATATTCGTCCTCTTTCACAGCCTTTCTGCTCTAGTAAACGTCCGAATATGCTCTTGAGGTCTTCATATAAAATCTTCAACAAGGTCTTGGCTACAACCTTTCAGAAGGAAGCAAGAGCCAAAAGAGGAATGTCCCCAAAACCTTGGTGCAATCCGACGGGTCCAGCATCACCTTTGGTTTCAAAAACCATTTCTTGAAGTTTTGAGCTTGGAATCTCAGCAAGCAAAGTCTTCTCACTTCCTAGGTTTCCCAAATCAGTAAGATTCAAGGTATTGGTTGAGTTATTTGGTTGAACCTTTATGTTCTTTGAAGTTAGAACATGGAAGAAATTACTCATCCTTGTCTTTCTTTGTTTGGCCGAAACTTCAAGGACTCTTTGGTGGTGGATTTGTCTCAACTCCTACTCATCCTAAGCTAAGCTACAAGTATTATCAAGGTGAGGATCCTCATTGGTAACTTTTGTGAATTTGGTTCATGGATGACTTTGATCTTCAAGTATGTTGTTGTTGGAAGTATGATGAACATACTTTGTTCTTGAGAAATCATGGAAAAACATGTTGTTGGAATTTTTGGGTGAAGACCGAATTATTGGATGTATTTTTTATGAATGTTTTGTTGAAGAAAGTTGTTGGAAAGCATGTTATAAGTATGTTTAACATGATTTTAAGTTGTTGGAAAGAGTTGGGATTTATTTGGTGAGTTTTGGTGAAGAGGCCGAAATGTTGATGATGATTCTATGATTATTTTGTGAAGTTGAAATGTTGAAGAAAATAGTTAAATCATGTTTTAGTGAAGAAGATGTGATTTAAGTGGTTAAAGTGTAAGTTTATAAAGTTTAGGGTCAAAATGAAAATTTGGCCGAAATTATGGACTTGGCCGAAAGTTTGGTTGGAAAATATACTTGTATGGAAAAGCTGACAAAATTGGGTATTTTGTAACTTTGTGGAACTTAAGGGCTAACTTGAAAGTTCTTAAAAAGTTTAAGGACTAAAGGTGTAATTATGAAGAAGCTAAAGGAAAGTTAGCCACTTTAAGTTATTGAATTAATTATGGATAAATTCCCAAAGTAAGAAACTTTAGTTAATTAACTAGAGTTATGTTGTGTTTCTGACTCTGGCAGATTAAATCTGCATTTCTGTGGATACTACTGGAGCGTCTGGGGGCCACAATAGATTATCCGTTTCTGCTAAAGTAAGGGGTTTAGCTTTCTTAATACACAATGCAGTTCAACTCATGTGTATTAGGTTAGTTAAGGGCTAGTACTCGGGTCGAGGGTGGGGCCCAGTGACCCCCGGAGCTAGTCACATGGTACATAGCGGCATGCAGGTTTTTCTTATTATTCTGGACTTCATGCTTATCGGGGGTCGATGACTGACCCACTCTCTGTTATGGTTTTCTGGACTTATGCTATATCGGATATGCTTATCGGGGTCGACGACGGACCCATTTTCTGTTCTGTGTCGGCTTTGTTGAAATTCTTGCGCACCAAGATGACCTGGGCTAGCTAAAAGTAGCTAAGCACTGCTCAACTCAGCTCAATCTGAGTGTTTGAGCTGGAGAGAAGTGTATCTGCTCCTAGTGAGCTGATGTGAGCTCAACGGAGCTCAATGGATGGTTTAATATGTCTTGAACTAGCTCTATGTGAGCTTAGTACAAATGTGTCTAGGCACCTTTCGGTGAAGAGACACGTCTCTTGGCCAAAAGGTGTGAACTTTGTGAAAAGGTGTAAGTGCATATACTCCTTGACCCAAAACATAAGTGTTGTGAGTCCAGGAGCTAGTTGAATGCACAAAGGTTGGTGAAAGGGCACCTAGGTGCTGTACTCTTTGGCTTTAGGCCGAGGAGGCATCATGCCCCTTGTCCTTGGGCCCTGGGGCGGCTCACCCCTTGGCCTTGGGCCTTGGGGCGGCTCACCCCTTGGCCTTAGGCCTTGGGGCGGCACATCCCTTGGCCTTTTGGCCTAAAGGCCGAAAAGGCACTAGGGTGCCATGCCCCTTGGGATTTAAGGATTTAAGGCCGAAAGGGTGCTCCCCTTGCCTTTCCACCATTATTGTTTAATTAATTAATTAGTTAATTAATTATTCTAGACACATGAAGTAATTATTTATTAGTGAAAAAATTATTATTAATTCCAAGGGACATATTCCTTGACCTTTGGACCAAGAGACACAAGGTGCATCCCTTGGCCAAGGTCATGTACTTTCGCAAATGAAAGGGCATTGTGCCCTCTCATTGGCAGCCCATCCTCCTCTATAAATAGAGGGAGGGTGGCGCCATTTTAATCATCTATCAACCAACATTGGTTCTCTCTTCTCCCTTCATACTTCTTCTTCCGAACTAGAAGGCATTCTAGGAGCATTGTGAGTGGAACTCACCTTGGAGACAAATCATCTCCAAGCCGCCCTGAAGGTGTTCCCCAAGCCAAGTCTTCTACATCAACAAGGAGCAAGAATCTCTAAGATTCTTAAGCCGCGTCCAGAAGCAAGGTTCATACTCTTAATCCTTTCTTCGGTATTACTAAATGCGAACATGAGAAGCATGTTAAAGACGATCTTAAAAATTAACAGGCTTATGCCGCTTCCTTTTTTGACAGTTAGGGGCAGATCACCTATCGCTGGTACCATGCGTTCTGATCCCGATAATCGGCGTGAGCTTAACAAGCCGCCGTAGGGTGTTGTCTGAGGTCCGGGATCACTTGTATGAGAAAGTACCACCAGTCCGACGGGACTTCTGAGCATCATGACATTTTTTTCCCTGCATAAAAGGTTAGTATGCAATGAACTAGCAGATAATACAACCCTAAGGGGTAAAATGCACTGTTAGTCCCTTAACTTTGCCTATTGTCCTATTTGGATCCCGTTTTAAGAATTTGTCCTACTGAAGTCACTTATCTTCATATTTCATCCTATTCAAGTCCTTTACCGTTAACTCGGTATTAAAGTTAACGGATTTCCTGGAAAAATGATTTTTTAGACACATGCACTTTTTCTTTTATACTATTTGCACCCAAAACTTAGATATATGACTTTTTCATCCTATACCTTTTCCCCTCCTCCCTCCTCCCACCACCGCCCAACATTCGTCGGCTGACCATCGCTGGAACAACACCATCGCCGTTAACAGCCCAGGGCTTGAGATCAACCGCCCCGGGCTCGCGATCGGAGGCCTTGGGCTCGCGATCGGCGGCCCCGGGTTGGCGATCGGAGGCCCCGGGCTCACTATCGGCGGCCTCGGGCCAGCGATCGGAGGCCCCAGGCTCACGATCGGCAGCCCCGGGATCGCGATCGGCGGCCCCGGGCTATTGAACGCGCCGGTGAAGGTCTGACAGTGGTCGGTCGGCGACGTTCCGACGGTAGTGGTGAGAGGAGGAGGAGGGGAAAAAGTGTAGGTTGAAAAAGTTATATATCTAAGTTTTGGGTGTAAATAGTATAAAAGAAAAAGTGCATGTGTCTAAAAAATCATTTTTCCAGGAAATCCGTTAACTTTAACACCGAGTTAACGGTAAAGGACTTGAATAGGACGAAATATGAAGATAAGTGACTTCAGCAGGACAAATTCTTAAAACGGGACCCAAATAGGACAATAGGCAAAGTTAAGGGACTAACCGTGCATTTTACCCCTTAGGGTTGTATTATCTGCTAGTTCATTGTATACTAACCTTTTATGCAGGGAAAAACCCCCAAAGTTTTCGGGCAAGTCAGGGCCAGATGCAGCCGAGAGCTGGCTGTCAGATATGGAGCGTCTCCTGCCGAGATTGGGACTGCCATCCGAGGTAATGGTTTCTGTTGCTACCTTCTATCTGCGTGACGTTGCACACAACTGGTGGCAGGGGATAGTCAAGGACCGGGCGACACAGTACCGGGATATGAGGTGTACCGACCCGGGGATGACTTGGGATGAGTTTTCCCGCCTTTATCATGAGAGGTGGATGAGGTACGCCATTCGGGAGCGCCGACAGGCAGAATTTGATGCGCTCACTCAAGGAAGTAGGACCGTCACCGAGTATGAATCAACAGCCATACCTTCCCGGCCCTAGAGTGGCGGGAAGTCTTCAGGCCAGCAGGGCCTAGGACAACATCGGGGACCGAGTAGGCCAGGTAGTTTCGACAGTGGTACGGGCAAGGCCCCCACTATAGAGATGCCAGTTTGCCGACAGTGTGGCAAGCGCCACGAGGGTCGGACTTGCTACAGGACAGCAGGCCAGTGCCTGAGATGTGGGGCATCAGATCATTGGATCAAGGATTGCCCACAGACTCAGACACAAGACGTTCGATTTCAGCCGGAGGGACAGCAGCAGGGTCAGATCAGGGCTATTCAGGGCCGAGGCATTTGAGAGCTCCACCACAGAGACCATCGATTGCACCACCACCGGTTCAACGAACTACCCAGCCATCGCGGGTTTTCCAGATCGAGCAGGCCAGCACATCACAGTAGAGAGCGTTAGCAGGTACCATCCTTTTAAATAACGTACCTGTTAATGCATTATTTGATACCGGCGCCTCCATTTCTGCTATTTCTAAGAGATGTGCGACATCTCTAGTATTGCCTATCACCTGCACGGCGAGTGTAGTCATGGTACGCACCGCTGGTAGGACGTGTTTGTATTCGAATGAGGTTGCTCAGGAATGCGTTTTGAGTATCGGGCGCCATCAGATCGAGTCTCAGTTGCTGATCTTGGATACGTCCAAGTATGATATCATTCTTGGAATGGATTGGTTGTCGCAGCACGATGTGAAGATCGACTGTGCCAAGCGACAGATTCTATTTTCCGGGGAAGTCGTACCAATTGGCTATCCACCGGAGCCAGTGGAGCAGAGTATGGAGCTGTGCATACTGGAGTACTTTCCAGTTGTAGATGAGGAGGAATATTTCGGCCTCAACGCTACAGGTACGTGCTCGGAGTTAGATAAAATTCCTGTAGTTCGATACTTTCCGCATGTTTTTTTGGAGGAATTACCGGGGATGCCACCGGAGCGGGAGATCACCTTTGAGATTCAGTTACAGCCGGGATCGGCTCCGATCTCCATCCCTCCCTACCGGATGCCGATCGTGGAGCTGACCGAACTGAAGAAGCAGCTCGAGGAGCTTTCAGAGAAGGGATTCATCCGTCAGAGTACTTCACCTTGGGGAGCCCCAGTTTTGTTCGTCAGAAAGAAGGACGGGACTCTCCGACTCTGTATCGACTACAGGCAACTGAATGCCATCACTATTAAGAACAAGTATCCGATACCCAGGATCGATGATCTGTTTGACCAGCTCAGGGGAGCTAAAGTATTCTCGAAGATCGACCTGCGGTCAGGTTACTTTCAACTCCGCGTCAGGGAAAAGGATATTCCCAAAACAGCCTTTCGCACTCGGTACGGGCATTACGAGTACACAGTAATGCCATTTGGTTTGACAAATGCACCAGCTGCATTTATGGATTTGATGCACCGAGTGTTCCGCCCGTATCTGGATTCCTTTGTGATAGTCTTCATCGACGACATTCTTGTCTACTCTCCCGATGAGGAATCACATCAGGAACATTTGAAGACTGTACTGGAGACACTTGCGAACAACCAATTGTACGCTAAGTTCTCTAAATGCGACTTCTGGATGCGGGAAGTAGCTTTTCTGGGTCACATTGTTGGAGAGCACGGTATTTCAGTGGACCCAGAGAAAACCAAGTCAGTTGAGGAGTGGGGGCAGCCACGGACAGTCAAGGATATACGGAGCTTCCTGGGTTTGGCGGGGTACTACCGCAGATTCGTACCAGGATTCTCCATACTGGCATCGCCGCTCACTCAGTTGACCAAGAAGGGTCAGCCGTTTGTTTGGTCCTCAGCCTGCGAGGACAGTTTTCGGGAACTCAAGCGGTTGTTGACACACGCACCGATTCTGAGCCAACCGGACCCGACACTACCTTACGTGATCTACACTGATGCGTCGAGGACGGGACTCGGCTGTGTGTTGATGCAAGGGTAGCACATCATTGCGTATGGGTTGAGGCAAATGCGACCGCACGAGCAGAACTACCCGACGCATGACCTGGAATTGGCTGCGATCATCTATGCCCTCAAATAGTGGAGGCACTACCTACTCGGCAACAGGTTCCAGATTTTCACCGACCACAAGAGCTTGAAGTATCTGTTTACGCAGAAGGATCTGAACATGAGGCAGCGACGGTGGCTCGAGTACATGAAGGATTACGACTGTACCATCGAGTACACCGCCGGCAAGGGGAACTCAGTAGCAGATGCTTTGAGCAGGAAGTACACGGGTATTGTCAATGGTGGAGATTCTGGGAACAAGGCCGAGGGAATAAATCTGATGCTGTTATGGCATCAGTGGGAACAGTGGGAGCAAGCTCAGGTTAACACTTTGACTATTCAGTCTGATTGGTTGACCGAGATCCGAGAGGCACAGACCAGGGACACAGGGTTGAAGAAACTCTCGGGTGAGAACAAAGGAGCCTTGCGACCATTCTTCGAGTACAAGCAGGGATTGTTGTACTTCAGGAGTCGCCTCTATGTACCGGACGAATCGTCGATTCGAGACCGACTTCTGGGAGAGGCGCACTCCAGTAGTTTGAGCATCCACCCCGGAGGTGAGAAAATGTACCATGACCTTCGATCTCACTTCTGGTGGCCAGGGATGCGGAGACATATAGCTGCCTACGTGGCGAGATGTGCGACTTGTCAGCGTGTCAAGGTAGAGCATCAGAAGCCAGCTGGTACACTGCAGACTCTACCTATTCCTGTCAGGAAGTGGGGTAATATTACGATGGATTTCCTGACTGGTCTACCTCCGACCAGAGCGCATCATGATGCTATCTGGGTTATAGTCGACCGACTGACCAAGTGCGCACACTTTCTACCGATGCGAGTGACGGACTCGCTGGAGAAGCTTGCCCAGTTGTATATTCGGGAGATCGTGCGATTACATGGAGTACCGGACTCCATTGTATCCGACAGGGACCCACGATTTACCGCGAGGTTCTGGGGTGCCTTTCACAAGGCTCTGGGCACGCGACTCCACCTGAGCACGACATACCATCCTCAGACAGACGGGCAGTCAGAGAGAGTTATTCAGATTGTCGAGGATATGCTCAGGAGTTGTGTTTTGGACTTCGGGGGACATTGGGATCAGCACTTGCCATTAGTAGAGTTCTCCTACAACAACAGCTATCAGACTACTATCGGCATGGCACCTTTTGAGGCACTGTATGGTCGAAGATGCATGACACCGCATTGTTGGACAGATGCCTCAGATAAGATGTCTACCGGTCCAGAGCTTTTAGAGGAGACGACGAAGACGATCCGTTTGATTCAGATGCGGATGAAGGCCGCAAACGACAGGACCACCTCATACGTCAACAAGAGACGACGAGATCTGGAGTTTGAGGTGGGAGACAGAGTTTGGTTGAAGGTTGCACCGACTCGTGGGACCGTCCGATTTGGCAGGCGGGGCAAGTTAGCCCCGAGATATATTGGTCCTTACGAGATTCTAGAGCGTATAGGCAGGGTTGCATACGGATTGGCCTTACCCCCGAGCATGTCAGCTGTGCATAATGTTTTCCACGTCAAGATGCTCAAGAAGTGCATCTTGGATGCCAGTCAGACCATTCCGGTGGAGGAAATTGAACTAGAGCCGGATCTATCCTACCGAGAGGTACCGATAGCTTTTCTGGCCAGAGACATTCGAAGGCTCTGCAACAAGTCGATTCCGATGATCAAGGTTCAGTGGTCACATCATTCTGATCGGGAGGCGACTTGGGAGACGGAGCAGGACTTGATGAGTAAGTATCCGGATGAGTACGGGTTGTTGAGACCACTCTTGGAGGACCAAGAGTCCTAGGGGGAGGTTGTTACACCCACCCCCGACGTTCTGTAATTTTTCTGTTGAATTTCGGCCGCAAGTTCAAATTCTGTAATTATCAGATCACAAACGGCTTGTGATTAATTAATGGAATTCAGTATTTGGGAGTTAATTTGGAATTATTTATAAGTGTTTTACACGTTGGATAACATTTATTGAGTTCCGGGATGTTTTGCCAAAAATCGATTTCGGAGGGCAAAATGGTCACCGATGGGGAATTTATTTTTAATATTGGAAAATCACATTTTGGGTATTTTGGTCAATTTCCAGCACTTATGGGTGAATTTGGAATGCATTTGGTTTGAATTTCTCCTTTTTAAAATATTTTTCTTACCCACTGGTGAGTGCATACTACTATTTTACCCAGTATGTTCCATGCCCTTCCTTTTTCAGCCATCACATCACCTTTCCACCCATTCACTCTCTTCTTTACCTCTCACCACATAACCATCTCCATTATTGAGCAAAAGAAAGAAAAACACCTCTCTCCCTTTGCTGCCCAGAAATATTCGTCCTCTTTCACAGCCTTTCTGCTCTAGTAAACGTCCGAATCTGCTCTTGAGGTCTTCATAGAAAATCTTCATCAAGGTCTTGGCTACAACTTTGCAGAAGGAAGCAAGAGCTAAAAGTGAAAGGAAGGTCCCTAAAACCTTGGTGCAATCCGACAGGTCCAGCAGCACCTTTGGTTTCAAAAACCATTTCTTGAAGTTTTGAGCTTGGAATCTCAGCAAGCAAAGTCTTGTCACTTCCTAGGTTTCCCAAATCAGTAAAATTCAAGGTATTGGTTGAGTTATTTGGTTGAACCTTAATGTTCTTTGAAGTTACAACATGGAAGAAATTACTCATCCTTATCTTTCTTTGTTTGGCCGAAACTTCAAGGACTCTTTGGCGGTGGATTTGTCTCAACTCCTACACATCCTAAGCTAAGCTACAAGTATTATCAAGGTGAGGATCCTCATTGGTAACTTTTATGAATTTGGTTCATGGATGACTTTGATCTTCAAGTATGTTGTTGTTGGAAGTATGATGAACATACTTTGTTCTTGAGAAATCATGGAAAAACATGTTGGAATTTTTGGGTGAAGGCCGAATTATTGGATGTATTTTTTATGAATGTTTTGTTGAAGAAAGTTGTTGGAAAGCATGTTATAAGTATGTTTAACATGATTTTAAGTTGTTGGAAAGAGTTGGGATTTATTTGGTGAGTTTTGGTGAAGAGGCCGAAATGTTGATGATGATTCTATGATGATTTTGTGAAGTTGAAATGTTGAAGAAAGTAGTTAAATCATGTTTTGGTGAAGAAGATGTGATTTAAGTGGTTAAAGTGTAAGTTTATAAAGTTTAGGGTCAAAATGGAAATTTGGCCGAAATTATGGACTTGGCCGAAAGTTTGGTTGGAAAAGATACTTGTGTGGAAAAGTTGACAAAATTGGGTATTTTGTAACTTTGTGGAACTTAAGGGCTAACTTGAAAGTTCTTATAAAGTTTAAGGACTAAAGGTGTAATTATGAAGAAGCTAAAGGAAAATTAACCACTTTAAGTTATGGAATTAATTATGGACACTTAAAGTTTAGATATTTAATTTCAAAAGTATACAATTTTAATTTCATATATATTGTTTAAATTTGAAAAACAGGTGTCTGGCTTATGCACTGCCGCATTGATCGTCATATGGTGTGGGGGATGGACACAGTGTTCATTGTTAAGAATGGGAAAGCATCTCACACCACAATTGTGCGACGACCTATGCCTCCTTGTAAATCATCCGATCGAGCAACTTTTACACAATTTTTTTATAAAAAATTACATGTAAGAATTTCTATGTTTACATGATCAGCAATCATTGATGGAGTATTATTTCAATGTATTAACCATTTTTTATGAATAATCGGGAGGCCATAAACTTTCACATTCCCTTGTTGAAATCTCTGAAGAACTCATGCTCCTCCTTGTTGGAGCCGAAACCTCCAAGACTGCTTGGGATCGGCTAGCTGCGGCCTTTGTGTCGGATTCCAAGCCACATACTCGTCAAATCAAGCAACAACTGATGATGCTCAAACGCAGGAATGACTCTATCTCGGTTTATGTGCAAAAGGCAAAAAGTCTAGCTAATCAATTGGCAGCAATGGGCTGCGGTATCTCTGAGGATGATTTAGTTGAGTACGTTCTCAGCGGTCTTGGACCAGCGTATGGACTCTTCGTTCGTGTGCAAGAAACTCGAGTGAGGAGATGCGACTTCAGGTTGATTCTGCAGCCTGTGATGATCTTAATGACTCTGCCAACGTTGGACTGCGAAGCTATGGTCGCGGATGAGTACGCCACTCCCGCGGTCGTGGATACCGAGGATCCTCTGGTGGATTGTTGACTAGTGGCTGGCGCGGATCATCCTCCGGTGGCAATTCTCATGGTAAGAACCGTGGATCCTTCACTCGGTTCTCCTCTTCTAATGCAGGTAACTCTCGTGCTTCTCCAAATGATATTAGTTACATCACTTGCTTCAATTGTGGTGGTATGGGTCACTTTGAGCGTCAATGCCCTTCGACAAAAGGAGTTGGTTCGAATCAACCACAATCATATATTAGCACTTCTCGTCAATCTGCTATTACTGGTAATGAGTGGACAGTGGACTCTGGTGCAACTCATCACCTAACTGCTGATCTCGACAACTTAGCCATCCATGAAGAGTATACTGGACCTGAACAAGTCACTATTGGTAATGGTAAGTGTTTACCTATTCGTAATGTTGGTCGTTCCATTGGTTATGTTACCTATTCGTAATGTTGGTCGTTCCATTGGTTATGGTAGTGATTCCTCGGCTGTCAGTAATGTGACCGACTTTGGAGTTGCTTTGCAGTCAAATATCTTGGATCTCTACACTACTTTCTTGGTGTTGAAGTGTATCGCTCCAACCACGGTCTCCTTCTCACCCAACAGAAGTACATTCGTGACCTACTCACCAACACCAAGCTAGCCGATGCCAAACCAGTTTCCACTCCTGCGGATCCCTCATCTCCCAAGGTATTGTCTTCTAAAACTGAACTCTTCGGCGATCCCACATTATACCGAAATGTGGTTGGTAGTCTGCAGTATCTTGGCATCGCTCGCCCAGACATTGCCTTTGCGGTAAATCGAGTTGCACAATTCAGTCATCAGCCTACCGTGGACCACTGGAAGAGTGTCAAGCGTATTCTTCGTTACTTACTTGGCATGTCACACCATGGAATTCTGCTTCGTCGTGCATCTGTTATGTCATTGCATGCCTATTCTGATGCGGATTGGGGTGGCTCCCCGGAAGATCGCAAATCTACTACCGGCTTTGCCATCTACCTTGGCCCTAATCTTATCTCATGGTCATCGCGCAAGCAACGTGCTGTTTCACGATCATCCACCGGCGAATCGAGCTCTTGCTACTGCCACCAGTGATCTTCAGTGGCTCCGTTCTCTTCTTTGTGAGATTGGCTTTCCACCGCAGAAGCCTCCGACGTTATGGTGTGACAATCTGGGAGCCTAGGTCGAAGCACCTTGAAATTGAATTTCATTTTGTCCGAGACTTGGTATTGAAAGGTCGTCTCCTTGTTCGATATATCTCTACTGAGGATCAGGTTGCCGATGTCCTCACCAAGTCTTTATCCCAGGGTAAATTTATTCGTTTTCGTTCCAATTTAACAGTTCCAACCACTGTTAAATTGAGGGGGAGTAATAAGGATGGATGTACATGATGTATATATTTACCCTATGACTAGTTCCGCATGTAGCTACTAGCCTGATGACTATTCTTGTAATTATTAATTTGTGCAACTTCACTATATATAATGATTGACTGCCTCCACCAATTGGTGTGAGATTTGCTAAAATCCTTTACCAAGCATAGAAAACGCAAAAAAATAGAAAACGTTAAAAAAGTTGTATGTTCTTAATTTCCTGGTGTTATTTTTAATTATGAGAAGAGGGACCTTAATTTCCTTGTTTAATTTCTTGTTACTGCACCCATTCTCTAACTTCCTTCCGATGCACCAGATCAGTAACAACAAATATACTCATCGACAATGTATGCACTTTTTTAAATTTATACTCCTATAGAAATAAATATTGAATTAATTTTGAATTAGCTTTCTGATATAAGGAGTTGCTTTGAAAGTTTACGATGAGGCGTTCAAATCTATCAAAAATGGAGCTTCAAATTCTCGGTCTCTTGTTAAACTGAAAAAATGAATTAAGAAGATTGCAATGAAATTTCAGAAACTAAGGAGTTTGAACATTTAGGGTGGATTAGGGATGTATGATATTCGGAGATTTTGTTCTTCGAGAATGGGTGGTTTGGGGCATTTTGGGGTTTTTTCTTGTATCGAGTTTTCGTTCGAGCATTTCGCTAGACCTGTTGTACTTTTCATTTTATTAATAAATTTATTGCCGTTCAAAAAAAGAAAAATTCAATATAATTTCCATAAGAATATGATTGTGTTGATTAAAAATCACACAAGTTGTGCATATAGAAGCAATGACACCAAGAAATTTGAATTTTTTCTTGAATAACAATGAAAATTTATTAATAATTCCATGCACATAACCTAAACCAAAGAAACAGTAATGAATAAGAAAGGGATAACAAGAAGCAAATTAAGAATTGGAGTGACGACCAAAAGGTTTGCATTAGACACATTGACCACAGAGAAAACCTCCATGGCATTCAGTAATGGTGCCACATCTGTCTCTTTTGCTGGAGAAATAGTAACAATTGCAGTTCGATTAGCTGGAATCGGGTATAATAATGTAACAACCCTGCAGTTACAAACATTAATTAATATATATTTCAATGTTTAAAGTACAACATTATCATGAATTAGTTGCAAACATTATTTCAAGTCAGAGTTATGTAATTTGCAGATAAGTCATTCATGTTAGATTTTTTTTATGTGAGCTATAAGGTTTTGTTTAATTGGTTTAAGAATTAAATTAGTAAAACATATATATATATATATATAGGGATGTCATACCTGAATTGATCGATTAATATGAGTTAATAACTCTAATATGATAAAAAGATGTTGGTTTTTTTTATACATTGGGATAGGAGAATTGTGGATAGTGGAGATTTGAACTCAAGACATTCAATTTATGTTCTTAAAAGCTTAACCATTAGGCTCGTTTATTAAAGTGTACATGGACGCCATTGATAGAGCTATATCGCTCACTTAGCCAAGTTATTAGGGCAACATAAATAGTTTTCGACTATTGGGAGGGTCCGGTTGTCGTCTGGAATAAAGGAGAATACCTAGACCTCATTGATGTTCTAATTTATTTCATGTTATTTTTGTGTTCTATGCTCTCATGATATAAAATCTTGTAAGCCATAAAATATTAACAATTCATACCTGTAGTCCTCAGTACCAGTCCAACTAGGAATATCGAGGCCGGTAATGAGCATATTATGGTTGATGTAGATGTCTACACTGCTTGTCTTGTTTGGCATTCTGAAAATAGGGTCTTTGAAGTATAGAACAAAGTAGGCCGTGAAGATGTTACTGCCTGATCGGGAATAAAAGTTGACGGGCAAATCGATTGAACTTGAATTGCTGTTTGCTTGTATGGCAGTAGCCATCACTGACCATGGAGGTAAGTTTTCTTGAAACAGGTAATTGTTAGGGATTATGTTGGCTTGGATGTTCAAGTATCCTGTATTGTTCTGGGACTTCCAAATTCGACCATAAGCCTCTTCATAAAGCACTATGTTCTTCCTGCAAAAGGGCAGACATCAAACATTTATAGGCAAAAATTAGAGGGAAAGATATACTACATTCGTCCCAAGTAGGTTGTCACAATATCAAAATATTTTTGTCCCAAATGAAATGAAATTTTTCTAATTGTGTTTTATTTTATCCCACTTTTATCCTTGTAATATGAGTCTAAGGAGCGGGTTGGGAGGAGTTAGAATGAGTTTGAAAGGGGGCAATGATGAAAATTTATGTAAAATGAGTTAATAACTAAAGACAATATCAATCTACACAAAAAAGCTAACAGTGGCAACTCACTTGGGACGGGAGAGTATTAATTATGTTGATCAAGAATGTAATTTAAATAAAAAACGGTCCCACCAATAACTAAATGTCAATAGGCCCAATTACAATTTGGTCCTTTGAATTATGTTGATTCATTCACTTTCGTCCCTAAACTATAACTCCTTCACACTCAATCTTGAACCATGCACCATAAAATATCTGGCCATATATATCAATATTAGCTTACCTTAAAGAAATACCTATTATGATCCTAGATCTTTCTAATATCTCCTAAGTTTCTCTATTTCATTTGGAAATGAAAGAAGGAAGAATTGGGAAGAAACCAGCTAGTGAAGAAATATGCAAATGTCCAAACTCGATTGCAGAAGAGAATGACAACAGGATGACATGGATTGAATAAATGTACTCGAAACAGAAGAGAAAGAGAACATGCGAACAGACGGTGAATGAAATTAATTACTTTAATGATACGCTTTCAAAAAAAGAAAAAAAAACCTAAAACACGCAAAAGCTAATGAAATTAATTACTTACTCAATCGTCTCATTGGCACCAAAGTTGATCCTTCCATGAAGAAACAAAGCCGTATGGTTTTCCATAAATTTATAGAGTCTGTCGCCTGCCATTGCGAAAACTTCAATAGATGAAACGAAAGGAACACTGTCCTTTTCCGTGCGCTCCAAGCAAAGCCTTGCACCAGGTTTCTTCGTCCTGTATATCACCTCGTAGTATACCGGCTTATCACTCAATGTAGTAGTCACCGTCGTCCAAAAGTTCCCGTTGATCGTGAGGTCAAACCGCGGCGGCAGAGAGAGGCCGTCGTAGTTGCCGTAGAAAAACCCCACGCGGAAAAGGAACTTCTCCTCAGGGATGAGGTAGCAAGGTAGGTCGTAGCAGCCGCGGCTTCCGGTAGGGAAGAAGCGGAGGGAGTTCATCGGAAACGAAAGGTTCTCGCCGGAACTGAAGGTGAAGTTCTCACCGGATTTCGTGAACTTGTCGTCGGTGAACCATTGGTAAGTATAGGAGTCAGAGTCGTTGAATGATGTCGCCTGTGATGCTCCACTATCAATGAGCAGCACGTCGTAACGGTCGATTTCCGATGTGGCCGTAGAGATGGCGGCGAAAACCAACAGAAGCTGGAAAACCAACTTGTTTGACTTCATGATGCACCGCCTATGAAAGAAACTAACTATATCTATCTCGGAAGAAAGTGATATATATGGAGGATTTAGAAACCGACAACATATATATAGATATATGTTGTGCATTTTTCAACAGATTTGAGCTTCTCTTTTGTATAAAATAGTCTGCCTTGTTCTCTAAACAATGAGAATTTTCAGACGTATTAGCTGACCATATGCTGATAACAATGAGTATTTATGGCAATGCCAAGAATATTACAAGAGTAATTTGGATTAAGTGACCCCATTTATGTTGTTCCCTTCACGTACGTCATCCACTATAACAGTAATAATTATTTCGTTAAAATTTTAATAGAGTAACTAACAGTGTTAATGAGCATTTGGTCTAGTGGTCAAGCTCCTGAAGACACTTGTAGAGGTATTGAGTTCGAGACTCCGATATCCTCAACCTCTACCCCCTTGTATTTAAAAAAAGGGGATATGGAGTGGACACTATAACTGAAGAAAGAGGATCTAGACTGGTTACAAGTCAGCCAAATTTATCCTCTTTATCCATTTAGCAAATCCGATGTGTCCGAGCAAAATTGATATGTCTCCTTTCTTTTATCGTGAATGGCTTAGTTATATCATTAATCAGAAATAGAAATAAAACAAGCCAACCAAATAGAGTAGCAGATTAAGCAAACAACAACTTCAAAATGACCATATAACAAGAAGCACACCACTAACGAAGAGCCTAGAAAACAAAGATAGGAATAGAAGCAGTAATTCTCGAGCCATGATAAGGAGCACAACAGAAAGAAGGAGACCTACGAATACACCATAATGTCGGCCTACCTGCACAGAAAAGACACGACGGAATTATATAGATCCCCAATCTCGCGCTCAATGCCCTAGACAGCCACAAAAGGGCAAAATAGCGTCGACACATCGCCCATTGCCAGAATTCGACACCCACTACGTAGTTGGTTGGGGTTCGGTAGCGGGCCTGGTAGGTGGCGGCCCGCTACCACCCTCGCCAAGGCAGCCCGAGCGGGCATCCCGCTACCGTGGGCGCTACCGTAATAAATTTGGTAGGGGGCGTGGTAGGGGGAAGCCCGCTACCATGAAATTAATGTTCAGGCGGGCGTTTTGAAATTCAAACGCGCCTCGGTAGCGGGCTTGGAAGCGGGCTACCCGCTACCGAGCCATTTAAATCTGCTCGCCCCCTTCCTCTCTTCCATTTCTCCCCGACGCATCCGATACCTTCCCCTCCAAAAATCGCCGCCGGCCACCGCCTTTCTCCCCATTGCCGGCGCCGTTTCACTTCCTTTTTCGGCGGATCTACATCAGCAAGGTAAGGTTTCTTTTCTCTTCTCTTTTTTCGGTATTTTTATGGTTGGAAGGGTGTATTGGAGCATTTTGTTTTTTTTTTGCAGCACCGCCGCCGCCACCATCAATTTTCCATCACCGGCCGTCTCCACCACCATCTACAGGTATTTTTGTGGTAATTAATGAATTTTAGTATTTTAATTAGGAATTTAGGTATATTAGGTATTAATTATGAATTTGTTACTATTTTGTGTAATTTTAGTATATATTTTACATATTTTATGGAAATAATAATATTTTATGAATTTTAGTATTTTAGGAATTATTTTAGTATTTTAGGAATTATTTTAGGTATTTTAGATATTATTTAAGAATTTGTTAGTATTTTGTGTAATTTTAGTATATACTTTACATATTTTAGGAAAATATGAATATTTTGTTTGTTTAAGTATTTTAGGAATTATTTTAGTATTTTAGGAATTATTTTAGGTATTTTAGGTATTATTTATGAATTTGTTAGTATTTTGTGTAATTTTAGTATATACTTTACATATTTTAGGAAAATAAGAATATTTTGTTTATTTTAGTATTTTAGGAATTATTTTAGTATTTTAGGAATTATTTTAGGTATTTTAGGTATTATTTATGAATTTGTTAGTATTTTGTGTAATTTTAGTATGTACTTTACATATTTTAGGAAAATAAGAATATTTTGTGAATTTTAGTATTTTAGGAATTATTTTAGGTATTTTAGGTATTATTTAAGAATTTGTTAGTATTTTGTGTAATTTTAGTATATACTTTACATATTTTAGGAAAATAAGAATATTTTGTTTATTTTAGTATTTTAGGAATTATTTTAGTATTTTAGGAATTATTTTAGGTATTTTAGGTATTATTTATAAATTTGTTAGTATTTTGTGTAATTTTAGTATATACTTTACATATTTTAGGAAAATAAGAATATTTTGTTTATTTTAGTATTTTAGGAATTATTTTAGGTATTTTAGGTATTATTTATGAATTTGTTAGTATTTTGTGTAATTTTAGTATGTACTTTACATATTTTAGGAAAATAAGAATATTTTGTGAATTTTAGTATTTTAGGAATTATTTTAGTATTTTAGGAATTATTTTAGGTATTTTAGGTATTATTTATGAATTTGTTAGTATTTTGTGTAATTTTAGTATGTACTTTACATATTTTAGGAAAATAAGAATATTTTGTGAATTTTAGTATTTTAGGAATTATTTTAGTATTTTAGGAATTATTTTAGGTATTTTAGGTATTATTTATGAATTTGTTAGTATTTTGTGTAATTTTAGTATATACTTTACATATTTAAAAATTTTCTAAAGTTATTTTCATTCACATCCTTCAGTGAGCTTGCCGAAGAGGCGCGCAAGGCGAGGAGGATCGCCTCGGGATGGAGGATGAGTTGCGTACACCGAGGAGCGCCGAGTGAGTACGAGGTTCATATGAACCGTACTCTTCAGCAGGAGCGACGTCGGTCCGAGGAGATGCAACAGGCTCTTCGTACGGAGATGCGGCGGGAGTCCGAGGAGATGCAACAGCCTCCCCCGTAGGACACTTTTGTAAAAACTATTTCGTTTCGGATGTTTTTTTATTGTAATTTTTGGTTACTTTATAATTAAATTTATTTATGTTTTTAATTGTAATCTATAAAACCTAATAAATATTATTATTATTGAATGATTTATTAAATGTTGAAAATAAAGAAATTATTTTTAAAAAATAAATGATGGTAGCGGGTTTGGTAGGGGTATGGCGCTACCGTGTGTCGATTAGCGGCGCCAACGTGGCACTAGGTAGCGCCGCCGCTACCATGACCCCTACTAACGGTAGCGGGCTCGGTAGCGTCCAAGTCGAGGAAGCGGGCAAAATGGAAGCGGTTTCGGTGGCGGGCTATCCCGCCACCATGGTAGCGGGATTGGTGGCGGATTGCCCCTACCACGCTCCCATTATATACGTGATGACCTGAATTGAGAAAAACCAATTGCAACTGACAACACAGAAACATAAACGGACATAGGCAGAAATAACTAAAACATCCTACACAGAGGGGCCACAAAGATAGCTAAGGAGACTAGACGTAGACGGCCTTCACGCCTTCCTAATCTCCAAGAGGTACGATCACTCACCCTCGCTGCGCTGGGAGTCCCCCAAACCCAGCAGATTGCGTTCAATAACCACAGTCATATCCTTCGACTAGTGAGGCTTCAAACATGAGAGATGAAACACCAAAGCCAACAACCTCCCTCTAACAGTCTTCCGAGGAAACAAAAACCAAAGACTGGGTTCCCAAACGCATCAAAACAGTAACCCAAATGCTAGGGTTCAAAGTCAGCACCCGGTTGGTCATGCACCCAACCTCCTACTAGACGAAATTGCACTAGGAGCATAGTAGCAATGCATAGAACTTGCTGGCCCAGAGGCTTAGTGGCCAAGCAGTGGTAGACAAGACTAGACGGCCGGGCGGTAGACCGAGCAACCGCAAGACATTACCCCAGGGAGGATAAGCGAACGGTGGCGCTGCCAAGCGCCCTACTGTTTGACACACCTGCTCGAAGCCCGACGGGAGAGCGGGTAGAAGGACCGCACGATGTGTTCGGCATGACTGGTGGCAGGAAAACGAACAAAGACTGGGTTGAGAAGATTGAATCTAAGCGGCGCCGCCGCTAGGTCAGAAGAAAACATTCGCAATCTGTGATGAGTTTATCCAAAAGTCTATATGTCTCCATTTTAAAAACATTTTTACATCAACTTTACTTTATTAATTATCTCATATTTCTCTTCCCACACAAAAAACATACTTTTATGATATATATGTTGGTTTCACTTTGTTACCTTCTTGTCAGCATTATTTGAAGTCAGAGATATGTAATTTGCAGCTAAGTCATTCATGTTAGAATTTTTTTATGTGAGCTATAAGGTTTTGTTTAATTGGTTAAGAATTAAATTGGTCAAGTAAAACATATATAGGAATGTCATACCTGAATTGATCGATAAATATGAGTTAGTAACTCTAATATGATAAAAAGATGTTGGTTTTTTATACATTGGGATAGGAGAATTGTGGATAGTGGAGATTTAAACTCAAGACCTTCAATTGATGTCCTTAAAAGCTTAACCATTAGGCTCGTTTATTAAAGTGTACATGGACGTCGTTGATAGAGCTATATCGCTCACTTAGCCAAGTTATTAGGGCAACATAAATAGTTTTCAGCTATTGGGAGGGTTGTCGTCTAGAATAAAGGAGAATACCTAGACCTCATTGAATTTGATATTAAATTAATATAGTTGTTCTAATTTATTTCATATTATTTTTGTGTTCTATGCTCTCATGATATAAAATCTTGTAAGCCGTAAAATATTAACAATTCATACATGTAGTCCTCAATACTAGTCCAACTAGGAATATATATCGAGACCGGTAATGCGCATATTATGGTTGATGTAGATGTCTACACTGCTTGTCTTGTTTGGCATTCTGAAAATAGGGTCTTTGAAGTATAGAACAAAGTAGGCCGTGAAGTTGTTATTGCCTGATCGGGAATAAAAGTTGACGGGCAAATCGATTGAACTTGAATTGTTGCTTGCTTGTATGGCAGCAGCCATCACTAACCATGGAGGTAAGTTTTCTTGAAGCAGGCAACTGTCAGGGATTATGTTGGCTTGGATGTTCAAGTATCCTGTCTTGTTCTGGGACTTCCAAATTTGACCATAAGCCTCTTCATAATGCCCTATATATGTTCTTCCTGCAAAAGGGCAGGCATCAAACATTTATAAGCAAATATTAGAGGGGAAAATATACTCCCTTCGTCCCAAGTAGGTTGTCACAATATCAAAATATTCTTGTCCCAAATGAAATGAAATTTTTCTACTTGTGTTTTATTTTAGTCCATTTTTATCCTTGTAATATGAGTCTAAGGAGTGGGTTGGGAGGGGTTACAATGGGTTTGGAATGGGGCAATGATGAAAATTTGTAAAATGAGTTAATAACTAAAGACAATATCAATCTACACAAAAAAGTTAAAAGTGACAACTCAATTGGGACGGGGGAGTATTAATTATGTTGATCAAGAATGTAATTTAAATAAAAAACGGTCTCACCAATAACTAAAGGTCAATTGGCTTAATTACGATTTGGTCCTCTGAATTATGGTGATTCATTCACTTTCGTCCCTAAACTATAACTTGTTCACACTCAATCTTGAACCATGCACCATCAAATACTTTATCCCTCTGGCCATATATATCATTATTATCTGACCTTAAAAAATAAAAATTATGATGCTAGATCTTTCTAATATCTCCCTAAGGTTCTCTACTTCATTTGGAAATGAAAGAAAGAAGAATTGGGAAAATTGGGAAGAAACTATCTAGTGAAGAAATATGCAAATGTCCAAACTCGAGTGTAGAAGAGAAGGACAACAGGATGACATGGATTGAATACATATACTCGAAACAGAAAAGAAAGAGAACGGGCGAACAGACGGTGAATGAAATTAATTACTTTAAGGCTAAAATGCAGATTGCTACCCTGAACTATTGAAAAGTGCGTACTTCAGGGCCTGAACCAAAAATCAGGGTAGAAAAGGGCATGGGCTCACTTGACTCGGCATGTGCCGTCACGAGAGGCAACGTCCGTCTGCTAGATTTTCGATTTCAGGGGTGGGTATTTCAAGTAGTGGTCCAATTGAACGAATTCAAAGTTTGGGGGAAACTCCTAATTTTCTGAAACTCAATTTTTTACCCGTCAATCTGAGTTGAAAACTCAGTCCCAACCAAATTTCGAACCCTGACCTTAAACCTAGTGCTCGAACTTACAAAGCTCTCCCTTGAGCAAAATGGATATGTCTCCATTTTTTTATATCGTAAATGGCTTAATTATATCATTAATCAGAAATAGAAATAAAACAAGCCAACTAAATAGAGTAGCAGACTAAGCAAACAACAGTCTCAAAATGGCTAGAAAACAGGAAGCACACTACTAACAAAGAGCCTAGAAAACAAAGATAGGAATAGAAGTAGTAATTCTCAAGCCAGGATAAGGAACACAATAGAAAGAAGGAGACTTGCGAATACGCCATAATGTCGGCCCAGCTACATAGAAAAGCCACGACAGAATTATATAGATCCCCAATCTCACGCTCAATGCCCCAGACAGCCATAAAAGGGTAAAATAACGTCGACACATCGCAGCAGTACAAAGCAAAGAACCTCACCCACTGCCAAAATCCAACACCTGAATTAAGAAAAACCAATTGCAACCGACAACACAGAAATATAAACGGACATGGGCAGAAATAAATAAAACATCCGACGGGCCACAAAGATAGCCAAGGAGACCAGACATAGACAGCCCTCACGCCTACCTAGTCTCCAAGAGGTACTATCACTCACCGTTGTTGGGCTGGGAGTCCCCCAAACCCATGAGACTACGTTCGATAGCCACAGTCACATCCTTCGACCATCGAGGCTTCAAACATGAGAAACGAAACCCCAAAGGCAACAATCTCCCTATAATAGTCTTCCGAGGAAACAATGAAACTGAAGACTGGGTTCCCAAACGCATCAAAACAGTAACCCAAATGCTAGGCTTCAAAGTCAGCACCCGGTTGGTCATGCGCCTAGCCTCCGACGAGATGAAATTGCACCATAAGCGTAGTAGCAATGCACAGAACTTGTTGGCCCAGAGACCCAACGGTGATAGACAAGACTAGTCCCAACGGTGGAGCAGACAATCAGGTGGTAGCCTGAGCAACCGCAAGACATTACCCCAGGGAGGATAAGCGAACAGTGGCGCTGCCAAGCGCCCTACTGTTTTACGCACCTGCTCGAAGCCCGACGGGAGTGCGGGTAGAAGGACGGCACGATGTGTTCAGCATGACCGGCGGCCGGAAAATGAACAAAGATTGGGTTGAGGAAGATTGGATCTAAGCAACGGCGCTGCTAGGTCAAAAGAAAACATTCGCAATCTGTGATGAGTTTATCCAAAAGTCGATAGTCTCCATTTTAGGAAACATTTTTGCGTCAACTTTACTTTATTAATTATCTCCTATTTCTCATCCCACACAAAAAATATACTTTTATCATATATATGCTCGTTTCATTTTGTTACCTTCTTGTCAACAATATTTCTTAATGTATGTACATAGTCATTTTTTTGGGGAAAACAACTAATTTTATTTATATATATTTATTAACAAATTTTAGTTCATCATATTTTGAGTTTTGTTTTTACCAAATTAGATGTTATTTGTAAACAAATTAATTAACTAGATCTATTGCAAAAGTATCTGGCAAATTGGACTTATTTTTGCCATGTCATAACTTTTTTTCCACGTCATCAGCCCCTCTTCTTCCCTGTGCAAATAAAATCTCGTTTTGTTAGAAAAAAAACTCTCATATTTTACTCATACTTAGTTCATTATGCGCGGTGACTGAGAGGATGCATCACCTTTCCTAGGATGGACTATCATTATTAACTCCCAAATAGTCTTTAAAATTTTGAAAAAAATGACGTGACGATTTAACATAACATTGTTTAATCACGTCCCTAAAGTCCTAAAAGTTTTGTTCACAGCATATCATAAAAGTTTTCTTGATCACCATTTCAGTATTTAAATTTCATGTTTCGGCTATAGTTCGATGATATTATCAAATTGCAATGAGCTCCTCTCCTTCATTTCAAAATTGGGTGAAAATTTTTAAAGATTGTAAATTCGCTATGAGTGCTTCTAGCAAAGTGAAAGTAGAATGGAGACACAAATTCTAAGGCATCAGCACTTGAACCTTGTGGATTTGGTGAAGCTGCAAAATCAACTATCAAACTGAAGAACAAATTAAGGAGGCTTCAAAACCTTCAACGGAATATTAATAATTAAATAGTTTGGGGTAATCTTTGTGATGGGTGAGATTAAATAGCTCTTAAGTTATTTTAATTTGGGTGAGTTTGGTTGGTGTTCGTATTTGTGGTGAGTGAGGGTTTACAACGATGTTGAAGATATTTTCCAATCTTTTCGATTGGGTATTGGTGTAATTTTTATGATTTTTTTAATAAAAAAATCTTGTTACCTTTCAGAAAAAAGTGCAAATTATTATATATTCTCGATTTTATATATAAACTCAATTAGTTGCATGTTATTACTATTATTTTGTGCAAGAATTTTGTAAGATTCCATTTTTGGAGGAAAATGAGCGAAACTGAGGAATTTTGGTCTAAACTGACAATGCATAAGAAGTTGAAGGTAAATTGGATTGAAGAAAGAAGCTGAGGATCAAATTGATATAAGTAAAAAGATCTGGGGTCAAGTTGAACAACTTATGAAAGTTGGGGAAAAGGATGGTTAGGCCCAAAAGAAGGCAAACCTAGTCCAAAAAAGGACTAGGCTTGCGCCAAAATGGGAGGCATCACGTATCAGCCAAGGGACAAGGAGATGCAGGGTGACGCACGACCACGAACGGGAGTCGACAAGGAGATGGAGGGTGACGCACGGTCACGAAGAGGAGTTTTTGGTACCAGCTGGGGCTTTCTTTCCCATTTTCTTCAACGTTTTTTCGTCCAAAACACCTAGTTTTTATATTATTATTGTTAATTACTTTTAAACATGTTTAGTAGCTAATTTTCTATCACTTTATAGGATTGATTGTGAAATTTGAACCTAGGTATGATATTTAGTTCCATCAATTACTACTCTATGATGCTTGCTTATATATATATTGGTGGAGGATCCGAGTGGGTAGCCGCCACTGTCCTCCTGTACTGTCATGTTCTGACGTTGCTGGATGTCATAGGAATCCGTACAAGCACGACAGACTCGGAAATTGAGTGGGGAAATAGAGGGTCCTCTGTTTGTATTTTGTGAATATTGGGAAAGTGAGAATCACCAAGAGAATTGAGTAAATAGTTACCTTGAAAGGTGTGAATGATTAGTGCTTTTATAGTCCATAGTCATAGAGTGGCAATATTGTAATATCCCAATATAGAATGGCGGCGTGTCAGAGGACACGTGTCCTTAACATGTTCAGGTATATGTGATCCGAGAATGTCCTCAATTATGTTCGGGTGAGTTCTTATTATGTCTGGTAATGTCCTTGTCTTGTTCGGGTTATGAGTTATTTAAGTTTTTAATGAGGTCCTTATTTTGGGCTACTAATTTGGCTTTTTGTTAGACCTTTTTGGGTCTTTAAGTAGATTGGGTCTAGCGGCCATCAAGTCCCCCTAGTAATTTGGCCGACTGCAAGGAGTTCGAATTTTTTCTAAGTAGATTTTAACTTCCGAATGACAACGTTCAAGCGTTTGAATCTTTTCCCGAATGATAACGTTCGAGCTTTTGAACCTTTACCCGAATTACGACATTCGAGCTTTTGAATCTTTTCTCGAATGATAACGTTCGAGCTTTTCAACCTTTCCCCGAATGATAACGTTCGAGCGTTTGAGGTGTTTCCCGTATGATAATGCTCGGGAAATTGAAGATTTGACATCCTCTTTTTGTCTCGAACAATGTTCTAGCTTCTGAGCTGTTTCCCAAATGATAATGTTCGGAAAGTTGAGGACTTGACATCCTCCTTTTGTCTCGAACAATGTTCGAGCTTCTGAGCTGTTTCCCGGATGATGATGTCCGGGAAAATGAGGATTTGACATCCTCCTTTTTGTCTCAAATAATGTTCGAGCTGCTTCCCGGATGATGATGTCCGGGAAATTGAGTACTTGACATCCTCCTTTTTGTCTCGAACAATGTTCGAGCTTCTGAGCTATTTCCCGGACGATGATGTCCAAGTAATTGAGGACTTGACATCCTCAGTTTGCCTCGAACAAGGTTTAAGCTTTTGAGCTGGATCCCGGATGATAATGTCCGGGAAATTGGAGACTTGACATCCTCCTTTTGTCTCGAACAATGTTCGAGCTTCTGAGTTGTTTCCAAGATGATGATGTCCAGGAAATTGAAGACTTGACATCCTCCTTTTTGTCTCGAATAATGTTTGAGCTTCTGAGCTATTTTCCAGATGATGATGTCAAGGAAATTGAGGAGTTGACATCCTCCTTTTGTCTCGAACAATGTTCGAGCTTCTGAGCTGTTTCCCGGATGATAATGTCCGGGAAATTGAGGACTTGACATCATTATTTTGTCTCGAACAATGTTCTAGCTTATGAGCTATTTCACGGATGATAATGTCCGGAAAATTGAGGATTTGTGATTGGTGTCGAATCCACCAAAATTAAATTCATACTCTTGCAACAAATAACTGTAGACAATGGTGAGTAGGGTTGAACCCACAGAGATTAGTCAAATTATTAAATCTGAATTTGGAATAATAAAAGTAAAAGGGGGTGTTGGAATCAAGTACTAAACTAAATTAACTGCAAAAATTAAATCTATGCTAACAATTGTCGGTCCAGGGTTGATATTTCACTCCAAACATTCGGTTGATCACCAAAATAATTTTTTCTTCAATTCAAGCAAATAAATTGGATTCTTCTTACGGCAATAAAAAGAAACCAAGAAGTCATATGTAAATTAAACGGAACAAGTGTCTAATTAATTTCTTAATCCTGAGATAACAGACCTTGAAAAGCAATTTCTATTTAACCTCAGAATTAACATGAAGAATGATGATCGAATTATTTTATTTCAGATAACTATATGGAGAAGCTAGTATGTTTAATCTACCATATTTCTTCCTATGAATTAACAAGAAATTTACGAAATTTCAATTAATCCGCTTGCTTCTAATAAATTCTTTCACACAAGCGGCTAAAAGAATTAAAGCAAATTTACAACTAACTAATTCAATAAGCGTGAACCAATCAATTGCAATATTAAGAACGAGGAAGAAACAAATACTTGAAATTAAAAAAAAGTTAAAGTACAAAATCAATTCTCACAACTCAAAAAGTTTGGAGATGAAAATCTTCCCCGGACTAAACTAAAAACTAAACCTAGAAAACAATATGAGAAGAAATAATAATTTGGCCTAAGAGATGCGGCCTCTAGGTCAGGCCTAAGAGGTGCTTACCTCTTCCTATTTATAATGTACACAATCCTAGTCCTTATTGGAATAAATATCCAATTCCTAAAAGGAAACAAATTCTAATTCATTAACCTATTGGACTCTTAAGACTCCTCCACATCAAAGGAAAACATTTTTCCAAGTCTCCACTAATTTCCTCATCCTAACTCTCCTGCTGGTTTGATGTTGATCAATTCTTGTTCAAACCTTCAACTTTCTTGAACTTGGCAATTCAGCCCAAGTATTCAATTTAGACCGCTCCAACCGCAGCAGACCTCCACTTTGAACCTGGTTTCCGACCCTTGTAACATGGAAACTGGGTTTTGATGTCTTCAAATGAAATCTAGCTCCGGATGTTAGCTTTCCAATGCATCAAGAATCATGCCATTCCGACCTCTGTAGCTCAAGATATGATTTTTCTACCAAGACCTCTTCATTCTGTCAAAAATCCGAAAATAACATAACCATTAGCATTTGTAAAATTAACGATTAATTCCTGTTTTAATCGGTTGTCTCCAAAAACACTCAAAGATTCTGAATATGTTCAAAACGGATCTTTAAAGTTTAAAACTCATGAAAATAACCTATGTGTATGAGAAATAAACATAACAAATATCAACTTATCAACTTGACATCCTCCTTTTGTCTCGAACTATGTTCGAGCTTCTGAGCTGTTTCTAGGATGATAATGTCAGGGAAATTGAGGAGTTGACATCCTCCTTTTGTCTCGAACAATGTTCGAGCTTATGAGCTGTTTCCCGGATGATAATGTCCAGGAAATTGAAGACTTGACATCCTCCTTTTCTCTCGAACAAGGTTCAAGCTTATGAGTTGTTTCCCAGATGATAATGTTCGGGAAAATGAGGATTTGACATCCTCCTTTTGTGTTGAACAATGTTCGAGCTTTTGAGGCGGTTTCTGTGAAGTATATATTCGTGTTTTGAGGCGGTTTCTTGATGGTATATCTCTTGGATTTGAGTCAGTTTTTTGATGGTATATCTCCGGTATTTGAGTCGGTTTATTGGCGTTTCGTATTCAGTCATTCATTAATTGCCCCTTTTTTGATGAATGGTCGAGATTGAATATCCTGCGACGTTTCAACTTTCCGAACTCTCTCTGAATAGTGAGCAGAGGTAATTCATTTTCTCACTTCTCACTTGCATTCTTCCTCATGTTCTAGAGCTCTCTTCATTCTTGCTCTGTTTTCTGCAATAAGGTCGTCACGACGGACAACCCAACTCTCAAGGAGACGGTTAGTATTTTCAAGAAGTGGAGGTCCGTCGAAGAAGCCCATCCAGAGGACTTTCTCACCTCCTTTCTTAGCTCCGCCACCGTACTGGAAGGCTACAGAGGTTGTCAGCCATTCATCAGTTTTACCGTCTCCACCGTAAGACCGTCGATATTGCCGTCGCTTGCCCATCTTTCGATCTTCGTTCAGCTGCTCGCGCCTCTCTTCTCCATTCGATTAGTCGAGGTATATGAGAATGGCTCCAATTTTCCCTACCCCTTCTACTGTTCGTCCTTCGGGTAGTCTGTTAGAAAACAAGGGTGATGTCCCGAAGGGTTGGTACGTGGTCCGAGATCGAGAATTACTTGAGTAAGGCTACTCCGGAGTTAATAAGACAATGTCAATCCATATTGTTCTTCCCTATGATGGTTCGAACCAGAGTGCCATCTCCTGAATGCGAACGTACGAACCCGGGCGGGGCTAGTTAGTGATCTATAAGGACCAGATGTTGTGTGGCCTTCATTTTCCGCCGCACCCTTTCCTCCGGAAACTGGCAGAGTCCCACGGGCTAGCTGTTAACCAGTTCAGGCCGAATACGTATTGTCATATCAACACTTACCTGATATTGTGTGCTTTGTTTGAGACAGAGCCGACCATTACCACTTTCCTCCAGTACTACAAAGTCAATATCAGTCCGAGGAACTGTTTTTATAACTTCAGCCCCCGGCGTCCTCCTACTCTAAGATATAATTTTATTTGGAACTGCCCTTCGAGCCACAAAGGGTGGCATCGGGAGTTCTTTTTTATGAAGCCCGATGCTTCGTGGGGTTTGCAAATTGGCCATAAAGTCGGAGGACTGCCGGATGTTCAAAAACCTTTGCGATTGCTCAAGAAAGTTGAGGCTAAGGAAAATTTTGACAAGTTCCACAATAAGCTTCGGGGTCTTGTACATTGGTTTGGAGACGGCCCCGAAGAAGTTTTCTCGTTCCCTTTGTACTAGAGGTTGATAACCCAAGGGGTGCTCTCCCACTTGGGTATCATTCGGGGTGATTTGGGGGACTTGGGTATCCGGGAATCTCTCCCGAGAATTAGCCTTGATCCGACGTCTTCGGGGCGACATATCCCTCGAGGAGTTCAATAAAGGTTTATATCCTTCCTTTGCTTTATCGTGTATTCTTTCGGTATTAACTCTAATTCATTTTTTCCTTTGCAGAAATGGAGTCCGAATTTGATCTCAGCTCAATTTATAAGGATATGAAAAAGTCCACCAAGGCTTCGGGCTCCTTCAAGTCTGAGACTTTGAAGGTTCAAGCCCCGGAGCCAAAGAAGCGAAAGAGAGTTGCTTTGGTCGATGTTGAAGCTGGACTCCCTCCTCCTGCTCAGTCCTCTGGGGAGGTTCCTTCTCCAGTGCATGTCGAGGGCAATCCAACTTGGGATGATGTTTATGAAATGTTGGAGAATTCTCCTGAACGAGTCAGAAAGATTCGGGGGAAGTTCAAAACTGCTACAGTGACCAGGCAACAAGCTCCGGATGTCCTTCCAATCGAATTCCATCTAGGTAACAATAAATTTTTAAAGTTAGAAAATCTTTGTTTTTGGAATATATTCGGGAATCTTTCCTGGATGTTTGATGAAGACCCTCTACATGACGTGGTCTGGTCCCATTTTGCACACTAGGTCAGGAATGGAGGGAAGTTCAGGAGGAGAAGCGTCGTCAGCGAGACGAAAAGCTTTCGCTCTTCGGGGGTGACATATCCCTCGAGGAGTAGTCTTGCGCCAAAATGGGAGGCACCAAGACATACTAAACTCCATTTGTTACGATAAAGAAACAGAACACACAGTTTCCTGCATTGTACATTTTATTTGTATCAACCCAACATTTATATATGGCTGAAAACTTACGTATCTTGAGGCACCAAGACATATAAGTAAACAATGGAAGCAAGCAAACTAAAGAAGGTGAAACATCCATCCATCAAAGCTTGTGCATGCGAAACATCGGCCACGGAGAAAACTTCCATGGCATTCAGTATAGGTGGCACCTCCGTTCCACCGGCCGGAGAGATAGTAACTGTCGCTGTCCCGTTGACCATGATTGGATACAGTGACACAACCCTGTGATATATCATCAATTAATCACTAGTTTGATAGATAGTCCTATGATCATTCAACAATTTTCACAAACTAGGGGTTAAATGGAAGAATTTAGAAAATTTAAGTCCTTATTGGAGTATTAGACCAATTTATATACCTGTAACCAGTGCCATATCCTAACCAACCGGGAATATCAACACTACCATACTTGGTTTGATCAATAAAGATGTCGACATTGGCGGTCTGGTTATCGACGTCCCTCACAACGGGGTCCTTGAAGTAGAGGACAATGTAGGCGGTTAGATTGTTGGTGTAAGAAGAGAAATCGATGGGCACATTGATTGAATCCGACGGACTCGGTGCTTGTATTGCGGTCCCCATCACCGGCCACGGCGGTTGGTTTTCGTCTAGTAGTGACATGAACGGCAGTGGGTCGGCTACAATGTTCTCATATCCTGTCTGGTCGTCGGACACCCAAATCCTACCATAATGCTCTTCCAGCGACCCTATTTCTAGCCTATACAAATCAAAGTCAATATGAAAACACATTTCTATGCATTTGTATTGGTTACATTCATATTGTCTTATTCCCTATACAGTTTATAAAGAAGAAATGTTAGTCACACTTTCTTGGACAATCACTTGTCAATTTTGATGTAGCAACATGTATGTGTATGTTAAGAATCAATGATGATTAGTCTAATGGATATGTAACATTAATCATGTATGTTAAGAATCACTTTTTTTTATGAAATGTTAAGAATCACTTTTAATTGCAAAGTCCTACTCCGTCGGTCTCAACAAATCGAATATGTTTGACTGGAAGTGAAAATTAGTAAATAAGTAGTAAAGATTTCAGAGCAAAAAATTACTAATAAATAGAAATATATATTATAAAAGTAGTTTTTTTAAGTGATGATAGAAAATAATCAAGTGGTAATTAATAAGATTATGTTGATATAGAACTGTTTCAAGATGTAAATTATTAGGTATGACTAATGAAACATATAATATTTGAGTTTATAACTCTTGGTTGTTCAATAGAATGAAGTGTATATAAATGTAAATGTAAATGTAAATATATGAAAAGCATGTCAATTACTTACATAATTGTGTCGTTTGCGCCATAGTTAGTTCTGCTATGAAGGAAGAGAGCTGTATCATTGTCCATGTATCTATACATCTCATCCCGCAAAGCGTAAGCTTCAAGGTAAGAGATGAACGGAATGTCCTTCGGTTCCGTCTGCACCAAGCAAACCTTAACACTCTTCTCCTTCGTCCTGTATATCATCTCATAGTAAACAACCTCATCTTGGCTCATGGTACTCTCCACCGTCGCCCAAAAGTGGTCGTCAAGCTTGAGATCAAACCGCGGTGGCCGTGAGAGGTTGTCGTAGTTGCCGTAGAAAAACCCTGCCCGAAAGAGGAACTTGGTTTTGGCGTTCCAGAAGGGGAGCTCGTAGCAGTTGTGATCGCTGGAGTTGAAGAAGCGGAGGGAGTTGACCGGAGCGGTGAGGTTGGCGGTGTTGAAGAGGAAGGTTTCACCTACGGTGGTGAAGTTATCGTCGGGAAGCCATTGTAGGGTGACGGAATCAGAATCGTTGAAAGATGTCGGTTGTGATGCGCCGCAGTCTATCATCAGCTTGTTGTACCGAAGTGTGGTATCTATTTCACATGAGTGAACAAAATTTAAGACAATATTACCCAAATTTGAGGAAAGTCATCTTCTTGTGTCATATAGTTAGTGATTGATGATGGTGCTAATTACAGAGGTGTCAGTATTAATTACGGGGAGTGGTATCCCCGTAATTAACCCTGATGCATCAATCACTAACAATATGACATTTGTGGAGAAGGAGGGCTTTCATCCATATTTTTCAAAAATTTAAACGGGATCAAATGGCGGTAAATACCTTTTGAATCACCGGCCGATGTCCTAGCGACGAAGCCCGAAGACAGAAGAAACAGCAGCAGAAGCAGCAAGTGATTAGGAAACTTCATCATGGGAAGTTGAAGCTTGATCAATCTAAAAGAGATTAGTTATGTTTCCCTGAAAAATGGTTAGCTTCGTTAATTGCCATTAGTTTGTGATCTAAAAGAGAGTTTGTGGTGGAAAGATTATTGCTGGTGACAAAAGGGGTCGTTGAACACGAAACTTTGGGTGGATGAAGCAATGTTTTGCCTTGTTCATGGCTTGTCTTAGTTGTCTAAACCGAGGTTTGTAACAGGATGATTCTGTGAAACGTTAGGTAGTGTGTTGCTCAGATTGTTTTTGGGTTGGGCTTTTATTAGATCGGACCAAGGGGTGCAAAGGGATAGCTATAAGTTGCACAACCCATAAATTGACCCAACTCAAGTTCATGTGTTACACAATTGATGTTTCAATTACAAGTTCTAAGTTTTTTGTTTTTTTAAGGGATGACTTTCTGAGAAACGAAACTAAAGGAATCTTAGAACACACTAAACTAATAGCTCTTAGCAAAAGCGAGCGAAAATCCTGTTAGACTAATAAGTTCTGATCTGAAATATAAAGCAAAACTAAACAGAACATCAAGATAAAGAAATAAACTAGGGATAGTAGATGAGTAGTCTTAGTCCTCATGTCATGGATAATGCTGAGCTCCAACTACGAACCTGACACCAGTTTAGATTTTTCAGGACTCCAGTAATAAAGCTGGAAAGGTATACACCAGTCACTACTAAAAAATATGTCAAAACCAATGGGTCATACCAACGGGCAATTTAGCCCGTTGGTATTAACCAAGGGTCGACACGTTGAAATTCTCACAGATGAGACCTCAGCCATCCTCAGTCAAGATACACCAACGAGCGAACCACCCTTGATTCTGCCGGAACATTAATCATACCAACGAGCAACCCATTGGTATGATGAAACCCCATTTTTCAATTAAAAACGAAATATATATGTCACCAACGGGTTGTCTGTTGGTAGTGTTAACTGTACCAACGGGCGACCTGTTGGAAGTGTCACTCGTACCAACAGGCGGCCCGTTGGTATTGTCCTAGTTTCACAATTAATTCATTTTATTCAATTAAAACAATGAATTTATGTATGGTTTAAAACTTTTTCTTTTTACAATATAAAATTGATCAAACTTTAATGTGGTTATAATTTTATTAAAAATATAAATTTTATAATGCAACAATTACAATTAAGAACATAAAATTGAAGATAAAAGCAAGTTAAAATAGAATAAGCATAACTAATATTGAGATTCTAATATTGACACTGACTAATTGTTTCAATTTTCATATCAAAATTTGTTGGATAAGAAAAAATTATTTAACAACATCATTATGTATGATATTAAATGGAACAATATCATTTGTTGGAGGCATGTTTTTTTCAACAAAAACATCTGCCTTACAAAGAGTTTGTTGCTAAAGGTGTACAGGTATGTACGGCACTACGTGGGGAAACCGCCTTACTGCGACCTCCGACGCAGTAAATGCCGCAATAAATGGCGTTTACTGCGGCCTCTGCCGCAGTAAATTTCGCAGTAAACAAATATGAAGTGTATCGAAAAGGAACTTTTAAGATAAGAACAACATATGCAAATAAAACTGTAGAAAAAACTATTCTTACTATTAATTATGGAAGAAGTTCATAACTATAAACTACTGTTAAAATACATGATAAAAGATCATTTGGACAACCATAACAAATACTTGAATGTAGGATTAGTTCTGCATGCTTTGAAAACTTTGACTAGAATTGGACTTCAAGCATCACATGAGCAAGCTCAATGAAAGGACTCTTGATGGCCACTTCTGGTTAGTTGAGATAGATCCTTCTAAGTGGTGCAAGGCATTCTTTAGTGATTTCACTAAGTGTGATGTGGTGCACAATAACCTGCTCACTTTGCAAGGAAAAGGGCCACAATAGGGGTGGTTGTCCACAGGTTAGTCCTCTAACCGAAGTCTTGGACTTGGTTATGTAAATGTCAATTTCAATTTAACGACCAATGTGCGTTGCTGTAATTTTTTGTGTCCAGAAAACATTAGCAGAAATTGCTAGACGGGAAAAGGAGAAAGAAAAGCGCAAGGCGAACAAGGAAAATGTTCAGACAACCCCTACCAAGAAGAGCTACGTGAAAGGGCAGACCACAACAACATTCAATGTAAGTATTTCTAAACATGTTGGTTATTTCTAAACACAACATTAGTAACATTCAAATCTTTGGTTGGGTAGCAGCCTCAGGCAAGTGGTGAGCTGATAGTTGGAAGATCAGCAAATCCTGCAGTGAAAACCACAACTCTAACCAAGCTATTGGAGGAAGGCACGACAAGCAGAAAGAAGAAAGTAACCACCAAGGACTTTGACAATGAAGCAGCAAAGGAAGCGTTTGCAATAGCTCCTAAGAGGAAGGCTGAATCTTTTAAGCATTACATCAGAGATCAGAATAGGAGAAAGTTTGACAATTCAGATTGAGAATGCTTAGTACAAGTGTAAATATTGATTATCATTTTGTAAGTAAGAGATACTAGGATCAAACATGGTGGTTATTTGTGAAGGATTGGTATCTCTAAACATGGTTATTTCTGAGTTCTTCTGCTATGCAACATTTACAGGTTTAAACATGTAAGAAGTTAATCATTTTGGGGGACACTACGTACGTGGGGGGACTTTCGTAGCGCCATAAGAAGCGCATAATAGCGCTACCACTAAGCCACCAGCCCTGTTGCGCTAAGTGGCGCTTCATTGGCGGCTATGAAGCGCGTCCGAAAGCGCCAATACGCGCTTCAACCAGTGAAGAAGCCATCTAGCGCGAAGTTGCGCTTCTGGGAGCGGGTAAGATGCGCTTTTGTAGCGCATAAAAGCGGTTCAATCAAGGCACAGCTGTCGACTCCGATATTTGTGAGGTAGTAGCGCCAATGTAGCGTAAATAAGCGGTTCATGGGCCTTTAAATTGACCAACCCATCTTCTTCCTCCCTCTCCGCATCAGATTTACAGAAACGAAAACCTTCGTTTTGCTCCGTTTTTTTGCAGATCTTGCTCTCATTCCTTCCCATTTCCATTTGTGAGTTACAAATCTTGCTCCATTTGTGTTCAAGCAACGAAGCAGATTTTGTTGGCTTATTTAGGTATGAATTTATATACTCCCTTTATTTTCTCTTATTTAATTATATAGATTTTGTTATTCTTAGTTTATGTTGTTAAAATTAGTGGAATATGATATTTTAGATTTCAGCCATAGTTCCTGTCTGTGAATATTATGTAGAATATTATATGCATAATATTATTTTCACTATTGGAAATAATATTGTAAAATATAATATTTAATTTAATATTCATGGATTGTCCAGGTTGGACAGTTTGTAAAAGTGCAACTGGTATATTGAAGTTTTATGAATGTATATGTATAAACTATACAGTTGCATAATTTTCTCTGAATTTTACGTCTCGTTCCTTGTTATACCGATTTGGGAGTTAAAACCAAAAAAATGGTATAATGAGGAACCGAGATGAAATCTTTGAAATTTATGTAAGTTGTATGAGTTATACATGTACAATCATAAAACTTCTTTACCGATTGTACTTTTATGAATAGGATAGGACCCATGCACCCTTTATAATTAGGAGGAAATAAGTTATACAGTTTGCATGTATAAATCGTATATTTAAGTAATTAAGTTTTTACCTTTTAAGTTTTGTTATAAAGTAATATTGATATGCGGGCGTAAAATATGGCTGCTGAACGTGATTGGATGTATCAACGGTTAGAGAAGGGAACCCGTACGATCGATCGAAGATTCTTTGAGGAGTCGAATATTTTCTAAACTTTGCTTTTTCGATTCTTTGAATCGAATGGAATGTCGGCAGTGAAATGTCCGTGTAAAAGTGTAGAAATAGATTCTATAATGAAAAGGTGACTATTGGAAATCATTTATGCGAGTATGGATTTAAACCAGATTATTATATATGGGATTGTCATGGTGAGGAAATATTGATCGATCCGACTATTGTTGGAGGTCATGATCGATTCGTTGAGGGATCGTCGTCTAGTAATTCACGTGGAAGTACGCAAAGGGACTCGATATCTGCTGACTATGAAGGTTGGAATGTCCGTCAAATGGTTCATGAAGGTTTGGGAATTCGTCCTAATAATGTTGACCGGACTGTTAATGATCATGATGATGAAAACGAATATTGTTACAATAATTTTGGGGAGACTCAAGAAGACATGCAAGTTGATGAAGGCGAAATTCCAAATCCTGAGGCACAAAAGTTTTTTGCGTTGTTGCAGGCGGCATCGCAACCTCTTTATGATGGGGCTCGCACGGAACACAAGAAGCTATCGGTTTTAACCAAGTTTTTGAGCTTGAAAAGTCAGCATAATATATCAGATGCCGTTTTCTCAAAAATGATTAATTATATCAATGAAATAGTACCTGAAGAAAACTCACTGCCCACGAGCACAGCTGAAGCGAAGAAAATGATCAGGGACTTAGGGTTACCATACTTGAAAATTCATAGTTGCGAGAATAATTGTATGTTGTTAGATGGTGGATTCAGCAGTTTGTTGAAGTGTGTTGTGTGCGGTTCGGATAGATATACTTTTAAAGGGGGTATTGATCGGCGTGGCCAGAAGAAACTGAAACCGAAGAAGGTTCTACGTTATCTCCCAATAACCGAAAGACTTAAACGTCTTTACCAAATCGTCAAAACATTTGAATTCATGAGTTATCATGTAAGGGCAAATATAAATGCAAATGGTACCATTGGACACCCAAGCCAATCACGGGCATGGAAACATGTCGATATGTTATACCCTGATTTTGTTTGAAGAGATCGGGAATGTACGATTAGGTTTATGCACCGATGGATTTAATCCACTATCGATGATGGTAACCCTTATTCCATGTGGCGGTATTCATCACAGGTTATAATCTACCACCTGATGTATGTATGAAACAGCCGTATATCTACTTGGCATTGTTGATCCCGGGTCCTCGATCTCCAGGGCGAAATATTGACGTCTTCTTGCGGCCATTGATCGACGAGTTGAATAGTCTATGGACCGTAGGCGTTGAAAATTGGGATGCGCATCGTAGGAAGAATTTTACAATGAGAGCATGCCTGCTTTGGACAATCAGTGACTTTCAGGCCTACTGTATGCTATCAGTGAGTACGCATGGAAAACTTGCATGCCCATCTTGTATGGCTGATGTATCTAGTTTCCAATTAACTTATGGGCGTAAACCTTGTTGGTGGGGGTGTCATAGAAGATTTTTACACCGTCGACATTCTTATCGACATGGATCGAGCATGGGGTAGTCGAGAGCGGGCAGAGCCCTTTGAATATAAGTCCGGTGTTGAAATACAAACAAAGATTGAGCAGATTGAGTTCCCGCCTTCTGGGTCATATTGGGACAGACAACGACCTGAGGGCTTCGGTGTGACGAACAACTGGATTAAGAAATCAATCTTTTGGGAGTTACCGTACTGGGGACATTTGTTAGTAAGACATAACCTCGATGTAATGCATATTGAGAAAAATTGTTTCGACAATATATTCTATACAGTTATGAATCAAAAAGCGAAGAGTAAAGACAATGCGAACTCCAGACGTGATCTGCAGAAAATGAACATCCGGCCGAGTTACATTTGGTTCCCGGGCGCGATGGAAGACCATGTCAACCTAAGGCAATTTATACATTGAGTGAAGATCAGATTACGAATGTTTGCAAGTGGTTGAAGACCACGCTCAAACTTCCGATGGATATCGTCAAACATTGGAAGTTGTGTCAACATGTCTAATAATTCATTTTACATGAAAACGCATGATTGTCATGTTTTTATGCAAAAGTTGCTTCCAATCATCTTGCGTGGGAACATACCGATGATATATGGATTCCAATAGCTGAATTTAGCAATTTTTTTAGAATAATCTGCGCCAGGGAGTTCCGTTTAGATGACGTGCAGAAGTTGGATGAATTTATTGCAGTGACGTTGTGCAAGCTCGAGAAGATCTTCCCTCCATCATTATTTGACTCCATGGAACACTTGACCGTGCATATACCGTTTCAACTAAGGATTTGTGGTCCTGTCAATATTGGTGGATGTATGGATTTGAACGGATGATGAAAACTTTGAAACATAAATGTACCAACAAACAGTTTAAGGAAGGATCGATCATAGAGAAGTATTTAGTACGGAGGTGGCATATTTCACCGAGCATTATATGGATGACAATTTGGGACTCACATCAACCCTCGATTACGTAATGAAGTTTATCTTTGCAGTGCACGATGAAAACGGTCTTTCTATTTTTAACCATCCGGTGAAAAACTTCGGAGAATTACGAAATAGACAAGCTGTCGGAGAAGGAGTTGCACCATGTTCGGACCTATATTCTCCGAACTGTCCAGTTGATCCTATATAAGGTCAGATTCGTTTTATTTAATAATAGTATACGTTGTTTTAAAGAATTAAATAAACTGGTTACATTGATGTTTCATGCAATTGCAGTCAATTCAATGAGCTCTCATGCTCACTTTACCCGGATTTGGCTCAGGAAGGGTTGAATGATTACAGATTAGCAAATTTCGCCACTGGTTCAAGGAGTTGGCTCGAGCAAAGCAGTGGTCCTTCCCTCCGTTCTTATGCGATCTAGCTTGTGGTCCACACTCGACGGCCAAATCTTTCGGTGGCTCATATGTTAACGGCTTTAGATTCCATACGAGAGAATATGGGAGTGGAAAATTGACAGCTAATTGGGGTGTCTGTGTCTTTGGCGATTTGAATGATGAAGAGAATTGCGAGGATTTTTACGGGTGCCTTGATGAGATTCTCGTCCTTCGCTACAACAGAAACAAACTTACAGTGTTCAAGGGCACATGGTTTGACCCTGCAAAGGGTGTGACCACGGATAAATATTCGGGATTATTGGCGTTGATCACACATCTCGATTAAAGTGGTATGATCCTTTCATCCTTGCAAGTCAGGCCCAACAAGTTGTGTATATTGAGTATCCCTCAAAATTTCGGGATCTAAAGAAGCGATGGACTGTCTTCAAAATGAAACCTCGACATTGGACAGGTGAGGGTCGACGAGGTCCTTATCAATTTCATCATCGAATAATAATAATAATGCACAAAAATCCACCGATGATGACCCTCTTCAAGAAACACGAGTTGAGGAACTCATACTTGTGACGGACGACCATGATATAAATATATCTCTCGTTGATTGTCAAGCGGAGCCCGAGCAGTTGGAATATGGTAACGTTCTTGAAGGCGAGGATGACGATTAAATTCTCAATGTTTTGTAATGCTACATTTACGAAGTACTCTAGACTTTCAGAATCTTAATTTATCATGATATATATCATATATATATATATATGTATAATATACATATATATATATATATATACATATGAGTTATTAGATGAGTTATTATAGATATGTATATATAAATATAATTATAGATATAGTTATAGATATATATAATATATATATATCATATACATGTTATTATATATATATATATATATAATTGTGGATATATATATATATATAATTATAGATATAATTATAGATATATGAGTTATTATATATGTATATATGTATATGTATATATAATTATAGATATGTATGTGAGTAATATATATATATATATAAGTAATTATATATATAATTATACATATATAGTAGAGCAGGTTCTGGAAGAGGCTAACAGCGCTTATGAAGCGCCATATTGCGCTTCTAAGCGCCGCACGTTAACAGCGCTTATGAAGCGCTAACTAGCGCTTCTAAACGAAGCTTCCTTCAGAAGCCTTGCCTTTCCCAAAATCGAATTTCCCTCCTCTCCATCCCTGCCCCCATTCCATCCGATCGATAGCCTCCCTCCCTCCCTGCCTCCCTCTCCTTCCCATCCCCTGCCGCTAGTTGCCGTCGCCCTCGCCGTCCGGTCCGCTCCTCGCCCTCGCTGCCCTCGCCGTCCGCGCGCGTCGTCCTCTCCCTCCCTCGCCGTCCGCGCGCGTCGTCCTCTCCCTCCCTCGCCGTCCGCGCGCGTCCTCTCCCTCCCTCCCTCCCTCGGCGTCCCTCCCTCGACGTCGCAAGTCTCGTTTCGCCGCCGCCGCCCAGCTGCTCGTTGACGCCAGTTCCTCGGCGCTCGCTCCCGGTAAGCCGCCCGCATTGAATTTGTATATATAATTTGTATATATAATTTGTATTTGTATATATATATATATACATGAATTTGTATATATAATTTGTATATATAAGTTTAATTGAATTTGTGCATTGAATTTGTATATATATATATATAATTGTATATATATATATATATGTGTGTGAATTTGTGCATTGAATTGTGTTGTTAATGATGATGAATTTGATGAATTGATGAATTTGTGCATTGATGAATTGTTTGTTGATGATGATGAATTTGATGATGATGAGTTTGATGATGATGAATTTTAGGGCTACATTGCAAAATTTAAAAATTTTAGGGTATTTTAGTGAAATTTAAAGAATTTAAGGGCTAGATTGCAAAAGTTATTAGGGGGTTTCAAACATGGATAAAAAGAGGCGAATAACGCCACTATGTGCACAGGTTGTGCACGAGCTTGTCTTGTGCCCCTGACGCTGCATGCGCCTGGTGTGCACGAGGCTGTGAGCTTGTGCGCAGCTTTAGCCTGATTGTGCGCGAGGCTTGTTAGCTTGTTGCACAGATTGTGCACAAGTTGTGCACAGGCTTGTGCGCAGCAGCAGCTTGCGCACAAAGTTGTGCAGCTTGTGCACGAGACCTGACTTGCCGCGCACGAGTTGTGCAGAGCCAAAAAAACTTATTAATTTTAGGGATAAATTGCAAAAGTTATTAATTTTAGGGGTTAACTTGTTAAATTTGAGAAACTTAAGGGTATGTCGAGTTCTCGGGACTCATTGAGTGATCAGTCGACGGGCGCTTCACGCGGTGGCGCGCCACGTCGTGGGGGACGGGGACGTGGCGGGGGTACACCTGATAGAGGATCTTCTCGCTCAACTCCTCCGGTGCCTCCTCTGGATGATGCACCCAGGCCACCCCCGCCCCCGGGACGTAGACGCCGTGGTCCTCAGGCCTCTAGTCATGCCATGCCTACGACCACCGCTCCAGTGCTCCCACCACCAGAGCTGATGGAGGATGGAAGGAAGCGGATTCTTGTGGGCCAGTAAGTATTTCATGTACTATTATGTAAATTATAAATAATATATATGTATGTGTATATAAGTTTATAACTACTTTTCTATATACGCAGCCTCAAGCAACCGGCCTCGCTATGTCCATCCACCATCAACAACATCCTGGAGGGCTTCTGGACCGGTTGGCCGCCATCTTTTTACGATCTCCCGCAGGAGGCTCAGGATGCGTACGTGACGAAATTTAAGGTAATAATTCCACGTAGGTTCAAATACTTTTTTTTAGAGAATTGTTACATTATTACTTAAACATTTCTTTTTTTTGAAGCTGAGTTACGACTGGGTGCCACGGAGTGGAGCAGAGGACGTGCTGAAGGCGCTCATATCTCGGTTCGGTGAATCAGCAGCGAAGCTCTCCAAGATCCGGCAATGGCACAACGACCGTTACCCTCTCACTGAGGAGAACCCGGACCACAACCATTGGCGTCAGCACAAACCTGCTGAGGTATCTCAGGAGGTTTGGGACAAGCTGATCGACTTTTGGAACTCTGAGGGCTTTCAGAAGGCCTCAAAACAGGCGATCGCAAACGCCAAAAAGGTCAACGAAAAGCCGAAAAGGAAGAGGCACGGGCGGTTGTCGCTACAGGGGGCGTACGAGCGATACGTAATTACTTACTCTATCTTATCTTCCATTTTCGTTAATTTTTGTTAAATTCATTTTAATATATTTAAATGTTTTAATGGACAGAGCGAACAACGAGGTCGACCGATCGGCATCGTGGAGTTTCGGAAAGAGTGGGGTGGCGAAGTTGCGGATTTCGAGGTTCTTCGTACTTTCTCTTTTAATACTAGTACTTTCATATACTGTGAATTTCTTTTAAAACAAATTAATGTTATTTTTCATAAATTAGGAAAAATATATCGAGGCTATGCGGGAGAAGTATGGAGTTGACGATGACATGCCACTTTTTGATCCCGACGTCTACCAGGCGGTCACCGGTCAAAATCCCACTAGAGGTCGTTGGAGATCAACACCCCCACAGCTGGTCCATCCCGACATGTTCCACCTCCGCAACCATCCGAGGTAACTATTATACATCGTCCACTTTTGAATCGTTCTAAAAACTTTAAGGACTAATTTGTTACTTTTACATAACTTGTAGCGTGAGCTACAAATGGAGGAGGAGCGTCGGAAGGATAAGGAGCGCATCGACAGACTGGAGGAAGAGATCCATACTCTACGGCAGCGGTCAGCTGAGCATGAGATGCGCTACTTGCAACAAGCGGACCTCCAGCGCCAACAAGCGGACCTCCAGCGCCAGACAAACGCGGCCCTAAGCGTCGTCTGGGGAGAGCTTCGGAGCATGGGCCGATTGTCGCATACTGAGGTGCCAGCACACTTAGTTGCATCATCATCGAGGCCACGGTCTTCGTCTCCAAGGACCACCGCCTTCCACACCGGTCTGCACGAGGATGTTTATACCCCGCGCATGGAGGACCCTCCTTCACATTTCAGCACCCTGAACACTGCTGCTCTAACTCAGCTCATGTCGACACCTGACATGATGGAGGCCTACATCAGAAGCTTCTTGCAGGGGCACACTTCTCACCAGTCTCAGCAGCAGCGCGGTCCCGGTGGTCCTAATGATGATACTCCTCCACCTCCACCTCCATAGGATTTAGATTTTATTAATTCAGCTTTTTTGTTGTAAATAAAACAATTTAGAAATTTAAATATATATATATTGAAATGAATTTTGCAAATATTATTACGTTTTATTTTTTCGTTGTAAATAAAACAATTTAGAAATTTAAATATATATATTAAAATGAATTTTGCATTATTTTTGTACATTATTTATTAGTATTATTTCATTTACTATATACAATATTTTGAAATCTGGTATGTAATATAAAATACAGCCTTTGTACCGCTTTAATGCGCTTCATATGCGGTACAAAGGCTGGTTGATGTCGACATCGACGTGGCCATTCTCAAGCGCCGTTAAGCGTTACTTAGCGCTACGCCGTAGCGCCGTGAAGCGCACAGATCAATAAAAAGCGCCCCATGTAGAAGCGGCGATAGAAGCGCCAATAAGCGCTTCTATAAAAGCGCGTATGAAGCGAAAATTGCGCTACAATAGCCCTCACAAATACGTAGTGTGGGAACCGTAAATGGTTGCATACCAAAAGTAATAGGACTAGTACTTGCTATTTACAAAAACTTATAGGACGGGTACTTGTTACTTACAAATAGTTATAGGACGGGTACTTGTCACTTACGAATAGTTTTAGGACTAAAACTTGTAACTTACAAATACATGTAGGACTAGAATTGTTACCTTGTCACTTACAAATACATATAGGACTAGAATGCTTACTTACTAATACATCCAGTTACTCAGAAAACATCAACAATCTACAACAATCTGCTTACTTCAAAAGAAGATGAGCAAAAAGATGCAACATATAATAATTAGAACATTGTTCTTCATGTGAATTCTCTTGTTCTCCAACTGTAGAGGCCTCAATCGTTCATCCACGTAATTTTCTACGCTCCTCTATGAATCGTCCATCATCTGCTTCATTCTCTTCATCTCCTGCTCCGTCAAAACAATTTGTGCCATCACACCTACTCCATCATTTGGTTTCACAACTTCTCCCTCAACCGACCCACTAGCCCATCGCTTCCCTTTCTTTGATTCCAGCAACATCTTCATTACGTGCTCCAGAATTGGTTCATCTATCCACTCCCGGAAGCCACAAAACCTATCGGTCCCAAACTGAGGGCAACCAAGAAACATTCTCCCAGCATTATGCTCAGTCCATGCCATCCTCACCATTGCTCGCATTTTGTAGAAACAAAGAGTGGCGGATCTACTTACTTGATTACTCATCGCAGAGGACGACCCGAAGCTGCCCATCCCGCAACTGATTCATTCCAAATACCTTAAAGGTCAGAGTTACAATTTACTATTGTTGCTGGAGAATACGAAAACGTCATCGCCTTTACCTGCGCACCGGTTTCCTCCTCCAGGTGGTTGTGGAGATCGGCCCGCTGTCGTCCGCCTCGCCTCAGTTTATCGCCTCAGCTTTACGCCTCTTCTTCGTCGTTTCTGAAATACGCCTTACTTCTTCGTTTCTGATATAAGAACGAAAATGACGTCGTCTTCGTTTCTGATATCAGCATCAAAACGACGTCGTTTTGATGATCTGTCAGCGTTTTTTTAAAAGTTAACACCGTCAGTCCTCCACGTCACTATTCCGTCCGCCACCTTGTGTTTTAGGACTACAACCCGGTAACGGCTTAGACGTTTAGGACGACGGTTCGAAGTACAAGAGTTTTAGGACTACATCTCGAAAACCTTAAAAGTTTTAGGACTAATTAGGCATTTTTCCCGGACCAAAACCATTAGAAGGCAAATTAATTGTAGGTCATGTAGATCTAATGGGAACCTGCGCTGATAATTATAGTTTTTCTTCGGTCACAATCATAACGACCTTGGGTGTTGACACAAACAGAAGTCTTGGGACAAGAGTGGAGTAAAGGATCCTTGCCTCATCTATGTCTATTAATCATATATAGTAACAAGCACAGAAGCAGAAACATATATATTAGCAGAACTCTTAAGGAACTTTTTTAAGGAAACAAAAAATTGTTACGCACCTTGGCAGCCACCAGGAAGAAAAGGATTACCCTCAAACCCTTCATAGCAAGTACACAGCATGATGCCATCGTCTTTAACCTATGTGTCGGACTAAGGACCAAAGTAGTCTCGGTGTATTCAACTTCATCATCATTCTCCTGATAATAGCCATCCTCTACGTAGGCAGATAAGCATGTCTCTCTTCTTCTACTTCTTCTTCTTCCCAGAGGAGGAGAGCATTTTGTGACTCCAATGGCGGGCAATTTGACTCGAAGTTTCCCTTGGATTCCGATACCAACTACTTCTATTCCAAACTTGGTTAATAACGTGGCTGTAGTTTCATTGTGACAAGAGATCTGGAAAGATGGATTGATGTAACAATCATCACTGCCTCTTCCGAAAGGATAAAGAATGCTACCACCATCTCCACAGTGATCTGTGCAATTGGGTTTGGCTATGGGGATTTCCGCTGAATCTAAATGCATACTACAAAGAAACAGTAGCCACAAAGCCACACAAAACACTAATTCCGTCATTTCACTTTTCTAGCTACCAATCTTATCCAAACCTGTATACGTTCTTCACATCAAACCCTCTTTCAACTCTTTAATTTTTGTGGTTTAATTACTAGTAGAGTGGTCGGCCGGTCACCTTAGATTAGCTTAATTACTACACTAATTACTCCTTAATTGTGGAGCATATAGCTAGTGGCCTTACTTTTACTGTCGGTGCATGAAAAGCTGAGGATTTATTGTTGAGAATTAAGATGTGATTCAAGCCTAAAAGGATTAGGAGAGTAATGTAGGTGTTTAAGTAGGAATACATAATCAAGTAGGAGATAGTCTTTCCTGTTAATTAGGATTATAGACTTATCCTGCAAGACATTGTAATACTTGCCTATTTAAAGGCCTCTACAATAGCAAATCAGAATGTCTTGCATAATATTTTCTCTTCCAATTCCAACAAACTGGTATCAGAGCCAAGTTGGAAAGAGAGAAAAGAAAAGCAAGAACAATCATGGCGAGCAGCAGCAACACCAATGCAAGAGAAAAACAAGAGCAAGAAAGGAAGGCTGTGAAGGCATTGTTTTTACTCCAACAGTCAGTACATGGCAATGTCTTTTCAAGAATTTCCAGAGCTGAAACAGCCAATCAAGCCTGGACAATTCTAAAAATAGAATTTCAAGGATCAAGAAAGATAGTGGTTGTTAAGTTACAAACACTAAGGAAAGAATTCGAAACCTCTTGCATGAAGAATAAAGAAACTATCCAAGACTTTTTGGCAAGAGTTTTTGCCATAGTCTCTCAGATGAGGGGTTATGGAGATGAGATTACTGACGCAACTATGGTGGCTAAGGTACTCAGAAGCCTTACTCCTAAATCTGATCATGTTGTAGCAGCAATTGAAGAGTCGAAAGATTTGGCCACATTCAGCTTTGATGAATTAATGGGATCCCTACAATCTCATGAAGACATAATTAAAAGATCTGCTGGAAAAGAAGAAGAAAAAGCCTTTCAAGTCAGAGGTGATAATGAAAGATCATTCAACGGAGGAAGAGGAAGAGGCCGAGGCAGAGGCCAAGAGGCCGAGGTAATGCACCTACTTGCACCTATTGCAAGAAATATGGTTACAAAGAAGAAGATTGTTGGTCTAAACAGGGACAGGCCAGATATATAGAAGAGGAAGAAGAACAAGAAGACTTTTTATTTATGACTACAGAAGAACCTATCAATGAATCAAAAGGCATATGGTTTGTTGATAATGCATATTCAAATCATGGTTTTAAAAACCGAACCGGAAGTAGAACCGTCCAGGTAAAGGTTTATGGTCCAACCGGTTCAACCGTTTGGACCACCGGTCCAACCGGTTACTTTCTTAAAGTCAGCTATTATCATTCACTATATAGAATTATCATGAAATAATCTAAATATTAAATAATAATGCACATTTTTTATACTAAAATAATAATTTAAAATATAAATTTGTTATTTGATAAGAAGAAAAACAATATTCTATATTTTAATTAATTATCTAATTGGAAATAAGTAATTTAAAATAACAGAAAACTATTTTTTATGTTTATATTATAGTTTAAAAAAATTTAAAAGAGATTATGAGAAAATATTTAAAAAATAAGGTGTTAAATATGAATTTATAAACAAGTGTGGAATAAATTAAAATTAGTAATAAAATTTTGGGAGTTTTGGACAAATTTCTTCAAAAAAATGCAAATACAAAGGAAAATAACTGGTTTTTCCGGTTCACCGATTCTTCCAGTTTTTACCGGTTCAACCGGTTTTTGACCAACTCTCCTCAAAACCGAAAACCAGGCCGTCCGTCAAACCGGTTCGCGGTTCGCCCGTCCGGTCCGGTTTTCAAAACCACGGTTCAGATCACATGACAGGACAGAGAGAATTTTTTCGAGACCTGGATGAAAGGGTGAGATTCAAGTCAAGTTGGGAGACAATAAGCAATTACAAGTTGAAGGAAAAGGCACTGTGGCTATTCAACTAAATCATGGTAAAAGAAAACTTCTGAAAGAAGTTCTGTGTATACCTAGTTTGGCTCACAATCTTCTTAGTGTCGGACAACTTGTAGAAGGGGGGATATTCTGTCATGTTCAGTGAAGGAGTATGCACAGTAAAGCATGGAAGAGAAACAATTATTCAGGTCCCTATGACATCAAAAAAGATGTTCCCACTCATGTTCACAAGTGAGATGGGTATGATGATTGTTCAAGATGAATCTGAAACGTGGCATCTGAGGTATGGGCACTTAAACATTCAGGGATTAAGACTTCTAAGCAGCAAAGAGATGGTATATGGACTGCCAGACATTAAAGAACTCAAGAACACGTGTGAAGGATGCGCATATGGCAAGCAAGCGAAAAATAATTTCCCAACTGGACAAGCACTCAGAGCCAATTCAAAGCTGTAAATAGTTCATGCAGATCTATGTGGTCCTATGAAGGCTGAATCTCTTGGAGTCAGTAGGTACTTTCTATTAGTTCAAAAATCTGAGACGTTTGATAACTTCAAGTAATTTAAAGCAGTGGTAACATCAGTGTACCTACTCAATATTTCACCAACGAAAGCAGTATGGAATCAAACTCCATTTGAAGCCTGGACTGGGAGAAAACCAGGAGTGAGACATCTAAGGTGATGAGGTTGATGAATCAGCATATGATCATACACCAAGAAAGTTCAAATCACTGACAGATGTCTTACTCAAACATGTTTGCTCTTAATTTATATGGAAGAACCAACCACTATTCAAGATGCCATGAAGGATTTTAATTGGCAGATAGCTATGAAAAAAGAGTTAAATTCTATAAAAAGGAATGATACTTGGGAATTGGTAGATCTGCCTCAAGGTAAGCAAGCAGTTGGACTTAAATGGATTTTCAAGATAAAATACCTGTCAAATGGAGAAATCGAAAGGTAGAAGGCCAGAATAGTGGCAAAAGGTTATTCTCAAGTACATGGCATAGATTTTGAAGAAACCTTTGGTCCTGTAGCAAGGTTTGAAACGGTCAAGAGTAATTCTAGCATTGGGTGCTCAACAATAGTGGCGTGTTTATCAGTTTGATGTTAAATCGGCATTTTTAAATGGAGAATTAAAGGAAGAAGTGTTTGTATCTCAACCTCCAGGATTTGAAGTTGAAGGACAAGAACATAAAGTGGATAAATTGATAAAGGCCTTATACGGATTGAAGCAGGCTCCAAGGACTTGGTACAACAAAATTGATCAGTTCTTTATAAAGAATGGATTTGAAAGAAGCACTAATGAACCTACTCTTTATGTTAAACTTCTCAAATCAGAAGGTTGTGTCATAGTAAGCCTATATGTAGATGATATTATTTATACAGGATCATCTAAGAAGTTGGTCACTGAATTCAAGCATACGATGATGAAGATGTTTGATATGTCAGATTTGGGTGAACTACACTACTTTCTCGGGTTAGAGATAAAGCGAAGCCTTGAAGGTACTTTCTTATCTCAACAAAATATGCAACAGATCTGTTAAAAGAGTTTCGGATGATGGATTGCAATCCTATATCTACACCAATGAATGTAAATGAGAAGCTGATGATTGATGATGGAGCAGAAAAAGCTGATGCATATAATATGTTCAGAAGTATGGCATTGGAAACTTATTTACCTAACACACACTAGACCAGATATTTCCTCTGGTGTGGGTTTAGTCTCAAGGTACATGCACCAGCCTTCAAGACATCATTTAGGAACAGCAGAACGAATTTTAAGATACATTGCTAGAACCTTAGACTATGGAATTTGGTATGAAAAGGTGGACACATTCAAGCTAACTGGATTTTCTGATAGTGATTAGGCAGGAAGTGTTGAGGATCGCAAAAGCACAACAGAATATTGCTTTAATCTTGGATCCGGAGTTGTTTCATGGTCTTCAAAGAAGCAACCTACTGCTGCATTATCATCAACAGAGGTTGAGTACATTGCTGCAAGTGCAGCAGCTTGTCAAGCAGTTTGGTTGAGGAAAATTCTCAAGGATCTTGGCCAAGAACAAAAAATGGCTACTGTCATCACCTGTGATAACAAATCTACCATTAACATGGCCAAGAATCCCATTTTACATGGAAGAACAAAGCATGTTGAAATCACGCATCACTATATTCGGGAGTTATTGCTTAAAGAAGAAATTAAATTGTGCTACTGTCCCACGAAAAGCTTTACCAGTAGCTAATCATGAGACCACTGCAACAATTTGGGTGTAAGAAGGCTTGAATCAAGGGGGCATGTTGAGAATTAAGATGTGATTCAAGCCTAAAAGGATTAGGAGAGTAATGTAGGTGTTTAAGTAGGAATACATAATCAAGTAGGAGATAGTCTTTCCTGTTTAATTAGGATTATATCAGTGGGGATCTAGTTCTTTTCGGTTTAGGATTACTTATCCTGCAAGACATTGTAATACTTGCCTATTTAAAGGCCTCTGCAATAGCAAATCAGAATGTCTTGCATAATATTTTCTCTTCTAATTCCAACATTTATATGCTTTTTTTTATTGCAATCACCCTTGGAGATAAATAAACTTAATCAGCAGCCTTATGTTGACTCTTAACTGCTAATTAAGCATGCGCCTTCTTCTCAGCTTTAAAACTGAATCTATAATCTCATCTCTGGGAGACAGATGGGTGAAGTATAAGAATTTATAGCTAGACAACATAAAGAGTAAAAAGTGTAAAATGAATTTAGGGATCCTTCATAAAGAAGCTACCCAAGTAGCAGCAGTTACAAGCAATAAGAGGAGGAGTATATAGTGATAAAACTCCCAGACTCTGTTTCTAATTATTCTTAATTAATTAAGAATAATTAATTAGAGCTGTGAATAATAATAAATAAAACAAGATGTAGCACCTTGCCACCACCAAAAACTCTCCTGCCTTGGACACATGGAGCACCGAAAACACCTCCATGGCATTTACTAATGGTGGTTGTATCGTTCCTTTCGCTGGAGAAATAGTTACAGTTGTTGTTCCATTAACTCGAATAGGGTACAAAGTCACAACTCTGCAGTACGTAGTAATATACATAAAACATGCAAGTTAATTAATTGCTAATTTTAATGTGATCAATAATTATCAGGGAAAGTCAAAGTAACATAGTAACTAATAGAGTAATTAAATATGAATGTAAAAATTGACATACCTTACATCATCACCTGCAGACCTTACCAACCAATCAGGAATAGTTAGGGTTTCATAAAACTTAGTGTCACCAACGTAGATATCAACAGTACTGATGTTTGTTTGGTTTTCATTATTAAACCTAAAGGTTACGTCTTTGAAGTAGAGCACAATGTAGGCTGTGGTGGTGGTGGTGGTGGTGGTGGTCACATTTTGGGAATAATTAGAGAAGTTGACCGGTAATCGAATGGAAACGTTATTGGTTCTGGCTTGAATCTCCGTCGCCATCACCGGCCAGGGAGTAAAGTTTTCACCGAAAGATTTTCCATCAGGAATTGCAATGCCCTGTTTGTTCTCATATTCTGCAATCTCTTCTGATTTCCACATTCGACCGCAGCATTCTTCCATACGCCCAAATAATCTTCTGCAGGTGGTTGATCAATTAAGTTTGGGAAAACAACATGGGGAAATGAAAACCAAAAAAAGAAAGTCAAATGTGTTTATAATTAAAATTGTATAGGGAAATTAATAAACAAAAAAAGTTCATTTTGGAACCATACTAGTATATAGTATATATTCCAATTTGAAAAGAATGAGAGAGTTTTGTAGGAATCAACTTTAAATGAGTGAAAAGAATGAGAAATCTTGGAGCCCTGTTTGTTAATTATCATCTAGATGATATAATTTTCACCCTAAATAAGTGCAACTGTATATCTTGACCCTTACTAGTATATAGTATATATTCCAATTTGAAAAGAATAAGAGAGTTTTGTAGGAATCAACTTTAAATGAGCAAAAAGAATGAGAAATCTTAGAAAACTCTGTTAATCATTATCTAGATGATATTTTCACACAAAATAAGTGCAACTAATTTTATGTTAGGGAGTAATAATTACTTACTCGATAGTCTTGTTTGCTCCATAGTTGGTCCTAGAGTGAAGCAAGAGAGCCGTATCATTCTCCATCATCCTATACATTTCATTGTACATATACACACCTTCAAGTGAAGAAATGAAAGGAACGTCTAATTGATCCTCCTCCCTACGTTCCAAACAAACCCTAACATCCTCCCTCTTCGTCTTATATATCAGCTCGTAATACACCGTCTCTTGCCTCATGGAAGTCTCCACCGTCGCCCACAAGTCCCCATCAATTGTCAGCGAGAACCGAGGTGGCCGCGACAGCCCGTCGTAGTTCCCGTAGTAAAACCCGGCCCGGAAGAGATACTTTTGCCCGGAATTCCAGAAGGGTAGGTTGTAGCAGTTCCGGCGGCCGGAGGGGAAGAACCGGAGGGTGTTCATCGGGTAGGAGAGGGAGGCCAAGTTGAGAAAGAAGGTCTCGCCGGCGTTCGTGAAGTTGTCGTCGGCGAGCCATTGATTAGTGAAGCTGTCGGAGTCGTTGAAGTACGTGGACTGTGACGCACCGCAGTCGACGAGCACCGAGACGTAGCGTTGTGTGTCGTCGTCTGTTGAAGATTTCAGCGGTTAGGATATGGACAGGTGTAAAGAAGGTGTCAGCATTCATGAGTTGGTGTCTTACCGGAAGTGACGGAGGAGAAGGCAGAGGAGATGAAGAGCAGAAAAAGAAACAGCCGGAGATTCTCCATTATCAGCCGGCAGATCATAAACTCCATGCACACTCAAAACTAAATTTAGGTAGGATGTATATTAATGTCATTTGAAGCCGGCATTTGTCTCCATTCTTTTTGTCTCTATTCATAAATATTGGTCTATATAGTTTGATCAATTCAAAAAGTCTAAATGTTTGCAAGCCTGTAATTTGGCATACCCGTACATTGTTATACAAGGAGAATCATCATAGTCATCATCAAATATCACTTTTAATCCCAACTATGTTATAAAAATATCCAACTCAAAGCCAATTGGGAATGCTTGAAGATACCTCATTTAATTACATGTCTGCGTTAAAATGTGCACAGCGCATGCGTGCGCATTAGTGATTCGCTTATTTACAAGTGTCATTCGCTAAATTTAATCAGCGTAATAGTCGTGTTTGATCAGCATGATTAATCGATCAGCAACGTTTCCTCGTATGAACAATATCGACAGATCAATATAACAAAACTATTGATCAACATGACGAGTCTACTAATCAACGTGCTAAAACGAAAGATCAACATGACAATTATAACAGAGATAAACATGTTAAAAAGAAAGATCAACACATGACATAAAAGATAGATCAATATGGTAAGAAGAGAGATCAACATGTTAAGAAAAAAGATCAGCATGACAGTAAGAGAGATCAACATGCTAAAAAGAATGATCAACATGGTAAGTAGAGAGATCAACACGCTGCTAAAAAAATCAACATAACAAGAAGAGAGATCAACATGCTAAAAAGAAAGATCAACATGACAAAAATGATAGATCAACATGGTAATAAGAGATATCAACCTGCTAAACAAAAAGATCAGCATGACAATGAGAGAGATCAACATGCTATATAAAAAGAATTATCAACATAACAAAAATAAAGATCAACATACTAAAAAGAATCATCAACATGGCAAATAATAGAGATCAACATTGGACAAACATTGGACAAGTGGACAAGAGCAGATCAACATTAGACAGAAGCTGATCAACATAAGAAGACCCATCGATCAATATTGGAAATGTGCAAATCAACATGACTACCTACTCTAATCATCATTGTTTCCCCCAGATTTTTTAGGTCAGAAAAAATTTCAATTTTTCATAGTTTGCAATTTTTATAGTTCTGAGCTTCATTGCAGTCAAATTTTGGTGATTGTTGTGTTGTTGAGTTGTGTTGGTTTGGTTTGTAGAAGCAGATCTGAAATCACTTTTGAATACGGAAAAACGTCATCGGAAGTGACGAAAACGTCATGGATTCAGATGGGAAGCTTCGCCAGAATACGCAGAACGTCGTTGGAAATGATGGAAGTGTTGTCGGAGGCGATGGGAGCTTCATCGGAAGCGTCGTCGGAAGCGGGAGTGACACTTGGTAATTTCGTTTATCTCTTATGCGCATACAGTGCGCATATGCACACTGTATAGCTACTATTAATTATAATACATTGGCTAACCTCTTTTATGGACCATGTAGGATTTTCCATATGTTAAAAGGTTGGTTAAATAAAGTTTAGAGAAACGTTAACAATACTCTCTTGAACGGTCATTTGGACACCCTTCATTTAATAATATGATATGTGTTCATTTTTGTTGGTCAAAACGGTGTTCAAAAACTAAAGGAAAATGTTAAACACAAACGCAATGTTTGTGTTCATATTATTTTCAAGCCAAACTTGAATAAAATTTTAAGCTCGATACATTTATCAAGCCAAACATGAACAACTTAGTGCTCGATTTTATCCTAACTTTTCCATTGATATTTGTGAACAGCTCGAGCTCGGCTCGATTTAAACGTCGTTCGAGCTCGTTCATATTATTTTCAAGCCAAGCTTGAACACAATTTCAGGCTCGATATAATTTTCAAACTTAACATGAACAACCTAGTACTCGGCTCGGTTCGGTTCGTTTTCGCGTTTGAAACGCTTCAACACTTGCTCTGACACTCGCTACATGTCGAGTCGTCATGTGGGATCTTTCCGTCTAGCAAATCAACAACCGGTTCTTGCATGATAGTTAAGAAAAAATAACTTCAATTGTTGTCAAATTATCTCAGTTGTAGTCCATCATAGTTATTTAAAAAATATTTTAAAATGTAGATCATATTAAAATATTTAAATAATATTTCAAAATGTATATAGCATTAAAATATTTTCTTTAAAAAATCAACAATTCCATGTTCCAAATAAACAAAACTGCCAGACTGTTGCAGAAAAGGTGAAACATTTGTTTTTTGGATGAAATATTAAAATAGTACAAAACATAAAATATATTATATATTAAAATATTAAAAAATTACAGATTAAATATTAAAAATGAAAAATACTCAACCTTATCCTTGTGGACCTCGTCCCAAAAAGGATGGATCGTTTGGTTTTCACCATTTAATTTATAATTTTTATCTTCAATATTTTTGGAGTATTTTGAAGCGTTTTCATTTCGTGTCCAAAGAGAAAACAGTTCTATTTTTCTACAACCTTAAAAAAACGTTTCAAAAATTAAATGTAGAAAAAGCTTAAACAATGTCTCTAATTCGAGTCTTATGTATAGAGAAAACAGCTAGCTAGGGGAGTTTCCCCTAAAAAGACTCAATAATGCTTGATCAAGTTACAACTGAAAAAAAACAAATTGTTGTTCAAAAAAAATGTTGAAAACAAAATAATCTAACCTTTGGATGAGGATGCCTAGTTTTCATTTTGAACATTCTATATATCATTTTTTCCAACTTTTTGATATAGAAAACTACATTTTAACATTTTTTATTTTCCATCCAAAAAAGAAACGTTTGAATGTTTTGCAACAACGTAAAGAAAGCAATGCAAATTTGATTGTTTAGACCATGGAAAATGCTGATTTATTTAAATATTTTAACACTATTTAAAATATTATTTAAATATTTTATATCATCTGCAAATTTGATTGTTTAGACCATGGAAATTGCATTTTTTTTTACTATTCCATTCCTACTCCAATTAACCCTTCACTTGGTGAGCCGGTTTGTTCGATACAGACGATAACACATGGCTACTCCACATGCAGTAACTGCTAGAGCTAACACGGTTGAAGCGTTTGCGGCTAGCATTTCCCAAAACTAAATATTAGCATTAAGTGAGAAAGTGTCCAAGTGACTGCATGTTCACTATAATAGTATTGGTAGAAATTCTCTAAAATTTATACAATTAATATCATATATCATGACTATATTGTTTATACATGAAGAAAATGCTAAGAAAATACAGAGTATACGCACAAAATTAGCATGGTTATTTTTCCGCAATATCCTTCCGAGGCCCATTTGCATGGATTGAGTTTAATTGCATCGTAATACCAATGTCAAGTTGGGCTTTGGGCAAAAGGCCCGTTCTCCAAAAGTATTCAACAGCGGCCCGAGTTACAAAATTCTTTTGATTTATGTAACAGCCTTATTTACTTAATAGATATGGGTAATTTACGTCGGATATACCTTTAATTATACCTCTCGTTCAAAATCTATATCCGAAAAATAGTGTTTCTAAAATGAATTTAAAGTATTGTTTGTTGAAAATCTATACATTCGTTAAAAATTTCATTAGTTGATGATGGGAAATGTTGGAAAAATACTAAAATTTACCTACCTAGTTTCTAAAATGAGTAAGACAACACCTACATCCATCATGTGATGCTCGACCAACCCACCCCACCTTATCAATTTGAGGCCTACTATAGCTCAACCGGATCCAATGAGCCATTCCAGCGCCAGGTCCAACACCATCATCCTCTACTACATTGGATTGGGATAGAGGTGGGCTAGTTGATAGGTGGGGTGACTTTGAGAAATTTAAAGTATTTATATTTTTGAAATATTAGGGTGATCTAAAGAATTAACGTAAATCAAAAAAAATTGTGGTAACCGTTATTTTTATATATAAATTTACGTAAATCTTTTGTGGTAACCATTATTTTTATTCGTTTGTAAAGTTTTTAGATTATTTATAGTTCTAAAGCGTAAAACTAATAATTTATTTGGTAAAATTATTGGAAAATATGATACTCCTCCGTCCGCAAAAGACTCCACTATTTGTTTTGTGATTTCTGATATTTAATCTATGATTTTTTTACGAATGTTTAGACACCGAAAATTAAATATTTCATATGTGTATCATAATTTGAAATCTAATTTTTCTGAATATATTTTTCTGAATTTTTAAAACTATTTATCTTTGTTAAAATTTGAGTCAAACATTGAACCTCAAACAACAAATTCAAATGGTGGAGTCTTTGGCGGACGGAGAGTACTATTAGTAAGAATAATGACTTAAAAATTAAATCATAAACTCATGGGATATTCGTCGAGTTTCACAAATTAGAAAAGTCAACTTGGTATTTTTCCAACATTTCCGTTAGATATTAACGGAGTTAACGATTACATATAGTTTAGGTATAGATTTGTAACAATATCATAGTTTAAAGTCATTTTTACAACAAACTTTAGTATAGATATAGATTTGCAATAATGAGTATAATTTAGGTATATCCGGCGCAATTTACTCCAATAGCTACAAAGCAGCAAAGTTTGCACATGTACACGTCTTAGAGCAGGTTTTGCAAGCATTTAAAATATGTTTAAGGAATTGAAATAAGGATAAATGGGGTATGTACGTAATGCTTTTTAAAAGTAAATATATTAGTAGGATTATTCTGATAATTTACCCATATAACCCCCTTCACCTAATCCAAAATGAAAATTAAACTCAATCATAATTAAAATCCAGCCCAATTTTGGTTCAATTCTTTGTTTATAATTTGAGTAATTGACATTTAGTATGTTATAGTTAAGTCAATTCTTTGTTGTAGTTAAGTCAATTCTAATGTTAAAAGGCTAATAGTTTGGTGGTCTTACCTAAACTTTTATTTTCCATTTAATCCTCTTAAGTATGGTAGTTTTCGCTAGATTGTTTGGTTCAATTCTTTGTTTATAATTTGAGTAATTGACATTCTGTATGTTGCAGTTAAATCAATTATAATGTTAAAAAACTAATAGTTTGGTGGTCACCTAAACTTTTATTTTCCATTTAATCCTCTTTAGTATGGTAGTTTTTGCTAGATTGTTTGGGTAGAATTTAAATTTTTATTTCTATACTTATCATGAGTTTGAATTTTTTTTATTTTACGTATTTACCTTATCTTATTAATTTATCACAATTTTTTATTTATCTGAAAAATTAATCTACTAGTATAAAAAAAATTAAGTAAATGAAATAAAATGAACTTGTGGTACCAATATTGGATGTATGAAAATTTATACTTCCTTCGTTTTCAAATAATTTTACACTTTGACTTTATTGTTTTCAAGATTCAATGTTTGAATCAAATTTTAACAAAGATAACAACTTTTAAAAAATTCAGAAAAAATATATTTAAAAAGTTTATACTTCAAATTATGATGTGCATATAAATTATTAACTTTAAATGTCTAAATATTCATGGAAAAAAAATCATAGATTAAATACTGTAAAACAACAAAAACAAAGTATAAAATTATTTAGGGACGGAGAGAGTAATTTTTGTACGTTTTCGATTAAGAGACTCAAAAAATTAGAACCCATCTTCTCCTCTAATGCCGATTTTTATGGCTTCGCTCCTTTCCGGTCCTATTGAATTCGTGGTTCCGTCACTGTTTAGAAACTTATTGAAAAATGTAACGATTAAAAGAGAATGTCAACTTGACAACTTCATCATCCGTTGGAGTATGATTTTGCTCCAAAACGGAGTGTTTTATCCAATAGATCTCAGTTATTCTTTTGCTGTGCAGATTTTTCATTGCAAGTGTTTCAATTTTTGTTTAAGACACATTAGCTTTGTTCATATCCTCATTCTTCTTTTCTGAAAAATAAGAAAAGAAACGAAATCAGAAGTGGCAAGAGAGAGAGACCGGGATCTTTATAATCTGAGAAGCTTGTGCCCAACTTCTAATATACATTTCTCATTGCCTTGTTTTGTTGAAGAATAATAAGGACTCTGATCTGGCTTTGACCTCAAATTGCATACATCATTTTGTACTCATTATTCAAAATCTCAGAATCAGAGTGAGCTGCAGCTGACCAAGACCGTTCACGGCTATCCAAACCCAACTTCCGATTGCTCTTAATGTTCTTAGCTTCGATCCGATGTCTGATCACCCAGTAAGACATGAGCCCCAGAGTTGTCACCATTATAGTTGCACCAACAATGGTCACTACAATGGCGAGCCTGCTCTCTTTGTCCCCCACCACCACGAATGAGAGAGCGAGGAAGGCGACTGAAACCAGCACACAAGCCAACCACATCAGCTTGTTGATGATCGCCATCATCTGCTTCTTCGCCTTGCTCTCTATCACAACAACCGAGGTCTGCACCACAACAACAGCCAGTGAGATGAAGAGCGAGATGGAGTCGAAGATGAAGAAGACGATGAACGCAGCTTTGGGAGCTATATGAGCTTCACCAAGGGACTGTCCTTTAGGAATGTCAGCTGGATCATCAACGTACTGGCCAGGGACGGTGAAAATGGCAGCGAAAGCAACTGTGGCGATTAGAACTGCAACGACAGTTGTGGAGTTGATTGCGTTGTTGAGACCTTCCTCATGCATCTTCTTCAGTCTCTTTGTAATGCCATGGACATGTTTTCTTGTTTGCCTTGTGTGCTCCAGCTGATTGTGCACTTCATGTTTTATATCACTAACCGTCTGCTTCAATTCTCGGTTCGGATTTGGAGGCTGAGATCTCATGTTTTTGGCACTTTGGACACCATGTTGCTGCAAAATGCTTGCAACATTAGACTGCCCGGTTTTCTCAGCAGTATCAAGTGCAGTCTCACCCGCTTTGTTAACAGCACTTGTGTCGGTTCCATTGTTGTCAAGCAGCAACTTCACAATCTGCACAAGTGTGAAGATGAATCTCATGAACCACAACCACCAGATTGTTCAAGAAAATTGACGAAAAATGAATACTTCTCCCTTCGTCCAAGTAAACTTGATACATTTTCCTTTTTAGAGAACTTTTTCACACCAACTTTATTTTATTACCTTTCATTTCTTTTTGCACTGAAAAAAGTCTTATATACCTACTTTACTTTATCACCCTCAAATCCACAATATTTACTTGATCTTCATGCCCAGTTAGATGTATCACACTCGATGGGATGAAGAGAGTACATACCTGAGCTCTACCCTTCCGGGTTGCGATATGCAGAGCTGTATTGCCCTTAGCATCTACCATGTTGACTGAAGTAGGATCTGCCTTAATCAATCCCTCAACCACATCAACATTCTGTCCCTTAGAAGCCATGTGAAGCGCTGTTTGACCTTTCTTGTCCGTTCTTCGAGCAGTGGCAGGCTCTGCAGCCAGAAGAGCCTTCACTACTGCCACATGCCCATTCCTTGCTGCAGAATGCAATGCTGTCTTCCCATTACTCCTGGCTATGTTGGCTATGCTGCTCCCAGCTTCCAACACAAAATTTACTACATCTATGTGCCCTTGTGTTGCAGCTGTGTGCAAAGAGGTTGTGTTTGACAAATCAACAGTCATTGCCAACTCTGGATGAGCACCTAATAGCAGCTTTAACATCTCTGAAACAAAAGTGTAAAAGTAAAATAAAATTAAAACGCATATCACTTTCCTCAAACTCCTCAAGCAAGCACAGAAAGTAGTAGTACATTTCATGTGTCAATCAACATACCTAGATCCCCTTGTTTTGCAGCAATATGGAAAGCATCGAATCCGTTTTTAGCTTTGATCCCAGCACCAGCAAGATCATAGTACTTGATCATCTCCCTGACCATATCTATATGACCAAATTCTGCAGCAACATAAAGGGCTGTTTCTCCAGATTGGTTCTGTTTCTGTAACAGTGCTCTGAGTTCATCTTCAGCAGTACCGGTAAGTATTTCGATCACAGCAGCTAGATTCCCTTGTCTTGCTGCAGAATGCAAATTTGTGTCATCCCTTTTTCCAGTCAGTTGTTTGGTCATCTTCTTCTGGGGAGCACTTGGTTGCTCCATTGGGGGTGACTCCATGATCAGGCTCAAAGTTCACAAGCACAAGACTTTCTATTTTGGGTAATTTAGCATACAGTAACAGAAGATTTTCTCCTTCTCTTCTTAGCAAAAACCCAGATTAACAACCGCATGACTTCTTCAAGAAAATCATGTGCGCTTTCCCCTAATTAAAAGCAATGATTAAGATCCCAAATCACAATTTATCTCAAATGATCTCCCAGAACCCTGGAGCTTGATCCCTGAATCCGATGTCTTGTTCTGCAATCGCTTGCTCTTGAAACTACAGCCCTGTTACAACAACTATTCCATTTTTAGTATTTCTGGTTCAGACGCAAAACCAAACATGTAATGAACGCCAAACCATTAGGCATCAATAAAATAAGAATCAAAATTTTCAGCCCCATCTATTCATCCGACTGTTCCAATATCTCTCATCAAAGATGATAACTTGACAACTAGTAGCAAAAAAAAAAAAGTTTTGCAGAAGATCATGCTTCTCTTTACCTGAGTTTGAAGACTAATTAAAGAGCTGCCTGTCTTCTTTCCCACAAAAACCCAGAGGACCTGTATGAACTTGGAGAAGTTTCTGAACAATCTACGGGTGCAAGTCAATCAGATGAACATAAAGATGGGATTTTTTTCACAAAATATAAAAGAGGAATGCAGAGTTTTTCAGGGAGGGAAGTTTGTTTGGGAAGCAGGCAAGAGAGAGATATTATTATTGTGCACATGTGTATGTATCCAACAAACAGAGCTACAAAACAACAGCTTTAAAAAAATGTCTATCTAAAATGGATCCCCAATGGAAAATGAGTCAACTTTAGGCAAAGGAGAGGCCGTTTGTTGATGATGATGATGATGATGATGATGATGATGATGATGATGATGATGATGATATTTTTAATTTCGCATTTTTATTAAGTATTTCCCTTTTTAGGTTTCACAGGAAATTTTATTAAAGAATTAAGCGGTGGCTTGGTAATAGTTGCATTATCAAAATCAGTAATTTTGGGAACAGTCATTGTCAGTCGTCACCCGCCACTCACTCACGCTATCACGCACGAGTTTTTCGTCATTTAATTCTTTTTTAAATAATTCCATCAACAAATCATCAAATCAATTTTTTTATTCAAATATTTTCTCACAAATAACATATCAATTTTCAAATATATTATCAAATTATCTGAAAATTCATGGAAAAAACAAACCCTATTTTTTTGTGATTAATTTAGACTTTCCAATGTGAAAATGCATTTTTACACCTAAACTTTTTAGGTAACAATACTTTTTGATGGGTTTAGAAAACCATCCAAGTATAAAAAATACGGAGTAAGTTTTTTTTCTTAGTTATCAAATTGAAGATGATGTTGTAGATGGAGTAGAAAAATAGGGTTTGATTTGGATAAATTGTGAAATTTTATTGGTTATCTATAGGGATATAAGCGGGCCGAGCTGGAGCTCGAGCTTGGGTGTGTCTGGTTGGCTCAGGCTCGAAGCTCATCAAGCTTGTGAAATGCAGCTCAGGCTCGACTCGTTATAAGCTCAGGTTTGGCCTGAAGGCTCGGTAGGCTTGAAAACTTGTGAGAGAACAGTAGCTCAAGCAGGCTCGGTTCAACTTAAGTTGGCTCGACTCGTTAGCTCGAAAACCTGATCTAGGGTAAATGCTTAAGGGTAAATTGATAATTATATTGTGGCTCGTTTAAGGTTCGTGAGCCATACGAGCCGAACTTGTAAGCTTGAGCTCGACACATATAATAAACAAGCTCAAATTAATTTAGGCTCGGGCTCATAGCTCATCAAGCTCGGTCGTTTATTGTTATTCGAGCTCGAGCTTGAGCCGACTCTGCTAGTTTTACACCACTACGTAGTTGGGGGAAAAATCGTAACGGGCTGTGTAATGGGCACAGAGCATGTAAAGGTCCTAAGCATTACAAGGCCCATTACCAGCTTTTAAATAGTAACGAGCGATGTAACGTAGGGGGCCGTTACAAGCCTTTCGACCCACTGTAATGGGCCCTTGCGTTACAGACCCGTTAGAAATTATGAAAAAGGTATGACCGAATATTCAACTTTTTCAGATTTTTAATGGTCTTGTAACGTAATAACCCGTTACAATGCCTTTTTAGATCTCATCTCCCATGTTTCCTCTCCATTTGTAGTCTCTCGATGCTCAGGTATAATCTTTTTTTGCTCCGACGATCATCTTCCTCTTTCTTTCTTTTTCTTGCTAAGTTTGGTGCCACTTCGAGCTTTTCCGGTTGATACTTGGTACATCTAAAGCAGCAAATCAAAGAATATTGAGGTAGGTACTTGTTTTATTGTTTATTATTAATATTTTTGTTATTAGTTTGAAATATTTATCATCTTTTGATAAATTTAGAAATTTGATGTTGTAGATTTTTTTTAGCCATAGTTCCTATCTATGGATATTTTGTAAAATATTATATTTAAAACATTATTTCATGTATATGAAAATAATGTTGTATATAATATAATATTTTATTAAATATTCATGATTGTCCAGGTTGGGCAGTTTGTAAAAGTACAATCGGAATATATATGTTGAATTGTTATGGTCATATATGCGTAATAACTGATACACCGACATAAATTTCGGCGTTTGTTTTGTCTCATTCCTTGTTATACCAAATTGGGGATCTAAAACTCGCAAAAAGTGGTATAATAAGGAACTGGGGTGAAATGCTGCTGAAATGTATGTATGGTGTATAAGTTATGTGCATTTAGGACCATAAAAGTTCAATATACCGATTGTACTTTTATGAATATGATAGAACCCGTGCACCCTTAATTAGGATTGAGTAATTGAAATAGGTGGGTAGGAAATATTTGTTATTTTGGAGTAATTTATGGTCTAATTTGTTAATTACCTAAGAAATATTTGTGATTAATTTGTTAATTATTATGTTTTTTATTCATATATATATAATTTTAATGTATGGGTAGTAGAATGTCTGAAGGACTCCATTGGATGTATCGGTGGATTGACAAGCGTACTCGTGAATTGAATCTGCGATTTTGGGAGGGTCGTAATTTTTTTTTTGAGGTTGTTGTAAGAGATGCATAATCGAAAGAGTACAACACAATGAGATGTCTGTGTAGAAAGTGTAAAAATCGATATTTTTATAATAAACTTACAGTTGGAAACCATTTATGTGAGTTTGGATTTAAACCTGATTATTATATTTGAGATTGTCACGGTGAGAGTATGTGATTATGCCATATCTTTATGATGACTTTAATCGAACTGTTAATTATGAGGCATCATCATCCAACATTAATGCACGTGCGAGTATGGAAAACGATCCGGTTAATAACTACCAAGGATTGGACGTCCAACAGAGGGTCGATGAAAGTTTTGGATTTCGATACAACACTTTAGATGAAAATGTTGAAAATGATCATAATGACAATGATGAAAATGAGGACATTAATGTTGACAATGATGACTAAAACAAAGAAAATGATCATGATTATAATCCTGGAGCTCCCCCACAGCTGGTACACCCGGAACAGTTCCAGCAACCGCAACCATCTCCGGTAATTCACTTATAAACTTACACTTTAACTTTTTAGAAACATAATTACAATTACTTAAGTTACTAACTTGTTTCGTGTACATTCAGTACGATCTTCACCGGTAGGAGGCGCTCAGAAAGTCGGAGGAGTAGAGACGGGAACTGAAGATGAGCTTCGCAGAAAGTCGGAGGAGTAGAGACGGGAACTGAAGATGAGCTTCGCCTCCTCCGAGAGTCACATGCACAGTCTCAGCTGGAGTTGGTCGAGTCTCGGCATTTTTCGGAGGAGATGGCGCGCAGGGCCCATACATTATTCAGAGTCATCTAGGGTAGAATGGTCTAGTCGGGACAGTTGCCACCAGACCAGGTGCACGCACCTTTGGTTGCTGGATCATCCTCCACTCAACCCCGAGTCCACACCCCATCGCCAACACATTTCCAACGCCCTTCGGCTAGGGACCCAACAATAGCCCCAGACCTTCAACGGGACCCAGCAGCAGCGCCTGACCCTTAGTGGGACCTCGCAGCAACGCCTGACCCTCAGCGGGACCCCGCAGCAACGCCAAACCTTCCACGGGCAGGATTTTGAGTCGGTGCTGCGAACTGAGGAGCGCCGACTACATATCTCAACGAGTTCGTCGACCCAAACTCGTTGGCGAGACAGAGTTACGACATCGATTGGTCAGGCTTGGAGTTTGGGCTTGGGTTTCCATTTCAGCGATTGTCGGACCATCGCACCCAGCATGATGACTTCGACCTCCCTCCCCCTAGTAGACTTTTTTGTACAAACAATTTCATCTAAATTTCGAATGTTTTTACATTGATATAATAATTATATTATTAATTTATGTTTAATGATTGTAATTAATTATAAATTTTATATAATAATTACAATGATATAAAAATTACAATATTATACATTAAATTAAAAAATAAAGCAATAAAAAAAGAGTAACGGTGCCAGAAGTGTTACAACTTACAAGGGTTGACAATGACAGACACGGTGTCAGCCCTTGTAATGGGCCACCTTGTTACAAGTGGTAACGAGGAAAGTAACGGGCTCTCATAAAATGATGGTTAATTTTGTAATGGGTTCATAACACATTGACTCGTTACAATTTGTAACGGGTAAATGTAACATTTTTCCGTTAGAAAGACACTTTCAAGGAGGTAGTGCATCCCTAGTTACCCATGTAAACAAATCAAGATATGAATATGATACTTTGATAGTTTATTTAGCTCATCAAATAGTTGATAGATCAAATCAAGATTTTACCCTCTCTTTAACTTTAAATGTTTAGAAAAGTTAAAATAAGAAATAATTACCGAAAAGAACTCCTATTAATTTGAAATTTCGGAAAAAGTCGGAAACTTTGGGTGATTTTATTTCAACTATAGTTATGGTCGAACAGACACATGTCGAACGAGCACTACAGGCACCGCACGCTCTCGCGTGGTGCACGCATACCGTCCGGTTTGTGATAGATAGATAGATAAACGATAGTTCATACATTTATGGGAGGTAGTAATATATTGTTAGATGGCCCTTCAAAATATACATATATATATGTGGCCAATTTAATTCCTTCTTGTTTTTAACTATTTATTTCATTTGTTGTGTTTCCATCGAATCAAGTCCATTGCATCAACATTTGTGAAGTATAATTGGATGCAAAGATTAAAATAAATGTATAATTTTATATAGTTTAATATAATTATTTTTGAATTGAGATTGTATGAAAAAATGAGATAGAAAAGTAAATATAAAATATAAATAATTTGGTAATTTTGGATAATAAAAGTTTTCATCTAATAAAAATGTTGTATAATTTTTTAATGACTCAAAAAGAAAATGTGCGTAATTTGTGAGAGACGGAGAGAGTAAGGAACTTATTCTCTTAATCTTTTGAATTGTAGTCTTGTGAGAATGGAAATACATAATTCGAAGTGCACATCATCACAACAAGAACTGGATTTAATTTTGAATCAGTTTAAGATTTGATTTGAAAGAAAATGAGATTAATATTGGAGGTTAAAAAGAAACTTTTATATATAAAAAATATATATAAGTTTTTTTCAAGGGGAAGAAACTTTTATAATTATATAACCTTATAATGTTAAAAACTAAGTTACTCCGTATAGTATAGAGGTGGATAAAGTGAAGTCCCTTTCCCTTTGGGTCCCGTTGGGGGCGAGCAAAGACAAACCGCTTCTGCTAGTGGTTCTAAATAATTGACCACTCGACAGATGCTCAACTTTCCATGTGCACTTTATCCCAATTAACTATCAAATCAAACAAAAGCAAAACGAAAAAAAAAACTGCTTAAGCAATAGTGCATGTGTGGTTCATCTATGGCATGTGATGGTATTGATTTTGGTCCCAGCAAATTCAGGCAATGAGGTTAGCTAAGAAATATTCTCACGAATGTCACCTGTTTGTTTACGATATATACCTTAAAATATGAAAACAAAATGGAGAAGATAGTATCTTAATAATAATAATAATAATAATAATAATAATAATAATAATAATAATAATGGGTTTTGATTTATGGATTTGCTGCACGCAATGTGTGGGCTAAGTCAGATTGGCCCATTCCTTGTTACGTTTTTTCTTCAATTCGATAGGCATATGAATTACGAATGAGTACTAGCTAATACTTACTCTGTCCACCAAAAGTTCTCTAATTTAATTTTGTTGATTTAATGTTCAATATTTGACTCAAATTTTAATAAAGATAAATAATGAAAATCATATATATATGTATATATATATATATATGTATAGAAAATTTAGGCTTCAAATTAATTATGATACGTATCTGAATTACGAGTAATGAAAATATTAATTATGAACGCATATGAATTACGAGTATTTAATTTTCAATGTCTAAACATTCATGTAAAAAAAATCATAGATTAAATACTATGAAACTGTCAAAACAAATATAATCTTTTACGAATGAAAGGGGTATATAACTTTTTTGAGCTTCATCCGTCTTAAAAAAATTCATTCATATTACTTCTTTGAGCTTCATCATTTACTTTTAAGAAAAAATTTCAACACAACTTTTACCTTATTATCTTTAGTTTTTTTCTTCAACGACTTTTTTCTTATATGACAGTTTTACTTTATTATCTTCAATACTCATTAATTTTCGTCCCCACTCAAATACTTAAATATTTTTTAAACATAGGGAGTGTATGATAGCCCATAGCCAAATCTCCATGGCTCCTTTCGGCTTCACATGTTAAAAAGAAACTGTAAATTACAAATATCCCCACGAGGTTTAGTGTAATGTTCAATTGACCCCTTCTATTTTAAAAAATGTTTAATTATAGTGAAACCTTCAGTTATCCCCTTGACTTTTTGTGATTTTAGCTGACCATCAAGAATTTTAAGGTTAACTGCTATTCTTATCACTAATATTTATACATCAACTTCAACATTTAATTTATCTTCTTTCTCCCTCCCCAACCGACCACCTCTTCCAGCCGTCGTTGTCGCCTGACCGGCCTAGCAACACTGATAAGGCCAGGCCGTAGCGACGCAAATGAGACCATGTTGTGGTAATGCAGGTATGCTCGGACCGCCTCTTGACTATTTTGGAGTATAATTGGTACAAATACTCCTAAAATCTTTAAGAGTCAACTAAAATCACAAACAATTAAGGGGGTAACTGAAGGTTTCACTATACCTCAAGAGGTAACTGACCATTTGTAAAAATAGAGGGGGAAAACTGAACATTTCACTAAACCTATGGGGGGTATTTGTAACTTACCCAAAAAGAAACAAACAACATATCTTTTTCATTAAATCTTAGCTTCTTTTATATCAGCCCAGTTAATTAACAAATTGTACTTTCATCTTATCAACCCTTTCCCTTTTATGGTAGTAGTAGTACTATAACTTTTCATTTCAACAACTTCTTATCCGTGTTTAAAACTCTAGCCAGGTTGATTAGCTCTAAGAGCATAACGTGGATAGACTTGAGTTCAACTCCCACATCTTTTGTTGTTAAAAAAATATATATATATTTTTTGTTTTTTTTTTCTCGTTAAATTAAGTTGTGGTTACTTATTTGAGGGGAGAAAAAAGTCTGTTTATTGGAAACGTTTTTAAGCATCTAAACATGCAGTACCTTCACAACAAGGTCAAACATTTAATGTAGTACTTTTGACAGGCTAAATAGGCCCCAATAATTGTACAAGTCATTATCAGAGAGAAAAGCAAAACAACAACTACAAGAAGGGGTAAGAGGACACAGGTAATCCTTCATCTAGAAGGAAAGCCAAAAGGGAAACAAGTTGCATTTGTTAAAACTAATTACACAAAGTGTTGAATGCAGTAATGAAGTGCTCAGATTTTCTTCTTAGAGCTGCAAATCCTATTGGTGAGAATTGCATTGATCCACGCTGGAAATGGTTTAAGGTATATTTAATACTTATAATTTTGTAGTTTTTTTTCAATTATTTATAAAATAACTTATGGTTGTATGTGCATGTAGAATTGTCTTGGTGCACTAGATGGAACTCATATTAAAGTAACCGTCCCAGCCCATGATAAGACAAGATATCGGAATCGAAAAGGGGAAATAAGTACAAACGTGTTAGGCGTATGTGCAAGAGATATGCAAATCATTTTTATACTTTCGGATTGGGAGGGATCGGCATCGGATTCTAGGGTATTGCGCGACGCAGTTTCTAGACCAAATAGTTTCAAAGTACCTGTTGGTAAGAGATACAAAATGGAAATACTAAGAATGTTTATTATGCAGCAAATTATATAAATATTTAATTATTATTTATATCTATAGGATACTATTATCTTGTTGATGGCGGATACACACATGGGCCAGGATTCCTTGCGCCATATAGGGGGATTAAGTATCATCTAGAAGAGTGGAGAAATGGACGCATACCTACAAATGCAAAAGAACTCTTCAACAAGCGCCATGCACAAGCTAGAAATGTGATTGAAAGAACATTTGGCTTACTTAAGATTCGATGGGCTATTCTTAGAAGCTCTTCTTACTACTCCATTAAGACTCAAAACAAGATAATCATTGCATGTGCTCTTCTTCACAACTTCATTAGAAGAGAAATGCCTAGTGACCCTTTTGAGCATTTGTTGGATGAAAATATCCAACATGAAGACTTAGATGAAGCTGATCATGTTGAGTCAATAGAACCAGATCCGGCATGGACTGCTTGGAGAGACAATCTTGCTAATGAAATGTGGCAAGAATGGGTTCACAATAGGCGATAATTTAGTTACTACACAAGAATGTGAACTATTTTACTGCAGATTTCTTTATGTTTTTCCTATGAGACCAGCACTACCATCTGATCAATTTGAATGTTTTATTTAGTCTCATTCATATATTAGAGTATATAAAGTTATATCTTACTTGAATAATAGAAAGGCTGCAATATATTGGTTCTGAGGCTTGGTTGAGCCATGAGTTTTCTTGGTTGCTTTGCAAAGGTTCACTGTCTCTGGTAACTTCTACTTCCTTCTACTTTCTTGGCTGATTTATTAATTAAATTATGAGCTTTGGATGCCAGTACCATGTGGAGCTTTGTCTAAAAAATTTCATTTCATTTACAAACCCTCTTGTGTTATTTTATCAGGAGAATGGAAGAGCAGTCTGCATCTAGCAAAAAAGGGCGTAGAGTTTGGACTGATGAAGAGATGCTAGCACTTATAGTTGCATTGGAAACTCTTCTAATGAAGTCCCTCTCTCTTGTAGTTCCAGAAATTTCTTTTGTGATCATTCCTCTTGCTAGACTGACCGGTGAAGTCCCTCTCTCTTGTATTGTACTTGTTGAGATGAAATGAAACTTGTGCAGGTGAAGGATGGTGTATCTCTCTCTGTGTCTGTGCTGTGTTGTATCATGTATGTATGCATAAGAATGAAATGTATCCATTCTTTTGAATACCGAGTATTATAGTAATAGGAGTAATTAATATTCTTTTGAATATTATGATGGTATTAGGGACAATATCGCAGGTTGTTTGCCTTAAAACAAGGACAGTAGTAGTGTGAGTAATCTAGTTACGCTGCACACGCAGACAGACACACACACACAATCATGAGAGACTTCTAGGTAAAAAATTAATATTCTTTTGAATATTCTTTTGTGATCATTCCCTTTCGTTTGTTTTTTTCTTTATGCAGAAAGAGAAAAGGGTAAAAAATTACAGGAACAAGTCATTTCCATATCATGAGAGACTTCTAGGTATTTTTGGAAAAGATCGTGCTAATGGTCAAGAATCAATCACAGTTGGGGATGCTAGAGATGAAAGCAATAGAGAAATTGATGGAGGAGATGGTGATGAGATGTCAATTAATCAAACAGCTACTGCTGTTGCTGATGGGGGTTCAGCTAGGAAAAGAGCAAGGGTTGGTGAAATGTTGTCTACTTCAATTAACAGCTTGGGGGATAAAATTGTTGAGGTCATGGCTAAGTCAAGAGAAAGTGTTGACAGGCTTGTTGATTCTATCAGCTCCAACAAGAAGATGTTTGATTATCAAATGGTTGTTTGTGGTGAGTTGAAGACTATGGACTTGACAACTCAAGAAAGGGTGATTGTTGCTACCAAGGTGTTTGATAACCCTCAAAATATTCACATATTTTGGGGTTTTGATGGAGAAGATAGAGTGGCTTATGTGAAGCACCTAATATACAACTAAAACAAGGATGGTTGGCACATATTTTGAGGTTTTTATATATGTGTTGCAAAGACTTTGTTTGAGATAATTGATTGTGTAATGAGAATTGGAGAATTGAGTAGTTATTTGGATTTAGATATGGATCATGTGTTTTTGGTTTGATAACAGTTGATTTGTGTTGAAATTACAGGGAGATTCATGGCTCTTTAGCAAATTGTTTTTTTTTACCATTTTAAAACTTGGTTGCAGTAGAAGTAAAGAAAAAAAGTACAACAGAACCTTGATCGCAGGTTTCAAAAAGAGCTCTCATCCTCATGATAAGATGAGAGTTAAGTCATCCTTTTAGCAGCCAAACAAGGGAAGGGTTGATCATCATCCCAACCTATCCAATCCTTCATCAACCCATCCAGCTAATCCCATCTTTTCTCATCCCATACTTGCAACCAAACAGGCCCTTAATGTAGTACTTTTGACAGGCTAAATAGGCCCCAATAATTGTACAAGTCATTATCAGAGAGAAAAGCAAAACAACAACTACAAGAAGGGGTAGGAGGACACAGGTAATCCTTCATCTAGAAGGAAAGCCAAAAGGGAAACAAGTTGCATTTGTTAAAACTAATTACACAAAGTATCGGTAGCTAGCTCTAGCTAGCAAAGCATGTTTTTGATTTTAGATAAAATAAAATAAAATAATAACAACAACAAGACATTTCATTAATGGAAAAAACATCAAATAGGCCCTGGAAACCCAAAAAAAAAAGGCATGAAAATGTTTGATGCTTTAAGCTGCTTTCAGCACACATGGGAAGCAACATTTTTCTCAGAATTTCCACAGGTCACCACCCCCAATAGCCTTTCTATCACATGCTTAAATTTATCTTTCCAGTTAAATTGAAGCTTGCACTAAACCCAATGGCAAACATTCCCACACGTGCAAAGATGCATTGCCGTGGAGTATGGACAATGGCGGCTATACAAAATTATACTGACATACATAGGCTTTCCTTTATACTTAAAATAATACTAATAGTAGTACAATATTAATCCCAACTGAAAATTTGTTATTTTCCTCTAAGAATTACAATGGACAAATATTGGAGTGGTGATGTCTTGATAGGCGTGATGTAGACTGGTTACTTGAATTTGACGCGTCAAGTGCACATTCATTCAACATTAATATCTACTTACTTTATAATTACCATAAATTATAGTAATAGAAAATCGTCCTTGTGCTAATCTATCTCCATAATCAATGGCTGCATGTTTAGGACCTGCTTGCTTCAATCAGCCCCTGTGAGTTGACGACCAGCCATTTATAATTATAGCGTTCATTAGAGTGTGATTAAGAAATGTTGTACATTATGTGTGTGTTTTTACCTAGAACTTTTAACGTGTAACACACGGATCAGGCTTAGCGAAAGGCCAAATTTATTGGTCAACACAATGACTCGTGAATTGTTTGCTTCTCTAATTAAGAAGACGGCTTCTACCAAAAGAAAACAAGAAAAGATGGATGATATGTCTAATCGAAATCAGAATCTCTTGACTTCCATAGTACTCTTTCATGGTAAAAAGGACAAAAAAACAAGAACAAACAAACAATCTGATGCACAAATTAATTTGTGATACAATTTCTCGTTATTTTCCCAAGAAGCTGATTCCACGACGTCTGGACGCAAGACAACCAATAACTTCGACTCCCTTTATATTCCTTTGACATATGTAACACGTTGGGCGTGGGGCGCACCGACGGAAAAGGGGATCTGAGACACATACCGACACATTCAGGGTTGTGCAAGGCAGACCAGAGTGTTTTAGAAAGTCCTAAGATGGACGGAAAGACAGGGGTGGTCTAGACAAGGCTAGATGGCCTTAGAGAATTCTAGATGGGTCTAGAGTGCATTGGAGAGTGCTAGGTGCTACTGGGAGATTCTAGAATTCTCTTGGTGTTAGAAAGTCGCACATATATGTAGAGCCAAGTAGAGAAGTCTAGGCTAATGTAGACAGGGGTAGAGCTAGAAATTTTACCCAGTGAGGCAATTAGCAGAAATTTTTGTGAACGGAGGCGAGTCTAGGGGGGTAATGCTAACTATAGGATCAAGAGTGATCTCAACCGTCCATTGAGGATGTGGTTTGCCTATATATTCCCTCATCTATAGATATGATGTGGTTTGCTACTTATTTCACAACAATGTTTCTGATGAGCAAATAATATGTAATTACATGACTTTTAGCCTGAAATTAGATAGATGTTCACCAATATTCCTAAATTAACCAAAACTCTGATATTAATCACAAACGTACGTTACCGCTGCCAGAGCTTTGACAGTAATATATGCGAACCATTAGGCGCCATCAAGATCAGGCATTGTTCAGGGTCCCTGCCATCATTTTATAGAGAGCAAACCCTCCTTGATGACAGCCAGGCATTTTTGAAGTCATAATCTCTACTTCAGCCTGATAAACACAAAAATTGGACCATGTTATCTCCAAGTAAAAGAGAAGATAAAATCCTCATGCAACAGAAAACAAAACAGGATTGTTGAATCTTTGCCCATCTCTGAGTCATTCAAATATTCGTGAAGCCGGTTTGGTACCATGATGCTGATCAGACTATTGGCCCCTGTAGTTATATGGCATGAAATCAATCAACTATACTTTGATTTCATAGTCGACGTTCTATACTAAATACCGGGAACCTACCCTCGACACATTAAATACCAGGAAGGAACCTACCCTCGACACTTTAAATACTTTGCTTCATGAATATTTTAATGACTCAGAGATGGACAAAGGTCTGAGCAGAGCTCTCTTTGGTAGGTTCCTGGCATTTAAGGTGTCTGAGCTCCAAGGTCTTAGTATTACTGATGGTCTTCCTACTTGAAGTAACTGACACCTTAAAAACCAGGACCTGCCCGCAACACCACTAAAACCAGAGTTAGAATTAAGAGAACGTCAAAATAAATCCAGGAAGATACAAGTAAGCTTTGTTGATGCAACCAAAGAGAGCAAAAGAAACGAACCATTGACACGGTAAATAACTGAGTGGATTCAAATCCATCTTGTGCACTTGAATAGAGTTCCTTGATTTCTTCTGATTGTAGTTTACATTTGATAAAGAAAAAAGCAGCAGGCCTTACATTCATAACCCTCCGTGATATACCAATGAAAAGTGGAGAAGACTGCAAAAGAAAAAGGAAAAAAAAGAAGAAAGAAAGAAGAAGTTAACAGTCAGTATTATCAGGAAAATGAACATTCGTAATGCAGTGGCTATGTCCTGAAGATATATAGTCAGCATGTGTTAGACGATGGACAGAGACTTGTGGTGTAGGGATTCTGAAGTTGAATGTGCCTTTACAAAATGAAGTGCTGTTAGATAACTTGTACTGCCTAGCAGAGCTTCAGTTTTCTGGCAGAAGGGTGTAAAGCTGCTACCTATCCTTCAACAACCATCTAGAATATGAGAACATGATATCTATACATATGCGGAAAGTAAAAGCCGCAACAATTACAAAGCTCGGTAACTTACAAGTGAGCCTGATGGTACCCCTATTTCTTCAACTACTTCACGAATAATACTATCAAACATTTCCCTGGAAAGTTTCTTGTACACAAGTTCAGAATCCATCGTATGATTGTAGGTCGATATCCCAACTTCCTCAGGCTGCCAATCACCGGAAGTAAAGCAATAAACATTTTTTTTTCTAGTACAAATTATGATAGCACAATAATCTTCATTGAAGTAGAGTGGAATGCTGCTTCAAGAACTTAAATATAAAAAGTTATGTTGTTTATATGCATATATTACCAAGAAAAATGAGATTAAACAATGCCATATTTCTTGGGTGCCAAGTAATGTGCCTTGCTAGGGAAACTGGTGTGGACACATCATTTGTTTTTCCTTTTTAGGTTTGAATACCTCAGGGTGGCCTCCTGGAAAGACAAAGTGTCCAGGAAACTCTCCAACATTATGACTTCTCTGTAGAACCACTATTTTCCCATCAAAGGTCTCCACAACTGCACCATTACCCAGAGGACTTGAGGTGTGCTGACACTGCACGGAATCATCTACAGAAAAGTAAGAATCAGAAAGATTTGACTAAAACTAAAAGGTTGTTAAAGCATATCACTCCAAAAAACAAAGGTGATGATACTCGAAGAGGTCTCAACAAATACAAGTTACTAACCAACCCTTTAACTTAACCGTATGAGATATACCACTTAACAGGCTCACTCACTGACATGAAATGCCACTGAAATGGTAGAAAAAGAACATCACATCACAGTAACCAAACAAGCAGCATCTAGTCAAAAACAAATACCAAAGGCTGATGAGGCCTAATGATGATATAGAACCACCAAGTCTCTTTAATGTGGATATATATCACTTAATAGGAATAATTAACAGAATTGGTTAAATCATGCTGATGAAACATAAATGAAAAAGACATTTTATAGCTCAGTGTTCACTTATGACTGAAGGCACTGCATAACTGGAAAATAATATTCCAGATTCAACATCTAGACTAGTAAGGAATTAACCTTCAGATGGCTCCAAGAACTTCTCCCATTCTGGGTTTAAGTTTGTTCCAACAAAAGTCCTGTTAACATGTAGATTCACAGCATTAATAGTACTACTATGTTAAAAAACTGCCCAAGATATACTAATAGAATGGTAGTGAAGTTAACCAACATGCAAGGAAATATTTGAGTTAAGATTTTGTAATTCCAAAACCGAATTGACCTTTATGCATAAGATACATGACACTGAAATTCTCAGACTGGGATGTTCATCGTTTTATATCGAAAACATACTAAAATTTGAATATTCATGCATAATCTAATCACAGGAATTACAACAGAGCCATGGACACATTTTTGCATATCCAATCTGTACAGAGTATAGATTCATTCAAGCATCAGGATCACTTCTTCTTTTCAAAAAAAGTATAGATGATTGGAAATATGGGTTATGCACAGGAGGTTAGTCACATTAAGTTGTTTTCTATTTAAATTCTATAAGAATTTCTATTGACAAAATGGCTCGTGAAAATTTTAAACTAACAAACATAAAGAAACTGCAGCTTGCATCACAGAGCCCAATAGAATTAAGAGACGGCCAAGCTTTAGTAGGAAGACTTTTCCACAACAGTCCACCAGCAAGGCAGTTTCAGTTAGAGGGTATCTATAAGCATACTTCAGAAGTTTACTCTGACTTCTGTATTATATGTTTATATATGTTTGTATCTGTACTTAAGCACATGATATTCTGAAAAGAATCAAATTTCTATTTCCCCAAATCTATCTGACCATAATGTTTGTCAGGGGATAAAGCCTACACAGTTGCATGAAATGACATGAGATTCTGGACCATGAAGCAAATATTTGCATAAAAATGGACATTTAACCAGCTACAGACTGTTAAGATTGCTGTCGCACAGGTTCCATGACCAACTCTAGTGAGCACTTAAACAAGGAGTTGACCCAATCAAGATTCTACCAGTTATGACTTGGCACTTTACAGATAAGTCTTATTTTGAGATGCTAATTAACCTACAATGCTACCTGGTCGACATTTATAGCATAAGAAATTAACAGATGAACATCAAAAGAGAAATACCTATAATCTGTCAATCCGAGGTGAAGACATACATGTAACACTTTTTCAGTCCCATCTATATGCTTCAATGAATATCCTTCATACTGTAAAGAAATCATCGAGAATACAATTGATGAGTAACATGGATTGTACAATGGAGTTTTCTAACTGCAATTAAAAAAAAGTTCCTTACACATCAAAAACCAGAAACACACAGGCAAACGTCTCTTCCAAATTCTATTTTTGCAAGGAGACTTTTTTTTTTCAAGGAGACATTTGTTTCTTGCATCAATTACTTGACTCAGATATTAGATAGGATATTGTCCAGTAGTGTTCTAAGTGTAGAGTTTCAAAACATTCTCATATATACATAGCAAGATGGTGAAACCAACTGATTACCATACTAAATCAGTTTGTTTCAGATGACTGAATTCCATTAGTTAGGTGAATCCATTTTGATTCTAGGGTAGTTTTACTTGGAGTAGTATCAGTTCACCCGAGTCTCTCTGAGTTATGTCTACATTTCCAAATGTGAATGATTCCAGTTTACAGTGAAATGCTACAAAAAATAGTTCATCTCGTGGTCTTTTCATTCCATAGCAGACGCATTTTAGACAGATCTCAGTGAAACTGTTACAAAGAAAAGATTCAGAACAAACTCATAACATTAACATACCCTGAATTTTTTGCCGTTGTATAGAGATGCGTTGTTCTGAACCCGCTGATCCCAGATCTAAACAACCAAAGAAGTAAGATACTGAGAAACAAAATTTATATTCAGATGGAGCGATGACATTCAGCAATTAAACTAGAACCATTTTCCTCACCTTAGCTACGGAACTCTCCAATTCAATGTCTGGATGAGAAATCCTATCATAGGATTCCTTAAAATCTACCGAGACCTTCACACCATCAACAACGAAACAATCTGAAAGATGAATATATCTAAACCAGAACCCGAAACTAGACAACTAAAGCTTGATCAATCGAAACGACTCATGCTCAATAAAACAAATACTGAAAACGGAGACGATAAACGAACATGTTAATTTGCAGTTAGATTCAGACCTGCGAAACGGAAAGACCGTCTGGGCAGGTGAGAAGCAGCTTGAAAGGAAGGGAGGATCCTCCAGAAACTTTCTTCTCCATATTCGGAATCAAACAGCGTAAACGAACTCTTGAATTGTTGCAGAGCTAATGAAGTCTCGTCTAAATTTCTAATGCTAGAGAAAAGAAGCCCGCCATCGCTCTTGGAAGAAGAAACTTGAAAATAAACAATAGCATTAAGATCGGCTAACGTCAAACACATCCCTAAACGTTATAGAAACTGACATTCTTTTCCTTAGGCTACAAATTGGAACATTTACAACTTATGTTAAAATTACACTATTTTTTTTTATTCTCGACCATAAATGTACTTTATTTCATTATGAATTGTTAAAATCCTTAAGATACATGACTTTGGAAGGAAGTTGAAGTTTTTTAATATTAATGTGAAATTTGTGAAAGAAAAATATTGATTTAAGATAGTATTAAAAAATAAAACAAATTAACAAAAGAACATAGCATGTTAAAAGATTAATCTATTTTATTAATGGATGATTTAAGTAGCACATCCCAATAAATTTCATCAAAGATATAAATAATTTGCCTGGATACAAGCATTTTGTCACCATCATAGACTCATAGTGTTGTGTTGCCATGTTTTCTTTGTGCTTATGGGTTGATTGCAACTGAAAGTAAGCTCTCTCTGATTCTGACATGGTCAATTGGGATTTGGGTATCTCACCTGGTCATAAATATCCATATGGGCTTGGGGCCCAAATGTGAATCAAAGCCCAAAGAAATCCAAGCCCAATATATAATATGGTTAAAATTCAACACATAATCTAGTTGCGGACTTACCACAACTCACGAGCCCACTTACAAAATTGCTTAAACAAGATGCCAGATTTACACCAAAAAGAAAGGATCAATGAATTGATTGGAATGAAGTCATTCTCGTAATTATAGCATACGCTAAGCTGCTGTTACACATAAGTTTACTCCCTTTCGAAAAAAGAAAAATGTTAAGTTTAGCTTTTAATATTGTGTTTAACTCGATTTTTTTTGGGAAACCGTAGATTCACCCCTGTATTTTCAAAACCTACAAAAACCCCCTTAAACGTTTGTTGATCAAGGAGTATCTACTGATCTATAAAACGACAGAAACAAGAAGTAAAAAGCATCATAACCCTAAACTATCTGTTTTGTCTCATTTTGGCCACTCAACCACTAAATGGGTCGAATAAACCATTCAACTTCTAAATGTGTATCAACGAGGTTTTAAATGACTCGCTTCGCAACGGGTCATTTTGATATTTCAATGTGAAAATTATACGGTTTAAAAATGTTTAAATTTTTAAAAATTATTGAGAAATTTGTGAAAATGATATTTTGATAGAATATGAAAAACAAACTGTGCTAATTGCACCCTCAAACAAAATATTCTACATTTTATATAATTTAAGATTTCATATATGAATTAGTCAAATATTTCTAGAAAATCAGTCATGTGTATAATTTCTTTCATATAAACTATATAGACCAATACGCTAAAAGAAGAAAATAATATAAACCAAATGAATTAGTCTCTATCATTAAAAAATGATATTTTCATCATGTCATCATCGAATTTTAAATTAGATGATTATATAATATGATTAAATTTTATATAATCATACGGTTTTAAATAAGTGGTAAGAAGTAAGACAATCTTTTGACAGACATAAAAAATGAGTTAAAAAATGTTGATTTAGACAGGAACCAATACTCTAAAAGAATAAAACAATGTAAGGAACCAATACTCTAAAAGAATAAAATAATGTAAGGAACCAATACTCTAAAAGAATAAAACAATGTAAACGATGGAGTTAGTATATATCACTAAAAAAATGCTTTTTTCATAATGTCATCATCAAATTTTAAATTACTCGTATATGATTACATAATAAGATTAAATTTTATGTAGTCATACAATTTAAAATTAGAGGTAAGAAGTAGGTTATTCTCTTGACAAACAAAAAAATAAGTAAAAATAAAATACTGAAATATCCACTAAGATTAAAAGCAGTTGGGCCTAAGATTAGCCAAAATTGTTATGGCACTAAGATTAGCCAAAATTTTCTCCTAACAACCTAGATTATTTTCTCAAATTAATCCTACAGTATCTAACAACTTTCCCTAAGTCAAACTCAACAAAATCTGTCTCGAGCATTTCATCGAACACATGGTAGGCACAAAGGAGTAGTAGGCCTCCTACACCTTTGCTACATTCTTTAATTCCAAGAAAGTGTTACAACACTTGGAAATTCACAACCAATCAACCACAATCAACCTAACAATACTTCAACATCATAACCAACCCAAGGAGTAGAAACTGCTCACAATTTATGCCAAATTCGGAATTAACAATATCTATGAACATAAATGAAAGTAGGGAGTTAGGGAAGAAGAAATAAACTAAGGAATGAGGTTTAAATCTTCAATCCTTCATCAAAAGCTCCAAATTCGTAGCTAGCATGAAGAGAAAATGAGCAAGAATCATAAAATCCTAAGAGAGCAAAATATGGAGCTAGAGGAAAAATAAATGAGTGTAGTATAAAAAAATCCTAGAATAATAGGCTACATACCCAAAAATAATCGATAAAATGAGTGGGAGAGTACTTTTTGGGAACCCCTACAAGCAATGAGCCATGCTTGAGCTTGAAATGTGAGAGAAACCGGAATTTTCGCCACCTACTCCAACTTGCCCGATGAGAAAATGAGGGTGATGTGACTTTTTAAAACAGAAGTGAGCGATCGCTCACTAAGGGTGAGTGATCGCTCATGAGGACATTGTGAGAGATCGGTCACTACGTTTTTGGTCGCGAACCGGCCGCTCACCAGCCCGCAGCAACGGGTGAAAACACACCTCATGGTGAGCGACCGCCCACCGTCCTTCCGCTATCGCACACCGGGCGCTCACTTGGTCTGATGTAGCTTCCCAATACCCTGAACTTCTCCATAAAGTGCAATCTGGTCACTGCCTTCTCTTTTCCTTGCAAAATAACTCATTTTGGCACCACATGGAGAAATCCGCTTACTGCGGCCTCCGTTGCAGTAAAATGGCATTTACTGCGAAATTTACTGCGGCCTACTGCGGCCTCCGCCGCAGTAAATCTCGGCTTCTCTACGTAGTGTGGTATCTTTTTCTCCATTTCTGTTTGAACATGTGAAACCTACAAAAACACTTGCTCTAACACTAAGAACTAGCAATAATCATCATATAAATCAATGTTTAGAGGTGAAATATATATGAGTAGCCTACAACCCACCATATCCTAGAAAATACTAACTTTGGTATTCATGAGTTTCTAAATGTTATATTATATAATATATATTATACATGTAATTAAACAAAAAAACAAACAAAAGGAAAAGTTAAAGGAAAACAAAGTTCAAGCTTATTGTAGGAATGATTAAATGGGGTCTAAATCCTATATTAGTATTTCACAATGAATTTTGAAATTTGATAAATTTATTAAAATATAATTAATAAAATATAATATATAATATGCATATAAATATATGCACATGAATATATATACACACATATGTAGATAAATTAGATTTGGATATATATATATAGTAAATTGAAATAAATAAAATATAAATAGAATTATAGTCATTTGAATTTTAATATATATATATATAATTAGGAAGTTAATAATATATTAATTGTATATTCATTTCTTAGTAACAAAAAAATGAAAAGAAATACATCAAATTAAAATCCAAAATGATCAAAACTCAAATAACAATACCTAGATACCAAACTTTACAACCAACCATAGAGAATAAATATCTCAAAATACTATTCATCATGGTCATCAAAATTTCTAAATGTAATATATGTATAATACAAAATAATATAATTTGACTATTACAGAGTCTTTTTGTTCAAAAACTGTCCATAACTTTTTTATTTTTGCCAATCACTCCCTATAATCTTATTTCATCCACCAAGACCATCTTCTTCTATCTCAAAAGAGTAAATTTCGTGGACGGTTGGTCCTACTTTAAGTCTCGGTGACCACTTTTCATCCCATTTTAAGTATTTGGGTCAATCGAATCTCAATTTTTGAATTCGTGACCCAATTAGGTTCTTTCCGTCCATCCCTACTGTTAAGTTGGATGGAATGTTGCGAAATGACCAATTCACCCTTAATTAATTTCTACAATAAACCTCATTATTTTAAAATCTAATCAATTCTATCCCAAATTTTCAAAACAAAAGAAAAAGGATTGAACTGAAAAAAAAACATGAGTTTAGGCCTAGTTCCCAAAACAAAAGAAATCATAAAAAGATAAATAATAACACTTAATTTTGATAAATTAACAAACATAAAAAGAAAATAAGAAAACATTTAGGCCTAGTGTCCAAAACGGTAAATTTTAAACTTGCTGGAGGGTTTGGTGGGTTGAACTGAAACTCATAGGAACTTGATGGTTTAAGTAGAACAAGGAAACACGAAAAATGATTGAAAATGAGTTTACCCAAAAAACTTAAAATGAAACAGGTTCCTTCTTCTTTGATACAACTGGTTGCAGACAGTGGACGAGACGACAGTCGGCGGCGGAGCTTAGGCGGATCAGCTCGACAAAGGGAGGTGAACCTGATAGTGGTGATTTCATGGTGGATCGAGCTTCGGTTGAGGAGAAAACGTGGTACAAGTATAAAATAGTTTTTTGACAGATCGTCCTCCATTAGGACATTTTCGGCGATGTTATAGGGTAGGTTGGCTTCATCTCATCGTGGCGAAGCTAATGGTGGTGGCGAAAGGCTGCAAATCCGAGGGGAAGGAGGAGGCCGGTGGGAGCTTTGCTCGATCGTTTCGCGGAGCCACTGCCGGGGCTGCCGATTGGAGGCTGGTTGGAGGCCGATTTGTAAGTTTTGAAAATTTGGAGTAGAATTGATTAAATTTTAAATTATTGAGGTTTATTGTAGACATTAATTAATGGTGAATTGGTCATTTCGCAACATTCCGTCCAACTTAATGGTAAGGATGGACAAAAAGTAGCTAATTGGGTACAAATTCAAAAACTGTGATGCGATTGACGCAAATACTTAAAATGAGATGAAAATAGGTCACCAAACTTAAACTAGGACAGTCCACGAAATTTACTCCTCCTAAGTACGTACATACGTACCTACAAACCAATTTTAATGAATAAAGATGCAAATTAATAAATAATAAAATTACTACTAATTATATCTAGTGGTATCAGGTAGCTTGGAACTTGATGACCCGCACCTCTGACCATGGTCGCCAACGTGAGTCTCCATCGTACACTTGCGTATACCCTCCCACCTCTCCTCCCACTACTGGGTTTGTACTCGGAGTAGGGGTGAGATCGAGCCGAGCCGAGTCCGAACTTGGTAGGCTCGAGCTCGAGTTCGTGAAAATCAGGCTCGGCTCGAACTTCATTAAGCTCAATTTTTCGGGCTCGAGCTCAGCTCATGACAGGTTCGATCTTGGCTCGAAAGCTCGTGAGACTCGATTCGGGGGTAGCTCGTTTAGACTCGATTATAAAGTTCGGCTCGATTAGGCTCGAAGTGGCTCGTGAAGCTCGAAAAAATTGAGATATATTAAATTAATTCAATAAAATATTCTTAAATTCACGAGCTCGAGCTCGAATCTAATAGGCTCGGGCTCGGCTTGGCTCGAATCTAATAGGCTCGAGCTCGGCTCGGCTCGTTTGTTAGGCTCGTGTAGGCTCGCGACCCTGATCGAGCCGAACCTCTGAGGCTTGAGCTCAGCTAGTTTGATAAACGAGCCTAAAAAATGGCTCGAGCTCGAGGCTCGAAAAGCTCGGCTCGACAGGCTCGTTTGAGCTCGGGCTCGGGCCGAGCTCAAATGGGCTCGATTAATTTCTCAGCCCTAACTTAGAGTAGGGGTGGGAAACGAGCCGACTCGAGCTCGAGCTCTTACGAGCCTAACGAGCCGTGCTTCACGAGCCTCGAGCTCGAGCTCGAGCCGATTTTTAAGATCGTATATATACGAGCCGAGCCCGAGCTTTAGAGGCTCGACTCTGTTAGGCTCACGAGCCTTAACGAGCCTCACGAGCTTGGTTCGAGCCGAGCCAAAACGAGCTTACCCATCAACCATATCGAGCCTCACGATCTTTCGAGCCGAGCTCGAGCCAACGAGCCTCATGGAAATACCCATAATACCCTCATATTTTAGGCACGTTCTCACCCCTAACTCAGAGTGTGTGCATTTGTACTCAACAAAAAAATAGAAGAAATAGAAGAAGATGGTTTTGGTGAATGAAATAGGATTATAGGGAGTGATTAGCAAAAATAAAAAAATTATGGATAATTTTTGAACAAAAAAAACTATGTAATGGTCAAATTGATACACATTTAAAAGTTGAATGTTTTATTCGGCCCATTTGATAGTTAAGTGGCCAAAATGGGGCAAAACAGATAGTTTAGGGTTTTTATGGTGCTTTTTACCGAAACAAGAAATAGATTTAAACCTACCCCAGACGGTCCGAGTAGTAGAAAGAAAGTCACCATCAACCAAATCGTCTGTTAATGATTTCCCTCTCTCTTTTGGATGTTTCAAAGGGTCCCCATGTATTTATAGCACAGACTAAACAGTTCAACATTTAGACTGATCACTCACTTGATTCCACTACTAAACAAGAGAAAAAAAAACTGTAACATGTTCTAACTCTTGCTTCAAACTTCTCAGGTTCTCCTCCACCTTGGAGGAGTCCCCGACTAGTTTCCTCATTATATATATTCATCTCGTTGCTTTCCAAAAAAAAAAAAAACTAAACAAGAGAAAAAGAAACTTGTCATGTGCACTTCCAATCTCATTTTGTCTGCCTCAATTCTTGCCACCCCTCTTCAATCACTTCCTGAAATTACCAGAAACAGATCATGGTGCTGTTGCTTTCAATCTTCATATTGGAAGCTTATTATTAACAATTCACAAATGGTATAGGGATAAATCTGACCAATCTTTCTTAATTAGCAAATGGTTTTTCTGAAGAGAATATGGGACCCTAGAAGCATGAAGGGCAATTTATGAGCAGAGAGACGATGAGTCACTGACCACTTGCACTGCAAAATAAAGCACACAATAATGCCCTGTTTCTTTTTTTGTGTTGTTTGTTAGATAGAGAGAAAAAAGGTCATGAGATGTTTTGTCCACAAGAATTGCTCATTGCTTAGCTGTGATTTGCTTGATTTCTGCAACAAAACGATGGAGGACAACTTTTAGGGGGAGAGAGTAGACCCCATGAGTCCCCAACCATAAATGGCTCAGTCCCCACCTCTGTTTGCTTCAATTTTCACTCTCTAATGCCCTAACCTCCTCCCTCCTACCTAATGTATGTATGTTTCCATCAACAACAAAAATGTATGTATGTATGTATGTATGTATGTATGTATTCTACAGAAAACAATGCTCAACAAACTAAACTGTATATTTCTCCTACATGAAAGTTGGTAATGCTTTTAAGAGGGAAAATGATTGTTATGGTTGGAAAGGAGCACACCATAATGGTTGAAACATTTTAGTGAGAAAATTGATTATGTTTTGTAATGTCGGTGAGGAGGAATTGATGAGAAAAATGAAGTTTCACTAGCTCGAGAGACGATTGATATTTTGATCTATGGCTTGTGACCATGGTTTTAAAAATCGAATTCGGAAGCATAACCATCCAGACACCGATCCATGGTTCAATTGATTTAATCGAATCCAGAAACAAATGTTACTGTTTTCGCGCTAACAAAATTGATACGTTTTATTGAATATAATATTAAAAAATATTAATTAGAGAATAATAAAGTAAAATATGTATATATGACAAAAGAAGATTGTATGACTTAAAAATTGTAGTTTAATCTCAAATTGAGTAAATTTATTATTTTAAAACATATATTTATTAAATACTTAGATGAATTGGAAATTTTTCATATAGTTTGCGAAGTGAAGTAAACCCCACCAACCAAATGGGACCCTAAAACTTGTGAAGCGAGGAAAATAGGCCTCCCCAAAAATATCTCAGCGGGACATATTCATGCTAGGCTCTTTAAATTTGCTGCTTACATATTATTACGATCGTCCTCTCTTTTTCCATGGGTTCCACAAAACTGCTCTTTGTAAGAGTGTTGACTTGAAAATGTATAGAGGACTAGTAACTTGTGTACTGCTTCCCAACTCCTTCCCTACTTCCTAAGATATTCTTGTAAAAATTAAAGATTTTTACTTACTCCCTCTTGTTTCTCATTTACAGTATCTCATACATTTTTCTTACAGTTAGACTCAAACCCATTTACAAAGATTTTTTTTTTGGGGGGGAGGGGGTGACACTAATCCTCACCTTTTCATGACCATTTATATTGTGTACACAAATGGAAAAATCCAAAAAAGAAATCGGGCAGCAAGTGAAATTAGAAGGGAAAAAAACAAAACAAAACAAACCCCCACTATGGGTAAACAAGTGATTGATCACGCACTATTTATTGGCCATGTATCCTCAAATGGTTCCAGCAATAAATGAAAGAATACCGTATTCAGTTTTGTACGAACCAAATCAATTAACATCCAATTACTGCAAGTAAGAAGAAGTCTTTGAGCCGTTTAAAGTTAAACCCTAAACCCTAAGGGTCTGTTCAGATGGAACTTGGAAATCTTTTTGGAGGAGATGTTTACATTTGAAACACAAATTTTGATGGTTTATTGGGGATGCATACAATAAATGGGTTTAAAAGTTACTCTATTCAATCTACAATAATCTCACTAAGAGATAGCTGTCTGGTTAGGGGTAAAATAGTCAAATCATTACTTAACCATCTCCCGCTGATTTCCTTAGGTACATATGTGAAATCTAGAAATTAATTTACAAAAATTTGTCCACCGAACGAACACAACCTAAAGTACATTCAACTTAAATGTTTCTATCTCATAGAGTTTTCTAAAGTCTAAATGGGTAAAATGGAGTATTTTACCATTGAGGTTTGCCAAAAGTTGCATTTTACCACTAAAAAAGTGGACTTTCTTTGCCATAAGCGTTTATTTATTGAACACTTTTTACCAACTACGTTTACTTTTTTGACACAATTTACCACTGATTCCACTAACGGATTGAATATACCATAACAGTTTGACATTTACCATTCATCCATGTCCTTATTCTAATTATCAATTGAATCTCAAAATTTTCAAAATGAACAAATTGACCCTAAATTTGTAAAACTTACAATTTAACCCATCCCCTATCCAAGCCTCAAACCTAAACAATAAAATTGCCGTCGAAAATGTTTGAGTTTAACATTTTTAGAGAGTGAACACCTTATTTTATAAATTTAGAAATCCATGCAACATGATAGAAACCTCTGCTTTGGATGTTCTCACCTTAATACATGACATTTCTAAAAATAATTAAATAAAAGTTTCATCCATAGAAATAAGCTATAGTCTCCAGCATCTATCAAATGGAACTTGGACAATTACACAAAACTATATGAACCATTAGCTTTTCCACTCTTTAAGACTGTCATCCACTTGAAAATTTCCATATTGCTACACTATCCCTCGTTAATTAGCCTCGAATTGAAAAGATCAACGAAAAGGGAAAAGCACAAACAGATTAAAACTTTACCAGTAGTTAATTGCAGAGATGATGTTTGTAGTCCTCTGGAATCTTGAAGGTGCTAAGTTCTTCATTCTGGATCCAACCAAACTTCACCAAGTAAGGATTTTCCAGAGACTTTGGTGGGTAACAATCAATTTCTTCCTTCCAAACATTTCCTTCATTCCCACCTCTCATATCTTTCACCACCTCCCAGAAGCAGCTGTTGCACTTGAACCCGGATCCAAAGCTAATCATCAGAACTGTGTCACCTTTCTTCAGCCTCTTCTTCGCCTCCATGTAGGAGAGGACGTACCAGAGGCTACTCGCCGATGTGTTGCCGAAGCGGTGTAGCGTCATCCTAGCCGGCTCCAGATCATGCTCCGTCAGGTCCAGACTGACGCCAATCCCGTCGATCACCGCCTTTCCTCCGGTGTGGATGCAGAAATGGTCGACCCCTGTTCGAAAATTCACACCGGCTTTGATGGGCCCTTGAGTCAGGCCTTTCGTCGAACACCTTCTTTGCAACTTCTTAAAAAGTGAGACGAAGACGAAACGAACCAATTCCCGTACGGGCAAGACCTTCGGCGTCATCTCCCGCAAGTTGTCGACGAACGCTCGGGTCGCGACTTTGGGCAGAGACTTCCCCAGATGGAAACCCGTCCTGCCATTATCGTCCTGCGTCTGGGTGCAGCAATTAAAGGACTCGTCGCGTGCACCGTGATGCGTCCGGACCAAGCATTTGAGCTTGAACATGGCCCTGTGCATCAGCTTCCGCTTGTTGGACAAGAGAATCGTGCACCCACCTGAACGGAACAAGCAATTCGTCAAGATCATGGACCGGTCGTTTCCAGAGTACCAGTTGGGGCTGAGACACTCTGAAGTCACCAGAATCGCGTTCTGGTTCCTCCGTATCTTGAAAATGTTCCGAATAATATCCAGCGAAATCAAACTCGCGCTACAGCCCATTCCAGTGAGATTGAACACCTTAACATCTTCCCGCATTTTGTACTTGCTTATAATCCTCGCCGCCAAAGAAGGGACGACGGAAAGCATCGAAACATTAACCACAAGAACATCAATTTCCTTGGGCGTAACGCCGGAACGAAACAAGAGTTTCTCCACGCAGTCGAAGAAAAGGTCCTCCATTTCAGTGATCCCATCTTGCAGTTTCGGCGACTCTTCACGGGCGTCGAACATGATTTGCGGGGCATAGGTCTGCTCGCCAATGCCGGAACTCACGATAGCCCTGAGCAGAAACTTGTACTCATTGAGTCCCAAGCTCCTGTTCCTGGCAATGATGTCGCCGCACAAGAAGGTGCTGAGTTTGAGGTCGTCAGCTGGCTTGTAGCACTGGTAGTCTATAATGTAACACTCTTTATCCTTCTTCTCGTCTGCCCATTTGAGTAGAAGAAAGAAAACGTAGAGAACAGGGACGAGGAAGAAGAGAGACAGGGGATCCATGAGAAGAGCTTTTCAGATGTTTGTGAAAATGCCTCAGAGAGATTTGGGTGCATGAAGCAGATGAAGATGGAGCAGTGAATATAAAGAGTAGAGGGGGAAGTGGGGACTGATCATGATCAGTTGGACTTGGCCATGTGAAGATGCTCATGAAGAAGAGAGAGAGAGAGAGAGTGTGTGTGTGAGAGAGAGAGAGGCTGCAAGTTGTAACTCAACGTACTGGGTCGTCTAGAAGATCTTGCTTGCCAGTCACGGATCAGATGAGATGAGATGAAGCAAAAAATCTTCACTTTCCCTTAACTAATCCAAATTCTTATGTTCATTTCGAGTTTTAGTGGTTTAGCGCCTAACTTGCATTGCATGCATGTACCACCATCAGCACATGCGTGAATAGTGTAAGAGTGGGCCGAGCTCCTTCACGCACATTAGAACTACCTCCATACCCCCCATTAATTAATCCATTATTTTTTGTGTTCCAAGTTTTAATTCAAATTTTCATAAAAAAAATAGTGAAAAAAAGTTCTAAAAAAATTTATATAGAAACTTTGTATTTTAAATTATGATGTAAATTATTTAACTTTACATATCTAGATATTCCTAAATAAAATCATAGATTAAATACTATGAAATAGCCAAAACAAATGTATCAATCAATGGGGTATAGAGGGAGTATAATTCATAGGTACCACATGGGCTTGAGTTAGAATCCCTTGGCTCAATTTGTTGAAGTTCAGCTTGAAGGAGACTCAACTTGGCATGCATAAATGGCTGAGAAACTCCACTGTTATGAGTTTACAATCGGTTTAGGCTTGAAGGAGATACGTTTCGGAGAATTAATTTTAGGATAAATTACAGAAACCCTTTGAGGTTTAATAAAATCTTCAATTTATCTCTTCTATTTTTGAAAACATCCTGTTACCCCTTCCCCCCACCGAGAGGTATAGTATTGTGAAACCTTCAATTTCCCCCTTGACAGTTCATGGAATTAGTTGACCGTTGAAATTTTTAGGGGTAATTACACTAAACTATACTCCAAACAGTCAAGGGACAAGCTGGGCTCACATGAGTCGCAGCTGAGCTTGCTTGTGTCATTGTGTCGTAAGCATGTCTGTGTCGCGACGGCCGCCAGGCAATAATGATGTCTGACATGATAGGCGGTTGTGAATGGAGAAATGAGAGACAAAATATTGGAGTTGAAGTGTTAGAGTTAGAAATATTGGTGACAATAAAAGTAGTTAACCTTAAAATCTTTAACAGTCAACTAATAATACAAACAATCAAGAAGGTAACTGAATGTCTCACTAAACCTCAGTAACTAATGTAACTAAAAGTTTTTAAAAATAGAAAAGACAAACTGAAAATATCACCAACTCTCAGTTTTTTGTTTTTGTTTTGTAATTTACACTTAGTTTTTACCGCTTAAATCCGCTAGCTATACACACACAAGACATAGAACCTTATGGCTTGAACTTACTCCTTAAATTTTCGAGTTGAAATATCAATTTTTTTATACATTGGGGTTAAGGTAAGGATTTGGGGATGGTGGAGACCTGAACATAAGACTTCCACCTGACAACTTAATGTCGAATTTATAGTGAGACAGAGAGGAGATATGTGAATTGGGGACAGATGATCCAACTCCTCAGATATGCTACTAGCTTTGCGGTGGCATGAATAAGTCATGCATATATGCAGCAGATAAAGGCAATATATATTACAAGGAATAAGAATTGGTTCCACATCAATACTCTCCTATACACTATTTCTTGAATTATGAATTTTAATTCCAATGTTAAGAAAAGAACTGCATCTCTTTCTAATTTGTGAATTGCTCTGTTATCTTACAAACATCAAATATCAAATATCAAATATTCAGTTTTACCTCTCCAATTTCCTCTCTGCTTTTTCACTTTTTCTCTCTCCTAATATCAACTTCACTAAAAGAACACAAGTTGGACACCTCATCAAACTCAGCATATATGGATTCTTTGAACCAAACTCCCCTGGAGATCAAGTTAAAATCAAGTGCATTTTGTAACAATGGACTTGATACCAAAGTTAACACAATGTTTAAACAGTAAGACTTCATTGAAGTCCTGTTTAAGATATTGAGTTCAAAGCCATTTATAGAGAGTCCTAGGGAAAATGAAACTAACATTGATCACCCCTTCTCATTTCCAGTTTTATATAATATTGTGTACACAAATGGAAATATATATATATAAAAAGAAATGGGCAGCAGCAAGTGAAAAACAAAAGAATACATCAAACCGATTATGGGAAAATAACTGATCAGGCAGGCCTTATTGGCTATGAATCCACAAATAGATCCAGCAATAAATGTAAGAATACTCGTATTTAGTAGTGTACGAACCAAATATCTACCCTTTTCCTTCTTTAGCCTCAAATGAAGAGATCAAAGAAAAACAGAAGGTGAAAAAAGATGAAAACTTTACCACTTAATTTCACAGATGATGCGCGTACTCCTCTGGAATCTTGAAGGTGCTAAGTTCTTCATTCTGGATCCAACCAAATTTCTCCAAGTAAGGATTTTCAAGAGACTCCGGTGGGTAACAATCAATTTCTTCCTTCCAAACATTTCCATCATTCCCACCTTCCATATCGTTCACCACCTCCCAAAAGCAGCTGTTGCACTTGAACCCAGCTCCAAAGCTGATCATGAGAACTGTGTCGCCCTTCTTCAGTCTCTTCTTCGCCTCCATGTAGGAGAGGACGTACCAGAGGCTACTCGCCGATGTGTTGCCGAAGCGGTGGAGCGTCATCCTAGCCGGCTCCAGATCGTGCTCTGTCAAGTCCAGACTGACCCCAATCCCGTCGATCACCGCCTTCCCTCCGGTGTGGAGGCAGAAATGGTCGACCCCTGTTTGGAAATTCACGCCGGCTTTGATCGGCCCTTGAGTCAGGCCTTTCGTCGAACGCCTTTTCTGCAACTTCTTAAGAAGTGAGACGAAGACGATACGAACCAATTCCCTTACGGGCAAGATCTTTGGCGTGATCTCCCGCAAGTTGTCGACGAGTGCTCGCGTCGCAGCCTTGGGCAGAGACTTCCCCAGATGGAAACCCGTCCGGCCATTTTCGTCCTGCGTCTGGATACAGCAACTGTAGGACTCCTCACGAGCGCCGTGATGCGTCCGGACTAAGCATTTGAGCTTGAACATGGCCCTGTGCACCAGCTTCCGCTTATTGGACAAGAGAATCGCGCACCCACCTGCACGGAACAAGCAATTCGCCAAGATCATGGACCGGTCGTTTCCAGAGTACCAGTTGGGGCTTAGACACTCAGAAGTAACTAGAATCGCGTTCTGGTTCTTCCTTATCTTGAAAATGTTTCGAATAATATCCAACGAAATCAAACTCGCGCTACAGCCCATTCCAGTGAGATTAAACACCTTAATATCTTCCCGCATTTTGTACTTGTTTATAATTCTCGCCGCCAAAGAAGGGACGACGGATAGCATCGAAACGTTAACCACAAGAACATCAATGTCCTTGGGGGAAACGCCAGAACGCACCAGAAGCTTCTCGACGCTGTCGAAGAAAAACTCTTCCATTTCAGTGATCCCATCTTGCAGCACCGGAGAATCTTCACGGCCGTCGAACATGATACGTGGGGCATACGTCTGCTCGCCAATTCCAGAACTCACGATAGCCTTGAGCAGAAACTTGTACTCGTTGAGTCCCAAGTTCCTATTCCTGGCAATGATGTCGCCGCACAAGAAGGTGCTGAGTTTCCGGTCGTCGGCCGGCTTGTAGCACTGGTAGTCGATAATGTAACACTCTCTGTCCTTCTTCTCGTCTGCCCATTTGAGAAGAAGAAAGAAAACATAGAGAACAGGGACGAGGAAGAAGAGAGACAGGGGATCCATGAGAAGAGCGTTCCAGGTGTTTGTGGAAATGCCGCAGAGAGATCTGTGTGCATGAAGGAGATGAAGATGGAGCAGTCAATATAAAGAGTGGAGGGGGAAGCTGTGGGGACTGATGAGTTGGACTTGGCCATGTGAAGATGCTCAAGAGAGAGAGAGAGAGAGAGAGAGAGAGAGAGAGGTTGCAACTCCAACTCCAACCTACTGGGTCGTCTGTAAAATCTTTATTGCGAATCACAGGAGGCACGGATGAGATGAGATGAAGCCAAAAAAATTCACTTTTGGGCCAAATCAATCGAAAAATTTTATCTTTATTTCGCTTTCTTGTGGTTGAACCTGATAAAAGCTTACCAAGCGGCTAACTTGCATGCACCGCCATCAGACACATGCGTGATATTATGTTTGATTTAATTTCCACACTCGTTTTTTCGGCTAAACAAGTTATAGGTTTTGTTCTTTTTCCCGCTAGTATGAAGTTGAACAACAACAACAAAAAAGAAACACCACAACACATCCATCAAAACATATTTCCTTCACAAACATCCACTAACCGAAACTAGCCTTACTGTACAGGTAATAATCAGTTTTAGCATTTTCTCGATAATTTTTTAATACTTGAGATTAAATAATTACAATTAAACACTAAATTTATTAGTAAATAGTTTTTTCGAAATCCAAAATCTAATTAAAAAATTGTTGTCATATGGGCACATAAACAATGAGGAAAATCCCCATAAAAAAACAATGTTGAACATTGTACTCTCTCCGCCACAAAAAGATTTAAGTACCATTACATAGAGAAATCCATCATTACTGTGACCTTGCGGGAAGGGGCGTGGTAAATTCCGTAGTAAATAAGCTCGTAGTTATTATCTTATTGCGCCATAGACAGCAGTATTTACTACGGTCTTACTGCGACAATAATCGTAGTAACCATTTTCAAGAATTAAAAAAGTGGATGAATCTGGATGAAATTCATCCAGATTCAACCACATTTTTCCAGAAATGCCTAGAAATCGATGGCCCAGGAGGAGGAAACGGCAGTATTTACTTCTCTTTTTGGTAACTCTTTACAAACTGGTCGGAACACTGCAAGTATACGGTTATCAACAAGTAGTAAAACCGGTGAGTACCGGGACGAATCCACATGAACTTGTGATTCTAGCAAATTGTAATGAATTACTAACTAAAGAAGGTAAATTGATTGATTTTTTAGAGTTAATTAACTAAACAGAATTGCAAGTGATTAAGAAATTAAATACTAAAATTACCTCATAGGACTATTGATCCACATAAAATTCAGGATTGACAATCTAGAATTGTCTACAATTATTATTCCCATCCTGTAAGAAGATGTATCAATTTTAAGAGCATTCTTCCGAAGTGAACCTAGGTGCAGTTTTGCCTACTCTATTCGGCCGCCTCCGGTGCCGTCTTTTCGTTCGTACTACCAGCCGTCATCGTTCGTGTTTTCGCCGGTTCTCGTCTTCTCGTATCAATCATGGGTCGTCGAATGGGGAGCCCCAGACTCGCAATCGTCCGGCATCATCGGGGCTGGTTCGTCCTCTCCGGTGATCGGTCGGGCATTTCTGCGCCGATCTGGACACCGTACGTTCTCCTAGGCATCGATCTGGCTCCTTCTTGTTCAAATATGCTTCTACTCATGGTCGGGACACCGCAAGTGTATGGTTGTCAGACAAGTAGTAAACCGGTGAATACATGATCAAATCCGCAGAGACTTGTGATTCTAGCAAATTGTGTAAGAATTATTAAATTGAAAAGAAATGTTGATTGATTTTTGGATTGGTTGAATTAATTAATAAACTAACTAATTAACAAAAGTTGCAGGGGTGAAGAAACTCAATAGATTAAACTACTTTCTAGGATTAACGATCCACTTAACTTTCAGATTGACACTTTAGTTTTACCTATAATTATTACTCTCAATATGTAAGTCGATTTATCAATTCTAGATGTCCTCTATCGAGCTTTCACCTAGGTGATTAAAGCAAGTTGTCGCTTCACTTTAATAGTTCAAGTGATCTATCATCTTCCTAAATTTGTTGCAAGTCGTCGCTTCACAACCAAATCTAGTATAATTACCCTGTGGTCTAGTAACACTCCTTTATGTCTAAGCGAAACATACCACAAATATTCCATGTACTTAAGAATAATGCATGAACTATCCGAGTAATTAAACATGCATCATGGAGAAATATTATAGAACTAAATTATCAAATCCAACAGTCAAGCTTCACGAATTAATCCCAGAAAGTAATGAGAAAACTAGCCACTAAACATATTCAATGGTAAGAAACAATAAAACAATGAAACCCGAATTTTTAGGGTGAAAAACGGTGACCAATTTCTCCAAATTTGATCTGTCTGTGTTGTTCCTCTCCAAAAGTGACGAACGAATGGCTGAATTGCTTGCTACTAGATGCGTCCCCTCCTTTTCACGTGAAACCTAGTCCAAATTGGATTAGGTTTGGCCTAAATCTCTTTTCTTTCCTCAAACTTTCATTAGTTGTGCAATTTGACCCCAACACTTTTCCCTTGTGCCATTTTAGTCATTAGCTTCTATCTTTCACTCCAATTTATCTCCAACTTTTCATTTCTTACCAATTTAGCCATGATATCTTCAAATTCGCTTAAATGCCTCATAAAGTGAAATCCTGTAAAATCTTTGCGCAAACTAATACGAACATAGCAATTAATTGAGTTTCTATGCAAAATTGAGGGTAAAATATATACAACATTATGCACTTATCAAATACCCTCAAACTCAAACAATTGCTAGTCCCTAGCAATTCTAACTACATGCAATCATAAAACTAAACAATCAAATCAAATAAACTACCAATGCCCGCTCAAGTCTAACCAGCATCTCTAAACATATAAGTGATCAAACAGGTTTCACTACAACACAAACGGGTATTAGCAACGCTTTATTAGCAACAAATGACATAATTGTCTCCTATTGATGACTATCGATGACTGTAGCAATAATTATAATTATTTGTTCTCATACATACTTGATATATGACGCCAAAAACCATTAACATTAACAATTTTGGCAATAGAAAAATAAAAGTTGCTAAAACTGAATTTTGTTTTACCTTTTTATTTTAATTACGAGATACTTATATAACTAATAGCAACAATTGTTTTGGTCCTGAAAGAGAGAACAAATTACTCTGAAAGTTTCAATTTTGATATTTAATTACTGTAAAATTAGGGCATTGGTTCCTCCTCTATGAGAGTGCAGCCACAAGAAGGGACGTGGAGTCGTGGTCGTGGAGATGAGAGGGTTGAGCAAATCAGAGAGAGGAATAGAGACAGTCGGCGGAGGGCTGATCCACATGGTGAGCAACACTAATCACTTAACGGTGACCATCTTAATCTCGGATCAACACGGTTATCGTAACCGGAGGAGTAAATCACGCTTCTGTCCAGGGAGGCCAATCGACCCCTTTCACCGTTAGATCTCACCATTAGGAAAGGATGAATCAGCATCGGGCGATCCGAGCAGGTGGAGAAGGAGAAATCGGACAAAAACCGCCGCCCGTTTCGACGTTTAACTGCTTCGGTCCGTCATTCCATCCGCATTCGGCCGCTCCCACCACCACCGTTGGAACCATCGGCCTGTTCTCCACCATCTGGACCTAAGTCCGCCGCCGGAAGTCGAGCTCCGCCGCGGGCCGCCGCCCCCTCCGCCGCGAAACCCAGATTCCGGCGAGCCCATTGAAGAAGAAGGGCAGAACGTGTTTCATCTGAGCAGTAGAGGGGCTTATATGAATATTTATTAAAAGTTTAGTGATCATGCATCTATTAAATGTGTAATTAGTTTGTATATTTAGGGGCATTTATGTAAAAATAATTTAATTAACAGCCAACTTAACGGAAAAATTAACGGTAGGACCAAAACAGGACAGAAAACCAAACATTTAGAACTAAAATAGGACGAATTCTTAAAAGGGGACCAAAATAGGACACGCACAGAAGCTAAGGGACTAAAAATGTACTTTACCCATAGATTAAGCTACTTTCTATGATTAACGATCCACTTAACTTTCGGATTGACACTTTAGTTTTACCTATAATTATCACTCTCAATATGTAAGTCGATTTATCAATTCTAGATATCCGCTGTCGAGGTTTCACCTAGGTGATTAAAGCAAGTCGTCGCTTCACTTTAATAGTTCAAGTGATCTATCTTCTTCCTAAATCTGTTGCAAGTCGTCTCTTCACAACCAAAACTAGCCTAATTACCCTGTGGTCTAATAATACTCCCTTATGTCTAAGCGAAGTATACCACAAATATTCTGTGTACTTAAGAATAATGCATAAACTATCCGAGTAATTAAATATGCATCATGGAGAAATAATAAAATTATCAAATCCAACAGTCAAACTTCACGAATTAATCCCATAAAGTAATGAGAAAACTAGCCACTGAACATGTTCAACAATGAAACCCAAATTTTTAAGATGAAAAATGGTAAAGAACGGTGATCAATTTCTTCAATTTTGATCCGCCTATGTTGTTCCTCTCAAAAAGTGACGAATTGGCCGAATGACCGAATTGCTTGCTACTAGATGCGTCCCCTCCTTTTCACGTGAAACCTAGTCCAAATTGGACTAGGATTGGCCTAAACCTCTTTTCTTTACTCAAACTTTCATTAATTTTGCAATTTGACCCCAACACTTTTCCCTTCTGCCACTTTATTCATCAGCTTCTATCTTTCACTCCAATTTGTCTCCAACTTTTCATTTCTTGCCAATTTAGCCATGATATCTTCAATTTCGATCAAATGCCTCCTAAAGTGGAATCCTGCAAAATCCCTGCGCAAACTAATAAGAACATGGCAATTAATTGAGTTTCTATGCAAAATTGAGGGTAAAAATATATACAACATTATGCACTTATCAGCTCACTTCTAGATGGAAGTCTCGTGGGCCGTCGCTCAGTCAACGGCGCGTCCGGGTCTGATGGTCGGATTTGGTCCGATGGCTAGGCCTAGGTCGTTGCTCTGTCTGGTCTGGGACTGGGTTTTTCCCTCTGTGAAGTCATAGTGGCTAGTGCCTTGGGGCCATATCCAGGGACGGATGTTGTGGAGGTGGTCCACTTGGTTGGAATGGAGGGTGGATTTGGCAATGGGTTTGTGGAACATGGGTTCGCAGGATCATGGTGGGAGGGTGTCTGAGTCCGGTGGGCGTAAAGGGCTCTTTCGGCACGGCAGGGTTGAGCTATGGCTCACCCTGCCTGGGAGAGTGAGCTAAGTGGGTCTATGTGGTGAGGGTTCAAGATCTTCCCTCCCTACTTGGTTTTATGAATCGACTCACACTACGTATCTGAAGGAGGCCTGGTAACGCCAAATTCGCTACCAATCCATTACGAATTGTAACGCACAAGGGCGTTACAAGGGCGCTACAAATCGAGGCGTTACTTCAGCCCAATGCGTTACCAGGCGCTACCAAGCCTGACAGCGCATCTGCCAAGCTGATAGGCCTGGTAGCGCCCCTCCCCCCTACTTGGCGTTACCAGGCCTGACAGCAGGCCTGCCAAGCCGCAGCCCGGTAGTGCCCCACAGTGTGCTACTTGGCGCCCAGCCTGACCCCCGACAGCTAGCGCCCCACCCCCTACTTGGCGTTACTATCCCAAATCCTTTTTTTATGTTTTAACATTTAATCTATTAAATCTTAAATATTTATTATAAAATAAATAGAAATAATCAGTAATTAATATTTGATTTGATATTTTGGAATAAAAGATAATTGAATATAAACATATTTTAATTAAATGTTTGAAACACAATTAAAACATTCAAAAACATCCAAAAAAGAATAGTAATACAATCACGATCCTACGGAGGCGGGAAATTCCAATTATCCCGCGGGGGATTTTGACTCTCCGATGGTCATTGCTCTGACGGAGGCCGTTGCATATGAGGCTCGTAGTAATCATTACCGCGGATGAGACTTGTATTGGCGAAAGGGTTCTGGTGCGGCGGCTGCTGGTGTGGAAATCGGACTGAGGCGAGGAAGTTGGGCGGCCTCGTGTAGTCCCGGCTCATGGGGATGATGATGATCCCCGGAACTGCACTGAGGCACTGGTCCCGCTGCATAATAATCACTGAAATTATCTAATAATCACTGAAATTATCTAATATTCATTGAAATTATAAAGTAGTAACTGAAATTATCTAATAATTATCTAATAATCACTGAAATTATCTAATAATCACAGAAATTATAAAGTAATAACTGAAATTATCTAATAATTATCTAATAATCACTGAAATTATCTAATAATCACAGAAATTATCTAATAATCACTGAAATTATAAAGTAATAACTGAAATTATCTAATAATTATCTAATAATCACTGAAATCATATAATAATCACTTTATCTAATAATCACCTAAATTATCTAATAATCGAAATTATCTAATAATCACTGAAATTATCTAATAATCACCGAAATTATAAAGTAATAATTTTAATTATCTAATAATCACTGAAATTATCCAATAATCACTGAAATTATCTAATAATCACAGAAATGTTCTAATAATCACTGAAATTATAAAGTAATAACTGAAATTATCTAATAATCACTGAAATTATAAAGTAATAACTGAAATTATCTAATAATTATCTAATAATCACTGAAATTATCTAATAATCACATAAATTATCTAATAATCACTGAAATTATAAAGTAATAACTGAAATTATCTAATAATCACTGAAATTATATAATAATCACTAAAATTATCTAATAATCACTAAAATTATCTAATAATCACTAAAATTATAAAGTATTAATTTTAATTATCTAATAATTACTGAAATTATCCAATAATCACTGAAATTATCTAATAATCACAGAAATGCTCTAATAATCACTGAAATTATAAAGTAATAACTGAAATTATCTAATAATCACTGAAATTATATAATAATCATAGAAATTATCTAATAATCACTCAAATTATAAAGTAATAACTGAAATTATCTAATAATTATCTAATAATCACTGAAATTATATAATAATCACTGAAATTATAAAGTAATAACTAAAATTATCTAATAATTATCTAATAATCACTGAAATTATATAATAATCACTGAAATTATCTAATAATCACTGAAATTATCTAATAATCGCTTAATTCATTGCCTTCAATAAGAGGCTCCGTGAAATGGAGGGTGTACGGCGGCCAGCGCGGTTGTGGGCGCGGTGGTAAGCCTCCGGAAATGAAAACCGAAGAACACGTCATTTCTCTTGAAATGGAAACCGAAAATGAAAAAAAACAGGAGGGAAGGAGCTTACCTGGAGCCGGCGTTGATTTCGGCGTCGAAATGGAGGGAGGAAGCGCCGGCGTGACGGATGCTACAACGGTGCAAGGCTGAGAGGCTGGAGGTTGAGAGAGGGAGGCAGAGGGAGGCTTTCGGGTTCGCGTTCTGAAGAGAGCACGCGTTTTTACTTTTAAGTAGCTGGTAACGCCCTAGGGCGTTAGTAGGGCATTACTTTATTCAACTTTAATTTGAATCAGATTAATGCCCGAGAATCGAAAAGGTGGTTGGTAACGCCATAAGGCGTTACGGGGACGCTACTAGCTCTGACAGGCTCTGACCGGTAGCGCCCTCAGTAATGCCTTGGGCACTACAACGATTTTCGGCTCCACAGTAACGCCTAGGGCGTTACTCTGTGCATTACGACATCAACTGCAACTACGTAGTGTCAGGCGCGTCAGGATGGTAGTTGATTTTTGATAGTTTTTTCGAGACCTGGTCTATGGCCTGGCTTGCTCTCCCGGGAGCTATCACAAGGTCCAGCCTTTTGAAGCTCGCTTTATGCAGCTAGTTTGGTGGAGGGGGTCGGTGGTCAGGTATTACGCTAGAAGAGCTGTGGGGAGGCACCTGTATGAAGAAGCCAATGGGCAGTTTGAAGAGCATTCCGCGGTCCGACCTGGATTCGAACATTTTATCATCTTTCAACTTAGTTTCGACATTCTGATGTATCTTATATCTTTTTATTGGTTATTTCTTTTCGGTAGTCGGTTTATTTGTCTTTTTTTTTCATATAACCTTAAGTTATTTGACTCATTGTTTGGCTTGTCAATATAACCTTAAGTTATTTGACTTATTGTTTGGCTCATCAAGGCTCGGAGCCTCTAGGTTGTTGTGTCTTGGGGACTAGTTCCCCCTTCTTTGTATTTTTAGGCAATTGCCGCTGATATTGAACGTGAGCGTTCCCTTTCAAAAAACAATTATCGATCAAGTCACATTTTTCCTCAAATTTCTTAATTAACAAATATCACATCCTAACTTTCTTAATTAAGGAGACTCCAAATTATTGACTTAAATCAAATTCAAATTAATGTCCACACTGAAATACCATATAGCTGAGCATTAATTAACCAAGGCATTTTAACTTCTTTCCTTTTTTTTTTAACTCAATGGTAATAAAAACGAACGTACGGTTGTTAGGTGATGACTAAATACTGAAGCAAGCCGGCATATATATGAATATGTATTTAAGAGCAATATGGAGTGGCAGATGAAGAGGATAAGAAGAGCAGCCATATACTTTGTCTTATTTTCAATAACTTATAAAATCAACATGATATATATTTGTAAGAGAGCTATTGAACAGCTGGGGGTTTAGAGATCATTAAGTTCAACCATTGCTGATAAATGCTTTTAACATTGCACTTCAAATAATGATAAGAACACTTCAATTCATAATAGAATAAATCGATCAAAGAGTCGACCTATTCGAGGAATGAAAATAAATTAAAAATTCCACGGCCTAGTTTGTGACGACCGGTAAAAACAAGTTTACAAACTTAATAAAGATATTAGGGTTGCGTTTAGATGTGGAATAATTTTCCACTTTCCCATGTATTTTCAGAAAAATTAAAAAAAGAGAGAAGAAAACGTGTTTAGTTAAATTGTTTTCATTTTGTATCTTCTCCGGAAATTGTTTTCTAATACACTCAACACGCTAAAGCTTAGAAACTGTGTTTTTTAGTTTCTCGACCCTCGATCTCGCCAAACGTCCAGCCTCGACGATCTCAGTAGACGTCCAGCCTCGCCGATCTCACCTCGTCGCCAGTCATCTCGCTGAAGCCCATCGATCTCGCTGAATCCCGTCGATCTCGCTGAAGTCTTGACGCGATCTCGCTGAAGTCTTGGTGCGATCTCGCCGCCGGTCTCCTCTCATCGTCGCCGGTAAGTCGTCTCTTTCTCTCTCTCTCTCCTCTCATCGTTCCAAGCTCTCGATTCAGTGTACTGTTGCTTCAATTCTGAGTCGAATCGAAGATGATGCAAGTCGCTGTCAGGAGGCTTGTTGGGGTTTGGAAGCGTGGGCAACAACACAAACAATATTTTTCACCGTGACGATTACACGGCTTTCTCCACTATCAATATCGATCAAACAATTACAATCACCAATTCTCTCAACCTCGCAAAGCTCCACCTAGATTAGCAACCACCGGCTAATCACACAAACAAACCTCACACACAAAAACTCACCGGCACGCATCAACACTTGCGGCTCACCCTCACAATCTCATAGGCACTCAACTTGGCTGTTTCTAAGCACCACTCACACCAAACAGCATGCCGTCAACTTTCGAAACTAGCAGCAAGTGTGCTGCACTATTTCTCACAGTCGCCACACACAATTGTGGCTCTCACTCTCTCGCACACCACTAACTCGCTGCACATTATATATATACTAACAACACATTAAAAAAACCTAATCCTATTAAAGCTAGGAATTCTAAAACAACTCAAAATTGGGATATAACAACTTTAGTCCTTTACCTTTTTAATTAATTAATTTGAGTCATTACTCCAACAATCTCCACCTTGACTCAAATTATCTTTTCAACTTCACCTTTTCACCAAATCCACAAACCTGACCTTTTTGCTTGTTAGAACCTTCACATCCGGAACATCGCTCTTGAGCTCTCCTTTGACAACCGTACTTCCAACCAACTCATATAAATTTTTGGAGTTCTTCATTCCTTTCATCAAGACCAATGCATTCTTTGAAATTCTCATGCCTCCACCTCGAGCAAAAATCCATAACCCAATTTATCTAGTTTGCCAAGTGAAATCAAGTTCCTTCTAAATTTTGGAACGTACCTTACATCACCAAGTGTCTTTGTACTTCCATCATGTAATTTGATCTTCACGGTGCCAATCCCTTCAATTCTTTCTTCTCCGCTATTACCCAAATAAATTGGCTTATTACATGGCTCAAATTTTGTGAACCATTCTTTCTTGGAACAAACATGTTCGGAGCAAGCTGAATCAAACACCCAAACATCACCAGAATCTTTCTCTTTGACCTCTTGCACCATTAGCAACTCATCATCACTTGTATAATCTTCCACCAAGCCAGCATCACTTTTTTCTTCTTCTACTCTCTTTTCTTTTCCTTTCTTCTTTGTCTTCAAAAAATCTTCCATGTCTTCAAAAAAATTTGGGCAATAAAATTTAATATGACCCAATTCTTGACAATACCAACATTCTGTTTTGCTCCAATCCTTCCTTGGTCTTGAACCTGATCTTCCTCTTGAATCGCTTCTTCCTCTAGAATCACCTCTCCCTTTCCAGCTATTTTTCTCTCGCTCCATCACAGCTACATCACTACATTCTTTTTCTTCAAACTTTCGAACGCGGTCATGCTCCAAAAGCACTGTAGTCACATCTTCTAACTTCAAGGTTTCTCTTCCAACCATCAACAGAGTCACAACCGGCTCATAAAATTTTGATAAAGAATTAATCAAAATTATAGCTCTATCTTCTTCCTGAATTTTCTCACCAATACTTTCAAGCTGTGTAACCAATTTGTTAAACTCATTCAAGTGTGCAACCAAACCGGTATCGTCTTTCATCTTCAAACCATATAATTGCTTCTTTAAACACAACTTGTTAGTAATTGATTTTTCTTCAAACTTTCGAACGCGGTCATGCTCCAAAAGCACTGTAGTCACATCTTCTAACTCGCTGCACATTATATATATACTAACAACACATTAAAAAAACCTAATCCTATTAAAGCTAGGAATTCTAAAACAACTCAAAATTGGGATATAACAACTTTAGTCCTTTACCTTTTTAATTAATTAATTTGAGTCATTACTCCAACAAGGCTCTCGTCTCTCACTTTGTCCCCTTCGTCTTGGAGGCCCCAGCAAGCGGTGGCGACGATTGGCTCCGGTAATTTTGTGACCTGTGGCGATTCGTCATCCTCCGCTGACAATGTCAGATCCGTTGATGCCTACTCTTTGGTGCCTCATTTTTACTTGGCCACCCGAGGTTAGGGTGTTTCCTAACCCCCCCCATTTTTTGATCAAAAGTTGTTACCTTTAGGTTGAAATGGTTCAAGTGGCTGCGTATTGGTTGGTGTTAGATTCTTGAAGTGGTGATTGATGTTTATTGTCCATGCGTTTACATCAATTTTGATCTCTGTTTTCTTACGTTCGGAAATTCTCTGTTTTTTATCCATGAGTACACAATTGAAGATAGGAAGTTCAATTATCGTCCTGAGCTCTAAAATTTCTTTGTAGTCTGATTTGCTACTATTCATATGTTTTGTTTTTCTTAAACCTCTCTATATTGTCCATGATGGTGAGACTTGGGAGGTACTACATTTAGTACTTGAGCATAATATGTTTGTTGATCATCATAGTAGTGTTAGTTTAGATCAAGTCTTGTCCTTTTGAATTCCGTGTTGCTCATGAAATCTGAATATTGAATAATGGAATGAACAATGCTTTGTTCTTTCGTGTGTTGCGAAGTATTCTTGCTCTTTCACCTTCTACACAGAAGCACAAGTAATGCAGCATGTAAGTTAATTACTATCAAGCTCAAGCCATTGCTCCAATATATTTTCATATGACCTATGGTCTTTGTGACATGCTGGTTTGCTGAAAGATGTGACATGCAGCTGTATTATACGCTGTAATGCCCATGTGTTACTTTGTAATAAAGATTGTTGAATGGAATTTAGCTTTTTTGCTGATTAGAATGAAAGTCCAGGAAAGAGAGGTATGTTGCAGATTCTAATGGTCATTTTTACGACTTTTTCTTTTGGAATTAGTTTCATTTGAAAACTAATGGTGTTGATACAGTAGTAGTAGATGGATCTTAACCATTTTGTTTTCAAATGAGCACGTTATCTGTGAATTAGGTTTGTAGAGTATCATTAACCAATGCTTATTTCAGGTTTGCTTCTCACCAATTGCTCCAAAAGGTGAAACCGGGATGCTTTCAGACATTGCAGCTACAGTAGCAGCTATTAAGAACCCGAGTAATAAGATAGTTTATGACGACTACAACCATGAGCGTTATCCTCCGGGTGATCCCAGCAAGAGGACATTTGCTTACTTTGTTCTGACTGGTGGTAGGTTTGTCTATGCTTCATTGATCCGTTTGCTTGTCCTCAAGTTCGTGCTGAGCATGTCAGCTAGTAAGGATGTGCTTGCCCTGGCTTCTATCGAGGTTGATCTCTCTAGCATATGTTTTCTCCTATGAGCATAGCGAAAATTTGATGGTAAATGTTATCACAGATTTTTCATGTGGTAACTGATGTAAAAATAGAATATTATAAAAGGAATCATATTAATTAGATATTTTGGCTTTTGTAACATTTTATGATAAGTAATTGAAATTTTCAAGTTTCACCGCATCTCCTGATACAAGTTTCATCTGCTTCATCCGGATGCAAGATGAAGTAGATGAAATATTTACCGAGTTCAGGCGAGAGGATGTGATAGTGGAGGATGAAGATGGTTTCGGTGTTGAGCAAGTGGTCGAAGTTGATTCTTCTCAAATAGCTCGAATAGGAAGTATGGGAGATGAGTTAGCTACAAGGATGTGGAACGACTACCAGTGGAGGAATCATCGACGTACTTGATATACATTTTCAAGTTTGACATTGTACCGTTTGATGTTGAATTGTTGCATAAATACATTTACATGTATTTTTCTAAGTTGAGAATTTTCTCAACTAAACACGTTTTTCAAAATTAATTTTCGAAAAATTGTTTTCCATATGAAAACTAAACGCGTTTTCTAAAAATTGAATAGTAAATTAATGAGCATAAACCAATAGAAACTCATGAATAGTAAATTAAGTTTTTATATGGTAGGATGTAGGTTAAAGTGTGAGCTCATGTAATTTATGTATTTCTTTATTCCTTTCTTTTTTGTTTGCGTTTGTTTGTTGCATGTATAACTACCTTTTTATACATCTTATTTTCATTTCTTGTGCATTTTGGCCTAAATACTTTTAATCCTATTACTTAGACATTTTCAACAATTTTTTTCTTCTTGATTTTATTTGTCAAAAGGATAATTAACTTTTTAACTCATATTTTTTAAATCTTTTTGCACACATAGACCCTAGTTATTCTCACTATAAAATTTTAACAATTCCTTTTCCCTCTTTTTTTTCCTTTTATTTGTTAAGAGGATAATTCTCTTCTCATCTCTTACATAACGATACAATTTAAATTATGATGATGTGATGAATAGTAATTTAGTTTATTTATTTGGATGTGATGTGAATCGATCGATATCATGTGATAAATATAACATTTTCTTTGTTTATGGTGATGGTTAACTCCCTCATTTTGGTTTAATGTTTTTTTTGTTCTTGACGTATTGGTCCTAAAGTTTTGGACTCATGGTTTTGTCCATTTAGGTTGTTTTAGTATAAGCGATCTATATGAAAGAAATGATAGGCATGACTAATTTTCTAAAAAATTTATATTATGATAATATATTTTTAATATATTCAAAATACATAACATTTGTTTGAAGGTGTGTTTAGCACAAATGTTTTCCCTAATATCTGTGTGAATCTTTCTCTTTCACAAATTTCCTATTATTGTTTAAAATTTAAACATTTTTAAATATTAAAGCTTTCACATTGTGCCGAAATAATCCTGTTGCAAAACATGGGTAACTAGCTTGTACCCCCTCCTACGGGACGGGGTAAAAAGAATTAACGTCTATATCTTTATACTATTGGCGTATTTGTATAAATTCCTACATAAATAACCCATATGCTATGTTATTTAAGGATCGATGACCAACTGAGTAAAACGTTCAAGCTTATTACTGAATCTGGTTCACAAACGACGACGATTAGAAATGAAAAGAAAAACCATAACACATGTCAAGGCACGAAAGAGAACACCTAACTTCAAATATGAGTATCAGAATATTGAAAACACGAACGGATCTTATTGGTCCTGTACATGCACACGGTCACATCTTGTCATCGCGTATTACATGGCTCATCAATAATCCCTAATGTGTTTATTGGATCTTTGGGAAAGTTCATCCCTACAAATACATGTCACATAAAGTTAATAACATTTTAAAGATTATATTATAAGTAATAGTAGTAGATGCAACATACGTACTTGGATTCTCCGACACTGTTACCATCATGTACTTCTAATGTGCCAATGTTATCTATATTACCAAGTACACCGCAGCTACCAATCTCTTCAACAATGGGCAAACTATACAAAGAAAACACCATAATATAGCCAAACTGTAGTTGTGTTTATAACATAGTTTATTTTCCAATCATATAAAAATTTAATACCTATCATTAGGGCTATCGCCGCTTCGTCACCGATCGCGAACGCTTTAGTGGTAGTAAACGCTTTTTCTTGTAATTGTCTCTATGATCCGTAAATGCAATACGTTTTAATATGTATGAAAATATTATTACTTAGTATTTATTACATGACACATTACACAAAGGCACACATACTTACCATTCGATGAGTTCTAATGCATCTCGACCATCTGTCGCATAATCAATTTCGAAAATGTCCGAACGGTAAATCTGAGCGTTTGTTTGTGATATTATAGTCAGTGACTTTTATATCCCATGCATATTTCATTCCTTTCAAACTTTCGTACATGCTCTCCAACTTCATCCGTCCTGCTTCCTATATACAGTTCATCATGTAAAATGAAAATTTCTGAATAAATGTGAGCATGTCTGTAGCGCGTGTTATATTTGAATTGACAAACCATCACTTACAGTTTTTTCATAACCTGCGAATGTCTGAGCATCACACTAGAAAAGTTTGCATGCTACATTATCAAACATTATGAACTTTGACTCCCCGGTGCGGTCCATAACTATTACTTCGACTTTATACCTAACAAAAAATACACGTGTAGTCATATCAACATTATTAGATATACTCATAATAAATCAATATAATCAACATACATAAGCGTTGTCGAACATACCGATGAATTGCATAACGGACAATAGTATTACACCCCTTACAGTAATAATCAGGACCTTGTTCGAATACCTTTTTCAAGCATACCCGACATGCTAGGTACCATAGTGGATAACCAAGACTAACACCCATGATCATCGCATTGGATCTAAAATTCCTTATCTGCATAAAATCATACAAACCATTATCATGATAAAATGTTATTTAAAAATATGAAAAATACAAAACACAAACGCATACAGGTGATTTTCCAAAAGACCGAATGACTTCAAGTTGACGCAACATGACACGCTTAATAACAACAATGTCCGCTCGTTGAAATAGTTGAAGTTCGTTCAAGAATACGATTAGTGATAGCATTTCCATTTACAACGAACCTGAAATTCATATGATGTTATGACTAACAATTGAATGTTAAAATAAATAATTACATATAAAACATAAAAAATACGTACAAGTCATGTAAAGCTTTCACTTCTGGAATGTCAATGTTGACATGGATTTTTGTCCCACAAGTTGCAGATAAATGAAACTTACCTGATATACAATTCAAAACAAACATAATAAGCATCATTACATATCAATCACTCAATTCCATAGATCATATGTACATACCCTGATACTTCTTAACATAAGTGGTAGTGATAACAACTACCACACATGCATCTAAATCAATATCTGCAAGACCTTGTAAAAGTTTAACCTGGTCACCCCAAAACATTATATCGACATCGTGATCACGCGCAAAACAATCATGTATACGTGTTTAGGAATAAAAATCTCATTTCTATGTCATCAAATAATATACAGTACAAATGATACATACCTTTGATCAACTACACTTATAGATTGTAGCTTGGATAAACTACCACTTTTCAGACTCTTCTCACGGGTATCGTCCAGTTTGATTAATCGCCCAACAACATCTGCAACGAATAATTTTTTGCAATTTGCGTTTAACCAGATTAGAAACTATACCAAAAAATTAATATAAAATTAATATAAATAAACAGACTAAAACATCCCACCTGTGCAACATAAATTCTGCGGAAACTTGGACGGTAAATCCACAATGTCGACAAAGTCAAATTTATGTCGAGGAATGTCAGTCGTATCACCCTCAACAACGCTAACATTTGTATATCTGGTGAAATAAACTTTATTCACACATGACAGTGGTCGCATATAATCCGGTGCCTTACCGACCGTAAAATTTTTAATGTTATAGACCAATCTTTCCTTTAACAATGGACGAAATTTATTTTCAAGCGCCGGGGACACGCGTGCTGATATGTGATCATTCTGTAAGATATTATGTTAATATCAAAATATCGCACATTATAAATTGAATAATTATTACTTCATAACAATCAAAACAAAACTTAAAATACTCACATTAGCATCTAACAGAATCAACTCGACACCGATGAACCTCTCATCATTCACAGTAACAGCATTCCAATACCGCGTTAAACGGACCCTCAATGACCAATCAAACCCATATTGTTTGAGATCACAGATACGATTCGATATTTTTCCAAACAGTCACCTACAACAAAAAGGACATACTGTAATGGTTAGTATGGTTAAATACCTGCCTATAAATTATGTTAAAATATGTCTGAAATAATTATTGCATACTCATTAACTAAAACAATTGACATAATAAGAACATGAACGTGCATTATATAAGTAACTAAAATCACCTTGTTTATATTTATCAAACTTTATTACGATAAACACGTTCGAATACTTCCGGATATACTATATTCTTGGTATATGTGGACCTGCTGGATTTATCATTACTCAGAAAAACACGGAATCCATCTGGAGAGGTCACACGTGAAGCTGCTACATATAGTTGACCATGGCTGAAAACAGGATTCGGTAAATAAAGACCAACTTGGTTGAAAGTCTGACCCTGACTCTTGTTAATACTCATGTCAAAACATACTCTTACAGGAAACTGACGTCGTGATAGATTAAAAGGCAATTTACTATCTGATGGCACCATTTCAACCCGAGGTATAAGACAACGGCTCCCAATGTTACACCCTGTAAGGATTTCAGCCTCAATGACCCTAGATGCTAACTTCGTGACAATAAGTCTGGTCCCGTTACATAACCCAGTAGCTTGATTTAGATTTCTCATTAAAATTATCGGTACACCAATCTTCAACACAAGCCGATGATTTGGTACTCCTGAGAAATTTAAACTATTTAGATACTCAACGGGATATAGTTCAGTTTGCGCCTCTGCATTTTCTGATGACAGTGATATCCGGTCAGCGCTAAGATATGTAACACTGTCACCAGCTAATTGTGCCATGATATGGTCATTAATCGCATCAACAATCTCATTTTTCGGTGAAAGAATAGCTCTCTCCTCAAATAGTCTCTAATGTAAATCTCGTCAAGTAACCCTGGATATGTATTATCAACAACAGCATCAATCAGATGTCCAACAAATGACACCAATAAAATGTCAGGAATTTGTAACCATTTTGGATCAACATAATCTTCATCATCATCTAACTTATTAAGAGGTAATAACCCTTCACCTAATTTTAACAACCAATCACTAAACCAAACGACATCATGGGATGTTGAACTACGCAGTCTCATGTTTTCTGATAAGGTATGCACTTGACAACATGACCATAACTGAGAGGAGCAAATTGTAGCTGCGACAATGTCACCTCTAGTACCTCGTGGTATCACAGGCAGTATTTGCCTAAAGTCACCCCCCAGGACCACGGTTTTACCTCCGAAAACCAAGTTTTTCGCTTCTGGATCAAACATCGCCATTAAATCGCGTAAAGAGCGCTCCATCGCTTCAAATGCATAACGATGTGCCATTGGCGCCTCATCCCAAATAATTACACAGCTCGACATATAAGATCCGAAAGTGGACTTGATCGCTTAATATTGAGAAATGAATCATTATCGAGCATAATAGGGATCTTTAACCTTGAATGTGCAGTCTTACCTCCAGGTAGAAGTAATGCAGCAATCCCAGAAGTTGCAACAGCTAAAGCTATCTTACCCTCTGAACGTAACCGAACCAAAATTGTTTGCCATAAATACGTTTTTCCAGTGCCACTACTACCATATACGAAGAACATACCACCCGTGTGAGAAAGGGTTGACTCAATTACATGATCATACACAACCCGTTATCCCTCATTCAAGCTACCATAAAGCCGCTCGTGCTCAATAACTAATGACTGCCTATCATAATTTAGCTCCTCGATAACCAGAGAGTTCTCTTCAATAATTAACGCACTAATGTCAGGATATGACATGCCATCAAATTCTCTTAACGATCGACCCAACCTGTTCATTATTTTCTCAATCTCATAAAGGGCATAATTATATTTCTCATCATCAGGTAATACCAAATCAGGAGAGCTACGTTTTTCGCGCTCAATCCGTAAAATGTCATCGGCCAACATGTCGCGGTGTCGGTCCCATAAAACCTAAGGCTCAGAAACTTGACAAAATAAAATGATTGTCACGAAAAGTTCACGCAAACGACTTGGCATTGCCCATTGAGAAGCTTCATGTAACGACTCATGCCACTCACCATCACCTTCAAGCAACCCCATAGCAAAACATGCTTTCCGAAAAGTGTCATACAATTGTCCATTCACAGTTCTTAGCTCTTCATATGTCGTTGCTCCTCTCACATTATTTAACAACATACGCAAGTAGTATCTTTCACCAGCTGTCGGGTGAGTGTAATAAATCCTACCTAAACTTAACCCTCTCTTGCGTTTAGTCCACTTTTTATCTTGTTTGTTCCATAAAAATATCTCGGAAACTCAACATACGTGAGATTACGAGCGTCCGCATTGGTCCTTATTGCACTCCATCCAAGCCTCAAATTGGGAACGACTATCATTATGTCTTTCAATCACATTTCGTAGGTCCGATTCCTCAGAAACACAACATTTTGCTCATTCGGTAAATGAAATGACAACCGCTCAACAGTGGATCATGTCGATGGATGAAAAACCCAAATATTCGCCAACATGCCTCGATGCTGAAATATAACGACAATCCAAATACTGCTTTTATCTCATCAACCTCTCGCCTCTGGAACCACTTCCAATTATCTCCTCTAGTACCACTCTCAATAACCACCGTAGATCTGTCTTCCCCTTTATGCATGTATTTACACAGGTACTTCACACACATGTCCCTATTTGTCTTCTCAACACATATGTGACAATCGTACTTCACTACCAAATCAACATTGTGCGGAACCATCCATCCATTATCAAGCTCCGTCCCATTTTTAATCACAATATGTTTTGTCGGTCGACGTCTATATATGGGATATCCATCTTGGCTAAGTGAAGTGTGCATCTGTAAAGCACGTGGATAACGCTTCGAACACATCTTATCAACCATACAAGCACATTTTGGATTAGCACTTCCACATGGACCGTGTATCATATGTCTTGAAACAGCTTCATACGCAATAGGATCTTTGTCTCTGTTGGGAAGCTCAGCAGAAATGAAACGATCAAGATCTTGTCATTTGGGTGAATAAAAAGGGTTATATGTGCATGTGGTAGACCCCTTTTCTGAAATTCAATAGTAACAATGACTGCATGTATAATTACAATGAGAGGGTCAGGATGAAACGTTGAAATACATACTTGATAAATTAGTAACTATGGTAGTTTAGGAACTTTACCTCCCATGCATTCACCAAACAAAGCCCCTTTTGTAATGCCCTGCAACAATGAGAATAGCTTCATCTCAAATACTCGAACACCGATATCCGGCCTATCGTCATGACGTTGTCCTGGAATGAACTTCATGAACTCCAGAATTTCATTCCATTTTGGATTACATGTCATCGTTATAAATAAATCAGGGATGTCCAAGCCATCGACATATTGCCATTGCATCCTCGGTAATTTTGTATCATGTAACGTGGCCCACCAAAGAAGGAAGATGGTAACATACAAGGTCGACCAGTGTGAGATCCCTCAAGATCACCTCGACCAACCGCATCTTGCAAACCACATAAAACCTCACAACGAAACCGAGCTTGGTTGTTCTTTAAATAGTTAAATCGCTCCTCCGTAATACAAGAGTATGCATACACTAAGTATTGTTGAAATAATCTACCACCCCTTTGCACCGCCGAATATACGCCATGACGATGTTGCAAATGAAATGCATAAAACTCCTCATCGTCACTTTAATGCGTCTTGCATTCCCGTAACCATTAACATGACTAACATCAAAACGATGTCCGTCAGCGTCATTTGGAAACAACAACGAGAAATGAAGCACCATCAGTTTCGGATGTAATACGTTTATTCGCTGTGGACCATGTTGTCGGCAGAACACGACAATATCCCCCCTATTACCTTGCTCTTCATCTAATCCCACCGTAAGTGCTGCTACATCACTTGAGGTTGGCAAGTTGTACCTTCGACCATCATTTGATCTTGATGAAAGTAGGCGTAAACATACATTCACATTATCATACTGCTGATGCATATCACGAGCTCTCCTAAATTGTTGCACAAGTTGATTATTCTGATCAAGCATCTGCGTTAGCCCATCAATAATTTCTCTATCCATAACGCTAGCATGACCATTACCAAAACACAGAATTCAATTTTCTGTCTCATGCTCTGTATCAAATATATACAATTGAGCAAATCGGGGTCAATCATTTCTCGACGGTAATAGAGACCCAATCATATGGTGATTCTCGCCCTTTAAACAACACGTTATAAACCATATATTAACCAACTTGAATGTTTTATCATCAATCTTCTGATATTATAAAAAAATATAAAGACTAATTTAATTTATGTCATCAATTTGAAATTAAATAGCTTAAGTTGAACTGCAATAATCAATTTGCCACGTAAAGTAATGGACACGTTCATTGATAATCAAATAGCTTAATGAAACAAAAATAACAATACAATCCTAAAAATCCCAAATATATGTCATCCTACTTTCCATAATCTACCAATACTTAATGTTCAAAAATTAAATAGTGCATTTAATTCTACATTGATCACACATTCATCACATAAACGTGGATCATCAATGTGAAAATAAAGTCGACCCAAACTATTTACAGAAGGATGTGCCATAATTGTCGTAACACAACTGTTACATCTATAAACCATGTTGTTATGTCGGGATGTTTCAAATCGAACATCGTCACGCCCCAATCCGACCCATTTACCAACAGCCCTTGCCATAAGTTCTTTTGTCTCAAATCTACGATTCTTCAAGAAAACACCCCAATGTGATCCATGTTGATGTTTCAAACTTCTAATGTACATCATAGCTGCAACCAAATCATGTCCCCCCCGAACGCTACGTAACATAGCATCCATATATGTAGCTAATGGGATTGAATATCGAGCAACATATCTGATCTCAATTAGCCCAATCGTGAAATAACCTATCTTGAAATATAACTCAGCACCATATATTAAGGTGATGATTGGATTTCCAGCATCGTAGCATTGCATGAAACGACGACGACTGACTCTATTGTATATGTTCCATAAGGCACGATAAAGACGGAATGATTCGTAAACTTCTGGACAACGAAATGCATCTCGAAATAGCGGACAAATAGTGGCTAAGGTACCAGCATCAATCTCATAGCTCTCGAGGACCTTAGCTAAAATGATAGCGATGACAGAAACCGGTAATCTATACATTTTAACTGCCTGTTGATAACAATACGCATTTTAATTGAATACAGGGGTAGAATTAGAACTCAAAATATACAAAAGTTAGAATAATTAAATTGATATTTAGTATGGGTAACAAATAGGTAACTTAGTGTATATATATATATACACTATATCCTATTTATGATAGTTGATGAGACATGGGGAATAGTTAGAATTTTGTTATTTTTTTGCTATGTCGATTTAAACGACGCCGTTTACAATTCCCTTCTTCAATTATACTAATTTCTTTAAGTGTTTCATTGTTTCTACCCCACTTAAATTTACGCATTACTTTTTCGCTCCTTGCGATTTTCTTCCCTCTCTTATTCTGTTTCTTCCTTTCTCTTTCTAATAATGTTTTTTTGTTATTTTTTATTATTGTTTTTAGAATTTTAATTCAATACATTCACTTTTAATTGTTTAGGGTTTGTTCATCAAGGATTTTGGTACAAAGAAATTCACATTATTCCACCAATTTTATTAGTTAATAATTAATTTCTCCTAAATTTGTGTGGGCAGAACTCTTTTTATGAAATTAAGTTTTTTTGTTTTTTCATCTCGATCCCAAACTTTTTCAAAATTATAATTTAAGTCTATATCAAATGTTTTAAATTTTGACTTGAAACGTCTTTTATTATGTGCTAAATTTCATAATTCCACTTATTTTTATTAATTTTTCACATCTACCTAAATATTTTTAGCTTTATAATTTTTTCGTATTTTAATATGTGCTAACTTTATGCTACTTATTTTTATAACGTATTCATGTGATAACATTTAATATTTCAATTTTAATATCTTACTTCTAATTTGATCTCACTAATAGTACTTATCCACCACTAAACTCTTATCATACTTATTTATAATCCGATGTGAACGATTAACTGATTTGACACAAAAAATTCTAACTATTTCTTAAGGATAATTTTGTCAAACTGCTGCCATTTCTACTTAATGTAATCCTCTAGCAAAAAGAAAACATTAAAAAAAATAAAGGGCGGGGAGGGACTACAATTTTAGCATATTTTCTTTTAATTTCCCGTCCTTAGTTTTTCTTTAATTTGTTTGTGGGGAAAATTCTCTTATTGACAATATTGAGTTTGTTCATCAAGGATTTGGGTACATAGAAATTCACAATATTCAATTAATTTTATTAGCTAATAATTACTTCCTCATAAATTTTGGGAACAGAGTAAGTATTTTTCATTTTCTTGCTATTTTTTAAGGATAATTTTGTCAAACTGCTACCATATTTCTAAATTGTTTTATTAAAATTTAAAATATGTAATCGATAATCCACTATAAAGCGCGGACACCCATTAACTGTTATATATACATATATAGTAAATTAACAATTTTCTTTTAAACAAAATAACACTATAAATATATCACTCATATTATAAAATAGGAAACAATACACAAACAAAATGTACACCATCACAATATAAATTTGAATAATTGGATGTTAGAAATATTACAAAATTATAGTGTTTATATATTTTCATAAACTTTCCCTAAATAATTTTTTAAACCCAATGTTAAACAACTTGATAGTGCTAAAGTTAAATCGGGCTATTTGTTATCAGCACAAAGCCCACGAGGCCCAACAGTCCATTCTATTAAACCCTAACCCAAACCAAACCCTAACCCATTGTAGCCCAACATAAACTAATTTCCGAAATAGGCCCAAGATGTAGCCCAAACCCAAACCAAACCCTAACCCATTTGCCCTCCTATAAATACCACAAGGTGTCCTACAGTTACACGGTTCTAACCCTAATTTTTGAGATATTGGCCGCATTTCTCGGTCTCTCTCATTTCTGCTCTCGTCTCTCTCGATCTCTCTCTCTCTCTCTCTCGGATGAACCACATAATGTTCTTACCGAGTGAGATTCTTGAGATACATCATTCAGCCGCGTAGATGGATTCCCGTCGAAGATCCGCCGTGAAAAGATGTTTTCCGGCGCCTTCCGATGGCGGCGAAATGGTCTCTGTCCCTCTCTCTCGGTATCTCTCTATCTCTCGTTATCTCTCATTCTCTCTCGGTAGAACTTCATCATGTTCTTACCGAGTGAGATTCCTGAGATACATCATACAGCCGCGTTGATGGATTCCCGTCGAAGATCCGCCGTGAAAAGATGTTTCCGGCGCCTTCCGATGGCGGTATCTCTCTCTCTCTCTCTCGGTATCTCTCTCTCTCTCTCGGTTAATTCTTTTGAAAAAATGTTTGCCGGCACCTTCAGATTGTGGCGAAAATGTTTAGTAACTTGTTTTGTCTTGTTTCTTGCTTGTCTTTTGAAAATGTTTTCACAAATCTTCTCACTCTCACTGATCGGTAGAACGTGAACCGTGTCTGTCCGCCAAGAATAAATGTTTCCCGACGGACTTTGAAGGCGGCGAACACGATTTACCGTTTTTCTTCATGTTGTACGATTTATCTTTGTAAAAACATTCAAAAATATTTTGATCATCTATGTTCTTTTCAAAAGAATTAACCCATATATTTTCATCTAAAACCGTATGGTGTTTATATTTTCATCCTAAAACCGTATACTGTTTTCAAAAAGAACTCATGTTTTCTTGCACCTCCTTTTACTTCTTCCCATCTGTTATGGTCAAACAATCTAGCACATGAATGTTCGAGATGCCATAAATTCGGCACTCTCTGAAGTAATGTCAGTAGATGAAAAAGTATTCCTTATGGGTACTACAAGGTTATGAAAACGGAGTCGGACTATGAATATCAGGGTACTGCAACCAAAATGGTATATTTCCTTTCTCTTGGTTAATTTCAGAGTGCATACATCCTTATTCTGTTTATTTTCTTCCTCAAACAGAGCTTAATTCTTTTTATATTCACCCAAATTTCAGTGAATATAATCCCAGCAAGCCTCCTCACTGTACATTTCCTCAACGGTTCTTTCATCCTAATGTCTACCCATCCGGCACCAAAATGTAAGTAGATGGGTACTGAGTTTCTATATCAATATCTTAGTTTATTAAGCACTTGTGTCAGTATATTAGTTGGTTGAGCTTAATTCATAAATCGTTTCTTTCTGTCTTTTTCTACATTAATTTTACTCGTTCAATACAATGTGACTGACATATTCTACTATTTTCTTCTTCGTATATGTTCTGTGGTCAATCAAACCTAGAGTTTGGGCAGCAGTATAAGCAATTCAAAAACAATAATGATACAAGCAGAACAACAAAGGTATCAAATTCATCATGGTATATTTAATGTTTATGGTTGTTCAATCTCAAACTGAAGCAAAGAAAATTAAACTAACCTTTTTTGTTTCGGATTTGAGTTGATTTACTTCTGATTTCTGCTTTCTGATTTCTGCTTTCTGCTTTCTGCTGTTATTTTATGATAACACAACTTAAGATTAGCAACTGATAATGGTAAATCATTAGTATCAAGAAATCTACTATGTTTTACCTCGGGAATTGAATTGCAATATCAGCAAACCTTCTTTGCTTTAGTAGGTTGATGATTTTATAGGTCTACTTACATGTTGATTAAGGATAAGAGTTTGACACTATCTTAACTCTATAGTGATAAGATTGTTTTGAATTAGTTGTTTTTTCGGATCAACATTTATGATATGTATTTATCCGTCACATAATAATAGTTTCAGAAGTTAAAGTTTTCTCAAGGTAGAGTTCTAGTTAAAGACTACTTATTATGTGATATTGTTTGTTGTTTTATTAACTTTGAGTAAGTTGTAAATTACATCATGACTGTTGATTAACTTTTCTGTTTTTTATTAAACTCTACTTATTTCGTTCTGCCTAAGCATAATCTTATCAGAAGTTAAGTTTTCCTTGATATAGAATTCTAGTTAAAGTCTACTTATTATGTGATAATGTCTGTTGGTATATAAAACTACATTAAGTGGTTAATTACATCATGACTTTCGTTTTTTATGAGATAGAGTTCTAGTTAAACAGCTTATTTCGTTCTGCCTATTTCGTTTTTTTATAGTTTTAGTTCAACATGGGCTTTTATTTAAAATATATTAGTCATCACTAATCACAAATATTAATATTTATATTAATTGTGCTTGTAATTAACAATTTACAGAACTTTTGAATTTTAAATGTTGGATAAGCGACCCACTGACATACAAGTTACTACCAAATTTACAAAAGCATCAATTGTGGTAAATTCTTTATTTCCCTTATCATCTATATTATTTTGTTATATATCGTTATATAGATTGGATGTTCGCCCACTGAGATGCTTACTCTGTTGGGTTAGGAAAGTTGTAAAGTTGTGGTTTCGTTGTTTATTCCGCTTTAATTTCTTGCATGTGTTATATTTATTGTTTGTGTGCTTTAATTTCTTGTTCTGATGTGAGTTATAATTTTTCTTAAAAGATAGCCAAATAATTAGAAAACATAGGTAAATTAACGTTGTTATAAATAAATATTTAACTTTTAACCCAAAGCATCAGAGATTTGTATTTTCATGAAGGTGGGTTGTTTTAAGAAATTATCATATTAATGGAGCGCTTAATCTACTTAACATGTAGATGACGGATAGATACCATACATGTGGATGAATAATATAAATAAATAAAGAAATAATTATTTAAAATGAAACTGAGTAGTGGTTGATCTTAATGGTACATCTTAATTGTTAGGGTGGTCCTAAGTCTTTTAACCTCAGCTTCGAGCTCTTCAATCCTGCCTTTGAGAATTTTGGTTTGCTCATCCGCCTCTTTCTTTTGCTCTGCCTTCCTGAGATAGTATTTTTGATACACTTTGCTTTCTTGTTGAGCTTCTTTCATATCCTCATAGTTAACATCAACAATTTCAATATCTAGCCTTGACTTGAGTGAAAGAATAGCCTTTTTAGCAGCTGCATTTTCTGCTGCCCATGCACTGTCATGTGAGCCCCCAGAGTCGAAAGAAGCACCCTCATCAATGTATGGGTATATCACATCGAGTTGTGATGCAAACCTGTCTCCAACTTTTGTTGTTTCAAAGTTGGAGACTCCCAAACCATACTTCTCTGCAAGTTTGTCCAGAATCTCAATACAATTGACATGGAACATTAATCTGTCACACAAAAATAAATATATTATCAATATTGTTATAATATATTATATATAAGCAAATAAAACAAGAACAAACATATTAGAGTTATTGTCATACTCACTGAAAATCCATTGGTCTGATAGAAGTAATGCTAATAGAGCTTTCACAATTGTTGTTCTTCTGCTTAGAATAGCGATCTTATATAGTTAGCGTTTGTTTTGAAAGGCGGGATAATTTAAAAAAATGCCGCCAATTTTTTTGATGTTTTATAAGTCAGCTTAAAATTTAAAATTTGGTGTAAGCGGAATGTTTTTAAAAATTGGCAATTCTTTCCCTCCATTTTGATTTCTTTTAAAAATTGTTTTAAAAATTCGGTGTAAGCGAAACTTTTAAAAATTGTTTTAACTGTTTGTCTACTTTTCGATTTGTTTTAACTTTTTAAATTTGTTGTATGTTAAAAAGGTATTCAAAATTATAAATCGCCAATTGGAATTTTAAAAATTATTTTCATTAGATTGTTAAACAATAGTTTCCATTTTCTATCTAATTTAATTAAGATTTAAAATTGCACTTTTATTTCCTTTTTAAGATCAGGTTTCTTGTTTTGCCCGACATAAATTTGTGCCATGAAGTGTTTCAACTAATTCGATTTAGTAAAATCTTATTTTTAAAATGATGTTATTATATCATGGCTTGCAATATAATGTCTTAATTTTTACATTTTTATAATTTAAAAGCTCATTGATTTTAACGTTCTTTTATCATCTTAGTTATTTTTGGTGATAGAATGTTTGTTGCTGTAGAGCAGTTTCAATTTCCTCTTAAAAGTTTTTTAAGTTTACATATTTTGAAAACATTTGTTCATTTTTGTGTAGAAGAACGTTCCTCTAGTCTTGCCATGTCGCATAATATAATATTAGAACCAAATTTTATCTTCTTTAAAGAGAAATGACAGTAATGGAAAACTCAAAATCTTAAGAAAAACCCTGGTCTATTACATTAGAAAAATCAATAAACATCTAAGAATTGGTAGACAAAAACCCTACCAGAATGTCATAACTCATTAGAAAATTTGAAAACAACTTATTTGCTAGAGATGAAATTAAATAGTTGAGCGGTAACCCTAAGATGATTTCAATCATCTTTGTGGCATGAACATTCCAATGCTGACTTCCTGCTCTTCTTAATCACCTGCTTTCCTTCCCCAAAATCCAAAATTGTTTCTGCAACTCTTGATCTTGGTGCGGTGTTATCACGAGGGTGAGGGAATTCTAGTCTCCTCTTTGCTCCTCGGATGTTAACTGGGGACATGACAATGCCTTTGTCTGCGTTGCCAATGACATTGGCAACCGCGGCAACCAGTGGTTGGGTGCTATCCTTAAGCTTATGTTCAAATATAATAAAGTAATTTAATACCATAATCACGATTTTAAAATAACATAGTATTGATAAAAAGTAAAATGTACTGATTGAAAGTAAAACGAAGTACCTGCAGTTCCAACAAATTATCCAATAAAGTATTTTAATACCATAATCACAATTTTAAAATAACATAGTATTGATAAAAAGTAAAATGTACTGATTGAAAGTAAAACGAAGTACCTGATGTTCCAACAAATTGATTTTCGCTTTCAGATCTTTTATCTCTGATTTCAATTGCTTATTCAACCTTCCTTTGGATTTTGATTTGATTGTCAGGCTTTCCACCTGAAAACCCAACTTCTTCATCTTAGTATAGTTATGATCGCATATACTGAAGCTAAAATGCTTCTTCAACTCCCTCATCATTTCCTTCGAAGCCTCTTCTTTGCTACTATTAGGATCTCTGAGAGATTGGCCCAAGCAAATTATATCCTCTTTTGGGTGAGTTGGTTTAGAAAGGGAAACAATGATCCATGTGAACCATTGAGGGATGTCATTCTTATTGTGTGCCTCTGTTATAACAGATGGCTTTGGTTGGTCAAAATAATCTAGAACGTTCATAAGGAAGCAAAAGTGTGAAACATGAATAAAACCCATTGAATCAAGGTTGGTGTTGGACAATAAATGTGTTTCGAAAAGATAACTCGTATTACCTATTTATAGTTATTTTTAGTTTCGAAAAGATAAGGATGAATAACTAAATCTGTTTTGATTTTATAAATTCGAAACTAACAATATATAGGATTAAAACAGTACTACTTTATTTTTACGAATTTAACATTCTTTTTATAGTGATTTTTAGTTATGAAAAGAGGAGGATGAATCTCTTATTTCTGTTGACTCAAATCTTTTTTGATTTTAAAAATCTGATTTTATAAAAATATATATGATTTGCAGTGTACTATTTTATTTGTACAATAAATGTGTATGAGTTAACTCAATCTCGTATTACCTTTTTAGTTATTTTTAGTTTCGAAAAGATAAGGATGAATAACTAATTTGAGTGTACATAAATCTGTTTTGATTTTATAAATTCGAAACTAACAATATATAGGATTAAAACTGTACTATTTTATTTTTACGAATTTAACATTCTTTTTATAGTGATTTTTAGTTATGAAAAGATGAGGACGAATCCCTTATTTCTGTTGACTCAATTCTTTTTTGATTTTATAAATCTGATTTTATAAAAATATATATGATTTGCACAGTGTACTATTTTATTTGGACGATAATATAGATTGTGGCAGATTATATTGTTTCGAATTTATCAATTTTTTTATAGTGATTTTGAGTTATGAAAAGATTAGGATAAATCTGATTTTATAAAAATGTATACTGATTCGCACAGTATACTAAAACCATATGTTTTAATATTATGTATTTGATATATTAATGTATATGATATAGTTTGATATATCTCTATATTTGTGAAATAATTATTTACGGATTATATATTGTATCAATTTTCTGATTTGGTTAAACTCAATATTTTTGTAAAATCCCCTGAGTAATATTTCATATTTATTATATTTTCCAACTTTTTGCAAAAAATTTCATAAAACTTAATACTACACTGACAAATGATACAATTTGTATATGTTTATAAAATCTTGTATATACACTTTTTTCGTAAATCTTGTACGTATTAACCATAACTTTAAAAATATGATATATAACAACTTGAATATACATATTTTTCGAACATTTTTGAATATATATTAGTTTCTAATGTTTTTGTATGAACAGTAGGCGTACTTTCATTTTATATTGTCAATATTTGTATAGTTGTTCTGTAATGCGCAAAAATATAATTCATTGTGTAGTCTAATTAAAAATTACAAAAAACAATTCGGTGAAATGACTAAAAAAGATCATATAAAAGTTAATCTCCAAATAAAAACAATGTCTAAAATTTGTACACCTCGTGTACTCATTATTTTCCTAGTATTATGAATATATTACAAGTCCTTCAGATAATATCTTCATCCGACATGTCATCACTAATAGTGATAGGGTTTCCCTGTGATCCGACAGGGTTTTCTTCATCTTTTGGTGGGTCTGCCATCACCCTTATACTGATAGCCATCCTTTTGGCTGGTGGAGCTTGATCATCAACTGTAGGGTTAAGCATGGACGCCATAACCTGTTTGAATGTTTGATTATTAACTTGTGGGCCAAAATTGAATTATTTTGCATGGATTATATCACCGAATTATTATATACTAACCTCTTCAGCTAGGCATTCAAAAGAAAGATTTATAATAGTTGCTTCTATGATCAGCTCGTCGACTAATTGGATAATTATTTCTCTGGCATGCTCAAACTGAATGTTGTTACCCTGCAAACAGAAGTGTACATGATATATTTTCGAAAATTTCGCGAAATAATTTACCAATCAACAACTTACAGTTTCTTGAAGTTTTTCAATCTTCATGTATAGGGCGTTCAAGTCCTGTTGAAGTTCATCTAATGAGGATCGCATCTCCTGCATGCTAGACATCATATGAATAATTGAATATTGTGTACCAGACTTCTCAGGAACAGTGACGAATTTTTTCGAGATTAATATGAATTATTGAATCCTTTGCAAATAAGTTATGTATTTATAGTGTGAGTATCTAGGGTTTTGAGTTTGAGATAAGATTTTTGAATTTTTGTGATAAGTTCTGTTGGAGATTTATTGTAATCGAATAGTAATTTGTATAGGTCTCTCTATTTGTTGTTATCTGCATTTTTAAAAAATTATGAAATTCAGTCATTTATTTATATAGGTCTCTTCATAAAAACGAATTTTTTTGTTTTTAACGAATTAAATTGATTTGACACGTGGCGGCTCCTCCTTCAGTATGAACCTGTTTATATATTAATAGTAGATGGGTGTAGAACATCGTTCCCTACATTACAACTCTTTGCTTAAGTACTTTCAACAATTAGTAATGATATAAATTTTTTTCTTCTTATTTTCAACATTTCATATGTACACACACACACACACATATATATATATATACATATATATATACATATATATATATATACATATACATATATACATATATATATATATACATATATATATATATAAATTTTGGAAGTCTTAATTTTCTTTCTTTTCCTTCAAAAAGTTCTCAAACTTTTTAAAATTTAATTTTTCCTTCACCTTTTTCTCACATTTACCCCTTTAAATTTCAGAAACTCCAAATTCCCTTTTTTTCATAAACTTATTTGAAATGGTAGGTTAAGATGGAAGTGGATGACATAAAATAAGTTTTGAATCTCGATGGAACCTATAATTAATTACTTGGATTATAATAGCCCATTTGCACCATAAAAGCTCGTATTATTTGAAATAGAAAATGGCCATTAAGATCCCAAAGAGTCCACTAAATATTTGATATCGATCTTTTTTAGCAATAATGACTTATCTTATTAATGAAAACTCATTACAAAATAAGTCGAGTACGACGAACCAAAGCATCTAAAAAAGATACACCGAAAGGTACAACAAAACCAGCTCTCTAAAAGGAAACTACCACATAAGTAGCATTATAATGGAAAACCAAAACCACTAAGGCTAAGCTCCCACAAACTGGCCTAAAAAAGGCTTAACAAACTCATGATGACGGTCATGAGCACTATAACGGTAAAAAGATCTCATATATGGCTCCCGGTACCCCTGACCGTCTAGAAGCTGAATGGTGCCATAGTGGGCTAAAGAGAGCACTAGCCCTAGCCATATTAGTAACCACAATAAAGCACCAATATGTTCTACCACAAGAAGATGTAAGCAAAAACAACAATCCAGAAAATAAAGAAGATCTAGGGTCCTAAGAGCAAACGAACAAAATGAAATTAGCAACTGAAACAATAAAAAAAATAAAATAAAAGCCCTCTCTCCAAACGGAGACCAGCCACAGGCTGACCAAGAGAGCCCGAAACCCCGCCAGCCTAGAACCCAGAGGTTCATTGCTCCAAGCAGGGCGAGCTCTGGCTCAGCCTTGCCGGTTCAGAGAGACCCACCAATCCCACTTCAAAAAAACCACCATCCTCTAGAAGGAACCACCATGTAAACAACTTGACTTTCCAAAACCCAAATTCGCCTGGACTAAATGAAAAATGAATCGACAATACCAGATATAACTCTGGCCAAATTATCATAACCACACCGGCTTGGTGAGGGCGGAGAGCACCAACTCGGTGTGAATATGCTGCAACGAATAATCTGGACATAATTGGCCGCCCACACGAACAAAAAATGACACGACAGTCTCTGATCTAAAAGCGAGCAACAGCCTAGAAACAGAGAAAGAGCAAGGACGAGCCGGTGATTGAGACGCAGCCGGTCGACCATCAAAGAAAGAGCAAGGGCGGGCCGGCGGTTGAGGAGCAACCAGTCGGTCAGTAAGCCCAAGATCGTCGATAGGAGGCAGGAAGAAAACTTGAACGGAGGAAAGTTGATTATGGTGATCCATCGCCAATCGGTGAAAAAAGTGAGGGATCTCTCGCCAACCCAGACGATTCCAGCCAGCGGGACTCGTGGAGAAAGCAAGCCCTAGAAAATTGCCACCAAGAGAAGACCCAGACCCACCGCTGGAACGGAGCAAGAGGACCACCGCGCGCTGGCGATACCAGGACCATCGGCGGCGGTGGTTTCTTGAAACCCTAACAAAGCGCACACTACGTGAGGAAGCCCACATTCATCGCGGCCGTAATCGCGTTACGCCGCAGCTGAGGAGCTCTCGCAGCGGAACGAATCTGCGTCGTTGTGGCAGTTCGTTATCGCGGCCTTAACCGCAGCTTCGCCGCAGAATTGCCTCGTGCTCCACGTGCCCTACCTACCACCCACCCTACCGCTCGGGGACACAAATGCGCAGGACTATTTAGATTTCTATGGCTGGATTGACGAAATTCTTGTTCTTCAGTACAGGAACAATAATCTTACAGTCTTCAAGGGTACGTGGTTTTCGACCACTAAAGGCATCCGCACCGATAAAATTTCAGGGATCATCGATGTCGACTACACATCCCGACTATATCCTGATGATCCATTCATTCTTGCAAGCCAGGCCCAACAAGTGGTATACGCCGAATATCCTTCAAAGCGTCGTGACTTGAGAAATCGGTGGGCCAGTTTTCAAAACGAAACCCCGCCGATTTAAAGACGAAAGTGTTGATCGCAAGTGCCATTGTAATCGATGCGGACACGACGAGATTGGTACTAACATCCTTTACAAGAATCGACAACACTTGGTGAAACCATACGACCGCCCCCGATGAAAGCATGTCATTACTAGATCATCGTGCCCATGCCGATATACTTGAAGTGGATAACGATGTGGAAAATGACCAGCGTATGACGATGACGATGACGTTCCTGTGGATTTGTAGTAGCATATCTCCTATTTGAATTTGTACTCTCGGACGATATTTGTACTAAATTCGTAATTTTAAACAATATCTGAATGCATAATTAATTTGGGGGTGAAATTGTAAGTTCCAAAGATGTTTGGGCTAAATTGTAAGTTTTTGCCGAATTTGCGTGGGCCCCACAATATCCAAATGCATAATTAATTTGGGGGGAAACGAAAAGTTCGAAATTGGTGTTTGTGGGCTTCACTGCGGCATCACCACGGCCCAACCGCAGTGAGCCAAATGGGCTGGGCCTCACCGCGCCACGTGCGCATGAGACCGCAGGTGAGGCCCGACCCATTTGGCTCACTGCGGCCTCTGCCGCAGTGAGGCCGCAGTGAGTCAGATTTAAAAACTGGTTCGTCTTCTTCCCTCTCACTTTCAATCTCGGTGCCTCCTCGTCTCCCTCCCAAACCACCGTGCCTCCTCGCCGTCCTCGCCAAAGAAGCCGCCGCCGCCGCTTGCTTCGTCACGCCGCAGCGCCTCGGCCTCCCCTTGCCCCGGTGAGTTTTATTTTCGAATTCACGGTTAGTTTTTGAGTTTTTGAGTTTGTTTCATTGATTTGTGTTTTTGAATTTTTGAGTGGAAATTAGTTTAAATCAATTGAAATTAGTTGAGATTAGTTGGAGTTTTGTGGAATAGGTTAGTTTGTGAGTTTTGTGGATTTATGAATTTTGTGGAATTATTTGAATTATTGAATTATTTGTGAATTATTTGTGAATTAGTGAATTATTTGGAGTTGAGATTAGTGAATTATTTGGAGTTGAGATTAGTGAATTATTTGTGAATTTTGTGGAATTAGTGAAATTAGTGAAATAGTTAAATAGTGAAATAGTGAAATAGTTAAATTAGTGAATTTAGTTGAAATTCGTGAAATTAGTGAATTAGTTAAATTAGTGAATTTAGTTGAAATTAGTGAATTAGTAAATTAGTGAATTATTTGTGAATTTTGTGAAATTAATGAATTATTAATATTAGTTGAAATTAGTGAAATTAGTGAATTAGTGAAATTAATTAAATTAGTGAATTAGTTGAATTTAATGAATTAGTGAAATTAGTGAATTTAACTAAACTAGTTGAATTTAATGAATTACTGAAATTAGTGAATTTAACTAATCTAGTTGAAATTAGTTAAATTAGTGCAATTAGATAAATTAATTAAATTAGACAAATTATTTGAAATTAGTGAAATTAGTTGAAATTAATGAATTAGTGAAATTAGTGAATTTAACTAAATTAGTTGGAATTAGTTAAATTAGTGCAATTAGTGAAATTAATTAAATTAAACAAATTAATTGAAATTAATTAAATTAGACAAAGTAGTGAAATTAATTAAATTAGTTAAATTAGTGAATTTTTGAATGGTTCGAGATATGGCGGACACACCATCCCGTAGCCGGATGCGTCGACAGGCTCGGGTTCACGTGGCTCGGGCTCACGTGGATCGGGTTCACGGACGCTTGATTTCTCTCGCGGAGGCGTGGTCGTGGCTCTCGCTCATCGAGCCGCCCGACCGTCGTCCCCAGACACCGGAGCACACCGAATCGGTGGAGCAGCCGATCCCTTCTCCTCACCCGATACTCGACTCCGCCTGGCCGACGCACAGCAGACCTCCCGCGCCTCCTCTTCCCCGCCCGAGAGGGGTCCTGATGGGAGGTTGGTCGCGCACATCGGCCAATAAGTTTTTAATTTTAAGTTTTCATAAATTTACTAATTTTAGTATTTTATTTCGCACGTAACATTCAACTCTTATGCGCTTTGAAATGTGCGACGTCGGGCGTGCCCAAGGCGATCGGGCGATCGTCGCCAAAGAAGTTCAAAGGCTTCCCGCCACGTACTCCGACCTCCCGCGGATGAGCAGGCCGACTACGTCCACAGATTCTCGGTAATACAAATACTAATTGCACTATACATTTCTATATACTTTTTAAAACTAATTCTATAACTAGTGACGTTTTGATGTTTTCTCGAACAGAGCAGATTCGTGGACGGATAACAAATTCTGGAGAAGCTCCATTCCCGGTTCGGAGTTCTACCGGAACACCCAGGACAATATCCGGGATGCGGCCCTGAGAAATGTCCCCTCGATCGCGAGGCTCCCAACTACATGGAGTGGCTGGACATTCCTCCGCCGAGGATAGAACCTGCGAAGTGGAAGCTGCTGCTCGAGTATTACTGTAGCCCGGAGTTCAAGGTCAACTCCGCGCGGAACAAGAGAAATGCCAAGAGCGACAAACGACCAGTCTTCAAGTCGCATGGCAACAAGTCAAAGGCGACAATTTATGAGGAGATGGTAAGTTTTTTAAAATATTTATACATAATTACGTATGTATAAAAAAACTTCTGAATACCTAACATATTTTAATTGGCGGTGCGAGAAGGCGGGACGGCTGCGGGTGGACCATTCGGGAGGACTGGTGGGCAAGGAAAATAGGGCCTTGGTAAGTTTTGGTCGTTTTTAACCATTTATATGTTTAACGTATTCAATTTATTATTCATTAACACAAATTTTCTTAATCTTAACTAGGAGGAGTACAAGAAGCGCTTGATCGAGAAGTATGGGGCGGACGGGCGTTCCCGATATTGATGAGGACATCTACACGGATGTCTTGGGCCCGCCCACGCGAGGCGATGGGTCGGTGTCCCGCCCAGCTTTCTCAGCCGAGCTGCTCGAGCAACCTCGGCCGTCGCAGTAATAGAATTGAACTTTTACCACTTCCATACCTTTGCAGACATTCATTATAAGTATAACATTTTCAAAACGTAATTTTGATTTCAGCGAGATCGACTCCGGAGGAGCAGATCGGAGGGACATGGATGAGATCAGCGACCTGAGATGCAGGGTCGCCACTCTCGAGGACAACGCTGCTCGTGCGCGGACAGAGGTTAGAGCCGAGGTGGCAGCCGAGGTGGCAGCCCAGGTGGAAGCCCGGGCGTACGAGATGACGCGTTCGACCGAAGCGGCGATCAGCAGCATCTGGTCGGCGCTACGCAGGGGGGGACATGTCCGACTCTCCGACGTGCCAGAGTCTTTTGTCGCCGGATCATCCCGGCCTCCTCCACGTCACGAGCATCCTCCGAGGCCGCCTTCTCCGAATCCCGACCTCACCCTCCACCCCGTCCAAGATGAATATCACCCGGAGCCGCCATGGACATCGGAGAACCCCCGATCAACTTTTTAGCAACTTCCTCAATATGGAAGATCAGGATTTTGACGATTTTCTAAATCAGCGTCCTCCGAACAATTAGAATTAGAATTACTGTAAATATTTTTAGGATGTAACCGGTTAATTATATTCCAGTTCCCAATTTATATTTATTTCAATTAATAATTACTTTCTTAATTAATTAACATTATTATTATATGTTAATTTACTAATTTAAATAATAGTTACTAAATATTTATAACAATTAATTTTTTTTCACAAAAAATTCTTTTTACTGCGGCCAAAGACGCAGCTTGGCCGCAAGACAGACATTACGGCGCCAAAATGGTTGGCAACGCTGTCAGCTTATCTGCGGCAATCACCGCAGTGAGGCCGCAGAGGCACCACGGCCTCGGCCGCGCTGAGAGCAAACCGCTGACGCTTTCAATCGGCGGCGTTCATCGCGCCGCCGCCAGCTTGGTACCACGCCAACCGCGCTGCGCTGCAGCCGAGGCCTGCCTGACGTAGTGGCATGCGCATCATTCGTGCCTCAAAATTTCGCATTTTGATATCGATCTTTAAAATTAGCTATTTTCTCCTTTCATAGCAAATAATTTTTTCTTAAATATTAAGGCTCGATCCGGACCGTTCTCTTGCCTTCATATGCAAGCGATTATTTTTCAATTCTCAACTAAATGGGGTATAGATTCGACTATAAAACCACTAGACCAAAACTTTGATTATGTATAGTTTCATTTATTAAAGAAAAAAAGAATATAGCTACTTTGAATTTTAGGTCTAAATCTTTTTAGTAAATAACATAAAATTAAAATGGTTAATGCTATGTTTATTTACCCAAAAAAGACTTTGAAATCAATCTTGAATTCTCATAAATTTCACATTAATTGTAAAAAAATAGCCAAAAAAAATTCCCAAAACAACACAATAAATTAACACCCTAACTTAAATTTTACGTTTTTTTTAAAACAGAAAAACAGCAACTACTTGTTCGAATTGGGTCCATCATAGGTATATATATGGCGCTGAGACGGCTGGGATATGTTGTAACAAGGGGAGTCATAAAATTACATTTACACCAATGGAAGTAATTGTTAAATATTTGAGTGAGTGGGGGGGGGGGGGGTGCATAACAAAGAAATCTTTAAGGATAGTGAACTTTATATACCAAAACGATATTAGGCCAAAACTTTATTGTACTAATTTTTTTAACGAAGAAACTTATTTTATTAGATAAAAATAAGCAAGGAATAACAACTGAGCATCTAAGATAGAAATATCAGCACAAACAACAGAGCAGCCACTAGGGCTTGACACTACGTAGAAGAAACAGCTTTTACCGCGGCCTTTATAGTACTAAAACTTTGTCGTCCCCCATCAAAAAAAAAAAAACTTTGTTGTCCAAAACAAATTTGAATATGATGCCTATAAATTTCAAATGATATTACCTCCATATAAATGCATCACTAATTAATACTCCCTCAATCTCATTTATAGTATCTCATTTCTCATACATTTTGTAAAGGAAAACGAATTACAACACGGTAAAAAAGACATAGGAGTATTATTGTATACAAACGAGTGTTCATGAATTCAAAGAATTTACACAATGCATAATAAATTTGAACTTATATACTCCCTCAATTCCTTAAAACATACTGCAACTTTTTTTTTGAGATATCTAAAAAACTTGTTACATTTTTTTAAGTAATTTACACAAATTTTAATTTATTATACTTACTTTCTATTCCTACAAAAAAATTATTTTTCTCTTATATGCATGTTTTACCTGTTTACCCTCAAATCACTATACATTCTTAATCCACGTGTAAATCAAATTATTGATTCAACTAATAAGAGAATGAGGGAGTATTACTAATTGGAAAGATCATAACAAAAGATTTTTTATTTTGTCGATCGGCTGTTCTTCTGTATTTGACTTTTTTGTACGTCTTGCATACAAATACGTACTCCCTCTAATTCCATTAATGTTGTATAAAGTTTGTCTCATTGTAACGTTTGCATGTACTAATTAAAATGCATAAATCACTACGTAGAGAAACCGGCTTATTGCGACCTCCGTCGTAGTAAATGTCGCAATAAATTTCATTTACTGCGACAGAGGCCGCAGTAAGCCGCAGTAAATCATTAGCTTCTCTACGTAGTGAATGTATGGATATACTTCGACCGAACGAAGATAAGTCAGCTATATGCAGATAGATAGATTATGCATGCAATGACAAGACATGGTTATAGTTGACCTTCTTACATTCAATTCCTCATCAACATGCGTAAACGGAGTACTCGACAAAAGATGCCAAGTTTGAGTTGTGCAGTGTTAAGTGTCGGCACAAAATACTCTAAAAGACAAGCATTTGTTCGTCATCATTAGAAAATGAAAAGGGACTGCCATAAATTCCATTGAGGCACAAAATAAAATATAATCAATGATTATCTTGCATACTTCTAAGTTTTTTCTAGATATTGTATAATAAAGTGTTAAAGAAAAAAATCATATATTAGAGCTTAGAAGAGTTGGGAGCAACTTGCATTGCAGAGCATGTTTTGTTCTTTGTACAGTCCACTGCTAGGGTTGATCTGTCTCCACAATAAGTCTCGAAAATTTTGGGACAGGTTTGCTGGTTTCTTGTAGACCCTGGTTTGTATTGATAGTGCCGCTAAGCATTTTGATAGCAATGAAATTATGGAGATGATTCCCCTCATTTCGTTAAAAAAAAAAAACTCATAGATTATACTTGAAAGGAAACATAATATTTAAAGTGGGACGGAGCAAGTAGGGTATATATGACCATAAACATTTTATTGGCTATTAATTTTAGCCTTAATAAAATTACGGTTTTTATACGAAATAATCTTATTCGAGAATAACTGTCATTTCAATTAATTGTAGCATTTTAGATAATGACGTGGAACAGGCCCAACCCAAGCCCAAACATCAAGATCCGCTCGTTGGCCTTGGTGGACCTATGACAAGGAGCCGGACTAAGAAGGCTAAGGACGCTCTCAACCTGTTGATGCACAGTTTGCAAAGTGTGAGGAGCAAAGTGAAGATATCCATAGAGACGAAGGAAAAGTGCAAGCACTCCTCAATTTGGGCCAACCCAATTCTCAAATTGTGCAAACAATTTTCAACATTTCGGTTTGGGCTCAACCAAATGACAATTTGGCCCAAGTGCATGTTCCAAACCATGGTGCACGAAATTATCAACCTGTTGAGATTCCAGCTGGGGCATTCAATGCACGTCAAAGGTTTCCAACCATTCACTCCTCATCAATGGCGCACTTCAGCAGTTTCACAAAGACTCAAGAGTCATCCAAAATCATCCGAAACTATTGGTGAAGAAGGAGTTACAAGCCTTGAAGCCCCTCCATCAAGAGCACTTAAATGAGGATCATTTACTCCTCATTTATTGGCCAAAACTTATCCCTCATCTTCTAGCTCGAAATTTTATCATTTTATTTCAGTTTTTAGAGTTGTTTTGGCTAGTTCTATCCATTAGCTAGCCTAGAATAATTTTTAGAAATAATTATTTTAAATTCCCATATTTACATCTCCTTTAATTTCCATCATTAAGAATGGAGATGAAGGGACTTGTCAATGGGTTTAGAATTCCGACTTCCTTGTCCTATAAAAGGAGGTCCAGTGTTATTTGCAAAAAATTCAATCATAATATATTTCACCTTTTTCTTGAAATTGAGAGTGATTCTCTTTTCAACCTATCTACCTTTTCCACTCAATTCTTGTTAAGTTTTCTTGGCAAGTCTACTAAGACCAATATTGCATTCTCATTGGAAGGAGGAGGTGTTGGCCTCATCTACATTCCCCCACAATTTTTGGCAACGAAGGCTTTCTTTGTCTTGGACCTTTTTTGGTATCAAGAAGGAGTCGCCAAAGGCATAACACCATCTTTGCCTAGGCAAGGATCCAGGAGGAGTTGGCGGCCATATCCGTTCGTTTCACAAGCTTCCGTATCGTTTTGCTTTGTGCATTTCGGATCTGTCAACATGTTTACATTTCCATCTCATCAATCATACCTACCCCGTGTTGCTCCTTTGTTGGCTAGATCTGCTCCTCGTGTTCCAGGATACCCTCCCGGAATCACATCAATTGGTATCAGAGCATTCTGACAATCACATCAATTGGTATCAGAGCCACTTGCTCAACAAGGAGAAGTTTTTCTACCCTTTTCTTTTTATTCCGCAACATATATCATTTTTGTTATCATTGTGTTTTTCTCGGTTGTTCTTGCCATTTTTAATTTCTTGTTCCATTGTTCTGCTATCTGCATTGAAAAAAAATTGAAAAAAAATTCGCATCTTATTTGCATTGAAAAAAAAGAGAAAAAAAAACTGCTACTGTCTCAACCTGTTTACAGATTGCAGAAAAGGTAATTTGAAGAATTCTTGGAACAATTTCAAACAAAGGGCAAGAAAAAGAACAACCTCAGAGCCTTTTCAAACCTGTTCTTTCAAAAGTTACGGAATATCCTTTTCCAAAACCCACAAAAGAACCGTTTTGCAAAAAGTAACAACACTTCCCTCAACCTGTTGAGGTTTGTTTGAGGTTTTATTTTATTGTGTCTTTTGTGCCTTGTTTTGAATAACTTTTTCAAGAATTTTTTGAGCCAGAAAAAGTTGCTAGGTTTATAAAGAGAATCTGTGAGTTTTTTGAGAGAAAAAAAATGGCTAATGAAGCATTGTTAGAACAGTTTCAAAGAATGTTGCAGGAACAAATGGCTCCACTAAATGCAAGGCTAGCTCGTCTTGAGGCTGGTTGAAGAGAGGAGGAAGAGCAGGAACCTCGAAATGGGGAAGATGATCGCCAATCAAATATTGATCAAGAAGATGATGTTCCACCTCACCACAATCAAAGGCAAAGAGATATGGCTCAACAGATTTACCGGAACTTCAAATTGCATATTCCACCTTTCTACGGAAAAAGCAACCCGGATGAATACCTTGATTGGGTAAAGAAGAGTGAATTGGTATTTAATTGCTTTGATTATCCCACTGACCTCAAAGTTAAATTGGCCATTGTTGAGTTTCATGGTTATGCCCTCACATGGTGGAATCAAGAAAATCGGCTTGGATTAGGTCCTCAAACTTGGGAAGAGTTGAAGATCCAAATGCAAGAGAGATTTGTGCCATCATACTACACTCGAGAATGTTTCCAACGCATTCAAACACTTTTCAAAGGCACTAAAAGTGTCGATGACTACCATAAAGAGTTGGAATCCGTCCTTTTGAGACCCGATGTTATTGAAAGAGGTGAAGCAAAAATGTCTAGGTTCATTCAAGGACTTAGACCTGACATTGTGAAGACCTTGGAATTATGTGAGTACAACAATTTTCAAGAGTTGTTACATAAAGCCATCCGAATTGAAAGACAACTCAAGAAAGGGAGCACTTCCACCATGGCTCCAAGATCAAACCAGTGGCCGAAAGCTCCACAAAGGACACCCCCACCTCCACAAAAAGGTATCCCTTCCAAATCTCCCACTTCTACCCCTTCCACTTCCCAAAATCGCTCCCAAAACCGTCCCCCTTCCAAATCCCTTCATGAAGTTCAATGCTATAAATGCAAAGGTATGGGTCATTATGCTCATCAATGTCCAAATCCGAAAGTTATACTCATGAGAGATGGAGAATGGTACAGTGAGGATGAAGAAAATGATGAGACCGAATCGATCAACCTGTTGAGGACGAGTATGCTCAACCTGTTGAGGAAGAGTTTGGTCTTCCGGTTGAAGGTCCTCTCCTAGTAGCAAGACGAGTACTACAGTGCAACCAACCCTCAATCATGTCAAAGGGAGAATCTCTTTCATTCAAGAGCACTTGTGAATGGTAAAGTATGTTCACTCATTATTGATTCCGGCTCTTGCACTAATGTTGCTAGTTCTCATATGGTGAATAAGTTAGAACTTGCTACTCGAAGCATCCTCGACCCTACCTTCTTCAATGGATGGATGACTCCGCTCATGCCAAGGTGAATTGTCAAGTTGAAGTACCCTCAAAATTGGCAATTATGAAGACAAGGTACTTTGTGATGTTGTACCTAAGATGATTGCTGCCCATATTCTACTTGGGAGGCCCCGGCGATATGATAAGCAAGCTGTGCATGATGGTGTGACCAACCGATACACCATTCAACACGTTGACCGAAAGATTACCTTGGTGCCTTTAACACCCCAACAAGCCCATGCCGATCAGATCCAACTCCAAAGTGAGTCCGAGGGTAAGGATGGTAAACTTAAGGGTAAAGTTGAAAATAAAAAGAAATCCCAAGTGGATTTGCAAGAGTCAAAGGTCTTTTGGGATGGTGAAGGAATAAATAGCGAAAAGAGTGGTAAAAGAGAGAATGAGAGAAGACAAGAGTGTTTCCTTTCCATAGCCAAAGAAAAACACATCAAGAAAGCTCTTTTGAGTAAAAAATGTTGTTTTCTTTTTTACCTAACACTTGTCTTCTAACAATGGATCAAAGGGAAGAAATTCCTTCTTTTCTTTCTTTGTTGTTGCAGGAATATCAAGATCTTTTTGAAGATCCGATTGGCTTACCTCCATACCGAGGTATTGAGCATCAAATCGATCTTGTCCCGGAGAACCTTTACCAAATCGACCCCATTATCGAACCCATCCCGAGGAAGCCAAAGAGATACAGAGGCAAGTCCAAGAGCTTCTTGCCAAAGGGTACATCCGAGAAAGCTTATCCTTGTGCCGCACCCGTGCTTCTTGTACCTAAAAGTGATGGTTCATGGCGGATGTGCATGGATTGCCGCCCATCAATAAGATCACCATCAAGTACCGACATCCCATTCCACGCCTTGATGACATGCTTGATGAACTTTCAGGTGCAAAGGTATTTTCTAAAGTTGATCTTAAGAGTGGTTATCACCAAATTTGCATGAAAAAGGTGATGAGTGGAAAACCGCCTTTAAGACCAACATTGGTTTATATGAGTGGCTGTCATGCCATTTGGATTAACCAATGCCCTTCTACTTTTATGAGACTCATGAACCATGTTTTAAGGAAATTCATTGGAAAATTCGTTGTGGTTTATTTTGATGACATTTTGATCTATAGTCATACTTTATCTCAACACGTTGAACATCTGCGGTTATTGTTTGAAACGCTTGAGGAGAAAAGCTTTATGCTAATCTTAAGAAGTGTACTTTTGCTACTAATCAGATTGTGTTTCTTGGATATGTTGTTAGTGAGAAAGGACTAAGTGTTGACGAATCCAAGGTGCAAGCCATCAAAGATTGGCCAACCCCTACTAATGTGACCGAAGTGAGATCTTTTCACGGTCTTGCTAGCTTTTACAGACGTTTTGTGAATGATTTTTCCAACATAGCCGCCCCACTTAACGAGCTTGTCAAGAAAGGAGTAACATTAGATTGGATTTACAAGAAAGAGAAAGAGTTCAACCTGATTAAAGAAAAGTTGACACAAGCTCCGGTCCTATCACTACCTTATTTCGGTAAGATCTTTGAAGTTGAGTGCGATGAGATTGGTATAGGTATTGGTGCAGTTCTCACTCAAGAAGGTAAACCTATTGCATACTTTAGTGAAAAATTGAGTGGCGGTCCTTTTAATTATTCAACATATGACAAAGAATTATATTCTCTTGTGAGAAGTCTTGAGGTATGGTCTCATTATCTCTTGCCTAAGGAATTTGTCATTCATACTGACCATTATTCATTAAAGTATTTGCAAGGTCAAGGTAAACTTTCAAAAAGACATGCAAAATGGATGGAATTTGTTGAATCTTTTCCTTACTTAATTAAGTTTAAGAAAGGTAAAGAAAATGTAGTGGCGTATGCATTGTCTAGAAGGTATGCTTTATTCAAAGATGTTGAATAGTAAGGTTTTGAGATTTGAACAGATGAAGAACTTGTATGGTGAAGATATTGACTTCGGATCTGTTTACAAAGCATGTTTGTCTCAACCTGTTGACACTTATTACATATTTGATGGATACCTCTTTAAAGCTAACAAGCTTTGTGTTCCTAGGGGTTCCATCCGAGAGCTACTTGTAAGGGAAGCCCATGGAGGAGGACTTATGGGACATTTTGGTCAACTCAAGACCTTGGAAGCTCTCAAAGAGCATTTCTTTTGGCCGAACATGAAGAAGGACGTGGACAAATTTTGTGCTCAATGTGTCACATGCAAAAAGGCTAAGTCTAAACTTGAGCCTCACGGGTTGTATACTCCACTCCCTACTCCTTCTTTACCTTGGGTTGACATATCAATGGATTTTGTTACTGGTCTTCCTAGGACTCGAAATGGGCATGATGCAATTTTTGTAGTTGTTGACCGTTTTTCTAAAATGGCTCACTTTATTCCTTGCCATAAAACGGATGATGCTACAAATGTTGCAAATTTATTCTTTAAGGAGGTTGTTAAATATCATGGGTTGCCTAGGACAATAGTAAGTGATAGGGACACCAAATTCCTAAGTCACTTTTGGAAGACATTATGGGCTAAACTTGGTACTAAGCTATTGTTTTCAACATCTAGTCACCCACAAACCGATGGGCAGACCGAGGTAGTTAATAGAACAATGATACAATTGCTTAGAACACTCCTTAAGAAGAATTTGAAGCAGTGGGAAGAGTTTATTCCACATGTTGAATTTGCTTACAATAGGGCTTTTCATACTTCAACAACTCATAGCCCTTTTGAAATTGTTTACGGATTCAACCCGTTGACCCCGATGGACTTATTGCCTTTACCTCTTAATGATGCAGCTCATAAAGATGGAGAAATAAAAGCAAAGCAAATGAAGGAGTTACATGAGAAGGTGAAAGAAAGGATCTCCAAACAGAATGAAGCATATGCAAGGAGGGCAAATAAAGGTCGAAAACAAGTCACCTTTGACGTTGGTGATTGGGTATGGTTACACTTGAGAAAGGAGAGATTCGCTCAAGAAAGGAAGAACAAACTCGCCCCAAGAGGAGATGGTCCCTTCCAAGTGGTTGCAAAAGGGGAGATAATGCCTACACTCTAGATCTTCCTAGTGGTAAATATGGAGTACATGCAACGTTTAACGTTATGGATCTTTCCCCTTTTGAAGGTACTATGGAAGATGAGATTCCGAGGTCGGAATCTTTTGAAGAAGGGGGGAGTGACGTGGAACAGGCCCAACCCAAGCCCAAACATCAAGATCCGCTCGTTGGCCTTGGTGGACCTATGACAAGGAGCCGGACTAAGAAGGCTAAGGACGCTCTCAACTCGTTGATGCACGCTTTTGCAAAGTGTGAGGAGCAAAGTGAAGATATCCACAAAGATGAAGGAAAAGTGCAAGCACTCCTCAATTTGGGCCAACCCAATTCTCAAATTGTGCAAACAATTTTCAACATTTCGGTTTGGGCTCAACCAAATGACAATTTGGCCCAAGTGCATGTTCCAAACCATGGTGCACGAAATTATCAACCTGTTGAGATTCCAACTGGTGCATTCAATGCACTTCAAAGGTTTCCAACCATTCACTCCTCATCAATGGCGAACTTCAGCAGTCTACAGCACTCAAGAGTCATCCAAAATCATCCAGAAACTATTGGTGAAGAAGGAGTTACAAGCCTTGAAGCCCCTCCATCAAGAGCACTTAAATGAGGATCATTTACTCCTCATTTATTGGCCAAAACTCATCCCTCATCTTCTAGCTCGAAATTTTATCATTTTATTTCAGTTTTTAGAGTTGTTTTGGCTAGTTCTATCCATTAGCTAGCCTAGAATAATTTTTAGAAATAATTATTTTAAATTCCCATATTTACATCTCCTTTAATTTCCATCATTAAGAATGGAGATGAAGGGACTTGTCAATGGGTTTAGAATTCTGACTTCCTTGTCCTATAAAAGGAGGTCTAGGTGTTATTTGCAAAACAATTCAATCATCAAATATATTTCACATTATTTCTTGAAATTGAGAGTGATTCTCTTTTCAACCTATCTACCTTTTTCCACTCAATTCTTGTTAAGTTTTCTTTACAAGTCTACTAAGACCAATATTGCCTTCTCATTGGAAGAAGGAGGTGTTGGCCCCATCTACATTCCCCCCCACAATTTTGGCAACGAAGGCTTTCTTTGTCTTGGACCTTTTCGGTATCAAGAAGGAGGAGTCGCCAAAGGCATAACACCATCTTTGCCTGGGCAAGGATCCAGAGGAGTTGGCGGCCATATCCGTTCGTTTCACAAGCTTCCGCATCGTTTTGCTTTGTGCATTTCGGATCATCAACTTTGTTTACATTTTCGCCTCATCAATCATACCTACCCGTGTTGCTCCTTTGTTGGCTAGATCTGCTCCTCGTGTTCCAGGATACCCTCCCGGAATCACATCGATAATGTTTTAATAATCAAGATCAAATAGCTATACAGTGTAACACTAAAAACTATTCATAACTTTTTCAAAACGCGATAGCTACTATAAAAAGTTGTTGTCAAACACATGCTCTAAATAGAAGGCTGAAATGATCACTCTAAATAATGCATAGTACCAAAGTAGACAAACAAATAGAAGACTGGTTCAAAATCAAATCTAAACCGTACAAAGTTGTTGTTGGGTTTATTTCCATATAACTTAGATTTTGATGATAACAAAACTTTGGGGTCTTTTTATATAGTTTATAAAAGTTTGTGAGTTGTGTTTAATATTACCTTTTTAATTTACTATTGTTAAAATTGCTTTAGTCTTTTACGTGATTTAAAAAGCCAACTTCTAAGATATTCTTGTAGTTATCAGATTAAGGAGAGAAGTATATGAGTTTTAATAGGTTTAATTAAACTCTAGTTTGTTAATGAGTGTGTTCGGCGTCTCCGTCAAACTCAGATTTTCTGGAACTCTCAAGCAATATATCAGGAATCAAAAACAAGTGTACGTTGAACAAGCACTCCTTTCTATTTAAGTCAAGATCAAGCATTCATGAAGTACACTTCTCCACACACAAGCTCCTTCATCTCATCTCACAAGCAAACAAGACAATCTAAAGTTCTACAGTGTTGTATTTTCGAAGATCAAGCTTATGTTTCATCTTAGCTTCTCATTACTTTATTTTTTGGAGAGTGAAAAAGTGGTTTAAATCGTTTTTGTGTTTTTTGGAAAAATCTCAATAGGTTGAACGTTTTAAAGAAAACTGTTATGTAAAAAAAAAATTGTGAGCCTCGGGAAAACCAGACATGAGATTTTTGTTAGGTTATTAGTAAGCCTTGGGAAAACTCATTTTGGGAGTGTTAGGTTATTTGTTGAGCCTTTGGAAAAACCAAAGTTAAATTTTTAGTGAGCCTTGGAAAAACTAAAATAGGTTTTTTGGTGAGCCTCAGGAAAACCATTTGTTAGGTTTTTAGTTAGTCTTAGGAAAACTAAATTTGGTTTCTAATGAGCCTCGAAGAAAACTAGTGGAAAGACTTTTTCGTGTAAAAGCTTTCTTGTGGTTGATGTAATTATTTTGAAGAATAGTAAAAGGAACTCTCAAGTAGTGAACTTGAGGAGAGGACGTAGGTTATTGACCGAATTTTTATAAACCTTGGTGTCACTCTTATTTATGTTGTTGCTCCGTTTCAACGTTTAGAGTTATAATTTTGCTTGAAACGAGCTTTGTCAACAGGTTGAGCAATTTCCAATCTGCAACGTATTTGCTCAACAGATTGAGCTTTTTCCAGTGTCAATGCTTTTTGTTAAAAGAATTCACTCCCTCTTGACTGCCTACTTGGGACAACAATTGTCTTTTGCTGCTGCTAATTAACACCTTTGATGTTAGGTTTGGCAAGTGTATGGAGAATGCACTTATTGCAAGAATTAAATGACTATTCTAACAAGTGGCTTGAGAATAATAAGTTTTGTAACTTTGAGTTTGCTCTGAACCTCAAACCTTCATTTGAATTCAAAAGATCAACATGAACCCTCAATCTATGTGATATTATCCATAAGAACCCATAAACTTTTCTTCCATGTGATTTAGTCCTACAATCCAATCACTAAAAGTCTAAATTACCGATCAGTTCAGAGAGTAATTTGCGTAGATTCTATAAACAAGTTTTAATTAACAACCTCTCCGTCTCTACTACTCCTAGGGAGTAGTAGTGAACAAATCTGACAAGTAATTTCCCACCTCTTCAGGGGTAAATGAGACATTTGACTTATCAACCCATCTTTCCCGCCTTAACTTCACCTCGTACTTGGTGTAGAACTCTTGATAAACCCAGCAGATATTTCGCGCCAACGAGATTTTGATTTCTTCTCGCATTCTCGGGTCGGGTATTACCCATGAACACTGCTTCTCATACGCCTCTGCGAACGCGACACTAAATCTCTTGAAATGATCACTTGCCACATCTACCGTCATCTCCGAAGTCGGATCCTCCGGCAGCGACTCCACTACCTTGCTCCACCCTACTCGCTCGTATCTCGCCACGTAATGCCTCGCCGTCTCTTCCTGCACCGCTAGCCACTCGTCTCCGAGCAGGAGCTTCAGGTTCGAATTCTCCACTCTCCGTATCATGAATCTGAGATTGTTTGCCAGGGAGAGGTATGATTGAGCGATTTCCTTGTAGCATCTCGATTTCGCGTCGATTTTACAGAGCAAAAGGAGGATGAGCCACGTGATCCGGATCGCGATCGGCGACGACGATGATTTCTCCGGTATCGCTAATTGGACCTGATTTGGAGGAAAATTGGAGATGATTTCGGACAGAACCTCACTGTAATCGGCGAGAAAGCTCATGTAATTCATCATGTAGCGAGTCAGGGGATGAATTCCGGCTCCGTCGAGCGGCGATTTCGATGAATCCTTCTGAATCGAAGATTCAAAATTCGTCAGGATCGTAAGAACACAATCACAAAGCTTGGCTTTCGAATCCTCCACGATTGTCCTCACGGCGTAGTCTGAATCAGATCCGAAAATCGACTCGATCTCCGGCGAGAGGTTCGAGATCGCGCCGTAGAGGTCAAGGATTTGGAACAGAATCTCTGGCGACTTCTTGCATGATCTGGAGACATTTTTAGGGAATCCGAAAAGCCACAGACAACCATCTCTGCTGATCTCGTTGAAGACGTGATCGCGTGTCTTGGGGGACGCAGCGAACACCAGGTCGCATACGATTCTCTCCCCGCGAAACAGAGACTTAACGGCGACATTAACGGCGTGGAGCCATCTGCTGATCTTCACCTCCAGAACCTCCGGCTCCATCTTCTGAATCTGTGAGAAGCTCAGCCGCTCGACGCCGAGATTACACAGAGCTTCGTCAACGATCGATTTCCGGACACTGGTGTAAACTTTGCCGCATTCCTTCGAATACCCTGAAGCTATCATGCAGCTAGAAATGGCTTTCAAATCCTCCACCGCAAGCAGCGCTGCTCTTTCCACCTCCGTTATCATCGACTCGTCTATGTCAGTCTCATCGCCAGACTCGGACTCGGAACCGGAATCGTCTTTTGATTCAGAAACCGTAAGCCAGGACACTCCTGACGATTGAGTGGAGACCGATTCCGGGTCGAGATAGTCCCGGGTCGACAACAGAATCCGACGAAACTCCTTCTCAAGCCGTTTCATCGCCATTGCAATGAGCATTTGCGCTGTAACAAGATTCGGGTCGTTGGAGCTATGGACAAGAGACCGCTCCATTTCAGTCTGGAGGTCAATGACGACATTGAGATAGAGTTTCCCTTCGTTGCGATTCTCCGGCCAAAACAGAGAGTTAAAAGAACAACTCTTCTCTTTCGATGAATCAAAATTCCACCGGGAAATTAAAGACTCCGCCACCTCCACCTTCTCATCATCCATCATCACCGATGTCGCCGGAGGGAGGTCGACAATGGTCGAGGGGGTGGAGGAGGAGGATTTGAAGAATCTGATCTTCTTCATTTGTTTGAATTTGTCCCCGAAATTCTTCAGCGTCCTGAGTTTTCTTCTGTTCGAATTAATTCCTGGTTCCATTCTCAAGCGATTATGATGATCAGTAAGCATTCCGTGGATCAAATGTGAAATGCAGGTATATATAAAGAGAGATAGAAAGAGGAAATCGGGCGTTGTGGTGGTTTCTTACGCGGAGACAGCAACTGTATGTATCTGTAAGAGGTTCCAGAAGTTGTGTTTGGTCAAGAAGAAGCTGGAGGTCGACGGCCGGTTTGACCAAACAGTTTGTTTCGTTTAGCTACACAAAGCTAAAGAAAGAATGTTTTCGTTGTCATGGGCAAAGATCACTATTGGCCCTCGAACTTTAGCCGATTAGGTGAATCAACAAGCCCCTGATTTGATACTTGGTGTGAAATTCAGTCCATGAACTTTGAGAATAGGGCGAATTGGTCCATTGGTTTGGTTGAAGTAAAATGCCACATCATCTTCTAAGTTCTATTTTGTGTTTAGGGAGGGACCAGCACTGGCAGCACACAACATTCAGGCTAATCACACTATGGCCTCTTTGGTGAAGTCTGAAGGCTTATATGGGCTAACTTTCATTCGGACAAAGTTTGAGGGCCAATGATTCTCTACAGCCGAACCAAGTGCCAAAGAAGAATGTTCACGTCCATCCCAACAATTCTTAATCCATATCTCCTATCAAATATCCAACATATTTCTTTTTGTTCGGTTTCAGTAAAACTCCAACGTTTTCTAAAAATGAAATTTTTCTACATTAACTTTACTTTATTATCATCCATTTTTCTTCCCACTCTAAAAAATTATTTTTGTCTTATATACCTACTTTACTTTATTACCCTCTAGTCAACCACATTTCTTAATCTCTGTATAAAATCAAATGCTCTATATTTAGTGGGAAGAAGAGAGTACTTAATTGGCCGTTACTGTTAGGATTAGGGATGGAAACTTTTTTTGGACGGGAAAGATTTTATTAAAATTACATCTAACCTGAAAGAGATAATTGGGTAAAATTATGCCTTGGTTGATAATAAACCAAGAAGAGAAGATAAGCTTGATGTTAACTTGTAAAATAAAATGTAAAAATCAAAAAACTGACAAATTATGTCTGCTTCTGTTTGGTCTCTGATAGTACACCAGAAAGACAAGGAAGGGATTGATGTTAACCTGTGAATCACAAATATTAAATTTAAAATTGCGTCAGCCGGGAGTCGAACCCGGATCTATTGCTTGGAAGGCAATTATCCTGACCGTTGGACTACTGACGCTTGCTCATGTCAACAAGCTGTCAATAAACACCCTAAGGCATCTTAGAATAAAAACGTAAATAAATGTATACTCGAATATATTAACTTAAAATGGAATTCACTCTGGCCAAACAGAACTTACAATGTAATACAACTCTAATGATCCAAAACGAACACAGCCTAAGCTAAAGCCATAACAATTGAGTGCATAGAGAACATATACCAAAAAACAAAGTTTAAAACTATCTCATCCTTCAAACCAACAGCTCCCTCTCTTGAACAGCAGCTCAAGTTTATTTTCATCCAGTGGCAGGTGCAACAACGACATCCACCGGAGTTTGAAGCTGCAGTGGGGGACTCTGCGGCATCTCAGCCATCTACGACCCTACGCTGGCCATGTCCAATCAGCAGCACCACCATGTTACTCAGGAGCAGTTCAATAATCGGCAATGGCTGCTACCTCTTCCTCATCTTCAGGCTTGGCTTCCACAGGCTCTCTGTAAGAAAAAGAAAAAAAAAAGAGATCAACCTGTATGCACAAAATATATGATGACAATTACAGTAACATCACATCACACTTGTGTCGGATAGAATCTGACCATGCATCGGAAGAACCATCATCGACAGCAGCAAAAATAAACATTCAATGCTGTGCTATCCTTTGTTATTGGCAGTAATACCAATGTCAACAAGGCACATGGGGGAATCAGTGTCACAGAAAGCAATGATTGGGATGTTACCAAGAGCAGCTTCCTTAATAGGCTGTGAACTTTTCAGAAACACCATCAAGTTTACTCCATGGACCATGGACCATGCCAACTATTGAGAGAAGAAAAAAAGGTGAACACAATAAGTTAATCCTTTACTAGCAAAAATAAGTACAGCCGAAACAACCGGTCTATGCAGTCATGTACTTCAAACACAATAACTCACATGCTCAACTGAGGATAAGAAGACAAAGCTCAATAAAGGATGTCTGAAGCTGATTGGTGAATGTACCAAGAGCGTGCCTTCCAGTAATTGCATGAGCACCAGTGTACTGATCAAACTTCAGAACAGCTCTCTGACCATAAGGCCTTGCTGACTGGACAATAATGTCCCTGAGCATTCTCAATGGCAACAATAACCCTGGCAGCAAGGAAAAGCTTGTCCCGCATTTTTACAAGGTTGATGATGATTTATATACATTGTCAAAAAAAAAAGCATTAACCGAGTTATAACAAACGAAACCCATTTCCTACACATGTTGGCAGGAGCCACTCCAAGATATAACAACATTCTCTACGAACACTTGATTAGGTTACTTCTCCCATGAATAGATTGCCATGGAACCAAGCCAATCATTCCTAACACAATCAGTAAAGCCATACAATTTAAACAAATCACTACTAGGAACCTTGACAACTGGTTCTAAATTAGAACCCACAAAAACCAGAGTAGCACCACACACCTCTCTATTACCATCCCCACCATTTGTGGCTACTATGCCAAAAATGTAGAACTAGCCTAGCAGCCTAGAGGCCAAGCTGTTACACTGAACATTCTTGTAACTACTTTAATGTCTCAGTTACACAGATTATCCAAACCTAATATCCAGCCACAGAAACATTTGATATCCAGATATTTTACTAAATATATCAAGTTACGGTTTACAGATAAAGAAGATGAAAAAGGGATCTGAATGAACATGTACCTTGAGAGCCGGTGCCTCCAAGAAGAGAAGCTGGCAACGATATAGAGTCAACTACTCCCTCCATTGCGAAAGAACTGTTGCATTTCTCTTGGGATGAGGATTAAGGTAAAAGTATGAAATGGTGGTAAAAGGTCAGATGGGTATGTCCTATGTATAGGGAGGAGAGAGTCTTAAATTGGAGCAGTAAGTGAAGTTAATAAAAAAGAAATGAGTACGTTAAAGTATCAAAATGATGAAATGTATCAAATTTTTGGGACTCCCTAAAAGGAAAACGTAATATTTTCTCATGGACGGAGGGAGTACAAGCTATACATTCAAAAATACCTGTCTGCATATTCAGAGTTATCATACCAGACTGCAACCAGCTCTCTTTCCCACATGCCTTTCCTTCATCATTTCACGGATCCTATCTGCCTCCTCACACTTCCCCATGGAACTATACATGTTTGAAATCATAACATAGTAGCCATCATTCTCTGGATCAGATTCACTCACATACTTTGCCATTCTTAGTCCCATGTCAACCTTATTATGAATTAGACAGGAATTCAATAATGCTCCCCATATACCACCATCAGGTGGGAAAGGCATTGATTTAACCATAGCTTCAGCTTCCTGAAGCTTACCTGATCTTCCAAGAAGGTCAACCATACAAGAATAATGTTTCAAATTGGGCTTCAAAGAATAATGGCGCATTCTATTAAAAAAACGATTCCCATCTTCAACAAGGCCTGCATGGGCGCAGGCAGAAAGAAGGGAAACAAAGGTAAGCTCATTTGGTTTGACATCAGATAGTAGCTCCATCTGTTGATACATCTCTATTGCTGATTTTGCATCTCCATGGATTCCATAGGCTGATATTATGACATTCCAGGCTACCAAGTCTCTTTCCTTCAATGAGTCGAACAACTCTCGGGCTTTCTGTAGCTGCCCACATTTAGCATACATGTCTACTAATGCTGTTGCAAGAGACTGACTGATCTCATACCCAGCATTCCTGATGCCATGATGAATTCTCTCCCCTTTCTCCCAAGACGCAAGACGAGAGCATGCTGAAACTATGATCGTCAATGTGGCTATATCGGGATTTAAACCTCTAGCAACCATTTCATCGAACAAATCCATAGCCTCGTCAAAACGCTGGTTATATATGTAAGATGATATCATTGTATTCCAGGTAATAATATCTCCATTTGCCCGACGAAACATCCTCAGTGTGTATGTCAAGCTGCCACTTTTTCCATACATGTCTATGAGCTTATTGATGACCGATATGTCTCCATCAATGCGATTCTTAACTACAAAGCAATGTATAGATCGCCCAAGGCTGAGAGCTCCTAATTGGGTACATGAAGATATCACAGAGATCAGGCAGTTTAAATCAGTTCCAATCAAAAGTTGTTGCATTTCTCTAAACAATGATATACATTTTGCTTCATGTCCCATCCTATGGTAGCCAGAAACCATAGAGTTCCAGGATTCCTCACTATGCTCAGGCATATGGACAAAACATTTCTCTGAAATAGAAAGATTCTGAAACTTGCAATACATAGATAATAATGCATTATAGCACAATTGGCCCATAAGAAGATGCCTCCTTATGAGTAATCCATGGAATGCCTTTCCTCCACGTGCACTCATGAAGTTCCCAAAAGCTAGAAGCAAACAACTGATCATGATTCCATCTGGACAAATCCTCATGTTCTGCATTTCCCAAAACATGTTCAAGCAATCCTTAATAAAGCCATGCCTAGCATGTACACCAATTATGGATGTCCACGAAATAAGATCTTTGTCAACAACTTCATGGAAGGCTCTATAAGATTCATACACATCCCCACACTTTGAATACATGGACAAGACTGATGATTGTACAACTTGATAAGACCCAAGTCCAACTTTTATTGCCAAACCATGCAAGCCCCTAGCTCCAGCAAAATCACCCAAATTGCCACAAGCTTGAAATGCGCCTTCAAATGTCCGAAAATTTGGCTTTTCGCCAACCCCACCAACCCGATGCATCTTACAAAAACGCTCAAAAGCAATCTGATTCTCCCCATTCTGCACATACCCGATCACCAGTGCAGTCCAAGCAATCACATCTCTCAGGCACATTTCATCAAACACAGTAGATGCATCCCTAGTTGAGCCACATTTTGCATACATATATATAAAAGAAGAACCAACTGCAGAATTCATCCTCAAAAGACAGACTTTCAATGCCAACCCGTGAACATATCTCCCGTACCATACCTTCCCAAGCTCTGCACAGGCACCGACGACCATGGGAATTGTAAAATCGTTAGGCGGAGTTCCAGAAAACCGCATTTGCAGAAAATACTTAAAAGCTTCGAGATATTGGCCATTGGAGAAGTGGGATTTGATAACAGAATTCCAAAGAAAAGAGTCTTTAGGACTGCAAAACGAACAGAAAACTCGAGAGGAGAAGCGAGGTTTGCTGAAATATGCATACAAAGCGATGAGCTTTGAGGCTACAAAGATATTGCTAGAATTTCCAGAAGTTATGACAAGAGCATGTGACTGGAGAAGATATTGGAAGGTGGATGGTGGATTGTTGGAGAGTAAAGAGCTAATATGGGAATTGAGGGAGGCAAAAGTAGAACTTGAGAGGGAACAATAGCTCCTTGATCTCGTTAGTATCTGCATCTATAACTCTTTTGCTATGGGAAATGAGAACATAACATAAAGCATCATCATGATCAGCAGAATTTGTATATGAAAAGTCCGCAAAATTGAACCTTCTTTTTTGGGTCATCAGAAAAAATTGTTCTGTTCCTTAAAACAAAAATAAAATCTCAAATTTAGGTTGTGTTCTTTTACATCAAAAACAAATCACCAACAATTCAAATTTAAACTTTTACTTTCATATTTTTCACTCTCAAATTTTATTTGTTGCTAGTTTTTTACAAACACATGCGTGAACGTTCTTCGTAAAATATAGTCTCTTTACTTTTACTGCAACTTAAGTAATCATGTCAAAACACAAAAAGTGCTATATTTGTTTGATCTAGGCGTACATATGAAATTTTTTCACCACAAACGAACAAGCAAAAGGATTATGTCTGAACTTAAAGATTGCTGCCTGTAAAACTCGGATCATTTGGGAACACTCCCCGCTGCCTGTAAGAATTTTGGGCAAAACTCCATCGAAGTCATAAATGGATACTTGAATATTAACTTAAAATGGCATTCACTGGCCAAACAGAAGTTAAAATGTAATACAGCTCTAACAATCCAAAACGAACACGGACCTAAAGCTAAGCCATAACAATGAGTGCATCATGGAGAGCATATAACAAAAACGAAGTTCAAAACTATCTGATCATCCTTCAAAGCAGCAGCTCCCACTTTCGGACAGCAGCTCAAGAATCCCATCCAGTGGCAGGTGCAGTGACGTCTACCGGAGCTTGAGTCGGAGGTGGGGGAGGTGCAGTATCCCAGCCATCTCCAACCACAGGAGCTACATTAACGGACAGAAGAGACAGTCAGTGGAACAGAAACAGTACTTCTCATGTAACGAAAGAAATGACATTAAAAAAAATGAGAAATGAAGGTGCGGTTCGAACCAGCAGAAGCAACAGGGACTGCACCAACTGTGGGCTGAACAACATCACTACTCCATTGTGCATCAGAACCCTGTGCAGGCCATGTCCAATCAGCAGCACCACCACCATACTCCGGAGCAGTTCCATAATCGGTAATAGCTGCTACCTCTTCCTCCTCTTCAGGCTTGGCTTCCTCAGGCTCTCTGTAGAAAAACAAATCAACCTGTATGCACAAAATTACTAATTAGACATTACAAATTGAATATGGATGAAAATCACATTAACTTAAAAAAAAAATCATCCAGATAATGATACACCGTCTAGTTACCATCACATCCCACTTGTGTGCAGGTAGAATCTGACCGCGCATTTGAAGAACCATCCTCGCCAGAAGCCAAAATAAACATCCAATGCTGTGCTTTCCTTTGTTATTGGCAGGGATACCAATGTCAACAAATCGCATGGGGGAATCAGTGTCACAGAAAGCAATGGTTGGAATGTTTCCAAGAGCAGCCTCCTTAATAGGCTGTAAAATTTCAAAACACCAAGTTACTAAATGAACAGACCACGCCACAGATGAAAGAAATAGATAGGTGACAGAACACTCAACGAGTAAATTCTTCACTAGCAAAAATAAGCACATTCAACAGAACCAATCCTTGAAACCATGGTACTTCAAACACAATAACTCACAAAAGCAAGTAAAAATATACCTGATGGTCAGTACGTGGGTCGGTGAGGATAAGAAGCCGGGGCTCACTAAAGGATGTCTGAAGCTGATTGGTGAATGTACCAGGAGTGTGCCTTCCAGCAATAGCATGCGCACCAGTGTACTGAGCAAACTTCAGAACAGCTCTCTGACCATAAGGCCTTGCAGACTGGACAATAATGTCCTGAGCATTCTCAATGGCAACAATAACCCTGGCAGCAAGGAAAAGCTTGTCCCAGGTTTTCCCAAGGTTGATGATGTATATACCTTGTAATACAATAAGTAATAACAGAGTTATAAAAAATGAAATCTATTTCCTTCACATGTACTGCAGAAGCCATACGATTTAAACATGATAAACCACAACAAGATCATCGAAAACTGGTTCTAAATTAACCTGGCTCTAAATTAACCACCACGAAAAGCAGAGCAGTAACAGGCATCACACAAAAAAGACCCTTAATTTCTCTAATTCTATTACTCACCATTTAAATCGTATAAATCAAATGAAAAACAAAGAAACAAACAAAACAAAAACCAATCTGAAGAATGCATTTTCAGATATTCAGATGAATAAATAAACCGGAAAACATTCATGAATCTTCGAGCAAGCCAGAAACTTTCGCAACAAGAGAACACAAAGATACCATCATTGCGGCGCTTGAAGACGTATCGCTCCATCTGGAAGTTGCAGTTCTTGGTCCCGAGATGGACCTCGGCCGCCAACATCAACTGGATGTCAGCTTCCTTTTGAGACAGCATCCTAGGCGGTGCGGCAGTTGTCGCCATGGTTACTCTGGAAGGCCTGGAGCTCAGATTTGGTTCGCGGCCGTTTTCGCTAGTACAGGTAGAGGGAGTGAAACAGAGGATGTGGGTGGCTTATCATATGAAGTAGGGTTTCGCTTCGCTCATGAAAACCCTAGGCCTAAAGTAAATGACAGAGATACCCTTTTCTATTTTACTGGAAAATGCACCAGCCCTCCGAATTTCAATTCATGTCTTTTTTGGTCTCCAATAATGGAATTGTGTCAATTTTCTCCCAAATCTATTGTTTTTTTCGTACTTCGTATATAGGAGTACTATACTTCATATGTCCCATAAAAATTATAGTTTTTATATTTCTTGTCTCACAGTATTTAATTAATTTTCTATTTTTTATGAGTAGTTAAACATATAAAGTTAAATTTCGAGTTAAATATTACAATTTAAAATATCAGAATAAAATATAACAAATTTTATGAAACGAAGAGAGTACAAGTTTGTGTAAAGGTACTGTAAACGGGTGGGTCAAGTTTAAGTCCATTATACTTGAGCTTGACCCTTTTATCAGTACTTTTTTTTTATTGGTTATCGGTGCTACCCTTGCTCGAGGTTGAGTTATTTAACCAATTTATTTGGTTGGAGCTCGCCGCAAATGGGTTATGAGGTTCGAATGACATGAACTTGGGTTGTGAGAGCAGCATGGAACTTGGAGAATTTCAAGAGAGCATACTAGAACGGTACAAGCTTAGGGTCAGATAACTTAGGGCTCAAACTCGACACCATAATTTTTCAGCTCAAATTTAGGCCCAAAATCAAGCTCGAGTTTGAGAGAGTGTCGCTCGGCAAAGCCTAACTCAAGCTCGACTTAAACCCCATTTTCATCTGGCATGTGCAAACCCATGGACTTTCGGCTCGTTCAAAGTCCCCCTTCACGAATTTGGGCCAAGTCTTGTGTACTTCAATCGTCTCATGAAGATCTTTCTGGTTATGATGGAGTGTTATTTCAGGTTGTAATGAAGTCAAGGGAACCCATGTATGTGTTATTTTGTTGTACGCTAATATCTTCCCAAATCCCTTAGGCTTGACTGAGCCATATGGTGTTTTAACTCAGATTAATCTCAAGTCTAGACTAAAACCATTTTCGACTCGGCACAGTCCCATTCACCTTAATCAGTATAAAATGAACTCGTATCGCAAAATCAATCAAACTGCAAGGCCTCAAGTGACAATACAAGTTTTCTTCAATTTTCACCTAACCAAACCAATTAGGATGTGATATGATACTATAATAGAAGACTATGTTTATATGTAGGCCAAGGAACAGAAAGGAATGAACAAGTCCAGAAAAGAAACAAACATTGAGAAAAAGGACTCTCAAGCTTGATACTCCATGACAGAAACCAATAAAACGTAATAAAAGACTAAATTAGGACCCCAATTTCAATAGCACAACTCTTTTAACATAACGTCCTATAACTTGTAGTACTAAATTGATATAACATAACACCATCCTCCCTGAGATTAACCCTCCTCTTCTTACACCTTGATGGCATACTTCCTTAAAGGGAAGTACATCTCCTTCTTCTTTTCACGCTCTGTTTTCAAGGATGCCTGTATAACGTGCAATGCAAACAGCCAAATTAGAAAACTATATAACTGCCAGATTAGAAAAGTATATAAACAGACAACCGGTGTACTTTGGAAAACATAGATGCACTTTGTCACATCTTAATAATGATCAGCGATCAAGCACACAGAAACATGAGAAATTTGAGGATGCACCCTGCATTGTATGTGAGCATGAGGATATTACGGACTTGTGATAAGTAATCACCCAGTATTACAGAAACGATCTAAATATCTCCATGGAATCCATGGAGTGATTATGCATCACAAGCCTGATCATTGAGTGATTTAACATATACTTTCAGTTTCTTGGCTTTACTACAACTATCAACTTTTCTTGTTCATATCAGTGGAAGGGAGTTGACAGCATTAGCAAGAGAAAACCAGAGAAGCTCCCATTCGTAGACAAAACCAATCAGATCTTAAAGCAGAGTGATTCAGAAAGGAAAACTCTCACGTGAACCAAACCAAGAAAAACAAAAAACCAGCAAGACACTTGTGAGTTCTAACAAATGGAAAATAACAAATTACTTCGACATTTAGGCGCCCAACAGTGTCTCCATCCAGCATACAGCTTTCAAATATTTCCATGGACCATGACATTATAAGATCATGAACATTATGTTACTAGGCTCTGATGTAGAGATCATTTGAGCAAACCAAGACTTGACTGTACCAGATTTGGCTTCCAAAAGCTCACAACAAAAAATGCAAATTTCCAATCAATAGCTCTACCACCAACAGAACATACAAATTTTCCATTTTCTCAACACTAGATCAAATGTTAAGAGAAAAGCATGGAAACTCAATTTAAGACCAAAAGCAACCAGATAAGTTGCAAATCTAGCTGAACAAAATTAAAAGGCAACTGTAGAGAAAAGTAACTGAAAGTTAATACTCAACTACAGCAACTTAACAATGATAAACAAATGGGTCACTCGGTAGCTAACCTGGTGCTTGGTAAGGCGGCGGCGAATAGCCCTTGTCTTCTTGGGACGGAGATCAAGAGGCAACAACTTTTTGTTCTTGTAAGCCTCTCTGAGAGCAGCCTTCTGCTTCTGGGAAGCCACAGTCATCACTTGCGCGATCGACTTCCGAACCACCTTGCTGAAATCAAAGCACAAAACCCACATTTTCCGTCAATCCATTCCGCAGCTTAAAACGATCAAGTGATCCAACACTTGCAATACAAAGAAAATGTACAAAAAAGAGAACACAAAATGATTATTCATCGAGGAAGAGCAATGATAAGTAATTATACATCTTAGAGAGCTTGTTTGGAGCACCACCGGTAACCTTGGCCACTCGAAGAAGAGCAAGCTCCGCCTTGAGATCCTTCAACTGGCTCATTAGATCGGACTTCGACTTGTTCCTCAACTCGTGAACCTTGATTCTCGCTTTAAATACATATCCAAAATTAAAAATCAATACGAGAAAATTTCTTTTGAAGATCACTTAGAGTTGAAAACAGTGGGGAAATTAATCTCACCCATTGATGCTCCTCCGGGCGTCTGGCTCACTGAAGACGATACGCAGCTGAGGACGACGACGACGCTGGTACTTCAGCCGCGGCTTCGCGGTTTTAATACAAGAGCCCAAAACCCTAATGCGAAGTTAGACGGGACAATAATGTTCTTAACCCTTAGATTTTTAAAGATGTTGCGAACGTTTCCCAGTTATAGTGCATCTTTCAGATGTAGTATCGTTCATTCGCTCTTCAAATGGAGTAACTTCTTTGAGTTATCATTTAGAGTACATTTTTGTCAAGATAACAAGAGTGGGATAAGAAGATTAAAGAGGGATAAGATCGGATGGATGAAGCAGGATGAGATTATAAGTGTTGATATTGTATTCTTATACCTTGTTTGGCATAAGATCATTTAGGATGGGATTACATGAAGTGTGATGATTAAAGTATCACTTTTCAAACTTTTGGTTCATTTTTATTTTTCTAAAAGTTTTAATGACTAAATGTGTAATTTATTAGGATAGTTTTGCAATTCTTTAAAAAATATACGACCATATTGTAAAATTATAAAAAAAATTTGGACTCAAATTGTAATAATAAAAAAATTTGGTATCAAACCATACCAGAAAAACCTTTCTACCATTATCCCCTTTTTTATCATTTGAAAGGTGAGTGATACATTAGGGGGTTTCAAACATAAGGAAAAGCAGGTGAAATACGCTTCTTTTCCTCTCTTCTTTTTCACGTGAACAACTGGCGTGCGTTCACCTCGCCAAACGCGGACCTCAGGTGAGAAGCGCGAAAGTGAACTGTGTTTTTCACCTGAGCCCCTCCTTATTCACTTCTCTTCAACGCACGACGCTCTCACTCGAGTCGCTCCCACTCTTGTGCGCGAGCTTGTGCAGCGCACAGGCTTGCGCACAGGTTGTGCACAGGCTTGTGCACATGCTTGTGCTGCAAGCAGCTTGCAAGACAGTTGTGCGCAGCATGTGCTTGTGCACAGTTTGTGCACAGCAGTTTGCGCACAGGTTGTGCACATGCTTGTGCGCAACGCACAGGTGAATTCGTAGTGAATTCACATGTGCGCTCCTCGTGGTGAATTCACATGTGCGCTCCTCCTTGTTCACGGGGCCCTCAAACTTAACCCTCATTTTTTCACTTTTCTCACTCACCTCCAATTGGCTCCCCTGTTAGGTGAAAAGTTTTTTGTTCACTTCTTATGTTTGAAACCCCCTATTTATCTCATTTAGAATGGTCGGTGGGAAGAATCTCATCTAATTTCTTAAGCATACCAAATAAAGGATGATAAGAATGGGATTTTAGTCCATCTTTGTGACTTCAACTTGCATTAGAAAACTAAAGACAAACACTCTTGAACCTTTAGCCTTGATTGATTAAAGACGATGTGAAAGTCTTGAGTCTAAATTTAAAATTAATCATCTTTACCCTTTTTCATATGTATAAAAATAAATTTAGACATCTGTGACGACATACTTATCTAAGATCTTTCTTTCCAAACATGGAAGGCTCTTTCTCTAGTTCACTGTGAAACATGAATATTTGCAAATATACTTACTCCATCCATCCTGTGAATATTGATATATTTATTTTTTAACATTTAATCTATGATTATTTTTAACATGTTAACATATAAAGTTGAATAATTTATATACATGTATTACATGGATATGTCTAGTTTCAAAATACCTTTTTAAAGATTTTTTTTCAACAAATCATTCTTTTAAAAATCTATGCAAAATACGAGTTTAAAAGTCAAATATACCACTTCAAGTGAAAAGATGAAGTACTTGATTGAATATTTATGATTAATGGAACATGATAAATACTAGTAATTTGGTAATGCAAGTTGTTGAACAATATTTTTTCTAATTACTCTCGGACTATGAGAGTATATTATTCATTTAAGATGTACTCCATCCCTTTTTGATGAAACAAATGGTTTTGACACGAAGATTAAGATGAATGTACAATTGATGAATTTTTACTTATATACTCCTACCTTATAAAAAAGTGAAACCAAAAGTACAAAAAAAATAGGTAAATAGTAAAGTTAAAGAGTAAAAATTGCTATAAATAGAAATATTTCAATTATAAAATGGTGATCAACATAGTGAGTTGTTTAGATCGACATCACTATCATGTTAGATCGACATGACTACCTAGTTAGATCGACATAACTACCTTGTCAGATCCACATGACTACCTTGTTAGATTGACATAACTTGATAGGTCAGCATTGATAATAGATCAGCATAATAAGTAGTTTAGATCATCATCGTCACAACATCCACATGACTACCTTATTAGATCGACATAACAAGTTGATTGATCAGCATAAAATGGTGATCAACATGATGAGTTGTTTAAATCGACATCACTATCTTGTTAGATCAACATGACTACCTAGTTAGATCGACATCACTACCTTGTTAGATTCACATGACTACATTATTAGATCCACATCACTACCTTGTTAGATCATCATCATTTTTCCTAGATTTCTTAAGACGATGTGGATGTATATTTCAGGCGTTACCAGGCCCGCTACCAGGGTCAGGTCAGCTACGTAGTGCGTTCACGGTGAATTAAGCGAGGTGGATCACCACTAACTCCACGGATCTTCAAACGCAAATCTCATTTTTTCACCGCAAATTAAAAAATAAATTCACCGTGAATTTACTCACAAATTCAGTGAATCATTCATCAAAAAAAATTGATGTTTGAAATCCCCTATTATGTGGGCTCCTTTCGCCCAATGGCAAGTAATCAATTGTAATGTTTAGGATAATTTTTTAATAGTGAAGATCAAACACATACAATTAAATATTAAAAGATAATTTTTTTACTTTTTACTTTTACTGTATTACTCTTTTGAAGTATACAATCAAGCAGAACCCCCAATACATTTTAATTTTATTTTTACCGTGTTACCGACTAAAAAATGTTGCTTTTATGATATATGCATATGTATATTTCACTTTCTTAGTGATCACTGATATTTATTTATGAATATGTATTCCAATTAGTAGCCAACTTGTTCTACTACTACGAGTACGCAGTTGGGATAATTATAATTGCGGCTTGTCCGCAATATGACTAGATTAAATAGCGCGGGAAGGACGCAATACAAGCCGCAATATATAAGTCCGCATTAACTAGTATATTGTGAAGGGGACGCAATACATATTGCTGCCTAGTCCATAATAAGGTTGTAATAAGACATGTCAAAAAATAAAAAAAGGCCGGATGAGTCCGAATGAATAAATTCATCCGGCTTCATCCAAAACCCAGAAAACCTCATCCAAATCCATCAATCTTCATCAATCTGCGAGAATGAAAGGAAAAAAGAGAGAAATTAACGATAACAATGAAAAGTAAAGAAAAAACCTAAGAATAATAAATGTAACCCTCGCCTTTGGCAGCGGCCTGAGGTTCACTACATAGAAAAAATCTGTTTTACCGCGGCCTTTACTGCGGCTGAGGCTGCTGTAAGTGGCCCTTACCGCGGATGTTACCATGACCCTACCGCGGGAGGAGACCGCGGTAAATCAAGTTTGCTTGATGTAGTGGTTGAAGCGTCGTCGACAAACGAAAATAAGAAAGGAACGAGAAAAAAATGAGAAAAAAGGAAGAAAAAAAAGGAAGAAGAAAAAACAAAGAGAAACAAAAAAGAGAAAGAAAGGGGAAAGAACGAAGAAGAACAAAGGAAGAAAAAGAAGAAGCGAAAGAAGAAGAAGACGAATCATGAAAAAGAGGAAGAATGAATAAAGATCAAAAAAAGAAAAGGAAGAAGAAAATGAGAAGTGACCGAGAGTATGCGGCAGATTTGGTGAGAAGAACGAGTTTTAACTCTAAAATTTAACCTTAATGTGGTTATGGCCGCATTAAGGGCGCAATAACAGTTTTTTTAATTGCGCATGTTACTTTTTAACATGAAAATACGCTTATTACGCCCTTTGCCACAATAAAGACCGCAATAAAACTTGTATTACTATTTAGTGTACACATAGTACCGTTTTTCATACATTTTTCCCTCTTTCAATTTATTTCTTAAAAATTAGGGATTCAATGTGTGTTTTTAGGGTTATCATGAAACATTTTAAGAGATTAAGTGTTGGGAACCCGTCGTTCCTGCTGCTTGGTAAAGCAGGAAAGGATCTCAGGTGAACCAGTTCATAACCTTCAGGATATCTTTCGCAGTTACATTTTAGAAATGTTTGAAAATCAGTTAATGAAATGTTGATTTAAAGTTGTAAAAGAATGATGAAAGTCCTTTTACAAACCAAGTTTAAGTGTGTGTCTATAAATACAAGTAAAGATAAAATACAAAAATATATATATAACTTTAATTACAACTTAACCTAGCTAGCAAGTGACCTGAGTTGCAATCTCTTCATCTTTTTGTCCTTTGGAACCTCCCTCTAGTCATGATCACATCTAGGTTCCCTCCAAGCACAAAAGAAAGAGTAAGTAACAAGAACATAATTATAATTTGTAAAACAAGTAGCTTGTAATTAAAGAAAGAGAGAGATCAGAGGACTTACAGGGGGTGTTGCACCCCCACTAGCTAGGAATGAAAGTTTTCTAACAGAGGCAACCTCCAGCGGAAAGAAGCCCTTCCTAACTTGGCAGTGAATGTCTATCTTTAATCTATGGCTCCGTCTTCCAGTGGTTAGTGCTCAGTTATCATTCATGCATCACAAGTAAAGTACAAATGGTTATACTAATGAGCTGGAACTTCATGCTCAGCAACACCATGTTCATATTTCTCGAATCCAACAGTCCTTATTAAAATACATGGCTGTCATTTTATGCATTCAAGGTAACAAACAATATCAAGGCACACCAAAGTATATAAATCTTATTCTAAGACCAAGAACAACAACTCAGTTTTACCTTTCTCATTCATCTAGTTCAAGGTCTTCTATAACTCCTACTTTCAGTGGCGGAGCTATGTGCAAGTTGGGGTGGGCCATGGCCCCTCCCAAATATTTTCCAAAGACATAGTATAGGGTAGTATTAATATGTTTTAAAATTTATTTTAAGTTATATAAGTTCATTGATTTTAATGGGATTAACTAATTGGTAGTATATACCATAAAACTATTTTAATTTAATGTAAACAAATTAAATTAATTCTAATGGATTTTGCTTTGCCTTCTTCTTGATTTATTGGGTCATTTCTTGTTCTCATTTTTGTCATAATTTGTTCACATTTCTCTCAATCCCTCTTATAAACTTCCTCCCACATTTCAAAATTTCTCAATTTCTCTCAATTTTTCCAAACATACACTTCTTTGATGCGACATATCTTGTTTCTTTACCTTTCTTTTTATTTATTTGATGATTTAATTGACACCTATATTTTGTTATCTTTTTTTTTCTTCCATGAAAATTGTGAATAATAGATTAATTAAAAAAATAGAAGATGATTTTCTTGGATAGTTTAGTTCTTTTATTAAAAAGTAATTTGGTGAAACAGTTAGTTTAGATGTCATTCTGAATTATTCTGTTGATATAATAAACGAGCGGTGTGTTCAGCTCAAATTTCTTAAACATTTATATGATTGTTTTTTTATATCATATTATATATTAGTCATATAAAAATTGTTCGACTAGCAGTTTTTTCGATCACCATTTAACGTATTATTTTTGCAAGATACCGGCCCCCTCCAACCTAAAATCCTGGCTCCGCCACTGCCTACTTTGCCACCTTAATAGCATAACTAAACAGTTTTCAATCATGTAAGATATATACTAGTTCCTTCAGTAACTAAGGCCGAAGCATTCATGATTAGCTAAAGCTACAGTTGGCAGCCACTAACTAATATAAGCATTCCTTAAAAACAACTTAGACAATAAGAAAGATCATCAAGCAATGATTGGATTGAGCCGAAACTAAAATCAAGAATTTACAACCCAATAAACAATATCAGAACATATATATATACTCGAGATAGTTTATATAGGCGGGGCCGAGTCATGAATTAATCTACCTGGAACATGCATGAAAGAGTAATAACTAATTTTACTATCAAGTTCACCTAGACAAGGAAGATGAAATAGTAGATTAACTCTTAAACCTTTACCTAATGTAAAGGAAAAACACTAGCAGCACATACATAAGGTTCCAGAAGTACGGTCCAATCATAAAAGTAACCACAATAACAATAGAAAATAGCCACTCAATCCTTATAATTATTTTACCTTCAGTTCCTCTTGCCTTGACCAAATCGCACCCGGGTCCCTCTCTCCCTTCTCCGCCGTCTCTCTTCCACTTACCATCGCGGCGTCTCTGTAGTCCACCAGCCTCAAGCTCGCCGGCGGCTTCTTCTCTGTTCTTAGTCTCACCTCGAGGCTCGGAGCCAAAAGTTTCCAACTCCCAAATATTAAGGAGCATTTTGTACAATTTAAAAGTTTCATGATCATATTAGAATTATTCAAAATCTTGGATCATGTTGTAATTAACTCATCTACTATCTACTATTATGTACTAATACAGGATCACTACCATAAATAGTCAGAAAAAAAGTGAATACAATGATTTAGTGAAGCCACCTAGGATCCATGTCATCGCCACATGTGCTTCTCCATTTTTTTTCAATCATAAATGCATTCCCTTAAATTTACCAAATTAAAATGCAATCAATTACTCCATATTAAGGAAATAGTAGCATTAATTCCTTCGTTTTTCTTTATTCGCTTTCCTTTCATATCCTCTATTCAATTTAATTTATTTCATTCCTCTCCTCTCCTCTCCTCTTCGTCTCTACTCTCTGCTTTTCCTCTCATTCCCGCTCTCCTTTTTTTTTTGACAGAGCTCATTTCCATTAATTCTCTTAATGATTTTCTAATTTTGTTATGGTTCCCCTGATTTTTTTTTGTTCTTGTCCGGATGTTTCTGCTAATCTTCTTCCATGTCGAAACAGCCTTTATCTGAAATAGATCTACATAGGAGCCAGTGTCGGGATTAATTTGGTCGAAGGAGGTTCTGGTTCTTTAATCTGAAACGTCGGGCATTGCCTCTGATTTTCATTGCCAATGTATTTTTTTCCCTTCAGAATTCCAATTCCCTTTTTGTCTTTGCTAAGCCTTATGGTCTTGGGTTTTTAATCTATTTAAATTGTTTTTTTGTTCTTTATTGATGTTTTTGCTAGCTCTTCTTTTTCCAGGTAACCCCGAATCGTATGTGTATGAATATGATCAACTACGACAGCTTGGTCAGATTTTGATTCTACTTGCATAGTATCGATTTTGCTCTAATTATATTGGGTTTTGCTCTTATGTTGCAGTAGATATCCCTAGCTAAGTGATAGTTTGATTATGTTCATGATATTTCTCTTTAACTAAAATATGTTTGTTCTTGCATTGCTGCCTCTCACTTGCCATTTTGAAATTGTGCAGGATACCCAATTTGTTTGCGCAAACTTTTAGATGTTTGTCTGCTTTACTAATTACAACAGTTTTCGGTGAGATTTTTTGTAGTGAAAGGTAAGTACTACTTTCTGTTTTGGTATAGCCGTATAGATGGAAATAGTTTATCATGTATTATGACATGGTCAGTTCAAAACTTCAAATCATCTTTTGGTAGTCTGATCACATATTGGTATTTAATAAGGTTTATTTTACCTTAGGGCTTAGGATTTGGGTGCTTATGGGATTCTTTTTATGAAAATGATATCAACATAACAAAAAGGTGGATAATTATATAAATTTAGCCTGTTTTCCGTATTTAACTATTTTGTACATTACTTATTCACGAGTCAATTTTAGGTAGGATTCAAATGTGGGGTTGGTCTCATATTTGCAGTTTTTTCCTGCATTTCCATAATATTTAATTAATCTCAGTTTCTGTTAACTATCTTCTCTCATTATAGGCGTGACTTTAACCATCTCGTGAAATCTTTGTTCATGTCAAAGTTCACTTCTTGGGAAGTCGAAGCTCTTCAACATGGTGGTAATAAGGTGAACGTTTTTCCTCATCATGCAACATATCACTACATGCTATTCTTCTGAGATTATTAATTTTTACAAAAAATGTAACCATTTTTCTAGCATGCGAGAGAGGTATATCTGACAAATTGAGATATACATAAACAAAGATTGCCAAATAGCAGGTATGAGTAATGCTTTGAACTCATTGAATGTAAATTAATTCTAATTAAATGATTTTTGTGGTAATGATAATGATAGTCCTATCTCTTATCACTTTCCGTGATACTGATAAAATTCAGGAGTTTATAAATAGTGTATGTGGATAAAAAATATATGTTAGGGGAAAAGACCTTGGACATACCTCCAAGATGTTCTCAGGTGCACTTGGCTATACAGACTATTTTTCTATTCTTCATAATTAAATTCTCTTGGCAGGAAGAAAGATGCATTTTTGGCTAAGGTGCAAGTTTTACAAGCACATTTAGAGTTTCTAAAGAAATGCAATGTTCTTAACAACTCCTTCCAAATTATAGCATTAACGACACAAGAGATCAATATAATGTAGAAAATTCAAAAACAATTAGCTGACCTAATTGTCTTGGTTTTGAAACTTCCTTTTGAAACATGTCACTTATATTTGCTTAAGTATGTTTTGGCCTAAAAGAAAATCATTAAGCAAGTATAGGGGTTTTTGTCATGATAAAAAAAATTTGAAAATATTTTCTTTTAAGAATTTCTTTTTATGATTGCTACAAAACCAAACTATTCAAGAATGTTTTGTATTTTCCGGCACATTCTTTTATATAGAAAGTCAAATAGTGTATATGACACTACGTGCTTAAAGGGGCCTTGGTAGCGGCCATTTCGCTACCAAAACCGCTACCAAGGTAGCAGAAACATCGGCTCCCAAAACCGCATCCAATTCATGTGCACCCTTCTCCAAAAACTACGACCAAGCCGTCACTATTTTTATGAAATAAAAAAATAAACATAAATTCATCTAAAATTCATATATCATTACCAACCCAGATTTAAACCCAGAATTGATGAACAACATTAACACACTCCAGATCTTATTCTTTTTTTGTTCATCAAATATCAAAAAAAAAATTACAAATAAAGAAACGAAAATAAATAGCACATATGCTTAACATCAAAAGATTTCTCATATGAACAACCATTCTTTGCTACCCTAAAAAAATCCAGCATTAATGAAACTAAGGAGCCCAGATTTTTTTTTAGAAAACCTGTGTCCTGGAATCTCCATGCCACCGGAGAGTTACAAATCAAAGACTTCACCGGTGCCACGCCGTTGGAGACTTCTCCTTCGAAGACTTCATCAATTTTGCTATAGATCTGGAGAGGGAGAGAGTTTTATAGAGACTTCCTTGCCGCCACCGATGTTAGAATCCGAAATCGGTTGGATGCGAGATCTGGAGAGGGAGAGTTTTCTGAAGGTTAGAGGCGAGAGGGAGAGTTAAAAAAATGAAGTTGAAGGTTTTGCCAGAGAGAGAGAGAGAGAGAGAGAGAAGAGATGGGAGAGAGTTCAGATCTGGAGAATGAGAAGAGTCTCGATTTATTTAAAATGGTGGGATAGCGGCTTGGCTGCTACCCTAAAAAATATATCTGCTGGTAGCGCTAAGGGTAGCGAAATGGTGGTGGATTGTTGTGTAGTGGGTTGGGTAGCAGCTTTCCTGCTACCAAAGCCGCTACCACATTCCCAGTAAGTACGTAATGTGAGAATGATAAATAGATATGTCTAATTTCTAAAAAATATATATTTCAAGAAAAAAATTAATTTTCCTTGACAATATTTTAAGTCAAAACGCATGAGATAGAGTACTTTAAGCCAATATTTACAAAAGAAACTTTTTATATTCATATTTATTAGATATTCGGGTAAATACGTCATTCATTTAATTTTTCATTTTAATCGGTACTGATTGTAGTCTCATTGTCGTGTTTTTATTGTAGTATATTAAAATATTTAATGTTCATTTATATGACAGTACTGTCACTCTAGACAATTGGATTATGGATCTTAGGTATGAGGTGTAATGAAATTAACACATTCAAAACATGATTTGAGGGAGACCGTGTTTTTTAATTGCGAGAACCTGTGTTGATATTAAAAACGACAAATAGTAGAAGGACTGTAAATTATTAATATAGAGAACCCGTGCTGAAGGCGGGTATTAGAACTAGTTAACATCGAATGAGTATGAGTATCCACAAAACTTCTGTTGATATCCATGATTGCTTCAATCTTGATGGATCCGAAGGTATCCTTAGAATAAATTTTAAGTGCTAAAATTATTGGAGTGTATAAAGAGTAATTCACCCAAATATTTAATGATAAATCTAATAAAATTAACTGTGAAAGATTACCTTCAATTTGTACATGCTTGCAAGCTAGGTGAAGTAGTTACAAAGAAATGATCATGGTTTACTATTTGTGATGGCTTGTAAGTTAAGCTTGACTTGTTTGGCAAAAGAGTATGGGTAAGACATGTCATCTCCAAAACATGGGCAAGTGATAAGTCTTATCTAAAATATGGAGATCCATTCATATCATGATGAGGCTCTTCTCACATATTTATTTACAAGTGAAGCCATTCTTGAAACTTATAAACAGGCTCTTATAGACTCCTATTCACTATTGTAAAGACAACATCACTTGAAAGCATTGTTTTGCTTGTAGAGAAAAATTAGTTAGCTCTTATCATTAACTTTGATCCTTTAAGAGCTAGTACTATATAGGAAAATCTTTGAATGTTTGGGTGTAATTGAGTTTAAGGATTGTGAGACATTCTGAGTATTTTCTTGTAATTCTCTTCGACTGAAAATTTCTTCTGCTCCTGCCCGTAGACATAGGTCATCTTGACCGAACCAAGTAGATATTGCACTACGTAGAGAAACCAAGGATTTACTGCGGCGGAGCTTTTTTTGCAATTTCTCACTCCACTGCACAGTTATTACAACATTAACCATTGAAGAACAACAATTATATATTTTATTAAAAGAAAAGAAGGTATGCAAGTATACCATCTCTAAGAAAAAGATGGTATCTTATCAAGCGAGAGAGAGAGAGGTGGTTCTTCAACATATTTAACTTATATTTATGGAATTTGATGAGATAAGTATGAATAGTGGCAACTTGGCACAATTTTGACTTTTTTTTTTGCGATCAACACATAAAACAACACTGTTTTGCTGCCCCTTACCATATTTTCGGTTCTAGCTTTATGCGGACAAAACCTATAAAAGCCACCAAACTTTTTTTAAAAGTGCAAAAAACCTCGTGTGTTCGAATCTTTAATATATCAATTTAAGTCCTTTTGGTTGTCCAATATTTACATTTTAGTCTTCATTGTTTACTAAAATCACGTTGATATCCGGAGTTACCCTTTTGTTTTCAGTAAGGGTGTAAAACGAATCGAATTACTCGAGAGCCAGCTCAAGCTCGAACAACGTCAAACGAGCCGTGTTTCACGAACATCGAACTCCAGCCTAATTCGGGCTCCAAAGACTCAATAGACTATATGGTCATTTACCATCAAAACATCAACTTTTTTATATAAATATATTCAAAATTCAACTTTTCCACTATTAAATTTCCAAAAACTCAAAATATTCTTACTGAACAGACCCATAAACAGAACGTGGCCCTATATCTTATTCAGAAAAATGAAATAAAAAATGTGAATTTACCAAATCTTGTAATAATTTCCCTTTTTCCTTTTCCAGTTAACACATGCATCAAGTAGTTGAATTAAGATTAAATTTAATTTGTGGGGGATTAGTACGTATATTCTAACAACAAAAGTAAACAGTGGTGTAATGATGAAAGCTAACCCTAGCTAATCCATTCCAATTCCAAAGAAAAGTTAAAATAATCAAAAGTTTGTTGATCCCAACATTTAAAGGTCAAAAAAAAGAAAGAGATGAATCACCAATCTTCCAAAGCAGATATATGCCAAAACTGATGGTGGGATCCTTCTGGCTCCTTCCAGTAATTAGTTTTGTCAAAGTCCTATTTTGTCCCTTCCATTTAAATTTATTTATCAACATTAATTTATAATTTCCTTTAATTTTTGCCTAGTCTCTCACCTTAGAAATATATATTGATTATAATGAGATGTAGTTTTTCTTAGAATGTGCAAAAAAGAATGAAAGGTTTACATATGCATGTCTAATGTCTTTCGGAAAAAAAAAACACATGCATGTCTAATTTACTCACGTTGACACTTCTGCGTATAATTAATATCTTAATCTTTGAGTCAACTTAAACATATCAATGAATCCATTTAAGAACAAATGTTTCAATTAGTTATAATTTTTTAGACAATTTTTTATTAATCCAAATAAAATAAAAATAACTACAACTAAACACTAAAAATTATCATATGTTGTAGGAAGAATGGAGTATTTAGTTTTATACTCCTCTATCCTCAAATAATTCTACACTTTGTTTTTTTTGTAGTACAGTATTTAATCTATGATTTTTTTTCATGAATGCTTAGACATTTAAAGTTAATAATTTAGATTCATATCATAATTTGAAGTATAAACTTTCTAAATATATTTTTTATGAATTTTTTAGAACAATTTATCTTTGATAAAATTTGAGTCAAACATTGAACCTTGAAACAGTAAAGTCAAAGTGTAGAATTATTTGGCGACAGAGGGAGTATGTTTTTAATTAAACTTTTATAAAAAAACGTACCCCTTATTTTTCTTCCAAATTTTCGTAAAGTAGATAATCAAGAATTTTCTTTTAATCTCATAACTAACTAATGACCTAGGTAGGATCGTGTTGAAAGTATGCATTGCAAAGGATGCAAAGGAAAAGTTATTATAAGAAGACACGTCTAAAAAATGGAAGGTGAATAATTTGAACATGGAAAATTTAATAAAGAGAGTACTAATGATTTTTTAAATCATCACTATGAGCTTTACTATTTTCTATCACCGCGTTATAAAAAAAAATTGTTTACATAAATAGAAATAGAAAATTGTTTACTGTATAGTAATTAACGCAAAATTAAGTTTAGTGATTAACGTACGGGCGCCGAAGAACAATAAATGATTTGTTGATTTTTTAAATTATTTGAAACGCTTCTCCCCTTTTTAATAAGAACAAATCTAGAAATTAATTTCAACTAAAGTCACATGTTCAGTAAAGTGCACCTATGGTCTTGTAACTTTAATTATTGTACCGTTACGGTCATGTTTTAACTTTTTGTACAAATAAAGTCATGTTTTTAAGTTTTTTTTTCATCCATGGTTATTTTCCGTCCATTGACCATTAACTTTAACTGATTTGTGGGAAAAATGATAAAATTAGCAACTCAATTGTTTTAAAAAAATTTATTTACACCCCAAGTTTTAAACTTAACCATTTAGGCACTCCCCAACAGTTTTAGACTTAACACTTTAACCCAAATGTTTTAATTAAGCCCAAAGACACCCTGCCACCGTCGACTCTGGACACCGCCGAAAAATGCCGGAAACTAAAAAAATACACGAGAACGTAGATCGGGGCCTAGGACCGTCGAATCCCAGCCCAGAGCCTCTGAATCGCAACCTCAGGCTGGCGAATCGCGACCCCAGGCCGGCGAATCGCGGCCCTGTGTCGTCGATTTGCGGCTTAGGCTAGCGATTCGCAGGCCTTGGGCCGCGATTCGCCGGCCATGAGCCACAATCCGGCAGCCCTAGGCCTCGATCTACGTTCTCAGCTATTTTTTATGGACCTTAGTGGTACAATAATTAAAACTTAAAAACATGACTTTATTTATACAAAAAGTTAAAACATGACCGTAGTGGTATAATAATTAAAATTACAGGACCATGTGCACTTTACCACTACGCATTTATGGATGAAAGGAAAGAGAATTGGCGGATTCGCACATTAACATTTTTTTTTTTGAGATTTGATTTCCCATTCCATATTGTTGAACCTATAATATTAATAGGGATGATGTTATTTATCAACTAATTGGAAAAACCACTAGTTATGTTGTGTGTGTAAATACCCAACTAAAAGGGTATTTTAGTCTTTAAAATTATTAGTTAGTTAGTTAAATTAGTTAGATAGTATTAGAATCAGCTAGTGGTTTTACCAACTAGTTGGTAAATAGAAGAGCCGTATTAATAGTACCTGTACTTGTAATTGGAAAATTTAAATTTACAAAAATCTATAAATTCTTTTTTTTTTTAGTTTTTTTCAGTTAACACAGAAGTTCCTATTTCGAGAAAACTTGTAGAGGATTTGTTTTGTTTATTTCTAACACAATAAAAGTAAAAATTGGTAATCATGATGAAAGCTAGCACATTCCAAATAAAAGTTCAAAAAGAATACATAAGCCAAAAGTTTGTCGATATCAGGCTCCAAAGCCCCGGGGCCGAGATGGGTTTACCTTTTCTTTTATTAAATCCCACCGGGATACTATAAAAGAGGAGGTTTTCGCCTTTGTCAAAGACTTGAGCACTCGGGGAGATTGGTCAGAGGAAGTAATCCTACCTTTATTACTCTGATTCCGAAGGTCACTGATCCCCTGACCCTAGCGGACTATCGGCCTATTAGTTTGGTGGGTGCTCAATACAAGATTCTTGCGAAGCTGTTGGCAGAGAGACTGAAGGGAGTTTTATCAAAGCTGATTTCGGTTAGTCAATCTGCTTTCGTAAGTGGGCGCCAAATTCTTGATGGAGTTCTCATCGCAAATGAAGTTGTTCACTGGGCTGAGACTGGTCATAGGAATCTGATGTTATTTAAAGCTGATTTTGCAAAGGCCTATGACTGCCTTAACTGGAATTTCCTAGACTCGATCATGGAGCAGATGTGCTTTGGGCTGAAATGGAGGAACTGGATTAAGGCATGTCTCTCTTCAGCTAGGATATCGGTTCTGGTAAATGGGAGCCCAACCCAAGAGTTCCCGATGGAGCGTGGTGTCCGCCAGGGTGATCCTCTTTCGCCGTTTCTGTTCATTATTGTTGTTGAAGCCTTGAATACAATGATGTTAGAAGCGGCTGCAAATGGTGATTTTAAAGGATATGCGGTTGGTGAAGGTCGGGAGGTGGTGACGCACTTGCAGTTTGCGGACGACACGTTATTCTTGGGTGAGTGGTCCGCTAGGAATGCGTCGAACTTAATGTTGTTGTTAAAGTGCTTTGAGCAGGCTTCGGGCTGCGGTGAATGTCCAGAAAGCCATTGTTTGGCGTTGGTGTCACGTCAGGAGAAGTGGCTCGCATTGCGCAAAGGCTGCATTGTTCTGCTGGTACCTTTCCGATGGTGTATCTTGGCCTCCCGGTAGGCGCTGACATGAAGAGACTTTCTAGTTGGAAGGAGGTGGAGCAAAAGATGGTGAAGAGACTGAATAAATGGAAAGAAAAAGCTTTATCAATTGGTGGAAGGCTCACTCTGCTGAAGTCAGTGCTGAATAGCATCCCCTTGTACTACTTCTCTCTCTTCCGAGCGCCGGCGACAACCTTGAAATTGCTGGAGAAGTTTCGGATTAAGTTTTTCTGGGGTGCTAATAGTTCCTCCCGGAAAATTGTGTGGGCAAAATACTCTAGATTGATGGGCCCGCTCGAAGAGGGTGGGTTAGACATTGGAAGCCTCAGAAGTCGGAACCTAGCTTTGTTATGCAAATGGCTTTGGAGATTCAGAATAGAGGAGAACACTCTTTGGACCCGGATCATCAAAGCCATTTATGGAGAAAATGGGCTTATTAATGTGCATCAGGTGCCTAGTAGTGGGGGTCCCTGGACCGCCATTATCAAGGCAGGATTGGAAGTGGATCAGTTAGCCCCTGGGTTCGCTACTTCTTTCCATCGTGTTCTGGGTTGCGGAAGCTCCATTCGGTTTTGGCACGACATCTGGGTTGGAGACACCCCCTTGCGAGAGAAGTTCCAAAGACTCTTTGCTCTGGATCTCCTCCCCAATGGGTATGTCTCGGATCATCTGTTGTGGGAAGGACCCTCGGTCTCTTGGCGGTGGTCATGGCGGCATGAGCCTAGGGGTCGTCAACTGGGGGAATTGGAGCTGTTGAGTTCCATGCTTCAGCCGATTATACCCTTCGTTGATAAGCCAGATACTTGGTCGTGGGGATGGGCAAATGATGGAGATTTCTCCACTCGGATTCTTTCAAAAACTCTGGATGATTTTTGGGCTATTGGAAGTGATATTCCCACTGTGTGGAATAATGTGTTGCCTAAAAAGGTGAACCTCTTTGTGTGGAGAGCTCGAAGACATTTCCTCCCGTGCATGATGCAGTTGGCAATGAAAGGGATTTCAGTCCCGTCCATTTTATGCCCCCTGTGCAACCTCACTGCCGAAGACCCAGATCACACAATTATCACCTGCCCAGTTGTGTGGAACGTCTGGAAAGCGATCGCCAGTTGGTGTGGTGTGAATCTTCCTAATTGGATGGAGGTAACTGATTTATCTTCTGTTCACACTTTATATCTTGTCCCTGCTACCTCCAGGGGATGTTGGGAAACTATAGTGTATACTGCAGCTTGGGTAGTGTGGAAGGCCAGGAATAAGGTAGTAATGGAAGGAGGTAAATGGAGTTTGTTGAAGATCATCTCAGACATTCAAATCTTCTCCCATTTGTGGCTGTCCAGCATGAGTACAAAGATGAAGGTGCCAAATTGGACGGAGTGGATGTTAAGTCCGTTTGGGTCTTGATTGTTGTAGTTTCTGCTTGTTGAGTAGGAGTTCTCTCTGAGATTAAGTGTCCTGCAGGAGGTGTTTCTGTCCCCCTACCTCATGGGGATGGTGTAAAAAACTTTTTGCTTTTGGTAATGATAATTCTTTCTCGCTGTTCAAAAAAAAAAAAGTTTGTCGATATCACATTAGAAGGTAAAACAAATATCGAGATGTATGAATCACCAACCAGATACACCAAAATTTGAGATGATTTTTTTGTAATTCCTCTGTCCCAAAAGTTTTGTAATACTTGACTTTTTAATGTCTATTTGACTTCAATTCATCGATATCATTTTTTAGTGAAAAAAATTATAAAAATAGCTTCAAAAAATAGAAACATTAAATTTTCATCTCAATATATAATTTTTAAAATTATAGTTCAAAATGACATAAAATTAAAATCATAAATTAAATGCTGAAAAACAAACGTTGCAAAACTTTTAGGATTGGGGTAGTATATGATAATAAAGACCCATAAAAAAAAGATATGATAATAAAGAAGAAATTTTTACATATCTATTTAACCTTATTATATTTTTCAGTATCTCTCTTACTATAAAAAATCATGTTTTTATCGTGAAGGATGATGAAGTAGTTTTTTAAAAGTATTTTTTTTCAAAACCCTTTAATATTTCGCTGTATTTTAAAGATTTTCTCAAGCTTTTTGCATAGAAATTAATTAAAAGAAACAAAATAAAAGGAATTAATTACGTACCACCACATTCCACATATAATCATAAATCATTGCAGTAGACTTCCATTCTTAAACACAGTCATTCGATCGTCCAATAATCATCAAGAAAAGAAACAAAAAAAAAACAATGAAAGGAATAAAGAACTTCTTCTGCGCCTCTCCGGCATCCACGGCCATCGTTTCCGGCCACCGGGAGCGACGTCGCGACGGCACCGTTCCCCGCAGAAAAACTTCCACCGTCCCCAGCTCGTCGTAGTCGCACATGCCGGAATCCCCAAAGTCCATTTCTTCTGTGAGCTCGGTTGATTCGGAACATGCAGCTTTGTGTAATCGTTCTCCTCCGGACCAGGTTTGTGAGATTATGAAATATGGGGTAATTGCATATATTACCACCAATGTTAACTGGAAATTACACTCTCTCCACCGTACTTTAGAAATTACCTTTTCTCCTCGTATTGTGTGTTTATATAGAGTCTTGATATGATACACATATGTGTAGGTACACATAACGGATTAGAGGTTCAATTTATAAAACAGTTTCAGCCTAAATACATTAAAAAATACGAAATGTCTAAATTATCCCTACGTACTTTCTCTATACATTATTATGTGTACCTACACATATGTGCACCATATATTTAGTAGTTTATATATATATATATATATATATATATATATATATATGATACAAAAGGGTATGGGATTGAGTATACCGGAACTCGAATTCGAGACCTCTACATGTGTCATCAGTATCATGACCACTAGGCCAAGTGCTCTATATATTTAATGCACTACTTTTTTATACAATATTTAATGCACTATTAAATATTAACTATGACCAACTTTTTAGTTTTTTTATTTATTGATTTTCTGTTTCCTAATTTTCTTCAAGTAGATAATTATCAAGAACAAAAAGTTACTGTCCAACTTTTGTTTTCACATTTTCACAATATTTAATCTATCATTTATATATATATATATGTATATTATAATTTGGAGTATGAAGTTTCTCAATATATTTTTTTTCTATTTTTTTTTGCACTATATATTTTAGTAAAATCTCGAGTCAATCAACTTGAAGTAAAACAATTTTTATGGGACCTTGGAGTATTATTTTGGCATCAGTCTAGCATGATTTTTAATCTCTAATGACACTGCAGGTAGTTGAGTTGGAAGTGGCTATCGATTGCAAAGCTTGCGAAAGAAAAGTTAGAAAACACATCTCAAAAATGGAAGGTGAATAATTTGAACCAAAGAATGCATCTTTGTAAATTCTACTTCCCTGGTTAATTCCTGATCAAAACAAAAGAATATGAAAGATTAACGATGCAATTGTGGTCGACTTTCATTGGAAGTTGATGCATGGTGTTTTTATGGGATAGTTGCCATAAGTTGGAGATTATATGCCCGAAATTCTATATATTTTGGTTTTTCTTTCTTATTTTTTACAATAAAAATATTTTATTGCTTTCATCCAAAAAAAATCTTTTATTGCTGTTAAAAAAAAGGATAGTGATTCTATATATCAGTACTTTAATAAAATTAATTATGTTTATTTGTAATTTAAAATTTTCATTACCGATTTAGTTATGATTGATTTTACAAAATTGCAGGAGTGAAATCATTTAGCATAGAGATGGAAACAAGGAAGGTGACAATAAGGGGAGATGTAAGTCCTTTAGGGGTGCTAGAGAGCTTCTCAAAGGTTAAAAGGGCTCAATTCTGGTCATCTCATCATCATCATCATCATCAATCCTACCACTAATAACACTTCAGTCACTTTATTTTACAATACTCTTTAATTTGAAGCTTAGATTAATCACTATATAAATAAACTCATCAGGTGGATCAAAATTGGGATTGCTCCATGCCATTGCCCTCAATTTGGTGCACCACCAGATATGGTGGTTCTGTTGGATGCACACAGAATCCTTGTACTACTAATCATGATTCAGGCTGGGTTTGCAACCCTGATTACCCATATTGAAGAAGTCTGATTCTGCAGCTAGTAGTTGTGACGTGTCCAGCAAGTAATGTGTTATGTAGTCCCTTTAGGACTCAAGTTCTAGGTTGTTTAGGAGTGTGTGTGTGTGTGTGTGTGTGTGTTAGTGTTAATCTTCTAGGTGTTTGGGTGGTTATATCAATATTAAGATTATGTGTATGCCTATATAGGGCCAAAGTTATTCATTAATCAAATCAGTAGATTCAGCCATTCTAGCTTATTGTCTTCTTCCTTGCCCTACCGAATCCTTATAACAATCCTTGCTACTATATAGTGGCGTTGACAACCCTACTGACAGGTTCAACCAAATGAGGCGCCACCTCCAAAATTGACCGCTACAATGCACTACGTAGTTGTTGAGACCAAGCTGGTAGCGGGTCTGGTAACGCCAAACCCATTACCAGGGTGGTTAGCTCACCTGTTGACCGTGGTAGCGGGTCAGGGTGTTACTGGCTCACTACCGAATGGCCCGATCGCCGGGCGCTACGGGCTGTAGCAGTGCAGCTCCTTCCACCCGCTACCAATTCAAAAAATGGTAAAATGGGGGAATCTAAAAAATAATGGCGGGATTTATTGCAAATTAAATTTCACTACGTGGGAAGACATTTCTTATTGCGGCCCGTCTTGCGGTTTGGGCATGATAGCTAAAGACGCATAAATGGCGTAGTTCTTGGCGCGATAAGAATTTATGCGGCCTTGGCGCAGTAATTTTTTTAGGGTTTAAACTCCTCTTTCTCTTCATCCGCCGCACAACTCCACCATTCTTCTTCATCTTCTTCGTTCTTCCTCTTCTTCTTCGTCTTGTTCTTCTTCTGTTTCTTCTTCTTCTTCTTCTTCTTCTTCTTTAGTTTCTTCTTCTTCTTCTTCTTCTTCTTCAGTTTCTTCTTCTTCTTCTTCTTCTTCTTCTTCTTCTTCTATTTCTTCTTCTTCTTCTTCGAATTCTTCTTCTTTAGTTTCTTCTTCTTCTTCTTCTTCTTCTTCGAATTCTTCTTCTTCTGTTTCTTCTTCCTCCTCTTCTTCTTCTTTTCTCTTCTTCGAATTCTTCTTCTTCTGTTTCTTCTTCCTTTTCTTCTTCTGTTTCTTCTTCCTTTTCTTCTTCTTCTTCTGTTTCTTCTTCTTCTTCTTCGAATTCTTCTTCTTCTTCTTCTTCTTCTTCTTCTTCTTCTTCTTCTTCTTCTTCTTCTTCTTCTTCTTCTTCGCCGCTGCTCCACCACCACCGCTCCACCGCCGATGCCGCCGCAACTTGGTCACCATTCATCCGAAATCTGGATTTTTCTGGAATTTTGGATGAATCCGGATGAATATATGAATATATTCATCCGGATTCATTCACATTTTTTTAAATAAAAAATCTTTCTACTGCGGCCATAGCGATGAGGGACCTAATCGCGCCAATATTTCTGCGGCTCTACTGCGTGGTGGGCCGCAGTAGAGCCCGTTTCCTCGACGTAGTGTTTGATTGGTAGCGGGCTAGTAACGGTCTAGCCCGCTACCATGCATTTAACCTGCCACTTTCACCGATTTACATCCCTCATTTACTCCTTCAGCTCACTCACCTCCCTCAGCTCATCTCTTTCCCTCACAACTCACAACAGCCGGTGCTCTCCATCTCCTCCCTAAACCGTCGTCAACACCGTCAAACCAACCACTGGTGCTCTTCACATCCTCCTTCGGTCGACGCTGGTAAAGGTAAGCGGCTTTAAAGTTTTTATTTTGAAGTTGTCTAACACCATTTTTTTGTTTGCCTTCCGCGGCCGCCGCCACCGCCTCCAGCTCTAAACAAACCCTCAGCCATATCGTTGACTTGAGATTAGGTACAGATATGATTTCTGATGATTTTGAGAAATTAATATGATTTTTTTTAGAGTATGGACTAATAGAATAATGTTTGATTTAGAACTATTTTGTTGTTGCATGTGTTTATGTTTGATTTAATGGAATTATATTTATTTTTTTATGATTATATATGATTAAAGGAATTATGTTTGATTAGGAATTATTAATTTGAGGATTATATATTTATTTGAATAATATGATTTTTTATGATTTTTTTCGGGTTATATGATTTTTTTGGGGTTATATGAATTTTTTGATGGAATTTTGTTTAGAATAGTGTTTGCATCTCAGTTGATTATTTTCTGTGGATTCTGATTTTTTTTATTTTTATGATGAAGTTGTTTATGTTTTATAATTATAGTGAATAAATCATTAGTTTTTGTTATTTTAAAGATATTTATGAATTATGAATAACAATGAATTAATTGTCAAGTTTGTTAATTTGTGGAGTATATATGTATTTGGTGTTTTATTATGTTTGTTGTTTATTTGAAAGTTTGTGGTTAATTTGAAATTTTTTAATAAGTTTGGAAAAATTTTAAAAATTTGTGGTTAATTTGAAATTTTTATAAAAGTTAGGGTCAATTTGAAAAATTTACAAAGACTCTGGGTTATTTGAAAAGATTCTATAATTTTTGGTGTAATTTTCAAAATATAAAAATTTTGTGGTTTATTTGAAAAAAATTAATGTGATTTATTTCCAAAATTAACCATTGCCATTTTTTATTCATGTCAGGATATGGCGGGTCGGAATGATAGTCACGGCTCCGGACGTGACTCGACTCACGCGGGCCGATCAGGGGTCGGGTAGATCAGGGGACCGTGGTCCTCACCGTTCATCCACTTCCGCTGCATCACGGTAGATCAGGGGCCGATCAGGATATGCATATCACGGTTGAGGGTGGCCCACACCAAAAAGAAGAAAGCCCTATCGATGATGCTCTCAGGTACCTCAAAGCAACAACAGCAGCAGCCGGGACAGTAGCAACAGCGGTCGCCGCATGATGATTAAGATTTCCCTCCCCCCGTTTGTCGTACCGTATTGTAATAAAACAAACTTATTTGGATGTTTTATTTGTGTTTATAACATTTAATTAGTATCTATTCATTTTATTTTATGCTTTTAATTACTAATTATGCTTATTAATTATTAATTTGTGAAGAAATTTAATATTTATGAAATTTGAAGAATATACAAATTAATTAAATTAAAACAAAAAAACTAGTAAGGGGATGGTAACTGGGTGGGGCGCTACCAGCCTAGGCCAGCTAGATGTGCCATCGTGGCAACTGGTAGCTCCCTACCAGCTATCAGGCCCGTTACTAGCTAGTAATGGCCTAGTAGCTGGTAGGGCGCTACCAGGCCCAGATTAGACACGTAGTGAATGGTGCTACAGGCGGTAGCGGCTATGGTAGCGTTTACAGCCGCTATCACTGGTCACGCGGCTTGTTACATCACAATCACAATCATTTGTAGCGCATCAGTAGCGCTTTGGGTGCTACTTTTCATTTTTTTTAATCTTTTTCTTTATTGTTTTTTATATTAATGTATTTGATAAACGGATAACTAAGAAAGAAATTAATATGATTTATAAATTATAATTTGGAATTAAAAGCTTAAATGAATAAAAATATATATTAATTAAATGTAATATTTACATTAAAAGTATCAAAAATAGACTTAAATACAAGAAAATCCTAACTAGGATGATCATCAACATCATCCTCGGGATTCGAATGAGACAGTTGTTGTTGTTGTTGCAGAGGCGTATCCGATCGACCTCACACTCTGCTTCATGCATCTTCTTGTAAGTTGTCGACCAACCTTTAAATATCCTCCCAATTTCCCGAATTGCCTCTGAAACGCCTAAGGAATCTTGTGTCATGCTGCATATAAAAGATTAACATTAATTATACATATGTTGAACTTATATGTCAAATAAGAAAAATAAACACATGCATAATACTTACTGACCAGCCATAATAAGCTTCTTAATTTGCCCCCTCCGCAACCGAATATCTTGTCTAGTCGACGGTGGGGATGGTGAGGGTGCATTTACACTGTACTCAGAGCCTACCGTCTGCAATGACAAAGCAGAACGAGGATCGCGTCCTCCCCCAGAACGGCCCCTAAATCGACCCCCTAAATGGCGCTTGCTTGCGAGATGATCATGGTTGTGAAGTCGAATCGCAAGCAAAACGCTGAGGGCTATCTCTCTCGGAGGACTCGTCATATCTTAAAAGTTTAGAAACACTCATACATAACTTTTTAAGAGTTTACAAATAAGTCCTTAATTTTTAAAAGTTTACAAATTAGTCTTAAATTCTTAAAAACTTCACAAATAAGTGTTACATTGTTTAAAAGTTTACAAAGTACACATATATAATTTTTTTAAGTAATTTACAACAAAGTCCTAAATTTTAAAAAATGCTATAATTAACACGCCTAACCTTTTTAAAATTTTACACAAAAGTCATATTTTTTTAAAAGTTTACTAACTAGTACTTAATTCTTAAATTTCTTACAAATAAGTCCTATTTTTTTTAATCTGATAATAAATATAAAAAAACATAAAAACTCAAAAATAAGGAAAAATCTGAAAATAAAGAAGAAAACCTTGTCTATCATTAATGCGAGACAACACGTGCAAGTTCTGGTACACAAGGTTTCGCCGGCTATAAGAGAAAAATGGTCAAGTGCAAATTCTGAGACCATAATCATTCAAGAAGATAATGCAAGGTCACATTTGGATGATGAAGAATTTTGCAAGGCTACACATGAGCTTGGACTTGATGTAGGCTTGGTGTGCCAACCTCCAAATAGTCCAGATTTGAACATACTTTATTTTAGAGCTATTCAGTCACTGCATTATAAAGAGGCTCCCATACAGTCGGTGAATTGATATCCGCTGTAGAAAAATCATTTGATGATAGCTGACAAGTACAAGCCTAATTAATGAAGTCTTCTTGACACTTGAATCTTGCATGAAATGATGAAAGTACTTGGAGGCAACAACTACAAAACCCCTCATTTGAAGAAGAAGAAGAAGAAATTACGACGAAATGGTGTCTTCCAACAAGACTCACAGTAGATGTTGATATTGTACAGCGTGCAATTTCCTATCTCGAACAGTGACATTTTTCTATGTAAGTTTGAAAAGTTCACTTTGAAATATCACATGTTCTGAAAATGTCCAGATCTAGCTAGTTCTTTTGTTGCTCACAGACTCTGATTGACATTAATCAAAATTAGATGAGTCATACATGGTGCCTTTGTTAATGACTACTGCAGTACTATATATTCATGTGGCTATAGGTGTTTTATTAATTTTGGCTAAAAGTTCTCAATTGACCAGCGGGATTTTTACTCTTTTCTTGATGGCAGGGAAGTTGCAAGTTGGATCTGATATGGAAACGTAGGTGTGAAAATGATTGGTGGATCATTCTGGAGCAAATTATTGGAGGAGCTCTCATAGAAACTGAAACTGAAACTTTTTCAAACAATAGAAATGAACTGAAACTTTTTCACCTAATAATAAGTGAATGAATTGGAGGTGAGTGAGAAAAGTGAAAAGAGGAGGGTTAAGTTTAAGGAACCCGTGAACAAGGAGAACCGCACACATGTGAATTCACCCCTAATCCTCCAAAACTGCTGGTGGGATCCTTCAGCTTCTCCGCCTTCGTCCGTTTAGTATTGTCAAAGCACGTACTGTGGTCCTATTTTGTCCCGTACCATTTATTTTTATTCATCAGCATTCGTATTTCTTTTCTAACTCAAAAAATACTCCTCTTTTATATTTTAAGCTTTTCTCAAACTTTTGTTTTTTTATTGTATAGAGAAGAAAAAGAAGTTACCACGCCGACAAAGCTCTGGGCCGGCAATTTTTAATTACTCCACTTGTAACAAATAATCATTACAGTAGCCTCTCACACTTCCTTTCTTATACACAATATTCCATTCATAATCTCATTCATTCATAAAAGAAACAAGAAACAAGAGACGCCATGAAAGGAATGGACATTTTCTGCGCCTCTCCGGCGTCCACTGCCATAATTTCCGGCCGCATGGAGCGACGTCGCGATGGTTCTATTCTCCGCCGTCAAAATTCTGTCCCCTGCTCGTCGTCCCACTTGCCCGTTTCTCCGAGGCCGTCAACCGACGGTGAGAAGAGGAGCAGAAGAAGCTCGGCGAAACAGAGTGATTTACGCCGGAAAAGCTCCGCCGACTCAGTCGACGACCTGAGAAGGCGGACGGGGTCAGCTAGATATCTGCTGAGTGAATATCATGATCATGATCAGAAGAAGTCCTCGGGAGATGAAGTTCACGGTCACCACCGTGACGAATTGGTTTCTTCCATTAATGATTCAGTGAGTTCGAATGATTCAGTGCCTGCAACATTGAGGCCCAAGCCTTCTCGTTCGAATCGTTCTCGGGACCAGGTTTGTTTGTGTGAATCTGAAATATTGGAATAAATATAGATATCACCACCAACGTTAACTAAACATTACAGTTAACACCCACACTTTCGGAATTACCTTTTCCCCTGGTACTGCACTACTGCAGTCTTCTTGTATATTTATCAAGAAATAATGTTTCTTTTCTTTTTTTTATTTTTTCAAATTCTATGTTGTGCACTATTAATGATGCCCAATTTTTTTTTTGTTTTTCAATTTTTTTATTTCATATTTTTTTGGATAATCAAGAAATTAATTAAAGTTAACATTTTGGCATCAGTCTAACTCTTTTTTTCCCCTCCCATTATAATGACCCAGGTAGTGGTGTTGAAAGTGGCTATCCACTGCAAAGGATGTGAAGGAAAAGTGAGAAGACACATCTCGAAAATGGATGGTAAATCCTAATTAATCAAATTAACCAGGAACTAAGAAGCAAGTAATAAAGAGTAATCATTATTATATATGGCTGTGTTAAGGTGAGTTGGGAAAATAATTTTGGCAAATTTGGAAATGTGTGTTTTAATTGATGGCTGAGATGTATGTGAGTATGGAAATTTGAGGAAAATTACTTCGACAAAAAAATGATGGATAAGGTTGTTTTATATATTGAGATTCAGAAAATTTGGGAAAAATTTTGTGAATTTTTTATGTTGAACACACCCTATATCATCACTCATCAGTATGTTGTGTATTAAAATATGAAATATCCATTACTGATTGATTGGAGATTAATGCTGCAGGAGTGAAATCATTTAGCATAGAATTGGCAACAAAGAAGGTGACAATAATGGGAGATGTGAGTCCTGTAGGTGTTCTAGAGAGCGTCTCAAAGGTGAAAAGGGCTCAATTCTGGGGTTCATCTTCCCTACATCACCAAACCAGCTGCCACTAATAACACTTCCACTCACTTTATTATTATTATTATTATTATTATTATTATTATTATTATTATTATTTTACTTATTTACCATTTCTTTCACGTCCTTCTTTTTTTACTGCACTCTTATTACTACTTTTGAAGCTATAATAAGCACGGGATTCTAGAAAATGTGATTTTGATGCTTCTGTATAACTTTTTGAGTGTTTGAGAGAGTTGAACGTAAAGGTCAAATGGATCCAAAGTAATGAACAAGATAGGTGTATACGATAATTTGGTTAATAACCAAATTAATCGCTGAAACAAGTTCTGAAAATTACATAACCCTGATCTTAAATTGACGTGAATTTTCCTTGCGAGTAGTCTAAAATAGTTACTCCCTTTGTTTCAATTTGTTTGATTCATAAATTTGACTTAAATTTTGCAAAAAATGTAATCCTATCTGGACACTATTTTGGTTATAAAACTCCTCCAACCCACTTACGTATCATGTTAATATTGGTTGGTGTTATCACTATTAATAGTTGTGTGGGTTTTGTATTTGTGTGGGTTTTGTTGCTTTGCTTTGCCCATGTTGTTGTCCCTTGCAGGTTGCCATGGTTTGGCGTCGATGTGTTATAGGTGTGGATTCTTTGTGTTGTTTGAGTAGTCTGCAACTCGTTGGCTATTGGGATGTATTGTTCATGTTATGTTATTTTGAAGAAAATTAGTTAATGTCCGCACAAAAAAAATGTAAGAGGGTTGGATGGAGGAGTAGGAGGAAAATATTTTCCTTCCTATTTTGCAAAAACTCTCTCCCACATTTGAATTGCCAAAGTAGCTTATGATGTGTTTGGCCAAACGAGTAAAAGTTAGAAAAAATATATTTAGAATCTAGCTGCCTATAATTTGTGTAAAAAAAACTTCTTCAATTTAGATGTAAAATGTTGAAGATAAAAAAAATGTAAATTCATTCATGAATAGATAGTGTCGAGGTTTGATGAAATCTTCAGTTTTCCCCCTCTATTTTAAAAAATCTTCAGTTACCCCCGGAGGTTTAATGAAATCTTCAATTACCCCATTGACCGTTTAAGATGGTAGTTGACTCTTAAAATTGTAGCAGTAATTATTCTAAATATACTCCATAAACAGTTAATGGGTAGCCCGGGCTCACCTATGTCACAGCAGCATGGGCTCGCCTGCGTTTTGTGACCTAAGCTCGTTCGCGTTGTGACGGTGACCAGACGATAGTGTCGGTTAGCCAGGGTGGCCGTTTTGGGAGGGGAGAAATGAGAGAAACAAAATGTTCAGGTTAAAGTATTATGGTAAGAAATATTAGTGACAATAAGAGCAGTTAACCATAAATTTCTAAACGGTCAACTAAAACAACACAAATGGTCAATGAATGTAACTGAAGATTTCACTAAACCTCAGGAAGATAATTGCAGATTGTTGAAAATAGAGGGGTAAACTGTGAATTTCACCAAACCTCAGGGGAAGTTTTTGTAATTTTCCCAAGAAATAATTCTGTCATGTTGTGGATCAGAAAATTTAATTTCTTCCGTCAAAAATGTTGTGTAACCTTTTCTGGTTCTTTTGACAAATCGTGCCTTCGTATCTCGCACGCTTTAACCTGTCTCCCTTACCACATCTATGTCCGTTTCTTTATTAGTACTATCAGGGAATAGAAAGAACAAGGAAAGTAATTGAATAAAAAGTACTACTTTTTTATCATTAACAACATTGATACTTCTTCTGGTAGTTGAAAGTTTCATTGCGGGTAGTCTAAAATAGTTACTCCGTCAGTCGGTAAAAAATTGAGTCATTTGACTTTAATGTTTTAAGATTTAATATTTGACTCAAATTTTAACAAATTTAAATAATTTTTAAAATTTTTAAAAAATATGCTTAAAAATTTTAGATTTCGAATTATGATATAAATATAAAATAATTAAATTTTAGTGTCTAATGTCACAAACAGATTTTCTCGCTATGCTCGTGTAGCACTTACACACGTCTCACTCGTGGCTAAGTAAGCTTAGATTCGCCCCAAAGAGCCTTGAAGGCTTAAGAATGCTTGAGAAAGCTTAAACGAGCTTGACAGAGCTTTGAATGAGAACTTGTTGCTTGATTGCTTGGATGGTTACAAATGAACCCCAAGAGGGGTATGTATATCCAGCTCCTTAATGGACGGTTGTGATCAATTTGATCAAACGGTGGAGATTAAACCTTCAAAATTATCTATACATCTCTACACTTCTCTATAAAAATCTAGGGAAAAGGGGTAATATTGCCATCAAACTTTGGTGGTTGGCAACTTTTTGCCATTGAAGTTTTCTTAGGGGTGAGTTTGCCATCAAAGTTTGATAGTTGGGGTGATTTTGCCATTCACCGTTAAGTGGTAGTGCTTCAGTGGATATTTAGCTTACGTGGCATGCTTGGTGGCTATTAATTGTACAATAGAAGGGTGAGTTGGAGAAAAAAAAGACACCTAAGCTAAAAACACTCCTCAAAACTCAAATTGCTCTGGTTCGAAACTCTCAGCGTGTAGAGGAAGCTTCACCTTGTTCCTCCTAAAGGGTTGAGAGTGGCGATTCTTGCAGTTCGTCGCTGGCGTCTGGTTCGCAATGGGTAAGAAGCACGTCGGGCGGCGTAGTGGAAGGCTGAGGTAAGAGTTTTGTTCTGCAATTTTTTTTGGGGTTAGGGTTGAAGGGTCTTTATGGGTCTTGGGTTTCGCCTATCCACCACTTCCCCTGGACATTTTTGGATTTCGCCATCAGCAATTCTCCTTCCAGCATTGCAACCTTTCTCTGATACTCATCTTTCAATCTCTCAATGGCAGTCTTCAACTCGGCCTTCTCGATATTGACCTGAGCATTATAAGTGTACAGTTCACTTTTTGCATCCATCAAACACTTGATTACCTTCCTCGCCTGAGCTGGAAAGGAGGGATCGACCCACTTGAAAAACCTACATCCTTTAACAACCTGCAGCCGAGGACACTAACAACGAATGATTCGAAACACTACAAAAAAAATTAGCTTTAACGAAAGGGAAAGGGAAAGGCTCACTCACATCCTTTGGGCAGACCAGGAACCTCCTACCAGGATTCTTGAATGTCCAGGAGGTCTTCATTTCAAGTTGTTCACCGCAAGTGCAGTGACTTGCGTACTCAAAGTTGTCATCACCGGGCTGAGTCATCCGAGGCCGCGATTGACTCGGATTCGCCATTGCACAAATCTTCCCACAAAACCCTAACACGATTTCAAGTAAACCCCCAAAGAAATCCCCAATTCCTAAAACCTAAAATGGTGGAGAGTCTGTTGAAGAACCCTAAATACCAAATCCCCAATTCCCTTCTCAAACCAATTTAACGCTCATACACTAAACGATCCCACATTAACGATTTCCGTCACCACGTCGGCACCATCTTGCCATGTCAGCCACTATGATGGCAAAATCACCCCAACTATCAAACTTTGATGGCAAACTCACCCCTAAGAAAACTTCAATGGCAAAAAGTTGCCAACCACCAAAGTTTGATGGCAATATTACCCCTTTTCCCAAAAATCTACAAGGACCTAAGCTTCCCTAGAAGATTCTAGAAAGCTGTAATGAGTGTGAGAACTAAGGCTGTAAATTAGCCGAGCTCTTATCGAACTTACTCGGTCTTGAACTCGGCTCGAGCTTCAAGTTCAGGGCTCGATAATTTTTATCGAGCCGAGTTCAAGCGGACCTGAGTTCGACTCGACAGCTTATCGAACTATCGAGCTTTATATATTTTAAAGTCTTACTTTTTATAAACAAACCATAATTTAATCCAAACTTTCGAGTTTTCGAGCAGGTCTCAAGCTATCGAGCCAAACTCGAGCATAGTTTGGATATGATAGACAAGTTTTTGAGCAGCTCACGAGTTATTAAGCCGAACTCAAGCATTACATCGAGTCAAGTTCGAGTCTTTATCATGAAGGCTCGTTAAGCTATCAAGCCGAGTTCTAGCTTGATCTGAAACATTCGAGTTGAGCACAGTTCGCGCTTGACTCTGCTCATTTACAGCCCTAGCTTGTGAGAACCCTATTGGAAGGGCCTAGTCCCTCAAATCCGAAATTGGGCCTTGAACACTTGGTTCACAAGGCCTGGTGCACCTTGGGCTTGGTGTAGGGTGCCTTGAAGATCCCAAGTTTACCTTAGAACATTGTCGGGCCTTACTGGCTATAACATCCGCCACAAGATTCCAGTGACACCCTCGTCTTCATGGTGACCTTGTCCTCATGCTGCCATAAAGTGAGCTCATGCTCCCATGTTGCCTCAGTGCTTGGATGACCCCTCCATTGCACCAAGTACTCTTTATAGCCTGCATGCACCCCTCGCTCTTATGAGTACGGTGTGCCAAAATTTTCTCCACCTCGCATTTGAGTGTGGTAGCAACTAGTGTTGGGGCTCTATGCAATTCTACCCGAGTTGGATCCTCTTGATTCAGATGGTAAGGCTTAAGGAAGCTCACATGGAAAACGGGGTGGAGCTCCAAGTATGGTGGCAAGGTGACCCTGTAAGCAAGCTTTCCTGTTCACTTTTTTATAGTAAAGAGACCCTCGTACCTGCGTAGCAAAGCTTTGTGCACCTTGTCATAACTCTTGACGGTATGTGGGAGAAGTTTCACCATGACCAAGTCTCCTTCATTAAATTCATCGGATGCTCTGCTGAAATGGAGATTGATGAAAATGATGGAATAACAGAGAAGAAGTCTAAGATAGACCCTGAACAAGATCCTTCAATTCTTCCTGAAGAAACAGAGCATGAACCAACCAAGTATGTTTTGTTTTTCCTTTTACTGGTGAGCTGGCTGTTTGTGTAATCCGGTGTCAGTTCCCAGTTGCTCTGCTTTTGTCCCCGGGCCACCACCAAGCAGCATCTCCACCATACCCCCCATATGAACAAGCTCCTTCAACTCTTCCCGAGGAACCCAAGCCGCCAAGACTGAAGATGAATGGATGATTGTCTCTCAGCATCTCGTAAGCTTAGTTACTTTTGAGTGTCGTTTAAAAGGTTCCTTCTCTGTGAGTTGTTTTTATATGCGTATGCTATTGTTGATGTGTGCTTATTGTGTGGATGGTTGTCGCTATTTACGGCTATGATAGGGAGATTGGAGCCATCACGCTTGGTAAATGGGACTTGGCCACTAACTGCATGACTTCGGAGACTGGTGCAGTTGAAGGGTTTGTGCCATGATGTAAAATATCGTACTGGACATCGTGCCGTTTTGCTCATGGTTTTGAAAATCAGATTGGAACGGCCGGTCGAATCGGTTGGACCGTGAACCGGTTATCCAATCGGTCTGATTTTCAGTTTTGAAGAGCTTGGTCAAGAACAGGGTGAACCGGCGTTTCCTTTTTTTATTTGCATTTTTTGAAAAAATTTGTCAACTCCCAAATTTGTATCATTAATTTTAATTTATTCCACATTTATTATAAATTAATATTTAATACATTAATTTTTTATATTTTCTCATAATATATTTTAAAACATTTTTAAACTATAATATAAATATACACAATAATTTTATTTTATTTTAAATTATTATTTTCAATTACATAATTAATTAAAATATAGAATATTGTTTTCCTTCTTATAAAATGACTAATTTGTATTTTAAATTATTATTTTAATATAAAAAATGTGCATTATTATTTCATATTTAGATTATTTCATGATAATTCTATATAGTGAATGATAATAGCTAACTTTAAAAAAGTAACCAGTCAAACCGGTCGGACCATGAACCAACCAGTGCCTAGACGGTTTTAAATCCGGTCCTGTTTTTAAAACTATGGTTTTGCTAACGGAACGAGACAGTACCAGTATATCGGAGATATTTGGTATGTACCAAAAATAGTGTACCGATCCATAAATATATTTATATACAATAATTATATAATATAACAAAACTCAAATGAAGTTTTAGCAACAAATTGTTTGCAAATAGTTTGATGGAGCTTTTAAGTAGACTAAAAAGGCCAACAACAAAGAAAATGATCCAATAATAGCAAGATAACACCAACCGGTACAATCATTTTCTTACAATTTTAACCTTAAAGATTTAAATTTCTTAAAATTGTATCATGTACTGTCATTTTCATCATTTTATCCGGTACACCGGTACGGCAGAAATGGTCGATACAGCTAGTTCGATGCGAAATTGTCCTAGATGGTACTGTTTTCTGACCGATACCAACACGAAACCGGCGTACCAGCCGTTACGGTACAATATTTCATACAATGGTTTGTGCCACCCAGTATGAAGAATATTAGATGATGAAAAGGAGTCCTCTGCTGCTCTAGCCACACCAGTAGGGTGAGTTATCAAGATTGAAGATAACCCTAGTACAGGTTGACCATTTTGCCTGCAATTATCAGTAACTCATTTTTATGCTACCAAAGTTCGTGCGGATAAAGACAATGCATAAATCGCTAAAATTTGAGGAAACAACGATCAATGCGTGATAGTGCTGACAAAGAAAGAAGGAAAGCGAAAGACTTAACATACTCCATATGTGCCTTTGGTGCTGGAGACCTAGCATATGTGCAAGTTTCAGCAGCAATGGCCCATTTGTATCATGCATCCATGAGCAGTGATAGTTATCGGTAAAATCATCTGCAAAGAAATATGATGAGAGTTAAGCAGCACTTGCATGCAAGCATGTGAAAGGGGACAAAGCTGCTGATAACCTGATCTCCTATTGCTACAAGAAGAGGATATGAGAAAAACAAGAAGCAAGATTCATGTACTTACATTAGACAGTTGAGGTTTCTGATTTCCAGCCAACATGCTCCAATCCGGTTCTTTCTCCAAAGTTATTTACCATGTCAGCTTATTCACAATCAAGAGAAACGCTTCGTCCTATTTCAGATGACAGCCTAATTGGGAATTGAGAATCTAGCAGCCTTACCAGAAGACTGAGAAGGTGTCAGGAAACACTTCGAAAATCAATTATCTATTCATTTAACTTCAAGCGGGCTGGAAAGAATGTGGACGTTTCATGAATTGCTCAAGGTCAAGTATCATGGTCCCGGATCTGGTTATGGAATTTTGGTAGAGTTTAGAAGCGATTAGGGCTCTTTGGATAGAACCCTATGATCTCAAAGTGGTTAGGGCTTCGTTGGAGAGATCCCTACCATCTCAAAGGTTAGAGAGAACCTTCAACTCAAGAGAATCACTCTTAATTGATTTCAGACTTTTTTCTCTTCTCTGTTCCAATACATAGAAAGTAACTGTCCCACTTTCCTAGGATCCTAAAAGATAACTTCCAGTAACTACCTAACTTCTATCAACTCCTAGTCTCCTACGAACTATCCTAATAACTATCAATTAAATTGCACTGAAATTAAACTACCTAACATTACGTAAACTACAACTAGATATACTATTAATATATTAACATATCTAAATAAGTGTTATGCGTCCATAACAGGAGGGAGTATTATTTACTACTCAATGTAGTAGTAGTTCTTAACTCGGCTGTTTGAGCTTTCAAGTTCTTGAGCTTTCTAGTTCAGTGTAACTCATCTCAGGACTCAATTCATAAAGTTATCAAGCCAATGTCTTTATTAATGTTTTCTAAGCAAGAAATGCTTCATTCAGCCCACAAATTAAGCAGATTCAAATTTTAAATGGTCAGGCTCTAGCCTGTCATTTCACATTCATCAAGCATCTCCAATATCGAGTCAAGTCTGAACTCTGAACTCTGATTTAGCTTAATGTTTTCTAAGCAAGAAATGCTTCATTCAGCCCACAAATTAAGCAGATTCAAATTTTAAATGGTCAGGCTCTAGCCTGTCATTTCACATTCATCAAGCATCTCCAATATCGAGTCAAGTCTGAACTCTGAACTCTGATTTAGCTGGCTGGTTTATGGCTTTACGCCCTTGTGACCAAAAGCATTTACAGCTAAGAAATAGAAAATCATGACCAATGCATCTGAGTAAGTAGTTTGTGACAGTGACAAGTATCAAATAGAGCAAGACAGTCAACTACACATTCAAATAATAGCAATACATGCAGAGAAATTACACAACATAGACCTAACAACTTACCAAAGATGGGTGCTTTAATACACGAATGTCACAAGATTGGCTACCGCTTTCACGGGAGAGGAGAAGCCTTACATGCGGGATGCTTTTCCAACTTTCTCCGAGAGCAGGTTTAGGCGCCCCTCCCTCACCACCCACTGTATGATTTGTCACCTTTGACAGAAGTTAAGAGTACACGTCACTCTAGTACATACAGCTTTCAGTTAGAAAGCACATCTTACAAACTCTGCTGTAATAAACCCCTTTTGCCTTTATTGTAAAAATCATAGATGGTGTGCCACATAAGTATATTAGGTCTGCAAGTTTACCCATACCAAATACTACACATAGTTAAAAACTTAAAATGATTAATTTTATGGGCTTTACATATTGAGAAGGGCACATTCAGAAGATTGATGTATAAATATGGAGAAGGGAAATATATTGGGACACATAAAAATGAGAAGGTAACATATATCAAGAGATGGCAGAACTACTAATAAGGAAAGCTTTTCAAAAAAACTTGTTAATATTTTATAGATAAGGTATCAAGAGAGTGCCATCGAATTCTGCTACATGCTAAACAAGCCAGTTAGAAGAAACACTAGCATTAAAGGTTGAGAAAATTTATGAACAGTTTTGATAGTTTTTCCAACCATACCGCCAAACAATTGGACAGTGTTTCCAACCTCTAATGCTAAATGGTAAAGTTGTTCCCAAACAGAACCCAAAGCTAAAAATTCTAAACCGAGTTAGAAAATAACATAATATAAAAACTGCTTATAATCCGTTTCAATTTTTTTTTCCACTTTTTTGTACTCTTTATGGAAACGCTTGGGACAGTGCTTCTATATGCTCAGGCAGTAAGAGGTTGGAACCTTATTAAGATCTATAGATTCTATAAATGTAAATGAAAAACATGGACTTGAAGCAACAAACTTCTTGGTCAGAAACTATTAAGACGTCAATCCTTTTCAAGAGCACTGCTTATTCAGACAGAATACATGGATGAAGTGACAGATCCAACACAGAATATATCAATTTAACCGAAACCTTTTAATAATCACAGGGAAATGGACTAATGGAGAGAAAATGATACTGTCTAAAGAGCACAACTTACAAGTATGGCTACATTCTGTTCATGAGCTAATTTTTTCAGCAAGAACCCAGCAGAGACCATCAAAGAATGACCTGCAAAATTAGGAACAAAACTTTGGTACTATGTATTGATTACAGATGATAAATAGTAAAACATAATGTGTTCTGATACACTTAAAAATGATGAGGGGGTGGGGGTGCGCATGAACTTGAAAAGAATTTGAAAATGTATCCAGTCTTTTACGCTTCGAAATCCCCTATCATTAGATCAATATGTTTTACTGGATGTGCATACCAGATATCATCCTGTAACCTGGTAGAAGTTTGATCTTTCAGACATTTCAATAAATCTTTTGCTATTGAATGGCTAAACTTATTATTGGTTGCATGAAAATAATATAACACAATAATTAGAAGGAAGTGTCCAGTACCCTGGAAACCAGAGCCTCCTAGGACTGGTGTAACTAGTGATGACATGGAATCAACTATAAGAAGCGGTATTCTGACATCTCCTCTCTCCACCTGATCCGAGTTATTGGTAAGTAACATCTTTTGAGATGCGTTTATCAAACAGCAAAAGCTAACATCACTGTTTTAAGTGAACCTGGTACAGTAGCTGTTGTAACACGTCGAACATCGAAAATATGTCGAACACAGACTGACACAATATGTTTCTCGTAACATTTTGTAGCATTTGATACCTGCTCTGCTCAGAGATCAAAAGGTAGAAACCACAAAAAGTTACACTCGGAGAGAGAGAGAGAGAGAGAGAGAGAGAGAGAGAGAGAGAGAGAGAGAGAGAGAGAGAGAGAGAGAGAGAGAGAGAGAGAGAGAGAGAGAGAAGGGGGAGGCAATGGAGGCGATTAAGAGAGTGAAAAAATATTAACCTCTGCTGAGGAAAGAGTGCAGCTCTGATTAAGCAGGTTGGAAATGCGTTTGGGAGAAAAAGAGTTGCTGGTATCTACATAAATGACAGTGCCAACATTCCTCCTTGCAACTTCTGCCGCAGATTGTAGGCAGATCTGGGTATGAACAAGACGAATCGGTTTAACCGAACACAGCAGAATTCGATATTCAACCAAATTAGCCCGACTGTTGGAAAAACTAAGTGATTGAAGTTGAACTTGGTCGTGTTTTGCTAAACATAGAGCTATCTTTGAGATTGAGTAATAAGTTTATTCTATATATCAAAAAGCACACTTGATGGGTTCCAGATGAAAAAAACAACCGTGGCCTATAGAAAAACAACTCCTTATACTAGCACACTAAATAAAAAGAAACTGATAGACTATCTGATTCGATTTCTCAATAACAGATGTGGGAGATGCAGCTATAATGAGAGGAACAATCTTTCAGCCATATAGTTGCCGAGGATAGAACATAAAAGCTTTCAATGCAATACATACATAAATAATTGGTAGTAACTTGTCCATGAAGCATGAGAGTAACGACTTATAATTTCAGGCAACATTTAGGCTCCGTTTAGTTGTGTAAAAATTTTCAAATTTTCAACTCCAAATTTCCTTTGTTAATATTGGATCATATAACTAACTTTCAAGTGATGGGAAACCTTATTTTCCAAATTTTGGAAAATTAGTATATTAAATTAAGGAACCTTGTTTGAAAGGTTTCCACGGCAATACTAGAATTTTTCAAAATTTGGAAAACAATGTTTTCCATCACTTGAAAGCTAGTTGTATGATCAAATATTTACAAAGGAAATTTAGAGATGAAAACTTGAAAAAATTTCAACAACTAAACGGAACCTTAGAATTTTAACAGAGCTAAACTAGATGTAACTAGCAGTTTCAAAGTAATTCTACTAATGCTGAATTTAACATGTCGAAAAAGGAAGATCAAAATTCAAGCCTGCAGCAAAAGTTTCATACATATTTATTGTTCTTTGCTAGTCTAGTCTTATCGGAGAAACCCTGCTACCTGGGTTTTACCAGAAGACGATGGCCCAACTAATTCTGTCAGCTGTCCCTGGCGAAACCCACCTTGAAGAAGAAAATCAATTCTGCATACATATAAATTCAGTTAATAACCATATATTCATCTCATATAGTTGCATACACAAGCATAAATACAGTTCCATTCATAAAATACCCTCCAAATCCAGTAGACAAGAAATGTTTGTGGTCCTGGAAATCTTTCAACAACTCCAAACCATTCAACCATGGCTTATGCATTTCATCCATGATGGATAGCACTTGAGTAATGCCCTAAATTGATGCACATACAGAATATGTCAAGAAAATATGTACTATAGAATTTTTTTTAATTTTATTTATATAAATAAAAAAACACTTGTCTTGCTACCAAATATTAACAAGTTCAAAATAAGTCCAAATCAGCATAAAATCTTTGCTTGCTTCTGCAATTTCAGAAACATGGTGCAAGAAGAATTAGTGAAACTAGGTACCTCCTTTAATCTCTCTGAATCAGCTTCTTGTTCCGCAAAAGCAACTAACTCATACATATCCTGCATCAGGAAATCCTCAACTGCACGAAGCGGCAGAGAATTTGATCATCAACATGAAACCGTGTAAGTCTTTTATGCTAATGATACAAAAACATCATTTCGATCGGCAAATGCGCAAACGAATATACAGCAAGAAAATCTCAGAAGAAATAGATAGAACTAACCCGAAGATAAGCCACGGGAGGCACAGAATCTTCGGAAAGCTGAGTCGATGATTGCATGTTCTTTCTCCAGATCTTCCAACAACGCCATTGTAAGAGAAGACAGCGGTGAATCAAAGCGATTCGGAATTAGAAGACAACAGAATCTTGTTGTTTTCGAAGAAGCTGGCGAGTGACGGAATTAGATCAAACTGATGAATTTCCCGGAGCCGGCTGCGGCTGAGTCAGGCGCGGGACTATGGTCGTGTCTGCCGTGTGGCGGATGCCGGATCAAGCCAAAAAGGTCAAACGAGTTCTTAAACTTGTAAATCTTTGTCACATAAGTTCTCGTAGATTAATTTTATTCTATTGAACCAATATTTTTCATCAGTCTTTTACTCTCAAAAACTTCACATTAGTTGATTCAGTTTTAATAAAATTCATTTTTTTCTCAAATTTGTTTCAAAGGGGTGCACCACACAAATTTCCCATAATATTTTTTCAATTTTCTCAATCACAATACATTAAACAACCTTAAATTCATTAATTTTTTATCAATTCTCTATCAAATCAACTATTCCTGAAATTTTTCTACTCGTATACATCACATCCATCAAGAAAACATATATCCCAAAATTTCCCAAAATTAGTTTACAACTTCATTTGAACACACCCAAAAACAACAATAATAAAAATATGAGGATCTAAATGGCAAGTTGTAAAGCATGAAATTTAGGGGACCGATTAAGGATTGAAAAGTGTGGGCACTGAAGTTGAGGCCACGCCCTAATTTTCCAAACAGGGTTTTTCTTTTTTATCATTTCCCCCCTTAATCTAGTTCTAGTTTATCAGTCAAGATATTTTGGTGACTGGGAAGCTACGTTAGCTTCTCCCACAAGTCATGATTTCATGAACGTTAAAAGAGAAGTGACACCAATATACTAACATAAAGATGGAAAGAAATAACAGAACTTTCACAATGCCTGTAGCGAAAGCAACACCAAGAAAGTATTGGTGTGAAGAAACCCGTGTCTGATTACGATGAGAAATCTCCTAAAAGGCTATAATTCTCGCCTAATTATTCGATTTAAAAACAGACGCTAAATTTGGAACCTAAACCTAAAACGCCCACTGGTTCATCACTTTGATGGTGGGAAGAAAATTTCACTAGATGTCCTCTTTGACCGGAAAAGCTTCTCGGTCTCTGCGGGCACATTGAAAGAAGCTTGAAGCACTTCAGGTGACAGAGCCTTCCAAGCACCAGTCCTTCCAGCCAGGTGAGTGAAAACAGGACTGCACAAAAAGAAGGGTGAAAAAAATCAGGTCACAAACCAGAGAAGGAGGCCTAAAACAATGCATCAAGAAGAAAGATTACTTACTTGGGGGTGGTTATGATGGAGAACCACTCCAAACCATCTGGGTCAGCGATCTTTGAAACGACGCAGAACCTGGGCACAATGAACATATATCCACCCTTGACAGTTGTTTCCAATAGCCTACGGCCATCAGCACCAACGACCTGAGCGCGGCCGCTTCCTCGAACCACATATGTAACCTGCAATGCAGAGTCACAAGAGAAACCAGGAGAACACATGGCACTACCGTCCAGCCTCACAAGGTCAGCACCAAGCCCTATTTCCCCAACCAAAGGAAGATTCTTGCTGTTCAACACAACAACTCTTCCACCATTCTTAATGTCAACATCCAAAGGAGCTTCCAGACAGTTCAAAACCATCCCTTTCCTGTGCTCCTTCTTCGGCTCAGGCATCTTAGCAGTAGCATCAAGCTTGATAATGCCAGTACCCTTCTGATTCCCAACAAGAGCCTTGACAGCATCATCATCCAAATCCCACGCTCTCTTCACAAATTCAGTTGTGAAACCAGTGAAAATACCATTAGCACCAGTCAGAAAGAAATCAGTGAACTGGCCAGCCTTGTGGGCCTTTGAGGTGTCCCCAAGAAAGAGCACCACCAGCTCAGTGTCCTCCTTGTTGTAGTACCATGTAACAACACCAAAAGGAAGCGCAATTGTATCACCCGTCTTGATCTCAATCACTTTCTCTTCTGATTCAGGAAGAACAATTCCAGCAACACCAGTTCCTAAACAAAACCCACATAGTATAATAGAATCATTAAGAAAGCAATATATTAGTTCTGGATTTCAATGTCCTCTACCTAAATGACAACAGTCAACATAATAATCAGATCCCACAAGAAAGAAATCAATTCAATGGAGATCAGATTAAATTGATTATTGATCCTAATTCTGTCGCTATCACTACACAGGAGAAGCATCTAAAAAGTCGACCAGAAAAAGACATGATGCGAAATTCTGATCATCATGGCCTCAAAATTGAAACGGCAAAGATAATCGAAAAAGGAGATCCGATCATAACAATTACCTTGAAGAACATAAGCGACCTTCGCGGAATCGGAGTAGCGGGGAAGCGCCAAGCCGTTCTTCTCAAGAGCGAGCTTTGCAGCGCCGATATTGCCTTCTTTCAGCATCGGCAGCTCCTGGGGGCACCAAGCGTGGTAGCTTCCACCATTGCCGCCGTACACCTTCTTCGGCAACTTGGGAGAAAGATCTAGATCCATCTTCTCTTCCTCTCTCACTCGATCAACAAAACGCAAACAGGAGGAGCACGAAGGGAATTGGTAGAAAGTTGTGTGAGGAGCGAGCTGTGATGAGTACTGGGTATATATAGTAAATTATTAATCACATTATTATTTTTATATATTTAAATCTCATATTATCCAGAATTAGATAAGATTTAATCGAGATTAGAGTCATTAGAGCGATGGGATTCAGATTTAGATTTAGATTCAGATAGAGGATAGGAATAGGCGGATTGGATATGTTCAGACTTCCTGCCCACGTTATGTTTGCCTTGGGCAGGATATCTGAGATCTGAAAGTTTAGGGACTAAGATGTAATATTTCCTCGAACTTGTTTAAAATTCCCCAGCATTGGACCAAGGAATGAGAAAGTTGAAAAATGATGCTCAATCTTTGCTTTTTGACAGGTTAAGCACTTTGCATTTTTGCAACAAGTGAGCAAAATCTCTCTTTGTCTTCTCCAAAAACCTTTTTAAGCTTCTCTTGATCTAACTATATGCTCTATTGCTCTTGCTACTCAGGTTGCTTTCCTTTGTGTGAAGTTGGGAAGAAAAGTTTGTGTTTTTTTAAAGTGGATGTGACGAGAGAAAGAGTGATTTTATGATATTATTTTGTGAATCGTTGTGTATTGAACACATGGAGTCCAAATCATTTATCCCACTTTTGTAAATCCCCACTAAGTATTCTACTGTAATTAATTATCTATACCATTTTTGTAAAACCCTAATAGTCAATTTAATTAATCACGCCATGAGACATGAAAGAGGCACGTGAAAATGGGACAAATACCACCACATTCTCTTTTTCGCAATTGTAGGGCCAACTCATACCATTATACATATATACATTTGTGGGTACTATAGAACTATTTATTAGTGGGATTTTTTTTGTCTACTACAAGGTGTATCTCTTTCCCTCTCTCTTTTTTGACAAGTCTCTCCGACTCTCTTATTCTCCATTTTCTTTTCAATTTGACCTTAATTGCTTCATTTAAGTTTTTTGTAGTCACATCTATGTAAAAAAAATAAGAATACATTTGTGGCATGTTTAGATCTATTTATTGACCATATTTTCCCATATCACATGATGTACACGTGTTTTCTCTCTTTATTTTATTTTTTTCAAATTTATCTTAAATCTTTCATTAGCTTATTTTGATCATATTTAAGTAAAAATGCTCAAAGATTCTTAAGAAAGGGTTTTAACTTTTTATATTTTTTGAATACGGTTCCTTAGTTCTTACATTTTAATTATTTTAAACATCCAACCTTTTTATGTACGTTAGTTGAATTTTGCGTGAAATTTGAATGAAAATCTTATTTTTGTGTGGATATGAGCAATTGTTTTACTTTTTTTTAATAGGGAAAAGGTCTATATTATTAATTCAAATGAACCATAATACAAACCCAAATAAAAAATGCAATAGGAGAGGACTGAATGAACAGTAAAACCTCGTGCATGGGGACTAGAGAAAACTGAAAAGAATCAACAAAAATAAAGAAACAAAAATAACGGAAAGAGAGAAAATAACCATAAATGTAGAAAAGACATCAATACGGCTAATGCAAATAGTCTAAGATGTTAAATAGAGGGTGTGAGAGGGGCCCTGAGATTGCCCACTCCAACAACGAGAAACTCCATTTGACGATTACCAGAAGTCCTACACACCTAAGGACGCTTGGTACGCTGGATTGGGTACCCGGCCTACACTAGACAAGACCAAATATCGTTGGGACCAATTCATGTCTCGCCGAACGGGCTCGAGTTGTCTTGAAAGATCCAGATCTTTGACAATACCAAGGGGTTCAGCAATACTAGAACTGACCAGGAGACCCACCACCCGAAAAGTTCTGACAATGAAAGATCATGACATTAGGCAGGACGAGACTTCCCTCAGTCCTGTTGAAAACAGAAAAAGCGGACCTTCACCATCTCATTGCCAAAAACCACCATTCCCCCATCTCATTTAGGCGCCAACCACATTCCAAAATTGCCCAGATCGAGTAAAAGTCCCGTAAGAACCATACTTTGTCAGCCAAACCAAATTGCCTATAGAAACCAACCAAACCAACTTTCCAGCATGGAGGAGCCAAACACTGGCCAACAGCCACCACCGTTCTCGGAATCAAATATCTTCGACGAACACGACCCACCCCTTTCACACCCTTCGCACCAAATGTGGTCGAAAAGGGTGCCGCCGGCCAAGCCGCAGACAAGGTATGCAACGGATCACAAGACAAGTGGGTTCTTCGAGAACATTATTGTTTAGTATTTCAAATGTATGTATCACTTTATTGTTTAGTGACAACCCATTTGGGATGCTTGAAATATAGTTTAAGATTTTTTTTTATCAATTTATTGTTTAGTATTTCAAATGCATGTATCATGCATTGAGGATATTTTTACTTTTCAAATTTTCTATTTTATTTCACTTTGTAAGTTTTTCCTCATGCAAAGCAGAGACTCAAAAAAACCTATTAATTGACAACGTCTGACAGCTAGAGGACTTGCTTGACTCAAGAGAGAACTTGCTTGAGATTTGGCAGTTCACACAATTAGGCACATTTGATTTAGTGGTACAAATCAGCCTAATGGATCAAACATTTCCTTCCTTTTCTTTCACATGCAGAGCTGAAGACCCTTGTTTTACAATGCTGAAAACTATCAAACAAACAGCCTATAGAATACTATGAAACACAACCGTTTCCAGAAATAACTGCAGTATTGCTCCTGCTAAAGAGGAGGGAAAAAATGTGTTAGCAGGTGAAGACAGATAGTTAGCTGTTTTCCCGGCGGATAAGGATTCTCTAGCTATAGCTCTGCTGCTGCCTTGCTCGCTTTCATGTCGCAGCCTCAAGACTCAAGTGGTCTATCGCCCAGAAACTGTAAAAGTAAGTTAATGCTGAGTTTAAAAGATGAACACCAGTCATCAAGGTATTTCCTTCTTCAGACTAGAAGCTCTAGCTCGTGGTGGTTCTGGAGGAGGGGGAGGAGGAGGAGGAGGCACCTTCGCCAATTTCTTCAAGAAGTTTTTAGCATACAAGGAGCTGAACACAATGATCTGATGCAGGTATAGGATGTATAATGTCAGCCTTTGAACTGCGATTGGAACTTAATAGAAGCGATGATGATGGTAAAGGCTTACCGATCCAATCCATTGTTCCCAGCTTAGAGGATGAGCAAACCACACACATGATAACATGATGCTGACCAGCTACAGCATCAAGCAGATCGGGTAAGTTGCTTGGTAATCCAGTAAAAGTGTTGAATTGATCCTAGGGGAAGAACCTAATTTACCTGTCTTGTCGTCATTATGGCTGCGAATGTCAGAGCGCCAAATGTACGGATTGTGTATGATATGAAAAATTGACTAGCCGTTGCTACCTGTCACAATACAGATCTTAAGATGAACAATGCGTCTTATGAATCCACTTCCGCATAGAGGGGAATGTGCAGTTTCCAAACTCCAGGATCTGCACTTATCTTCTCAACAACTATGAGAAAACTTAGTAAGGTGATTGGACATTTACCGTTGAAAGCAGTAAAATATCATAGAAACAATCGTTATGCTGAGAGACGAAATTTATGGCAGGTAGTAAATTTCCTTGAAACATGAGACCTAGATCAAACAGAAAAAAATTATCATCATTATACATCTCAATAAGATGCATGGGCAATTCAAATAGCGGATAGACTGAGCCCAAACATGAAAACATGACTGCAAATATAGAATAACTTGATGTAAAATAAAAATAAAAAAATAAAAAAGTATGTAGAGATACACTTGAAAGGTAAAGATCGACTTTAACTGTTTAACATCATCTGGAAGTAAACCCCTAAAAATTCTGCTTCATGAATATTACTATAAGACTAACATGCAAGATATACCAAAATTTTACCTGTAAAGCTGAGAAGACAAGAACACAATGTTGTGTAGAATATTTGATTTTGTATTTCCATGTTATAACCTTTAAATAACTTATCCTGAAATGTGCTCGTGAAGCCATCAAACCTGTCCAACATAAAAACCGACATTTGAAAAACATATAAGACCAGTACCACCAAAAACACTTATCCTCACGGGACGTATCGTCTAGTCTAGCTGGTTTAATGTACTCTATCCTACTTGACTAGTACAGTGAACAATGTTCAGCCCCAAGAAAATGCAGCAGGCCAAACTCTACAGTATCAATCTCAAAGATCCCACGAGTCACCAAGAAATGCACTCTGACAATTTCACTTTCTGCATTACTTCATAATGAAGGCATAACAATTACTAGTATGGACTGCATGGTGAAAGAAGACCACAATAGAATGGGTTCAGTCCAATTCACAGAAAGTATTAATAGGTGCTACCATCGGATCACTATAAAACATCAGATAAAAGTCCAAGAGTAGCGATTTTCAATTCATACCCGAGATAACCGACCATGAGTGAGATACCCCAGACAGTATTTTCTCTCCCTCTACTGTAAGGACTTATGTCACTTCCGGCCTACAATGACTCACAAAAAAAATACCAGATCAGAAGATCTATGATCCAGATACAAACTGCACTGCACGGAACATTTGCCAAATAAACAATTTAACAAGCCATGACATATATGACATATATTAGAATTTCAAATGACGGGTCTAATTAATTACAGAAGCATTGTTAAACAAACACCAAAATCTTTGGTTTTAGACATCCAGTATTCACATATTTCCCCGTTAGGGCCCATTTGGCAGACGTTAAGCCTGGCTTAAGCCTTTTGCACGTGTTTTCCTTTGATAACTAGACTCATAGTTGTGCAAAATTACACAAGTTGCCCCTATCAGCATGACAACACTTTTGTAAATTGATGAAATTATAATGGTTTTTTGGGAAGTTGAGCCTACATCTTGCTCTGCCATTGCATTAAGCCAATGGATTCACGCTGGCCAAATGGCCACTTAATATATAACAGATGCAACATCAAACAGTATTTCCAGTTAATCAGCTGGTTGTTAAAATTAAAGCCTATTGATGCAGTACGAAGCAGATTGAGAGATTTTTCTTTTCTTTTTGCCTCAAGGAAAGAACAAAACCCCGTGCTTGGGTTTTCCACAATCAAAGGTAACAATGAGTACGTGTTCATGGTCTAATTTTGCAATGCCACACACACTAAGATCAACCCATCATATGATACTCCTAGTCATGCATACTGCTCAATCAACTACCTTCCAGAATTCAAAAGATGGCCACAGCTAAAAGAAGAATGATACAAAACATCCACATAGAGCCTCATATCAGTATTCAAGTCAGGGTATAGGGCACTAAAACATTACTCATACCAACACTTTCGGGAAGTAAGCACACAACTTACCGGAAATAGGATGAATATTGAACAGCCTAGCATCACCAGGAAAGCCACCATATAGTCAAATGCCTTGTATCTCTTCTGCATAATGCAAGTACCCCACATCTGAAAAAACAGTAGAGAAGAACTGTAACGATGAAAATTCATATAACCATACAAAATGGCCACTACGCTTAGTTAAACAAATCAACCTACCATTACAGGGATCATTTTGGCACACTTGGCAAGAGTCTGAACAGGAAAACTCACATACTTGAGAGCCTGGATAGACAGATTGCTGTCACTAAAAATGCAACATATATTCACCACAGAACCCTCTACTTAGAGAGTGGACAAATCAAAACAGGATTTTACTTAGAGAGCTCACCTCGTACTGGCATGTGGTTGTTAGTATATTGGAAACTGACACAAGACAGTACTTATATACAGGAGCAACAGGATCCAGGGCTTTCTTACTTGCCTATAAAAATACAGAACAAAACTTCAGTTCATTTTTGTCATGTGTTCTCTTACCCAGCAGATCATAATTGATTGAAAGCTTAAATGCTTACAACTAGAGCAGCAGCCGAAACAGCTGAGGTCATGAGGCGATTGCAAAAAACGAGAAACAAGGAGTATTTGAAAAATTCCTTGTTCAATCCATATGGAACTCTCATAATCTTCTCCTGAATTCAACCAAAAGAAGACCCTTCAACAAAAAATCATCTTGATTCAGCTCCAGAAAGTTTTGAAATTTAGCAGACAAGAAACCTGTAAAACACCGTAGATTACGAGAGTGGACATGATCCCACTGACGGCGAAAACCCCTTTCCATATCTTGCTCTCCTTCAAACCACTCTCCGTCAGAGGATTCGCCATAGCCCATCAAAGGACCGAGATTCAACGGCAGTGAGAGATACCGACTGACGGCGGCTGGATATCCAATGAGGGGCTAAAAGGGGGAAAAGGCGGTGGCTTTTTAAGATCGAAAAGCGGAAGAAGGCGTGAAGCTTGAAGAGATCGGTGGGGCGGGTGTTGTTTTAGCCGCCGTGTTTTGGAACTTGTCTACGCCGCGGTGTCGATGCTCCGACCGGCCGCGATTGTGACCGTGTTCAATTAAATGTGTCTGGGCCTGTTTGGGCTGCGACGGGGTGCGGGTAAGTCTTTACCATGTCAGCAGCGACCGTGAACGTTCAGTTTCTGCCAACAGAACTTATGGGTTAGGGCGTTGACCACTGTCGCCTTGCTTGGTCAATTACAAATCCAAAAAGTTACATTTGCGAAAAAACGAAGAAAAAGATTATGATTTTTATGAATTAATGAAGAATTTATGGGAAGAAAAAAATATTGATTTGAAAGAAAAACTGCGCCTGAGGAAGAAAGAGAAAGTATTTAACGAATCCAAACGTTTCTATCTAGACATGCATTTTCTGTTGTTACTATTTGGATTCGATTGGGAATAACATTAAAAAATATTAAAATGGTGAATTTATCTCCTTTTTATACCTCTCTACATATATAATAATTGTAATTATCCAAAATAAAAAAAATAAAATAATAGATTTTGTTCATGAAAAGGAAATAGAAGTACACTTAAAAAGTGCTCTAACCTATAATTGAAGAGTTGGAAAACACTATCCATCGTTCGGTATTAAATAGCCTCGTTTGGTAATAGATGTTTCAAGTAGATGTAGCATTTTAGATAATTTTTTAATAATCAAGATCAAACAGTTACAACTAAACGCCAAACTTTACTCGTAGATAGCTTTTCAAAACGCAAAAACTACTTTTAAAAAGTTGTTGCCAAACATGACCGATTAGAATCATTCAAAAGAATTCTTAACTCTAATTTTTTTAAAAACTTGTAAAATGACATTAAATTAGGAATGGCTGAAGGCAACCAATCTAGGCACAAATCTCATAACATACAACAAGATGCTATAGAGCAGAGCGAGCTAGACAATGGGCAGGGCCATTGGCTTGTCTACTAACATAGGAAAATTGGCAGGATGAAAAAAAAGAGAAACTAGACTCCTAATTTAATTAATGATAACACTAAAATAGAATAAAGTGGGAACTCGAGCATCTGAATCTCATGAATGAGGCGTTGTGCATCCGACTCCAACCAAACAGTTTGCCAACCATGCTTCCGCGCTTCCTTTAGTCCCCAGAGTGAAGCCAGAGCTTCAATATAAAGTGCGCCATCACCAGAGTATGGGAAGCTCATAGACCCAGCAAGAAGGATCTCCTCTTGGTCATCCCTCATAACCACACCAACTGCAGCTAAACCATTCTGTTTATCCAAGGCTGCATCAACATTTATTTTCACTACCTGGGGGCTTGGAGGAATCCAGCTCGGGCTAGCCTGACGACCCGAGGAGATGGGCGAGTGGTGGTGGGTGGATTCCCAGCTGTCGACCCTAGCACATAAGATAAAGGTCGGGAGCATTTGTGCTCAACCATGACCTGATTTCTATTGGACCAAAGAAACTAACAAGCTACAGAGTAAAGAAGAATTACCTGTGGGTTGGCCTCTGAGATGTTGCGGTACCACTCCACCCAATCATCTGAATCTGAGGACACAAAGGGAGATACACCAAGGTGATGCGAGACTCTTTGAGCAAAAGGGCATTCCCAAAGGAAATGCCTTACCGACTCCGCCTCTCCCCCACAAACCTGGCAAGTGTCTGTTACCTCCATCCCTATGAGCATGAGACCATCAGAGGTTGCTAGGATATCAGAACAAGCTTGCCACATAAACGTGTGAACTCGAGGAGGCAATTTCAGTTTCCAGAACCACCTCCAAAAATCATCACCTATCATAGGATCCCTATTGTACAAAAAAGCGTAGGCGAGGTAGTAGGCTGATTTAACAGTAAATTGCTCAGAGTCCTCCATTCCCCATATGAAGATATCCTGCAACGAACGGGGTTGGAGGGGAATATCAAGGATCAGAGCTGCGTCAACTGGGTGAAAAAAAAGCTTACTTCTTCCATGAGAGAGATGACTGATCAATTAAATTAGATACACACATAGTTTCCGTTTCCAGAACTACAGATGTGACAAGAGAGATAGTAGCTCTCAGCAAACAGTGGTCACGCCAAACATAAATTTGTGAGCCATCTCCCACTCTCCAATGACCTTAATGTTAAGAGATTTTATCAAATTTGATAAGTAGACCTTAAAATGCTTTCTCTCACTTCATGTTGCACTCTTTACTCTGGAAAAAAGGCAAAGCTTAACCCTTTGTTCAGATAATCCAAACACAGAGAGATCCCTAGCCCTTCTCCTATCCAAACACGATTTTGTGTCCTTGAACCTGTAATTACTCGTCCCTCCCCTTCTATCCAAACAGAGAAAAACTTAGTTGTTTGTGTCTCTCATGAGTTATTGTTGTGACGTATGTCAGACAAATAAAACCTTATACACCCGCAAATGTACGGGTCGAGTGTAGCACTTGATGAGTAAGGTCGATTCTACAGGGACTAGATGTGTGAAATGCTAAATAGCTAGACTATCATACTCAATTACTTTAAACTAAACTAAGTTAATCTAATGCATGAAAATAAATAGATAACCACCTCAAGAAATGAGTCAAATGTTTCATGAAAGTCAAACATGCATGATTTATATTTGTTGCTAGAGGAAAAGGATTTAAGAATTACCGACATCTCTCGAGTCAGTTACCTATACGATGACCGAGATGATCTCTCATCTCACACCAACAAGAGGACTTTAAGTGTAAACCATAAATTCTTAAGTAGTTTGACAAACCACTCAAACTTGTTTTTGGTTAAAACTCGAAAAAATCGCTTTCGCGCTTGTTCCTAAGCACCATCTGAGCATGTGTATGTGAAATCTCTAACCAGAACTCATACCATAATTAAGCATGAAACAAGTTCATAGAAACAGATACGCATCAATAACAACGATGAGAAATTGTAGATAAATGAGGAGATGATTCAAATGACGGTTTCGGCTTTCTCAAGTCATCGAACTTGTTTTTCTACCTCGACCAAGAACAATCTTTTGTCTTGCACCGAGGTGAAGACCATTACGGGCTAACCTTATTCTCCTAAGTAACTTCTCCAAATCTCTCGATTGGAGCGGGAAACTCGTGCTCAACTTGTGGCATTCGTTCGGCGAATCTCTCTCAAGTACTCGTCGAACACCAAATAACACAAACATGTGGTACCATAAATTCATGCATGCGCTAAGTTTAATCTACCAATTGAATAACTAATTATCACCAATTTCTCATATGTAGCAATTTTAAAACGAATCAATCCGCAAAAGAACCAAACACGAGCCGATCCGATTGAACTCCACTAACCCAACCAACAATTCAAACTATTTATCATAAATCAACAATAATCTAGCAAGTACAAGTAGAGAACAATTAAATTAACCGAAATTAAAGTTTAGACACAACCAAATCCACACAAGCAAAACTAGTAGGAGAATGGCTAAAGAAGGGGCATCAGAGCTTGGGGTTGTCTCCGGTAGTCAGGGATGAGATGGTGGAGCTCCGGCAACGGCTGGATCTGGCTGTGGTGGCTGATGGTGGAGAAATGCCGACTGTTGGGGGAGGAAAGGGCAGCAGCTTGGATTTCTCGCAAAATCCGGCTACTCCGCGGTGGAGTTCGACGTGCGGTGGAGGTGGTCGGAGGACAGCGAGAGACGGTGGTGGAGCTCCGGCGAGGTCGGAGGAGTCGCGGTCAAAAGCCAGCCAAGGCTGGCGCTGATTCTGGTCTTCTGGCTGCGTGATTTGCTTCGCGTACGCGAGGAAAAAGTTATTGGGCTTATCCTCATCTTCCTCCTCTACGATTTTCAGTTTTGCCAAAATGACCTCATCCTCATGTTTCTTTTACATCTCACTCCTTTAGCTTTCTCCTTATTTCATTTTTGTCCAAAATGTTTCAAACTTGTTACATTTTGATCACTTTAGCTTAGGGTTGAGATCAAGTCGAGCCAAGACCAAACCTTGTAGGTTCGAGCTCGAGCTCATTACTGTTTGGGCACGACTCGAGTTCGGCTCGAGCTCATGAAACTAGCAAAACGTTGGCTCAAGCTCTGCTTGACAAAATTTCGGGCTCGTTCGAGCTCAACTTGCTTGCCGGATCACCGCCAGTAGCTGAAGGTCTGAAGGTTCAGAAAAGCAGCGGCCGACGGTGGGATGAGTAGGTCTGCATATGCGAGTCTGATGGTGAGGTGGGTGTGCGAAGATGCGTGGCTGCAGCAGTGATGGGAGACTTGACAAAAGGCGGTGGTGAGAGTGAAGAGGCCCGAAGCAGGGCATCGAACGAGTGGGAGGTTGGCCGGTGAGGGATGGAAGCGATGGAGAAGGTTGGTCTGTGGGAGTGGGTATTGGGTTAGTGGTTTCACATTCACTGCATGAATTTTTTTTAATTATTGGGGAAGTGATCTGATGGATTGGATTGTAATTTATGGGGAAAAGGGAAAACGTACAGGAAAGTGGGGTGTGGGGTATAGGGATGTGGGTTTGTCAGATTATGGGAAGTGGTTTCGGGAAAGAGGGAGTGGGAAGTGTGTTAAATGGGTAGGGTAATAATTACATTTTGGGGAAGGGTAAATAATTTAATATTGGGAAGGGTAATTTTGTAATTACAAGATTCGATTAGGCTCGCAAATCTACAGAGCTCGAACCTGTCAAGCTCGAGCTCGACTCGTTTACTAAATAAGCCTGTAAAATGGCTCGAAACTCGAAAAAGCTCGGCTCGACGGGCTCGTTTGGGCTCGAGCTGTGCTCGAACAGGCTTGATTCGTTACACAGCCCTACTTTAGCTCCTAACTTGCCAATTAAAATACTTACAAGATTTTAGCACAAAAAATGTATAAAAACCAACATGTAAAATCATAATTAAGCACGAATGATGGGGTAAAAATATATAAAATATGTTTTCATCAGTTATTCACTATAAATTTAAGCAGTGTTGTATTATTTCATTTCTTTTGTTTTTCGCTGATGCAGTGGCGGTTCCAGGAATTTTCTACCGTGGGGGTAAAGTCAAATATCAAAGTTAAAATTAGCAGCGTCTGGTAGAGATGCAAACATAGAGGGTTTTCTCAATTGGTAGGGATGCAAACGTAGGGGGTTTTCTCAATTTTGTTGTATTAATGTTAATTATAAATTTGAGAGGATGTAGGAGATGGGGTAAAAAAGATTAAAGGATTTCGTCTCCACAACTTGCTCCAAACTACTACGATACATGGATATTTATAGGTGCTACACACTATGAACATGCTTCATCACTTAATGTTATATAAGTTCACCAAACCAAGTACATGAATAAATTCAAATTACACATTTGAAAATAAAATAACAATGAATTTAGTTGATTAATTTCAACAAATAAGAGGTTGAAATTGAATGAAACTATGACTATAAGGTTTGAATTAGCCAATTTGTGTAGGTAGAATGATATAATAAAGCCTACACTAATGTAATTAATATTCATGCATTTTAATGTTTTACAAATTTCAATATATTATGGGGGCATTTATAAACAAAAATTGAAAATAATTATAGTATTTTTCAAAGACATATACATAGGTATTTTAGGTTTCCAAAATTTCAGTGGGGGCAATTGCCCCATTGCCCCCACCCTAGAGCCACCCATGCGCAGATGTGCTTTTATTTGTCAAAGCTTCTCAAACTTTTCTGCTATTTCCTCATTTATTAATTATATGTTCGGCAATAGCTTTTTAAAGTAGTTTTTATATTTTGAAGAAACTATCTACGGATAGCTTTTAACGTTTAGCTATCTAAAGTGCTACAACTACTTGAAACATATATTCCCAAATAGTGACATAATCTCTCGCCGCCCAAAAATGATTCATTCGAGTTTTAAGCAACAAGCACCAACCAGCTAGAGTTTCAGTTTGAGCAAGATCGTCTGGTATGTTGGCATCTTTCCGAGACACGATTTTCCTCAAAGTGTTTTAATGGAAAAGAATCTGAATGCATCAAGTAACATCAAATGGAGGCAGTAAGAATGAGGACAAGGCTTTCAATGCTATGATCTGTCTTACATGCTAGCAAAGCTGTTTTGAGCTTATGCTACTTGAACTGCAGTTCTCTATCCTGGCAGTTAAGATGACCATCTTTGTTTTAGCCAACCAAGATAAAGAATACACAAGGCAAGGTTGGATGGAGCAGTTCCTTTGAGTATTCATCTTCAATTCACACAAGGTCAACTTTACTTTCATATTCTAACCAAGACTTCTATGAAGTTTACTGGAAGACTCAAATCACATACTATTTCAGAAGGTTCTGCTACTTCGTTTAACTTTTGTGATGCCAGAAAAGTCTACTTAATAAGCACAATCTAAGAACTTAAGCCACCAGTTCCTGCTGTTCAGCATTAGGTTTCTTCCAGATCAATCACATGTTTACAAACAAGACTGAAACAGGAACTTAATTGCAGAGGAACGGTTTAGGTTATTTTTTTGACAGATCATAACTGTCTACCGCGTTAGGACTCCAATCTGATGCTTGTTAATGAATGCTCTTGCAAAAAGGGCCTCAAGCAAGGTCTCCGTATACACTGGTTTAACATTCTTTTGACTCACCTGAGCAACAAACGTCTGATCTGCAGACAGGACAGGTTGAGTGAGATCGAAACCAAGTGTCAATGCAAGCCATGTGAAACGTATGGTCACAGCTTGGTATGCGCCTCAGCCATTCCCCTGCCTCGAATTCTCCCAAGCAAATCGCGCATTCTTTCTGTCTTCCCACTAATTCATCTTCTTTATTCTCTCCCTCAAACTTCGATGTAGGAAGAGCATCCAGGATTCTAGACTCCAGTGCTTTGTTAAGATCAACGGGTGATGATCTTTCTTCATTTGCTTGTTGTGTTCTAGCATGATTTCCCGAGGAAATTGGGGCACCTAATGCAATGAGGATCTGTTTCAGAAACCATAATGAGCCGGTCACCACGGTCATGAAGAATGTAATGGCAAGTATAAGAGGGATCATCCAACTCCATGGCTCAGGAGAGAAGCCCAAATAATCACCTAAATACATGCTTTTTGCCAAATGTTTCTCCAAACTGGTTGAATGAATGAACTAAGAGAGGATAGAGATCGATTCAATCGAAGTAACAACATAAAGATGACAGTTAAGAATGGCAACAAGGCCAAGAAAACACCATCAAACTTGGATGTTACCAAGGTGCTCTTTTGGAGTTATATGTTAGCTGTTGTAATGAAGAAACAGAATATACAAAGCAGCACAAAGATAGAGAAAGGAGATTCTTGTGAATACCAAAAGAGAAAAATTTATGGATGTACAAAGTATACCAATGTTCTAGAGATACCGAAACTATACCATTACATTCCTCCATCCCAGAAAACTTAAACAGAAGTTTTGTCCCATTTACACCATCAAAATTCTCCAAATTCAGAAAGTAGGAAGTAAGCTAATCGTCACAACCTTTGGCGTTTCGTAGGTTGGATTAGAGTGCTAAAGCTAGAAGACCCCAATAGAGAACCTTTGCACAATTGAGCAGGTCCACGACAGATATCAGCATTCTGCACCAAGTTCAGTGATTTTTGAGCATATGTTGTGGTTGAGGCAGACTTCAGGATTGCGTTTTCGAGCTTTTGGTCACAACCTTTGATCGAAACAGGTGGAATCTTGAAGGGCTGCAATGGAGGAGGGTTTCTCCAGCTAGGAAGTGGACCCGCAAGAAGAAGCGTCTCCAGAAGAGGGCCTGCTTCCATAACAGTGTGCAAAAGCTTTCCTTGCTGAGGCAAGGCTCTTCCTTTAAGAACAGTATCGACTATAGCATCAGCCGGGTCAATCTGTTTCAGTTCATTGGAGTGGTTTAAGAACCCTAAGTTACTTGAATCAGCCATGTTGAAGCTGGAAAACTCCGGTGAAGTCACCGCTTCGAAAAGGGAGTCAACGGAGGAAGAAACATGGGAGTGGTGATTGATTGTATCAGACAAACTGTTGGATTCTGTTATGCTTGAATTGGCTCTTGTCGCCATTACAAGAGGGCTCCCTGGAAGAGCATGAGGAAGGATAGTGTGGAATTCTGTTGGAGATGAAGCCGCCATGAACTTGGTGGCCAAATTTTGCAGCTGCCGTTTGGCCTCATCTCTTTCTTGGTACGCAAGCTTTAGTAGATTCAGCAGTTGCTTGCTCTCTTCCTTGTGCTTGCTTATTTGGTGATTTGCCTCCATTCTTACCGTCTCCAATTCTATCGTAGCATACTGAAGCTTCAGTTTCAGGTCATCAATGTTCTGTGCAAGTTCATAAACAAATTGTTAAATTAATAACTGCATCAGTAAAAATCCATTCTTAGAAAGATCCCACACTCAAGTTAGATAAATCCACAAATTCAAAGTTTGGGGCAACAGTAAATCACAAAGAAAACATGACAAACTAAGCCATGTGGATCCCAAGAAGTTTTGGTAAAAACATGTGCTTTCTTTCAGTAATCAACAAGATTGGACAATTTCTCCCCAACGTATAGTAGTTTGTAGCGGAAAAAGAGAATCCCCAAAAAGAGATGCTGAAAAGGAAGAACCTTTGAAACCAGAGAAAGAGAGGGTAACCATAAATTTTGTGATTTTTTAGCAACAAAAAAAAAACCCCCCACTTTGAATCCTTTCTATGAAAGAGAAACCACATTGAAGAACATGGAGGGCAAGAGACACAAACCAATCAACAGAGAAATTAAGCAATGAAAACTAACCTCATCAAAACTCCAAAACGAACCCAATTCATCCATGGACAAAGATGGGAGCTTTAACTGTAGGGCACAAGAAGAAGAAGAAGAAGAAGAAGAAGAAGAAGGGGGAATTATGAAAAGGTGTGAAGCGAGTAATTTATAGAGCAATGAGAGGAAATAAGGACAAAAGAAAAGGAGGGTTTGTGTTGTGAAGAATATGGAATGGGCGAAGAAAAAGGTAATTAAAAATGGAGATTCCATTTTTCTGTTGTAAATAATTGAATGTCTTTTAAAACCTTCCCTTTCTTTCTCTCTTCGCTTCTCTCTCTCACTCCCCCGAGTCCTACACTGGGCCCTCCTCTCCCTCTCTCGTCTTCACGCGCTACATCGGTTTGTATAAGGAAATAACTTCTGTTCTGTCTGTTTCTGTGCATATGATATGATGGTCCGATTTGATTCTTTTACATATGCTGGTTATATATATATACCTCTACCTTTTACTTGTACGTTAATTTATTATTTCTCTGTCGGAAAATTATACTAATATTTTCTATAGATGAGTATTTGTAATTTTGTTATGTGGTCGTCTATACAGTAGCTAGGGCTGATCAACTTTACGGTTAAATCGAAATAATCGAATTTTTTTTTCCGGATTTGGTCAATTTGGTTTGGATAATTCGGTGTTTGGTTCGGTTTTCGGTTTAACCGAAATTTTTATACAATTTTCGATGTGGTTATTGGTTAACGTTTAAATAATTCGGTTAACCGAATTAACCGAATTAATAATATGTCCAAACCCATATACTAGTACTAAATTTAAATTTCACCTTTAACTCAAATTTCACCTTTAACCTATATACCTTTAACCCAGCCCACCTTTAACCCATATACCTTTAACTCAGCCCACCTTTAACCCAGCCCACCTTTGAGTTAAGAAGAAGATTTTCGGTTATTTTGGCCAATAACCGAAATAACCGAACTGAATTTGGTTTTCGGTTTTTACGGTTTCCGACTTTATTTGGTTAATTCGGTTACTAATAATAGAAAACCGAAAACCAAATACATCAATAAATTCGGTTTCGGTTATAACTGAAATAACCGATTGAGCAGCCCTAACAGTAGCGGATCCAGGATTTCTGGAACGGGGTGTTCATGTATATAAGATAAAATTAAATTCTAATTTTATATTTCTTTTGTCTGTCAAAAATTGTGTCATTTAACTTTACTGTTTCAAGATTTAATGTTTGACTCAAATTTTAACAAAGTTAAACCACTAAAAAATTAATATATATATATATATATTCAGAAAATTTAGATTGTACATTTTAATACATATCTGAATTATTTAATTTTCGATGTCTGAACATTTATGAAAAAATCATAGATTAAATATTTTAAAATTGTCAAAATAAATGAGATAATTTTTTGCAGACGAAGAGAGAGTATGATATAAAACTTTAAAATGACAAAAGATACATTACATTTACTCTCGTCGAGTCTTAATCCTTTGATTTTTTTTACAATTCCATCATTATTAATGTTATTGAATACATCCTTCTTAGTATATGCTATCAAGTAATCTTAAAAAATGTCATAAAAGCATCTATATGCATTTATGTTATATATTAGAATAAAAATAAAAGTTGGGTGCCAAATATAAAAAATGAATGGTTAAATTGTACTTCTTACCAAATATACTTTATTCAAAAAAAAATTCACTTTGTATATTTTTCAAAGTAATAAAAATTCGTATTTTTTCTTTTAATACATAATATAAAAGATTATTTTAATTTTAAAGGGTCGGCTAATATTTTATATACCCCTTATATTTAATTTTGGGAAAAATGGTGTCTATATATAGACACCCCCTCCAATACATGTAAATCCACCACTGGTCGTGTATATATGTGTATGTAATCGTGTATTTATTATTATCATTATATATATACACACAAATGTTTGCCCGTATTTAAAATTTTCATTTTTGTCATATAAAGAAATCATTTTGTATTATCATTAGGGTAGCAAGGTTGTCTTTTTTTATATAAAAAAAAATCCCAAAATAAATTTTCTACCTCTGGTGAACACTGACCACATCCTATAAGCAGGGGAAAAGTATATGACATGGTGGAAGTTTGAACTAAATACTAACTTTGTATCCTTAAAAATTTAACCATTGGATTAATTAAGACTCAGAACTAGGACTATGGATAGCAATGTTGTCTTGTTTCATGTTAAGATTAAGATGATTAACTTAGTAACTCTCTTCTTACAGGAGTATTTTTCAAAGTTTTTTTTTTTGAGGTTAATATTATCAATACACAATTAAGCGCATATTTAATGTTTCCGAATATCGAATATTTCGCCCAAACACCTCTCTCATCCCATCCCCATTTTTACTACGTACATAGGCCTCCCTCCTCGGTACCATGAATATCTTTTATAACCAGAGCAGTGGCGGATTAAAGAATCAATTTTTATTAATTCCATTTAATAAAAATTAATATTTTTACAATTGACCCCCTTCATGACAATTCGGAGTATGAGAGTGTGAAAATGATCTTAATTTGCATTTTTATTAATAAAATTGAATAAATAATTTTCAATATAATTTACTAAATAATCGATAAAAACTACTCATTCAATATGTAAACTTTTCTTGATAATATTTATTTTAGAAAATACCATAATACAATAGCCGCAACTATAGACAAAATTAATTATGTTAGATTCAAAAGCAAGTGAACTAGTAGATATTTAAGTTGTATATTTCTTTGTGACAACCATCTTTTTTACGATTCGCATCTTCGATTTTTTGTGTGAGAGTGATGGTGTGGTGAGGGCGGATAGTGGCCACGATAGTTCTAGTTTGCTAGAGGTGTTGAACGGTGAGAAGATGAAGGTAGTGGGGCAAGGATATGGGGATAATGAGGTCGGTTTATAAATTTTAAAAACATTTTGAGTTAATTTATAGATTTAAAGTGAATGATGTTAGATCAAATATCAAAATAAGACATTTGCATAAATATATTAATTAAAATGATGTTTTAATAAAATATGTAACATAATGGCTGCTTTTAGAGAAAAAAATGTAAGTTAAGATATTTGAATAAGACAAATATTGAAAGTGAACATATTTAGCATAATGATCAAGATTAAATTACTAATAATGGAGTTTACTTAAAATATTAGTTTACTTAAAATATTTACATTAGTTTTGTACACAAAAACTTTGTTATTTTCTTTCATTTATTATATTTTCGTCTTCATGGTTGTCCTAATACTAATTGGTGTCCATATTATTTTTTTAGTAGTGTCCATATATAACCCATAACTTAGTATGGTTTTGCATTTATTACCACTCCTTCTAAGGTGGATCCGCCACTGAACAAGAACCCACAATATTCTGTGGGTGTCTATTTACCACATATGTGGAAAAACACATACCATGAAAATGTCAAATTTACCCTCTTAATAAATCTCTACAAATGGTGTTTTAGTCTTTTAGTTTAATAGATTAGTTAGTTAAGTTAGTTAATTAGTATAACATATTTAGGTATGTGTTATTTCACATATGTGGTAAATAAACGGACTCCATTTCTTATGATCTGGTCCGTGCTTTTGTCATATCCTATGTAGGAGGTGGGAGCATGTTTTAACCACAAATTTGTCCTTTTCCTCCAGTTAAGTTGTGTTAATTAGGAAAATTTTATTAATAAAATACTCCTATATATTTTTTTTGGCGGTTCTATAGAGTGAATGTGATGGTTGTGATGAGAAATGATGTAGGGAAAATTTGTTTAACGGAAAATATTGATGAATTTAATAATATTTTTAGTTTAAAAAAATGTGTGAACACACTCTAGACAACTAGAAATTTAGTGTGAAACTATTTTACCTTCAAACGGCTTAATTTATACAAGAACCGTGAGGCGCGTTGAAAAGTCATTCACTCGTAAAATTATATTTGCCCCCTTTTGTGTTATGTTCTTCTACAAATAAAAGTATAATAATAATAATAATAACAATAGATTTTAAAATCTATCGAAGCTAGCTTTATATATATATATATATATATATATATATATATATATATATATATATATATATATATATATATATATATATATATATATATATATATAACATAATAGCTTATGTAATCTAATATTTTTTTAAGTAAAGTCTCTGTTTCGAATCCATAATTGACTCAATAATTCTCCATCTAGATAAAACTGAAAAAATTACCATTAATAATAATAAAATGTTGAAGAGCAGTTTGTGGTAGTACTGCATATGGAACATATTTTCCCACTAGAGGCTTGGTAACTTGTTGTCCGCAACATATTGTTGTCTCCGTTTTACGTGCAACGTAGTGCAAAAGTCCAGCAATAAACTAATTAAAGAAAATTATGTTGTCGTTCAATAAATAAATAAATAAATAAATAAGGGGAAAAACAGTATGAACAAAGTCGGTTCAATTTATAAAAGAAGAACGGATCAAAAAAATAAAACAAAAAAAAGTAAACAAATAAAAATTGCAGAAAAGCTTGAGTCACTAGTGTAGCTTCTCTGCTGCAGGAAGAGGTTTTGTGTTTAGGTGACCTTTGCCCACAGAAATCTTCATGCTTGTTTTTACTACGTTAAATTACAAATACCCCCCAGGTTTAATTAAATGTTCAATTTGTCCATTCTATTTTCAAAAACTTTCGGCTACTCCCTGAGGTCCATCTAGACCTTCAGTTACCTCTTTGACTATTTGTGATAATAGTTGACTGTCAATAATTTTATGGTTAACTGCTATATTTATCATTAATATTTCTACGTCAACTCCAACATTTAATTTTTTTCTTTCTTCCTGCCCGACCGGACACCCCTGCCAACCGCCTTTGTCGCCTGACAGTCGCAACAACACTGATATGACATAGCGACACAAATGAGACCATGTTGCTCAATGCAGGTGTGCCCATATTGCCCCTTAACTGTTTTGGAGAATACTCAATGCAATTACACCTAAATCTTTTAAGAGCCAACTAAAATCACAAACGATCAATGAGAGGGTAGCTGAAGGTTTCACTATACCTCAGAGAGTCAGGGGGTAATTGAAGATTTTTAAAAATAGAGGAGACAAACTGAACATTTCACTAAACCTCAAGGCGATATGTATTTGTAATTTACCCTTTTTACTACCTTAGTCCCCAGAATGTCTGAGTATTTGATGATCGAGATTAAGGAATGGTGAAGGTTTAAGGGTAATAAAGTAAAACTGTTATATAATACAAAAGTAACTTTTTGGGTGAAAAAAAGAAAAAATGAGGGTTAAAATGTAATTAATAGTGGTGCTAAAAAGTTTAACTTTAAAGAAACAATCAAATTATTTTGGGATACCAAAAAAGGAATGCAATTGAATCTTTTTTGAATGAAGGGATTATAATACTATTACTTCTCCTAAAATAATTGATTTGTTTGAACTGCTACTAAGTATTTATAAAAATTATACTCCCTCCGTCTTTAAAGTTGAGCTTTAAAGGTGAACAAATTTAACTTACACGTAGATTAAGAATGTATGTTAACTTGATGGTAAAAAGTAAAATATGTATATAAGATAAAAGTAAATTTTTTTAGTGGTAAGCGAGAGTAAGAGTAATAAAGTAAATTTAGTGTAAAAATTTTTTCATAAAAAGTGTAGCAATATTTTTGAGACAATCCAAAAAGGAAATCGTAGCAAGTTTTAAGGAATGACGAGAGTATATATTTCGAAACTAGAAATATGGATTTGTCATTTACATATATTGTTTAACTAACTAGGTATAATTTTGATGTAAAAAGTTTCATACATTTCATGTTCAAAAACAAGTTTCATAAATTCAAGGGTAAATTTTAATATTAAACATGAAATTATGGGATCACGTACATCAGCTAGCATGCAAATGCAATTATTGGTATCACCCCGATGAACAACAATATATTAGTATGTACTCCATATATATGATGTATGCAAGCATATGATTTCAGTTCATAATACTAGACGGGGTTGAGAGGGTAATATGAATTAAGGGAAAAATTGGAGTCTTTTAGCAAAAATGGTGGTGGAGATTTATGATGAAGAAGGATAGAATATTGGAGTCCGTTTATTTACCACATATATGGAATAACACATACCTAAATGTTCTACTAATTAAATCTTAGTAATACAATGCACTTAGCTCCTATTATCATGTTTAGAGTATGAATAATTAAATCGCTAGTTTTTTTTTTCTAATCCTCCATCTTTTAATATATTATCAATGCAGGGTTCACACTTGCTTATGTGTATTTTATATCACACACTGTATTATTGTCCTATTCCGCGTGTGATCAATGCAAGATGTTTTCTGTTTGTTTGGTTAGGACAAGGCTTTAACCAATAAGCTAGCACCCTTACTAATACTATGTTCCCAATTAATTTTACACATTTTTTTCTGGATTGTTCCTAATCAAAACTTCTATCATCTAAAGTTACTAAACTATCTATACTTTATATTAACTTTTTTTATTTCATTTTTTGTGTAACCTCTACTCAAAGGTAATTATTTTAAGCTACATAAAATCTTATATTACACTTTCATCCCCGCGTTCGCACAAATTGTAGAATTAATTGGGAACGGAGATAGTAGATTTGAATTTAGAAAAAGTGCGTACCGTTTCAAATTTTGTCTTGATAGCAATTTGAATGAGTAGCTAGGGGAAACTCCACCTAATTTTATGTATTTGGGAAGTATTTCTATGTTAAACAATTTTATACTTTAAAATAGGTAAAAAGCACCACGGAAACATTAAACTTTTCAATCCATTATGATTCGGTCATTAAACTTTTTATTCGATCAAATAAATCATTGAATTTTTTAAATTTGACCAATTTAAAACACCCTATCTGATTTTTTATAATGTTTCAAATGGAAGAATGACGTGGTTTAAGAGGAAGTCAAATCTAAATTGCCGACTCCAAGTGTTCAATAACAAAAAAAAAAAGAGGCCCAAACTTGTATTTTGGAGTTATTTTCCCAAATTTGTCTTCTGGGATATTCGGTGTAATTGTTTATTATTAATAAAAATCATTGTTGCCTTTCAAAGAATAAGAAGAAGAAAATGTTAAGAGGCCCCGGATGAGTAGTAATGCAATCTAACAATTGTGATTGACAAAAAAACCACTCAATTGACAATTGAATTTTGTATCCAGCCAAATAAACTAATAAACTTTTAAAATTGTACAATTTAGCTACTTTCAAAATTGGTACAATTTCAAAAATTGAATGGTTCATTTGACCTGATAAAAGAGGTTTAATAACAGATTCCTAACGAATTTAACTTTTATGTAATTCATGGAGAACAAGTTAGTTAAAGTGGATAAGTCCAAGAAAACGTCTAGATCATAAGGCGGAGGCCTAGCTAGCTAGCAAGTTATGGGGTTGAGAAGGAAGGGCACATGGTGATTAGGTAGGGGGCATGTGTGAGAGCTAGGGGCTAAAAGTACTAGTACTACTACAATACAAAGTCAGAGGCGGCTGCATTGCATTGCATGCCCTTCACTTCACGACACCTTTCTCTATGCAGCTCCGTGCGGCGGGGCACATGTGCGTAGGTGCTCCCTCTACTATACTACTACCACTACTTCTCCACGTGCCTTCTTCACCTTTACTTGCTTTATATACCATCCCTTTCATTTGCTCCAACATTTTCAACTTAATTCAATTCACCACCCTCCTTGATTCCACTTGGACGTGGGACACAAAAACAAGACAAACATCTCATCTCAACCTCTCTGAAAAGTATACTACCACTCATTAATTAGGCGCCAAATGCCCACAACCTCACTAATTAGTTAGGGTTTTGGATTATGAGTTGAACTTCGGCTAAAGTCTACTTTTAGTCCATTTTTCGGTTTTTCATACTCATATCCTATTTTAAGAATTCGTATCATCCAAGTCCCTTAGCTTTGGTTATTGTTTCATTTGTGGTCCGTTCGTTAATTTGACCGCTAAGTTGACCCCTAATTTATAGTAAATGATGAAAATACCCTTAGTACATTTACAATGGTCTGTAAATTTATTATAATTTACGATTTAATCTCAAAACCTCACATGTTTCAGATCTATAGGAAACGCCCAAACAACCGCCAGATGATCAATCGCCGACATTACAACCGCCCTCGACTGAACTGCTATTGCTCCTGTTGTTTTTGGAACATCGTCGCCCTCGTCGCCACCGTCTCCGTCATCGTCATTTACATTTTCTATCGGCCCCACTACCCCACATTCATCGTCGACTCATTCCGCCTCCACCGCCTCAACACCACCACCAACGTCGACTCCGTGGCCTCCCACATTTCCTCTCTCTTCAACCTCATTGTCTAGTCTTAAAACCCAAACTCTCGAATCTCGTTCTCATACGACCCGTTCCAGATCTTCGTCAAGCGGCGTCTTCATCAGGAATGGATCTCTGTCGGCGTTCATCAGCGGCGGGAAGAACGAGACGATGTTCCGTGCAGTGGTCCTGACGGCGTCGGAGGATTTTAAAGGGCTAAGATCGGATCTGGAGAAGAGGAGCGGATCGGTGAAGATTAAAAGGGTAATTCCGAGAGGCAAGTCGTCGACGGTGGCGATTGTCGCTAGAGCCAAGTGTGCGGTTGATCTGAGAATCAAGATCTGAAACTGGACCTTTTGAGAAAGTGGCCAGTGTGGGAGCAAACTCACATTAGGGGACTTGTTGAAAATTTTATAGAAATCAGGGGGCTTGTTGAAAATTAAGAAAATGGTACTTTGGTAAATTAATTAAATTAACGGTCAACTTAGCGATCAAACTAACATAATGACCACAAATGAAACAATAACCAAAGCTAAGGGACTGATGACACAAATTCTTAAAATAGGATATGAGTAGGACAAACCGAAAAAGTAAGGGATTAAAAGTAGACTTTACCCATTAAACTTCTCTCCGGATAACCTGAGTGATTTGCTCCCATAACAAAATCGGAAAAAAGTTGATTTGTATGATAATAGGGGGCTTCAAACATCAAGGGTGAGGAAAAAAATATTCACCAAATTTAGGTGTTATCCACCACCAAAAATTCACTACATAATTTTTGGAACCTCAAACCTCAAATCTAAAATGAAAAAGCAAGTGGGGGGAGCAGCCGAAGGTGAAAATCTGAAATGAAAGGGGAGGGGTGCAGCAGCAGACACGTGGGTGTGGGGGTGGGGGTGGGGCCAGGAGGGATGAGTTAAATGGGTCAGCCTACCAAAATTGACTTTTTTTTGTACAAATTCACCTTACACTGTACAAAATCGGACCTCCCAAATTCACGGGGAGGTCCGAATTATATGGAGTGATTCACTTTTTTTTAGGAGGTGAATTTGTACAAATTCACCTCCAAAAAACAAAGTTTGAAACCCCCTAATATGTTAACCACCTCTCATATACTCCTACTTCCTCTTTCCTGAAATAGTTGTTACGTTTGATTTTTCATTGTGTTTTAAGATTTGATTTTGAGTTAAATATTTACAAAAATGAATTAATAATGAAAATTCTTCAAAAATATATTTTAAAAAAGTATATTCTAAATTAAAATGTGTAAATATCTAAATATTCATAAAAAATATATAGATTAAATACTGTAAACAAAAATTTAATGAGTTAATTATTTTGAGTATGGAGGAAGTATTTATGGAACTTAGAGCATCTCCATTTTATTGGAACGCTCAATTTTGGAGAACTTTGAAGCTTTTTTTGTCCAAAAACTTCCTCATCTCATTTTCCAAAATGGGAAAAAATGAGAAAAAATGGGGTGCCTTTCCCAAATTTAGAGTATTCTCCAAATTTTGGATAGCTCCTCAAATCAACTTTTTCAAACCTCCCTTCTCTCTCATCTCTTTTGGCTATTTATTGTTGGTTTAAACATATTTTCTCTCTCCCCTCTCATCACTTTAAATAATTTATTAATTATTAATAAAAATATATAATATTTTATTATTTTAATAAATACATGATTCTCTAAAATGAGAAAGCTATTGGAGTTAGAGCAAAAATAATTTAGAGAAAGTGGACTTTACTGTCCCATTTTGAATAAATATTTGGGAAAATTGTTGGAGATGTTTTAGAAAACGAGTTGGGAATATTTGGTGGCTCAATATCATTCCTAAATAACAGTGCCTAGCTTCCTAACCTAGCTAGCTAGCTAGTTGTGAGGGAGCCACCAGTTAGTGTCTTAGGGATAATACATAAAAAGTTCAATGCTATATTACTACTAACTCCGAGGAGAATTTTCGAACCACTTCTCGTATTCTCTAATTAGGCTATTTTAAAATGATTGAAACAATAATGAAAGATGGAGTATAAGCATTTCCATCAAAGAATATATATATATATATATATATATATATATATATATATATATATATATATATATATATATATATGATGCCATATCCCTTCTACTAGCTAGTATCACACAAATGACAATAAACATAATTTTGTTCGAAATATTAGAATGAAGAAATTGAGTATTGGGTCGTCGTTAATGGACTACTTTTCATGATCGTTGAGCAGTCTTAATGGGGCAGGAAATTAACCAGTCCAGAGACGACACTTGCCGTGGTCAGCAAGGAACAAAGTGGTCCAGGTTTTTAATTTATTTTCTCATCATTTGGTCTTTGTCGATGAGACGGATACCGATCCAACAGTTTATTTTACTCCGAGAGTGCACTTAATCTAAAACAAAGTAGTAGTACTAAATTGTTAGGCATAGCATCGTTTACTTGCACTGAAATCCAAAACCAGGTGAGAAATATATGCACAATTTGAGGTAATTACAGTGAAACTTTTGCCATTCAGCCCATTTTTAAAACTGTGTGTTTGGCAACAATTTTTGAAAGTGGATTTTGAGTTTTGAAAATCTATCTACAACTTTTAGCGTTTAGTTGTAATTGTTTGATCTTAATCATTAAAAATTAACAAAAACGTTACACACTACGTGGGGAAGACATTCTTACTGCGGCCCTTACTGCGGTTTGGGCGCGATAGCATTCTGTGATAAATGGCATTCTTGGCGTGATAAGGTTTCTTTGCGGCGCCTAGCGCGATAAGCCATAATAATCTTTTTAGGGTTTCTCTTCTCTTTTTCATCCGCCTCCTTCACATTTTTTCTCATCTTCTTCATTCTTCCATCTTCATCTTCTCCTTCATCTTCTTTCACTTCTTCTTCATCTTCTTTTCTTTCTTTCTCCTTTAATCTTTTTTTTTCTTCATCTTCTTTTTATCTTCCCCTTCATCATCATCTTCTTAAATTCTTCTTCATCCTTCTTCTTCTTCTTCTTCTTCTTCTTCTTCTTCTTCTGTTTTCCTCTTCTTTCTCTCCCATTTATCTTCTCTGTTTTCTTCTTCATCTTCTCTTCTTTCTTCTTCTTCTTCTTCTTCTGTTACTTCTTCTTCTTCTTCTTCTTCTTATTCTTCTTCTTCTTCTTCTTCTTCTTCTTCTGTTTCTTCTTCTGTTTCTTCTTCTTCTTCTTCTTCTTCTTCTTCTTCTTCTTCTTCTTCTTCTTCTTCTTCTTCGTTTTTCCGGGTCACTTTTTTAATTATTCAAACCGATTCGCGCGGCCCAGCGCGTCGTCCACGGTCGGCGCAGTGAGTTTGAAACTGCGGACATTTCTACCGCGACATTCATTGCGGCCCTCGTCGTAGTTGGTATCACGGGCCAACTGCGCCTGAGGCCGCAGTGAAGCCTCTCCTCCCCACGTAGTGACAACTACTTGATAAACAATTGTTCCATTCGGTTTGACAAGGCTTTGTCTCAGCTCGACCCATGCCATGCCTACTTCTAGTTGAGCCATATCATCCAAAGCCCAATATTGCATTGTATGACTACGTCTTCTCAACAATTCTTTATGATGGGAAATTTATGAAAAGTAGTGAAAATAGATTGGAAGGAGAGATCAAATTTTAGTATTTTAGAAATGATTTTAGGTAATAAACAGAGCCTAAATTCTAAAGAAGAAGAAGAAGACATGTATATATTCGTTGTTCCTCCATTTAGAATAAAAAAAATGAAGGACATAGGAATAGAATTTTTGATGCAAAAAGAAAAAAGCTTTCCGCAACAGATGAACTGAAAAAAATACTCCTCTTGTATCAAATAGAAAAAGAAAAAGAAAAAAAAATACTCCTCTTGGGCTTTGACTTTAGGGTCAATTTTTTATAAGCTAGCCCAAAATGGCATTGATCTTCATCAAAAGTTAATTCTTTCCGGCCCATTTAGATGCGTTAATCCTACTGCTTGCTTAAGCAACGGGGTGAAGATCGGGTTCGAGATCTCATTTCCTTGCTACGCCGTGGTGAGTCTTCTTTGCTACACAACTGCCGTCTCCCTCCATCCCCTGTCGTTCATCGAGGTTCACTGAGCCGTACGTCTCGTCTTTCTCTTCTTCTCCAATCCAAGTTTGCCTGCTTGTTGTGGTGATGGAATTGTTGGACTCATGCCTTGCAAACCTGACTCTCTCCCGCGAGCTAGGAAGGGATGGTTCTCCGTCCGGGTGGTGATCCGCCATTGCATCGCCAGTTTCCTTGTGTCGGTTCCTCTCTCGCTGTGGTGTGGCTGCAACAGTCATGGGTTCGTGCCTCACGCGGATGTGTGTAACTCCGGTTGCCCGTCATGCCTCAGCGAATTTGTGTCTCATCACGTTCCTGTTGGCTGATTATCTTCGATCATGGTAAGGGGAGGTGTTTTGGTCCGGGTGTTGGATGGATCTGTAAGAAGTTCATACATACTGTGGTGGTCTCTATTACTGTGCCTGAGGTGGTTGATCTGGTGGGGCTTGGGGACAGCATGCCCCACCCAGCGCCCCGAGCCTATGGCCCCAAAGTTCGCTGGGCGATTGGTAAATTCATCAAGTCTATCTGGTTTTTTTTTGATAAGGGGGAGGGAGGTACCAGTGTAGCACCCCCCGAGATTCACCAAACTGCGAGTATCTACCTTAGAATCTAGCCTAGGATTGGTTCACTAACAGATGAAATATAACGGGGTAAAAGAACCAAGAAGAAAATCCCCAAGGTCCTAGAAAAAAAGAAAAACTCGCAGCGAGAAAGCAAGAGTTACGGTATTACATCCACAGAGACCAAATCCTTTAAAAATAACGGCATGGAATCAATCCATGTTGAGCAATTCGCTTCCAGCAGAGCTCTTCTCGCCAGGTTGTGAGCGAAATGGTTCGCCTCTCTATAGGTATGTTGAATTTTCCATCAAGGTAATAGTTGAAGGTTCAAGTCTAGCTGGTTATTTTGAGTTATTAATTAGGATTTGATAAATACTCCCTCCGTCCCATTATTTTTGAAACGTTTTGACTGGGCACGTTGTTTTAGGTGAAGCTGATTTTGAGTTGACTTGGTAGATAGAAGAGAGTGATGAGGGATAATTGAGTAAATTCATGTACAAAAGTTTACTAAAAAAGGAAAGTGTTTCAATAATTTAGGGACAACCCAATAAGAAAAGTGTTTCAATATATTGGGACAGAGGGAGTAACTAATAACGTCGGGTAGATGCAAGTGTTCACAAACTCAATATGCTTACTTAGGTGTGGTTACACACACACACACTAATGCAAATTGCCATATATAACCCTTTTGTTAGTTGATGGATGATTTAGAATATTGATTTCCAAATTGAGTTGAAGCTCAATGACTTGACTCTTACTGAGTTTAATTTGTGGTTTATGCATATATGGTTCCCTTAATTTGAACTTTGAGAATGGAGTAATTAACTGCAGAAAAAAAACACATGATGATTAGTAGCCAAGAGACCATGTAAGGTTCCTAGCCTTCTTGATCATTTATCATCTGTGGACCATTTTAACTAAAAGTATATCTACGAATTAATACAGAAATCAAGGCACAGTACTGGATTGATATATAGAATTAGTCGGAAATTAGAGGTTTAAAAAATCTACTGTAGTTAATTTGAAAATAGTTGATTCATATACGAACCAATCGAATGATCAGTCTTAACATGCAAAATAAATATTATCTTGTTCCTCAAAGTTACATAAATATATAGTATATATATAGCCATATACTAATTATATTTGATCTGGAACCAAACCTCACATGGGTCTTCGGCCAAATCATTGCAGCTCCTTCTTTGACTTCTTACATAGAGTACTAAATTCGCCCAGAATTATATTGAATTGAATTTCAAGCAGCTGAACTAAAACATAATTAAGGTTTTCTTAGTGAAAAAAGGTTTTCATTTTTTTTGGATAAACGAAAAATATTTTCAAACGACTACTATATAAGTTAGAGTAGAATTTTGTTTTGTTTTGTTTTTTTAGGGAGTTGATTAGTGGTATTGAATTGAATAGGAAAAGAATAAAAGAGGGGATGATGAGAAGCAAGATGATAAAGACGGGGTGAATGCACAACCAATTCTATAGGTTTGTCATTTCTAATTAGTAATTAGTAAATTCTAAAAGTTTTCGAGTTCATGATCAAGTCCTTAACGTTACAAATTGTAGCTTAAAAGAGTCTTAAATTAACATTTTTGTACATGTGGTGTTAACACAGTTTATTTAATTTGGACACGTGGACGTTAATAATTAATTCAAGTCCTATAAGCTTTCAAAATAACATTCTAGTCCTATATGTTATTGACTTAAAATTTTAGTATTTTATAATTTTTAAAAAATTACATTTAGTCCTCAAATTTAATATCATCAAGTGTTAAAAAAATGATTATTCTAATCATATATAGTGATTAACTAAACATTTAAATTTCACCAAAAAGTTTATTGAAAAATACCTCCGTCCCTGAATAATTGAAGGGTTTGACTTTCATATTATGTGTAGCACAATTTGACTCAATTTTCTCTCCAAGATAAATAGTGAAAAAAATAAAAATATATTTAGAAAATTTATACTTCAAATTAGATTAGGATATACATGTGAATCATTTAACTTTAAATGTCAAAACATTCATGAAAATAAATCATAGATTAAATACACCGAAAACAGTAAAACAAACCATTTAATTATTCAGGGACGAAGATAGTATATTTTATCAGGTTGAGTTAAAATTAATGATCGATAAAGTTAGTTAATTTCTTAGATATTTTATTCACATACATGGTACTCAATCCATCCCAAAAGTAATGTAACCGTTGAATTTTGATGTCAATTTTACTTCAATGTATATGTATATAAAAGTTTCGAAATTATAATCTGAATTGATAGAGAAATAAAATTATAGATTAAATGCTGAAATATAAGAGTTGCATTACTTTTGGGATAAAGATAGTAATTAGTTAATTAACTAACTAGCTAGGATGTTAGTTACTTAATTAGTCCTATAATGGTTCTAGATAATAATTTAGAAAATTGGAAATATGATTATATTAATCATGACTAAGGGGCCATTTGGTTGGCTTAAGCCAATCAACTTAAGTTAAATTTTTATATTTATATAAAGAATTTAATTGTATTTTACTTAAAGAAAGATAAATATATGTTTAAAAATAATATATAAAGAAAATCTTCATATACATGTAAAAACTTAACTTAAATTGATTGGCTGAAGCCATCCAAATGGCCTCTGAGGCTTCAACGAATAAAGTTCTTGAGGTCTGGAATAATTAACCAAAACAGTTTCAAAACAGTTTCAATATACAGTAAATATATTTTGAACAAGATGAAAAACTACGGGTGTGTTCAACACCAATTTTTCTCAAATTTTGTTTTTTCACTTTCTCCAATACATAAAACAACCTTGAATCCATTAATTCACCATCAACTCTTTATAAAATAAAGGTCTGTTTATCTACCACTTATGTGGTAAAACACATACCTAATACACTCTCTCTGTAGATCTCACCGGATTTGGTGACGCTGGCGACCACTCAATTCGGAGACAGATTCTGGTGAAGGTGGAAGTGCATCGGAAAGAGGAAGGGGAGGATGAAAAGGAGGAGAAGAGCTGCTGGAAGTCTCGTGGAGGAGGAGATGAAGATTGTTGATATTAATATAAAGGGTAATACTGTCATTGGATAAGTATGCGGTATAATACTTATGTCGTAATTAGAATTCCTGATAAAATAATATTTTTTTCAAATGTTTTTACTCATATACATCTCATCCATCAATCAAAACATATTTCTCAGAATTTCTCAAATTTTCTTTCCCCACATACAACAGTGTTGATCGATAAAATAACTATTTATTTTCTTTCCGTGAAATTTTATACGATGATCATGATGGTAGCACGATTAGAATGATGGTAACACATTGCTAATCATAATTGATGACGAGACGTTTTGCATCTACATGACGATAGGGGATGTGGACAAATTTCTTACGTAGGTCTGGGAAATATCCTCCATTAATTCACAAATAACTCAATTTTTTTGAAATGACATAACCTTCCCAAATGGACTATATATTGTATTTCGCTACACTTTTAGTAGGATGAAAACGAGCCGAGTTGAGTATTAGGTTGTTCATGTTAAGTTTAAAAATTATATTGAGCCTGAAATTGTGTTCAAGCTTGCACTACGTGGGGAAGACAATTCTTATTGTGGCCCTTATGGCGGTTTGGGCCGTAGTAAGTTCAAAGGCGCAATAAACTGACGCAGTTAATGGTGCAGTTGTCTTTACTGCGACCAGGGCCGCAGTAAGGCCGTAGTAAACAAGGCCACGGTAAGGCCATGGTAAACCATTTTTTAGGGTTTCTTCACTCGCCGCATCCTTCATTTTTTCCATCTTTTTCTTCTTCTTCTTCACCGGTAAACCTATGTTTTAGGGTTTACTCACCTCCGCCGCATCATCATTTTCTTCAGCTTCTTCCATCTTCATCTTCTACTTCATTTCTCTCCATCTTCATCTTCTCGATGTTTCTTCATCTTAATCTTCTCCATCTTCTTCTTCTTCTTCGTTTCTTTCTTTCTTTCATTTTCTTCTTCTCTCTTTCTCTTTTCCTTCTCTCTTCTTCTTTCTGTTATCTCCCTTCTTCTTCTTCGCCGCTCCACTGACGCCACCGCCACTTGCTCCTCCTTGGCCGCCGATTTCTGGGCATTTCTGGGAAAAGGTGGATGAATCCGGATGAATTTCATCCGGATTCATTCACCTTTTTTTTTTTAATTATTGAAAATGGTTATTGTGGCCTCTTGCGTAGTGAGGCCGCAGTACGTACCACGGCCTCAGCTGCAATGCTCGAGAAATTGCGGCCGTTTTTACCACGACATTCACTGCGGCCCTCACCGCAGTAGCTACTACGGCCCAACTGCGTTGAGGGCTACAGTAATCGCCCTTCTCTTCACGTAGTGTTGGCTTAAATAATATGAATGAGCTCGAACGACCTTTAAATCGAGCCAAGCTTGAGTCGAGCTCGAGCTGTTCATGAATATCAATTTAAAATTTATAAAATCGAACCGAGTCAAACATTTAGTTGTTCATGTTCGGCTTGATAAATGTATCGAGCTTAAAATTTTGTTCAAGCTTGGCTTGAAAATAATATGAATTGTAGGTTCAATTCCTACTGGATGCACTCCAATGGGACCCTCCAATAAGTCTATTGGAATTGACTCTTTATCAATGGAATCTCATCACTTAATACTTAATTATTTTCTTTTTGATTCACTATCTCTTAGAAGAAGAATCATGCTAAAAATGAGGATACATTATGGGAAAATAACCAAGGTATATCTTTTTGATCAAAGGTTGTATCGATCATCAGAAGAAGTTAGGCCGAACGAACTTTTAATTAAGCTGAGCCCGAGCTGTTCGTTCAACTTTCATTCATAACTTTTACTTAGTACTCCACTGTCCTGAATTGTTTTTAGTATTTGATTGGGCACGATAAATAAGAAATATTGAAAACTTAATAGATAGGGAGTGACTTTAGTGATTTATTTTTATACCAAGTATATTTATCACCTATGTGGTATACAACCTACATGACTAAAGACCAGTACCCTTTATATAAATTGTCCTTCCCTTTCCTTTTTTTTCCAATGCTCTTTCTCCAGCCAGAATACAAAGCGCCGCTCTTCCCGGAAAATTAAAAGCTAGATGTGGAGAGACGATCGTCGATCTCCAACGCCGGTGACCTCAATAACCGTCAATTCGCAACGCAACCTCTAGTGGTGAGGCAGCAACATCGTCAAGATCAAGCTGATGAAGATCGCAATCTGTGTTTCCGATAGTGATTCTTCGAGTGCCGTCATGATCGTCAAACTTAATTGACGGATTTTGCAGGTGGAGTATGTTAAAGTGGATTATATCCCACATGGTCAATAGAATGGGCTAACCAATTGGCAATGGGTGAAGATACCTCATCATATTAAAGGTCAATGGACGGAAAAAGACCATGAATAGAGAAAAAACTTAAAAACAGTTTATTAGTACAAAAAGTTAAAACAGAACCGTAATGGTACAATAATTTAAGTTACAGAATCATTTGGTGGACTCTACACTAAATATTTTTAGGGTAGCCCGGGGGTACAACTTAACGTGACTATGCATCCATTCCTCGGGATTTCCCATGCAGCCACGATCCAAGACTGATGGTATCAAAACTTATCCAATTGGGGAAAGAGAATTAATGCTGTTACATACAGTACCTGTTATGATATCTTAGTTTATTTACGATAAAAATGAACACACACACAAAAGGAGATAGATAGAGATAAAACAAATGTTTGAGTTGAGTGAAGAGAATATTAGGAGTTCTTTAATTCGAAACAAATTCCAAATTTCATTCTCCAAGATCAGTTCTTGTGTTAAATATTTGAGTGCCTTCTTTGAAAAAACTTAATTGTCAAGTGATAGAATGTCACATGCACTATATCACCTTAGGCATTATCAATTAATCAATTGAGTTTTAAGGCCAATTTAATTTGTTGGAGTCAATTATATGAATTATGCATCTCTATTCCGTTCTATTTGTAACGAATTTTTCCGGAAATTTCAATAACCTAAGATCTCTCAACTGCATTATCCACGTAAATAAATAATTTTCTTTTATGTTTTCCTATAAAACCAGTTCTTCAAATTTATGTCACAAATGCTAGTATCACATTTCTTTATTTTTCGTTAGCCCCATAATAGATTTACGTGCATTGGTATAATTAAATTTACCCAAAATTAAAGAAAGAAAACACAGTAAAGTTTGTACTAGCTACTAAATATATAAACAAAATTTGAAAATTCTTATTTTTTCCCTTTTAAGAAATGAGAATTAAAAGAATAAAGTTAATTATTCGTCAAACACGGATCACCTTAATTTTAATTATACTACGTACTATTATAACATTAACGACATTAGTTTTTAATATATATATATATATATATATCCTGAATTGGAATCCCGATCAGAACAGTGACAACCCCGACTGGTCGCGTTCACGATCACCACCACCACCACAAATGCATTTGGACTTTTGTTAACAACTTAATTATTTAACTGTCCCAATTAATTAATCATCCCATGTACATATAATTAATGATTAAGCCATCCCATCGTCACTACCTCTTAAACAATCACATGGTCGGCCAGCCAATTAGATCAAATCTGGCTAAACTACACATATAATCTTATATAGGATACTTCCAAATTCATCTTCATCCTTTCTTGATTCATTTTTATCGTGTAACTTCAATTAGAGAGCGTAAATCGACGATACAGCTAGCTCGGGGAACTTGTAGCCCAAGTAAGGGGTGTAAGATGAATCAAACCGCTCACGAGTCGGTTCAAGCTTCGTGAGTTTGATATTAAGTACCTCATTAAGCATGTGATTAATAATTGGGTATTTTAAAGTTACAATTCTAAGTCGTAATAATATCCTACTCTAATGTAATTTGCACTAATTAAGTATGTGATTATCACAGGATTAGTCCAATGAATTAAACAACGGTTTCACAGTCCACCACACCAACTAAAGCGAACATTAGGTTTGTGGACTTAAAAAAAGAATTCATTCAGACAACAATCAGGACCGATTTTCAACTTGGCTAACAAATTTGGGACCGACCATGCAATTTTTTCAACTAATCACATTGGACCACGCCGCTAGAAGGCCCACAGCCACAACCTTTTGACCCCCAATAAATAATATACACGTGTCAGCAGGAGATTAAACTGGAGGCCCCTGCCAGATGGCTGCCAGTAATGGGGCTTTCACGTTGCCGTTGAAATTTAGCCGTGACTGGATCTCTAATCCCGCTATATAATTGGTCCGAAACCAAGCACAGGGAGAAAGAGAAAGAGGAGTAAGAGTGTACTGTAGAGTGAGAGTTGAGATTTTTCTTTTTCTTCAAATAGAAACTAGTAATTTCTAATTTTGAGGGGAAAATGCCGATTTCTAGAATTGCCATGGGATCTCCGGCGGAAGCCGGCCAGGCCGATGCCCTGAAAGCAGCGCTTGCTGAGTTCATTTCAATGCTCATCTTCGTTTTCGCCGGCGAAGGCTCCGGCATGGCTTTCAGTATGTTCACAGTCTATCCCTTCTTCATTTCAATGCTAACAAAATTAATAAGTTTTTTCGTTTTGATTTATCCCATTAAAATTGACACTTTTTTAAAAAAGGAAACATTTTTTTTACATTAACGTTAAACGACACGTATCAATTTTACTGAAACGGAGTAAATATTTTATATACTCGTTATGTTACAAATGATACATTTTACCGACATGAACGTTAAGGTTCCCGAAAGGTAAGAGAATAAAAGTAGCATATAAAATAAAATTAGCTTTTAAGGAAAAGTGGTGTATAAAAAAAATTAACTTTTTGAGTAGGTCTATAGTTGAAAGTAATAACGTAATTAATATGAAAATGTTTTAAAAATCATACATACTCAATTTTGTTGGAACAAAAAAAGAAATGTATTAGTTTTGATGATTTTTTTTTATTTTCATCATTTGCACAACTAATTAATTAATTAATCAATCATTGTTACTTGAATTGCAGACAAGCTTACAAGCGATGGGTCGGCCACACCGGCGGGTCTAGTGGCGGCAGCTCTAGCTCACGCCCTAGCTTTGTTCGTGGCGGTCTCCGTCGGAGCAAACATCTCCGGTGGCCACGTGAATCCGGCTGTCACATTCGGTGCCTTCATCGGCGGCCATATTACCCTCGTCAGGGGCATTCTTTACTGGATCGCTCAATTACTCGGATCCGTCGTCGCTTGCTTGCTCCTCAAGTTTGCTACCGGTGGAATGGTAACTTCTTAATTTCAAATATGTACAGTTAAAAAAGTTTACACCAATAGAAAATGAGTAAGATTTACTGACATGTACAGTAAATAATTTTGCAGACAACTTCTGCATTTGCGTTATCTTCTGGAGTTGGGGCATGGAACGCTGTGGTGTTCGAGATCGTGATGACCTTCGGTCTGGTCTACACCGTCTACGCCACCGCCGTCGACCCGAAAAAGGGCAACATCGGCGTCATTGCACCGATCGCCATCGGTTTCATCGTCGGCGCTAACATCTTGGCCGGTGGAGCATTCGACGGCGCGTCCATGAATCCGGCCGTGTCTTTCGGCCCGGCGGTGGTCAGCTGGACATGGGAGAACCAGTGGGTGTACTGGGTGGGCCCTCTCATCGGCTCCGCCATTGCCGCCGTCGTGTACGAGGTTATCTTCATTAGTCCAAGCACGCATGAGCCACTTCCCTCTGCTGATTTCTGAGCGGCGCCGTTGGGTTGTGATGAGACGAATTTATTTGTTGTTGGTTGATTTGAAAGTTTCGGCTTTGTTTAATGGTTTGTTGTTGTAATTGTGAATTTCGCAATATGGAATTCTCTGGTTTCGTTTTTTTGGTATGGAAGCTTTTGCTAAAGGCTAAATTAAGCGTGAGTGTCCGAACTATATTTGACTCGGGTGAATAAGAATCTGAAGATAAAACCCTCCAAATTTGTACACAGATTATAGAAATGATGCAAAAGTCGTAAGTTAAAGGATTCAACTGGGACAAAAACTCGAAAGAGACTCACATTTAGGTTATGAGTTTAAGTGCCACGTTGCTTTGTCAAAAAAAAAAGGTTATGAATTTAAGTTAAAGAACTATTTATGGAAAATAAATTTGAAAGACTTTTTACCCTCTTAATTCAAGGTTGGACATAAGAATTAAAATGAATGAAAGACTTTGTATACTTTTGCATAATTATCCTCCAAGTGGAAAATGAGATAGAAAAAAGGATAAGTACAATAATGATATAGTTTATAGTAATTTTCCTTATTTTGTTATACATTCAATTACAATATCACCATTAGCTTTCAAATGTTAATTAAAATGTATCGTATGGAGTAATATTTAGCTTTAGAATATAACAGAAATTTACTTAATCAATTAAAAAAACACTTGAATCCTAATAATTAAATTATATTATATGTGCATAATAATTATCTTCTATTAATCTTGAGTTTTAATTTATATTTTTGAATTTAATAATTATTTTAAATTTCATAACTTTTACTATAAGTATTTTATAGATAGAGCAGGTACGCATGAGCCACTTCCCTCCTCTGCTGATTTCTGAGAGCCGTTGGGTTGTGATGATGAGACGAATTTATTTGTTGTTGGTTGATTTTGGAAGTTTCGGCTTTTCTTAATGGTTTGTTAATGTTGTAATTGTGAATTTCGCAATATGGAATTCTGGCTTAATTCGTTTTTTAGCATGGGGAGCTTTTGCTAAAGGCTAAATTAAGCCCGAGTGTCGGAATTATATTGACTTGGGTGAATAAGAATATGAAGAAAAAAGCGTCCAGATTTGTATACAAACTATAAAAATAGTGCAGAAGTCATAAGATAAAGGATTTAACTGGGAGAAAAACTCGAAACAGACTCGCATTTAGGTTAAGAACTTAAAGTTAAAGGACCATTTATGAGTGCTAAAAATTACGAATCACGAAGCCAATAATTTGATTTTTTCTCCTTAATTTTTCCTCTCTCCAATTCATGGCCTAAAAGTATACTTTACCCCCTCCATTTTCTACATAGTTTTTTCACTATTTAAAATCAACATCTTTTTTAAAAAAATGTTGAACGAAGAAAACCTAAGTTAATTTCGCTAAAAAACAATATACACAAATGGGAGGAAAATGAACACATTAATACATGTTTTTTTTTTTGAAAAGGCATCCAAAATATATAAATGAGGAAATAAAAACTTAGATCTCCAAGAAAGAGAACTAAGCTTCAAAGTTCACTGACAGAGTAACATCACCTAGGGAAAATTTACATAAGAATTATAGATTTGCAACTGCCCCAAGTGGGTTAATAAGCCAATCCGACCAAGGTAAACTGAACTTAGACCACCTATTTGAAATCCAAAGATAGGAGAGAAATTGCACCGAGGAAAGTGAGGTCTTTGGAGACGAAGATTGAGGAGTAAAAACTGCAGAGTTCCTGTCCCGCCAAATACACCAAGCTGCGATTACCCGGATTGCCCACCAGCATTTATTCTGATTTTTGCTGAGGGTGGGTTGAGAATTTGGCGAGAGTATATCAGCCACATCCGAGGCCGAGAAGGGACCGGCGTCACACCATTGGTGAACTGGCAGCCAAAGTCTAAGAGTTGAGGAGCAACCAACAAGGCAATGAGCAAGGGACTCCGTATAACCGCAACCAAGTGGGCAAGAAAGGCTCGTCAAGTTGACGTTGCGCCTGGAGAGTTGGAGAAGGCTAGGTAACCTGTCCAACGAAGCCTTCCAAAGGAATACATTGAGCTTCTTTGGGATCCACGAGTTCCATGCCGTTGAGCTTCCAACATATGGGGTTGAAAGTGAAGCGTCGTCAATTAATTTTGCGAGGGCAGCCACCGAGAAATGGGAATTGCTGTCCAAAGTCCAAATCCAGCTGTCGTTTTCACCTGGTCTGATTTGAAAACCCTGCAAAAGAGAAGTTAGTGCTTCCAGCTCGCCAATCTCTCGACCCCTCGGACTCCTCCTCCAATTCCACTCCCACCGCCAACCCTCCTCCCTCCATAACCCTCTTTCTTCCACCGAACAAGCTAGGTTTAATTCTAAACTTGCTAGCCTAGGAAAACCGACCTTCAGGGGTTGTTCCCCGATCCACACATCCTCCTGCATAGTGTCTTTTCCCATCCCCCACTCTTCTTTTAAACGAGTCCGAAAAAGCCACTCCCTCTTCATCTAACAACTTCTCGGTTTTTAGTATTCTACCCCACACTCCGCCAACTTTTGAGAATCTATCTCCCTCCCATCCACCTTTTTCCCCATACAACTCCTCTATAACCCGAACCCATAAAGCCTCTTTTTCTATCAAGAACCTCCACTTCCATTTCCCGAGAAGTGCCCAGTTTTTTGCTTTTAAACTCCCCACACCTAAACCACCCTGATCCATACCACTCAAGACTGTTTCCCAATTCACCCAGAATATCCCTTTTCCCTCATCTTTCATTCCCCAAAAGAATTTAGCCCTCATACTCTCAAGAGTTTGTGTTACCTCTACAGGGGCGCGAAACAGCGAGAAAAAGAACAAGGGCATGCTTCCCAGAACAGAACTCAACAGAGAGCTAGGATCAGGGGACTACAACATGGGAAGAAGATCAGGGCATGGGAAGACAGAGCAAACTTCAGCAGGGTGATGAAAAACAAAGCAACATCCTTCTTCGCTTCCCAGAATACATGTAGATGTCTGCCTTTTGCTGCTTGCATAGTTGTGTTTTTTCTTCACTACTCTTGGGCCCTTGGCTATTCGCCTCTTTAGTTCGTTTTCTTCTTCCTGTGTGAGGTGCTTTATTTCGTACTTTTTCTTTCCTAGCTACTCTTATTGTTTGGGTTTGTATTAGGTCAAATTATCTATTAATTCCCTAAACAATGTTGACTCGATCAATTTAGTCCCTGAACTAAAATTTGCTATGAGTCAGTCCCTAACTATAGTCCATCAAACATTTTAATCCTTTGACCTATCACTGTTTGTTGACCTCCGTGGAAAATACAAGTTTTAGTCCTTAAAGTTTCATAACCATGTTCTTTATACCCCAAAACTTGTTAAATTTTCATAAAAGTTATTAAAAGGGACGAAAATATATGAAAAACAAAATGATTTTACCTTAATTAATTGCTACAATACACCTTAATTTTCCTAAACTTAATCAATTTTAGCAAACATTTTCAAAACTTACACATATTAACATCACTCTGCCATCTTCCACATACTTCTCCTTTGTTTACAGATCTGCCGGCAATGGATCCCCAACCAATGGCAGCCTCCACTTTAGACCTATTTCCAGCATCTTCTTCTCCAAAATTTCCCAATCCATTGGACATCGTTCACCATCCCCTTCTCCGGTGAAACCTCTAACTCACCAAGATGTTTTAGTAATTCGAAGCCCCACCCCATTAACAAACCCGCAGCTCCTAATCGGTTTCAAGTCCTGACGTCCTCCTCCTCGAAGCATCCGCCCAAAAGGATCGAATCCACACCAAGTCCATTCTCTCTCGTTGCTCCCGGTTGAAAAACATCACCGGCCTCCTCCCTCACTCTTGCCTCGCTCTCGAATTTCCTCTCTATTCCTCCTGGATTCGTGCCCAAGGCTCGATTATGAAGAATCATTCGTGAAAACTCCGTCCACTCTCCTTGCCTGCGTTGTCGTCGGTTGCCGGAGGCCTAGCTCCCCCAAGTCCCTCACATCGCCCACTGGTTCCTCTCTCCTCTCTTGTTGATCGAAACGATTCTTCTCTAATTGACAGACATCTGAGATCGAAGCAGTCGTAACTGTAAGAACCCAATCCCTCACGATGGTGTCATTAGAGGAGATGACAGTAGGGGGTTGTGGGAAACAAGTGGCTGGAGTCAGAGATGATGAATGGGTTTTTTTAGAAATAATGTTCATTTATCCCTTAAGGTATAGCCATTTGTACATTAAGAATCAAAATTTCATATTCTTACAAACAAACCATTTAGCTGTTAAAATTTTGATGTCGTTAATGACATGTGGATCGAGTTACTGAGTTAAAGGACTAAAGTATTTGAATTTGTATAGTTGAGAGACTGAGTAAGAGCTAATTTTAGTTCATGGACGAAAATGAATGAGTCAATATAATTCAGGGGAGTAATAGGTGATTTGGCTTTTGTAAAATCATTCCATTGGTTTAAAAATATTTACCTTTCCCCCCACAAAAAAAACATATACTCCATGTGTCCGCAAAAAAATGAACCATTTGTTTTGACAGTTTCACAGTATTTAATCTATGATTTTTTTCACGATAGACAATGAAAATCAAATATTTTATACTCTTATGTTTATCATAATTTGAAATCTAAATTTTCTAAATATATTTTTCTGGATGTTTTAAAACTTGCTCTCTTTGTTAAAATATAAATCGAACATTCAGCCTTAAAACACTAAAGTCAAATGACTCATTTTTTTACGGATAGATGGAGTATATTTTTGACAGGAACACTTGAGTGCTACATTTTTTTTGGCTTTTTAAGGTTAAAAGAATTAATTAAGTCCCAACAGTTGAAGCCAATAATCTTAAGATCGTCCAAATCAGGATAATCAATGCAACCCAAAATGAAAGGCAGGGAAGAAACAAGCTAAGAGGAGAAGAAGAAAACCATTTTTAGTTTCACAGATCAGGAAAAAAAATATATTATAATATTGTTAGTTAACTAATTCAGAATTCAGGTATAATTATTTTTGTAGAAAAAACAAAAAAGAATAGAATCAAAAGCCAATAACCAGATCAATATACATTGTCCATATTTCCCTATTAATTATTGAAGTTGAGCCTGATTCGACAGCTGGTGCAAGTGCAAATGAGTGAAAGCAGGATTGGAGTGGGACTACAGAGTTAGCTTGGTAAACAAGGCATCAAGTTAGAGTCAATTTAGGAGTTAGTTTACAGTAATGATAAGTAGGAGTAGAATAGTTATAATCCCTTAAGGATTAGGATTGCTAGTTCTATTACATCTATGATTATGTAAGCCTATAAAATAGGCAATATTATTCCAATAAAGTTAGAGTGAATTTCGGCCAAACTTAGATTGCTTTGTTATCTTGCACTGTTTAACCTAACATTGTGGTATCAGACCAGCATGTTGAAATCTAAGGATGGCTGCAAAAAATATGAGTTATGTTCCTCTCGATTAGATTCCGGTATACAAAGGTGATTCTTTTGATTTTTGGTGTATAAAAATGAAAACAATCTTCCAATCTCAAGACCTATGGGAGATTGTAGAAAACGGATCTGCAACAAAAGGAAAAAGCCCAAGTAATGGTAAAAACCTTAACGAGTAAGATTCCCGGACCTAAATAAAATTTACCCGGACATAGGACAAGACATTCCCGGAGATACAAAGACACATGTCCATCAACGCTATATTGACATATTACGACTTTGTCACTATTAATATGGGCTATATAAGGCATTATGGCAGGAGTTGATGGGACCTGACTCTTGAAACACTTTCTTATAAAAATAACAAGAACAAGACAAGACATACAGAAATCTCCTCCTCGAATTTCGAGAAACATACGTCGCACAAATCCCCATGGCATCTTGTAATGTTAACACTCGTCAACTTCGCAAACACATGGCGGCGGCACCAGTGTTATTAAAAGCGCGCTCAGAGCGCGATGCGCGCGCATGGCAGGGTCCATCGCGTTTCGCGTCGGAAGCGCTGGACCTTCGCCGATGCGGCGGCGATGCGCTGAAGCGAGCTGAAGCGTAAGCTTCAGCTGAAGCGCAAGTGGCTGGGCTTTTCGAAAAAGCCCTAAAATAAGCCTACTGACTGGGCTTATTCAAATAAGCCCAACCCCATTAAAATTAGTTTACGTTGAAGGCAAGAATCGAAGATGAAGAAGCTGAAGCGTCCTCTGTCAGTAGAATTAATAGTTGTAGCCATGGGTTCTGCTGCTTCTACACTTTACGTTGGCAACAACAGTCCATTTTTCAAGCTGCAATTTTTCCCTCTGCAATTTTTCCCCACTGCAACAGCAACAACAGTCTTCAGTCCTTCCAGGTAATTTCTGTCATTTCTCCCCACTGCAACAGCAACAACAGCAACAACAGTTGTTCTTCTTTCTTTCTTCAGTCTTCAGTCCATCTTCTTTCTTTCTTTCTTTACGTTGCACTTTACCTTTGGGCACTGTACGTTGTTCTTCTTTCTTTCTTTTTTATTTGCTATTCTTTCATTGTTCTTGCTGCAGTATATACATCACTACCATGGCATCAAAAGCAGTTCAAAGGATATTGGTTGGCAACATGGTTACTTAAAAGACCAAAAAAAACAAAACAATTGTGACCTGCAAGTATTGTGGAAAAGATGCGAAGGAGGTGTCTTTAGGCTGAAAGAACATTTAGTTGGAGGGTTCAGAAATATTACCGCATGCCCAAAGGTTCCTGAGCATGTGAAAGAGGAGATTGTGCATGTTATGCTTAAGAAAAGACTCTTAAAGAGCAGATACGCTCCCACTGACATAGACGAGGCTGACATGAATGCCGAGTCCGAGAACAAAGTAGAGGTAGTTGATCCTCGGGGAAGGGGAAGGCAGTTGCACATGCTCAAGCAGGAACAAGAGAGCAAGAGGCTCCTCCATGCATTCTTTTTTTAAACCAGCAAGTGCAGCAGAGAAAGGGAAACTAGGTAAGCAAACAACAATCAACAATGCTTACAAAAAAGAACTAAGAGAACAGGCTTGTGTAGCTATAGCACGGTGGTTTTATGAGGCAGCCATTCCATTCAATGCTGAGACCCTTGATAGCTTTCGAAAGCACTTGATTCGATTGCTAGATATGGCATTGGAATGAAAGCTCCCAGCTTTCATGAAATTAGAGTTCGATTCTTGAAAAAGAGGTTGCTCATACAAATGAGTTCTTTGAAAGATCATCGAGAGGAGTGGATTAAATATGGGTGCTCTATTATGTCGATGGTTGGGTTGATACAAACCATAGGTCTATTATAAATTTTCTGGTGAATTGTGGAAGAGGCGGTATGTTCTTTGAGTCGGTTGATGCATCTTCATACTCACAAACTGGTGTAAAGAAATTTGAACTTCTCTCAAGAATTATTGAAAAAGTTGGTCCGAGTAATGTTATTCAAGTGATTACAGACAATGATTCAAGCTACAAATTAGCAGGTAATAGTAATGTTATTTTCTTTATAGCTGAGTGTATTTATAGTGTTATATTAAATTATCTTGTGGTTACTATAGGTCGTATGTTGGAGGACAAATACCCTCAAATTTATTGGACACCATGTGCTGCCCATTGTCTTGATCTAATGTTGGAAGATATCGGGAAGATTCCAACCATAGCGACTACAATCAAAAGGGCAGTAGATATTTCTAGTTACATTTATCAAAGGATTGGGTTGGTCAATTTGTTGAGAAAGTTTACAGATGGCATGAACTTGATTCGGCCAGCCAAGACAAGATTTGCTACTTCTGTCCTGACACTTCAAAATCTCAATGGACGTAAACAAAATTTGATGAAAATGTTTGCTTCAATGAATGGTCAACTAGCAAATGGGCAAAGGAGGTAGGAGGAAAAAGAATTTGGAAGACAGTCTTGATGCCTTCGTTTTGGAATCACGTGATTTATATTTTGAAAGCAACAATTCCTCTGCTTGAAGTGCTGCGTTTGGTAGATGGGGAGAGAAGGCCAGCAATGGGCTACATCTATGAGGCAATGGACGTTGCTAAAGAGAGGATTGCAGAACATTTCAAAGGGCGAGAAGACAAGTATGAAGAAATCTATGAAATAATTGATCGGAGGTGGGAGTGTCAGTTACATCATCCTTTACATGCAACTGGTTATTTTCTTAATCTAGAATTCTACTATAACAAGTCTGCTGCAATTGAGGCTGATGAAGAGGTGATGAGTGGGTTTTATGCATGCTTAGAGAAATTAGTTCCAGACATTGCCGTTCAAGATGAGATCTCACATGAGGTGAGTAAGTACAAACGAGCAGATGGGCTGTTTGGATCTGGCGTGGCAAAACGACACCGAGATAAGAAGGCACTGTATTTTTAATTGATTTACATGTACTTTTTTTGTGTAATCTTTTATATCATCATTATTATTTCTAATTTACAAATTACAAAACAGCTGATTGGTGGGCTTCATATGGATCTTCTACTCCTGCTTTACAAAAATTTGCAATAAGGATTCTGAGTCTTACTTGTAGTTCTTCAGGATGTGAGCGTAATTGGAGTGTCTTTGAGCAGGTACATAACAATATCAATTAAATTTATTTGAAAATCAATTAAGGCATTTATATTATTTGATATTTAGTTACTTTTATTTTGTAGATCCATAGCAAGAAAAGAAATAGGCTTGCGCAAAGTCGATTGAATGATCTGGTTTATATTAAATACAATCGAGCACTTCTCAGAAGGTTCAAGATGAGAGATTTAATAGATCCGATTGTTTTGGAAGATGTGGATGATAGCAACGAGTGGTTGCTTGGGTTGGAGAATGTTGAGAATGATCTAGTGTTTGGAGATGATGATGATGACCAATTGACATGGGGTATGGTGGGTACAAATTGCTGGAGTTAATGAAGAAAGGTTCAACATGAGATCAAAAATTAGACCTATACCTCGTGAGCCAAGGTCTACAGGTGGTTCAAGTTCTCAAACACAAGTGGAAGAGGAGGAAGAGGAAGAGGAAGAGGAAGAGGAAGAGGAAGATTATGAGGGATATAATTCTAACTTCGGTGGTGCTAATGATATTTCTATGCTAGATGATGATGAGTGATGACTAAGTGATATGAATTAGAGTGCAAACTTAGTGTTAAAGAATCCTAGAGTAAAGTTTATAAGTTGGACTTTGTGTTTTTTAGATCTATTCTTGAGGTTTCCCACCTATTTTATACTTATATCTATCATTATGCTTAACTTCTTTAAAGCCCGCGCTTTAGCGTTGCGCTTCGCGCTTCGCGCTTTAGGACCCCTATCGCATTAGTGCGCTTTACGCTTTTAATAACATTGGGCGGCACAAACACATCCGCCACTAACTGGGCCTTTTGCTAGGCCTTTTTGCTTCATTGGGCCTGGCGGCCATCAGACACAAAGCAAGTATACAACAGATCTACTAAAGGCTTTCAACATGGAAAAATGCAAATCAGTAAGTACGCCTATGAATAATAATGAGAGATTGATGAAGGATGATGGAACTGGTGAGGTGGATGCAAGATTATTCCAGAGTCTGGTGGGGAGGTTAATCTATCTCACACATACACGGCCAGATATAAGTTATGCAGTGAGTATGATATCAAGATTCATGCAAACACCTACAAACCAACATCTAGGAGCAGGGAAAAGAATTCTTAGATATATAGCATGAACAACTAATTATGGATTATGGTTCAAACAAGATCAAGAATTCAAGCTTAATGGTTTTACTGATAGTGACTGGGTTGGTGATCAAGTGGAGAGAAAGAGTACCTAAGGAAGTTGCTTCTTACTAGGATCAAGTCTGGTATCCCAGACATCTAAAAAACAAACAACTGTAGCCCTCTCATCAGCAGAATCAGAATATGTTGCAGCTACAGCTGCTGCATGTCAAACCGTATGGTTAAGAAGAGTGTTGAAAGGTTTGGGTGAAGAATAGCTAGAAGAAACTCTAATTTATTGTGACATCAAATCGGTAGTATCAATAGCTAAGAACCCAGTTATGCATGGTAGAACCAAGCATATAGAGCTGAAACATCATTTTATTAGAGAACTGATAAATCGAGGAGAAATCAAGCTGAAAAGATGCAACACACAAGACCAGCTAGCAGACATTTTCACAAAAGCACTGAAAGATCATTTTATTAGAGAACTGATAAATCAAGGAGAAATCAAGCTGAAAAGGTGCAACACACAAGACCAGCTAGCAGACATTTTCACAAAAGCATTGTCTGCTAAAAGATTCAAGCTATTAAGATCATACTTAGGGGTAACCAACTTTGAATCAAGGGGGGGTATTGAAGCTGAGTCTGATTCGACAGCTGGTGCAAGTGCAAAGAAGTGAAAGCAGGATTGGGGTGGGACTACAGAGTTAGCTTGGTAAACAAGACATCAAGTCAGAGTCCAACTTAGGAGTTAGTTTACAGTAATGATAAGTAGGAGTAGAATAGTTATAATCCCTTAAGGATTAGGATTGCTAGTTCTATTACATCTATGATTATGTAAGCCTATAAAATGGGCAAGATTATTCCAATAAAGTTAGAGTGAATTTCTGCCAAACTTAGATTGCTTTGTTATCTTGCACCAGTTAACCTAACATTAATTTCTCTTATCCTTCATTTTGTCTCTGATCTTCATTAATGATCGTCTCACCAACAATTGGAAGAAGTTATCCAAACTGATGGAAGGAATAATCATAAATTAGTCTTCTGCAACAATGAACAATTATGGGTTGTTTGGGTATGGTGTTAAATGTTATCCAAAATTGCACCATTTTCCACCTTTGATTAATTCTCGAGGCTTGTGGGATGATGATCATGTCCCCAAGGTGCCCAGAATTCTGACAGGTTCGCTTCAGGTTCTTGAGATTCAAATCATTACAGTCTTTTGTTGAAATTAATGATTTAGGCAACAAACTTAAATTAGAAGTTGTGATAGAAGTTATTTACTTTGGTAAGTTACTAAACATGATGAGGTTTCTAGGAGTTACAAGTTGTTTCTTTAATAACCAATTAAATGATTCTAGTGGAAAGACGGGGATAGCAATTGCAATTTCGACCCGAATCCTCCTTTTTGTTTCAAGCAATTCATTCTTGCTGTCCTTGAAGAATCAAGCCCTGGTGATTTCTCTCATTCTAAGCAGCAAAGGATTCTCGGAGTTAGCTTACTATATACAAGGTTCATGGATAGGAAGGTCAGTGAAATTCAAACGTACCAATTAAACATTCACATAGACTCATATTTTACTTGGGTAATTTTTTGTATATCTATTTTGTAGATAATTTATTGTGCTTACAATCTTAAGCTTATATAGGCTTATAACAAACCAAATCCTAATTGATATAGGAATTCTAAAATAATATTAATCTTAATTCTAATAGTTGTAGATAAAATTTGAAACTCCTAAACTTATCACTAATAATAAAAAAGTCCTAATTTAACTAAAAGTCTATTTTATTTCACTTGATTTTTTTTCCTTCTTTCACGTATAACTCCTTTGCTTAATCTGACTTGTAGCACAAGTCTCTTTTCTTCTCCACTTTGAGCAGCTTCACTCTAACACCTTGCTCAGTAGAGTTTCATGCTCTGCTGGTGTTTTTATACACCGCCCTCGTCCAAGGGAGAAGATACAAAATTCGTGAACTTGTTTTAGCATGTGCATGATATTCTTTGGGGGGAAAGATGATCGTGAAGCACTAGCTTTATCCAAAAAGAATGGCGAAGCATCCAAATGTAAGTCTAGATATCATCTGTTTCGTTGCTAATGATGAACTAGAAGTGAGTATGGATTGGGATAAGGTCTTGGATGTTGAAGCCCTAAAGGAATTTAGGATGAGCAACACTAGTGACGATTATGATCAAATGGATCACTAATGTTTCATATATATGGAGCAAATGGTGAAAGATGCATGGACCTAAGACAACATTACTTATTAGGAAGTTTGTGAATAAATATGAACTAATAGTTTTTGGTAGACGATATATATGGGTTGGAATGTATTCAAACTTCATGTCTCTCGAATTTAGTTGAGTTTCCAGAACTAGGGATTATTGGAGACTTTCTTGCCTGCGCTAATGTAGATTGTAAAACATCAATATTAATTGTGCAACAATAAGGCCATGTTCCACCATCAAATTATTTTTGAGAAAAAAAAAATAAAATAAAACCTTTTCTCCATTTTTCTCCATATACTTCTATTGAGTAAAATCCGCGTACAGTCCCAGTTTAAGTCTCGGCGACCTATTTTAGTCCCGTTTTAAGTAGTTGAATCAGTTGAATCCCATTTTTTGAATTCGTGACCTAATGAGGTCCTTTCCGTCCACCCCTTCCGTTTTCTTGGACGGAAGGGTGTGAAATGTCGATTTTGCCCTTACTGTGTCTGACTTGGCAGCTGAGGTGGATATAAAATCCGAAAAAATAGGAATAAAATAGGAATAAAATCCAAAAAATAGGAATAAAATCCGAAAAAATAGGAATTAAATCATATAAATAGGAATCATTTAATTATATAATTATCATATAATTATATATCCGAAAAATCCGATAATAATTAAATAATCCGAAAAATCCAAAATAAAATCATATAATTATATAATTATCATATAATTATATATTCAAAAAATCCGATAATAATTAAATAATCCGAAAAATCCAAAATAAAATCATATAATTATATAATTATCATATAATTATATATCCGAAAAATCCGATAATAATTAAATAATCCGAAAAATCCAAAATAAAATTGAGAATAAAATCATATAATTATATAATTATCATATAATTATAAATACTACCTTCATGTATATATAAAACAAAAAAAATGTACTGTTTTAATTATTTTTTAGCATTTGATGTTTAATTATAATTACAATTATATGTACTGTTTTATTATTTTTATAAATATTTAACTTTTAATTTCAAAAATCGACTTAAATTATTATTAATAATCTAATTATATAATTATATGATTTTATTTTGTATTTTTCGGATTATTTAATTATTATCGGATTTTTCGGATATATAATTATATGATAATTATATGATAATTATATAATTATATGATTTTATTTTGGATTTTTCGGATTATTTAATTATTATCGGATTTTTCGGATATATAATTATATGATAATTATATGATAATTATATAATAATTATATAATTATATAATAATTATATAATTATATGATTCCTATTTATATGATTTAATTCCTATTTTTTCGGATTTTATTTTGGATTTTCGGATTTTTTTCGGATTTTTCGGATTTTATTCCTATTTTTCGGATTTTATTCCTATTTTTTCGGATTTTATATCCACCTCAGCTGCCAAGTCAGACACAGTAAGTGCAAAATCGACATTTCACACCCTTCCGTCCAAGAAAACGGAAGGGGTGGACGGAAAGGACCTCATTAGATCACGAATTCAAAAATTAGGATTCGACTGATTCAAATACTTAAAACGGGACTAAAATAGGTCGCCGAGACTTGGGACTGTACGCGGATTTTACTCTACTTCTATTCATCAAACTTGAAAAATAAAAAATAAAAAATATGCTTTTTTCCCTTTCAGTTTTGTTACTATCCATCATACTTGAAAAATCATTAAAATAAAGCATAGTTATGAAATGAGGGTGTTTCGTTATGAGGTTTGAAGAATATGGATAGTCTAAATTTTCATATTCCACCATATTTGTTCTGTGACTGTTTGGTATTCATTTGTATAAAAATATACTTCGTGACTTGTATGCTCACAAACGTAATAGTTTAGTGGCACATTCTGTATTAAATCGTCGTGACTACTGGATCAGGAAGAATGTTTGCAACTCTGCAGCGCGCCAAGATTCAGCAACCAAAAAGAAAACAAAAAGCGGGGGGGAACCAATCATGACATTTCCATGTTTTCGTCCATTCTTCGTGAACCTTCTGGGAATCTCCGATTGGTCTGCAAATCTCCTTGGAATTAACAATGGTTGGTACTTAAGATCATTTTCTTATCGATCATCTGCACTCACGGGGCAGACGCATGGTGCGGCTTCAATGGATGTAAGTCAGCTCTTTGATTGAGACTGAATTGGGGTTTATGATTGTTCGATTTGTCATGTGATTTTCAATCATTCTTTCCATCTCTTTAAGCAGCTAAATCAGTGATGATGAAAAATTAATGTTGGCAGGAAAATAATTTCAAATTATTGTAAAAGATTTGGGTTGATGTGTCTAGAATTGTGCCTTTTAGAGGAATCTGTACTTGAAATAGTACCCGACATTTGTTCATGTAGATTTTGTGCTTTCTGTTGGATTTCTAGCTTGAGAGGACCAATTTTGGCCTCAGATTTGCTGGCCAATCGAGGGCCTATGCTTTAGTGGGTATCTTCTTCTATGCTGCATATTTGGGTCCCCCTTTTTATGCCTTCTAAGAATTATAGTGAAAATAGCATTTAGATGAGCAATGAGTAATCGTGTTGAAGCAATACAAAGTCTACATAAAAGTAGGTGACCTTTCTGATTATTGACAATGCAAATAGCCCTTTGGACCCATGATACATCTTTCGTTTTGGTTAATACAAAGACAGTCACAGATCTGCACCCATCAAAGTGATTACCATTTACACCAGCTGAAATCAGCGTATTGATGAAAAGAGAAGCATGTGATAGATTTTGTGAAGGCTATTGAGAAATGAAGCGGAAGTTGGGGATGTAAAGAGAAGTAGTGTGTCAAACGATATGCCATTTCGCTAAAAGGTGACCTGCATTCTACTTTCATCTAAATGGGTATTTCTATAGTGAGGTTTGCCTTATCTGAGGTCACTGTAAGATCATAAGAAACACTTAGTCTAACAACTTTAGATAATCACCTCACAGGAGGTTAGCTTCACTGTACAAAAAACCCCATTAAATTATTGAAAACTCTAAAGGCTGCAGAAACTTTATAATATGGAGCATATCTTCTGTTTTTATTTTCGTTTATGTAGTAGATTCCATGGACAATAAGAAGGGAATAAAAAATCCATGTGAATTTTTGTGCTTTACTCAATTTTTCTTTCTTTCTTTCTTTCTTTCTTTCTTTCTTTTGAGACAATAAATTCCATTCTAGCTTGGTTGAGAAGGAAGTTCTTAATGTATGATTAACAAGTCTATTTGTCTGAATCTGATTTGGCGGTGTTTTTTAGCAATCATCTTTTGTTGCCCTCCCCTCTCTGATGGTTGAGCCTTTTTTTCCCGCCATTTATAGTAGCTAGAACATGTTAATTTCATGAAAACAAGTGAAAGGAAGTGCTTGAGATGACAATTGGCATAAGCATATGAGTAATGAGATTCTGAAAGAGAAGATTTTATATATGAATCATCCTACAGAAGCTGAGTTGGGTACCACAAATTTCCCTGTCATTCAAGGCTCTTAAGACCATTTGTTTGAATTCTCCTATAATTTTCGAAGGTAACGGTGAGCATGTTATACGCTTTCTGACTAGTGAAGCACATCAAGATGACTCGTACTTGAATGTAGATTGTGCTATCATTTATTATACATTAGAACCACAAAGATAACAACCTCCATTAAGGGAGATCCATTATGGTTCTCTTTTCCACCTAAACTATACCACACTGAACATAGGGATGCAAATTACAGATGTGCATGATATGATTACAGTGTTATGCAGGACTGCAGAAAAGTAGAAAACTGATATGCAGAAGTATGGAGAGAAACAGTTACAGATGCAAGTTAGAGTTCACACCGGAGATACCAGATATGAAGCAAATTAAATAAATGAATCTTTGTCAGTTAAGCAATTTATCTTACTGCCCTCTTCTTCATCCATCCTCCAAAGTGAGTCCCAGCAGAACTCCCATGCGGGAGATGCCTCCAGAGGATAAGAGAAGCCACAGACATTATCGCTGTAGTTGTCATATATAGTTTTCGTGTTGTTTTCTTCATACAGCTGGTCAATATCTTTCCATATGTCATCCATAGAGTAGCCTTTCTCTTCTTCTACCTGTTCTCTCTTCTTGTCTGTCAAAGAAGTCATGTCAAGCCCTCCAGTGTCGTAGAAGGACACTTTCCCGGTGTCCTGTGAAGGCATGGAATCAGCAGTGGTGATAGTTGAGGCAGAGCAAGGACTGTTGACAGATGGGGAGCGTTGGAAAGCAGCTCGTTTCATATCTTGAGCCTTTTTCCGCATGTGAGTCCTCCAATAGTTCTTTATCTCATTATCTGTGCGCCCTGGTAGTTTCTGGGCAATCCTTGACCACCTGTATGAATGTGATTCATGATTGATGATGAGTGAAGTAAGACAAATTCAGAAAGGGAGGATAGTGACAATCAGAATCTGAATTAGCCATACCTGTTACCCCATTTTGCATGGAGTTCCAGGACAAGGCGCTCTTCTTGAGTGGTCATCTTCCCACGTTTGAGGCCAGGATGCAGGTAATTAACCCATCTCAGCCTGCAACTCTTTCCTGTTCTATTCAAACCTACAAAAATCATGTTAATCAGAGGATGTTTTTCCCAGAACCGGCTCATCTCCAAACAATCATACCTATCACTTGTCTCCCGCCACCTTCAAACCTGAAACTTTTGCTATAAAGTCCCAACGCCGATCCCCAAACAAGTGCACAAAGTTGACCAGGACGACATCTTCTCGTTCTGTCCATGGACCTTTTCTTATTTCCTCTTGAACCCTTTTCATTTTCCCTTCCTTTGTCTCTGTCTCTGCTTTTCTTTTCTGGTACAGATACAGACCAAGGTGTACGTCCATTCTATTTATATAAGCTATGTACAGCAGTGTGTTATCTCGTCGTCTTTATGATAAGATTTTATAATCTTTTCCACATACTTGTGGTGCTTGCACGCTCATCTTCTGATAGGCGTTTTATGCATCTGATGTCAGCCACCACAGCAAATAATCAAAGTGATAGATTGATATGTTGATGTGATTTTCACAGCATGCACTTCTAGCTTGTTTTGGTTGAAATTATTCATTTGGTCCCTTGATTTTTACAAAGGCTTTTGAGTAACAGGGGAGGGAATGGGATAACAAGACAAAACTTTAAAAGTAGTGAACACCAAGGGTCTGTTTATTGCATCATATGATGCAACTTTTCTTATGATGAAGGTGCACTGAGATATTATTTCAGGAATAATCAGCCTGCTAGTTGAGGCAGCAGATAAGATAGGCCATTATTTACTGCCTCCAGCAGCCCCAAATTGGAATATTGCTGGCCTATTCTATGGAATGAGCAATACTTTATAGGTTTATGTGAGCACAAAATCTAATCAAATGGCTGTTTCTTGGGACTTACATTCAGTCACTTGAGGTTTTCAAGTAATTAAAACTTGGAAATATGCTTTATTCCTCTGAATTAAGACCCTCACTTTTGCCAGCATCCATTTGTTTTCAGAGGGAGAAGGAATCCCATTCCTATATGTACGTGTAACTTTTTACATGGCTACTTTTTTCTTTCTTTTAGTTTTTATCATCCCTGGTACTTTATCCTTTGAAGTGTCTTCTAGAGTCAAAGCAAAATATTCCATTTTATAGTGCATTTTGGACAGAAAGATCCTGAGAGATGCTCAATTTGTTTCAACTTTGCTAGCTAGAGGAACCTTTAAGTGGTTATATTTATATTTCAATGATGTTTAATTCTGATTCTGTTACATTAACTGTACATAGACTTTCTATCAACCGTAGATAATGCTTAAAGTAAGTACATGCACATCCAAAAATTATGTTTATTTCATCCAATCTAGATAACATTCTAGTACTCATTGCCCCATATGCTTTAAATGCCAAAAGTCAAAAACTCTTTATCTCCTGTTGGAATTTGGATGGTGATTGGACACTGGGACAAGAATTGGTTTAGACTTCAGAGTAATGTTCTCAGTGCCTCTGAATTAAAGTTATTCTGATAACCTTCTCTGCAGATTGATATGTGCCTTCAAATGCCATTCTATTGTCCCTTCTTGGAACTCTGGATTGTCTTTACTGCACAAGATCCTGTTGAGAGGTACGTTTCAATGTATTGCCATCCTCTTTTTAAAGCAACTATTAGAAACATGTCATTGGGGTATTGGTCTCCATCCATGGTGGGAAATTGTAAAAGAACAACTACATATACAATTCATAAAAGTCTCCATATGGTTGCATTTCCATTTTCTAGATATAACAGCAGTGAGTGTTGACAAGGAAGAAGCCAACACAAACAAACTCAGTATAGTAGAGACAAGAATGCCTAGGCAGGCAAGTTCTTTAATTTACTTACTTCTTTCCACATTTTTTACACCATATACTATGTACTAATCAATTTTTTATGTCATTACATTTTTATATGTAAACAGTAAAACAACACTCACAAATTATAAATTAAAGCATGTAGATCCTAGATATTATTTTTTTAAAAAACTTTTTGAGAGATTAGAGAGGTACTTGCATTTGATCAAGAATTAGGTGATTTATAATTTATGAGTGATGTTTAATGAGGCTAAATAGTTCTGTTTCTTAATAACCATCATTTCCCAGTTTTTGTTTTATGTGGCACAAGAAGATCAAAACAAACACAGGATGAATGGAATGAAGATTGAAGCAATATCTCTCAAAGAAAAAGAAGTACAATTTACAATAGTGGCCACTTGAGAAGGTGGAATTTGGGACCTTTGGGTAAGAAGACTAGTAACATTAATGATTTGTTAACAGTAGTAATATATAAGATTAAAAATATGTAAAATGTGTGGTGGTGATTTTAAAACTGTGTCCAACAGGCCAAGAGCTTTAGGAAGCATGAGGGAGTTTAGTAGTTGTAAAATAAAGGAATGGTTTTGTGGCTCCTTGTTTCGAGGGCCCTTGTAAGTGGAATGGATGGAATCCAGAAGAAAGATTGATCGAAAAGGAAAGGAGAAGGATACAAGGCATAGCTACCTGCTCTTAATAAAAATTACTACTCCCTCCGTTCCAAATGTATTTTTATAACATAAAAAAAAATTATCTTAGATGCAATGATATCTTAGGGAGTGGATTGGGAGGGGTCAGAATGAGTTTAGGAGGTGATAATGATGGAAAGTTATATAAAATGCGTTGATGATTAAAAACAGTCTTAATCTATATAAAAATGTTAAAAATTACAACACACTTAAGACGAAAAGAGTATAAAAACAAAACAAAACAAAAGCCTCAGGCAGGCCTGATTACCTTGACTCCTCCAACTGTGACGTGGATACCACCAATTTTTGTGGCCTCTCCACTTAATCTGTCTCTTTCTCTAATGCCATCTTTTCCTGTTACTCTTTCTATGCAGCTAATTAAACAAATTAGACGCTACGTACCATAAATATATTACCAGTGCACAGGTTTTATTATCTTCTTTCTTTTTAGACAATAAATGTTAGTAAAACAGAAGTGGAAACTTTGCCGCCCCTTACAACTTTTGAGATATATAGGTAATGTTGTAATTAGCGGTTTTCTACATTAAGTAATTTGCCCCTGTTATGGAAAATATAATAGTTTATCCAGGCACTAAAATTGAGAACCTAAAATCCGTGTTGCATTACATGAAACTAATTGCATTATTTTACATTTTCTTATCTATAATGATTATTCATGTAGATTGCATTTTTACTGATTATATATAAATTCCAAAGCACATGGTCAGTTATGAAGTGTTTAGTACGATCATGATAAGATTAATGAGTACTTGGCTGGTGAATTTTGCTTATACCCTTTAGGACCATATACGTGGTTGGATCAAGGCTTGCCACTGTACCTTCTCTTGGAGCACTTGCTTTTATTAGCAAACCTTTTAATCCCACTAGCACTAATCTACTTCCTTACTCAATTGGGGTGCATATTTTACTAATTCTTACTTGGCATATCATTTTCCATTGTACCATATGCTGTGATGACTTTCCCTGGATTCAGTGGAATCTGGCAAACGATTTTCTGCTTTTGTTGTTTTAATTCCTCAATGATAGCTGAAGACTACTTCCTTGGTTCTCCTTTCATTTATAGTAACATTTAATAGTAGTAGTATATGATTTTCCATGACTAGAAGAAGGTGAGACACCTGTGAACATATATAGAGAAGGGAAAACAGGAGCAAGGAGAAGAGTGCTTATGATCATATTTCACTGATAAGGGAAACGAACTATAGGAGTCCAGATTTGGGACAAGGTCTCCACAAATATCCATAGTTTAATGTGATAACTAACAAAAAAAGAATATTACCATGACAACATGTTTTTTAATCCAATTACTTCATGGATAAATGAGTGAATGCATTTGTCCCATACCCATGGTGCTTGTTGGAGGTCATACTATGCTTCTCTTCACTTTCTCACTTCAGAAATCCAGGTGATTGCTTGACAGAAAGTACTTTGTGAGATGGTCCATGTAAAAAAAAGCTGATTTTGCATCATCTATTTGATGGATTTTCCATTGGGTTTGTTTGCATCTATTTGATGGTCTTAATATGAGCTAGCTAAATTAGAAAGCAATTAAACTTGTTATTAATTAAGCAGGTTAGTTTCTGCTTAAATGAGAAAGCAATCTAACATTTTTAAACATTTGAACGTTTTCCGGCCGCCACCGCCACCGCCACCATGAATCAAGCCGCCTTATAATTCTAGTGATGTTGATGTTGATCAAACACGGTAACGTTGTTGATCGGGGTAAGGAGATGTTTATCAACCATGCAGATCAACATTTATTCTAGTGATGTTCAAGACAAGCCATGATCAACATTTAATGCTAATCAAGCACGGTAACATTTAATGTTTGAAAGACATGTTTCCCAGGCTTGCTGCTCTTGAGTTGGATGTTTTGTGTCGTGTATCAGAGAGAGGTGAGTGGAGGGAGGGTGTTTGGAAGTGGCGGTGGGAGTGGAGTGGCGATCCAAGGGGTAGGACCTTGTCAGAGTTGGAAGATTTGTCTCGTTTGCTTGAACACTTTTCTATGAATGCAGATATATCAGATGCTTGGTCTTGGCGATGGGACAGCTCGGGAGCATTTTCAATCTCCTCCTTTTCCAAATCCATAGACGCTGCATTGCTCAAGTACCCCGTGGTAAAAGATCAAACACCTTGGAATTCACGGATTCCCATCAAGATCAATTTTTTTGCTTGGAGAGCTATTATGGATTGTCTTCCTTCAAAGGTCCAGCTAATCTGGCATGCTGTTCAGCTTGATGATTCAGGTTGCTCGTCTTGTAGCTGTAGTCATGAAACTTCAACCTATGTTCTTTCCTCTTGTACAACCGCTTTCTCTCTTTGACTGAAGGTCTTTCAATGGTGTCAGATGGGTTCTTACTTCAGTATTGGTTACGAGGATTTACTCGATGAAGATTGGAAACTCCACCAGCTTTCAGCCTTCCAACGTAAAGGATGGTGGGTCATTAGATGAATTTCAACTTGGTGTTTATGGTCCAGGCAAAACTCCTCCATTTTTAGTCTCCTTGTGGCGCAAGTTTGCTCCATAGTCTCAGATATTCAGCTCATTTCTTACTTGTGGATCTCGAACAGATGCTCAAGGGTGAAGCTTTCATGGTCCGGATGGATTTTGAATCCATTAGAGGCTTAGAAATTACTCTGGTTAATTTGTTTCTCTGTTTTAAATTTTGTTTTTGTCTCTAATCTTTCAGTGTTGTCTCACCTCCTCCTCGGAGGTGAGACGCTTCTTCTTAATCTATTATGGTGGATGCATTTTTCAAGAAAAAAAACACGGCAATATTATTAATCACAAATTGTGAATAATAAACTTGTAAATAAACGAGGCTCAAGTTCGCAAGTCTACAACGTGCGCAGGTTTATCCCGGGCCAATACCAAAAGAACTAGTAAATTAAAATGAAACTGATGCCGATACACAGTGAAGCTCCAAGCATGCATGCATGTTTACAAGGGCAGTTGGTTAGTTATGTTGACCCGATTTCAACTCTTTCAATACAAAGTAGTACCAAGGAAGGAAGTACACAGAAGGGCAGTTAATGCTACTACTATTCTGGTTAATGTGAAACGGATCTTGTTGACTAAATCCATCAATTTGAAATTACATGGTCCAAATTAGGCCTCATAAGAATAAGGAGCGTTGATGAAATTGTTGGTAGCAGAAATAAGCAGCAACTATAGTTAAGGCAGCTGCTAGCTAGCTACTTCCTCCAGAAAGAAAGAAAGACGCCGTATTTGGTGATGCTTTGCTTTGCGCCTTGAGCTCCACGTTTCCTCATCACACTCGCAACTTCGCCACCACTTTTCTCTTCCACTGTTTCCTTCACGCCTTCATACTTCAACAACCGACTTGGACCCAACCCCCACGCCACGCGCCTTTTTGTTTCACCCATATTTTTGCAACCACTAAAACTAATAAGAATTTTTTTCCCATCAATTTTAATTTATAACCCTTTATTTCATTTCTCATTAAAAAATATTACTTTGACCTTATATGCGTATTTTATCTTATTAGTTACTTCATTCGTTCGCAAAAGATTGCAACATTTATTTTGACAGTTTCACAATATTTAATTTATGATTTTTTTTCATGATTGTGTTGATATTGAAAATCAAATGTTTCACATGAGTATCATAATTTGAAATATAAATTTTCTAAATATATTTTTTTCTGAATTTTTTTCAACATTTATCTTTATTAAAATTTGAGTCAAACATTGAATTTTGAAACAGTAAAGTCAAACGTTACAATTTTTGAGGGGCAGATGTAGTATTACCTTCTAATCAATATATTTCTTAATTTCCATGCTCATATCAAACTTGATAAGTTTACTGGAACAGAAAGAGTAGCATATTCATCCATTGTTGTTTTCTCAAATGTTAGTATTTGTTAAAAACTTTCTCTGTTTTTTCCTGTAGTTTCTAAGAATAACACAAAAATATTAATGTAGATCAACTTATTGTTTCAACAATTATTCAAAGATTATTGCGAGCAAGTTCATGCCAAAACTACTTTTTATCCATATTTCAAATATATCAAGTATCCTAACAAATATACTATGTGTTTCACACGCGCTACAGGTGCGGGTGCAAGTAGAAGCCATCTGAATACTGTCCTTCTAGAACAGTCAGACAATACAACAGGACTTGCCACGAAAGATCTGCCTCTTCCTTCACCGCGGCTACGCGCTCGCTGACGCAACCGAAGACGGCTACGTATCTCACCCTTAAACTTCACTTTATTTACCACAACACCACCGCAATTCTCTCTTTCCTTAGTCCCCAAGTCTCAGGGTCAAATCCGTAAACTAAAACCCATCTATCATGTCTATATATAACCCAACTCAAAACCCTAGTGTCTCAACTACTACAAGCTCCACACAAGTCCGACCTAACTAGCTTCTAAAACCCTAATTAGAAAAGTCGTTATCTCTTAATCCAGTCCTCTTAAGTCTTAACAACTTTGATCTATCTTTAAACTCTAAAGTTTAATCATGAAGAGAGAGAGATCAGAAGTTGGAGTTCCCATCGAGACGATCGCCAAGTGTTTGATGTTACTTTCTAAGGTAGGCCAAAACAACGACGTAGAGGGCCACCGTGTTTTTGCATGCAAGACATGCAACAAGCGGTTTTCGACGTTCCAAGCCCTCGGCGGCCACCGCGCCAGTCACAAGCGGGCGAAGCTCCATGAGGCGGCCGGTGATCATGACGGTGGTTCGCCTATGAAAACGAAGACCCACGAGTGCTCCATTTGTGGGGTGGAGTTTGCCATCGGCCAGGCGCTCGGCGGTCATATGAGACGGCACAGGGAGGTTGCGGGGGCGGGGGCGAAGACGAAGTTGCTTCCGATGAGTGATATTGGGGGTTTGTGCTTGGATTTGAACCTGGCGCCACCTCGGTCGATTGCTTCATCTGAATGCATATAGCTGAATAGAAAAGTTTATTCCGTGTAATTAAAAAATATTATTTTCATTATTTGGACCTTTTCCTTCAGCTATACAGAACCCGAGTATTACCGATTTTGTCTTCAATGATGATTCTTTTACTTGTCTTGATAGTTAATTAATTCATAGTAGTATATATTTGTAAATTTTTTACATTGTTAAATGAGAAATTTCGCTCTCTTAACAAGTAGTAATGCTTAGTTATAGTTCCTTTATTTGGGAAAAGGATACTTGAAGCCAAATGGCAAAATAATGACATATAGGTGGAGTATTCTGCTTTTTTTTTTCCTTTGTTTCTAAACAACGGTTTCAAAAAATTTATTCCATATCTACTCCAAAAGTAATGCAATATTTATTTTTCAGCATTTATTCAACGATTTTATTTATATATCAATTTAAATTATAAATTTGAAACTTTTACATATAATTACAAAATTGAAGTCTTAACTTCATAAAAATATTTTTTTTTATTTTTTACATTAAAAAATATATAGATAAATTGAAGTCAAATTGATATTAAAAGTCAATTGTTTCATTTCTTTTAGAATGGCCGGAATAGAATTTATGCAAGATCATTGGTTATTCTATGTCAGCAGTTTTAAAGTAACTGACGAAATTTATTATTATTATTTTACAAAATTGAAAAAAAAAAGTTTGAATTTTTAAAAATATTATTAGGAAAATATTCTAAATTATTTTATTTTACATATGAAAATGTTAAAGAAAAGACAATAGACTAGAATTAAAAAAACTTAACGTACACTTGAAAAGGATGGAGATCAGAGTAAGTTTGCTAAGTGAAGGATTTGCGTTAAAACAAAGCAGAGTACTCAACCAATATGTATCATTTAGCAGCATTAATGATCCATGCGATTAATTGCTAGCTCACTTATATGATTAGGTCATGGGATTAATCCATCCGATTAATGTGATTTTCGCACCAAGCAAAGAAGACATGAAACCTAAAATTCTATATATGTAATTCAGAATATATACTGTGTATTTTATATCTTTCACTTGATTGATTTCATATCATTAAAATTAATTAAGTGTCATGCTCTATTCGGTATTAAATTTCTTACTAATAAATATTGTTAGAGTGGGAAATTTCACATGGTCCATAATTAAAAGGGGTTAATATCGCCATATAATATAATGATGTCTCTCCACTCATTGTCAAGTAGTTTTGAGTTTATGTTTTTAAAATATTTTAACATGTTTTTATTTAATGCTCCATTTGTTCCCAAATAATTTTATACTTTATTTTTTGTGTTGTACAGTATTTAATCTATATAATTTTTTTCATGAATGTTTAGAAAGTACTGTTTACAAAAAATATTTAAAAATAATTTATATCATAATTTGAAGTATAAACTTCTAAAAATATTTTTTCTACAAATTTTAAAACTTGTTATATTTTGAAATAGTAAAGTAATGTAAAAGTGTAAAATTATTTGGAGAGAAGAAATATATAACAAGGTGATGAGTCAAACTATAAATTAGTGAGAGAAAAATATATAAATGTTTTATTTCAGAGATGGTGCAATATGAGCAGTCATGCATGCATGTGTCAATGCGTGATAGATTGAGGTTCCGTTGACTTTATTATTTGTTTTAGGGAGAAACAAAAACTTACGTCGTGGTTGTGCGTGCAAACAACACACGAATTGATCGAGTCAAGTGTGAAAAGAGGAAGTGACGAGATCTAAAAAATTACTTAGGCTCAGTTCATTAGAGGTTGGGAAACAAATTTGGGAAATTTAGTAAGGTGTGTTTTGATTAATTTATAAGATGTATGTGAGTAGAGAAATTTGAGAAAAATATTATTTTATAAAGAATTGATGGGTTTAAGGTTGTTTTATGTATTGAGATGGAGAAAGTTATAATTTTTTTTTTGGGAAAAATTGGTGTTGAACAAACCCTTAATTCATAAGAAAAGTGGAATCTGATCAGAGTCTAAAAATGCTAAAAACACATACGAAAACTTACATCGTTCAAATTGTCTGTTTTTTCGATTTCAACACAAGAATTTTCTACACTACGTAGAAAATATCGCGCCTCACGCCTAAAAACAGCCGCATAATTTCATTTACTATTTATCAAATTTAGAAAGCAGTTAATATCGAACCTCCGCCGCAGAAATCCTTGTCTTCTCTACGTAGTGCTATATGATTTAGAAAATAAGATTTCTCACACCTAAAAACAAATTACATACTTGAATTTCTATAAAGCAAATTTAGAAATGAAAATATGAATTTTTCAAATTAATTAGAACAGCCTCTGATTTTATCAATCTTTCATGAGCGGAAAGTACTCTACATTTTTTCAAAGTTGCTAGAACTAATTACTTATCAGTCCCAATTTTTCTAACTCTTTCCGTTAATTATACATGCAAAGTGTATAACTTATTTTCTTCTAATTATAAAGGGTGCATCCACTACGTGGGGAGGAGAGGCCTCACTGCGGCCTCAGGCGCAGTTGGCCCGTGGTACCAACTGCGGTGAGGGCCGTAGTGAATGCCGCGGTTGAAATGTCCGCAGTTTCGAACTCACTGCGGCTTCAGCCGTGATACGTACTGCGGCCTTACTACGGCCATGGCCGCGATAACGATTTGAATAATTAAAAAAGTGGACAAATCCGGATGAATGTTCATCCGGATTCGTCAATGAAACCCGAGAAAGCGAAGAAGAAGAAGAAGAAGAAGAAGAAGAAGAAGAAGAAGAAGAAGAAGAAACAGAAGAAGAAGAAGAAGAAGAAGAAGAAGAAGAAGAAGAAGAAGAAACAGAAGAAGAAGAAGAAGAAGAAGAAGAAGAAGAAGAAGAAGAAGAAGAAGAAGAAGAAGAAGAAGAAGAAGAAGAAGAAGAAGAAGAAGAAGAAGAAGAAGAAGAAGAAGAAGAAGAAGAAGAAGAAGAAGAAGAAGAAGAAGAAGAAGAAGAAGAAGAAGAAGAAGAAGAAGAAGGAGAAGATGAAGAAGAAAACAGAGAAGATAAATGGGAGAGAAAGAAGAGGAAAACAGAAGAAGAAGAAGAAGAAGAAGAAGAAGAAGGATGAAGAAGAATTTAAGAAGATGATGATGAAGGGGAAAATGAAGAAAAAAAAGATTAAAGGAGAAAGAAAGAAAAGAAGATGAAGAAGAAGTGAAAGAAGATGAAGGAGAAGATGAAGATGGAAGAATGAAGAAGATGAGAAAAAATGTGAAGGAGGCGGATGAAAAAGAGAAAGAAGAGAAACCTAAAAAAATTTCTGCGGCCAAGGCGCGATAAATCTTCTTGCGCCGATAACTACGCCATTTCTTTGCGTAAATGGAACTGCTATGACCGCACTGATAAGGGCCGCAGTAGCTTTTGTCCTCCCCACGCAGTGGTCCTATCCTATTCATAAAAGTACAATCGGTAAAGAAGTTTTATGATTGTACATGTATAACTCATACAACTTACATAAATTTCGGCAGCATTTCATCTCAGTTCCTCATTATACCATTTTTTGGTTTTAACTCCCAAATCAGGTATAACAAGGAACAAGACGTAAAATGCAGCAAAAATTATGCAACTGTATCGGTTATACATATACATTCATAAAACTTCAATATACCAGTTGCACTTTTACAAAGCTCCCAACCTGGACAATCCATGAATATTAAATTAAATATTATATTTTACAATATTACTTTCAATAGTGAAAATAATATTATGCATATAATATTCTACATAATATTCACAGACAGGAACTATGGCTGAAATCTAAAATATCATATTCCACTAATTTTAACAACATAAACTAAGAATAACAAAATCTATATAATTAAATAAGAGAAAATAAAGGGAGTATATAAATTCAAACCTATTTTTTTTGAACGGCAGGTCAGTTGGTTAGATTAGACACTCCTCTCCTCGGAGAAACCCCACATCGCGAGTTCAAGCCCCTACAAACTCATCCGAAGGCAGAGTTGCAGGATTAATGCTCTATTCACCATGTGGTTAAAACTCTCATGTCTTGGCAGCCCAGAGACTCGAAGTCAAGACCTCGAACCCGAACACCCACCTCTGTGGCACACGAAGTACCACTTGAGCCAAGGCTGCTAGACAAATTCATACCTAAATAAGCCAACAAAATCTGCTTCGTTGCTTGAACACAAATGGAGCAAGAGTTGTAACTCACAAATGGAAATGGGTAGGAAGGAGAGCAAGATCTGCAAAAAAAAAAATCGTTCATGGTAGATCTGATGCGGAGAGGGAGGAAGAAGATGGGTTGGCCAATTTAAAGGCCTATGAACCTCTTGTTTACGCTACATTGGCGCTACTACATCACAAATATCGGAGTCGCTAGCTGTGACTTGATTGAACCGCTTCTATGCGCTACAAAAGCGCTTCGTCTTACCCGCTCCCTGAAGCGCAACTTCGCGCTGGATGGCTTCTTTACTGCTTGAAGCACATAGTGGCGCTTCCAGATGCGCTTCATAGCGCTCAATGAAGCGCCATGTAGCGCAACATGGCTGGTGGCTTAGTGGTAGCGCCATTCTGCGCTTCTTATGGCGCTACTAAAGTCCCTACAAGTACGTAGTGGTTTTCCATTTTTTTCCCGAAATGTTTCATGTTTTAGTAATTATATTTTACCATATTATTTTTAGTTCATCTTTTTCCCCACCAATTATAAATAAATACCAACATTTTTTTCCTTTTCTTCCACTTTACACTCTCACTACGTATTTGTTGGGTTGATGGTAACGCCCAATCCGTTACCAGCCCATTATCAATGGTAACGGATCTAGTAGCGGGTTGGTGTATTACCAATCAGCTCTTCTCTTCCATCAGACCTGTTATCAAAGCGTTACTAGTTACTGGTAATGGGCTGGTAACACCCTAGCCCGTTATCAATTTATTTTATAAAATTTTAAAAAAACTGATTTGAAAATTAATTTGATGATATTTTTAAATTGATGAAACTTATTATCCATGCTTTTGAAGATACATGTCATCTCCTAGCTCCAGACATAGTTAAAAGAACCGGACCAGACCGGCCGGTCGGACCGGTTAAACCGTGAACCGGTTGCCTGTCCGGTTATTGGTTTTGCACCACATTGGTCAAAAACCGATCAAAACCGGGAAAAATCGGAAAAACCGGTCAAAACCATTTAAACCGAAAACCAATGAACCGGCGGTTCAACCAAAATGAGGTGAAAAAATTCAAATTTATATATATTTTTTTTTAAAAACAAACTCAAATAAGGAAAAAAACTCGAATTTAATTGAGGAGTGAGAGTCAATATTAGGGCTTTATCTACTTAACTCTAAATCATCCACAAAGTTTTATTTTTTGTACAAATAAACTCTTATATTCTTTAGAATTATTACTTTAACCTTTCATCTTTTAAGTAAATAATAATAGTTCTTATTGATTCTTAAAAATATGCATTATTATATGAATTATTTTGTTGCAGTTCTATAAGATGGGTATTTATTAATAATTTATAATAATATAAAAGTAACGGTCTAACCACTGGTTCAACCGATTCGACCGATTAAACCTTGAACCACTAACTTTACGGTTCAATGACCGGTTCGGTTTTTTTAACTATGGCTCCGGATCATAATCTGTTTTAAGAACTTGAATTTGAACTCTACTTGGAGGATGAGCTTAATTAAAATCATGTGAAATATTCAACAAATCTAGAAATGAATTAGATCCTCCTCCACAGTACATGTCTTTCCAAATCTGAAATTAGTCTCATATTTTCATATTTGCAGGAGATCCCATGAAACTCCTTAAAATTGAAATCAAAACACAACATTCAAACCCATAAATCTAATATCTTTGAAACCCATAAGATCTCCACAGTTTTAGGTTTTTTTTTTACTTTTATTTGTATAATCTGAACAATATAAGAAGCTCTCTCTCTCTATGTATATATACACACACACACACTTCCCCATTCCCTTAAAATTTGTTACAATTTTTTCTCCGAAAAAAACGTGCTACATTTCCTTTTATGGAATATTTTTTATACCAATTTTACATTATTATACCCTTACTCTCTATTCCCACTCAAAAAAGTTGTTTTTGTCTTACACACATATTTTACATTTGTAGTTTAAAATCAACACACATTCTTAATCCACATGCCATTAAAATGTTATGTTTAAAGGGACAAAAGGAGTATATATCTTCATGTCCATGAACTGATGCAAATATTTTTTTTAAAAATGGCATGGAAGGTATTAGATGATGTTAGCCCATTTTGTATGAAGATACTTAAAGATCGATAAACCTGTCAATTTTCCAAAATATAGATGATGATCAGTTTGCCACTCTCTTTGTCCCGAGATAATTGTTACATATTCCATTTTAGGGAAGTCCTAAAATAATTGTTACGATTCCTCTTTTAGAAATTTTTTTGATTTATTTTACTTTTTTACTTTCACTTGCTCTCTCATAGTACTTTACATTCTCAACTTATCTTTTTATCCCCATTTTCTACCTTTCTTAAATCTTTTAGAGAATCGTCTCAATTAATTTAGGATAATTTAGGATGGGAGGAGAAGCAGGTGATGTTGGCCCATTTATCTGAAAGATATTTGGTTGGGAACCAGGCCCAGCTCTCTACGCAGCGCGGCCCGGCCCGGCCCGACAGATCTTGTCTTGGTGGAAACCGAACAACTCGCACGAAAGCAGTCCTCTCAAGTTCTCAAAATCAGGCCCAAGAAGCCGAAGCTTTCCTTTCACACGTAATAAAACCATCAACTATATATACGGAGTATAATTTTCATTAATTTGTTACTATCTTTAAAATTTTCATTAGTTTGATTTATTTTATTAAGAAATATGCTTGTTTTTTCAATGAATTCTATTGAATCGGTTGATCTAATCCGCAAGGACTAACACTTTAGTATAAACGTCGATCGGGTTGCATTTTCAATAATATACTGCTAATATTTATATTTAATGAAATTATTTATAAAATGATTTAAAAATCTATCATTCAACAATTATACCAATGTTCTTTTAGCCTTATTGATCTAAGATTTAATATTATTGGAAAGATTGATTTTCACAGTTTCAAAAAGATATCAAATAATCAGTGAACTTTATAAAAGTGGTTTTGCTTAGAGGAAAAAAAAGTCTGATGGGGAGGAAACTGGAAAGTTCTAGGCACACGGCTGTTTAATTACTTTGACGCGCAAAGCAAACAGCATAAATTCCCCCATTTGCTTCCAGATTAAGCAGCACAACTCCTATTCCATCATCGATCCCCAACTCAAAACTGCAAACTTTCTTCATAAAACTGAAACAAACCCTGCAACTCGATTGTGTCGCAAACGGCTGGGATCAGAGTTCGATTGTAGCTAGGGAGGAGAAATCAAGGTGGAGTGCTACTAATTGATAAACCGATCGAAGAAAAGATGTGTTTGGTGTTTGTTTGCGATGAGGACGAGAGGGTGGTGGCGAGGCATCCGGCGCCAGGGAGCTGCCCTTACTGTGGAGGGAAGGTCCAGGCCATGGACGTCGAGAGCCGGTGGAGGTTCTGCTTCTTGCCGCTTTACTTCAAGACCAAACGCAGACTGTATTGCACCTTATGCACCAGGAAATTGGTTGTCCGATGAGTCCATCTCCATCGGTTCCGCCGTAGGGATTACTAATTTTCTGTTTGGGTTCTTATGTACAGTATCTGTTCGATGTATTGTCTGAATGAACTTTTACTTGCTAGCTTTGCTGTATATATCATTATGGGAATACTAGAATCATAACAAGTTTGGTTTATAGAATTCGTACCAATCATAATCATACAATCCGAAACTTATCAGAAGCTTTCATAAGTTGTTTATAGGATAAATTTTAGGATTTTATAAAATTTATATGAAGTATGCTTTAGGGATAAATAAATAAATAAAGCAAAACAACGGAATGCGGCAAACTTTTGTCTCGTAGCGATAGAATTATACTTCCTCCGCCCCCAGATTGAAGAATTTAATTGGACGCGAAGATTAAAGTGAGGATAGTTTAGTAACTTTTAAGAATGATGAGTTTGTTTTTAAGGAAAGTGATCAATTTTTCTGAAACAGCTCAAAAAGAAAATGTGTTCAATTTTCCAGAAATGGAAGGAGTAATAAACTAATGTCTCAGTAATTGTCACTCACTAGGGATGCGTTCAAAAAGTTGAACCCCATGATCCAAAATTTAAAAACTCGCGAATCAAAAAAATTGATAAAATCTGCGGGTTCTAATTTTAGAAATCCGCAGATACTCGAACCGATCCGCATATACCTATTTACAAACAAAATTATCTAAAATTATTTATTTCATCTCAATTTTTCTTTAAATTTCTTTAATAATATATGTGAAAACTCATTTCATACAATAATGATACATGATTTCCAATGTTATAATGTTGTTTGTTCTATTTATGCAAACTACCTTTCTTCTTTTTGATGATATAGATATGTACATTTATGATATAAAATTTTAAAATGTCTCAAAGTAAATTAGAAGATTTTATAGAATAAGTATAATTAAGTACATATGCGGATCCTTTAAAAAAAAAGTACATATGCGGATACCCATGATCTGAACCGCAAAAAACCGTGAAAATCGGGTACCCGCGTTTAGGGTACCCGCACTCAGTGTGACAAATTATTTTTCTCACTATCCGCCCCGCCCCGCCCCGTGCACACCCCTACCCTTAACATCTCAACATTTTCAGCCTCATCTACAGATGTAAGTTGACTTCAGGTGAGAACGAGCCGAGCCTGGGTAGTTTGAGCTTGTGAAGATTAGTTTCGGTTTGAAATCTTTCCGAGCTCAGAATAGGGTTTGAGCTTAGTTCGTGAAAAGTTCGAGCTTGATAGGAAAGCTCTTGAGGCTCGATAAAATAGCTGGGTAGGGTCGTTTTAGTTCGGCTCGAAAAGGCTCGAATCCTAACCAGGCTAAAAAATTCCCTAAACCTAATGAATTAGAAGAGTATTATGGGTATTTCATGTGTGGCTCGATAAGGCTTATACGCTTTTCGAGCTGTATCTCTCAAACTCGGGTTCAACACATTTAATATACAGGCTTAAAAATCAGTTTTGGCTTGAGGCTCGTGAAGTTCGGTTCATTAGGCTCTTAAAAGCTCGAGCTCGAGCCGACTCGTTTCATTTCTCACCCCTAAATTATTAACACCTTTGATGGAGGGGTGAAAATGAAAATATTGTTAAAGTTGAGGGACTAAAGGTGCAAGACCGGAAGATTTCCCCTTCTCCTCCGGCGGATCTACGCTGTTACAGTACTTCCGCAATGGCAAAACGATTAGGCTCAGAGCTCTTCGTTAGCAGTTATCACTCTCTGCCCCTCTCTCATATTTAGAATTTACAAACAATCACATTAGGCTTTCATATTTCCTGATTACTTACTTTTTGCTCTTGCAGGATTATCATATTACACCACCTTGGAAGAATTCAGAACTTTGTTTTCCCGATTTGGTCCAGTTTCAGAAGGTATCAACAAACCCTTCCAGTTTCTTTTGAAGTTGCAAATGTTTTCATCTTTCTTTCAACTGAAAAAGACTAATTGATCAAATTATCTTTTTTCTACGTGTAGCTAGGTTAGTCAGAGACCCAAAAACCCAAAGACTTAAAGGCTTTGGATTTATCAAGTTTCAGACACAATCTGAGGCAGAAAGAGCTTTGAAAGCGATGAACGGGAGGGTCAGTCCCCTTTAAATGCTTTTGATTTCCTCTCATTTTCAGTTTGCTCGTTTTATTCTGTTTTATCGTGATGCTGTGAAGTTCATATTGTTGATTGAAACGAGTTCATGAAACAGAAAATTAACAATGTTCTATATCTGATGCTTTTCATGACACAACAACCTCTTACAAGTGCTTAGTATGATGAAGTTTCAAAAATGGTCACCACCATCGACTTTTTTCTTCACTAAGTATCAGGGAATGTAGTATGTAGATGAGTGCGCTCTTCATTATTGGACACCTCATTAGAGTATGGACTGGTGGTTCAATTGTCCCTGTTGTCTATAGGTGATTCTGTTCTAGTTGATGCTAGATGAAAATAACCAATGCCACAATCTGAATTTTCTCAGTCTTTAGTACCAAACTGTTGATGGAACAAAACGAAAGTGAGTGTTTCTTAATTGGAGAGAGGAAAACATCATGAAAAGACGGTAATTGGATGATTTGTTGAGTGGTTTTGATTGTTCTATAAATCTATATTCACTGGTAGGGTCTGATTTACCATGGGCATCAAATGGTTTAACTCCCCGTTGGTCAGCAACGATGGGATTAGGAACTTTCTTAATCCATGATGTATTCTTTCTGCTTCGAATCGTGGAGTACTTAGATAAATCCCTGCTTTGGGACATTGTCATATCCAGCAAACTGTCTGAACCATAGAAATTCTTGGTATTGTTGTTCTACTTGGTTTATTGTTGGCCAATGGTTTACTAACACATTAGGCAATCAACAGCATTGAAGGACAAGTTCACGGTTTTGATCTTGAAAATAAAAATTTGCTGCCTATTTTTTTTCTAATGCTCTATTAAGAAATTTGGTATGATGCTGGAAACATTTAGTCTGCACTCCTTCTGGTCATTTCAACGGATTTGCTAATGAAGATACTGGTAACTGGATGCTTTTACTTTTCAGCTGTTCATTAACCTGTAATTTGCTCTCAGTTTTTCTTAGATAATCTCTGCACTTGAATACAGTCTGTTCATTGGCAACATCATGTAATTGTTTCATTTCTACTCTGTCTTCATAATCAGATAATCCGGGGCAGGCTGTTATTGGTTGAATTTGCAAATTCTGAAGGGCAATAAGGTGATCTGTGCATATGGAACTCAGTTACCAAAGGATTGGATAAATGGGTTGAGATTAGATGAGCCTTTAGCTTAGCCTATTGGAGTTCATGATCCTGCAACTGAAGAGGCGCTAAACCTGTTGAGGGAAGGAGATGAGTGATTGTGTGTGAACCAAGTTAGCTTGAGTTTGAGTAGGATTAGGTCTTTATATTGTAGATTTTGTTTGTGTTAATTACATCCTATTCTCAAAAGGATTAGGAGTACAAGTTCAATTAGAATTGGGTAGTTTGTAAGCCTATATATTGGCATAACCTTTTACATCAATGAAGTGTGGTAGAGAATTATTCTAGTAATTGTGTGTTCTTGCTCTTCTAATCCCAACATTGTGGTATCATAGCAAGGTTCATTAGAAAAAACGGACAAATCGATGGCAGGAGCAAATGGGTCACAAGCCTCAGGTTCCAATCCTAACCACTGGTGCATCCTATGATTTTTGGTGCATCAAGATGGAGACTCTTCCAATCACAGGAACTATGGGAGTTGGTGGAGAAGGGAATCTACAAGGATGCTGAAGAAAGAACAAAGAAACAAGAGAAGAAAAGTGATGTTAGGGCATTATTGTTCATACAATAAGCAGTATCAGATGAAATCCTTTGCAAGTATCTCAGGTGAGAGGACTGCAAAAGGTGCATGGGAGATATTAAAAAAGGAATTTCAAGGTCCAGAATGTGTCATTGAAGTCAAACTTCAAGGGTTGTGAACTGAATTTGAAAACTCAAATATGAAATCAAGTGAGTCTGTGCAGACTTACCTAGCGAGGGTTTCAGCAATTATCAGCAAGATGAGAAGTTATGGAGAGGATATTTCTGACAAAATTGTTGTATCAAAGGAGTCTCACAAGCAAGTATGATCATGTAGTTGCTGCTGTAGAAGAATCAAAAGATTTGTCAAAGTTGTTTGTTGATGAACTAATGAGTTCATTATAAGTGCATAAAGCAAGAATTAACAGGAGTGACTCAAGCAAAGAAGAGAGTGCTTTTCAGGTACAAAGAGATGACAGAACAAGCAATTATGGTCATGGAAGAGGTTTTTTTTCGAGGACGATGAAGGGGAAGCATTGTGCAATGCACATACTGCAAAAAGACAGGTCATCAAGAGGAACAATGCTGGAGCAAATTATAGTGTAGAATTTGTGAGAGAAAGGGACATGGAGAGGAGGATTGCTGGAACAAAATACAATGTACATATTGCAACAAAAGAGGTCATAAGGAGGAGGACTGCTAGTAAAAAACTACATAAGCAAAATATGGTGAAGGAATTAATGAACAAGAGGAGTATTTGTTCATATCGGTTGCTGGAAAGGAAGAAAGCATATCAGATACTTGGTATCTTGATAGTGCATGTTCAAATCACTTGACAGGAACAAAAAACAAATTCAAAAAATTGGATGAGAGTTATAAATCAGCGGTACGATTTGGAGACAATAAACAAATCAGAATTGAAGGAATGGGAGAAGTCCTAGTACATGTTGGAGGAAAGGCTCGGTTAATAAAAAACGTTGACTATGCACCAGATTCGGCACATAATCTTATCAGCATAGGACAACTATTCAAAGGAGGATTTGATGTTTGTTTCAGGAATGAACAATGTGTGATGAAAAACAGCAAATGAGAAGTGGTTTTGCAAGCAAATATGACAGCAAATAAGATGTTTGCATTTGAACTAAAATTATGTGAGCAAGTCTTGGTAAGTAAGGAGGAATAATCTCAGGTAACAGGGCCACCAGCTGCTGTATCAAAGCATGAAACAATTTTGATCATGTCTACAGATGCTCAGGAATCAGCTCAGTTAGCTTTACAACAAGAAGGTGACAAAGCAATGATAGGAGAAATACAGTCAACTACTGAAAATCAGCAAAAGAAACTGAAGGAGGAACAAGAGGGTGATAAAATTGGAATGGGGGAAGCTGTTACAAGAACATACAAGAGTTTGGTGGGAAAGTTTATGATCAATTTCACACATTCATATCACAGTTTTGTTAAAGGTTTGATGTCAAGGGTTGAGAAGTTGAAGTCTCTACTTAATGATATCAACTTTGGAACAATGGGGAGTATTGAAGTTCATGATCCTGCAGCTAAGAGACACTAAACCTGTTGAGAGAAAGAGATGAGTGATTGCGTGTGAACCAAGTTAGCTTGAGTTTGAGTAGGATTAAGACTTTTTATTTTAGATATTGTTTAGGTGTTAATTACATCCTATTTCCAAAAGAATTAGGAGTACAAGTTCAATTAAAATTGGGTAGTTTGTAAGTCTATATAGGCATAACCTCTTACATTAATGAAGTATAGTAGATAATTATTCTAGTAATTGTGTGTTCTTACTCTCTTAACCGTAACATAACCTGCAGTAACTTGTTCATCGGGTTTTGTTTGCTCTTCATTGTTCCTCCAGTAAAGACCTCAGTTTTGTAGTGTGTAGTTGTCTGTTTTCCAAAGTTTTGTGGAGGCTGTCCTATTTTATTTTTTGATTTCCTGGACTTGTATATTGTTCAAAGAAAAAAATCAGTTACTAGTAATTTTTTGGCTAATGAACAATGGACAACTAAATTTTAAGCTTAAGAATACTACTTTTTTATGAAGGGTTTATACTATTACAGCTGTACCTTCAGCTACTGATGAACAATAATGTTGTTTTCTTTTGAATTTTTAAACCGGAATTGGTGTGGTATAAAAATAAAATAAACCATAAATGAATCAGATGACATTTTTACAGTGTAATTTATTTATTTATTTTTTAAAAAAATCGCTTGCTTACCTGTAATGGTTTACCTGTAATGGTTGATAAAAAAATAGGTTAGAATTACGTTTGGGACATTTTAAAATGTAGACAATAATCCTACAACATTAACAAATAACCCCTATGGGTCCTTTTCCTTAAATTATTTTCTCAAACTTTTCAAATTAAATATTTTCTTCCATTTTTATTCACTACTTTTTATCTCTTCTTTATTTTTTTATTTTTTAATCTAAAAATCGTTTGGTAAGATTGAATGACATTTTTTTTCATCTTTATTTTTTCCCGATCTTTATGTACATGTCCATGCTTACAGTAAAAGTATTTTTTCCAAAGACTTTATAGTATTATTTTTTTAAATGTCATTATTAATTGAAAAGCAGTATAAATTAATACCCCATAATCTTTATTAGTATTTTATGGGTTTTTGGGTGTCAATTAAATGGCATTTATATAAATGATTTCTATTGTTAAAACCTTTTTTCCTTCCAATACTAATGCTTCCTTTTATCCCTTAATATCTAAAACATTCAGTTTCAACATTTAAATTATAATTTTATTTTCTTAACATTCCGAAGTATAAAAAATCATCTTTTGATGGTAAAATGCAATTTGATATATCTACTTTATAAATAATTTTTTAACAAATTTTATACTATATAAATAAATTGAAATAAAATAGCATGTTAAAGAATTGAAGTAAAATAGATATCAAATTTAAATATTTAAAAAGATTTAGAAACGAAGGAAGTGTAATTTGAAAGGTACATTACATTTCTGTTAGATTGGTACAATACAGTTTCTTTTTCATACTGGTAAATTATTTAAATACAATTATAGATTAAGTCACCTTTTTAACGTCACAGATATTTTATTAACTTCAGAGAAATTTTTAAATTGATTCAAATAGCCCACTACGTGGGGAGGACGACCCATCGCGCCCGCGCGGCGGCCGGCCGTGGTGAGCAGCCGCGGCCGAAAAACGATCGCGATTTCAAAGCCGCTGCGGTAGAGCGCGGTGCGCTCTGGCCTCACCACGGACACGATCGCAATGATAAGTGGCGGCAGCGCCGACATCCGGCGGCGCCGCCATTACGTATCGCGCCTTCACTACGTCTATAGGCCGCGATGTACGAATATTTTGTGAAAAAAATAAAATCGTATAAATATTTAGTAACTATTATTTAAATTAATAAATATAAATTTAATAATAATGTTATATAAGAAAGTAATTATTAATTGAAATAAATATAAATGGAATGTATATTGAAGATAATTAACCAATTACATCCTAAAAATATTTACAGTAATTCTATTTCTAATTGTTCGGAGGATTATATGGGTTCATAAAAACATTGAATTCATGATCGTCCAACCCGAACAAGTCCAAGAAGTTGATCGGTGGCGTTGTGGGCTCCGGGATCTGCTGCTCCGATGTCTGTGGCAGCACCGACTGATAATCATCTTGGGCGGAGTTGAGGGTGAGGTCGGGAATTGGAGGAGAAGGCGGCATCGGAGGATGCTGGTGACTTGGGGTGATCCGAGAGGGGGAAGTCTGGGATGATCAGGCGACCAAAGTCGCTGGCACGTCGGAAAGTCGAACATGTCCCCCCCACGTAGCGCCGACCACATGCTCTAGATAGCCGCTTCTGTGGAACGCGTCAGCTCGTTCACTCGGGCTTCAATCTAAGTATGCGCACGAGCACCTTGGTCCTCGAGAGCGGCGACCCTGCATCTCAGGTCACGGATCTCATCCATGTCCCTCCGATGTTGCTCTTCCAGGTCGATATCGCGCTGAAATCAAAATTTCATTTTGAAAAGGTTATACTTATAATAATGAATTGCCAATATACTGTAAAGGTATGGAATTGATAAAAATTCAATTTTATTACTTATGACGGTCGAGGTTGCTCGAACAGCTCGGGTTGAGAAAGCTGGGGCGGGACACCAACCCATCACCCTTGCGTGGGCGGGCCCAAGACATCTTTGTAGATGTCTTCATCAATATCGGGGAACGGCCCGTCCTCCCCATACTTCTCGATCAAGCGTTTCTTGTACTCCTAGTTAAGATGAAGAAATTTATGTTAATGAATAATAAATTGAATAATTTAAACATATAAATGATTGAGAAACTACTTAAACTTACCAAGGCCGCATTTTCCTTGTCCAGCCAAGCCTCCCCAAACTGGTCCACCCGCAGCCTCTGTCCCGCCTTTTTGCACCGTAAATTAAAATATGTTAAGTATTCAAAAGTTTCACATATACATACATAATTATACATAAATATTTTAAAAAAGTTACCATTTCTTCATAAATAGTTGTCTTTGACTTGTTGCCATGCGACTTGAATTTTGGGTGTTTTTCACTCTTGGCATTTCTCTTGTTCCGGGCGGAGTTCACCTTGAACTCCTCACTGCAGTAATGCTCCAGTAGCAGCTTCCACTTCACAGGGTCTATCCTCTGCGGAGGCATGTCAAGCCAGTCCATGTAGTTTGGAGCCTGCCGATCAAAAGGACGTCTTCTCTGGGCCCAATCCCGGATGTTGTCTTGGGTGTTCCGGTAGAATTCCGCGAATCAGGAATGGAGCTTTTCCAGAAATTTATGATCCGTCCATGAATATTGGATATGTTCCATAAAACATGAAAACGCTAAAATCTATAGAATTAGTTTAAAAAAGTATATAGAAATAGTAAAATAATTAGTATTTGTATTACCGTGAATTGGTTGGCATAGTCGGCTTGCTCATCCGCTGGGAGGTCGGTGTATGTAGGCGGGAAGCCTTTGAACCTACTTGCGACTATTGCACCAATTGCTTTTGGCACACCCGATGTTTGTTACTTCAAACTGCATAAGAATTGAAATATGGTAATTAATTTATGATTTTATGCAGCAATAAAATATTAAAATTAATAAATTTATGAAAACTTAAAATTAAAGACTTATTGGCCGATGTGAGCGACCCCTCTCAGGCGGGGGAAGAGGAGGCGCGGGAGGTGCTGCTGTACGTCGGCGCTGGGCAGGTGGTGCATCGGACTGATGAGGAGGGATCTGCTGCTTCACCTAGTCGGTAGGCTCCTGTGTTTGAGATGGTGTGCGGTGGCTCAATGTGTGAGAGCCGCCACCACGCGTCGCGCGAGAGAATGATCTCCCACGTGAACCCGAGCCTGACGCATCCTGGCGCTCACCACTACTGGATAGTGTGTCCACCATACCTCGAAAGGAAACATCCACCAACATCCATTCGAAAGGAAACATCCGCCAATATCCGACAGGTCCACAAGTTCGAAGGTGCCAAGGTAGATGCATAGTAAGATGTTCCATGGAGTCAAAAAATGATGCCGGGAAGATCTTCTCCAACTTGCACAGTGTTACGATGATTAATTCATCAAGCTTCTCCACATCGCCCAACTGAATATCCTTAGAACACAGTAGCCTAAAGAATTTGCAGAATTCTACAATTGTCGTCCAAATGTCGTTAGGAATGTAACCGCATAATGTAACGGGCAGCAGCTTCTGCATAAACACATGACAATCATGGATTTTCATACTGTAAAATGTATTATTGGACGTATTGACACATCTGCCAATGTTAGATGCATATTCATCGAGAAGTTTAACGATATGCTTCAACCAATTGCAAATCATCGTTTAACGTGTATAACGCATTCGGTTGAAATGGTTTCCCATTCTGTCCAATGCTCAAATGCAGTTCATCACATATATTTAACTCCTGCAAATCGCGTCTCGACTGTGTATTATCCTTCGTTTCTCTTTCATGTTCAAAACTGTGTAGAAAATGTTATCAAAATAATTTTTTTCAATGTGCATAACATTCAGACAGTGCCGTACTTTCAAGTCTGTCCAATACGGCAACTCCCAGAAAATTGATTTCTTCACCCAATTGTGCTCATCACCAAACTTATCAACCCTCATTTTGTCCCACGGTGTTCTGAATGCTAGGAATACAATCCTATTAAGATCCCTTAAGATCTCGTGACCTGACTTATACACACACGGATGTCTACGGTCAGTTTCTCTCCACGATTCGGTATTGTTACACAGAGCATGCCGACATGATAAAAATCTCCTATGACAACCCCACCCACTGGTTTTTCGTCTATGCTTCAACTGAAAACTATTAACATCACTCATGCAGTATGGGCATGCAAGTCTTCCATGCGTACTCCAGCCCGATAGCATTCCGTACGTCGGAAAATCACTTATCGTCCAAAGCAAACATGCTCGCATAACAAAGTTTTTATTACGGTGTGCATCCCAAGTTTCCACTCATGTAATCCATAAAACTTGTAACTCCTCAATCAGTGGGCGTAAATCACGTCAATGTTACAGCCAGGAGATCGGGAACCTGAAATTAGCAGAGGCATGAAAGTGTACGGCTCCTTCATGCATAAATCAGCCGGCAGGTTATAAACAACGATGAATACCGGCCACATCGAATACGTTTGTTCTGTTTTGGACAACGGGCTAAAGCCATCAGTACTTAACCCCAATCGTACGCTTCGGTACTCACATGCGAAATCCGATAACGTTCGTCGACGTGTTTCCATGCCTCACCTTGAGATGGATATCCAACGTGTCATATACATTTCCACTTGCTCTAATATGATATGTCATGAACTCGTGGTTTTAGGCAGTAGTAAAGCCGTTGTAGCCGCTCAATGATTGGTAAATATTGTAAAACCTTTTTAGGTTTCGGTTTCTTACCTGGATCACACACTTCATACCTATCGGCTCCACACACCCTACAATTCAATAACTTGCTGAAACTACCGTAGAACAACATACAATTATTCTAGCAAGCGTGAATTTTTCTATACGGTAACCCTAGCTCCTTCAACATACCTTTCGTACTAAACATGCTCGTTGGCAACGAGTTTTCTCCGGGTAATATTTCATTGATATATCCGATCATCTCAGAGAAAAAGACATCCGATACGTTGTGTTGACTTTTCATACTCAACAACTTGGATAACACCGATAATTTGGTGTACTTATCACCACAACTTTCATATAAAGGTTTTGACGCATCACACAACAGTTGGAAAAACTGTTGCGCCTTTTCGTTTGGCACTTCAAGCGCTGAAACGTCCCCATCGTTATTATTCTGATCATCTTCAAAATTATTACAGTGCTCATGAACCCTAAAAGCATCACGAACCATTTCTTCATAAGCCGGCCGTTCTTGGCTACCCTCAGAAGAATTAAGTGTGGTACTCGTCCTTGCAAGATTTGATGATGTTGATGTTAGTTCAATAAATCGATAGTCTCGATAAACACATGGATTGATCTCAGGTCGCTCACCATGACAATCCCACATATGATAATTGGGTTTAAATCCGTCTAATAGTAAATGGTTGTCAACTGTAATTCGATCATAATAGTATCTATTTTTACACTTCTCACACGAGCATTTCACCAGTTCTTCTCCATTTGATTTAGCAAAAAAAAACATAATCCAAGAACTCCTGAAACCCAGTCCAAAATCTTTCACTTATATAGAAAGTTCCATCCTCAAAACGCTGATACATCCAATCACGTCCTTCGCCCATTTATTATATAATCATTCATCAATAAAAACAATAGCAAACATGACAATTAATTATATATTACAAAAAAAACACAAAAGCTCTTAAATACTGCATTCATATATAAATATTCACATCATTTTTTCCTAATCCAGGGTGCATGGGTCCTATCATGTTCATAAAAGTACTATTAGTGAAGAAACTTTTATGGTTGTGTATGTAAAACTGTAATTACATAAATTTCGGCAGCATTTCGCCTTAGTTCCACACCATACCTTTTCTATGGAATATAACTCCCGGAACAAGTATAACGTGGAACAAGACTAAGAAATGTAACCGAAATTTATGTAACTCGATCAGTTTTCCATGCACAACCATAAAAATTTAGTACACCGACAGTAAACTTTTACAAACTGTCCAACTTGGACAATCCATGAAAACTATGTACAATATATTATTTTACAACGTTATTCCAAAATTTTGAAATAAAGTGTAAAAAATATATTTTTACAAGTTTTATAGACAGGAACTATGGCTCAACTAATTTAATTACATTACTTAAAAAGAAAATAAAATTCCCAATACATAAATTAAATTGAATGAAAAACTATGTCTGCGGCCTAACTACGGTTTGACGCGATGGCAATTACCACCGCCGCGATCCGTTCCTGCGGAGTCGCTCAACTGCGGCATTAACCGCGATTAGGGTTGCATTGGCGACCTCCCACGTAGTGGCCCTTTTCCACGAGAAAATGAAGGATAAATAATACTCCCTCCGTCCCACAAAGGTTGTAGGATTTGTTTGGGCACATATATTAAGGAAAGTGGGAGAATAGTAGAGTGTTGACAAAATTACCCTCATGAAAAAGAAAGAATGAGAAGATTTTGTGGACCCAAATTTTAAGTTTAATGGGAGGAAAGAGAAAAACTTGTGGGTCCATGGTGTGAGATAAGAGGATAAAATGGTAAAAATGGTGATATAAAGTTTCTGTTTTAAGAAAGTTGACAACCTTTATGAGACGACCCAATATAGTAATGTTGACAACCTTTGTGGGACGGAGGAGTATAAAATAAAAGGATTATTGCTATTAGGCCAAAACTATATATATATATATATTAGGGGATTTGGTGGTGTGTCTAAGACTACATTAAAGGAGCTGATTGTAAAAGAGTCTATTGAGTTTGTGTCCATTCAAGAGACGCTGATTACAGGAGATGCCTCTGTTGTTGTTAACTCTTTCTGGAAGTCGGGTGATTATGGGTTTTGTCAAGTTCCTTCTCAGGGACGTTCTGGTGGCTTGTTATGTGTTTGGAAGAAGGACGCCTTCACGGCCGAAAGGGCTTTTGCCGGAGCGAGTTTTACGTGCGTTGAAGGCGAGATGGAAAGGTGGGTCAGACCTACTTTCTATGGTTAATGTATATGCTCATGAATGATAATAGGAAGCTAATCCTATGGAGCGATTTGGAGTGCTATTTGGCTAGTGCCTCGGTTCTAGTTTGTTTGATGGGGGACTTCAACTCTGTTCGGAAGGCGGACGAGAGAATGGGAAGCCAATTCCATCAGAAGAGGGCTGATGCTTTCAACGCTTTCATCACTTCAGTAAACCTGCAGGAGCTGAATATGGGTGGAAGAAGGTTCACTGGGTTGTGAGGGCACCAAACTAAGCAAGCTTGACCGCTTCTTGCTGTCTTCAGACCTTTTACTTAAGTGGCCGGACCTAAAGGTGCTAGCGCTTGAAAGGACCTTTGCTGATCATTGCCCGGTTGTGCTGAAGAACAGAAAGGCAGATTTTGGGCCCGTTCCCTTTCGCTTCTTCAATCATTGGCTTCAGTCGCCAGGCTTTAATAATATGATTTTGGAGGCGTGGAAAGGTATAGACCTGGTGGGCAGCGCTGGTTTTATCTTCAAAGAGAAGCTTAAGCATGTGAAGAAGGTGATAAAAACTTGGAAAGGGAAGAATTCCGGAAATGGTTCAGAAGTCTTTTCGGCAAAGAGCATCATGTTGGAGTGGGAGATGAAAGCAGAGCAACAAGTTTTATCGGCAGCTGATAGCGAGGCTTATAAAACGGCCAGGTTGATCTACTTAAAAGCTGAAAAGGCGCTCTCCCTCAGCTTGAAGCAGAAATCCAGAACTAAATGGGCTGTTGAAGGGGACGAAAGTAACACTTACTTTCATGGAGTCATCAAAGGCGGGCTGAAACGAAATACCATTTCTGGCCTAAATGTGAATGGTGTTTGGGTGGAGGATCCCCTCGGGATTAAGGCTGAAGTATTCAATTTCTACAAGAATCAGTTCCGAGAGCCGGACTCCGACAGGCCGTCTTTCCGAAGTAGTTATCTTAAGAATTTATCTGACTCCCAAGTAATCGCTCTGGAAGCTCCCTTCTCGGAGGATGAAATCAAGAGGGCCGTGTGGATGTGCGACGGCTCCAAAGCCCCGGGCACTGATGGGTTTACCTTTTCTTTTATTAAATCCCATTGGGATACTGATAAAAGAGGAGGTATGTGCCATGGTTAAAGATTTCGAATGCTCGGGGAGAATAGTTAAAGGAGCAATCCTACCTTTATCACTCTTATCCCGAAGGTTAATGATCTGACCTTGGCGGATTACCGGCCTATTAGTTTGGTGGGTGTGCAATACAAGATTCGGCTAAACTTAAGGCGGAGAGATTAAAGGGAGTTTTATCGGATCTGATTTCTGTTTGCCAATCTGCTTTTGTGAGCGGTCGGCAAATCCTTGATGGTGTCCTCGTTGCAAATGAAGTTATTAAGCGGGTGGGTCGAATAATAGAAAGTTGATGCTATTCAAAGCTGATTTCGCGAAGGCCTATGATTGTCCGAATTGGAATTTCCTTGACTCGATCATGGAGCAGTGCGCTTTGGGGTGAAATGGAGGAATTGGATCAAGGTGTGTTTGTCTTCAGCTAGGATCTCGGTTCTCGTTAATGGGAGCCCAACTCAAGAGTTCTCGATGGAGCGCGGAGTTCGCCAAGGTGATCCTCTTTCTCCGTTTCTCTTCATTATTGCGGTTGAAGCTTTGAATGCAATGATGTTAGAAGCGATTGCAAGCGGCGATTTTAAAGGTTTTGCGGTTGGGGATAGTCGGAGATGATCTCTCACTTGCGGTTTGCGGACGACACGTTATTCTTGGGTGAGTGGTCTCGCTAGGAATACGTCGAACTTCTTGTTGTTATTAGAGTGCTTGAGCGGCGTCGGGTTTGAAACTTAATGTCCAGAAATGCCATCTGTTCGGTGTGGGAGTCTCGCCGGGAGAAGTGTCTCGCCTTGCCCAAAGGCTGCATTGCTCTGTTTGGTACCTTTCCGATGGTGTATCTTGGGCTCCTGTAGGTGCCAATATGAAGAGGCTGTCTAGTTGGAAGGAGGTGGAGCAGAAGATGGTGAAAAGGCTGAATAATTGGAAAGAAAAGGCGTTATCAATCGGTGGAAGGCTCACTTTGCTGAAGTCGGTCTTGAATAGTATCCCTCTGTACTACTTTTCTATATTGAGCGCCGACAACAACCTTGAATTTGTTGGAAAAGCTCAGGGTAAAATTTTTCAGGTGCTAATAGTTCTTCCCATGAAGCTTGTGTGGGCGAAATGCTCAGTTGATTGGCCCGCCCGAAGAGGGTGGATTAAATATTGGAAGCCTCGGAAGTCGGAACCTAGCTCTGTTGTGTAAATGGCTTTGGAGATTCGAGAATGAGGAGAACTCTCTTTGGGCCGGATCATCAAAGCTATTTATGGGGAAGATGGGTCAATTAATGCGCATCGAGTGCCTGAAGGCGGAGGTCCCTGGGCTGCTATCATCAAGGCAGGATTGGATGTCGAAGGATTAGCTCCTGGCTTTGCTACCTCTTTCCACCGAGTTTTGGGCTGCGGATCCACCATAAGGTTCTGGCATGATATTTGGATTGGAGACACCCCTTTGCGAGATAAGTTCAAAAGACTTTTTGCTCTTGATCTTTCTCCCAATACTCTGTCTCGGACCATATTTTGTGGGATGAAGCCTCGGTTTCATGGCGGTGGACTTGGAGGCATGAGCCTCGGGGTCGGCAAGTGGGGGAGATGGATTCGCTGAAGTCCATGTTACATCCGCTTTCTCCATCTGCCGACAAGATGGATTCTTGGTCATGGGGGTGGGCAAATGATGGAGCTTTCTCAACTAGAATTGTGTCAAAACTCGGATGATTTTGGGCGGATGAAAGTGATATTCCCATTTATGCGGAACAATGTGTTGCCTAGGAAGGTGAACCTTCTTGTTTGGAGAGCTCGAAGACATTTCCTTCCTTGCATCTGCGGTGGCAATGAAAGGGATCTCGATTCCGTCTATCTTATGCCCCCTCTGCAACCTCACTGCGAAGACCGGACCATGCGCTTATCACTGCCGGTTGTGTGGAAGGTTTGGAGAGCGATCACCAGTTGGTGTGATGTGGATCTCCCTAGCTGGGTGGAGGTAACTGATTTAGCTTCTGATCATACTTTACATCTTGTCCCTGCTTCTTCCAAGGGATGTTGGGAGATTATTATCTGTACTACAGCCTGGGTTCTGTGGAAGGCTAGGAATAAGGTGGTTATGGAAGGAGGCAGCTGGAGCTTGTTAAAGATCATCTCAGATATTCAGATTTTCTCACATTTGTGGCTATCCTGTAGAGGTACGAAGATGAAGGTTCCGAATTGGACGGAGTGGGTACTATGCCCGCTTGGTTCTTGATTGTTTTTTTGCTTGTTGAGTAGGAGTTGTTCCTGAGGTTTGTTGCCTTGTTGGTGTTGATCTCTGTCCCCCTATCTCATGGGGATGTTGTATTTATTCGTGTGTTAATGATAATTCTTCTTGTTGTTCAAATATATATATATATATATATATATATATATATAATAGATTATGAAGGATGAGATTCACAAAAGAAAATAAAACAAAAAAGAGGCTGATTTCGCCCGGACTCGAACCGGAGACCTTCAGTGTGTTAGACTGACGTGATAACCAACTACACCACGAAATCTTCACGACCGTCTGTGTTTGAAGTGTTTTATAAAGGTACGTAGCTAATGCGTTTTGCCATTCTCGTTCTCTTCTGGGTTCAGTCGGCCTTTAAAAAAGATTTCGAGCGTCCAAGTTCCTTCCTTCTCTCTGTAGCTTGTCCTTTTTCTTTTGACCTAACAATCTCTCTGTAGAATTTGTGAATTCGTAATCATGTCTAGTGCTTTGGAGATGTCGCTTGACGATCTCATCAAGCGGAACAAGAAGTCCGGATCCAGGCCCGGATCCGGCGTCTCCAGGGGCGGCGGCCGTGGCCGTGCATCCGGCCTCGGTCCTGCCCGCCGAGGTTTTAAACGAGGCGCAGCTCGCGTTGCCCCATACCCCGCAGCCAAGGTAGTCAAACGGTTCCGCTAGGGTTTCCAGATCTGGCTGTCGATTCTTTTGTTTGCGTATTGATCATCGTCGGTTCTGCTTTCGTCGTTCAGGCGCCGGATTCTTCCTGGCAGCACGATATGTTCTCGGATCCCGCACCTGGTGGTCGGCCTTCGGGGATCAAAACCGGGACGAAGCTTTTCATATCGAACTTGGATTTCGGCGTATCCGATGAGGACATTAAGGTGAGCGAAGTCTCTTATGTTTTGGCGTTCTAGGTTTCTTCGTAATATTTGGGGAGGCTTTTTAGAAAAGTTCTTATATTTCCCGTTCAAATTCTGATTTGATTATAATTGTAGGAACTCTTCTCTGAAGTTGGTGAGCTGAAACGATACGTGATTCATTACGACAGGAGCGGTAGATCGAAGGTATTCAATCGAGCTTTGGCAATAATCTGGTCATTGTGATCCTGCTCTAGTTTAGACAACAAAAAACAAAAGAAACAACATACAAAGAAGGGAAAAAAAACAAAATCATCTTTTTCTTAGGGAACAGCAGAGGTCGTCTTCGCGCGGAAAGTGGAGGCATTGAACGCCGTGAAGAAATACAACAACGTTCAGCTTGATGGGAAGCCAATGAAAATCGAAATTAGGGGAGCTCAGGTTACTGCTCCAGCACCACGTCTTATTACCAATGGTGGTTTCAGAAACTCCAATGATGCTACTCGAAGGTAGGCCTGCTTGCTTTTCTGTGTTTCTAGTTTCAAATCCTGTGCTTCTCATAATACTCTTTTGGTATAAGATTGGACAAATAATGTGGGAAAGGTTTTGATATGGTTTAACAGTGTACAGGTCAAGATGAAATCTTAATAAGCAATACATGTTCCTTTGTAATAGGAGGAAACAGAAAGCGCCTCCTTTTGAATATGTCTCATTATAGTCTCTGATCTAGTGAATGGTGTTAAGATATGTCATGTTGAAGATATGCGAAAAGGACCTGACTGTTAGCCATAAAGCTTATCACCATAAACTTAAAACAAGATACTCACATTGTTACATATTCTTGTGCAGTATCATGATATGTACCTTATTTATTTTCCTAATTGAAGGTTATCCAGAGTAAAACTGGCATGTTTCTCTTTTGCATCGATGTGTACAGTCAGTATGTTGTAGCAAACACTTAACTGTCAACAGTTTTAGTTGGTACTCAGAGAAAGAATGATGATAATGATATTTGATAGCTGTTTGCTATAATGATATTGCCATAATGACTTGATATTGACCTCTGGCTACATTATCATTCAGTGGACAAGGTAGGGGTGGCGCCTTTAACAGACTACGTGGTCGTGGTGGAGGTCGTGGATCTGGACGTGGTCGTGGTGGAGGTCGTGGAAAGGGTCGCGGTGAAAATGTCTCTGCTGAGGATCTTGATGCTGACCTGGAGAAATATCACACAGAGTCAATGCAGACAAATTAAGGCATTTCTTGTGTTTATCTTTATTGCCTTGGTCTTTTACTAAGGTCTAGTGTGCTTGATGATACTTCAACCCCAACTGTTTTGTGTATCTCTTCCAAAACCATATTCCGAAAGGATTGATCATAGAGAGGGTTGAAGACTGTTAGAATCTTGATTGATGGAGTTTCATCTTTTATTTGCTGATTGGGTTTAAAAGAACATAGACAAGAGACACCAGTGGGAGGTTGCAAATTTGTATTATGATAAATTAATTGCTGCCAGTAGCTTCATGTACCTTTCTGAATTACAAGTTGTGGACAGAAGGTTGCAGTTGTTCTCACTTGGTTTCACTGTGTGGAGAAAGTTTTGGCCGTGACCAATGCAAGTGTTGAAGCACACTGATTTTGGCCATAGCTGCAATGCCTGCTCCTTCACTTGTAATAACCTGTTGGCTACAATTGAGGTACCAGTTCTTTCTATTCTCCAACTAGTATAATACTGAAATTGAGCTGTCAGGAGGTGTTACTTTCATGGCTAAATCAACTTGTTTGCTAGGCACTGAGTGTGATTTGATGTGCTCATGTTTTTTATGTTATCAGGGCATATTCCTTGTTCATAGTTATTTGCATACAGCTAATATTCCTTATTATAGTTACTGCTGTAGAACCAGTGCTTACTTCAACCACAAGCTGTGGTTGACTTGGTGGCCGAATTCTGGCTGATTATACGGGATGATGATATAGAGCTCATTCTGTGCCGGCCTGTTCTGATGTGAACCTTCTGGGGTTCCGATATATATATATATATAACAACAGCCGGACTCTGAAGGTTGAGCGATGATGATCACTGTCACTGTTCCTGGTAGCTTGAGAGATCTATTCTGGTCACAATTTTACTTCATTTTCCTGCCTTGTGTTGCATACCTTTTGGAATCCACTCTTTTCTCCTCAACCTCAGTGCTTCCTTGGTCTCGAAGTCTCTGGACATTTTTCTAACAACAGGCATGCATCACAATGAAATCTGAGGATAGATCTAACAGAGGATGTGCAGCTTAATAAACCTGTGAATCCATAACTTCAAATTTGAACTGTATGATGGTTAGAGTTGATCTCCCCAGTGCTTGCATAACCTGATCAAACAGAAGCGGAGACCTTCCTGCCAATGCCGTGGCTTATTTATGTTTTCTGCTGAGTTGTTCTTTGAATTTTAGATGTGCTATGTATCTTGGCTTGTTTGTGGTCGAGGTGAGATTCTCTTGACGTCTGTTAAGAAGGCTTTCTTACATAATGTCATCTAATGATTTCTATGATATGGGAATCAACAAACTTTTCAACAACTCTACTACTTTGTTAAAATTTCCAAAAATACCATGCCCTCAAATCCTCCTAATTTAAGTGAAGAGCCCTTTTACCTTGTTTAAAGTTCAAATACTCTGAACATTTAACATCAAAATACTTAGATTCAATATTATTATTCCTACCTCAAATAAATACGAAAACGTTATATTGATGAAAGTGGTGAAGCTTGAAAGTTTCAGTTAGTTTTTATAAAAAATGAGCAGAAATTAGAATGTGTGATACAATGTCCTAATTTTACATTAGTTATCATATTTAAAATGAGTAAAGTGCACCCATAGTGTGCATCTATAGTCTTGTAATTTTAATTATTATCCAATCGGATTATGTTTTAATTTTGTCTTAATAATGTCATGTTTTTTAACTTTTTTTTAAAAAAAAAAAATTCATGGTCCTTTTTAATCATACATCCGTTAAGTTTAACGGATTTTAGAGACAAATAATAATTTTTGCAATTCATTTTTTTTGGAAAAATCTTTTACATCTTAAGTTTTAACCTAAACATTTAGGCACACACTCAACAATTATAAATTTAACATTTTTACTCAAAAGTTTTCAAACTTCACATTCACTCACAACACTAGTTTGACCACTGTCGGAAAATCCGGAATGGATAAAATAATACACTGGATCGTAGATCATGGCTCGGGCTCGCCGTATCTCGGCCTAGGGCCGTCGGATCTTGGCCCGAGGCAGAGAATCATGGCCAAGGCCGGCGAACCGCGGCCCTAGGCCGGCCCGCGATCGCGGACTCTGCCTGATGATCTTGCGGCCACTGGCCGGGATTCGTCGGCCCTAGGCCCCGTTCTACGGCACCGAATTGCGAATGGCGTGTTCCGACGAGTCGGCGGTGGTGGTGGCGGTGGTCCGATGGCGCGCTAGTGACCAAACAGTGACATGATGGTGGAAGGAATGTGAGAAATTTTTTTGGTAAAAGTGTTAAGTTTATAATTGTTGGAGGTGTACCTAAATGATTAATTTTAAAACATAGGGGTATAAATAGCTTTTTTAAAAAAGTTGAGTTCTTAAAATTATCATTTCCCCCCAAAATCCGTTAAATTAACGGAAATCGGATGGAAAAGGTCAGAAATTTAAAAAAAAGTTGAAAAGTATAACTTTATTCGGACGAAAAGTTAAAACAGGATTTCGATGATACACAAATTAAATTACAGAACTAACGATACATTTACGTTGAATTTTTTTATCATGTTAAGAGAAAAAATATTCTCTTAATTTCAAAATTCTTTATTCCTCACCTTTGTTTTTTGTTTTGGTTATCCACCTCAGCTTTGGTAACATGTGCCTGGCTTTGGTATGGACCAAGGACCATAGATTGATCCAACTAAACTTGGTGTCCGTTATTAAAAACTATAGACATGGAAGTAATTAAACGCTAGGCTGATGAAAATATGAATAGAATGTTAAGATTCTTTATATGCATTCTGGCATTGATTAATAGATGGGGGATTCAGCCTATCAAATATCAAGAGTAGTTATATAATAGGGGTTTTGAAGCATAAGGAAGCGAGGTAAAATACGCTTCTTTTCCTCTCTTCTTTTCACGTGAACAAGCGGCGTGCGTTCACCTCGCCAAACGCGACCTCGGGTGAGAAGCGCGAAAGTGAGCTGTGTTTTCACCTGAGCCTCCTTATTCACTTCTCTTCAACATACGGCGCCCTCACTCTGTCGAACAGAAAGGTCGCTCTCACTCTGTCGAACAGAAGATCGCTCCCACTCTGTCGAACCCAGAAGGTTGTGCACAGACTTGCGCACGACTTGTGCACATGCTTGTGCGGCGCACGAGCTTGCGCCGAGCTTGCGCCGCGAGTTGTGCAGGCTTGTGCTGTGGCAATGAGCTGCGCCTGAGTTGTGCACATGCTTGTGCGCGGCCGCAGCTTGCGCACGGTGTGGTCGTAGTGAATTCACATGTGCGCTCCAAAAATCGTAGTGAATTCGTATGCGCTCCCGTAGTGAATTCACGTATGCTCTCCTCGTTCACGCCCTCAAACTTAACCTCATTTTTCACTTTTCTCACTCACTTGGCTCACTATTAGGTGAAAAGTTTTTGTTCACTTATATTTGAAATCACCTAATGTGCACATGCGCATGCATACGCACAAGAAACTTGAGATATTGCAAAAATATCAAATGACACGACACTACGCTTTGTGTCTATTCTTCCTTCCTACTTGGCTCTCGCCTTCTGCTCCAAGTATCTCTAACTCTACGTAGCAATATGACCCTCAATTATTGCTCCTATTTTGAAGTTCTACTTTAATATAGTTCAATCGAGACAAATAAAACAAACTAATCAAATATAGAATTGACAAAAATCCTCACAAATTTTATGTTGCTCCTTTAAGTCTTAATGAAACTTTTAACATACCCATAACACAAGTATTTTTTTAGAGTAGTTATGGCTTGTAAATATTTGAGTTACAACTAATTACTCTATCTGTCCACAAAAAAAATGTCTAATTTGTTTTGTTAGTTTCACAGTATTTAATTTATGATTTTTTCATGAATTTTTAGATAATTAAAATTAAATAATTTATGTATATCATAATTTCAAACGAGGCAAAATTGATCTTTTTCTAACTTAAGAAATCTGGATGAAACGATGATGGTCACAGTAGGCAGTCATGTTGATCTGCTTCTAATCATGTTGATCTGTTTTTTTCAATGTTGATCAGTAGTTTTGTCATGTTGATCTATTTTTTCCAATGTTGAGCAGTAGTCTTATCATGTTGATATGCTTGTCCAATATTGATATGCTTTTGTCCAATGCTGATCAGTAGTCTAGTCTTGTTGATCTGTTCTTTTCCAACGTTGATCAGTAGTCTAGTCATATTGATCTACTCTTTTCCAATGTTGATCAGTAGTCTAGTCTTGTTGATCTGTTCTTTTCTAACATTGATCAGTAGTCTAGTCATGTTGATTTTCTCTTTTCTAATGTTGATTAGTAATCTTGTCATGTTGATCAATTTCTGTCCAATATTGATCATTGGTCTTATCATGTTGATCTACTTATGTCTAAATGTTGATTTACTTTTGTATAATATTGATAAGTTATTTTATCATGTCCATCTGCTTCTATCCAATTTTGATCATATTGATCTACTTCTGTCCAATGCTGATTAGGAGTTTTATCATGTTGTTCTACTCATTTTCAATGTTGATCAGTAATTTTGTCATGTTGATCTGCTTCTGTCCAATATTGATCAGTAGTTTTGTCATCTTGATCTACCAATATTGTTCAAATGAAGAAAAGTTGATGATCGATTAATCATACTGATCATATACATCCATTATATTGATCAAATATTGATAGAGCTAATTTTGTCTATATATTTTTATATTTATTTTCTCTATTTATTATTGGATTGATATTACAATGATTGGATTTTACTCTTTATTTATTTTCAGGTCTCTAAACTAGATAAAGAGAAATTTTGGGCTAGAATGCAAATCTATACAACTTTTGGACTAAGGAGCAAACTGTGGCTATAATGAGGAAGACTTGGTTAGCAATTAGAAACACAAGCGGATACAGCCTTGAAGACATGAGGAAACTTTATCCTAGTCCACTTATGATTCCTTTATTTCCTAAGTTTAAAGCTAGTTCACTATAAATCTTTGGAGTAGCGGTTTTCGGTCAAGAGGAGGAGAACGTTTCAGTTTCAATAGTAGACATTATTTTTCAACAGTAGCGGCATACTTAATTTCTTCAACGATTATTTGTTTTTCAATTGGAGAAGGTGTTCTTTATAAAATAATTTCATTAATTCAAGCCATGAGTGGCTAATTTTTCTTCTTCTAGTCAAGATTATCAAAGTTTGATTCATGATTAAGTTGTGAGAATTTTGTTCTTAATATTTTCTCTTCCAAGTATTTGAGTATTCTCTGTTGTTCTTGAGATTCCGTTTAATTAAAGCATTGACGTCATGCTTTGATTGAATGGATACTGCTTTTTGAATCAGTAAATTCGTTTTGTTTATTTGATTCAATAAAGAGGCAAATTGACACACTTGATGCAATGTATCGTCGTGGTGCTTGTTGATGGGAATATTTGATCCACTCTAAATAATCGAGCTTGTGTATTATTTGGTGGAATTGGTCACTTTCCTAGTTCTTAATGTTATTTTCAATTTAAATCCTAAGAGCTTGTTTAGGGTTAATTGTGAAATAAAGTTTAATTGGAGAGCTTGTTCCTTTTAAATACAACCTAAGGGAGGGTAGAATATTAGAGCTTGTTAATATTCATAACCAATTTATTTGAAGAGAGGATTTACATCTTTTGATATTCAAGGATCGATTTACATAAATCAATACTAGCTAAGATATATCTTGGCTGGAATTTTGCTCATTGATATTTTTCCTACTAGACTTGTTGCTATTTCTTTTCTTGCGGGATTGTAGATTAATTCACAAACAAATCCCCCAATTTTATTTTCTTGTTTTAAATTCATATTTGATAATTCGACTAATCCCTGTGGAGTACGACCTTACTCACCACTGTCTACAAGTAATTATTTTGCAAGAGTAGAAATTTATTTTTGACAGATTCGACACCGCCAAATATAACGAATGACAAACTTTTAAATAAATGAAACGTTTGACGTGTGCAGTTTAGTTTATCCCCGACCATTATATTATCAGTAAGAAGCAAGTAACTATCACCATATTAATTCATTGCTTAATTAATTTAGGGCTTAATTTGTTTTTAATATTAATCCGTGTTGTTTTGCCTAGTTAGTGTGTCTAAATTACTTTTTCTATTTTTTCTTTGATTTATCTAGGAAAGATACTGTGAAATCAGTAAGAAGCAAGTAACTATCACCATATTAATTCATTGCTTAATTAATTTAGGGCTTAATTTGTTTTTAATATTAATCCGTGTTGTTTTGCCTAGTTAGTGTGTCTAAATTACTTTTTCTATTTTTTCTTTGATTTATCTAGGAAAGATACTGTGAAATCAGTAAGAAGCAAGTAACTATCACCATATTAATTCATTGCTTAATTAATTTAGGGCTTAATTTGTTTTTAATATTAATCCGTGTTGTTTTGCCTAGTTAGTGTGTCTAAATTACTTTTTCTATTTTTTCTTTGATTTATCTAGGAAAATATATTGTGAAAGGAGGATGTTAGCGAGGAGAGTGGAGGCGCCAAATAAGTGGCTAATTACGTACAACAAAGAAGGTAAGAAAAGATAAGAGATGCGAAATAGGAGGCAGATGTGGCATGCTAGCAAAGAGAGTGGAATTAACAGGATGGCAATACTGTAATTAAATCAATTTCTCATGCGCACATAAACGTTGTGCGCCTTTGATCCTCTAGTACCAAATATGATCATCACAATGCCTCAAATGAATGATAAAGATTAATTATCTCTAGTTTGAGTCTTATTAAAACGCAAATATTACATACCGCCTAGCTAATCACTTTTAGTTTTTTTTTTGTTTTTGTATAGATTAAGATTGTATTTAATTATTAATTCATTTTACATAAATTTTTATATTATCCCCTTATCTAATTAACCTATTCTCACCCCTACTAACAAATTTCGACGCTCCCTAGACTCTTTAAATGAGTACATTATTTGTAAAGATAAAAATGGAATAAAATAAAACAAAAATGGAAAAAGTCAATTTCATTTGGGATGAATTTTTTTTTATGTAGTGAGAATTACATTTGAGACGGAAAGAGATTTAAAGAATACTTAATATATTTATTATAAAAAAAGTTTTCAAAAACAAAGTTCTACATAAATAGTTATGATTACAAACATTACTTGCGGGAAATAATTATAAAGAACTGCAGTAATTATAGAGTAATTTAGGGATAATGTCTAATCAATAATTTGTCAAGCACTCAAGCAACCGAGGCCATGGCGAGTGTTGGGAAAGATAAGGAACATGCCGCTGCAGAGAATACCTATCATCAATGGGAAACTCTCCATCACCTGAACCATCTCCTTCTGGTGGCCGGGGAACAAGCAACCGGTGACCCTCTGATCGGAGAACGCAACGGCGAGAAAAACCAAGGCGGACATGAGTGCATGCACGACGTCACTGAACGCTAGCCGGAACTGGTCGTCCTTCGGGACCTGAAAGTCGAGGTCCGGCTTGAAGACGGCCAGGCCTCGCGGCGTGACGAAGCCGTAGTAGAGTTTGCCGTCGGGGGCACGGAAACTGTCGGTGAAGTGGAAGAAGAAGCAGGAGAGGGTGCAGAGTGATAGGAGTACGACGGTCATGAGGGTGGTGACAGAGGAGCAGACGCCGGTCCGGTAGATGGACGGGAGGACCATCTCGAAGGTCAGAAGTGTGCCGGTGGGGAGGAAGGAGATGAGTGTGGAGGTCTTGGAGATGGTCTTCTGGACGCCGTTGGAAACCGCCTGACGCTTGCTTTTCGGGGCGGTGGGAAGGGTGGGGAGGGAGGAGACGGCGGTGGGAGTGGCTGCCGGATCTGCGGCAGGTCGTGTTGGGGTGTACACTCTGATTCCAACTTCTCTGGGACTTTGATCCATCAGTGCTGGTGGTTGTCTGAGAAAAAACTGATGGGTTTAAAATTTGTAGGCCGTGACGGTTACCAGCAGTTTATTGTGTGCAACTGCCTTACTCTGTCGATAATATGCAAGAATACTACTACAAACAACTTTCATTTTTAACAACGAAGCCCCCCCCCCCTCCCTCCCCCAACAACAAAGTCCTGCTATATGTTAAATTGCGTTTAAAGTCCTAAATCTTTTCTACATAGGTTGTGTTCCAGAGAAGAATGAGAAAAACAATTGAGGAAAAAAAATTGGTACGTTGGGGGGGGGGGGGGGTATGTAATATGAAAATTTATGAAAATTGAGGAAAAACATCCTTAAAACAATCCTTAAAAATACACAGCAATCAATATTGGGATGGTCATAAATTTTCATATTATCAGGGATGGTCATAAATTTATTTTACATAAAACATCCTTAAAAATTGGTACGCAAAACACCTAGCTACTTTCATGGGTAAAGTGCACAGATGGTCCCTTATCTTTCACTATTCTCTTAATCAGGTCCTATTTTAGGAATTTGTCATATTGGAGTCCCTTATCTTTGATTTTTTGTCTCAATCATGTCCTATTCCGTTAAGTGTCTATTTAATATAACGGATTTTTTAGGGGAAATGACAAGTCATATGACTAAACTTTTTTTTATTTTTCACTTTAGACCCTAAACTTATAGATTCTAACTTATAGATGCCTTCCGTATCCCCCCCAAATTCCACAGCCCCTCCTTCTACAGCGCCACTGTCCCAACCCCAATCCCTCTCCCGTTCCATTCACAACTTTCTCACCTCACCCTCCGCTCCCGCCCTCCACCATCATCCACATGGGTGACGAGCCTCGGACCTACCCTGGCGGCGTATCCAAATGGCAATGGAAGCGCATGCGGGCATGCGGGCCAAGATGTCCAAGCAACTCCTCAAGGCACGCCTAGCTCGTGAGCGCTAGATCTACGAGATGCGCAAGCGCGCAGAGCTCAAAGCCGCCGTCTCCGAGCTCGATCGTCCATGGGAGGTCGTCGAGCAAGCTCTGAATCTGTTCTTCGTAGCAGCCGATGAGCAGCTTTAGGTCCTCGTCAACCGGTTCCAGAAGCCTAGCGGGTTCAAGATGTGGAGCGAAAAGGACGGGCCTCAGTTGTTTCAAACGGTTGACGGCTTGCCCTCAGCGCCATTCTTTCCTAAAGGCAGTGAGGAAGGAGACTTGATTCCGGGCAGGTCAATTTTGATCAAAAACAGAGAGGAGAAAGAGATTTTATAATGTCTGATTCCGAGCAGGTCAATTACGTCAATTACATTACTAACCCTAAAATTATAGATTACGTTAGAGAGTGAAGGTGAAGGTGAAGGTGGTGGTGGTGGTCGATCGAGGCCGGATGTGTTAACCGGAGTTAGGTGGGATGGGTAGATAGTTAGACCTATAAGTTTAGGGTCTGAAGTGAAAAATAAAAAAAGTTTAGTCACAAGACTTGTCATTTTCCCTAAAAATCCGTTATATTTAATAGTCACTTAACAGAATAGGACATGATTGAGACAAAAAACCAAAGATAAGGGACTCCAATAGGGCAAATTCCTAAAGTAGGACCTTATTAGGACAACAGTGAAAGATAAGGGACTATCCGTGCACTTTACCCTTACTTTCATATTGCAAAGTTCTGTCGTATCAGGTAGCAAAAAACTATTGTAGTTTAGTTGGAAGATCTTGGGCGCAAAGATATTGGTTCCCTTTTATCTTTCTAATGAGTGTGAAGAGTATGTGCACGTAAAGCAGGAGATTAGCTGCTGTTAGTAGATGTTTAAGTGTTGGACCAAGTCATTAGGAGTCAGTTTTAATTCAGTTAGCTAAGGATTCTACAGTCAGTTATGTTTCATATTTTCTAGCTTAGGACTCTTAAGGTTGTTAAACCTAATTCTCTGATTCTGTAACCGTTGAGAGCTTGCCTATTTAAGCAGCTTTAAGCTCATCAATAAGGATATGAGGTTGCTTCCTGTTTTGTCTAATACATTTGATTAACAGAGAAGTGAATCTCACATTTGGTATCAGAGCCCCATAGGGATCTGCTTGAGAGGAAGGTGAGGGAGTGAAATGGCTAGCCCATCCGCATATGGAACTTATCTCCAACCATCCATTCCAAGATTTGACGGCCATTATGACCATTGGTCGATGCTTATGGAGGATTTTCTGAGATCTAAAGAGATGTGGACTCTTGTTGAAGATGATATTCAACCACTGAGAGCAGGAGAGCCTACCTCTGCACAAAGAGTTGTTGGCACACAGGGAGAGCCTACAGCGACACAAGGAGTATGAAGAACAACAGTTGAAGGATCTAAGAGTGAAGAACTACCTCTTTCAAGCCATTGACAGAGAAATTTTGGAAACCATCCTAGACAAGAGCTCTTCAAAGGATATCTGGGACTCTTTGAAGAAGAAGTATCAAGGCACCACGAAAGTAAAAATCGCTTAACTCCAGGCACTCAGGAGAGAGTTTGAGATTCTGGCCATGAAGGAAGGAGAGAAGGTGGAGGCATACTTCTCCAGGGCTCTCACCATTGCAAATAAGATGAAGGCATATGGTGATAGACTGGATTAACAAGGGATTGTTGAGAAGATTTTAAGATCTATGACACATAAGTTCAACTATGTGGTCTGCTCCATTGAAGAATCTGATGATGTTACCACCATAAGCATAGATGAACTACAAAGCAGTCTCCTGGTGCATGAACAAAGGATGTTTGGACAACAAGAAGATGAACAGATTCTGAAGGCTTCTAATGAAGAAAGATACATAAAGGATACTCCATTCAGAGGAAGAGGTAGGGGCAGATGGAGAGGTCGAGGCAAAGGCATACAATCCTTCTCAAGAGAAGAAGTGCAATGCTACATGTGTTAAAAGATGGGACACTTTCAATATGAGTGTCCTGGATGGGAGAAGAATTCAAATTATATGGAGGCTAAGGAAGAACAGGAAGATGACATGTTAATGTCATTGACAGAGAACACAACAAAAGGAAAGGTGTGGTTCTTGGACTCAGGTTGCAGCAACCATATGTGTGGAGTGAAGGAATGATTTGTGGACTGTGATGAGGATTTTAGACAAACTATCAGGTTGAGAGATGACTCGAAAGTGATGGCAATAGACAGAGGCAATATCAAGTTGAAAGTTGGAGGTAAAACCCAAACTATCAGTTCTGTTTATTATGTACCAGATTTGAAGAATAACTTATTAAGCATGAGACAAATTCAAGAGAAAGGGATCACTATAGTGATTAAAAACAATTGGTGTACTCTCTATCATCCAAAACATGGGAAGATTATAGAGTGTACAATGTCATCCAACAGAATGTTCATTATAGATGCTACAGTGTTACCAACAAACACAAAAAGATGTCTCGAAATAGTGGAGGAAAACAAGACATATTTGTGGCACTGCAGGTTTGGTCATCTCAGTTTCAAGGGGTTGAAGTTGTTACAGCAGAAGAAAATGGTGATTGGCATGTCACACATTACTGAAACAAAGAAGGCGTGTTCTGAGTGTCTAGAGGGAAAGCAATACCGTTTGCCTTTTCCAAAGAAAAGCACGTGGAGAGGAGTGAAGAAACTGCAGTTGGTTCACAGCGACATATGTGGACCAATCAAACCTGAGTCTCAAACCAACAAGAGGTACATTCTTAACTTTATTGATGATTTTAGCAGGAAGACTTGGACTTACCTTTTGTCACAGAAGTCTGAAGTATTTGGAGCCTTTTAAAGCTTCAAAAATCTGGTTGAAAAGAAAAGTGGTGAGTCTATATGTTGTCTAAGAACTGACAGAGGAGGGGAATACATGTCATCTGAGTTCAACAAATTTTGTAAGGAGAATGGAATAGCTAGGCAGCTCACAGCTACATACACCCCTCAACAGAATGAAGTTTCAGAGAGGAAGAACATAACTATATTAAATATGGTGAGATGCATGCTGGTTGAAAAACAGTTGCCAAAGAGTTTTTGGCCAAAAGCAGTGAATTGGGCTGTGTATGTACTCAACAGGTGTCCAATTGTTGCATTGAAAGATGTAACACCTGAAGAGGCTTGGAGTGGAAAGAAGCCATCAGTAGGACACTTCAGGATTTTTGGTTGTGTTGGTTTTGTGCACACACCAGAAGTCAGTAAAACAAAGCTGGATGCAAGGAGTAGTAGATGCATCTATCTTGGGATCAGTGAAGAATCAAAGACCTATAGACTCTACAATCCTGTTACCAAGAAGATTGTGGTAAGTATAGATGTTATATTTGAAGAAAATGAGTTCTGGGATTGGAAAAGAAGCAAGGAAGAGCAACAAAAAGATTTTTTGAAGGGTGATGATCTTGAAAATAATCCATAAAATGTAAAAGAGAATGAAGTGCAAGAAGAAGGATCCGATAGCACTTCAGACTCAGATCAAGGAGTGCAGGGTTAATGGAGAACTTCACCAAGACAGCAGCGTGTAAGAAGGAAACCTGTTTGGAGACAAGATTATGTGTCTGGTGAAGAACCGTCTGATGAGGAAGGACATAATTTTATGATGCTTAGTATTGGAAATGATCCCGTAACTTTTCAAGAAGCATAAAATGAAGAACATTAGCAGGAGATAATAAGGCAAGAAATCAAGTCAATTGAGGCTAACAACACTTGAAAGCTAGTATCCCTACCAAATGGTGCAAAAACTGTAGAAGTGAAGTGGATTTTCGAGACAAAACTGAATGAAAAAGGGGAAGTAGACAAGTATAAAGCAAGACTGGTTGGTAAAGGGTACTCACAACGGCAAGGGGTTGATTACCAAGAGGTTTTTGCACCTGTGGCTAGGTGGGATACAATAAGACTGATTTTGTCTTTGGCAGCACACAAGGAGTGGACAATGTATCAGTTGGATGTAAAAAGTGCCTTCTTATATGGTGAACTTCAAGAGGAGGTTTACATTGATTAACCAAAAGGTTTTGTGAAAAAGGGTGAGGAGGATAAGGTGTATAAGCTGCAAAAGGCACTATATGACCTTAAGCAGGTCCCCAGAGCATGGCATAGTAGAATTGTGAGCCATTTTCTCAAGGAAGGCTTTGAAAAATGCCAAAGTGAACACACACTGTTTATCAAGACTGGAGGTAAACATTTTCTTATTGTTAGCTTGTATGTAGATGATATGATTTATACTGGTAACAATGAGAGAATGTTTACAAAGTTCAAGAAGTCAATGATGGAGGAGTTTTCAATGATGATCTGGGAAAAGTGAAGTTTTTCCTTAGTATTGAGGTGCAACAAGAAGAAGAAGGTGTATACATCAGTCAAAGGAAGTATGCCACAGAAGTTCTCAAAAGATTTGAGAAGACATAATGCAACTCTGTGAAAAATCCCACAGCACCGGGATTTAAGTTGTCTAAATAAGGAGGAAGATCTGTAGATGCTACTCATTACAAGCAGATGGTTGGAAGTCTTATCTATCTAACAGCAACAAGACCAGACTCGATGTACTCAGTTGGTTTAATCAGCAGATACATGGAAAAACCAACTGAAGTTCATCTACTTGCTGTGAAAATGATTCTGAGGTATGTGAAGGGAACAACAGAGCTTGGAATTTTGTACAAGAAAGGAGAAGGTGGAGAAATCACTGGATTTACAGACTCAGATTATGCCAGAGATATGGATGACAGGAAAAACACTTCAGGTTATGTCTTTATGCATGGAAGTGGAACAATTTCATGGTCCTCAAAGAAGCAGCCTGTAGTTACACTGTCTACTACAGAAGCTGAATTCTTAGCAGTTGTACATGGAGCTTGTCAGACAATATGGCTAAGAAGGATTGTTGAAAGGCTTGGAAGTAGACCTGAAGGGATGACTGTGATGCTTTGTGACAACAATTCTACAATTAAATTGTCAAAAAATCCTGTCTTACATGGAAGATGCAAGCACATTTATGTGAGGTTCCATTATTTGCGAGATTTGGTTAAAGAAGAGGTTCCATTTACTGCAATTCACAAGAACAACTAGCTGATATCATGACCAAGGCATTGAAGGTGGATCAGTTTGAGAAACTGAGTGGAAAATTAGGCATGGTTTCTTGTAAAGTGGTTTAGTGCAAACCAGTTTAAGGGAGGATGAGTATGTGCACCTAAAGTAGGAGATGAGCTACTGTTAGTAGCTGTTTTAAGTGTTGGACCGAGTCATTAGGAGTCAGTTTTAATTCAGTTAGTTAAGGATTCTACAGTTAGTTATGTTTCCTATTTTCTAGCTTAGGACTCTTAAGGTTGTTAAACCTAATTCTCTGATTCTGTAACCGTTGAGAGCTTGCCTATTTAAGCAGCTCTAAGCTCATCAATAAGGATATGAGGTTGCTTCCTGTTTTGTCTAATACATTTGCTTAACAGAGAAGTGAATCTCACAATGAGCTGCCATGTAACTGAATCCATTGTAAACATAAGGTAGTATTATTCTATTTAATGTATTTTTCATTCCCATTATAAGTTCTGATGAAGTTTGTAGCTACATTTTTATATGATTTTGTATTTGGCTTCTTATTACTTTGTTTAGAACTCTTTCTTTATGCATTTTATTTCCCATGTATGCCGCTATTGTTCAGAAGATTGGTTCTTGATCAAGTTCTTTTCACTTTAGTCCTATGCATTTCAAGTTTGGTTGCTGCATTATTTAACTTAGTATTGAGAAATTTAAGCATCTTTCATGAACTGATATTTGTTTCTTTCTCTTCTTTTTTTTTCTTTTCATACTTAATCTCATGAAACAGTTTTATTATCCATTAGACGATAACAACAACCACAGTACACTTACAGACTTTCATGTAAGTACACTTCATGTCAATGCAATAACTTTCCAACTAGAACATTGTTTTTCCTTTACATAAAAATTGATATTTTTAAAGTGTTGCACCTATTCCCACATTTGCTTTACACTCTTGGTCTTTATTTTTGACAGGGTTACATTTTAGTTTAGTTAGATGTGAGAGTATATAATAAGTAGAGGATTTTGTCAGATGAGTTTGCTGATAATGGTAAAATGCACAAGACCAGCAAAGATGTACTCTATCATGTATTGAACTCAAATTATGGTGGATTCGATGTTAGTCTCACATACATATTTTTACATATATTATGCTAAGTGAATATTTCATATGAATCTACTGCGAATCGCGGTCAGAGAATCCATGTTTCTTTATATACAAGGTATGTTGTTTTAATAGTATAAAGTCTTAAAGGTTTGATCGATTTAACCATCAAGTCTTGTATGTTAGTCATAATAGCATTGTTGTCTCTAAAAGGAAAGATTCCTTATTTCTTTGGCTCTACCTAGATTTTTCAGCTTTTGTCACTTCAACTCCATGATTTTCAAAATCAATTTTTCCCTCCAAATACAGTTTTATTCACCATTTTTTAACTTTTCCATGCTTAAATTTCCTGAATAATTTTTTCAAGATTTTATTAATTATCACTCAAGCCTGACTAAGGCTTCTCTACCTATAAATAGAAGGTTTAACATATTGATAGTCAGTGTTGTTCATGATATTCTATGAGCTCTAGATAAAATAAAAAAATGGGGTCTCGGCTAAAAAATATTGAAATATAATATCATAAAGAAAAAAAATAGAAATGTTATTAAAAAAAATAGTACGTTTCATTACATTACATCAATAACATCTTTTCAAATAAAAAGTCACACAAAAATGGCAACTAAAAGAATAATCGAGTATTTGCTTCAAGCCTTGAATTGATTGATGCTCATTCAAATTGGATTTGTGGCTCTATAATAGATTGTGGAAGAATTTTTTTTCCGTTGATATGAATTGGGAAAGTAAACAAAAAATTGCAAGTGACTGTTGAAGTTTGGAGCGGAAATTGATATTTTTCATTTGAATTAATGATAGATTTAGTTGGAAAATGAAAAGAATAATTGAATGAGATTGAGAAAATAGGAGTTGAAAGACCATGAAGATCATAAAGGAATTAACGCAAAGTTGATTTTTTTTTCTCTCTATTTCCTTTGGAGATGTCGCTCGTCAGGTCATCATTAACACAAAATTATTTTTTTTTTACTGTATAGCATATATTTTTGGATTTAAGCCTCTTTAAGTGTTGGGCCTTAGAAGGCTGCCCTCCGGGCCTACCCCAAGGGCTGGCCCTGCATATGGAGAAGACATCCATCATTTCTATTTGCATATTTCTCTTTGCTTCTTCAAAGTTCATGTGCTAGACGCTTTTCTATTAAAAAAATTAGCTTAACTATTCCAGTTGTGGTTTGTTTTGGATTTGGTGTATGTGTGTAACCATTTGGAACTTGGAGTATATATTTTTCCAATCACCTCTGTTTGCATGCATTTAGGTTTGCTATGAGCATCTTGTACTCATCAGCTTTTGTAAGTTAATATTTTAAGCATTAAAATATCTTGTGCTTTATTTCCATTATTACTGCTTTATTTCAATGATTTATTTTTGTTATTGATTACAACTTCCTCTATCTCATAAAGATTATTCAATTTGTTTTTCAACATTTAATCCATACTTTTTCCATTCAACATGTTGACATATAAAATCAAGTAATTCCCTTCAAAAAATAAAATCAAGTAATTTATATGCATATATGGATGTGTTTAGTTTTTAAATATATATATTTTAAAAATTAACAAATTCTTATTAAAAATTGAATTTCGAAAGTCAAACAAAACAATTTTGTGAAACGGAGGTAGTATCTTTTACTTTACGTTGGTTTTATTTGGTATCAAAGCCATGTTGGTAAACACGAGGTTTATGGAAACTTATAGACCCAAATGCAATTTTCCTAAAACTTGTTGGCCTGAAACCTAACCTAGAAAGTGTTAGGACTCATTAGTTAGATTCCCTCAACTTAGTACTCATTAGTTAAAACCCGTTAAGTCTTAGGACTCATTCGTGAAAATTCAAAACTTGAAATGATAATAATTTAGATTCCCTTGGTTGAGAGTTCAGAAACCATATCTGTCGCAAGAAATCAAATCAAATCAAATCAAATAAATAGAAGTAATTTGGTGTTACAAAATAGAAGAAGCAAGAATGCAATACAAACACACATGATACGCATGTTAGCTCTGTGGAACCGAAAAATGAAAAGCAGAAGACTTTAATGAGCAACTGATGATGCTTAATTATGATTGCTTAAGCTCTTCGATCCCCCGTGTCCTTGAGAATATCAGCCGCGTCATCGAATGGAAAATCGCAGTCAAGCATGTCATTACGAAGTTCCAGCACGAAGATGGCCAGTACCAGGGATATAGCAGTCTGAAGAACAGACTTATCAGGTGACGAGGATAGCGCCCAACCTGATGAAGTTGAATGAGACTTGTGAAATGCCTTCTAAATTAAGCATAAATAAGTAATGATCTTGGAGTTTATGATCATCCTACATGACTAATAGAAAATTGTGGGAAACATGTACTTTCCTAAATGAAATGCATACTTGTTAGAATCCTCATTGGATAATCGCGTTTAGGGCGATCATTAAGATGAAATACTCACCGGGAAAAGTGAATCTAATGCGTCCCAAGCAGCATGGCGGACAGCTCTCGTTGGATACATTGGACCCCCGGGTGAAGTGAAACTATACAGACACGTTTTCAATCTGGTACTTGTGGCCATTCTCAGTTCCATGCCTGCAGGGGTAAATCACATTATTCATTTAAAACGGAAAAGAGAAAAGGCTACTAAGGAGAATGAATTAATGGAAGGAGTCGGGTGATACCGTGGAGAACTTTAAGTTGAGTCAAATAATGAAGTAAAACAGGTTCCACCTTCAGTTTCTGAAGCTGTTACAAGAAATATGCAAATGTCTCAAAACATTCAGCCTTTCATATCTGTGTCAATAATCTAACTCAGTGAAAGATCACTAATAACCTGGTCAGAGAGTTCAATGACAAATACATCCCCTGGTCCACCAACCAAGAATGCATTGGGGAATGCAGGACACTGATTCAAGAAGCTTTCCAGCTTGTCAGCTGCACATGGTAATGAATCAGCTACAGAGCTGTGTTTTGAGGTTTAGAACATAGTTTCATTGAGTCCTACCTGAGTTGTAAAACAATATGAATCTGGAAAGCAGAAGGTAAAGATCCCTCTGGGCCTGAAAATTATAACATGACAATTAGTCTGCAGAAATGTCAAAGGACCCCTGAAACCCCACTGCTGCTGGCAACATCAAGGTGGAATCAATTATAAACATAAAGGGCAGTATTCACAAGTGTCGGATGAATGTTTGACCTGTACTGGGATTCTGCTTAGCCGGGTGGATTCTAGTGCGACTTCCTCAAGAAGGTACTGAATGAAAGAGGAAAAAAGATACATGATTCGAAAGATATTTCTAAGCCATAAGTGCAGGTGAGGAGCATTCATAGCTGAACACAGGTACAAATTCATACCTTGAAGAGAGACCGGAATCGCCTCGTATTTGTCTGTATATCAATCCTGATCAAAAGAGCACCAATTTCATGAATAAGTATCATTCATCTGGATAGTATAGGTCTAGGTTCTCGAGGAAATCATACGCATGCCTGTTACGTTAAGAGTTGAGTAAAAACTACAATATATGGCGAAAGTTCTGTTTCATTTTGAGAGGAAAGCCTTGTTGTTGAACACCAGTTTCTAGAATGAAGTTTGCAACCTTACTTTTAAGAAACTAAATGTTTATTGGAAAAAAGGTAAGTTAATCTTTCTGGAAGCAAAGGATCTCATGCTTCATGACCTATTCGCAGCAGCTTCTCGGATATGATGCTGATAAACCTAAAACTCAGATATGATGTACTAGAAAATCAGAGGTTTTTGGATCTCACATTTTTTATTCATTCATGAGAAATCATAGAAACTAACGAAAATTCAACTCACGTGGGTTATGGATAACATTTTTATGCTTTGTTCTGTTCAGCATAAAACAAAAGATATATACTTGAAATGCTGACTATATTAATTAATGGCTGATACTCGTACCAGAAAACATTTGTAGCACCTTGAACAAGTGCGGATGAATAACGAAGCAGTATGTCTACATTGTCCAATTCAACTTCAAATAGCTGAAAATAAGAAAAAGATCGAACAAGCACACCACTAAGAAAGAGTAAATATATTAGGTCAGAATAATTTAAAAGTAATTATTACCAATTTGCTCTGCACTTTGACTAATGTAAAGCTGGAATCATTTGGTTCTAATTTAAAACACAATACAGAGTCAAATGCCTTGGTTTATGGGTGTGTTTCTGATGTAAAAGTATTTAGCTTTCAAAGGATATTTAGTAAATTTTGTTTTGCTTATGATATTAAAGTCTTCTAGGAAGTATAAGAAATAATGTCTAATTCAGGTAACGAGGTTAGATCACTAGGAATAATAACTGGTATGATCAAATAACAGCAAAAAACAGAAAGAGCAGAAGCGCACAAACCCATTTGTGGAACAAGAGGGCGAATATATGAGATGCAAATGACTGGCTCCAAAGTTGGACTATTAAATCAAGGACAGGTTTTCCACTTTCGGGCTTCTGAACATAATAGTCAGCAAGAACGTCATAGAAGCATACTGGACAATGAACCTCATCGTCTACTGCGGATATTATGTCTTCTTCCTTGCTACGTATTATATCTGTTTCCATTTTGCATACATAAGCCTTCGAAGTGTCGCAGTACCAAATACAGTTTCCATATACTAACTAATATTCACTACAATTTGTAACAAACTGCTTTCAATGAATCGCAATCTTTACAATACTGGTGAGCCCTTAAGCTTCCTTACTTTTGTCAATCCACAAGTGAAACTAACTCATATCTTTAAATTAAGTTCATCTTAAGTGACCTATAAGCATCTTCAACCTAAATGTTTCAGCACCATCGTACTGCAGTAGATCATTTACAGATAACTACCACCCACCAGATTTAGTCTGGATCCGAAATCAAGATGACTAGCTAAACACAATATTATGTTACTAGGAACATTATGATCAGAGGAATTTAGGAATACAACAAATTAACCGCCTGCCTTTTCTGGAGCTAATTCAGGTCATGGGTGCGCTCCAAATTATACACAATTGAGACACAAATTGATCAGTTAACAAGCTGTATTGTCGAATTACCTTTGGCTCGATCATCAACTTCTAAAGCTATATCAGCGAACAACTCTTGCAATAAATTACGCCTCAGAGAAGACGAAGCTAATGCCTGCAACGAATCGGATGAAGAAGAAGATACCAGAATCAAAATGGTTTCCAACTTCCGGTGAAGAAAACGCGAAGGGAGAAGGAATTGAAATGAAACGAACCCGCTGAAGCTTCTTCTCAATTTCTTGAGTGAGCGCGCTTACATAAGCTGAGCTTCGATAATTCGCCGTCGAAGATTCCGACATTTCCAGGAGAGTTCCGGCAACGAGAAGCGATGAGAAAATCCGATCATTCGAGAAAATTCAGAAGCTCGGTCTCCGATCCGAAGAAAAACACTTCCGGGTCCATTCTCGCGCATTCAGAATTTGTTTATTTATTTATTTTGATTCAAATAGTAGTTCTGAGAATGATTGCGGTTAAAATGGACCTTTTTGGTTAATCTTTACGTCTGACCAAATTGTTTAATTACTTTGAATTGAAAGTATAAAGAAGCTCTTGACCATAATTATATCTCTATTCATTTATGGAATTATACTCATTTATGGAATTATACTGTTGATAATGAATAGTGACATAATGAATAGGGCTCTATTCATTTATGTATTCATGTATTTAATGTAGATACGAGAAGATAAATTTTCTTTAGTTTGAACTGGGCAAAATGTTGTAGCAGTTTTTTAAAATTAAAAGATAGCTCTCATAAAGCATATACTAGGAAAACAAAACATAAAGGTAAAAAAAATAAACATAATATTGTAGTCCCCCTCATTCCTTAATTGATATATTTATTTTGGTTGTTTAATACTTCCTTCGTCCCTTAATTTTTACAATATATGAATATGACACGAGGATTAAGGTGATTAGAAAAAAGTAAAATTTTGACAAAATTACCTCTTAGAGAGAAAAGAGTTGAGTGGTTGGTGTGAATGAAGTTAGTGGTGTCAAATCATATAATAAAAAATATAAAAAGAGATTAATGAGTTGAGTGGGTGGAGTTAGTGGTGTGAATCGGATAATAAAAAATAAGAAGAAAGATAGTTAAAATGTTAAATTGGTAAATTTGAGAAAAATATTATTTTAATATAAAATTATGGATTTAAGATTGTTAAATGTAATTGAATTGGGTAAGTTGAAAAAAAATTGAGAAATTTTTTTGGTGAACTGACCCTAAATATTTTTTATAATTTTTTTTATTATTTATTTTTATTAAAATTTGAATCTAAACATCAAATTTGAAATTTAGCCTTTTATATATTTAACAAAATTTGTTAGGAAAATTATTTGAGGAAGGAACGAGGAGCATTAGCGTGGCCCGCCTCCGCTCCATAAATAACACGTGTAATAAGCTTATAGATCTCAGCAGACATCTGGTTAATTGGAAATTAAGAGTCACCATCGCTGCGTTACACTTCAAACACGTGTTTGTTTAGTTGGCAATAATATCAACAAAAAGGAAAATCATCCACTCCCGCTCTATCCAAAAAAATATCATCCATAATATGATTACTCATGTTTGGATTGGCCATCAGTTTTCTTATCACTTCATATCTCATAAAATGGTTCATCTACTATTAACTTTAATTAAATCTTTTATTTTATACTGATTGTTGTATATTTGTGTAAGTGTGGTTTACAAAAATCCAAAACCTATCAAATCAATAAATGAAAAGTTGTATATCATGCTCAATCCTCCATCTGTGTCTCTGGTTACGCCGGCCCAATATCTTAGGTACTCGAGAATTTCACCAAGAGGCAAACGCGGGGGTCGCTCACGACACCACCCATCACGCCACAGTGGCCACCGCCTGCAAGGCAACCACGATCTCGTCACAATCTCGGAGAGCGTTCCCCACTTACCATAATCGCACCCATGATCGACGGAAGCGTACTACACCTTCCATAAACGTGCCCCATGATCGCGGCGCACTTGAGACAACCGCCCTCCTTCAATTCCTATAAAAAGGAGACTCGGGAAAGGGAAAGGTATACCCTATCTACACAACCTCATTCCTTTTTCTGCTTCTGAGTGCTTTGTTTTCCTCTCTGCAAATCATTCTCTTAGCAGCAGATCATCACCTCCAGCTCAAGAGTTACGTCTACCACACCAGATTATTGTCTTCAGTATCTGAGAACTCAGTCCGCTTAAGAACGAGATTATCAAAAATAAATCATAAATTAGTGTTGTATCTCTATACAAGTTTGGTTTACAAACATTCAAAACTTATCAAAATCAATAAATGAAAAGTAAATCATAAATTATCTGAAATGTGAGAACTGAGTACAATGTATACAATGTATGTATGAGGTTTCTTTTCTTCGTTTGATACTTGATAGTGTGTATTTTGTAAATATAAGTTTGTTCTATGCGAACTCGTGAATATTATTTGAAAGATTTATAAATTGTTTAATACTACCTCCGTCCCCCAATAAATGTTATATCTCTTTTTGAGTATTTAATTTATGATTTTATTTCTTTATCATTTTTTAACGAGAATGACTATTTATTCAATGACTATCAGCCTCTAGCTAAAAAAACAAACTAAGCAGGACTAAAGTCCCGACAGCTACTATAGCTCTCTTCTTGAGATGAGCATAATGCAACCTACCTTCCCAAAAACTTAAGGCTAGTGAGATTATTAAAATACTAGAAGATAAGATAATCAAAATGATAGAAATATAAAGCTGATGAAGAATAAAGATTCGTAAGTGAGTATGAATTTCACGAATGCTCGCCAACTGCCATGAGGCTTGAAAAAAGGATCCATCCGCAGCATTTGTATTATAGCTCGAGGCTTCCGTCTCCCTCCGCTGAAGCCACGCAAAGTGTGCCCGAAAGAGTATGTTCCCTGAAAGGTCTCCATGGGAGCATAAGAATGAAACAAACCACAATTGTAAAATCCATATCTATGCCATCTCCATATCACCATCTACAGATAATCCTCAGTCCTGAATAAAAACCAGATGGCTAGGCCCGACCTGACATCCTAACCATCCAGCATCTTTATCCTCATGGGACTGGGCAAGGAGCAAACTCGCTCCCTGCCTGTTCCTGCAACTCTTCAAGCACAGCCTCCTCGTGAGGTTCGACTCTTACCCTCTTTCTTCCACCCGACCCCTCTCTGTCCTTTGCCACCCCATTTCTTCATCATTTTAATATACTATGTCAAATAATTTAGATGCAAATTATAGATTAATGTGGTAGTTTCTAAATATATTTTTTGAATTTTTGAATGAGTTATTTCTATTGATAATTTGAATATCCCACAACTTCAAAAAAATGAACGCACCGATTTTTTGGAAATGAGAGTATTTTTTAACATTTAAAAGTCATATTGAAAATTCATAAATATTATCTGATATATTTGAAACTAACAAAATAGTGGCACAAATAGATTACGCACTTTTTAATGTAAAGAGGTCAAAGAGTGAAAGTTGAATAATAGTTCAGGGATAAGTTTGTAAGTTACTTTCTACTATCAACAATCTGGAATGCATAAGTAGCTTGTCATCAATATGTTGATGAAAAGGTTTCCAATTGATTTGGTAGCTTGTCATTAATATGTTAACCTTAGATTGGATGGATTAAATGATAAACTTTTATCCTTGCCTACTTACTACTTGATAAACAGCATCATAATAAACCACACATCAAAAGGAAGTTCTTTCACATGGTAACAGCAAAACTCAGGCCATAGGTAGACCAACTCTGATTGAACATATCCCAAAAGGCCACAAGATCACAGCTACTTATTTACCATAACTTTCACTCACAATCAAGACAGTGAACCAGGTGGTAGAATAAATGGTAAAGTGCATGGATAGTCCCTTATCTTTGACTATTGTCTTATTTTGGTCATGTTTTAAGAATTCGTCCTATTAGAGTCCCTTATTGGTACAAGGATGGTCCTATTGGTGCATGGATGGTCTTTCCGTTAGTTTCACTGTTAAATGTTCCGTTAAGTGATTGAAATGACAAAAATACCCACAACTAATTTGCAACATCTCCCCTGATTTTATAAAATCTATCAATTATATCCCAAAAATATCACTTTTTCATACTCACCCTTCCTCACTTTATCAGCACACCCATTACTGCAAATCATCAATCCGATTCACCTGCCACCAAATAGAAAACATGAAAGGTAGAATAAGCTGAGAGAGATTTGGGGCATTCACAAGAAAAATCTCTCCTCTGTTAGCAGCAACATCAATCTCTCTCGTTTCCTCTATCGATTTCATCTTCCTTCCTCACTATTCCCGACGAAGCATCCCATTGAAATCCCTTCACCATCGATTTGTTCCCACCAGATGAGCCTCCGCGTTGAAACTATCAAAACCCAGTAAGCATTGAAACCAGATCCGACGTGCCGAACATCGTTCTCAGCCAAATCTTCATCTCTTCCTCTCGAAGATGCGGATCACCGTCGATCCTTCTCCCCCCGCTCCGCCTCACCGCCAATCCACTTCACGGCGATCGATGTGTCATCGTGAGGATGCCTTTGAAAGTTGTCAGTGGCCGGTCCAAGTTCCGATAACATAACTGACTGTAGCGGCGGTGGAGATTGCAGCGGCAGCAGAGGAGGAGGTTGGCGAAGACGACGAGGACGGATCTGTGTAAATCTCTTTTACTCATATTAACAAATCGCCTAGATTAGTTGGAGTATGTTAGAATTACTTCAAACAGTAGAAGGGCAATTTCTTCTCATCGTGGCACATTACCTGATAACCTGCTGCAAGGACATAATACTTCCTTTACACAAGCTAATCATCCCTGAGAAAGAAATCAGGATGCTGATATTTCTTTGGTCAGTAATACTCAAATCAGGAAAAGTTATGGAAACTCAAAGAATTGAAAGATCTATTGTCAAATCCACAGAAGATTTCATTTTGCGAGAACTCGTTCCAGCTCCGAGCTCACTAATAACTATGCTGAAGTGCAGACTTTCCTTCTTTTGGTGGGACGCATGGAATGCATCAGGAAGAGCAAGATCTTGTGAATATAATGCATCAGGAAAAGCAGGAAGAGCCGTATGGACTTCCACGGTTGCCTGAGTGCTAAACCGATTTACAGTGAAGAAATTAAGAGTAAAAGAGAAAAAAAACTTTAAGGACTCATATAGACATAAATTAAAAGTTTTGTGACCATATTTATATTAAATGTGTAATTAAAGTATAGTTGTAAGTGTATTTGCGTAAAAAAACACAAAAGAAAACGGAAGGACTAACGGTGAAACTGACAGAAGGACCATCCATGCACCAAAAACTAAAGATAAGGGACTCCAATAGGACGAATTCTTAAAACATGACCAGAATAGAATAAACATGACAAAAACTCAATGACACCTATATGTACTGTGATCTCTTCTCATTTCCCTTATTTAAGAGAAGGGACTCAAGCCATCCAGCACTTCATTTACATACCTTGATCAAATCAGCTCTTTTTAGGGACTCCAAGCCTCAGTCTGAAATCCTCTTCCATGAGAGGCAGACCTTCGCGTAACTTGACTCAGTTCCCATCCAAGCAATTCTCTAGCTTTCGTGATGTCCGGTTTCCTCTGTCGTTGATCATCTGGATATAAGTTAGATTTAAACATTAATAATCTAACTACGAACGATACGATTACTTAATTCGTTCTCGGGACCTTCGATTAGAAACAAATCACATGTAATTACATACCTTGTTCCGACATGGTTGCGGGCGTTGTTGATGAGCGAAATCCGGCGGCCGTGGCGGCGGAGACGAGCGGCGGAGACGGGCGGTGAGGCACGATGTGAAACCCTTGTTTCTCCTCTCTCTCCCTTAACCCTTAATTTGTGTTTTCTTAATTGTCATATCAGCTAATGACGGTTTAGCATATATATAAATAAGGGCGAGAGGAGGACCGGGCTTCTTTACCTAATTAATTTAATCGGTCCGTCAACGATTAAATCAACTGGGCTACTCCCACTAAAAGTCCAACTATTATATTTAGCTAATTACCGCAATTAACTAAAGATTAACTATAGGTCCAAAATAACGTAATAATAATTAAATACAATAACGTATAAAATTATTCTTACATTCTCCCACTGGACCATAGGTACATCTTCTTCTTGTTATATGCAGTAAACATAAGTTTGCAAGGCGATAAATCAACTTAATGGGTTTATCTTAATTACCTCGAGAGTCCTAAAACAACAATAGAGTAATGGCGGTTCCACATTATCTACTCAACATGGTCCCTTCCATCTACTACTGAATGCTGTCCTATGACAAACGATCCGTATAGGGGAGTAAGCATAAGGGTCCCTTTAATGTCTCTAGGAAAAGACTATTTCTGTTTTTTTTTTCAACTATCAAACATGTATACATACAAAACAATAATGTGAAAACAGAATAATTCAGAAGATTCATAACATAAGAGTGATCAAAACACAGTATCTTAACAAAACACTAGCAATCCTCATAACATAAAGACTAAGTGCTACTCTCAAGACCCATAAGACTAGCATGCATCAAAAAGTCTTGGGTGGTAGTCCCTTAGTGAGTGGATCTGCTATATTAGCACCGGTCGAAATGTGCTCCACAGAATCTGTTCTCTTCCGAACTTCCTCCTTAAGCGATAGGTATTTCATCTCCATGTGTTTAATACCTTTAGAATACCTATCGTTCTTGAAAAGAAGACGGCCGCACATTGTCACGGAAGATCTTGGCGGCCTTGCGATCGAGCTCAGAACGCCTAACCCCGAGATAAAGTTCCGTAACCATAATCCTTGATTTGTAGCCTCAAAGCATGCTACAAACTCGGCCTCCATAGTGGATGATGCAATAATGGTTTGCTTAACACTTTTCCAGGAGATGGCTCCTCCCGCTAAGACAAACACGTAACCCGAGGTGCTTTTACGCTATCCTCGCATCCTCCAAAATCTGAATCAGTGTAGCCTATCACTTCAAGTTGATCAGAATGCCTATAAGTGAGCATGTGACTCTTAGTCCCTTGTAAGTACCTTAACACCTTTTTCGCCGCCTTCCAGTGTTCCATACCAGGGTTGCTTTGATGATGTCCGGTCTGGTACAGACTTGGGCATACATAAGGCTTCCAACTATTGAAGCATAAGGGATATCTTGCATTCTTTTATGTTCCTCATCAGATTTGGGGCATTGCTTCAAGTTAAGCTTATCGCCCTTCCGAATAGGAACTATCTTTGGAATTGCATCTAGTCATATCGAATCTCTCTAGTACCTTTGAGATATATGCCTTCGAGACAGACCTAATGTCCTTTGTGATCTGTCACGGGATATTTCTATCCCTATCACATAGGACGCCTCACCCATATCTTTCATCTCAAAGTTACTAGATAAGAAACTCTTGGTCTCTCTGAGTAAGCCCAGATCACTGCTGGCGATCAAAATGTCGTCAACATACAGGACTAAAAATGCAAACTTGCTCCCACTGACCTTCAGGTATATACATTGATCAACAATGTTTTCCGTAAAACCGAAGGCAGTTATGGTATCATGGAACTTAATATACCATTGTCGAGAAGCTTGCTTAAGTCCATATATTGACTTTCTTAATAAACAGACTAGGTCCTCCTTACCGTCTTCAACAAAACCTTCAGGTTGAGACATGTAGACTTCTTCCTCTAAACTTCCATTCAGAAATGTCGTTTTCACGTCCATTTGATGTAGCTCTAGGTCAAAATGAGCTACTAACGCCAAAATGATCCTTAATGAGTCCTTCTTCGAAACTGGAGAGAAGGTTTCATTGTAATCGATGCCTTCTTTCTGGTTGAAACCTTTAGCTACAAGGCGGGCTTTGTGTCGCTCTATTTGGCCAAGGGAGTCGCGCTTGGTCTTAAAGACCCATTTACTGCCGACTGCCTTATGCCCTATAGGTAGAGCAACTAACTCCCACACTCTATTTGCAGCCATAGATTTCAATTCCTCACACATGGCATCAATCCATTTATTAGAATCATCGCCTTTTACGGCTTGTGAAAACGTCCTTTGGATCCTTATCCAATCCTTTGTCAAACTCATGTTGTAGCATATATACCATATAGTCATCTGAGATAGCCGACCTACGAGGTCTTGTGGACCTCCTTACAGGAACCTCGACTATAGGTGTATCTGCCACTTCTATGACTTCAGGGATGGCAGGAGTCACATTGATGGGTTGAGGTTCATCATCATGTTGTTCCCTTGCATCGACAGCGTCGATAAGAACTTCATGAGTAGAGATTAGAGGTACGAAATAGGAACCGAAGTTTCCTCTCTAATCTCATTGATGATGACCTCATCAATTCTCCCACCGACTTCGCCATCCTCTAGGAATTTGGCATTTCCAGTCTCTACTATTCTGGTGCTATGGCTAGGACAGTAAAACTTGTACCCCTTTGATTTAGAAGCATACCCGATGAAAAACCCACTAATGGTTTTAGAATCGAGTTTCTTCTCCTGAGGATTGTAGATGCGTGCTTCTGCGGGGCAACCCCAAATGTGTAAGTGTCTCAAACTCGGTTTCCATCCTTTCCACGGTTCAAATGGTGTCTTTGGAACTGCCTTACTATGAAACAGGTTTGCAACATACACTGCAGTCATAAGCGCATGCATCCACATTGATCTGTGTAAGTCTGTATTAATCATCATTGAACTTAAAGACTCTAATAGGGTTATGTTACGTCTTTCAAAGAACACCGTTCATCCGAGGTGAACTGGCATTGTGTCTTGGCGACAATACCCAAACTTTCTAGAAGTTTAGCAAATGGACCAGGATGTTGTCCGATTCATCATATCTACCATAAAATTCTCCACCTCTATCGGACACGATGATTTTCACTTTCTTTCCAAGTTGCCGCTCAACTTCCTTAATGTAAAGCTCTACGGCATTTCTTGGTGAGACTTTTCATGCAATATGTAAAGGTAGCAATACCGCGAATAATCATCTATAAAGGTGATGAAATACTTCTCTCCAAAGAAAGGAGGGAACATCAAATGGACCACATATGTCTGTATGAATGATCTCTAAAAGAGCAGTGCTCCTTGTGGCGCCCCTTTTGGTGTGTTTGGTTTGCTTACCTTTAATGCAATCCACACACGTTCCAAAGTCAGTAAAATCAAGAGAAGGAAGAATGTTGTCTTTTACTAACAACATCATTCTTTCCCTTGAAATATGGGCCAATCTTTTATGCCACAAGAACGCTGAGTTCTCATTCGACCTTACACGTTTCACACCAATCTCAGAATTCAAAGAAATAAATAGCGAGTCAGAAAATGATTTATCAAGCTCAATACGATACATTCCATTTTCCAAAACACCAGAACCAACAATATTATTATCTTTGAATAAACTGAAAGAACCGTTTCCATAAGTCACAGAAAAACCAATACTGTCTAGTTTAGATAATGAAATTAAATTACGAGACATTGATGGAACATAAATTGTATCCTCTAAAAGTAATTTAAAGCCACTACTTAATTCTAAACTAAAACATCCTATGGCTTTGATGGATGCTTCAGACTTGTTTCCCATGAGTAGTTCCCTCTCATTGCTTCTTATGTTCCGGGTTGAATCAAGCCTGTAATGAGTTAGAAACGTGTACATTAGCACGAGTCTAACCACCAAGTATTAGAAGGTACATTAATGAAATTGGATTCGAAACATACGAAGGAAGAGTACATACCCTTCTTCTCGAACCATTCTTTGCGCTTTGGGCACTCATTCTGGAAATGTCCTGCCTTTTTGCAGAAATGGCAGACATCCTTCCTTTTCACCTTCTTAATGCCTGATGGACCTGGCACACTGGATGAGCTGGTTTTACTGCTTGTCCAGTCCTTCTTTTTGGACTGTCCCTTCCCCAGAGCCCTCACTTTTATGCACAAAGTGCGCTTGAGGTATGTTATGCCCTTTGGCATTACTTAGGCGTGTGGCCTCCTGAACAAGCTTATTAGCAAGTTCATCCACTGTCCATGTCTCTTTTATGGCATTGTAGCTCACATGGAACGCCCCAAACTCTTTGGGAAGTCCCTCAAAGATGAAATGCGTTAATATGGGGTCTTGATTTTAAGCCCCAACTTGAACAACTTAGATGCTAAGCTTTGCATATGCATTATATGCTTAGCCATGTCCGTTTTCTTTTCATCATACTCACAATGAGACAGTTCAGAGAGAAGCTTTCCAATTAATGCCTTATCAGAAGGCTCGAACTTCTCCTTAAGTTTTGCAAGATATTTCTTAGTGGTGTCACAGTCAGCCTCTGTAATTGAGTTCTTAATGTCCACAGCAGTGACTAGGCGCAGAAAAGAAAGACAGTTACCATCCTTGTCTTTCCAATCCTTATATGCCTTAAGTACTGCTGCGTCCTTCTCATCAGGCTTAGGCACGGCAGGACCGTCCTCCCTCAAACAATCGCTGAAACTCAACATGGACATAGAGAAATTTACAATCTCTATCCATTCAGCGTAGTTTGATCCGATGAGAGGAACAGTTGAGAGGCAAGAAAACAGTAGCTTATTTTGGGCAACTACAAAGTTGGAAAACATGCTCTAACATTAGTCTTTGAGTAAACACACAATTAGCAATAATGAATAAGACTAGTGCAATAATTGAGAAACCTAACAATTTTGATTAAACCAAGTATGGCATCTGTGGACAACCTATACCAGCCTAATCTCGATTAATTAAGTGTTCTATACTTATATGGTCAAATCACTAATAGATGCCGGTCCACCTGTGGGTAAGACTTAAGGGCTAGCAATTTATCCTCAATACTTGCTTATTCGACCTTCACTACTTTAAGGAGTCCACCGTGGTGTAACTCAAGCTTGATGTGAATGTCGAGGCTTATTTAAACTTTAATGAAATCAAAGAACTATGAGGTGGTCCACTGTGGTGTAACACAACTCAACTTAACAATGATTTTACTCATTCATAGTGTAATAATCCTCACTGAGATTTCAATCTCTTATGAATGGAAGCAATTGTGTGTGCAACCAAACAAGCTTACTGAGATATCTCAAACGATTATATTGACTTTCAAAGAGTGGCGGCGAGACGTGCGGAAAGCCCCACAGAAAAACCCCAAATAAAAACAATAAGATTTCCGGTAAATTGAGTCAACATATAATGTCGATCCCAAAATAAATTAATCCAGAATTTATTGATGCAAAACTTGATGCAAAAACAAAACAAAAATAAAAAAAATAAAATATTTTTTTTTTTTGCTTCGCAGCATATATGCAAATATAGAATTCAACCTCAAAAGGGGTTGTCTTCAACCTCCTTCCAAACATTGGAAAGCATCGATGGCAAATCAACAGAAGCAGTGCTCGAAATTGCAGTAACAAAACTCATTAATCCAATAATCGAAAGGCATGGTAAGAATAATCGCCAGCACAAGCAATTAAATAAACAAGTATGCTCTAATTAAATAATCAAGCAAAGCCATTGGACAAGATTTTTAATCAAGCATGATTGAATCACAACGAAGAACCCCAAAAACTCGTGCGAGTAATGCCGGAACAACCAACAACCATAAACGACCAAATCTCGATCAAATTGACATGGATAAAATTTCTAATCACAAACAAGGCTCTGATACCATATATAAGTTAGATTTAAACATTAATAATCTAACTACGAACGATACGATTACTTAATTCGTTCTCAGGACCTTCGATTAGAAACAAATCACATGTAATTACATACCTTGTTCCGACATGGTTGCGGGCGTTGTTGATGAACGAAATCCGGCAGCCGTGGGCGGCGGAGACGAGCGGCGGAGACGGGCGGCTGAGGCACAGTGACGAAACCCTTGTTTCTCCTCTCTCTCCCTTAACCCTTAATTTGTGTTTTCTTAATTGTCATATCACTAATGACGGTTTAGCATATATATAAATAAGGGCGAGAGGAGGACCGGGCTTCTTTACCTAATTAATTTAATCGGTCCGTCAACGATTAAATCAATCAAGCTACTCCCACTAAAAGTCCAACTATTATATTTAGCTAATTACCGCAATTAACTAAAGATTAACTATAGGTCCAAAATAACGTAATAATAATTAAATACAATAACGTATAAAATTATTCTGGAGTGTTCTCCATCATTTTAATATCAACCTTAGGATTTATGAGCAAAAATGTCAATCAATAAACTTAAATTAAAGCCCCAGCAATGATGTTCTTATATATAATGTCTGAACCATGATGAAAGATAGCTTCAGATGACTATTTGGAAATTTTCATATCATTTCCATAAAAAACTTGAAATTGATACATTCGTGGGAAACCCAATTATGTGGTAGCATCACGTTGTGCTCTTTCATTTTCCTTTCGCTTATGTGCTAAAAAAATGAAAAATTATTCTTTTTGCCATCAACGTTTGACAAAAAGTTTTTTCTTGTCATTATTTTAAAAAACGGTTGTTGGTTGTTTTTTACCATCAATGTTTTGTTTTTAGGTATTTTTGTCATCGATATTTACTTTTTGGACCGTATTTACCATTAGGTCGTTAACGGAAGAATATTCTTGGAATATTCTATAACAGATTAAATTTTCATAATCGATTTGAACCAAAACTTTTAATACTAAAAAAATAACCCTAACTTTGTAAAAGTTACAATCGTACCCCCTCTTCCAAATTCTGGCTAGAAGAACCATCGTCGGCAACAGCTGCATCCGCCATCTTCAGCTCTTTGGCCCCCACTGCTGTGAGGAAACATTGTCCCGCAGCCAGGAAATCGTAGTTGCTAGCCGACCACTCTCACCCAATTCTGATTCCTATTCTCCTCCACCAACTCCTTGTGCGGCACATTAACAAAACATGCAAATTTCCTACTCTCCGGCCACCAAAACGACAACTTATACCAATGAGGATCCGGAATAAATAGGAAGTAGTGGGTTAATTGGTCAATTTTTATAAACTTTAAACTTAGATGTAGATATAGACCAACTCTGATTCAACATATCCCAAAAGACAGGATCACATTGGCTTCCTTATTTACAATAACTTTCACTCACAATCAAGACAGTTAACCAGGTGGAAGAAGAAACAGAACAAAAACTCAATGATACCTATCTGTACTCTGGATCTCTTCTCGTTTCCCTTATTCAAGGGAAGTAAGCCATCCAGTACTTCATTTACATACCTTGATCAAATCAGCTCCTTTTCGGGACTCCAAGCCGCAGCCTGAAATCCTCTTCCATGAGAGGCAGACCTTCATGTAACTTGACTTTTGGTTCCCATCCCAGCAGTTCTTTAGCTTTCGTGATGTCTGGTTTCCTCTGTCGTGGATCATCTGGAGTGTTCTCCACCATCTTAATCTCAATCTTGGGATTTATGAGCTGAAATGTCAATTAATATTCGTTAATTAACGCCTCAACAATGATGCTCTTATGTGTAATGCCTGAACCATGATGAAAGACAGCTTCAGATTTTGTTTTCATTCTCTTAAGGGTGACCGAGATTTTCAGTGACACAGAGCAACAGACTTGAAACATAGGTGGACTCACCTCCTTAACATTCTCAGCCAGCTCAACTATGGTAAATTCACCTAAATACACAGAGAAAAAGGAGTGTAAGGAAAACATGGTCGAAAACGCAGAGCAAAAGCTTCTGCAGATATTTATCATGCAGGTTCCGACCAACCTGGATTTCCAATGTTAATAGGACCAGTGTTTTCTCCTTCCATGAGCTTGATGAGACCATCAACCTGCATTTTAAGAGGATAAGTATAGCTGGGAAAATGTATTCAAAGCATCATACATGTTGATCAAGATAAAGTCCACCTCACCATATCTGAAACATAACAGAAACTGCGGGTTTGAGTTCCGGGTTTCTGCACTGTCAATGGTTCCCCGCTACAAAGAGGAAAAGGAAATTGCATGAGCTCTTCAGAAATAATAGCCAAATAAGCAAATAACAAGATTTCCTGACAGTGGAAGTCAAGGAAAATTGCCATTAGACAGTTGAGGTTCTTAACATAGTAAAAGAAGAATTCCTACAGCACAGTCACATTGCTAGAGTTCTACCTGAGCAGAATTAGGACAGAGAAAGGAGAGTGTGTGTGTGGGGGGGGGGGGGAGGGTGTTGCTCAAGCTTTGGATGATTATTTGGTAATGAATTAATAACAATGTTGATGACAAAAGGTACTGTGTATAATATTTAAACCAGCTGCCTAAATGCGATGACTATTTGGAAATCAATCAGACCTCTAAGTAAAAAATATAACAAAAGATACTATGTATAATATTTACACCAGCTGCCTAAATGCACAATCATATTGGTAAATCAATCTAGAAACACTTCAGGATATAATACCAATTAATGCTCACCGAAGTGCCTGTGCAATGAAGTTGCTCACAACACGTCCATCATCAATGTTCATCCGCGGTCCATATGTGTTGAAGATTCGAGCAATGCGTATTTCTACCAAAAATGAAAGAGCGCAAATGTTTAAGAAGCTTTTCGGGAAAAAATCCAGATAGGAACATGCAGGACATACCTAAGCCATGCTGCCTATGGTAGTCAAACATCAGGGTCTCAGCAACACGTTTCCCTTCATCATAGCAGCTTCGAACTCCTGTCATAAAGGAATGACATGTTTGGTTGGTTTAGTTCTCTGTCAAACAAGCTAAACAAGAAGGACGCATAGAGAAATGTCCATTTAATTTTTCACAATTTTGTGAAAGCTACAAAAAAGGAACTAAGCTTCTCATGACCAGGAAAGGCAATAAGATTATCATAACCGAAAAAAAAAATCAATTCATGACCAATATCACATTGAAGCAGTACATTGAGGAAGGAACTTACCAATTGGATTAACATTACCCCAGTAGCTCTCTGGCTGTGGATGCACGAGGGGATCACCATACACCTCAGATGTTGAGGTTAGCAGGATCCTGTTCGACAACGTATATGTAAAATTCAGGAATGGTGGAGGAAAGACAAAATAACAATAAAATCTTTTCCAACCTTGCTCCAACTCGCTTGGCAAGTCCAAGCATGTTCAATGTACCAATCACATTTGTCTTTATTGTCTGTAAACATATTATGTGTTACAAGTCAGACAAGTTCTGAAAACCCCAACATGCTAATTTCATTAAGATAAAAGTGGACTAGGCAGACACACCTTCACAGGATTATATTTATAAAAAATTGGAGAAGCTGGGCATGCCAGATGGTAAATTTGATCAACTTCAACTAGTAATGGTTCAGTGACATCTGGAAAAGAAGGGCAAAACCAAGGAAGCTTGAGATCCTACTAATCAACAAAAGTGGCAGACATGAAGAAAGTGGGATTTGACCAGATAAATCAAATATGGAGTTAATTGAAATTTTATGGCGCAGGTCTTGTAATGTCAGAACTTGAAAAACCATCAAATACTATCAAGTTTCCAGACCTAGCTTTACTTCTAGTTCTAGATATGATTGTACACTAGACAACACTTCAATAGACTTAAAGTGATAGCAAATATGGTTCGGAAAAAAAAAGGAAGAGACAATATAGTTCAAAAATTAGAGTATTATAAATCAAAGCAACTTCTTCTAAATGCTTAGTGCATCAAGCACAAGGACAATTTTCTCGATCTTATGCTTCAAAGTAACCAAGAAACAGGGATGGTACTATGTGTCTATGTCAAGTGAAAACATACCATGACGGATAAGATCAAATCTCGGATGACCAATCCACTTCCTGAGGTTGTCTTTTGTTCCAGTGAAGTAGTTATCAACAACAATAACCTGTATGTGGGTGTCGCAAGTTTAAAACATGATATAGCGCAATCATCATGAAATTTACCATGAACATAGCCATTGAAACTTTCTTCAAGGAATGAAAAGTTGGATCTGCATAACATAGGCTTACCTCATTCTTTTCATTCTCCATCAATCTATCAACCAGGTGAGATCCGATAAATCCAGCTCCTCCTGTCACTAAAATTCTCATGTTTGACTGCCACAAACAGTCAAACAAACTTAATGATTTAGAGACAGAAAGAATCAAAAGGAACAGAGAGAGAAGAAGCACCTTAATCCCAACTACGTTGGGGTTGGTGGCATGAAATTTATAGTGGCAATTATGTCGAGAGAGAGAGAGAGAGAGAGAGAGAGAGAGAGAGAACAAAACAAAACAAAACAAAAATGATTAAGAGCAGATATGCTTCATCTATAATGCAGCATCACAAATGTAGGTCAATCTATGACAAATACTATATCTAGGAAATGAAAACAAAGATAACTAGAATAACGCTCTTTTGTGATGCAGAAGTTATCCACATCATTCAGAACAAAGCTACATATATGAACAAAACTAAAGCTCTAGAGAAAAAAACCTTGGGTTCCTCAAGAGAACTCAGATTTCAAACTTCTCCTGCAGCCTGAGCCTCCTTACTAATACCTACCGATACTGTAGGGGAAACCATAGTGCTGTCGGCCATTCCACTTGCTGTCTGCTTAATGTACATACTCTCCACAAAACTGAGACAAAGAAGATCTAAAAAACTATTTTGGATACATGTCCTCATATAGCTCTAGGTTATCTTTGGCATTTATTTTGCGAGTGAGACGGGAAGCTACATGTCTACCCAGCAATAATGAAGGGTCAATTCAAATAAAAAGGCCTCGGGTACTGCATGCATGACACACCATTTATGGGCCCATTTTATCCCCCAGAAAAAACCCTCCTAATGCAAAGTACAGAGGGGGAAGATAGTTAACCCCCAGATCAACTCTGTTCTACTATCAGTTTATTGATCACAAGCAATGCCAGTGCTACTTACAGTTCAAAATTTTTATTTAACATTTTCAAAAATGTACAGAGAAAACTTCTAAAAATACTTCATATGATATTTAAAACAAAAGAATAAAGCTCATAAAGAGTGATGCATCAGTATTTCCCCAACACAGAAATAAAGTTCAGTGTCCCTATCCAGACAGCCTTCGCCAATCTCTACCCCACCGAATCTCGATCAATCTACTATCAGAAACGTAAAATTAATAAAAACCAGTGCCAGAAAAGAAGACTGATAACCTGGAAAAACTTTGAGAAACGTAGCGGAGACGGCAGTGGTGGTGGCTTCGTGGTGGTTTGCTGCTCCGCATTCGAAGAATCAGCTGCCATTTCTCAGATCTTCACCGTTGTCTACTCAGTACCTGAAGAAACCAAAATCAAACAAGAAGATGCAACTGTGGATCGAGCTTGCTCTGAAAGAACCGGTTGATTGAATTATACGGAGATTTGAACTAAACGAAGCAGAGAAATCGAAATGAACCTGATCAGTAGCCCCGAGTAGGACCTTATGAACCCTAAGTAGAATTGATTCATTTGTAATCCTTTGTCCATGGAGAATTAGAATGGATTCATTATTGACGGTTTTACGATATTTAATTTTTTTATAAACATTTAGACATTGAAAATTAAATATTTTATGTGTATTAAAATTTGAAATCTAAATTTTTTAAATATATTTTTTCTGAAATTTTTTAAATTGCTTATTTTTATTAAAATTTGAGTCAAATATTAAACCTTGAAACACAGTAAAGTTAAACGAGCCAATTAATATATTATTATTGGACAAAATATCATTGTTAAAATTTGAGTCAAACATTGAACCTTAAAATAATAAAGTTAAACGGGGCAATTAATATATTGTTATTGGACAGAATATTTCTTTACAAATTTTAAGCACCTTCGTGATTCTTTCTCTTTTGAACGACAATTTTTCCAGTTTTATTGGAATTGAGCATTATTGGGTCACATAACGATATTTTTTCCATACGTGAAACTCGAACATAAGATCTTACTTAAGTAACAATGAACCCCTTACTATTCAACCTCAACAACAGTTGATTTCACTTACTACTCAACCTCAACAACCGTTGGTTTCACGTTATTCTCTTAACACCCAAATAATACTCCCCTAACAATATTTAATTGTTAAATTTGACTTTCGAACTTCTCTATTTGATTCGATTTTTTTACTAAAAAGACTTTAATTTTACGATTAATTTTCAAAAGGATTATGCATCTTTTAAAAATAAACGGACAGAAGATGCCTGGCCACAATATGTTTGCACTCGTGGTTATGTGTTATATAGATTAACTTCGATTGAGGACAAGAAGTGGCTGTAGTTTAGTGGTAAGAATTCCACGTTGTGGCCGTGGAGACCTGGGCTCGAATCCCAGCAGCCACACAACTCTTTTTTCTTTTCTGTTTGCGTAATTTTCATTATAATACTGCAGGATAACGGTGTGCTTCCTTCCCAGATCACGCCCATAACCCCAATCACAAAAAAAAAAGATCAGGCCTATAACCCATTTTTCATCCAAACCATGGAATCTGTCATTTCATTTTAGGGAAATTATCAAAAGCCTCATGGCCTCCATAAGGTTTGGCTTAATCTGTATTTTACCCCGGATTTTTATTTCCCCCGTCAACCTAACTTCCGTTTAAATTCCGTTAAATTTTTAGATTTAACTACAAAAATTATATCCCTAGTTTTTGAACATTAACAATTATACACTAATATTTGTAACCTTACATTTTCACCATCTGCCACCCTTCACGGACACATCCACCCACTGATGCCCAACCCAGCACAGTTCCCAACCTCCCAGCCCGATATGCCAGTTACTTACATTATTAATGCATTGGTTTTATTTATAGTTACTAATCAATAGTTTATATGCAAGAATATGACTTACCCAAATAATTTTAGTATATATTTTGCAACTATATATAATTAACTATATGTGGTACACATTACAGTGTTGGGTTATATGATAAATTGAAAATTTTCAATTTTGAATTAAAATTTTTGTAATTAAAATAAGCTAAAATAAAAAGTAAGAAGAGAAATATATTCATAGTTGTCCAATTTTATTATATTTTTTTCTCTATTGTATTAAATGTAAGGATGACTTATATAATGCGAGGGCGGTGAGGACACGTTGGAGGGTGGGGCCGCGAGGGCAACATTTGAGGCGTGAATCACCTAAATATTCGCGTTCGCGTTTAGCGTGAATATGGGAGGTCGATTTTGTTGTGGTGATCCAACTAATATTGAGAGGTGAATTAAAAAAAATCACCTCTAAAAGATTCTGTTTGAAGCCCCGTATTATCTTTTAGAGATGATTTTTTTTTAATTCATCTCTCAATATTTGGTGAATCACCACAACAAAATCGGACCTCTCATATTCACGCTAAACGTGAACGTGAATATTAGAGGTGATTCACGTCTGAAATTTGTTGTCCCCTCACGGGCCCCACCCCTCCAACGTGTCCTCACGCCCCCGCCCCCACCACATGTCCTCACTGCTGCCCTCTTGCCGCCCTCACGCCTCCTCCTGCCGCCCCCAGTTGAGTCTGAGATGCCAAAAAATGTGGGTGAATTTTTGGTCAATGATAGAGTGCAAATCAGGTGAAATTGTTTTCCCCCCTCTTGCATGTTTGACACCCCTAATGTGTGTTGTTTTCCTAAAAATGGATCAACTATAGGTGAAAATGAAATAGTTATATCAACAGTGAGAAAACCGCAACAGATAGAGATTTGGACAGAGATTTGGACGACGAACATGAGCCATGGTTTTTAAAATCGGGCCGGACCGGGTGGTTCGGCCGTGAACCAGTGCCTTTTCTGATTCCGATTAACCACTACATGATGTGAAAACCGGTGAAAACCAGCAAACCCGAAAACCCGCGGTTCATGTCTCTTATACAAAAATAAAAAAACAAAACACATTCATGAATGGTGAGTGCAGCGCAGCTACTTGGAGAGAGAACCAACTTTTAGGGTTTTATATTAAGTTAGCTTCAAAACAGCAACACAATTTTATTCTTTTGTACAGATAGACCCTGCACTATCTATATTTATCACTTTCAATCATCCATCTTTCAAAACAGCCACATATTCGTGTTTTCTATCATTTTACTCAATATCTCTCTAGATTATACATGTAGGCTCATATTTTATTAAAACGGTCAAACCACTAGTTTTATTGATCCAACCGGTTAAACCTTGAACCAGTGTCCAAACGGTTCGATCACTGGATCGATTTTTTTAACCATGACATGACCATGAGGAGGAAGGCCGGCATCTAGCCCAGCCTCGCCATCGTCGACGAGCGGCCCCGCACCTTGCCTCAGCCTCCAAGCCCAACAAAGCTCACCTTCTAGCGAAATCGGGTTCATGTTCCAAGCGAAATCAGATTCACGAATTCATCGAGTAGTGGCACTCTAATCCGGCAGTGCTGAGATTGGGATTCATTGTACCGCATCGGAATTGAAAGCTCTCACCTTTTTATCTTGAAATCGACGAGAAATCCAGAGGTTCGAGCTTCATCGGACTGAGAGACGTGTGGCAAGGTCAGGGTAGTTGGGCTGGGAGGCTGAGGCGAGGTCCAGGTGCGCTCAGATATGACGGCGCGACTGTGCTGGACTGGGCAGCAGTGGGTGAGTTGGTGGGTGTGTTATTGAAGGTTGCCAGATTTGGTTGTTGTGAGAGATAGTAAAAATGTAAGATGTCAACAATTTGGGGCATAATTGTTAAGTTTCAAAACTAGGGATGTAATCTTTGTAGTTAAGCCTAAAAATCTAGCAGAACTTTAAACAGAAGTCAGGTTTATGGGGGAAACTGCATATCTGTCCAAACCTCAAGGGGATTTTCTGAAAATTCCGAAAATACGATGGGCAAAGTGAAGAATATACAAAACCTTGGGGGGTGTTTGATTATTTCCCTTCATTTTATGCTACATGTTCTAAGGTTGTGTTGTTTATCAAAAAAAGTGACGACTTTTTTAAAAAAATTTAAGAGAGAGATAGAGAGTAATTTGGAAGGAAAATTTAAATAATTGTTGATTTGTTGTTGGAAATTTGTCAACAAGCTTAATGAACATGTTAACTTTCTGTTTTAGGCTCGTGTCTAAGACTAAGTGGACAAAACTGGAGATATTCGAGTTCCACTCCAACCTTCCTCATCCTTTTACTATTCAACAAAATTTGAAAGGTGACTGAAAACATGTAAACTCTAATTCAGTTAGTTCATCTCTAACCATCCTTTTTAGCTGTAAAATTTTTCCAAATTTAATAGAGAATTTTTCAGAACACAGATAATTGAGTCTTCATAAATACGGATATCACGGTAGAAAGTAAAAGATGTATTGAACCTATAATCTTTATTCGCAACATGGGAGTACAAGAATGAGCCAACAATTGAATTACTAAAAGCAGAACACACAGAGAGAACCGCCTAGATTATTCCAGTCTTCAATTTGGCTTTTGCTGCAGGAAAAGATATGCAAGTTTGCCTAAATCCATGATGGCAAAATGGGTCTGCTTTCCTTCTCAACAATTCCTGCAATCAAAACTATAAGAAGCCACAGCATCAACAAGCCAACAATGGCCGTTCTTATCACCTGCTCATAAGTCCCGTTTGTGTCGTCGAGTTCCTCCACTGATGTCATACCGTGAGAAAGTGTCGCGTTGTCATCACCACCACTGGCACCAGGCTGTATCGCGTTTACCGTTCTCTTTCCGTAAGGTTGATCCTTCTGATGTGTGCTCATGCTAGAACAGATTCTGCATTCACACCTGCCACCAAGATAAGATGGTAATATCTGAAGATTCTCCAAGAGAATCTTCTGGTAAGCTTCTCCTTCCACTTTGAACTTTTTCCGAGTAGTCGGCCTCAGCATCTGCACAACCCAGGAAACGATGTTCATACATCAAACTATTCAAGCTGTTCAGAACCCAAATCCTCAACCTGGAGAATCATAAGAAATACTAATAGTAATGTTAACATGCCCTCTTGGAAAAAACTACTTCGATTAGCTCTAGCATTTTGAAAAAACTATCTACCGATAGCTTTTAGTGTTCAATTGTAACTATATGATCTCAACCGTTAAAAACTTATCAAAAATGCTGCAGCTAATCAAAACAGTTGTTCTCAAACGGGCACGTTAAATTCTAATAATAGGGGAAAAGATAAACCTGAAGAAATGTCTGACTGATGACCCGTACAACTGGAGGCAGCCGAATAATAAATAGGCAGCCTAGCCGGTTGGGGTAGTGATTTTGCAGAAGCATTGAACAGGATCTAATTATCTGCATGGGTACTTTGATGGGGGATAATCCTTCACAATCCACCAAAACGGTGATTTCAGGGTTTTCTGGACCAACGAAATGGTGGACACCATGCTCTACCTGAGAGACTGAAGTAGGGGCATATTTCAAGGTGCATTCCTTGACATAATAATTTTTTTAGAGTAATTATGACATAATAATAAATTGCATTCTGGAGTATCCGTATTAAGAAAGTGAATCAGAACAGACATTAGAAAGAACCTAAACCACAGATGACAAATGGACCTAAGTAGGCAGGCAAAACAGAGAGAAATGGCACATATGTACAGATCTCTTCCAAAAAAGAAATATCAAGCAATCACTCTTGACAGTTAATAGCTTTAAGCAGCTGAACATAATGGAAGTTAAAAACCCGATCCTAATATATGTACAATCAGATCCTCCAAAATATTAGCACAGGCATGTTCATTAAACATTCAGATGCTTAGTATGTGTTCTTTTTTGAACTATTTTGACAAGTAGTTACGTTTTACTGATATTTGAAAAATTGCTTACCTAATGAATACAACCTATATTTTTCTCTACCGAAATATATTTCTAATGTTTACAGTACTATTATAATAAAAGTAATAAAAAAAAATTAGTACACTCATATGAACCAACTAGAAGAACCTTAAACCAAACACGAATTATATGAACCATCTAATATGGTCCAATATGTTGTGCTTTGAAGCATGCTTCTACATGTCTGTTTAGGAACAAGGTTCGCGTTTAGTGTTGGAATTTGGAAATGTTACCCAATGGTAGCTTTTAATGTTAAAGGTTCGACAAAGCTATCACGATGGGTCAAAAAAAAACCTCTAATTCTAACCTCAAACACTTTTCCCAAGTGAAGTTTACGTCCTAACTCAGAAATGAAAGTGCTGGAACGACTTATTAAAATCAATAGTTATAAATAACGAAGTTTTCGGCCCACTGAACTTAGACAATCTTATCCACATGAACTGCTGTTATGGACTCCTGACAAAACTGAGCAGATCAGGGTTATACAAAATTTGTACTCAGTACTACTCACAACTTTCATAGAATAATTCAGCAAATATTTTAGTCAAAGATATTACAATACAAATATCTTACTGTTCTACCAGGCCACTCCGCATTTAAAGTTCTGTTCTTTATCAAAACTATCAAACAATCAATCAACCGAGCCTTAATCCCAACTCGTTGGGGTCGACTACATAAATCTTGCGTCTCTATTCCGCTCTATTTGTTACGAGGTCCTCCGGAAGTTCCAGTAGCCTAAGGTCTCTCTCAACTAGACTTATCCATGTAAGTTTAGGTCTTCCCTTACCTCACTTAAACTCTCATAAATCTAACCTATCGGTTTTACGCACTGGCGCACTATTTCTAAAAATCTTAAAATAAAAAAATCTCGTTATTCTTCTTTTTTTCCCTACAAATATTCAATCTATTTTCACTATTTGTTCTTCATTAGAATAAAATGCATGCTTGACACGACACTTTTTCAAATAGTCAGACCACATACCAACTGCTTGTGCAAAGCGAGGTCTGTCTCGCCAAGGCAAGTTGGAACAAGCTAGCCCAAGTCTTACTATGAGGCACGGTCGGTCCTTCAAGTCATATCCATGCCAGAATACGAGGTGTGACCATATCTCCAACTCTTCCAATGAAAGAATTCCATAAGTCTCCCTCCAACGGATGGTCTTTTTAACCGATGACAAGAAAGATGGAAAATTGCCATTTGCAGCAGTGTAGAACCTTCGAAGTTCATCTTCATTGATTCTGCATAAATACCATGAGGTCATGAGGTCTGCAGCAAGAAAGGACACCATGTAGTTGAATTATAAGAACAAACTCCAGACATGAACTTACTAATCTTTATATAATCTGGCATCAATATAGTTGGAAATCACGAATACAATCACTTCTGGATAAATCAAATGAAATCTAGACTCAGTTTCAAAGCTAGTAAGGGCATTCTAGTTTTAATGTAAAAATCATTAGATCCCATATTCCAGGTGCCCATGGAAGGAAAAACTGGAAAGGCACTGAATTTGGAAAATTAACAAATCTCATGTTACGATACTTGATATTAACCAATTATAAAAAGAGATTCAGCCTCAGGATCATTCATGAAGATGCAAAAGCAATAAATTTTTCAGAAAGATAACCATACGTATCTGGTATGTTAGTTCCTTGCTTCTCTAGCTCCTCGTGAAGTTGTGCTAACCAATTTTCTGATACTAGCTGGCATTGATCATCACCACTGATTCTGCAAATTTACAAAATGACTAAGTAAATAAGGCTCACACAACACGGACAATATACTAAGCTGCACATATATTCATGTAACATCTGTCTGGAGGAATTCTTTTCTACTAGAAAACCATTGAAGCGCTTGAATTTACTGAAGTACAGTTTGAAAAGAAAAAAAAACAATTATAGTGCTGGAAAAGAAAGGGAAAAGAAGTATAATGAAAACAATGAGTAAAATGATAGATGGCTGGGAAATACCGATCTTACTTAGTAGTCTGGAAGGCAAATGAAATACAGTAGCTAAAAGAGTTAAGATAGAGGAGATTTACCTGCCAAAGAACCAACTAAAAGCATCAAGAGACAAATGCCCATTTCTTTAGTTTTAACTTTAACATTTAAGCTTTACTTCTTCTAACTTTTAGCATATGCAACACTGAAGCTTTAAGGCTACCTTAAGCCTATAAAATTTCCTACTTATGAACTAATAAGGTTTAGTTACTTTACATACCTTGCGTCATCCACACCTTCCGTCGTCACTGTACCAGACTGTGGTTCAGAATGTGACGGCGATAGACCTGTGGCATTAGACACTTGATTGCTGAGCTCTCGTAAGTCAGAGAAGGTTGTGGCAATGGAAAGAACTAATAAAGGCCTTGACAATGCCTGAAACAGACGATGCATACAGTGGATAAACATCTACAAGGAAAGCGTATTGAACAATCCAAGCGAAACAACAGTTGAATGCAACGGCACTGGTCTGATCTGTAATGCTCTACTTCTACTTGCACGGCTATGACTTTGTAATAGTTTCCTCGCTTTCATGCATATTTTGAGTAACTTTACACAGGAAAAAATGCCTTCACAGCTCAATTCTAAACATGTACCTTCATTCCTCTACCCACATCCTTGAAAGGATACCATTTCTGGATCCATTTAAGTGGAGGGTAGCATACAAGCTGTAAAAGCTGAATACCCTGCCATACGAATGGGCATTTGGCTGTTGAAACTCTTCGAACCATTTCCAATGCCGCCAATTTGAGTACAAACACAGCCATTTGACCAGCAGCATTTCCAAAACACTCATTCATGCACCTGGGAAAACCTTTTGCACGAGTCACAACAAAATTTATCGGGGAGCCCTTTCTTCTGGTGGCAACACGGCCACCGGCCAGCGAAGAGTTCCTACTGGAACAGGGATAATTTAACTGATCTCCCATGGAGAAAATTCAGACAATTCTCAGAACAATCACCGACCTGAAATCAGATAAAACAAAGCCAAAGCTCCTACATCACTCGGATCCGTGAAACAGAACCGCTGTAAATTGATGATAAACCAACAAGATTCAACATGCCAACAACGCCTAATTAATTAATTCATCATAACCCGACAGAGAACGAACACACTAATGACTAAACAAACGAATCATGGGAAAAGGTCAACCGCAAAACTCACACGAAACCTCCATGAGCTTAATGTCGACAGATTGGATATGGAAATGCTCGATCGATCGACTCTAGATTGAGAGAAAGAGAGGCTTTCCGAACATGTATTTCGGAGCGATGCGAAAGGCTGTTTCACCATTTCCAACCGAAGAAAGAAAGAAGTCGCAGTGTCGCAGTAGCGGAGAAAAATGGAAGACAGTGGAAACAGGGGCCCACCCTGACGCGTGTACGGTAGTCGATTCATTTTGGTCAATCAATGATGAAATATTTTGTATTTACTGTTCATTTCAAACTTTATTATCAAATCGTCGATCATCTTATCTTGATTTCTAAATATATTTTAACTAGTGTACATACCCACCTATGATTCGGATACACTTTTATATAATGAAAATTAAATAAAAATTATAAATTTATTTTTATATAACTTCGTTGATCATTTAATAGTTTGAAAGTGACTAAAACTGTTACACAAATAAATTAATGTAGTTACAAAATATATTAAAATGCATAGATAAGAGAATGAATAGTAAACAAAGTAAGAATAAACGCATAGGTTGAACCCTTACTGTGAACAAAGATAAACAAAGTAAGAATAAATAAAATGAACATCAATGTGACATAGGTTGAACCTTTACTGTAACAAAAGTAACAAATTATATTTATTGAATATTCGTTTATGTACATTGGAATGGAGAAAAATAAATTTGTAACTAAGAGGGTCAATTTATAAAATTTTATGGGTCTAATTATAAAGTTTACATTGTATCCTTGTAAGCTTTAGTCACTTTTGTTTTAATGTGTTAATGATAAACTGTTACTCCCTCCGTACCAAGTGTATTGCCACTTTTAGCTTTTTGTGTAGATTAATATTGTCTTTAGTTATTAACTCATTTTACATAAACTTCCATCATTACCCCCTCCCAAACCCATTCTAACCCCTCTCAACCCACTCCCTAAACTATTTGAGTGAGTGCATTTACAATGGTAGAAGTGGACTAAAATAAAACACAAGTGGAAAAATGTCATTTCATTTGGGACAAAAATATTTTGATGTTGTGACAACACACTTGAGACGTAGAGAGTATAAGTTTAGGGACCATTTAGTTAAGTTTTTAAAAGTTTGGGGAATAATTGTTTATCTTTTGTAATTTTTTCAAAAATTTAAGGACTAAATACGTTAATATATGTTAATTCCAAGCATGGTGAGAAATGAGAGTTTTTTAGGGGTATTTATAATGTTGATGGTGAGTGCTCTTAGAGCTTTCTAGGCAATGTGGGATATGAGAATTTCTAAGTTGATGGGTTGTTAAGGTCTTTATGTGAGTATGTAAATTTGTAAAATTTTATAGGTCTAATTATAAAATTTACACTATGTTACTCACTCTGCCATGTTCCTCAGCCATGTTACTCGACCCGGGAGTTATTCCCCAAAAATATTTCTCGGCCTTGAAGTGCGTTTACCAAGACACAACAAAATTTCTCGGGGAGCTCTTTCTTCTGGTGGCAACACTGCCACCGGCCAGCGAAGAGTTCCTAATGGAACATGGATAATTTAACTGATCTCCCATGGAGAAAATTCAGAGAATTCTCTAATCAATCACCGACCTGAAATCAGATAAAACAAAGCCAAAGCTCCTACATCACTCGGATCCGTGAAACAAAACCGCTGCAAATTGATGATAAACCAACAAGATTCAGCATGCCAACAACGCCTAATTAATTAATTAATTCATCGTAACTCGAAAGAGAACGAACACACTAATGACTAAACAAACAAATCATGGGAAAAGGTCAACCGCAAAACTCACCGGAAATCTCCATGAGCTTAATGTCGACAGATTGGATATGGATATGCTCGATTGCTCGACTCTAGATTAAGAGAAAGAGAGGCTTTTCGAACATGTATTTCGGAGCGATGCGAAAGCTGTTTCACCATTTCCAACCGAAGATAGAAAGAAGTCACAGTGTCCAGCAGTAGAGAAAAATGGAAGACGGAGGAAACATGGGCCCAGCCTGACGCGTGTACGGTAGTCGATTAAGTTTGGTCAATCAATGATGAAGTATTATGTTTTTACTATTTTTTTATATTTTCTTTAGGGTGTGTTAATTGGAATAGGAAATTATTTTGAGAAATTTGGATGCGTATTTTGATTAATAGATGAAATGTATGTTGATGGTCAAAGAATCTGATGAGCTCCGGGCCCACCAAGCCCAAACAGCCCCAAAGCCATTTGGGCCTACGAAACCCAAACCCCTCCAAACCTAACAAGGGGCACTCGGATATGGATCCAAATCTGATGTACCTTAATCCTCTGTCCATTTCATGTCTCCTACTATATTTTACTAACACCGTTAACTATTCCGTTAAACAATTAATGAATTGATTACTGTTGTTAAAAAAATATAATAGGGGACAAAAAAAGAGACATGAGATTAGGAGACAACAGATCTGGACTCCTTGGATATGCTTCGGCCAACTCCGACCACGACTACGGTTGCCATCTGTAATTTTTGCCATAAAGTCCATCGACACCGGATCTCCGCCAAGGGGACAAACATGTTTTACCACGTTTGTCGAACCATCTTAAAAAGGCGTCACCTGACATACAAAAGCTGGTCAGCCACCACTTTCGGACCTCATGGCATTTACAAGCATGTCACCAAGGAGTCCCCATATAAAAGTTAAACCCTTTGCAAACACAAGGGTATTCTTATCACTTAATTTTGTCTTCTCTCTACTTTCTCACTCTAAAAATAGAGTTACCGACTTGAGAGTCGGAAACCCGTAAACCAGGAAAAAACTTTGGTGCAGCTTTCTTTGCAAGCAAAGCAATTTCTTCCACCATGATGGTCCCCCATATGACTCGGTAACAGAAGAAGAACAATCCGATGGTCGACCTAACAGACGTTCAGCCACCAAATAGCGCTATCTGTGGGAACGACGGTGACCCTCGAGACAACCCAAAAATGGGGCCGACCGGGGGAAGCCACTTTCAAAAAAGACACCCAAGGTTACTCGTACATCCTCACCTCAATCCGAACATTCTGTCTCACGTATAGATGCAGGCACGACGACTTCCAACAAGGAATCCCTAGCAAGAATAGGCTCCGGCCAAACTTTGTCCAGGTCCTTTTCAACATGGATCGAACAAGTTTAACAAATCGTGCCCGAAGAGCAGAGAAGAGGGCGGTCACCTACCCCAAGGGAGAGACGTTCTGTTATGACCTGTCCTCTCGGACATGTCATAACTGGAAGGAATAAAAGAATAAGGACTAAACTGAAAGAAATAGAGTAGTTGTGGGTAAAATCTAAAGAATTAGTAAACTTGGGATAAAATTAAAAAGAATAAAATTTGATTAATTTAGAAAATGACATGATTGAAACCTAGTAACTAAGTTGGGGTAAAAATTGTGTAACTTAAAATTAATGTAGGACCTAGTTGTAATTAACCTGACTTTTGACATTAACCTTTCTTCCTAGCTAGACACGACTCAGACACGGGGAAAGGAAAGGGGAGGATAGACAAGGGTTACAAAAAAAAAAAGAGAGCAGAGTCTGTTTTGGGGGGCGGAAGATATTGGAGAGAGAGAGAGAGAGAGATTAGAGAAGGACTGGGTTCGGCCAGATTTTGGAAGAGGAAGGTGAATTTCAGATGTGAAGCTGTGTTGGAATCGATTCTTCAGACTCGATTCTTTCTCAGAATTCAACGCAATCGGTGAGATAGAGAGGAAAGAGCGTCGAGCTCGTGTTGGCTGGCGATTTTGGCCAGTGAGGTGGAATTCGAACCAACTGGGGGAAGGCGGAGGTCGTGGTCAAGCTTGGAACTACAACATAGCTGTAGGCTCAGCCGTGACCGTGCCGCCATCAGTGAGGGCCGATGATGAATGAACTTCAACTGAGCAATGGTTTCAACTTCAATGGGTTCCTAATTCATTAATAATGGTTGAATTCTTGATTTCCCACAGTTTTTACGTAATTACAAGTTGATAAAATTAATTTATTATATATTACTAACTATTGGTTCTAATTGGTTGAATTCTTCGTGTATTGTTTTATATGAGTTGTTAGTGATAAGGTTGCTACTGGTGTTTACAATAATTGAGTATAGTTTACTTTGTGCTATGCAGTTTCATGCCTATTGTCAAATAATATAAATATTTGCTTCAATGCTATTGGTAAATGCTGCTATAGTCAAGAGTTTGTTTTAGGTATGTATCAGTTGATTGGGTGATAGTTGGGGTTGTTTGTTATGATGGTTAACCAATACCTAGACTTTTACCTAGAGTTAGAAAAGACTTACTCATATTAGCTACTGAAAGATAAACAACTGGAACTTGGGTTTATAGAGAGATGTTAGATTTCAATATTTACCTACATTATTTTGCTTACTGTTATAAGTTGTTCTTGTGGTTCACTAATAGCATGTTTTGCTTCTTCCTTCAAGAAAGATTAGTTTAGCCGAACTTGCACCCTCTCGGTTGTATAATTTATTTTAGCTTGCTCCTTATTAAAGTTGGGTATTAGAATTCTTGTGTAAGCAAAGCCTCTTTGTTTCCCATCTCATTTATCAGAAAAGTATGTTAGTTCATGTCTCGGCTGTTTAGTTGTATTTTAGTTGCTTGTGTCTTAGCCTTTCATCTAAATTTCTGCCCTTATTCCCTGATTATAACTTGAGCATGTTTATTTCTCTCCATAAATGCCATGTGTTTTATCTGATGCTCTATTTTCTTTCTAAAAGAAACATGATCTTGCTTTATCAATTTACTCTTGGTTTTAACTTTGTTCACCACCTCTGTCTTCAAACATGACCGTGAATTGCCCCATGTTTAATGTTGTTTTCTATTAATTTTCACTTGCTGCCTTCCTTATTTTCGAACTCTAGTGAACTGAATTAAACCTCTGGTGGTTGCCAATTATTGTAATTTGGGAGCTGTATCCATAAATTGGGTTGTTTCTTGTTAACTACTACTAGTTTGATAATTGGTATTGCTAATAACTTTTTGCTATGCAAGCTTTTCTCCATTCTGGACTTTGGACAGCTTCTTCATAGTAAAAAGGGTCTCCACTAACCGAGATGAGAGACATATCTTCTATCTTCATGAGATCAGTAGCATCATTATCATGAATTATTTCAGCCATATTTGCTTCATCATCAGAAAACAGATTATCATCTGTAACATAATCCTTCATCCATGTTGGAGGTGCTATTAGTCTTCTTCCTTCCCTTAATTCTGACCTTGGTGCTTCGTCTATAGCAGGTTCAGAATTATCAATTGGATTATCTTCATACACCTCATTTTGTTTAATTTCTTCGTCTTCATAATCTGTACCATCACACTCCAGAGTTGCACTTATCTGTTTTTCATAAGATTTGTCCCAATCCCATTGAGCTTCTTCTTCAAATACCACATCTCTGCTGATCAACACCTTCTTACTCACTGGATCATAGAGTTTGTATGCCTTAGATTCTTCACTGGTTCCAATCAGAATGGTAACATGACTTTTATCATCTAACTTTGTTCTTTTAGCATCAGGAACATGCATGTGAGCCAAAGAACCAAAAATTCTGAAATGGTGAACAGATGGCTTCTGTTCACTCCAAACCTCTTGTGGAGTTTTATCCTTCAAGGCTGATGTTGGACTTCTATTTAAGACATAGAATCCTCAATTTGCAGCTTCTGCCCAAAAACTTTTGGGCATGTTCTTTTCTACAAGGATAGCTCTAACCATGTTTTAAACCGTTCTATTCTTTCTCTCAGCAACCCCATTCTGTTGTGGGGTGTATGCAGTGGTTAGTTGCCTTTTGATATCATTCTCTTCACAGAAGGCATTCAATTCTCCAGAGTTAAACTCCCCTCCTCTGTCTGTTCTAATGCATTTGAGTACATAATCTGATTCTTTCTCTACTGCTACTTTAAATTTCTTGAAGTAGGCAAAAGCTTCTGATTTCTCCCTTAAGAAGTAAGCCCAGCTTTTTCTACTAAAGTCATCAATAAGACATAAAATATACTTCTTTCCACTGTTAGACTCATGAGTAATTGGGCCACAGAGATCAGAGTGTATTAACTCAAGTTTTTGAGTTGCTCTCCATGAACTTTTCTTTGGAAAAGAGTTTCTAGATTGCTTACCTTTCATGCAGCTTGAGCATACTTTGTTTGTGAAGGTTATCTTGGGTAAACCTTGAACCATATTTCCTCTCTCCAGTTCTTCAAGTCTTTTATAGCTGATATGTCCATATCTTTTGTGCCATAGCTGTGAGAGATCTTGAGAACCTACTTGAAGACACTTTGAGGTTGTTGAAGAATTTGTTCTGCTCTCTCCAACTAAGATGAACATTCTGTTTTTGTTCATATTGGTTCTAAGAATTAGTCCTCTTTCTTGATGATATACTTTGCAGGCTCCTTTACTAATCACCACTGTCAAATTCTTCTCTTGAAGTTGTCCAAGGCTTAGAAGATTGGTTTTAAGATCAGGAACAGAAAATACAATCAATTAGAGTGAAGTTATACCCCTCAAATGATAGTTTGATTGTTCCCAGCCCAGCAACTTGTAGTCTGGTGTCGTTTCCAAGCTTCACAGAATGTTTGAAGCTTTCATCTAGTGTCTCAAACATCTGTTCTGATCCACACATATGATTTGAGCATCCAGAGTCCAAGTACCACTCGTTTTGCATATCCTTGTTGTTACTTGCTTGACTGGCCATCAACAACATATCTTCTCCCTCTTCATTCTCAGCATAATTGATTTCTTTTATTTGATCGGGGCAATTTGATTGAAAGTGTCCAAACTTCTGACACTTCCAGCACTAAATATCTGATCTGAAATACTGCCCTCTTCCTCTAGCTCTTCCTCTAAAGTTGTTCCTCCCTCGGCCTCTATATCCATTAAAGCCACCAGCTCTTTCTCCTCCAAATCTGTCATCAATTGTCTTTAAAACTTGATTTTCAAATTCTCTGGTTTTGAACTTTTGCTCATGGAGGAGAAGTGAACTCTGAAGTTCATCAACAGAAAGATTGTTGGTGTCCTTTGATTCTTCTATGGAGCAAACAACATAATTGAACTTCTCTGTTAAAGTTCTCAAAATTTTACCAACAATCTTCTTATCTGTTACTGTCTTGCCAAGGCTCCTCATCTCATTGGCTATCATCATCACTCTACCGAAGTATTCTGTAATTGTCTCTCCAACCTTCATCTCAAGGATTTCAAAATCTCTTTTAAAGAGATTTAGTTGTGTTGTCCTCACCCTTTCATTGCCTTGATATTTCATTCTCATTGATTCCCAAAGCTCTTTAGCTGTCTCCTTCTGTGCTATTGTTTTCAACACAGTCTTATCTATCCCTTGGAATAGATAGTTCTTAGCCTTCAAGTCTTTCAACCTCATCTCATCGGATGTCTTCTTCTGTGTCTCTGGCATGCTTGCTCCTGGTTCTGGCTCGGTAAAGCCATCCTCGACAGCCACCCAATACGATCTCAGTAAATTCTTCATGAGCATGCTCCAGTGCTCATAATCTCCTTCAAATCTGGGAATTGCAGCTTATGTGAAACTAGTGTCTCCCATGTTCTTCTTTCTCTCAATTCTTAGCACTGCTCTGATACCAGATGTTAAGAAAAGAAAGAAGTAAAGAACCCTAGCTCACAACCGAGGTTATGCAAGTCCATTGATTGCATTGAAACAACAACTATAAATAGATAGAATAAACCTACTTCTAATAGAAGAATGAATCCTAAAACACTAAGGATGCAACTTAACAAAGTAATGCAAGAATACTTCTCAAGCAGCTCTGACTTATTGAGCAAGTTAGCTAATCTAACCTACTAACCGAATCCTAATCTAATTCTGATTACTGCTTAACTTATTCCTAACATAAAGGATTTAGCAATCAATTTCTGCCTCGATTCCAAAATCCCAAATCAACCTCACTCCCCTTCATGTTTGCGTCTCTTCCCCAAATTAATCAAGTCTGCCTCATTCCTTGTCTGTCTCCCGATGGTGTCAATTGAGTAAAAGGATCCCAAAAATCATTCCTTACTGCTCCAGAATCAAGTTGCCCAGCCTTCTTCCCTCTTGTTCTTTCTTGAAGATGAAACCGAAATTGAGTCCAGCAGCGAAGATCGAATGAAGATTGTCCCTCCTTTCATCTCCGTTGCTTCCCGGTCGATTGATCCTAGCCAGGACCAATTCCTTCCCCGAATTCCCTCTCTCAATTTAGTAGGTTGAGGCCTAACCCGCCATCATGGTGACGGCCCCGATAGTGTTTTGGCCACTACTATGGCCCCATTAAATATTAGTGATATGTATATTTGTACACACACACACACATATATATATATATATATATATATATATATATTTATTATAAAAATGACGCACAAACCTATATGACACTCCATAATTCATTCCAAAATAAATGAAACAGTCCTCGATTTTTTATGGCAATTCAATTTCAATTTATCTATGCTATTTTTTAATGGAAAAAATATTAAATATATATTTATAAAGTTAAGACAACAAATTTTTAGTTGTATATAAAATTTTCAAATTTGTAATTTGAATTGAGGTAAAAACAAAGTCATAAACATTAAATACTCCCTCCGTCTTCAAATAAATGATACTCCCTCCGTCCCATAAAGATTGCAGTTTTTTTTTGTCATTTTCACAGTATTTAATTTATGATTTATTTTAATGAGTTCATAGACATGTAAAGTTGAATGACTGATATGAATCTCATAATTTGCAATATAAATTTTCTAAATATATTTTTTCTGAATTTTTTTTCACTATTTATCTTAGTAAAATTTTGAGTCAAACACTGCTACTTGAAACATGAAAGTCAAACACTGCAATCTTTACGGGACGGAGGGAGTACATTTCTTTTGACACTTAAATTATGAACAATTATGAAATGATGGGAAGGAAAAATTTTGGTCAAAAATACCCCCGGTTCTAAATTGGAGGATAAATGTTAAAAATTGTAGGATGAATGTTATGAATAATTAAGTAAAACAACTGAACTAGCGTTTCTGAAAAGGGAAACACACCAATTTTTTGGAGACACCCAAAAAGGAATATGCATCATGTTCTGAGCACTTGGCCCACTGGTCATGCTCTTGAGTACAATTGTAAAGGTCTCAAGTTCGTGTCTCCGGTATCTCACCCACCTACCCCTTTTGTATAAAAAAAGGAATACACATCATTTATTTGGAAATTGAGAAAGTACTAAACTACCGATATTATGTTTTCATTCAATTTTCTTAATTTATTATATATTAGTTTCTGATTTTTTTATATCCATGTTCGTACAAACGTTTCTATTAATCTTAAATTTTCAATTAATTCTCTAAATTTAATACTTATTTTTTTGTTTCTGATAAGTTCATTTTTGTAATTTGCTCCCACAAATTATAGCTAAAGTCTCATTACATTTGTTTCCCTAAACTATACCTAAAACCATGTTAAACCCCATATCTGCAAATTTATCATTTAACCAATATTTGACGTTGTATTTTATATATATATATATATATATATATATATATATATTTTCATTTGATATATTTTATATATGTTCAAATTTGCCCACGGTGATTCAATCCGGGGTCCTCTCCTCCCCTGCTTATGCCCCTCTATTTCTCTCTATTTAAACTTAAATTATTGACTATATATATATATATTCTTATAGTTGTTTGATTTTATGTTGTATGTTGAGTTGGGTTTGTAATAGAGAGAAGAACAAAGAAAGAAGGGTAAAACTCGCATAAACTATTTAATTAAAGGGTTATTTATAAAAAAGGTAAATTACAAAAAAACCCTGAGATTTGGTGAAACTCTCAGTTTGCCCCCTCTATTTTCAAAAATCTACAAATACCCCCTTAAGGTTTAGTGAAATCTTCAGTTGCCCCCCTTGACCATTTCTGTTGTGAGTTGACCGTTGAGAAATTTATGGTTAACTACTCTTATTGTCACTACTATTTCTTACCCTAATACTTCAACCTGAACATTTTGTTTCTCTTATTTCTCCCTCCCAAAACGGCCACCATGGCTAGCCGCCGCTATCGTTTGGCCACCGTCACAACGCGAATGAGCTTAGGCCACAAAAACACAGGCGAACCCATGTTGTTATGACACAAGTGAGCTATGGCTGCCCATTAACTGTTTATGGAGTATATTTAGTATAATTACTGCTAATATTTTTAAAAGTCAACTATCATCTTAAACGGTCAAGGGGGTAATTGAAGATTTCACTAAATCTCAGGGAGGTAACTGAAGATTTTTGAAAATAGAGGGGATAAACTGAAAATTTTACCAAACCTCAGAGGGGGTTTTGTAATTTACGCTTATAAAAAATCGGGACACTAGTAGTAAATTGTGAAGACTCATTTGTAAAGATTGATAAATTATGGATAAATTTGAACAAAAAGCGTAACTTGCAACCGCTTGCATTTTATCATTTCCTCCATTAGCTCCGTTTCTCTCTACATTCATCAAAAAAAAACCCACAAGTGCAACCTTAGTGTGGAGTTAACGTTAGAATTTTAGTTGCAATTTTGATTAATTAATCAGTCAATAAAGACCTAGTCATTCCCATAAAAAACGAAAGACATAGTCTTGAGGACCTGTTAGCTAGTTGTTAGATGGTTAGGATTTTATTTAATGGCTGTTATCCACATCTACTCATATACCGTTTGTACTCTGCCTACAAATATGTGGCGTTCATTTTGATTAATAAAGTAGAGTTTGCTTAATTCCTACCGAGTTTTGAGGAGAAAACTTCACACCTTACTTCCTCGCAACAGTCCTCTATCGCCAGAACCAGTGATCTCCTTGCCCTGTAACGTCGGCTCGACAGTCGCCCGGTGCTGCACAATCTGAGCTCGCACGCCCGACAGCCACAACCTGTCACTGCATCCGATTTGACTCGGGTGGAAAAGGTATTTCATTTTGGTATGTCTGAGAGCAAGTTTGAGTCAATGGGGGAGGATATGATGGTAGAGGTATTCTTGAAAGTGGGGCTCAACTTAAAGGCATTAATAAGACTTAGATGCGTATCAAAATCATGGCGATGGTTGGTGAATTCTCAGTGCCTTCACAGACGGACTTGTAATGATCCTTTGGAGTTTAAAGGGCACTTGATGAAAGTGCAGTTAGGAGACTTGTATTCTAGGATAAAACGTACTCCGGTGCTGGCATACACCGCTCATCGCTGTGAGGGAGACGACGATCACTTTGACCAAGAAGAAGAAGGACGGCGATTATTGGAGAAAATCGAAGACGACAGAGGATCAATATTCTTAGATGCATGCAACGGATTGCTTTTGCATCGTCTAAATAATAAGAATAATAATCATGATGATGATGATGATGATGATGATGATGATGATGATGATTCTTCATCAGCTCCTCCTCCTCCTCCTCCTCCTCCTCCGGTGTACCGCGTTTCCAACCTGGAAACCAACTCATGTGTTGTGGTGAATGGGGAAGCTGACACCGCCGATGGTGTGTACAATAAAATGGATCATGCAGTGCTTGCTTATGATCCGACAAAGTCTTTAGTGTCGTTCAAAATCGTTGCCTTCTTCCGGCGGCCAGCCCCCTCCCCCGATGAACACGTGCTTCACAAGTGCATGCGGAAAATTGTTGCCTTCTTCCGGCGGCCCACCCCCCACTACGTCCACCTATTTCACCGGTGCATACGGATCTACTCATCTAATACAGGCAAGTGGACTCCAGATTTGTACTTTGACCATGATCTACATTATGGCCTTGGATGCAGGTGGATACAACAATCTGTCTACCTCAATGGTGCTATATATAGATTACCATTTGAATATCATCTGTTGAGATTCGAAATAAAGGATGAAGAGTACTGTCGTGCGCAAGACATCCGACCTCCAGAAGACGCATCATTTTCTATCAATCCCATTCAAATAGGAATCAACAAAGGCCAGATCAATCTTGCTTCGATGGCTAACTTTAAGCAAGGTTTGAATGTATGGGTTCTGCAGGAGGAGGGTAATGGTAATAATTACTCCTATCAATGGATCCTTAAGCACCGTATTCGTAACTTGAAGATACCTAAAGGATTGGTACGCAATGCGTCGTGGAATAACTTCGGGCCGCTCTGTTTTCACCCCTATGAAGATGCCCTTGTCCTCTTTACTCTCAGTTACCGCCATTTTCGTTTGATTTGCTGCCATCTTGATGATAGGAATCTTAGCATTTCCACAAATTTTCCTGCTATACGTGACATATTAGGACAACACTACAAGTTTCAGCCCTACTCCTTCCCAATCTTTTCCTGTGCGGTACCACTTATCCAAGTTACTAATTAGTCACTAATTGGGTTGACCGATGTTATTAGAGGCTTTGCTCAGAAGAGATTGCATTTAAGACTTATGAACAAGTATGCAAAATAAGTATTGCAATAATTTTAAGATGGAGAGTTGTAATACTCGTAATATACTATGATTAATCTTGCTTTTAATTCCCCTTTGGTCTTTATCAAAAAAAAAAAAATCCCCTTTGGTCTTTGTAAGTCATATTTATATGTACCAAGACTACTTGCCAGAATTTTAATTATATCTTGAGTTGAAGAATTTATTTGCTTAATTATCTCTTTACTTTCCTCACTCTCCCTATTGTGTTGGAGGGTGGGTGATCGATTATTTGTGCATTCTGTAGTTATCAAAAGTAGTCTAGATCTTTTATTTACGCATCCAACTGTGTTTACTGTTTATGCTGTGCAAAAAAAAAAAATGATGTTTATGAAATTTAGCAATTATTAAGTTTTGAACACCTTTCGTGTCGCGCCTAATGTGGCTATAATACTGTATCAGTTTCTTTGGCAACATTTTATATAATTGCCCTGTTTGGTAATAGTGTCGATTGTTAGAGTCTTGATATGATACACATATGTGTAGGTACACATAGTAGATTAGATGTCTAATTTACAAAACAGTTTCGCCCAAATCCACTAAAAAATACTAAATGTCTAAATTATCCCTACATACTTTCTCTATATATTGCTATGTGTACCTACACATATGTGCACCATATAATTGGTACAGTTGTTAGCATTAACTGACGGCATTAGCTAATATAGCTATTAACACGAGCATTAGCTATTATGGATTAAACTTTTTGGTGTTTGTTTTTTTTATTAGAGAAGGGACCTCCGGGATGGAGATCCCAAACAAAAGCTTTAACTCTCGTTTTTGAGAAGAGAAGATGAAATAGAAATCTACTTAGTTATGGATTCGCTACTGTCCTAAAAGAACAACGGTAAATATAGCAGGTAGAAACATCGGGGAGCCTAGTGGGGGCAAAAAAGAGAGAGAGAGAAGCGAGAGTACAAAGCATCAAGACTTTAAGTTTGAGGAAAGAACATAACCCAAGAATATAGGAATGGACTGTGTCCAAACATGACATCCCTCTAGCGTCAATGCCTTCCGAGCAAGGATGTGTGCTGTTTGATTCGCCTTGCGGAGAGCATGATTCACTCGCCACCAGCTTTTATCTGCAAAAAACCTTCGCTCTTGTCTGATGATTATCATTGCTTATGTTTCTCCTTGCAACCCGAGATTTATGTAATTGATCAGATTGAGAGCATCAGATTCCACAATGAATTTGGGGGCATCGACTAGGCTTACAAGTGACAGGCTTTCTAAAATTGTCACCGCCTCACCAAAAAAGGAGTCAACAGGACGTCGAATTTTTGCTGCTAAAGCTGCCATTACCTCCCCTTTATCATTTCGGATAATCGCTCCAACTCCTAGCCAGCCCTCTTCATATCTGCATTGATTTTTTACCAGGCCTTCGACGGCCGCTCCCACCTGCTCACGACATTAGCTTGATAGACATTTGAGCTCTATTAGAGCAGCTCCAATCTTCCACACCAGATCCTCACAACTCCATCTAGGTCCATTGTGTACCCAGTTGTTGTGATTCCTCCATATCAGATCAATGGAGACTAGGATTTTATCCCATTTGGATTTAGAGCAGCTATTTCGAACCTCCCTAATCCAATCGCTACTCGCCTCCTGAATTAACGGGTTGGAGTTGACTGCTCTGGTCCGAAACCTGAAGTGCAAATTGGCAATCTCTAAAGAGTTGAAGAGCTGATTCATCATTATTACCACAGATTAGGCCCCTGCAATCTTGAATCACGCCTCTGTACTGCATATTATTTCTAGTAGGTAAGCAATCATGCAGGATTCGCCACATTGAGTGTTTTTGCCTATTAACAGTTCCTGCGTCCCACACATCACTCCAAATTGAATCTTGGATCGTTAGAGTGCCTGCTTCCATTTGTTTCACCTGCATCAGAGTGTGGTAGCCGCTCTTACCTGAGTAGTTCCCATCAGAGCTATAATTCCAAATCCAAGCATCTGGTTCTTCAATTCCACTGCAAGGCATCTTTAAGATTAGGCCAACATCCTCAAGTCTGAAAATATGGCGAATAAGATCTTCGTTCCAGCCCTGGCCATTCGGTAGCATGAGCTCACTTACTTTGGCGTCATGGTCAAGAATCCGAGGAGGTGTGGAGGGGAAGAAGAAGTCAGCGCCAGGGAGCCAGGAGTCTCCCTATATACCAACCGAAGATCCAGTTCCAACTCTCCATCTAGCACCTAGGAATAAAATATCTCGTCCTGCCAAAATGGTCTTCCAAGAGAAGGAAGAATTATTCTTGTATTGCACTTCCAGAAAAGAATTATTCGAAAAATATTTAAGCTTGCGGACTTTAGCACAGAGGGTGTGTTGGTTTTGGATAAATCTCCACCCTTATTTTGCTAACATTGCTTGGTTAAAGCATGCGAGGTTCCAAAAGCCAAGGCCTCCTTCCTTCTTGCCCGGGGTTAAACGTTCCCACCTCATCCAGTTAATACCTTGACATGCTCTGTTGTGGTTCCATTAGAATTTATTTAGTACAACTTCCAGGACCTCACAAAAGAAGTCCTGAAGCAAGAAAACACTCATAGCATAAATTGGAACCACTTGACCCACCGATTTGATCAAGACTTCTTTGCCCACTCTTGAGAGAGTTTTTGCATGCCAAGCTCTCATTTTCTGACTAACCCAATCTTTGAGGTAGCTGAATGTCATCTTCTTGTTGCGACCCACGAAGGTAGGTAAACTGAGGTATTTCTCCACATTCAGACATTCCGGCACTCCAAAGGTGTTCATAAAGCAGATTCGATCCACTTGCTTGGTGTTTGGGCTGAAAAATAAACCAAACTTATCAAAGTTGATACTCTGTCTTGAAATTGCGCGCCTCCCAGTCTGTGGCTTTGCAAAAGACAAGGCTGTCGTCAGCAAAAAGAAGGTGGGAAACAGCCGGTCCCCTGCAACACACTTTAGTCAGGTTGCCACATGCATTTGCTTGTTTGAGAAGCAGAGAAAGCCCTTCCGAACAAATTAAGAGTAAGTATGGAGAAAGGGTGTCGCCTTGATGTAGTCCTATGAAGGGTCTGATACATCCTTGGCTTTGCCCGTTGATCACCACTGAGTAGGTAATAGTTGAGAGGCACCCACAGATAATTCTTCGGGTCCCAGTAGGGAAATTCATTATGGCCATCATGAAGTCCAGGAAATCCCAGCTTACCCGGTCAAAAGCCTTAGACATATCCAGCTTTAGTGCACAACTGCCTTTCTTTGCGTTTTCCCTTGAGAGTGTGAAGAAGCTCATATGCCACAAATATATTATCTGGATTAATCTTCTCTGTAGGAATGCACTTTGCTCCTCTGAGATAACTGTCTGAAGTGCCCCCTTTAGTCTCAAAGCTACAGTCTTAGATATAATTTTATAAAGAACTCTGTAAAGACTGATAGGCCTGTATTTCTTTATTGTTGTGGGTTGTGCAGTCTTCGGGACGAGAGCTATATTCGTGGTATTTATATCCTGCACCGAACCACCACCATTCAAAATATTAAGGCAAAATGAGATTATATCTCGTTTTACTTGAGACCAATGTGTTTGATAGAAGCCAACTGGGATGCCATAAGGTCCTAGTGCTTTAAAAGGGTGCATTTCCATAAGCACTCCATGAACTTACTCATCAGAATAAGGCACGCTTGGCACCTCAATATGGTCCCGCGTTAGTTGTCACGGGTTGATCATGTTCAAGCTGATCGATTGAGGTGTGGTTGGCTGAGAGAAAAGATCGATAAAATAGTCTGTAGCTACTCTTATAATATCTTGTTCTTCTTCTACCCACAGGCCTGCCTCATCTTTTATTCTGGAGATTTTATTGTTCCGCCACCGTGTTGAGGCAAAAGGTATGAAAGAACTTGGTGTTCTTATCTCCTTCCTGTAGCCAAGAAACCCTCGATCGTTGTTTCCACATTATTTCTGTTGATTTTATGATCATCATTAACATGCTTTCATGTTACTATATCATATATGCATCATAAGCATATCATGCCATTTATCTATGCTACATAAACACCACAAAGTTATATATCTTAGCATGATACTATGTAATAGTACTAGATAAGAGGCATACCTTACACCAAGAAAACAGCTTAAAGGCCTTTAAAGGCTCTTGCTCCTAGCTCGAGGTGAGACTTCCTTCTTCAAGGATGAGGGCCGACTTCAAGATCTCCTTAAGGTCGTAATTAAGGCTACTAAAGCTTAATATAAATCCACCTACAATCTCTAAAGAAAAGACAAGCTAATTTTGGCCAGAGAGGGAGAGAAGAGAGAGGGCAATGCTGCCAAGGGATGAGAAAATGGCCAGCTACTCCCCTCCTATTTATAGAAGGCGAAGGGAGGCCAAGAGGAGGGATAAAACCCTTTTCATGGTCGAAAGTGCGCCTCCAAAGAGGAAACATCCATTCGGCCATGAAGGGCCCGTCACAAGCTGAAAATGTTCCATCCTTTGGCATACACCATTTCGGCCATTTAGGCCTTCACAAAGCCTTTATGGCCAATGGAGGTGACCCTCCTTGCACCCATTTGACCCTTGTGGCCGAAACAATACATCCCATGACATAAGGTCATATGCCTTGGCCAATGGTTGTTTCCCTTGGGTGAGGAGTCACAGCCCTTCACAAGAGATGTGTCTTTTGGTCCAAAAGTCACAATTTTTCGCCAAAATGTGTCACACACATTTTTCATTAAGAAATACTTCAAGCTAGTGTAAAACTAGCTCAATTGGCCATTCATCCAAATTGAGCTCCATTGAGCTCAAATTCAACCCACAATGAGCTAAAAGTTGCTCTCCTGCTCATTTAGCTCCAATGACCTAGAGTTAGCTACATTCAGCTAACTTGAGCTAAAGTTCAGCTGACTACTACTACTTCTAGCTGGAGTGAGTTGACTTGAGCTGAGTTGATCTGCACCCAGCTCCCATGAGCAGGAGTGAGATACACTTGAGCTGAGTTGAGGTACACCCAACTCCCATGAGCTGGAGTGAGCTGAGTCTAGCTACTTCTAGCCGGAGTGAGCTCAAGTTGAGTTGGGTCCAGTGAATTTTAGCTGGAGTGAGCTGACTTGAGCTATCTCTAGCTGCTCCTAGCTGGCGTAGAGCTAAGGTGTGCTACTTAAGCTGAACTTAAGCTGGGGTGAGCTCAAGCAACACCTTAAAAGATCTTGGTGCGCCAGGAATTCTAACATATTTCTTCCCTATGTTACCATTCCAAGAGTGAAAAATTTAGATTTTCACAGAATCTCATTTCATGTCATATACATGCGGATCACATCTTCCGTTTTAGAGATTCATAGCATGATGTGTTTTATCATAATCATATCTCTCCACTTTCATGAAAAAGAAAGAGGAGGAGGAGGAGGAGGAAGAGGGAGATGATAGTGACGTACCTTACACCCTTGAAAACAATAAAAGGAATTTATATCCTTCCTCCAAATGTATGCTCCAAATGATCCGCGAAGAACACCTTCAAACTCGGATGAAGATGGTGGCGAGTCCTCTTCAATCTTGAAGTCCTCGAATGACTTCAAAAGGGCGGATTGCATGTATGCGAATGAGGTTGTTTTGTGTTGAATGAACATAAAATATTTTCACTCGAAATGCTCTAGAAAGGCTTAAAGATTTCGGCCCAAACAAGAGAGAAAGGAGAAGAATTTCGGATTTGTGACTGAGTGAATTGTGACAAATTATCATCTATTTATAGATGATGTTGGAAGTTACAAGGTGTTGGGTTTATTCCCATATAACTTAGATTTTGATGATAACACTTTGAGGTGTTTTTGTAAAGTTTAGAAAAGTTTAAGGAGTGCTCAATAGTTTTACTTTTTTGTCTAACAATATTTGTAAGTTTCGTCTGCATTTATGTTTGGGCCAATATATTGTTTAGCCCATTTGTGTTTGTTTATTTGTTTAATTAATTGAGATAAGAAAGAAAAGAGGGTGTATTTGATTAGGACTCTTCTTTTGTATCCCTCTCTTTGATTTTAAATTTGGAGTTAAGCAGATTTGGTGGAGCGCTCAATTCAAGTCTGAAACAGAAAGAGCTGTTGAAGAAGAGGCTCCTCTTCTCCTCTATAAATTAAGATCAAGCTTTCATGAAGATGAACTCCCATAACTTCTCTAATATTCAAGGATCTTCATCTCACAAGCAATCAAGTTGTTCTAAAAGCTCTCCAGTGCTGTTTATTTCAAAGATCATACTTCTTGTTCGTCTCTGTTTCTTCAGTACTTTAAAACGTTTTTTTAGTATTTTCGTGAAAAATCTCAACAGGTTGAGCTATTACGTGAAAACTGTTTTTGCAAGGTTATTTAGTGAGCCTCGGGAAAACCAAACATGGATTTTTGATAGGTTAATAGTGAGCCTTGGGAAAACTATTTTGAGAAGTGTTAGATTTTTTGGTGAGTCTTTGTGAAAACCAAAATTAGGTTTTTAGTGAGCCTTGGAAAAACTAAAATAGGTTTTTTGGCGAGCCTTTGGAAAACCATTTGTTAGGTTTGTAGTTAGCCTTGTGAAAACTAAAATAGGTTTCTAGTGAGCCTCGAGGAAAACTAGTGGAGAGCCTTTTTGGTGTAAAAGCTTTCTTGTGGTTGGTGTAACTATTTTGAAGAATTGTGAAAGGAACTCTCAAGTGGTGAACTTAAGGAGAGGACGTAGGTCTTATTGACCGAACCTCTATAATTCTTTGGTGTCTCTCTCATTTAGTTTCATCCTTCTTCGTTTTGGTTGTCTTGTGTTTAAACATTTTTCTCAACAGTTTGAGATCGTTCCTATATTAACATTTTTCTCAATGGGTTGAGGTGTTTTCCAATTTCAACGTTTTTGTTAAAAGGAAAAGATTTTGAGGCTAACCAGTTCAGCCCCCCTCTTGGCTATCTACTTGTGACAACATTTGGTATCGGAGCAGGTGATTTGTGATTAAAACCTCACGGTTTCAAGTCTAAAGATCATATGACAAGCATTCTTATAGAAGGTTATAACCCGTTTCAGCCTCCGCTATTTGATGTTGGAAATTTTAATTGGTGGAAAACAAGGATGTTGATCCATATTTAGGCACAAGATCATCAGTTATAAAGAATCATTAAAGCAGAACCAGAAATTCCAACTGTCAGAACAGATGATGGAAGAGTTATACCAAAGCCTTTCAAAGATTACAAATAAGAGGATGACAAGATGTGCATCTTGAATGCAAAAACGGTAAATATGATTCTTTGTGCTTTAACTCCTGATCTTTTTAATATTGTTTCTTCTTGTGATAGTGCACATGAAATATGGAATAAGCTATTGGTGACCTACGAAGGAACAGATCAAGTCAAAGACACCAAAATGTTCATGTTGGTCAAAGCTTATGAGATGTTTGCTATGGATCCAAAAGAAACAATTGCTGACATGCACAGGAAATTCAATGAGATAATTACACCTCTTCGACAATATGGTAAGATTTATACAAATGAAGAGTTGGTAAGGAAAATCCTATGGAGTCTACCATCAACTTGGAGAAGCACCGTGGAAGCAATTAGTGAATGAGGTAATATCAAAACTATTAGTGTTGATGAATTATTTGAAAAATTGATGACATATGAAATGAAGGATAAAGAAGATGAAAATACTTGCAAGAAGAACCGATCCATTGCTTTAAGAGCAAAAGAGACGGAAGAAAGCTCTTCAAATGAAGAAGAAATGGAAGATGAGACATCCATACTTGCAAGGAAAATCAAAAGGTTGGTTAATGGAAAAAGGAACAAGGAAAAGGAGAAGGAAAGCTACATCAAACGACCTGTTTGTTACAACTGTAATAAATATGGACATTTGAGATATGATTGTCCAATCAATGAGAGCAAACAAAGAGGAAGTTCAAAAAAGAACAAGATTTTCAAGAGAAGAAGAAAGCCCGAATTGAAGGGAATGACAGCATGGAGTGACGGCTGCTCAACTACAGAAAACTCATCCTCAAATGGAGAAGAAGAGGCACACATATGTCTCATTAATGAGGAAGAAATGGATGAACAAAGCTGCACATTCCAGAGTTGTCAACCTGTTGACTGCACATTCCAGACTTGTCAACCTGTTGAACACTGCCTGATAGCTACAGGAGAATCTAAGGTAATGAGTATTGCTGAATCTTTTGATTCTTCCAGTTCATCATATATTTATGATAGAACGCATATGCTTAAAGAATTTTCAGAAGTATGTCAAGACTATGATGCACTCATTAAAAAGATTAAAATTGAGAATATTGCTTTATTAAATGAGGTGACTAAATTAAGATATGAAAAGGAAACATTAGAAAAGTCTTTATCTGGTTTTGTGAATGGTGAAAAGAATTTAAATAATCTTGCTTGGAAGTCATAAATCTTATTATGATAAAACTGGATTAGGTTATGTACAAAATAAACCTAGTTTTCAAACAAGGTTCGCTAATATCACTTATATGACTTGTAAAATTTGCAAACAAAAAGGGCATAATAAAAATGAGTGTGTTTTCAGAAATAGGCACTTTATTTAAGGTGTTAAGCAAGCCTGGGTCGTTAAAAATGCTACTAACCTTTCTGGACCCAAAAGAACATGGGTACCAAAAGTTAGACGAAATACTCAAGTTGTTTAGATTTCGCGTAAGGAGACATTGTTCACAAAATGTATTGTTGGTTTTTATGATTATTTTTATTTTCATTAATACTATCATTTATCATATTATTCACGTTTTCTTCGAAAAATAAAATTTCAGTTGTTCAATAATTTATTTATATAGTGTGAATATGTTTTTGGAGTTACTAATCCATCTTCGTGCAAGAACTCTTTTTAAGTTAATGCAAGATCTGAAATGAGCATGATGAGAAAAGACGATGCTCTTGAGAGTCTCACAACTTCATATGAGAAAGTTAAAGAAACAAGAGACCACCTGAAGAATTATAGGTCACACAAGCAAAAGAACAGAGCACCATTCAACACGTTGAAAACTTCTGGAAAATCAACAGAACAGATTCTGAAAATTCGAGAGAGCAGGATGTTGTTGCTATAAATCCATCAGAAAAGTTGTGAAATATTTGTAAGTATAACTAACCATTTTTACAAGGCTTAGTGAAGAAACATTCACCTACATCACAAAGTACTGTGAAAGAGCCAATCAAAGGTAAAATGAGGTAATCTCTAATCTTATGTTGGTCTGAGTAAATGAAGATGAATTATTGTCATGAAAATTGATTTCATGCACATATGGTTAGAATTTCATATAGAAATCAGTGCAAAACAATCTGGAGATTTTTTTGTCAACCTGTTGAAAAAAAATCGTATTTCTCTAAAAGTTTTAAATTAAGTTTTAAATCCCTACTTTCATATTTTCATCTGACTGTTTTACGGACATGTTATATATCAATTTTTGATACACTTTGATTGTTGTAGCGACGGGGTTTTCGACGGAGTCACCACCAATCTGTTTGGGATAGGTCGATTGGAAACCTAAACTGGTCTACGAGAAACTCGAAAGTCTGTTAGTCAATTACGTACAAAAATGATAATTTTCGTACGCCCAAAATCGATACCACAGGTTAATCTCTATTTTTTTCTTTCACTTGATTTAATTTGACTAGGCGGTTACCTCAAATCACATAAAAAAATGAAGAATTAATCCAAATTGAGTGGGTTAACAAAGAGATAAAAATACATTTTTTTAAAAAATAAAATCTTTTAAAATGCATGATAAACCCAAAGCATATCAATAAATATTCAAAGACCAAAATGAGACCTTCAGCATGCTATTACAATTGCCGCCCATGCATCAAGAACAGAATTGTAAAAAAGAGACTAACACAAATGGCAATTAACATTTAGGCATTATTCCAAAACTATCGGCTCCTTTCCATCACTGATTTAATAGCAGCACATCACATATCAGGGAGCCAAAGAAAACCATCGATAACTAATAGGGACAAAAGTACGAATTATACCAAAACTAAAAAATCTGGCATTTTCCTCCAAAATTGCATATCTCAACTTACGGTGGACTTTTGTAATGATCTCCAGTGATGATTCGCGCTAGCTATGGATGGAGCAGTGTTAAAATGGCGTCCAACAACGGAGGGGAGGCTGGTAGACAGGCAATTGTGCGGAAACTTGGCTTGGGAGCAGAACGGTAGCAACTCCAACAGCAAGGAACTTGGACAGCCACTCGCCGGAAAATTGGCCGGAGGACTAACTGGTGACGAAATAGTGAATGGTGAAAGGAGCTTAACCACAAATGGATGAGCGGCAGCAGCGAGAAGATCACCGGAAAGCACTAAGTCGAGTTCTCCAACTTGAAACAGTGGCGAAACGGTAGCCGGTCTGAAATTGTTCTGAGATTAGCTCCTCCTATTGTTGTTGCCGCTGATTCGTGAAGTTGTTGTCCCTTTTATAGATGAAGATTGTAAACTGCTCCACTCTCCCCATGAATCTGAAAACCGCTTTGCTCGTGCCTAAGACGGGAGTTCGCAAGTCTGCAACAGCCTCCGACCTCCCACGATTTGCCAAATCGTGTCTTTTCCTGCAACAAACATTTTTGAGGGAAAATAATTAATTTAATCCATAACTTTGCAATATCTTCAATTTAACCCCAAACTTTCCAATTTCAATCATAAAGACCCCTTTCTTTGTAAGAAGTCACTCGAGCCATTCCACAAAATATTTTTACAACCTCCGGGACAAAATTGGGTGTCAACAGCTGCCCCCCTTTGCATGATTTATGAGAAATGAAGCATGCAAAGCAAATTGACCAAAATTTTGTCCCGTGAATAACAAAAACCTTTTCGTTATTCGTGAAGAAAAGAAACCTTTCTTTTCTTCGCCTCAATAAGAACCTTCTTATTGAGTTGAATAGCGGAAACCTTCCCGCTATTCGAGGCTAAGGAACCTTCCTTACCTCAAAGCTGTGAGGTCGAGAACTTTCTCCTTTCCTCTGATAAAGACGACAAATGAAGCCTGGGAACCTTCCATGCTTCTCTCAACAAGAACCTTCCTATTGAGTTGAATAGTGGAAACCTTCACGCGATTCGGGGCTTGGAACCTTCCTTGCCCAAAGGTGTGAGGTCGAGAACCTTCTCGTTTCCTCTGATAAAGATGATGAACGAAGCGAAAGAACTTTCCTTGCTTCTCTCAATAAGAACCTTCCTATTGAGTTTGAATAGCGGAAACCTTCCCGCGATTCGGGGCTTGGAACCTTCCTTGCCCAAAGGTATGAGGTCGAGAACCTTCTCGTTGCCTCTAAAAAAGATGATAAATGAAGCGAAGGAACCTTCTATGCTTCTCTCAATAAGAACCTTCCTATTGAGTCGAATAACGGAAACCTTCCCGCTATTCGAGGTTAAGGAACCTTCCTTACCTCAAAGATGTGAAAATCTGAGTGATTTGAGATTGATGAGAAGTTCGACAAAATGACTAAACTTCCAAAAATGAGAAATCCGACAAAATGAGTGAATTTCTTGAAAGTTCGACAAAATGACTAAACTTTCAAAAATGATAGATCCCACAAAATGAGTGAATCTCTAAAAAATGTAGAAGTTTGACAAAACGACTAAACTTCCCAAAATGAGAAATTCCACAAAACGAGTGAATTTCTAAAAACGATGAAGTTTGACAAAACAACTAAACCTCCAAAAAATGAGAAATTCCACAAAACGAGTGAATTTCTTAAAATAAATGAAAGTTTGACAAATGACTAAACTTTCAAAAATGAAAGATCCCACAAATGAGTGAATCTTTTAAAAAAAGTAGAAGTTTGACAAAACGACTAAACTTCAAAACGAGAAATCCGACGAAACGAGCGAAATTTCCAAAAATGCGACGAAGTCTTGACAAAACGACTAATCTTCGAAAAATAAGAATAACCTGAGCCTTCTTACCATCCTGCATTGCAAGAGGAACCTTTCTCTGGGGAATAAATTAAGGAACTTCCCTTACCTGTCTTGGTGAAAATTTTGGCTGATCTTGGAAAATGTTAAAAATAGTAAGAACTTTCTTACCATATCAGGAGAGAAACCTTTCTCTCTGACCTTAGACAAAGTACCCTTCCTTCTCTTCGAGTGAAAGATATTCCTAGTTGATATCCTTGATCCCAGATTGCCTTACTTGATTACCGTTGATCCAAGTCTTTCCTTGATAGCTCCTTGAAAACCTGTATTTGAGAATGAATTATGACAAAGTGCATGATACATGATGCCCATGATGCATGACTTTTAAAATTCCCGATGATTGAAATGATTTATGAAACCTTCACAAAAATCCAAAATGCTCTTCAATGAAAACAAATGGTGCATGGTAGATGCAATAACCCATGGATGCCTGTGGTCTTACCTCGTCTTCAAAAGTTTTTCTTTCTCTTCTTTTTTCATTCCTTGATTCTTTTGGCCTTGAAAACAATTATATGAGTGAATAATCCATTTGCCCCCCAAATGTGATCATAAAATCGTTCATCCTCCTCAAATGTCTTTAAACCATATCCTTACGTCCGATCCATGCCCATTAATGTCGATGGTTGATCCTTAAAGACAACTCTTATCAATTTGCAGAGCTTGACAAAATATATGATGATCTTTGTATCATTTTTATAACTCTGTTATTCTTTCCCTTTTCCACTTGAAGAAGTAGAATGTGCGGGGATGGCGAAAGTGCTTCTTAGTATGAAGGATATTTTTGGGTGGACGTCGAGGTGAAGAACAAACATCAGTTGAAAGAATGTTGTAAGTTTAATGCCATCCACTGATGTGGGGTTGGTGAAAAATAGGGTGGTTCAGGCGAAAGGCCTTGTAATGTCACCACTCAGCGACTTGACTTCTTTGAAAAACATGGTAGTGTCCATCACGAAATCATCGCCTTATCCAATGAAAACAACCTCAAAATGTTGCCCCCAATTCTCGTAAAGTGCGGAATTTCTCCTCAGAAACTCGAAAAGTGGTTGATAGTGCTTGTATGTTGCCCCCCGGGTCATTGAGCGGGTGAAAATTGTTCCAATCCATGCCTTCATTTTAAACCGCCTTTGTAGGTTTTCAGTTTAGATTCCATGACTCACCATTCTTTCATTCATCTTTTTCTTCTTCTTCTTCTTCTTCTTCTTCTTCTTCTTCTTCTTCTTTTTTGCCTTTCTTTTTTTTCTAGGCCGGACCTTGTTTGACTTGCGTTTTTTAGTCATTTTCATGCGAGCGTAAATAGTTGTTGCTACCTAGGCCCGATTACTTCTGACTAAAATGCAAAGACAAATGGCTACTAGCGCTACTCATAACTTCAGCCCTTTTCGAGCTAAAGACAGCGGAATAGAATTTACTTTGACCCTTTTTCCTATATCTTCATGTTCTCTTTGAGCCCTGACTTTTGATGTGTCGAAGGCCTTTTGATCCGATGATCTCAAATGCCCCCCCCATTTTCGGATAATGAGGTTCTTTCCTTTGAAGGAATCTTTGTGGTGAATGGAAAATCTATGGTCAAAAAGAGCTTTCTGAAGATTTGTTTGACCGACCCCTTTTTGTAGGTGACACTTCTCTGGAAAATGAACTTCGCAACAAAAGTTAAAGTGCCACACTGAAATCACTTCCATTAGATATAACGACGTCTTCGAGATAACCACTACCAAGTCTTCTTCTTAACTCGTTGGTGACATTCTTTATGTTGGGACTGGGTGGAAGGATATTGAAAAGAGAATACGTGTTCTATGATGTGATTTTTTTTCATTGAAGGATGCAAAAGCGCGCATTTTACCAATTCTCGTATCAAGGGAAATAATAACAGATATCCGTTCCAACAAAGACAATACCCCAGATTCCGGACTCAATCTAGAGAATTCGACTTTCAAGTTATATTGGCAAGCTCTCAAAGATTTGAGTGAATTCAAAGACTTCCCCAATTGATCACCAATTTTCATAGATCGACGTGTTAGGCCTAGCTTAAAGACTATGTGCGAGAAATTGTATTTCCATACCATGATCGGGGGTCATCGAACACTTCACATCAAAAAATTGCTTTAAGGGTCCTTAATGTTCACATTTTTTTTGCAACCAATGTGCTCCTCCTTTTAGAATGAAAATTTGCAATTATGAGTCTCGAGAAACAAATGATTGAATGCATGAATGAATGATGTGCAATTTTAAAGATGTGTCGTTATCGGTTAGAAACAAATATGATGCATGCGAATGCCATGAGAAAAAAAAGAAAAAAGAACACCAATTAGTACAGTGATAATGTACAAGTATGAATAACAAATGATGGAATTGTCGATTGATGAAAGAAATGACTCCCTTTATACAAAAATCTCATGTTTATCGGTCGAGTGTAGAGTCCAGTACGCGTTCCACCAAGAATTTGATATTGTCTGTTCTTCTTAATCCTTCCCACGACTAATTTGATACCTCTAGTGTTCAGACTTGATCTTATCAAATCAATTCATGCTAACCACAATCCACACAGACATAAAGATATGACGTTTGCAAAGCCAACTATGAAATATAGAAATCATCGATTCACATCAAGCAAATGTCGGGTGTTCAATTCGGGTCAAATGTAGTGGAAGGAACTATGGTCATTATATGCACAGGTGGATTTTGAAAGAAAGGTCAAAGGTAGGTTCCCGGATCCCATCGTTGAAAAGCGATGACCCAATCCTTACCCACGAGGGATATGTAAGGAATGGATTAATCCGGGCCGTAGGTTTTCATGAACCCATGCGGGGAATATTAATCCCACGGGGTTAGCACTACTTCACTACTAGGAAACGGTGAAGGCTTGGAGAGTAAATTCTCACAAGTACAACAACACCATATTCCGCTATGAAAGAGATTGGTTTTGGTGGAGCTCGGGTAGAGAACTCCATGTCATGTATGTCACAAAACAATATAACATGTAAAAAAAGAGTGACAAAGCAAAAAAATAAAATAAAAATCAAGTGAAGAAAAAATAAAACAAACCCTTGATGTGGCCAGACTGTCCCCAGCGGAGTCGCCAGCTGTAGCGACGGGGTTTTCGACGGAGTCGCCACCAATCTGTTTGGGATAGGTCGATTGGAAACCTAAACTGGTCTACGAGAAACTCGAAAGTCCGTTAGTCAATTACGTACAAAAATGATAATTTTCGTACGCCCAAAATCGATATCACAGGTTAATCTCTATTTTTTTCTTTCACTTGATTTAATTTGACTTGGCGGTTACCTCAAATCACATAAAAAAATGAAGAATTAATCCAAATTGAGTGGGTTAACAAAGAGATAAATATACATTTAAAAAAAATCTTTTAAAATGCATGATAAACCCAAAGCATATAAATAGATATTCAAAGACCAAAATGAGACCTTCAGCATGCTATTACAATTGCCGCCCATGCATCAAGAACAAAACTGTATCAAAAAGAGACTAACACAAATGGCAACTAACATTTAGGCATTATTCCAAAACTATCGACTCCTTTCCATCACTAATTTAAGAGCAGCACATCACATATCAGGGAGCCAAAGGAAACCATCTATAACTAATAGGGACAAAAGTGTAAATTATACCAAAACTATGAAATCTGGCATTTTCCTCCAAATTGCATATCTCAACTTACGGTGGACTTTTGTAATGATCTCCAGTGATGATTCGCGGTAGCTATGGATGGAGCAGTGTTAAAATGGCGTCCAACAACGGAGGGGAGGCTGGAAGACAGGCAATTGTGCGGAAACTTGGCTTGGGAGCGTAACGGCAAAGAACTCCAACAAAGAAGGAACTTGGACAGCCACTCGCCGGAAAATTGGCCGGAGGACTAATCGGTGACGAAATAGTGAATGGTGAAAGGAGCTTAACCACAAATGGATGAGCGGCAGCAGCGAGAAGATCACCGGAAAGCACTAAGTCGAGTTCTCCAACTTGAAACAGTGGCGAAACGGTAGCCGGTCTGAAATTGTTCTGAGATTAGCTCCTCCTATTGTTGTTGCCGCTGATTCGTGAAGTTGTTGTCCCTTTTATAGATGAAGATTGTAAACTGCTCCACTCTCCCCATGAATCTGAAAACCGCTTTGCTCGTGCCTAAGACGGGAGTTCGCAAGTCTGCAACAGCCTCCGACCTCCCACGATTTGCCAAATCATGTCTTTTCCTGCAATAAACATTTTTGAGGGAAAATAATTAATTTAATCCATAACTTTGCAATATCTTCAATTTAACCCCAAACTTTCCAATTTCAATCATAAAGACCCCTTTCTTTGTAAGAAGTCACTCGAGCCATTCCACAAAATATTTTTACAACCTCCGGGACAAAATTGGGTGTCAACAATTGTCACTGGACAAAACATTTGTGGATTCCACAGTATTAAAAAAAGAATGACTTTCATAAAGTGGAGTTGGATTTTACAAACTTGTTTTTGGTAAAAACTTTAGATTGCACAAACATGTCGCATTGTCAGGTTTATTCCTTCACTATTATGAAGTTTGGTTTACATCATCTACTGCCCTCTTTCATTAACCTTTTTGATTATGCCAAAAAGGGGGAGAAAATGATAGTGTTGAGAAAGTAGAAAATATTTCAAAAGAGGGAAGGAAAGAAAGGTGTGATTAAGGGGGAGGAATAATTATTTCAAGGAGATATTTTATTAAGGGGGAGAAAGTTTTGAAATCTTGAGTTCTTTCTCAAGAGCTTTTGTCATCATCAAAAAAGGGGAGATTGTTGGGTTTATTCTCATATAACTTAGATTTTGATGATAACAAAACTTTGAGGTGCTTTTGTAAAGTATAAAAGTTTGAGGTTTGGTCAATAGTTTTATTTTTTTGTCTAACAATATTTGTAAGTTTCGGCTGCATTTATGTTTGGGCCAAGATATTGTTTAGCCCATTTGTGTTTGTTTAATTATTTAATTAATTGAGATAAGAAATAAAAGAAGATGTATTTGATTAGGACTCTTCTTTTATATCTCTATCTTTGATTTAAACGTTAGAGTTGAAGCATATTTGGTGGAGCGCTCGATTCAAGTCTAAAACAGAAAGAGCTATTGAAGAAGAGGCTCCTCTTCTCCTCTATAAATGAAGATCAAGCTTTCATGAAGATGAACTCCCATAACTTCTCCAATATTCAAGGATCTACATCTCACAAGTAATCAAGTTGTTCTAAAAGCTATACAGTGCTGTTTATTTCGAAGATCATACTTCTTGTTCATCTTAGTTTCTTCAGATTATTTTTGGGAGAGAGATAAATTGCTTTAAAACGTTTTTTTGAGTATTTTCGTGAAAAATCTCAACAAGTAAGCTATTCCGTGAAAACTGTTTTTGCAAGGTTTTTTGGCGAGCCTCGGGATAACCAAATGGGGATTTTTAATGGTTAATAGTGAGCATTGAGAAAACTATTTTGAGAAGTGTTAGGTTTTTTAGTGAGCCTTTGTGAAAATCAAAATTAGGTTTTTAGTGAGCTTTGGGAAAACTAAAATAGGTTTTTTGGTGAGCCTTGGGAAAACCATTTGTTTGGTTTTTAGTTAGCCTTGTGAAAACTAAAATAGGTTTCTAGTGAGCCTCGAGGAAAACTAGTGGAGAGGCTTTTTGGTGTAAAAGCTTTCTTGTGGTTGGTATAACTATTTTGAAGAATAGTGAAAGGAACTCCCAAGTGGTGAACTTGAGGAGATGACATAACTCTTATTGACCGAACCTCTATAATTCTCTGGTGTCTCTCTCGTTTATTTTCGTCCTTCGTTTTGGTTGTCTTGTGTTTAAACATTTTTCTCAACAGGTTGAGATCGTTCATGTATTAACGTTTTTCTCAACGGGTTGAGGTATTCACCCCCCTCTTGGCTATCTACTTGGGACAACACAAGGGAGAAAATAACCTCCTCTCGGTAAAAAAAACACATATTTTTGGCCTTGAAGGTGGTTATTCATCCCTTGTGCATAAACAAGACTTAACGCTTGATAACCACTCCTCAAATCCAAAAGGGTGCCTTCCAAATGGCACCATTTCGGAAAATGAGGCTCTCTCATGGCCGGTTATGCCTTGGTAACTTCCAAAGGATGTGTACACATGCACTAGGGTGTATACACCTTACACCCCAACTGCCAAAACCATGTCATTTTACCAAAATACCTTTATTTTGTATGAAAGAATGCTAATAGGTAGTTAACACTTATGTAACATTACAAATATTCCATATAGCCACAATTCACATAGTTGAGTTCCATAGAACTCATTTTAGCTCAACTTGAGCTGAAAATCACTTCTCCATCAAGACTACCTCATTTGAGTTCAAGTTGAGTACTTCTAGTCAACATGAGCTGAGGTTAGCTGTCTTGAGCTAAGGGTTGCTACTTTTAACTACCATGAGCCGAAGTTGACTACTTATAGTCAACTTGAACCGGTGTTAGCTACTTCTAGCTAACTTGAGTTGCACTTGAGCTGCACACAGCCACTTCTAGCTGTAGTGAGCTTACTTTGGGCTGAGTCTAGCTACATCCAGCTAGTGTGAGCTCAATTTGAGCTTATTGAGCTAACTTGAGCTGACTTGAGCTGTGCCCAACTACTTCTAGTTGGAGATGAGCTGAGGGAAACCACTTCTAGATTTCCTCCAACTGAGATGAGATAAGTACAACTACTTCTAGCTGCATTGAGCTAAGGCAAGCTACTTTGAGCTTCCTTTGGGCTCACACTTAGTTTCACCAGCTCAAGTAATACCTCAAAAATACTTGGTGCGCCAAAAATTCCAACAAAGAGTTCTTTTTAGCCTTTTGAATATTGTTGAAGTTTTGCTCATTAACTGGAAGTATTGTGATGGATGGATGGTGACCCGAAACCAATGATGATCTTTTACTCCTTGTGCTTGGTGAGAGTTGATAATGGTGGTAGAATTTAAGCACTTGAAACCTCCAAGCTCTAAAAGGACTTGGCAATCACAAGTATGGCGCCTGGTGGTGGTGGATCCAACTTGTCTCTTCTTTGATGGATTTGAGCAAGATAGACTCGATGAATTTGAAGCACACTTGAGCCTCAAGTATGGAGTTGAAAATGGTAAGAACAAAACTAAATTAGGAGCTAATATCACTTAGTTTAAGGTAGAGAGAAATGTAGGAAACTAGCTAGAAAGATAAAACTTAGAGAATAATTATTGATGTATTTCTTGATGATGTTTTTTTATCTAGAACAAGTGAGGCAAGAATCCTATTTATATTAGTAGGAGCCTGCCTTAGGTTACAAAAGAAACCTATAAAATTATTACAATTAACTCCTAGAATTAACACTAGGAATAACTCATAACATTAACTCTAGAGTTACTCCAAATAACTCCTAATAAAACTTGGTACCAAAGGCTAATAGCTCCTCCATTTTATTGCTTGTAACTCATGAGAATGAAGCCTCTAGATTCTGGAAATTTTCACCAAAATTGATAACAAAATGATGTTCAAAAAGGAGTTACAAAACTCACTTAACTTCAAATCAGAAACTGCAGGAAAGTGTCACTTGGAAGCTTAATTTGGCATTGTTATCATCTAAACTATGTTCGGACCTCTTCATATGAAATTTAGATCCAGATGTTAGCTTTTAAATGTAACAAGAATCATGCAATTGCGATATTTTTAGCTTGAGTTATGAATTTGATACGAAAATAACTCCAATCTAACGTCTCCATCAATGCCCCTCATTATGATACCCATTGAAGCTTTTCATGACAAGAAAATGACTTGGTGTAATGGTTGAGGTGCCAGGTTCAATTCACATTTAAGTCATTCTGCTCCTTTTATTTTTAAAATTGCTCAAGCCTTAGAAATGGGCCTTGACGCAGTTGACCCAACTTCTTTTTGAAATGGTCTTCAGAAGCATGTTGAAGACTTGATAAAATGTGTAGGCTTGATGGGTTGCCTCAACACTGAATCTTTGACTTGGGCCAGACCTGGTCTGAATTGGGCCAAGGATGGCCTCTTGCTCTGGTGGTCTGATTCGATGGTATTGGGACTCATAATGGGTCGATATATAAGGCCGCGGGTCTATTAGGCTTCTTCAATCCGGGTCATTGGGCTTGGGGCTCTGTCTTGATCTAGGCCACATAGCCATAAGATTCTTTCGTGCGGCATAGGTTTGGACCTTAGACCCAAATCTCTTCTTGAGTCTTTTCTGGGATGGAGATTTGCTCGGTTCTTCACTTTTACTGGAAATTACATTCAAGTCCTTCACTTCTTGAATATGAGCAATGTGGTCCCTGGGAAGAACCACATCATATTGTGTGAGCCGCTACCTCCTACTCAGCTTGTTTGATTTTCTCCCAAACTTTACCAAATTCTTTGGTGTTCCAATCTGTAAGGGCTATCCGCACCATTTCCATTTTCTATAAAATGGATTCGCCTCTTCCAGCAGGGTCAGCCCAAGCTTCTGAAATTACATGACGGCAGGCTTTGTCTCGGAGCCACATTTGTTCAAAGCGGAAGTGTTTTCTCCTTTTCTTCTTTTTTTGACGTCGTGGGTGCAGTTGTAGACATAAGGCAAGATGATTAGAGGAAGCCACCACCTTATGCTCGACATGACATTCTGGAAAAATTTTGACCGACTCCCTGGTAGCTACCACCTGGTCCAACCTGCACCAAACCACTTCATTCCTTGCTCTTCTTCCGGACCAGGTATAAGCAAGGCCGACATACTCTAAGTCTTCGAGGCCACAATGGTTGAGTGCATCTCGGAAGTTGATCATCAACTTGTGATCCCGGTGGTTCCCTCATTTCTTCCCATTGGACCATATGATTTCATTAAAATCACCTCCGCAGACCCAAGGAAGCTTCAATACATCACAGAGTGATTTGAAGAAATTCCAGCAAGCCTCCCTTTTCGACTTGTCCGATTCACCGTAGAAGCCTGTCAATCTCCATTAACATTCTTATTTGTCATATAGACTTGGAAATCAATGTGCCGCTCGGATTTGCTTAATAGGCTTACAATTAATTCTTTCTGCCACAACAAACCAACACCCCTTGATTTCGCGGATTCTATTCTTCACGTAGGTGAAAAATCACCCAGTACTAGAAAAGACTATATTACCCTTCTTATAAACTCCTTCCCCCAATTCTAATTTCTTCGTCTGCCAACGCGTATCGAGCTTCAACGTCTCCAGAAGCGAGAGAGAGAGACGATCAGAGATCAGAAACCGTCAAGCGTCATGAGCGGAGAGCTTCCATCGGCGACCGACAAGCATCTACAGATGCAAAAGAGACGCAAGCAGCAGCTATGCAAAAACAATGATCGGCGAGCATTGATTGGCAAACGGAGAGCATCCAGTGCCGAGGATCGAGCATCAATCGCCGAACACAGAGCATCCAACGATAAGCATCAAGCATGGATCGGCGTCGAGCCGTGATCGGCGAGCAGCGTCCATCCAATGGTGAACGGGTGGCCAACGATCGCCGTCGGCAAGCGGCGAGGGGTGATCGGAGGTTGGCTTCAGCAAGCGAGGAAGAGTGATCGACGAGCAGCGATCGTTGAACAACGAGAGTATCGGCGAGCGTCGACTGCGAGTGGTTATCATCGATTGCGAGCAGCCATCGATTTCGAGTAGCCAGCGTCCTTGTGGCGGTGAATTGTTCTCTATTATGAGGGGTTTGACAAAATGTTACAAAGAGAACAAGTTATGTGAGTTAATGTAATTTTTCATGTGATTTGGTTAAAAACGGTAGCAATAAGAGAGCACTTTGTTCAAGTATGATAGATTAGCATATTCATTGACAAGTATGATGGAATATTTGATGTACTTGTATATGTTTCGGTATCATTTTTTATTTTTTGGTATTCTGTTTGACATATTTTTCTAGTTTAGTTGACATTTGCATCCATTATGATAAACTAGACATATTTGTCTAGTTTTGTTGACATGTAAAACTTCTGGTGGGCATAAGTTGCCATCTAATTCCTTTGATATTTACTTTGTTGGTCTTTGGCGTTAATCTGTTGTGAAGATGGAGATAATGATTCCGGATAGACATTTATGTTCTCTGTGACGGACACATTGGTTATTTGTAGTAGACATTTTCATGTTCTTTGCATAACTTTATGTTTCATATTAGTTATTATGATTGTTAAGGTATGTTTTTAAATTTCACTTGTGATTGACATATTTTTATTAATGAATTTTAGTTGTGATCATTTTTTTAAAAGAGTTGGACCTTTCAAATTGTTTTAGCTGACACATACAATATTTATGGTAGACATATGTCACTCAATGGCTTGTGTTCTGATTCTAGTCAAGTTTCTTTCTAAAATGAAAAAGTCCACTGATATTGTTTTTGCAGATAACTGTAGTATTTGTCAAAGTTGTTTTATGTAATGAACATATGGACTTTGCATAGTTGACATTTCTTTTTTCTATACTTGACGGCTTACTACTATTTTTGTGACTGTGATGCGGTATTCATGCAACAAAAATATGGATCGAGCAACGATCATAAATAGTTCTACTTTTGATACAATATCGAATTTTCAAAATCCACGCTTTGTCGCTTAAAATAATTTTGAGAAGAGGCGTAAATTTGATATCGGTAGCAAAGATGGCTAATGTTGGAAACTTAACTTCAGCGGCCAATGAAATGACCGAAACTTAATAAAAGTCCTAAACTTCACATCATTCTTATATTATAAAATCTAAACTACTGAAGTCACTGATGCGCCCTTGCCTTCTCGAGAATTTTCTCTCTTTCCTGTTTTGCTGGATGTGCAAGGATTGTTGCTGCTATTTTGAACCCTACTTTTTAATTGAATAGACCTGCAATTATAGCAGACATATAAAGTGACAATGAGAGACAAATACCACACATAAACCGTCACAATAGCAGACATATACACTCAAAATACCACACATATACAGTCACAATAGCAGACTGATATATATGGGCCAGCCCATACGGCCGTATTGTCAAATGCAAACGCCATATGGGCCGCGTCCACCACAGCCGGCCTCGTATTTACGGAGAGCAGCTCTTACCTGTAAGGGCGACCCGTATAGAGACGTTAAGCCATGAAACGTTTGCTGCCTCCCTCAACATAACCGTTGCACTAATTATGGCATTAAGCCAAAGGAGTGGGAGTAACTCTGCAGTAACTCCACCGTTATTACACCATTAATACGCCGCCATCCCAATTATGGGCACATTTATGGAGATTCTCCAGCGTTTAAGGCCCCGCAACGGGACCTAGCACCACCCTATATATTGGGTGGTGCCTGCCTCAAATAAGGTAACTACTACACACCCTCACCCTCTTCTCTCTCTGCACCTGAAAGTGTCCTTTGTCTTGTCTTTCCAGGTATCGGAGCCGCCCTGTTTCGGTTGTCGGAGAATCCTTGACTGCCGGAGATCACCCTTTGGCTATCAATTTGGCGCCGTCTGTGGGAACGAAAAACAAGCCGTTTTTCCTTTTCTACTCAACTTTTTTCTCCTTTAACCGTTTTCATGGCGAAAACAAGAAGAACTCACAACAGTGTACATGTTGAGGATGCTGCCTCCAGCTCCTCCGATGTGCCTCCACCACTCCCTGCTGGTGGGGCAACGGGGACGCAACAGGCCCACAACTCCCAGTTGGTGGAAACCCCGCCACTACTGCATCGACACCCCAGGGTGCAAAGAGCCCCCACAACCGCAAGCGCCTACTCTGACATACCTCGCTGGGACCTCGACGACCCCCCAGCAGGTCATCGTAGATCCCGTTCAGATAGCACTGCTCCAGACGAGCATGCTCAATGAAATGAAGGCCTTCATGGTACAAACCATCAAGGCGGAAATGCAGGCTGCTCACCTCCCGCCTCCCAACGACCGGGATGAACAATCCCAGAATCAAAACCCGTCTGCTGCGAACCTTGATGTCGACGACCTCCTTCGACGAATCAACGTGGTCGAGGAACAGGTTAAGACGCCAAACCTGGTCCTCGACGACATCGAGGTTCTCCTCACCAAACCCTTCACAGAGGACGTCATTGCCGTCCAGGCCCCTGCCAGCTTTCGAATGCCAGTCATCGAAAGCTACGACGCGACGACAGACCCCGTTGACCATCTGCGGCGTTACATCTCCCAGATGGAGATGGCTCGCGCCTCCGACCTCATACTCTGCAAAGCTTTCAGGTCCACCCTGAAAGGGGCTGCTTCAACGTGGTTTGGAACGTTACGAGGCCAGCATTTTAAATGCTTTAAGGATCTCGCCTCATCGTTCCTGCGCCACTTCATGGGAGCTCGACCTCCCCCCAAGACTGTCCAACACTTGTTAAGAGCATGGTTTATAAAACCGGACCGAACACAGAACCGTTCAAGCTACCGGTTCACGGTCTGACCGGTTTGACCGATTGAGCCACCGGTTCAACCGGTATTAGTTAAATACGCGGACATCTACCTTTTATCATTCATCTTAAAGTAAATAAGTAATTTATAATAAACTCAAGAACATAGATCCATCAAAGCTCAAAATAGTTAGCACATATATGCTTTAAAATTACAATGAGCACTTAAAAGTAACACCTCATAGATTATCAACAAATGCTCTAAGATGAAGCTCATCTTCATCTGCGGTGACATCTTTGTTTGGATCAGCTGTTCCATCACCTAGAAGAAAATACCCACAATTATTATTTCAAGATAAAACTATCTTACTAAAGAATCTATTACACAACTATTTCAAATCCAAGCACAAAAATGATTAAGAGTAAAATTAAACCTTCATTTTCCTCAGTGTTAATTGCATCTTCTATCTCAAAGATATTCAAATTCAGGCTGAGCCTCTTCTTCAACAACCCAAAATTCAACTTTGTCAATGCATTCATAGTCAATAGGATCATATTCTCGCTTGCGGCTGTAGAGCCTAAACAATATAATCACAGAACATTAAACTAAAATATACATAAATAATTAAAGAAAAAAGTATAAGTTTCTTGAAATGAATAAATACCTATTTTTCAAACGTAGATTGTAGTGAACATATACCAAATCATTCAACCTTTGATGCTCCAACCGATTCCTTCTTTTGGTGTGTATGCGCTCAAACGCACTCCAATTCCTTTCACAACCCGATGAAGCTGATGTTTGGCTAAGAAGACGAATTGCCAACTTTTTTAGGTTAGGAGCATCATGTCCAAACATTTTCCACCACTCATCTACATGCACATCATGAATAAATATTTTGTTAATATAAAATATTTTTTTCATAGAAAGTAAAATAGCAAAAAAGGATTATTACCGGGCCTCATAGTCATTGCGTAATCTATTGCTAATCAAGCTTTTCCAAAAGACTTCATTCTCTCCCGAAAAGTGATAGTTCATCCATCAATGCTTGTGTACTAACCCCAACACCTTTAGTGGCAATGACTTCCAAGAGACCATTCATTACTTCAGACTCTTGAGAAAAATTATCTTGATCATATTGAAATACAGGATTCAACCAATAAGCACCTGCACGAACATCCTTGCGCAATTGTCTATCCCACCTGTCCTGCATGATCTTAGTGTATAGTGCATACAACCTCTCCTTTCCTTGAAAGATATTTTGCACTCCTGTAATAGCTCTACGCATACCTTCATAAACATAACCCATAGCAGGTTTCTCATCTGAATCCACCATGCGCAAGAGTCGAATCAATGGTGCCACAACTTTGACAATCAACAAACAATTGTTCCAGAAGTTGCTATCAAGAATTACTTCTTTCACTTCTTTTGCTCTAGGTGTCTTAGAAATGTTCCATTTTTCAAACTCTTCACTTGCTACCATAGCTTGCAAAACTTGTTTATGATCATAGAGACTACTCAAGGAAATGAATGTAGTAGCAAATCGAGTCTCACCTGGATGCAAAATCTCCTTCCACCGCTCATTTCGCCGCAAGAATGCTAATGTCCACTTGTGATTGTAAACAAAAAGTGATCATGCTCCCAAGTTTCTTCAAGTTATCAACATGAGGCAAGCTACCAATGTCCTTTAGCATTAAATTTATGCAATGGGCAGCACAAGGTGACCAACTAATATGAGGATACTTGTCAGTAAGAAGCCTTCCCGCAGCTTTATAATTGCTAGCATTATCAGTCACCAAGTGAACAACATTTTCAGAGCCAACAATCTCCACAATCTCAGCAAATAAATTACACAATGTAGTACCGTCAGAGATAAAATCAGAAGCATCAACTGACTTGATAAATGCGATTCCCTTAGGACAATAGACAAGAAAGTTTATCAAATGTCTATCTCTCACATCTTTCCAACCATCACCCATAATAGTGCAGCCCGTTTGTGCCCACTGACTTCTATAAGTTTCAACCAGTAACTTGACCTCTGCTTTTGCATCCGCAAGTAACTTTACTCGCATGTCATAATATGAAGGAGCTTTATACCCAAAACCATAAGAAGCAATTGCATCCACCATAGGTTGAAAATAGTATGAATTCAATGCATTAAAAGGAATGCATGCATCAAAGAAGAAACGGGCTATAGAAAGATCGACCTCATGAAGTTTTTCCTTGCTTTGGAAAACAGATTTGATGGTTGGTTGAGACCCAGGAGTCGTTCCGGAAGGAAAGTAAGCATCCAAACCCATCTTTTTTCTTTTGGTTGTTGGGTGATTTGAAATTGAGTTGTCCACATCCATGGGATTGATATTTGGCTCATCTGTGCTTCTTGTAAACGGATTTACTTCATCCCGATTTTCTTGTCTTTGTCTCTTTTGTTCATTCACTTCATCAAAGCTTCTTTGCAATCGAAAGCGAACATCTTGTGGGACTTTCAAACATGGACCTATATCACCTTTCCGTCCGGTAAGATGCATTTTCATTCTATGTATGCCTCCACCTTTAGAAACCTTTTGACAAAAGTTGCATGTCAACTTTTTTTTACCATCTGTAGTGACCACTTCACAAACATAAGCCCACGTTGGATCATTCTTTCCACGCAATGCTTGAGTTTGGGATTCCACACTCGCTTCGGGAGTTGAAGATGTTGAGGAATTAGGTTGAACCATTACCCTATAAATTATGAAATGTAGAAATAAAAGTTGGATTAGAGGGAAAAAGAAACACCTTATGATTAACAAAAAAGAAATACGTCTATATATTTTATCCATGTTATTTGTAATACAAGTGATTATACACAAAAGAAATAGCAAGTATTATACGATTGATAAACAGCAAGTATTACACAAAAGAAACAGCAAGTATTGTGATGGTTCTTATTTGATAAACAGCAATCAAACAAAAGAAACAGCAAGTATTATACGTTTGTTTACAAACGACGGTTCATGTCAACCTTGTGCTACCAACCAAACAGCAATCAACATCAAGTTTTTATTGCGCAAAATAGCTATTATTTGTTAATTTTTGTTATTTTGCGCAGAATAATAAAGTACGAAGCCATCAACTATATAACGTTCTGCAATAATGAAATTTTTGTTGCGCAAAATAACAAATAAAGACAAAATTTTTGTGCTACCAATCAAACAGCAAGTTTTTATTTGATAAACGATTTCTGATAAACGATTGAACAAACAGCAAGTATTATACGATTTCTGATAAAGAATTACTCATGAATGGAGAAAGAATTTACCCAAAATTGAACAAACAGCAAGAGTACCCAAAATTGATTTGCACTCATGAATGGAGAAAGAATTACTCACAAATGATGAGGAGAGAACTCAAATCCTTCAAGAAATTCCTCTTTGCTCCAACTTTGACCGGATCGTTTGTTTGAACTCAAATCGCAGCAAGAGTAGGGTTCTTCGTTTTTGCTGTTGGTAGGCCGAAATCGTGAGGAAAACGTTCCCTTTTTGTTGTTGGTAGGCCGAAATCGATGGTTGAATCGATGGTGACGATGACGGTGAAGAGCGATGATGAGATGTAGAGCGATGGACTCTGCTGCTCTTTTGTTCGACTTCGACAGAGAAGAGAAGGAAGAACATCTGCTGCACTGATGCGTACTGAACTGAAATTTGGGCAGGAATTGGGGAACCCCTAAGCCCAAACGTTTTAAGCCCAAACGTTTTAAGCCCAAAACTCCTGAAATCGGCGGTTTTCCGGTTCCGCCGGTTCGCCGGTTTTGGCCGGTTCCGCCGGTTCGGAACTGTTCTCAAGCAGTGGGTGCCAAAGCCGAAACCCGGGCCGGACAGGGCACCGGTTCGCGGTCCGACCGGTCCGACCGGCCGGTCCGGTCCGGTTTTCTCAACCATGGTTAAGAGTGAAACAGCAAAGGGAGGAACCACTCCGTGATTACATACCCCGTCACAACGATGGGTGAGTTCATCGATCGGGCCACTCGATTCATGAACTCCGAGGAGATGAATAAGCCTTACAACAGGCCCCCCACAAGCGACCGCAACAAGAAATTCGACAAGGGGTCTGCTTCTTCGAGGTACCAGCCCTCGAACATTGGTTCGAGGACTTCCGACCACCACCCCCCACTTCGTGACACCCGCACAAACATCCTTCTGATGCTGGAGAAGCAGAACAAGGTCCTCAAGTGGCCTCAGCCCATCCAGCATAAGAACACGAGGGGGTTTGACAAGTACTGCCTCTACCACAAGGACCGTGGCCACGATACGGAGGCGTGCTTTCAACTCCGGAATCTCATCTCTGAGATGATTGAGCAGGGTAAGCTCAAGGAATTCCTGTCCGACTCCTCTTCCCCCTGCAAGGAATTCCCCAAAGGCCGCAAGAGGGATGATGACAGCGACGACCGCGACAAGACGCGCCGTCGACACAACAGCCCTCGGAGGCAAAACTTACCACCATCACCACCCGCGGGCGTCATTCACATGCTCACGAAATCGGAAGGCGCCTCCTCCCGAAAACGGTATGCAAGAGAAATTTTGCAGATCGACCACCTCGAGGAGAACGTCATCTACCGACCCAATGGGTCAAAGGTCGTCGTTCCGCACTCCGATCCACTGCTTGTCACAGCAAGGATCGTCGGTTACGACACCAGCCGGGTCTACATCGACACTGGTGCAAACACCAGTGTCATTTTCAAGGACATGCTCGATAAACTCGGGGTACACATGTCCGCTGTACGAAGGAGCTCCGGCCCTACTTTTGGCATCGGCGGGGACATTGTGCCAACAATAGGGTCGTCCAACCTGCCCCTCATGTTGGTGGGGGACACACAATTTGGCACGGTTGACTGTCATTCCATTATGACGGAGTTCTTGGTCCTCGAGGTCCCTTCCACGTACAACGCCATTGTTGGTCGACCAAGCCAGGTCGAATTCCACATGAGGTGCGACATCCGCTCTCTCACGGTCACATTTGCTACACCTCGTGGGGACGCCAACATCTACATCGACCAACGAACGGCAAGGACAAATTACGTGGCCTCTTTGAGCTCTACGGTTGAGCCACGAGCCTCGAGGGAGATCGAGGAACCCGCGGAACCCGACGACAGGCCGCGCCTCGATGATGTGACAGAAGAGATCGACGCTGTTCAGGCAAGAAATTCAAGGTTGGCAAAAACCTTGAACAAAAGGAGAAGATGGCACTCACCCACCTCCTCGAGGAAAATCTTGACGTCTTCGCCTGGAGCTTGAAGGACCTGCCGGGCGTCGATCCTAGCGTCATCACCCACATACTTAATGTATTCCCGGATTCAAAGCCGGTTAAGCAAAAGAAAAGGGGTATGGCCCCTTCCAAGAAAAAGTTTGTAAAAGAGGAGGTTTCTAAACTCCTCGAAGCTGGAATAATAAAAGAAATTCAATACTCCGAGTGGCTCGCTAACATAGTTTTAGCCGACAAAACTAATGGTGAACTTCGTATGTGCGTTGATTTCACGGGCGTCAATAAGCGTTGTCCAAAGGACCCCTACCCGTTACTCCGTCATCGACCAACTTGTGGACGCCACTTCCAAATACAAATACTTGTCTTTCATAGATGCTAAAAGTGGCTACCACCAGATCTACATGGATCCTGAGGACGCTTTCAAAACGGCGTTCACAACGGGCGATGACGTATATTACTACGTCCGAATGCCTTTCGGGCTCAAAAACGCTGGAGCTACTTACCAGCGTCTAATGAACAAGGTCTTTGCCCACCAAATGGGCCGTAACCTTGAAGCGTACGTCGACGATGTCATGGTGAAAAGTATGACATTCAAAGACCACCTTCAAGACCTGGCTGAGACCTTCAAGTCATTCCGACGGTATAATATGAAGCTTAATCCAGCTAAATGTTCTTTCTTCGTTGGAGCCGGAAAATTCCTGGGGTACATGATCTCCGAAAGGGGAATCGACGCCAACCTTAAGAAAATATCAGCCATCACGGATATGGCACCACCAAGGAACATTAAGGAAATCCAACAAATTACTGGAAGATTTGTTGCCTTGGGACGATTCATTTCCAAATTTTGATACTAGTGCAAGCCTTTCTTAGAACAGCTTCGCATGAAAAAGGCGTTCACATGGACGCCGGAGTGTCAGGAAGCCTTCGAGCAAATCAAGAAGCACCTCTCTGATTTGCCAACGCTGAAGTGTCCGCAACCAGGGGACGAACTCGTCATCTACCTCTCCACTTCAAACAACATTGTCTCGTCAGTGCTCGTTAAGGAGGTGGGCCCGCAGCAGTGGCCCGTTTATTACACAAGTCACACGCTACGAGGGGCGGAGGTTAACTACCCTCCCCTTCAAAAAATGATCTACGCTTTGATCGTGGCCGCCAGGAAATTACGAGCATATTTCCAAGCCCACACGATTATCGTCAGAACGGATCTACCAATCAGGGACATCCTAAACAGACCAGAACATAGTGGTCGTTTGGCCCGTTGGTGCATCGAGCTTGGGGAATACGACATCAAGTTCGAACCTCGACGAGCCATAAAGGCACAAGCTTTGGCGGACTTCATGGCCGAGCTTTCCATATATCCCCTCGAACATGGCCCCTCGAGGGACCCACCGGCAGAGTTGGGCCCTCCCGAATGGGACATGTTCGTGGATGGTTCATCCAGTGCTGATCGCCCCGGAGGAGGCGTTCATATCAGGGGCCCACATGGCATGGAGGCCAGCTTACGAGTAGCTTTCCAGTTCCCCGTCACAAACAATGTGGTAGAATACGAGGCACTCGTAGCAGGTCTCAAGACTGCCCTGAAAGCTGGTTTGCGATGTCTAACTATACATAGTGACTCGCAGCTCGTCGTAAGCCAGGTCATGGGGACTAACGACTGCAAGGACCCTGTTCTCTCGAGATACTCGCGACTCGTCAAAAGCCTGCAGGGGCAGTTTGAACAGCTAAATATCAATAAGATCTCAAGAGATCAAAACACTATGGCTGACAAATTGTCTAAGGGGCGTACCGACGCAGTCCTCGAAACCTTAGCACAACCTTCCATAAATACAATTCATGCGATCGATGCCAACGTCCCAGCTGACTGGTGGCATCCAATCCTCCAATATCTCCAAACTGGCGCAATCGAGGGCCCACCAGTGTTACAAAAGAAAATAAGGACACAGTCATCCCGCCATGTCGTCATAGATGGTACATTGTGGCGTAAGGGGTATTCTGCTCCTTTGCAACGATGTATCGGTCCCGATGAATCCAAACTCATCTTGGACGAAGTCCATTCTGGAGTTTGTGGGGCGCACATTGGCTCCGATGCGCTGGCACACAAATGCTTGCGTCTCGGTTATTATTGGCCAACGTTGCGGAAAGAGGCGCATGATTTGGTGAGAACGTGCCATAAATGCCAGCTTAACTCCCGCATCCAGCGGCAACCTGCAAACGACGCGTTACGGAGACGTATCCCATTCCCTTCGCATTATGGGGCCTCGATTTAATCGGCCCATTGCCTACAGCCAAGGGGCAGTTCAAATTTTGTATAGTGGCTGTCGATTACTTCACTAAGTGGGTCGAGGTCCAGCCACTCGAGAACATAACAACGGCCAGGGTCATACACTTCCTCTGGCACGACCTCGTGACACGGTACGGGACGCCAAGAGCCATAATCACAGACAAAGGGACTCAATTCGCGAGCAAAAAGCTTAAGGATTAGGCCACTAAGATGAACATACAAATGCTCTACGCTCCTGTGGCACACCCGCAGTCAAATGGCCAGGTAGAAGTAACAAATCGCACGATCAAAGAGGGCTTAAAAAAGCGTCTCGATGACAAAAAAGGGAAGTGGGTCGAGGCACTACCCAGCGTCCTCTGGGACTATCGAACAACTACACGGGGACCCACAGGAGAAACTCCTTTCTCCTTGGTTTACGGCGTTGATGCCTTACTACCAATCGAAGTCTCTATACCCACAATCCGAACGCTATATTACGACGCCCCTCACAATGAGAGCGGTCTTCGAGCGCGTCTGGACCTCGTCGAGGAACTCCGCGAGGGTGCTAGACTTAGGCTTATGGCCTTACGACAAAGGGCAAACCTCGATCACAACGCCAAAGTTCGGGCAAAACAGATCCACGTGGGTGGTATGGTCTTGCTAAGGGCGGAGTTGTCGGGTCGTAATCCTGGCCATGGTGCACTTCGTTCCAGATGGGCAGGGCCTTATGTGGTTCACAGTAAAGAAAGAGAAGGTGTATACAAATTAAAGGACCATCAAGGCAAAAAGCTCAAAAACGACTACCACGTCGACGACTTGAGGCCTTATTACGTTTAAGTTGTACGCTTTCCTTTAAATAAATTGGCAAGGGTATTCAAAGTCTTTCCGTTCTACAAAGCAATGTTCACACATCAAAAGAAAGACAATATTCCAAGTCTTTGCATTATGCAAGTTATTTTGACATAAAATCACTCTACGAAGAGTGTCCACGACTTTATACAGTAAGAACAAAAATTGATTGCAGGGTCACTGCTCGACCAGTGCACATCGAATAAAATCACTCTACGAAGAGTTACGCGATTTCATTGACACAAATTTACCCAACACAAGTACAAACGCTTATGCAAGTAATACTCATATAACAACTATAAAGGCAATAAATGCTGAAAAGTTGTCCTTTATTTTATCAAGAATGAGCAAAAATTTAATTACAGGCCCCAAAACTACTGGGGAGCATCATCGTTTGGAGGTACAATAGGGGTGTCCTCTACATGTCCGGGTAGAATATCATAAGGATACTCTACTCCTAATTTCTTCCCTGCCCTACCCTACTCGAACAAAACCGCCTGGGGGGGCTCTTCGACCTTCATCGCGTTAAGGGGATCCAGCTGGGACTTCTCAACAATGGCCTCCACTTGCTGGCGGCATCGTAGGAAGCCCTCAGCATAGCGGACACCCTTCATGGCTTGTGCGTTGACGGTCTTCTCGGTCAACACCTCGAAAGCCTGCGACTCGACCACCCTTTGGCGATAGGCTTTACAAAACAGGGGGTTGAACACTTTCACCATCATACAACTTAAAACTAATTTGGTTTTCTAGTCATTTAAGGCTAACTGATCAGCCACCATAGAGCCTGTCACCTCATTAAGGGTCTTGGTGCGGTCTTCGACGCCGATCCTCGGCTGGCAATCATTACGGTCACCCCGAGCGGGTTGCGGCCGGGTGACCCGGGCGCGGTTTTGGCTGCGGTCACGTTTTCGGCGTTGAGACGGCTCCCGAGCCCTATCCGAGTATCATTTTGGCGAACCCTTCCGTATTTGAGGTCGTGTGGGTCCCGGACGTTTCCGCCAAAATATTTTTCTGGCGCCGGGGGGTTGTCGGGGTCGCCTCGGGACGTACAGCGGGCTCGGTAGCGCTCTTGAGATCTCAGTTTGGGAAGCCGTTTGCAGTTTTGGAGTCGTGAGAATGTCCCGGAGGTGTTTGTGGAGTTTAATATTTGGGGCGGAACGTTCGGTTCGGGCGACTCTCGACGGGCTCGGGATGGAAATTTTCTGACGGCTTTGGGATAAGTTGTATTATAATTTAAGATGAAATTTATGAGTATTTTTATAGAATTTTGGGAGTGACGGAATTTCGGTTAAGGTTGACGCGCTCGCACGTCGGGTTTCGGTTCGGGTTCAGCGAGCTCGGTAGGACACTCCGGAATGGTAAATGAACTTCTGAAAAATGTTCTGTGAATGTTATAATATTCTGAAGATTGTGTCCGAGTTTCATTAATTTTGGAATTCGGTAATTATTTTTGGGCAAAAAGAATTGGAACTTTCGGAAAAAATTGGGAGTTAATTTGCAAAGGGGTGCAAAATAAATAAAAAGGGGTATGGGCAGCAGCAGCCTATTTCGGCAGCATGTGTGTGTGTGTGAGTGATAAGGGACACTTGTCCCTTATTGATTTAAGAGGAAAAAGAAAGGGATATATATATATATATTTGGGTAATTATTTCTTAAATGAAATTATTTCATTTCTTCTTCTTTCTTCCTTCTCCTCTCTCTGCCGAAACCATGAGCAGCCATGGGAGCTGTTCACCAAGCTTCTCCTTCTTCATATTTGGCAAGGAATCAACAAGGTTTTGGGTGCAAATCATTGGTAAGTTTCTCCTCTTCTTCTCTTTGTAAGGTTGGAAGCATGAATTTGGATGGAAAATGGGTTTAGAGAGGATTTTGTGTTTGTTCTTTGCTATGAGTTTTGATGATCCTCTTGCTTCCAAATTTTAGTATGTTATTCTTGGGCTTGAGAGGAGTAAGAATCTATGGTTGGATTTTGGAAAACTCCTTAGTTTGAAGAAACCCTAAATGCCGAATTATTGATGTGTAAATTCGAGCTCTGTGCAAGTGCGGCATGCGCATATAAGCGCAAGCACAGCAGCTTGCGCAGCAAAGTTGTACAGCCTTGTGCGCAGCGCACAGCAGCGCACAGCATTGTGCACAGTGCTTGCGCAGCCTGCGCACAGCACATGCGGTTAAGCACATGCACAGATTGTGCACAGCCTTGTGCACAGACATTAATTGCGCACCTTGTGCAGCAAAGCTGTAGCGCAGCGCACAACCTTGCGCCTGACAGTTGTGCACAGTTGTGCACAGCTTGTGCATACAGCACAGAGCTTGCGCACAGGTTGTGCACATGCCAAAACTCACCCAAGAAGAACTTAGATATGAAGAGAAGTAAGTTTCGATGAAGGGAAGACTAATTTTGGTTGAAACATCATTTTCGGACAATGGTAGGAAAAGTTAGGTTTATGGGGTTTTCCAGAAAGGTGTCCTGAATGCGGGTTTAAAGGTTGAAATGGGTTTGGTAGTGTATGAATAACAATGTTCAGGCTCGGTTTGTAAAACCGAGCTTCGTGGAATTTTCCGGAAAGTGCGGGTTTGCGCGAAATTGTTTTCTCGGGGTTGTTTGGATGTGTTCGATCCAACTATGGTTGTACAGCTTGATTCTGCGTTGGTGGAGTAGCGCGGACCCGTAGGAGCCAAGTTGTGCATTTCGGATCGGGAGTCGGGATTTTCCGAGTGTTGGGCATGCGCGACATTTCGAGGTAAGGGCTTAATTTGGTAAAATGTACGCTTGTTCTGCTTTCAAGGCCCGGATGACCTTAGAGGCCCGGGTTCCTATTCTGCTCGTATATGGTTATCGTGTAATGTTATTTCGTTTATGTTTATGTATTCTTGTTATTATTATATGTTCTGCTCGTGTCCGCACCGGGGGTGCCGACATTCTCGCGTATCCGCACTGTGAGTGCCGACATTGCTCGTGTCCGCACCGGCGGGTGCCGACATTCGCGTATCCGCACCAGGAGTGCCGACATTGCCTGTGTGTCCGCACCGAAGGGGTGCCGACATTCTCGCGTATCCGCATCGAGTGCCGATACTTGCTCGTGACCCTACGACAGTTTGGGGCTCGCGACCCCAGCCGGTACCGTGCTTCGCTCGCTCGACCAGATATTCGACCTCCGCTGAGGGCTGTCGTTACGGGTCGTTCTGGCGGTTGGACCGCATATGTTGGTTTCTGATTTTCGTTATATTTTATGCTTATATGTACATGCATATGTTGTGATATTCTGTTTTGCAGGTTCAGATTGTTGCCCTGTGGGCAAACTGCACTTTTACCTTAAGCCCTTACTGAGTCCTTTCGAGGACTCACCCTTTTATGTGTTTACCATCTTTCAGGCAGTCTGACAAGCAACCAGCGGAATAGAGATCCGCGGTGCTTCCGGACATTCTGGGTTCTGTAGCAGCAGCAGTACCACGTGCGGGAATTCTTGAGCGCGAGGCTTCTGATTCCGCACTTAGGTATATATATATATAGGATTTTGTTTAATGGCTCAGAGTCAGAATCGCATGCATATAGATCAGATCATGGTTTTGTATATGTGTCTATATCTGGAATATATTCTCGCTTTATCTGTCTTCGTGTCGCGGGCGGAGCCCCGACTTGCTTACATCGGAATTGCTATATTATGGATTTGGTACTTGTGTTGTGGCGATGATTGAAATGGGATATACCATGAACTGCTTGTGTGGTGAAAGTTGGATTATTCGTATACTTGCCTTGCATGAGTATTTAGGTTGCTAGTTGTTACTTGACGGTTTTGTTTGGAGCTCGATGCTCCGTTGCCACGCTTTCCGCCGTAATTCCTGTTTCCGACGTCGCGGCCGGCTCCGCCTCCGCAACCGGGCGGGGTGGCTGTGACAAGTTGGTATCAGAGCAGGTCGGGTCGGAATGACCCAAAAGGTAAAGTATGTTGGTTTTGGGTATGGAATGTGGAAGGCAAGTATACAAGTCCGAGGGTGGACTTTTGGAGTAAGTTAAGTCTGTTCATGGGTAAGTAACTGTGGAAGTGACTTCGAGGTACAAGCCACCGTTCTACGTTTCATTCTGGGGCGGTTCTGTACGGAGACTGGCCACCTCCTTATTTGAACCGCTTCGGAATGGATGTGGAGCGTGGGCAGTTCTTTGGAGCACTTTGGAAAATTTGAGGTACTCTTATGAATCTTGGGTGATTTGTGTGGTGTTTCTGTGTTATGAGCATGGTTTGGTTTTGTGGTTTAAAGTTGAATATTTGGTTGTGAGATTCTGAAAAAGAATCTCTGCATCATGCATTGCATTACACTACAGAGCCTTAGAAAATCCGCTGCTAGCTTCGTAGAGATTAGGAGTGACCGAGTTATGCGGATTCTCGCTTTGGTCCGGAATGTCTCAGGTTGGATTCACACGCGTAGGCAGTGTGTTTTGTGACCGGAGGGAGGGGATTGTAATCCCATGCCTCCGAGAGATAGGGTTTGAACTGTTGGTTATGGGTTGAGTTGGTATATGGTTTGGGAATTTGGTTTGGGATAAGTTGTTTTTCTGGTTGGACTTGGTTTGAGGAATTGTGTACTACACGCGAATAGCGTGATTTGGTACCGGAGGGGCGGGACTGAGATCCCACACCTCCGTGGAATAGGATACGGGTTCAGCGTAACCCAGGGTCTGAACAACCACACTCACCACCCCCGAGGCTTAGCTGTCGTAGGGACCCCTCTCTGATTTGGTATTACCGCCAGCCTAGCTGGTTCAGGGGCGGCGATGGCGGGGAAAATCTGTTTATGCCACGGTAAGGGCATTTTGATCAGGTGGTGATAGCGAGACTATAGCCACTACTCGCTACAGCTTTGGAGTTGGTAAGTGAGTGACTCTGACAAGGGTAGTCACTACGACACCTAGACTTCTCGTCGGTCCTATCAACGACGGGGAGATCTGAGACACCAGTCTGACGAGGTTGGACTTTTGGAGAGGTTTCAGAGTTTAAATTTCCCCCCCCGAGGATCAGCGGCCGAGGAGGGCCGGAGGTAGTAGAGACTTGGTTTGTAGGAATTGACAAACTCCTGGAGGGAGGCTATTCTGAGCCGGTTGGCCGCCGGGTTAACGGCTACTCCGGCCGATTGCTTCAGTTCTCAACCGGAGTTCGGATTGACCCGATATCGATTTCTAGTGTCCTGGCGATGTACCGGACATTTCCGCGAAAATATTTTTCGGGCCGGGGTTGCCGTCGGACGATTTTCGGGATTTTGGGCGGAGAAACGGCTCGGGAGTGACCCGGGACTCGATTTGCGCTTTGAGGAAGATCTGGAGTCGGGATATAATTTACATTTTTCTCGTGAAGAAAAATGTTCGGTCGGAAATTACGGTTTGCGCGGTTTTGCTCGGGCGAGCCAAGCTGTGACACTTGGCGAAATGTGATTAGTGGAAAGTATTGGACTTGGTCTCTTGTTATTTCTAGTGATTATGATTCACTATGATGTCAGGATGTCATGTGCAAAGCACATGACTTATTATTACAAGACTTAAGTTTTGGCGGTCTTCGTCCATAGTCTTGACGCAACCCAACGCGCCGCGAGGGCGTGGGTTTCAGCAGGTGGCCCGAGACCTCAATAGCGACAAGAGCTTCAGCCACCCTCCACCATAGCAGCTCGAGCAGGACAAGTTTTTCGTAGTGAGGGGGAGGCCCTAGTTATCGTGGAGGACCTAGTCGGTCGTGTACCACCAAAGCAGGAGGCTCGAGTCACAGGAGTTCTGCAGGTACTTTATTTCGAATAAGGTGTCGGTTCATGTATTACTTGATACAGAGCATCTGTTTCCATTGTAACATAGAAAAGTGTTACATTTCGCATCTGTCTGTTAGTACCTTGCCTCAAACGCATTTAGTAAAACCGCTGAGTCGGTTCGTTTTTCCAATGAGATGGATCGGGGTGCACGATATCTCGTAGGCGGACATTTGTGAAGATCGGATTTGTTGGTTTTAGACACGCCGAACTATGATTTTATTCTTGGGATGGACTGGTTATCCAAGAATTCTGTGCACATTGATTGTGCAACCCGTACCATTATGGTTTCTGGAGAGGTACTACCTCTCACGACTCGATCGGTTTGACTATCGCGCGACGGCATGCAGTGTTGCAGATTCTGGATCAGCTGTCGATAGTTGGTGTAGGGGAATGCTATGATCTGAATGAAGCTGGCATTAGGTTGAAGTTGGATGGTTTACCGTTGGTTCGAGATTTTCCGCAGGTATTTCCGGAGGAGTTGCCCGGATTACCATAAGAGCGGGGAATTGTGTTTGACACCCACCTGCAGTCGGGTACTGCTCCGATATCTATTCCTCCTTATCGGATCCCTATTTCTGAGATGCAGGAGTAGAAGAAGCAACTGGAGGAATTACGGCAAAAGAGTTTTGTCCGACCGAGCACTTCGGCGTGGGGTGCTCTGGTTCTGTTTGTTAAGAAGAATGATGGGACACTCTGACTTGGTATTGATTATAGACGGTTGAATGCTCTTGTTGGGAAGATTATGTATCTGTTACCGAGGATTAACGATCTTTTTGATCAACTTCAGGGTTCGAGAGTTTTCTCAAAGATTAATCTCCGATCTGGGTACTTTCAGCTTAGGGTGAAGGAAGAGGACATACCTAAGACTGCTTTCCACACCCGATTTGGACACTTAGAGATTACGGTCATGCCATTTGGGCTGACCAATGCTCCGGTAGCATTCTTGGATCTGATGCATCGGGTGTTCCACCATACACGGATTCATTTGTAGTGGTCTTTATTGATGATATTCGATATATTCTGGGATGCGAACTCGCATCGGGAGCTTCGAGGATAGTTCTCAGACACTGGGGAACATCAGCTTTATGCGAAATTCTCAAAGTGTGAGTTCTGATTCGGGAAGTCACTTTTCTGGGACACATTATTTCGAGCATGGTCATCTGTGGACCCGAGAGAAGGTGAGGCGATTCAGATTGGAAACAACTTACCACGGCACGGAGATCAAGAGCTCCACAGGGTTAGCAGGATTTTTATCGGAGGTTTGTACCGGGATTTTCTATTCTCGCATCTCCGCTTACGCAGATTGACCGGAAGGGTCAACGATTTATCCGGGTCCGATAGGTGTGAGCAGAATTTTCAGGAGTTGAAACGGCGGTGACTAACGCTCCGATTCTCGACTTTTTCAGATCCGATCTTACCGTATGTGATTTATACGGATGCTTTCACGTCTGGTTTGGGATGTGTGTTGATGCAGAGCGTAATGGGGTAGCTTATGGGTCGAGGCAGCTACGACCGCATGAGCTGAACTATCCGACACACGATCCGGAGTTGGCTATAATAGTTTATGCGCTGAAACATTGGAATCAATATCTGTTTGGTAGTAAATTTCAGATTCTTACCGACCATAAGTCTGAAATATCTGTTTAAACGAAGGAGCTTAGTATGAGGCAGCAGATATCTCGAATACATTAAGGACTATGATTGTAGTATCGGGTACATCTTCGCACGGCAACGCGGTTGCCGATGCTCTGAGCAGGAAGTATACCGGCTTAATTAAGAGAGGAAATGTTGGTGACCGATCTGAGGAGAGTGATCTGACGTGCCTTTGGCACAGGTGGCAGCTCTGGGAACGTGCTCAGGTGTACACACTTACCATACATTCTGAGTGGCTTGATAGGATGCGCGAAGCGCAGGGTAGAGATCTGGTATTGAAGAAGTTGTCTGGGGAAGATAAGGGTTTATGTGTTACCGACGTTTCAGTATAGGCCAGGATTGCTATACTTCTGAGACCGCCTTTGTGTATCAGAGGATTAGGAGTTCTGGAATGATATATTAGAGGGGCACACTCGGCGGTTTGAGCATCTGGAACCGGCAAGGACACTGCAGACCTTGCCCATTCCAGTCTGGAAGTGGGGTAGTGTTACTATGGACTTTCTGACTGCACTGCCCTGACACGGTTTCATCATGATGCTATCTGGGTTTTTGTGGATCGGCTGACAAAGTGCGTACACTTTCTGCCTATTCGGGTCACAGACCCTCTGGAGAAGCTTGCCCGGCTTTACATCAGTGAGGTTGTACGATTACATGGAGTACCAGACTCCATTGTATCTGACCGTGATCCGCGTTTCACGGCACGGTTCTGGAGGGTTTTTCATGAAGCTGGGCACGCGACTCCATCTGAATCTGACTTATCACCCATAGACGGACGGGCGGTGGGCGGGTGATTCTGATTTTTGAGTATATGTTTCGAATCTGTACTTTGTATTTTTGAGGAGTTTTGGGACTAGTAGTTACTTTTATAGAGTTCTCATTCAACATTTGCTTTCAGACTACGTTTAACGGGCACCACATGAGGTGTTGTACGGAGGTGTATGACACCATACCGCTGGATGATGCGTCGATCGGGTTAAGTTGGGACCCAAGCTTTTGAGGAGTCTACGGCAAAGATCGATTATTCAGCGCGATTAAAACCGCGAATGATTACACCATGCTTGTACGAACCGTCGCCGTAGGCTCGGAATCGAGCTTGGTAATAGAATTTGATCGAGGTAGCACCGTTCGGAGGAACGGTAAGATTTGATAGGCGGGGCGAGTTACCCCGAGTTATATCGGTTATCATGAGTTTCCAGAGTAAGTTGTTAGGTTGGCCTTACCCCCCCCAACTGTTTCTGTTTTATGGGGTATCTTCCACGATAGCCTGTTGTGGATCGGTTAGATTTAGGTTCGATCTCGTCTGGGGTTGTCTGGTAGAAATACCGCAAGCGTCTCGGGTGCAATAAGATGCACCGGAGGGTGGGACGCCGTGAGGCTCGGTATGGTAGTCTAAACTACCACTCCCGCCGCACCAAGACGGTGGTCCGATTGTTCTCGGATTAGAGGAATGTTTGTATATTCGGTGGGTAGTGTCACCTGTCTGGTTGGTTCGGGCTACTCTTGGAGGACCAAGAGTTCTAAGGGGGGGAGAATGTTACGGTCACCCCGAGCGGGTTGCGACCGGGTGACCCGGGCGCGGTTTTGGCTCGCGGGTCACGCTTTCGGCGTTCAGACGGCTCCCGAGCCCTATCCGAGTATCATTTTGGCGAACCCTTCCGTATTTGAGGTCGTGTGGGTCCCCGACGTTTCGCCAAAATATTTTTCTCGCGCCGGGGTTGTCGGGTCGCCTCGGGACGTACTGGCTCGGTAGAGATCTTGAGACCTCATTTTGGGAAGCCGTTAGCAGTTTTGGAGTCGTGATTATTTCCCGGAGGTGGTTGTGGATTTTAATATTTGTGGCGTGACGTTCGGTTCCGGGCGACTCCCGGGGCTCGGGACGGGAATCCCGGGGCTCGGGATGGAAATTTTCTGACGGCTTTGGGATAAGTTGTATTATAATTTAAGATGAAATTTATGAGTATTTTTATAGAATTTTGGGAGTGACGGAATTTCGGTTAAGGTTGACGCGCTCGCACGTCGGGTTTCGGTTCGGGTTCAGCGAGCTCGGTAGGACACTCCGGAATGGTAAATGAACTTCTGAAAAATGTTCTGTGAATGTTATAATATTCTGAAGATTGTGTCCGAGTTTCATTAATTTTGGAATTCGGTAATTATTTTTGGGCAAAAAGAATTGGAACTTTCGGAAAAATGGGGAGTTAATTGAATTATGGTTGCAAAATAAATAAAAAGGGGTATGGGCAGCAGCAGCCTATTTCGGCAGCATGTGTGTGTGTGTGAGTGATAAGGGACACTTGTCCCTTATTGATTTAAGAGGAAAAAAGAAAGGGGTATATATATATATATTTGGGTAATTATTTCTTAAATGAAATTATTTCATTTCTTCTTCTTTCTTCCTTCTCCTCTCTCTGCCGAAACCATGAGCAGCCATGGGAGCTGTTCACCAAGCTTCTCCTTCTTCATATTTGGCAAGGAATCAACAAGGTTTTGGGTGCAAATCATTGGTAAGTTTCTCCTCTTCTTCTCTTTGTAAGGTTGGAAGCATGAATTTGGATGGAAAATGGGTTTAGAGAGGATTTTGTGTTTGTTCTTTGCTATGAGTTTTGATGATCCTCTTGCTTCCAAATTTTAGTATGTTATTCTTGGGCTTGAGAGGAGTAAGAATCTATGGTTGGATTTTGGAAAACTCCTTAGTTTGAAGAAACCCTAAATGCCGAATTATTGATGTGTAAATTCGAGCTCTGCTTGCAGTGCTGCATGAAAAATATGCGCGGCACAAGCTTCATTGCTTGCAGCAGTCACAGTGACACAGCCTTGTGCGCGCGCATGTGTTAAGCGCGCATGTTTGTGCAGAAGCCTTGCGCAGCCAAGCATGCCAGCATCTTTGTGAATTAGTACAACACAGCGCCTTGTGCGCACCTATGCATAGACAGCAAACCTGCCACACAAATACAGTTGTGCACAGTATGCGCAATACAGACAACCTTGCGCATGATTGTGCACGAGGTTGTGCACAGGCTTGTGCACACTTGCGCCAGGTTGAGCTTGCGCACAGGTTGTGCACATGCCAAGACTCACCCAAGAAGAACTTAGATATGAAGAGAAGTAAGTTTCGATGAAGGGAAGACCAATTTTGGTTGAAACATCATTTTCGGACAATGGTAGGAAAAGTTAGGTTTATGGGGTTTTCCAGAAAGGTGTCCGGAATGCGGGTTTAAAGGTTGAAATGGGTTTGGTAGTGTATGAATAACAATGTTCAGGCTCGGTTTGTAAAACCGAGCTTTGTGGAATTTTCCGGAAAGTGCGGGTTTGCGCGAAATTGTTTTCTGGGGTTGTTTGGATGTGTTCGATCCAACTATGGTTGTACACTTGATTCTGCGTTGGTGGAGTAGCGCGGACCCGTAGGAGCCAAGTTGTGCATTTCGGATCGGGAGTCGGGATTTTCCGAGTGTCAGGTCAGGCAAAGCATTTACGAGGTAAGGGCTTAATTTGGTAAAATGTACGTTTGTTCTGCTTTCAAGGCCCGGATGACCTTAGAGGCCCGGGTTCCTATTCTGTTCTGTATATGGTTATCAGGTAATGTTATTTCTGTTTATGTTTATGTATTCTTGTTATTATTATATGTTCTGTTCTGTGTCCGCACTGAAGGGGGTGCCGACATTCTGCGTATCCGCACCAGTGAGTGCCGACATTGCTCGGTCCGCACCGGGGGTGCCGACATTCGCGTATCCGCACTGTGGAGTGCCGACATTGCCTGCGGTCCGCACCAAGGGGTGCCGACATTCTCGCGTATCCGCATCGGAGTGCCGATATTGCTCGTGACCCTACGGCGCTTGGGGCTCGCGACCCCCGTACCGTGCTTCGCTCGCTCGACCAGATATTCGACCTCTCGCTGAGGGCTCACGTTACTGGTCGCTCGGCGGTTGGACCGCATATGTTGGTTTCGATTTTCGTTATATTTTATGCTTATATGTACATGCATATGTTGTGATATTCTGCTTTTGCGTGTTCAGATTGTTGCCCTGCGGCAAACTGCACTTTTACCTTAAGCCCTTACTGAGTCCTTTCGAGGACTCACCCTTTTATGTGTTTACCATCTTTCAGGTAGTCTGACAAGCAACCAGCGGAATAGAGATCCGCGGTGCTTCCGGACATTCTGGGTTCTGTAGCAGCAGCAGTACCACGTGCGGGAATTCTTGAGCGCGAGGCTTCTGATTCCGCACTTAGGTATATATATATATAGGATTTTGTTTAATGGCTCAGAGCAGAATCGCATGCATATAGATCAGATCATGGTTTTGTATATGTGTCTATATCTGGAATATATTCGCTTTATCTGCTTTCGTGTCGCGGGCGGAGCCCCGACTTGCTTACATCGGAATTGATATATTATTGATTGGTTACTTGTTTTGTGGCGATTATTGAAATGGGATATACCATGAACTGCTTGTGTGGTGAAAGTTGGATTATTCGTATACTTGCCTTGCATGAGTATTTAGGTTGCTAGTTGTTACTTGACGGTTTTGTTTGGAGCTCGATGCTCCGTTGCCACGCTTTCCGCCGTAATTCCTGTTTCCGACGTCGCGGCCGGCTCCGCCTCCGCAACCGGGCGGGGTGGCTGTGACAGCAACCCTCAAGGACAACTCCTCGATGAGTTTGCCCTTCGCCTCAGCTTGGGCCTCCATTCTTTGATACTCCCCGAGCACTTGCTCCATTTCAGCTTCAAGCTCTTTCTTCGCATAATGCTCGGCGAGGAAGAGGGCCTCGTGCTTCTTTCCATCGGCCATGGAAGCTTTCAGCTGGTTGCCCATGACACCTGTGGCTCTAAGAATGTTAGCCTCCTCTTTCTTCGAGGACGCCAACTCGGCCTCCTTTTCAGCCAACTTGGCATCCTTGTCAGCCAGGACCTTTTTTAGGCTCTCCACCTCCTCGGAGTCCTTTGCCTTGGCCTCAAGACTCCTCACGAGGGATTCAAGGTCCTCGATCTTGGCCACCAGCCCTTGGGCCAGCACAGTTTTCTGCAAGTTACAAACACAAAGCGTATAAACAAAGTACGCCGATAAAAGGATAAGTAACAAAGGGGGAGTCGAGATTTATGACTTACTCGAGTGAGGCCCTGGCAGATGTCCTTCGCAATGTCTAGGGCCCCCCAGGAGGTGTACTTCAAAAAATGCCTGTCGCGGGGAAGTGCGAGACCCTCTACAACCTTTAATCTCACCTCCCCTTCCCCGAGGAGTATTGACTCGTCACGAGTCACCCTCATGACGGGGTCCTGTGCCTCCACAAGGCCGTGCCCTTGCGCTTGAAGGATTTCTCCCAGCCTCCCGCCGAAAGTCCTCGAGCAATTGAGGCTCGAAAACGGGATCTATGCCCTTCAGGGTCTTAGGGATCCTCGAAGGCCTTCTCGTGTATACTCGAGGGGCCACAACAGCCCTCCGAGCATCCGCCAATAGGCCGACGGGTTCCCCAGCGCCCCGAACGGGGCTGCTGGAAGGCTCCTCGAGGGCTGGTCTTTTCCCTTTATCTTTTGCAGGGCTGGGACTGCTGTCCGAGGACACAGCCAAGCCCTCTGCCACTGCAAAGTTAAATGGGAATCAGAACACAAAATAAAAAAAAAAATTCATCAAACAGCCAGGGGAGATAAGAATGGTACCTGCAAGTCGGGGGCGTTTCCTTTGAAGGATCTCCTCCTCGGAGTCCTCGGACAGCTCCTCGATGATGACGGGACCAGCCATATTGACTGGTTGAGCCACCGTCACCAAGGCCTCCACACCTCGGGGCGCTCCGCCTTTCGAGGTCCCCGCAACTGTCCCCTCGATAGCCCTTTGAGCAGGCTCTGCAGGGACCTCCTCCTCCATTTTAGTCTTAAGGGCCTCCAACAAATCCTGCTTCTTGGCAAAAAGGGTACTGGGGTGCAACATCTTGGCTGTAGGAAAACACAAAGTCAGGTTATAATAGCATTTAAAATGTGCAAGCACAAGAACACAAAAACAAAAAGGAGTGCAAAACAGACAGTGGGGATTGCTGAAAGCGCCTTCGAAGCGCTCGATGAGGTCCCCATCCAACCCATCCACCCAGTTTTTTAGGGTGTCCACATGGCTCGGAAGGCGGTGGGCCCTGCTAACCCCTACCCTCCTTAGGACCACTTCGTCCAGGCTGGACAGAGTGAAGGGAAACCCACCCTTACACTCCTCGAGCCTCTCCACACCGCGGACCCATTCACACAGGGCGTCGAGGGCCCTCTTCCCCTCGCTACCCGCCCACAAAGGGGGCCTCACTGATACCCTTGCGTCTTTTTCCTTGATGAAGTACGCAGGAAACCCCCAACTATCCTCCTTGAGGATGAAGAAGAAGTTATTTTTCCAGCTTCCCCACGAGCCGGTGGTCTCAAATAAGACTCCAATCTTCACCATTTTGTTCCCCACCTTCACCTCTTTGGGGGTCAGTTGATAGAAGGGGTGCCCAACCGGCCTCTTCAGTGTGTAAAACTGCAAGAAGGTCTCGGGTAGCACCGATGTTTTCGCCAGATGGCATGCCACGACGAATGCATTTACGGTGGTAAACACATTCGGGGCCAGTTGTCCAGGGCAAACACCCCACCCCTCGCATAGTTGCGGCAACAAAGAGCAGAGGGGGAGTCTCAGTCCAGCTTTCAATCGGGCTTCAAAGACGACCATGGTCTGTTCCTTCATGGCCTTGTCACTCAACCCCAACCCCGCTTTTCTCAAAACATCCACGAGACAGCCACGACCACCCCTGTGTACACATGGTGGTTCTGACAGATATCTGTCATCTTCTTCTCCGATAGCGCAGTTCGGGGCCAGAGCTCCCCGACATCAGGGCCTACGCCGGGCTTGCTTGGATTCTTGGGAGCCATCTACAGAAATGAATCACGAATCTGAAAAATTAAACCCTAGACCCAAGAACCCAGTGCGGTGGCGCGGCGATGCCTCACTCGCGACACTGTCGCGACAAAAAAAGGGGGGAAAAAGAAGAAGAAAGTAAAAGGGGTACCACTTACTGATCGGTACGCCAGAGACGAAAATGAGGGACTCAACGGCTGGGTTCTTCGAATCTCGCCGGGAAATTCTCCGGTATTTGCCGAAAATGGAAACTAGATTGCAAAGGAAACTGAAGCGCAAAAGCAAGGAAAGCAAAAATTCGGGAGATTGACTCCCCACATGGGTTGGCGTATAAGAGGAGTCCGATGGGAAGTGAAATGACTTCCCCCATAATTACAAACGGCGCAAAAAGCGAAAATTTTAAAAACTGCACTTCCCAACCGCCACAATTGATATTGGGCCGAGAATTTGGGCCACCATTGGGGACACCTCTTGGGCTCTCCCCTAATTGGGCTCCCAAAACGCCACAATATCACATGGGCTCAACGTCTATAGGGAAACGCCCCTCCAAAACGGAGCACAGGGGCCCAACCCATCCTCCGCTGTGGGAGGAGGACATACTGATATATATGGGCCAGCCCATACGGCCGTATTGTCAAATGCAAACGCCATATGGGCCGCGTCCACCACAGCCTCGTATTTACGGAGAGCCCCTCTTACGAAGGGCGCCCCGTATAGAGCCGTTAAGCCATGAAACGTTTGTTGCCTCCCTCAACATAACCGTTGCACTAATTATGGCATTAAGCCAAAGGAGAGGGAGTAACTCCGCAGTAACTCCACTGTTATTACACCATTAATACGCCGCCATCCCAATTATGGGCACATTTATGGAGATTCTCCAGCGTTTAAGGCCCCGCAACGGGACCTAGCACCACCCTATATATTGGGTGGTGCCTGCCTCAAATAAGGTAACTACTACACACCCACACTCATCTTCTTTCTCTGCACCTGAAAGTGTCCTTTGTCTTGTCTTTCCAGGTATCGGAGCCGCCCTGTTTCGGTTGTCGGAGAATCCTTGACTGCCGGAGATCACCCTTTGGCTATCACAGACATATACACTCAAAATACCACACATATAAATCCAAAATACCACAAATCCATGATTTGTCAACTATGATGTGTCGACTATAATCTGAACAATAAACTTGTGAAGGCAGTATGACACAACAAGCAACTTATATTTCAATTTTTTGTCAATTGTAACCCGATCCTGTTGGTACATTTGACATTTCAAGCCTCTATAACAGACATATCAATCCATCATAGTTGTCATTGAAACAAGTCAGATCATAAACAGAACAACAAACTCAGATTTCTGGTTTAATGATGTCATCAGAAGCAACTATATAGGTGTACATACTTGACCAATCTAATTCTAATAATTGACAGTTTAATGATGGATAATACACATTTACCTATATAGTATTCTTATTCCTAAGAGTTGTTTTAGCTATTAGGAATGGTGGTGACAATCTACCCAAGCATGAGATGGTTGTCTTACCAGCAACATCTCTTTCTTGGCAAGGAGCGGGCTAAAAGGTTTGTGAATGTCCAACTCATTATTCTCTGTGGATTTGAACACCTACAGATCAAAACATGAGTTTAACTTAATAAATCACATACTCCAAGATAAACTAAACCAACTTCTTAAATACTTTAGACAATTTTGGAGATAAACATAGTGCAAGCCATGAAGTGAAAATCATAAGTACCTCGCCAAATTCTTTCAGATGAAATCTGTATATTCACAATACCTTGTTAGGCATGCTACAATACAAGCAAAAGTGCACTCATGGTCACTATTGGTTGATCTCTAGCACAATTTGCACAAACAAGGAAGAATAATACTAATAATAATAAATCACATAAATACAATCTATGTCCATTCAACAGATTGAGAACACGCTTAAGATGAACTTTTGGAAGTGAAAGTAAATCTTGTCCAGTTAGAATCTTCTCATTTAATGAGAGACACTATTCATATAAACAATAGACAATTTCCTAGGTCTTTTGGTTTAAAAATTGATGCATCTTAGGTCTTAAATAGACAGTTCTTAAGACATGCAACATCATAGGTAGTTTTTAGTAAAGCATCTCAAAATTGTTTAGATAAAACATTTTCCTGAAGTATTTTAATGGAGATCAACAAAGTAAAGATAGAAATGAAATCAAATAGAGTTGAAACAGGAAAGTTTGGAACGATTACTCACCGTACAAACATTTTTCGACTTTTCCAATTTCTTTAATACCTTAATCCAATTTCATAACCTTATGTTTTCTACTAGACCTGAATTGGATCTAATTGAAGTTAGCTGTTCATCTTCAAAACTAAGAAGTCTTGGTAAAATAGATTGTGTTTTACCTGTTATTGTGCAATTTCCTGTACTACTTGGTGAGATCACGTGCGTCAACAAATCCTTGTCAAGATCCGACGCCTCAGAGTGAGAAGTAAATTACGGCCTGAAACTAATGGAGCGCAATTACCTGTGTGAATGTTATTAATCACCTAGGTGATTTTTCACCACTAATTGAAAAGTCAAGTTTACCCTTCAATATAATCAGGTTTCCTTTTACTCTACCTGATCTCACCTCATTTGTTCCGGACCTATCGCCCTACACGAATCGCATCACCTCTGATCTATGTCTTCAATTGGATAGGTGAGACGATCGGTTGTTGATCAACGAGTGACAACTATAGATCGGAGATATCGATTGATGAGCGGCCAACTTCGAGCAGCGGCCAACATGCAGCAACAGCGAGCATCAAGCCGCGAGAGGGGATGCATGATCGATAAGACGAGTTGCGATCGGCGAGCAGCGATCATCAACCATTGATTGGTGGGAGGCGAGTATCCGGCAATGTCATTTACTCCAATGAGAAAAAAGTTCTGGTTAATGTTTCTTGTTTGTTGCAATGTTTCTTGTTTGTTCCTTTGGCCATGTTACTGATGATTCACCTGTTTTGCACATCTATGTCCAGAGTTTACTCCTCCAGCGATGATCAGTGACATGATGAGTTGCCACTACAAAACAAAACGAAGAATGGAGGCATCGAGCTCTAAAAATAGAGCATCAGAGGCTGCTTTCATGACTGTCAAGTTACTCGAGCACTTGGTTATTCTGTTTCCAATCTCAATTTAGTGTCAAATAAATTTTGCATGTTCAATCACTTTGCTGTTGTTATGTTAAAGAATTATACATTTCAATTTATACTAGTTGACATGACGTTCTAGTAGACACTTTGTTTACCATGTACATAATAAACTACTTTCATTCTCATTTATCCTCTCAGTTCATTTATTTCTAGTAGATGTGCTTCAAATGACCAGTTTGTCATTCCTTCTAGAAAACAACTTATAAAAAAATGATTTGATTACAAATAAGAATCATATAAACAAAGTTATGGATTTCTTGATAGCACAGATGGAAGAAATCTTGTTGGTGTCCAGGCTTGTGCATCTCAGTTCCATCAGATCAGGAAATTGATTCATATCAAATTCTCAATTGAGGTATACAATGACTATAACTCACGTTGAAGATCAAAAAATGGCTCAGATGCAGAAGCTTCACAGTGGATGATGAAGAATGTTCGCATCAATCAACAACTGCTCTGACTCCGCCACTTCATGTTAAAAAATTTCAGTACGTAAGCAATTTCGACTTCATCTAGATAAAGATCCAGTAAGCAAACACCACTTGGATCATTCTAAATTACAAAATAAAAAATCTAGTGAATTTGAATTTTTACTGCCATGGAGTTGGTTGATGGCCATGGCTGCTGCTGAGCATATGTCAATGAAAGCTGCATCACAATTGAGATATTTTTATATTTTTATTTTATTTTTTGAAATTATTATAGAAATTTCAGTGAGTGCTCACACGGGTTCCGTATCTTACCTTCCTTCCATTTTAATGAAGAGCTCATCCCCTACCCGTCTCGTCCCTTATTAGTGTATCCAAACAGGTGGTGACAGTCTGGATTGTCTCTTATAACGTGTGAAATATTGCCTCTGTGTAATTGTAAGTTGTTTTCATCTCTCTTCTCTATGTTGAAATGTCGGCTAAAGTATCTATTGATGTGAATTGATTCTTGTTAAAATGTTTGCTGAAGTGGCTATGAATATGCAATAAAATGGAATGGATGGCAGTTTGTAGTTGAGCAAGATATTGTTTCATCCTTGCATTGTACTAGTAATTATTTGGCAAAAGTCTTCAAATCGCTAAAATATCTGAGAAAGTTCTTTTCAGAACATGGTCTTGAAATTTCAATTCATTTGCGTAATGTAGTTCTAGCAGACATTTTCGTTTATACTGGTTGATATGCTCAGAAGTTCTAGTAGACATTTTGTTTGATGCACGAGTATTCTGTTTTTCATCTTTTGTTTCTTGAATGCTGATAACTCAGAAGTTTTGGTAGAAATTTCGTTTATTAATTAATGAAATATGTATGTTTTTCTTGCTAATTTAGAAGTTCTTACTATTTTATTTATCTATGTGTTGTGAGTGAATTGAATTGTTCTATTGTTTACTTGCAGCTAAAAGTGAGGGAAGCTGTGAAAAAGGCTTGCTGGGATGATATTTTAGAAGGCACTAGAAGGATGAACATGACTATGACAGGGTTATTAAACTTATGAAAGAAGTGAGAAGAAATTTCTAATATTGCTTCTCTGAGCTGGAAAGAAGAGATCGTTGAAGCTGTTGATTTGAAAAAAGATCGTTGAAGCTGTTGATTTGGAATTTTCAAGTAGAAAATAAGAGTCATCTTGCGGATTTCTTAAGTTTGCAGCTGACGTTTTGTACATGTCTAAGTTCCATCTATGAAAGTACAAACATATTTGACGGATTTATATTTAGCAAATGTTTGCAATGTAAATGATAGATTTTATACATTTACCTTAAGATTTTGGTACAAATTTCTCAAATGAAAAGTAATATGAGATCTTACGTTTCTAGTAGAAATTTATAGAACATTTCGTATATGCTCGATAGGCAATCCTTATGTCACTAACAAACATTTCTTATATGGAGGGAAAAGGAAGAAATCTATACTTGGCAAATAATGATTTATCAATGGAGTTACAAGAGATTGCATTTTATTTTGGTTTATGCTAGTAGTATAGTAACAATTTTGCAATTGCTCTGAACATATTTAATCGCTCATGATAAGAGACGTATATGTGAAGCATATAAGACACTTGTTGTGTTTTCAGTAGACATTTATCAAATTTTATGACATGTTTAGCGAACTGTGCCCACAAATGGTAAAGAATACTCAAATTATTTTACATCATTATAGCAAAGTTCCAATTTTTGAGTCTTTAGTACTCTATCCGTCCCAAAAAATTGGTACGTTTCTTTTTAAATATTGTGGGAGATTCAAATTATTGCTAGAAGGAATTCATTAAAAAAATTTGAAAAATATATATTTAGAAACTAGACACATTGATCTATAATTTGTATTTAAAATATTTGAATTTACATGTTAAAATGTTAAATAAATAAAATCATAGATTAAATGTTAAAAACGAAACGCACCAATTTTTTAGTAACGGAGGTAGTATAAGATTTTCCAATGCAACCCAATGGTTCAAGCACGCAATGTTGCAACTGTTGTTGAATTGACTGCATTCCTCACGGCTGTTAACTCTGGAAATAGCTTGGCCACTATCTTTGGTAACAATAAATCAAGATGCCTATGAACAGTGGCGGATCCAGGATTATTGGCGTGTGGGGGCACAAATTCTTCTTATTTGTTAAGATTGTTTTTGAGAAAAAAAATCTAAAAATTTTAATTAAAATTTCACATTATAGTAGATAGTTCCCATAATTTTGATACGGAAAGAATATTTGTAATAACAAGAAAAAGATATAAAAAGAAGTGTGTGAGGAAGGAGATCAAAGTTTTGCACTAGATAATATTAATTAAATAGATTATTTAATTTCAAAAAAGTCATAATTTATTTAAAAGTTGAAAGCATAATAATTCTTCAGAGCAATTTGAAATAAATAATGAAATATTTTAACTATTTTTTATTCATTCAAAACATCATAATAGGATATTCCAATTTCATAAAATACTAATTACTCTTATTTTTAGATGAAATCTATTTTATTTGATAATATTTAACCACATTATAAATGTTTAGGATTTAACTCTTAACTTTTTATTAAAAGTTGAAGACTTGTATGATAAAAAACAGTTTTATGACTTGAATAAACAATAGTGCATAATTGTTGGACCGAAACTGTAATTTACCCATTTTTTTCTTCTATTGTTGTGTGCTCCGTGTTGTTTCTTTTGCTTCAAATGTTAGCTATAGTCCTAACACTATATACTTTTGTTCAAAATAGTCTATATATTTTATTTATGGAAAAAAACACTATCACTACCAATATAATTTCTGAAATTTCACTGGGGGCACGTGCCCCCATGTTCCCCCACCTGGATCCGCCCCTGCCTATGAAGGTAGTTGACATTTCTCACTTCCACAGTTGACATTTCACTTTTAGCTAGTAGACACCTTCAAAATAATTAACAATTTAAGATACACTTGACAACAAATATATTCTAAGATGAGTTTACTAACTTACAAAGAGCAGATAATACCACAAAATTTCTAGTGGTGTCAAAAGGTGAACAATGGACATGAAACAATCGTAGCTAAGTATGGCAAACATAAAAGTCTAAAGTAATACAACAAAAAACATAGACATATCAAATATGCTTTTTTAGTACTTGGCTCATGCATGCTTGACAGTTTATCCAAAGACAATTGACGGTACAAAATAATTCATAAAAATGGGGGAAATGTCAAGTAATTCAAACTTGACAAACGTAATTGACAGATGTATAGAGTATACTTGACGTTTAATTTCTTGCACTTTTGATACACACTTCTCATATTGATGAAAATTGTAAATACAGGATAGTGAGTAATCAATTGTAAATTCACACAGTCATTCAAATGATATAGAGTAATTAATTGCTCAACTCTTGTTGTTACCATATATCAACCCTTTCCTTGATCAACAACAAGGATATTACTAGAGCTGGTCACACCAGTTTAGTCCAGACTTAACCGAATAAGGAGACTCCACCCATGACAACTTTGCATTTAGGAGTATATTCATTCACTAAATTCCGCTCCATCCATTATTTTATGCCTCGTATAAATCCTGCTAGAAAGGACAACACAAGAACCACATAGAATGCTAGAAAGGAAAACACAAGAACCACATGGAGGGGGCAACAACACCTGAGGCAATCATCAGATATTGAGATTTGATGTAACTAACTAGATGGAAATGAGCTGTGGAATCATGAATCACAGAGCTTACACATTCTAGTTATTTTAAAGAGAAAAATCATAGTAGGCATTTTTTAGCTACTAATTGACAATTTTGATAATATTAATTGACAATTGATGAGAAACATTACAAAACACTAAAACGTGAAAATTGGCTCTAAATTAGCATACAGTCACAGATTCAACCTTTACAGTAACCTGAACTAGGGGTATGATCACTTTACCTCCGTATTGAGATGTGTCTCCCATGAGGTTGTATGTGAGACAAAACTTACCTTTATAGTGGACACTAACTATCTAGCTAGTGCTAGTAAACACATTTCAAGTGACTCAAAAAAGAAATTGAATATGTGCTACGAAATGTAAACAAATATCTTATTCTGATAATGACAACTATTTGACAGATTAAATTCTAATAGTTGACACTTTAATGATGAATATTAGACATAAAATATCTTAGATGTGTAAATACTTGACAAATCAAATTTCAATAGTTGACACTTTGATAATTGATATTAGACATATACCTAAATATTATTCCAGGTAAAAACACAATAAACATAACTAATCTAGAAGAAATAATGATACCAATTTAAACTAAGAAGCAATAAAGTATTATGTAAATGTCTAAAAACTATCTGCAAAATGTAGATGCACAATTCACAAAAAACAGAACTGCCAAGTTATACAGATATTGAACAAGGAGTGTAGAAAATGAATACATTATGCATAACTAGTTTAGATTTCACCTTCATCATTGCTTAGAATTCTTGAGTTCCTAATCTAGAACGACGATTGACAAATTTAGAACACCAATGGAGGCGCAATTGCAAACGGAGATCCAATGAACAAATCGGCGCGCACAACGGCCGTCGGTGGTGATTTTTGGATGGTGATGGATAGATCATAGCAATTGAGGCTTGCGAGGGTGAGATTGAAGATAAACGTAAAAGCAATGAATTTAGTTTGCTAAGAGTGACGATAGCAACAACAATAAGGAGATCGCCAGAGATTTTTGCGTTTGTTCTGCTCATTGAAGACCTTCAGGAGATCAACACTCCGTCACTTCATCGCACTTCATCTCCTCCTTTGATCTCTTCTCATCTCTATTCTCTTGCTCGTGGTTGAATCGTACATTGAAAACCTTGATTCGGTTGCATAAGAGGTTTTTTTTGCTCGTGGAGAGGTTTGTTTCAGCTTCCAGAATTAGGGGAAATAGGGAAGGGCAATTCTGTAAATGACAAATTGTTGGGCTATGGGCTCTGGGTGTTTTGTATAGATGGGCTGGTTGGACTGCTGGGTGTTATTTCACCTAGGTGAGTAATAACAGAATTGGGGTTTCAATTGGCAAAGAGGAGCAAGAGCACATTTGAGGATTTTGGAGATTTTTGGTGAGAGAGCGATAGTGACAAAGGTTTCGGTGAGGATTTTGAGCTTGAAGAAATCAAACTTGAAGCTTTGATATTTGAATCAGATTGAAGAGAAAATCGAGACTGGGTTTGATAGATGAAGAAAGGCGTGCCGCAGTGATGGCCAGTTTCAGGTGGCGCTCGCGTTTTGGAGGAGATGGCGGTTGCTGGTGGCGAGAGCCGGTGGATGCTACCGGATTATGGCGGACTCGTGCGAGAAAGACGAATCTGTGACTCTATGAGGGTGTTGCTACTCGCTTTCCTCTTTTTTTTAAAAAAAACTATTTAATGCATCAGATCCCAAACTTTTCAAAATTGATCAATTGGCCCATGTACTGCCATTTGCTTCAATTTCACCGATAAGCGAGACGGCCGAGACATGCCGGTACCGAGACGAGATCGGTATACCGGCCGAGACGAGATGATATTTAAAACTATGCAAATAACCCCTCAAACTTAGTCCAAAGACTCTTAATATCTGTCTCTGTATAAACATGGTGGAAAACATTAATATCCACAAATCTTCTAATAGAAACAACCGTCTTACAATTTAGCTTTGACCACTTCTCATTTGACATGTATTTCGACTTGGCCGCTTCACCATTGATAGGATCATACAAATTAAGGCAGTAAAGCAGATCCTCCATCACCAGCTTCCAAATCGAGTAATTCGAAGCATTCAATTTGATCATCGAACCCGCGTTGCCATCAGGGGTGGACCCACCATGGGGTACGTAGGGGCATGTGCCCCATTAAAATTTTGTATGTTTTGGTCGCAGTGGTAGTATTGTTTGACAAAAATAAAGTAAATTGGCCATTTTGAAAATAAACATATACTTTAAGGTCTAACTGTTAGTTAGACAAAACAAAATGGTGGAGAGAGGGAGAGGATGTGTGCCTACCTACCAATAAAGGGAAGAAAGTGGGTAAATTACTTTTGACGTCCTTCTATTACGTAAACATTTCTGTTGAAGTTATATACTTGGATATTTATCAAACAAGTCTTAAATTTTTACTAAAATATTGAGAATGTAAAAAATTGATATAAATTAGTTATAATACTTCTTATTTTATTCTAATTGATTTAAACTATTTAAATTATTGGAACTATGGGTATATGAAACTATATTTTTTTTGTCAATTTATTATGTAATTTGAGCTTAATAGATAAAAGGAAATTATGCCTTTGTCAAAATTTCTGGGTCCACCACTAGTTTCTGTCACCCAAATCCTCTCCTTTAACCATAGCTCTGATACTGTTTGTTGGGTTTAACAACAACACAATAATTTTTCACCGCGATAATTTAACGGCTTCTTCCACTATCAATATCAAATTAACAATCACAATCAGCAATTCTCACAAACACTCCACTTAGATTAGCCACTGGCTAATCATACAGACGAACCTCGAATACAAACTTCACCACCAACTCTCACTACTAGCCAACAGCCGCTGTTGTTCTTCACCTCAATATGGTGACTAATTCTCAACTCAAATTTACATAGAAAACATACCTATTTATACTAGCCAAACAAACCTAACATTATTAGACCTACGAAACCTAAAAGTAGACTAACTAGAACACACGCACTTACACCTAGACAATTCTAATCTTTATTTTAATTAATGAAACTTAAACCAATTAGGTTTCTTCCAAGCCCAAAACAAATCAGACAACAAAGGTTTAGTCCATTAAACATAATCAATCACAATATTAGTTCTCCAACTTTCAAAGCTAATTTGAGGCATAATTTCAATAAATGAATCATTCCGTTAGACTTTTGATATCTTCTCCACTACTTTCATATCTGACATCTCTTCTCCTTAATTCTTCATGTCATTTGCCACCAGCGTTACCCTTCCAAAGTATTCAATTATGGTTTTTCTCACCTTCATCTCAAGCAGCTCATAGTTTCTTCTAAGGATTTGAACTTGTGCTAGCTTTACTCTTGTATTTCCTTGGTACTTCATCTTCATGGATTCCTACAACTTATTGGAGGTGGTCTTTTGAGCAATTTCTTTCAATTTCAATTTATCAATAGATTGAAAGAGGTAATTCTTTGCCTTAAAATCTTTCAACCTTAAATCATCTAGTTCCTTCTTTCGAGCAACATCTGTCAAGGTTTCTCTTGAAGAAGGCACCACGAAAAGTGGATATATCACCATCCAATATTCTTTTGAATGAAGTAAGTTTTCCATGAGCATGCTCCAATGCTCATAGTCCATCGAATTTGGGTATGGCGGCTTGAGCAAAATTTCCTGCTTCTGCCATATGTTCTTCTTTGCACAAGAATTGTTATGACCCGTCCTCCCTGATATGTCATAACTAGAAGTAATAAAAAAATAAGAATTGAATTGAAAAAATAGGAAGTTTTGGATTAATATGATACAATTTGGACTAAAATGAAAGAATTATGAAATATGGGGTAAAACTTAAAAGAATAAAATGGTAGGAGTATTAATTTAGAAAATGACTTAATTGAAACCTAGTAACTAAGTTGGGTAAAAGTTGTACGATTAAAATTAATCTAGGGACTGAAGTGTAATTAACCTAAACTAAACTAAACAAAGTTTCTCCTAAAACGAGAGACAGATTAGTTTTAAGGGGAAGACACGACGCAGACAGGAGGGGATGAAAAGGACTAAAGACAGACTCAACGAGGGAAGGGGTAGATTAGCGCGGATTCTATTCTTCACCTAGGTGAAAAATCACCCAGTACTAGAAAAGACTATATTACCCTTCTTATAAACTCCTTCCCCCAATTCTAATTTCTTCGTCTGCCAACGCGTATCGAGCTTCAACGTCTCCAAAAGCGAGAGAGAGAGAGAGAGAGACGATCAGAGATCAGAAACCGTCAAGCGTCATGAGCGGAGAGCTTCCATCGGCGATTGACAAGCATCTACAGATGCAAAAGAGACGCAAGCAGCAGCTATGCAAAAACAATGATCGGCGAGCATTGATTGGCAAACGGAGAGCATCCAGTGCCGAGGATCGAGCATCAATCGCCGAACACAAAGCATCCAACAATAAGCATCAAGCATGGATCGGCGTCGAGCCGTGATCGGGCGAGCAACGCCCATCCAATGGTGAGCGGGTGGGCGATCGCCGTCGGCAAGCGGCGGGTGATCGGAGGTTGGCTTGAAGCGAGGAAGAGTGATCGACGAGCAGCGATCGTTGAACAACGAGTATCGGGCGGCGTCATTGCAGTGGTTATCATCGATTGCGAGCAGCCATCGATTTCGAGCAGCCAGCGTCCTTTGTTCATGTGATTTGGTTAAAAACGGTAGCAATAAGAGAGCACTTTGTTCAAGTATGATAGATTAGCATATTCATTGACAAGTATGATGGAATATTTGATGTACTTGTATATGTTTCAGGTATCATTTTTTATTTTTTGGTATTCTGTTTGACATATTTTTCTAGTTTAGTTGACATTTGCATCCATTATGATAAACTAGACATATTTGTCTAGTTTTGTTGACATGTAAAACTTCTGGTGGGCATAAGTTGCCATCTAATTCCTTTGATATTTACTTTGTTGGTGTTGGCGTTAACTTTTGTGAAGATGGAGATAATGATTCGGATAGACATTTATGTTCTCTGTGACGGACACATTGGTTATTTGTAGTAGACATTTTCATGTTCTTTGCATAACTTTATGTTTCATAATAGTTATTATGATTGTTAAGGTATGTTTGTAAATTTCACTTGTGATTGACATATTTTTATTAATGAATTTTAGTTGTGATCATTTTTTTAAAAGAGTTGGACCTTTCAAATTGTTTTAGCTGACACATACAATATTTATGGTAGACATATGTCACTCAATGGCTTGTGTTCTGATTCTAGTCAAGTTTCTTTCTAAAATGAAAAAGTCCACTGATATTGTTTTTGCAGATAACTGTAGTATTTGTCAAAGTTGTTTTATGTAATGAACATATGGACTTTACATAGTTGACATTTCTTTTGTCTATTCTTGAGGGCTTACTTCTATTTTTGTGACTGTGTCTGTGCAGGTATTCATGCAACAAAAAATATGGATCGAGCAACAATCATAAATAGTTCTACTTTTGATACAATATCGAATTTGCAAAATCCACAGTTTGTCAGTTAAAATAATTTTGAGAAGAGGCGTAAATTTGATATCGGTAGCAAAGATGGCTAATGTTGGAAACTTAACTTCAGCGGCCAATGAAATGACTGAAACTTAATAAAAGTCCTAAACTTCACATCATTCTTATATTATAAAATCTAAACTACTGAAGTCACTGATGCGCCCTTGCCTTCTCGAGAATTTTCTCTCTTTCCTGTTTTGCTGGATGTGCAAGGATTGTTGCTGCTATTTTGAACCCTACTTTTTAATTGAATAGACCTGCAATTATAGCAGACATATAAAGTGACAATGAGAGACAAATACCACACATAAACCGTCACAATAGCAGACATATACACTCAAAATACCACACATATACAGACACAATACCAGACATATACACTCAAAATACCACATATATAAATCCAAAATACCACAAATCCATTATTTGTCAACTATTATATCTCGACTATAATCGAACAATAAACTTGTGAAGGCAGTATGACACAACAAGCAACTTATATTTCAATTTTTTGTCAATTGTAACCCGATCCTGTTGGTACATTTGACATTTCAAGCCTCTATAACAGACATATCAATCCATCATAGTTGTCATTGAAACAAGTCAGATCATAAACAGAACAACAAACTCAGATTTACGGTTTAATGATGTCATCGAAGCAACTATATAGGTGTACATACTTGACCAATCTAATTCTAATAATTGATTTAATGATGGATAATACACATTTACCTATATAGTATTCTTATTCCTAAGAGTTGTTTTAGCTATTAGGAATGGTGGTGACAATCTACCCAAGCATGAGATGGTTGTCTTACCAGCAACATCTCTTTCTTGGCAAGGAGCGGGCTGAAAGTTTTGTGAATGTCCGGCTCATTCTTCTCAGTGGATGTGAACACCTACAGATCAAAACATGAGTTTAACTTAAAAAATCACATGCTCCAAGATAAACTAAACCAACTTCTTAAATACTTTAGACAATTTTGGAGATAAACATAGTGCAAGCCATGAAGTGAAAATCATAAGTACCTTGCCAAATTCTTTCGGATGAAATCAGATATTCACAATACCTTGTTAGACATGCTACAATACAAGCAAAAGTGCACTCATGGTCACTATTGGTTGATCTCTAGCACAATTTACACAAACAAGGAAGAATAATACTAATAATAATAAATCACATAAATACAATCTACAGATTGAGAACACGCTTAAGATGAACTTTTGGAAGTGAAAGTAAATCTTGTCCAGTTAGAATCTTCTCATTTAATGAGAGACACTATTCATATAAACAATAGACAATTTCCTAGGTCTTAAGTAGACAGTTCGTAAGACTCTATTCATAACCTATTAGACATTAAACAACTTCTTGTTACTAATTATATCTTCAATCTAGTAGACATCAAAACAACAAAAATTATAAACTAATAAACATCTTTTGGTTTAAAAATTGATGCATCTTAGGTCTTAAATAGACAGTTCTTAAGACATGCAACATCATAGGTAGTTTTTAGTAAAACATCTCAAAATTGTTTAGATAAAACATTTTCCTGAAGCATTTGAATAGCGATCAACAAAGTAAAGATAGAAATGAAATCAAATAGAGTTGAAACAGGAAAGTTTGGAACGATTACTCACCGTACAAACATTTTTCGACTTTTCCAATTTCTTTAATACCTCAATCCAATTTCATAACCTTATGTTTTCTACTAGACCTGAATTGGATCTAATTGAAGTTAGCTGTTCATCTTCAAAACTGAGAAGTCTTGGTAAAATAGATTGTGTTTTACCTGTTATTGTGCAATTTCCTGTACTATTTGGTGAGATCACGTGCGTCAACAAATCCTTGTCAAGATCCGACGCCTCAGAGTGAGAAGTAAATTACGGCCTGAAACTAATGGAGCGCAACTACCTGTGGTGAGATCGAAGGTAGTGAACAAAGGCGGCAGCGAGACACGAGTGGCGGAAGCAATGGACAAATCGTGAGATCATATTCTGAAATTGGAGAACGAGAGCAGCGACGGCAAGATGCGAGCAACGATGGATGAATCGCGAGATCATCTTATGCAAGACGTTAGGAATTTTACATCGCGTGTTTGTTTTCTTCATCGGTTCATCCGCTAGAAGATGAAAAGTAGGGAGGGGTAATTGTGTAATTGGTGTCTAGAGTGGGCTTGGGCTCCAGTTTATCATTTAGTAGGCTACCAGGTGATTCTTCACCTAGGTGAAGAATATAAGTATTGGAGATTCTGATACAGACTTGATGGTGGGTTTAAAGATCAGGGGACGATTTGAGAAGGAGATGGGCAAGAGAGGCTCAATTCGTGAGTGAAGCTGTGATTTGAGGATCGAAGAAGAATGAACTGGATGGGAGAGGAATAAGAGGAGGAGATGCTAGCAGTTTCGAATGTTGGGTGGCCGGTGATTTGGCGGAGAACGATGGTGTCGGAGGTTTTGACGGAAGGAGATGAATCTGTCGGCGGGTTTACGAGCTCAATTGACTGCCGGCGGAGGTTCCGGTTGACGATTGGACTCGTGGTGGTTCAAAAACAAAGGGGAAGCGGTCGGAGTTGGTCTAGCTCGCCATGATTGGAGGCCGGTGCTCCGTGAGCTTCTTTTACTCTGAAATGGACTTTGATGTTTAATAAATTCTACGTGTTCTGAATTTATTTTGAATTTCTATTAATGGTGCAGAAAGAATAAATTCTGTTATTGTTGAAGGGAATTTCATGATAGATTAAGGACTTTATGGTTTAACGTCTTGGTCCAGCTTTGTGTGCTTCAATTGTTTTATTAATTGATGCTTGAGGAGTCAAGTGAGGCTGCTTAGAAGAAAGTTTAGTTTAGGTTTCTTGTGTTAAGTTTGTCATGTTTGCACTGATAGGCTTTGGTTGGGAAGCTTAATCTTGTTTGCTGAAGAATTACTTGAATAAGAATTAATTTGTGCAGCTAGCAATTGTGCTTTAGTCTGCAGAAGTTACCTTCATTGATGCACATATGTGTGTATATATACAACTTAATAATGACTAGTTCTGTTAGGACTAGAATTGACAAACATCTAAGTCCTAATACAAGTAGAGCTAGGAATCCTACAATTACTCGTACAACTCAGCCTGAAGCATCGGCTAGAATACAACTAGGACTAGGATTGATAGAGTAGGATTCTTCTTCAACACTCCTCCTCAAGTTGGAGCATGTGGATTCAACATGCCTAACTTGCTTGATAAAGATTGAAATTGATCTCTTCCAAGGGCTTTAATCAACAGATCTGCTAGTTGAAATTTAGAGGAGATATGTTCAGTTTTGATGTCTTCACTATGTATCTTCTCTCTAACAAAATGGCAATCAATCTCAATATGTTTAGTTCTCTCATGGAAAACTGGATTTGAAGCAATATGAACCGCAGCCTGATTATCACAGTAAATTCTCATAGGTTCTTTTTGTTCAACAGTTAAATCCTTTAACAGAGACTTTAGCCAAGCCAATTCACTCGTTAATGTTGCCATGGCCCTATATTCAGCCTCAGTAGAAGATTTGGACACTGTAACTTGTTTCTTAGACTTCCAAGAGATAGGTGCTTTACCTAGCTTGGTGATGTATCCTGTTGTTGACCTTCTGGTGGTTGGGCAACTTGCCCAGTCTGCATCACAGTAACCTTTAAGGTTAAGCTATTTTGAGTTGGAAACAACAGTCCCTGGCTTGGTGAATTTTTAAGGTATTTGAGAACTCTCATAGTTGCTTCCCAGTGCTCCTCCTTGGGGTCTTTCATAAATTGACTGAGAAGGTTTACCACATAGGTTATATATGGCCGTAAGTAATGGTTAGATACAAAAGCTTTCCAATCAATCTCTTATACTGACCAACATCAGAAACTTCTTTTCCTTTAGCTTCCCCCAACTTGTGTTGTTGAGTGACAGGAAATAAGACTAATTTTGAATTGCTCATTCCAGTTTCTTGTAACAGATCCAAAGTGTATTTTCTTTGAGATAAAAAGATACCCTTTAATGATCTGGCTGCCTCCAATCCCAAAAAATACTTAAGATTTCCAAGTTCCTTGATTTTGAAGGTATTATGGAGATACCTCTTAGTTGCTTCAATCTGTCGAGTATTGTTGCCTGCAAGAATAATATCATCCACGTAGATGAGGAGAGCCATATAACTAGTCCCTTCTTTCTTTGTAAACAATGAATGATCTGCCCTGGACTGAGAGAAACCATATTTAGCCAGAGCATCCGAAAACTTCTGGAACCATTGTCTGGGAGCTTGTTTAAGTCCATACAATGATTTCTTAAGTCTACAGAACTTTCCTTGTTCTACTTCCAAACCTGGTGGAGGTACCATATATAATTCTTTGTCCAAGTCTCCTTGTAGGAAGGCATTATACACATCAAATTGATGTAGTTCCCAATGCTTGACAGCTGCTACAGCCAACAATGCTCTGACAGTAGTTAATTTGATTACTGGGGCAAATGTTTCTGTGAAATCCACCCCTTCCTTCTGACTGTACCCTTTAGCTACTAGCTGAGCCTTGAAACGTTCAACAGTTCCATCAACCTTATACTTTACCTTGTACACCCATTTACAGTTGATGGCTCTTTTTACAGATGGGAGAGGTCCAAGAGTCCAGGTTTTGTTTGATTTAAGAGCTGTTAGTTCCTGCTGCATAGCTTCTTTCCATCTGCTATCCTTACTAGCTTGTTCAAAGCTTGATGGTTCTGTTTCTTTAGTGATTGCTGCCACAAAATCTTTATATACAATACCAAATTTATCATAAGAGATATGATGAGCTAAAAGATGGACCATACCTGAAGAGTTTGGATTAGCTGGATTGGATGAGGGTGAATTGCCTACTTGAGCCAATCCCACTTCATAATTTGCCAAATAACCTGGTGGCTTTCTGATTCTTTGAGGTCTCTGAATGATCAATAGAGGTGATCTTCCTGGGTTTTCAGCCACTTCTTCCTGAGTTTCAATCACTTCTTCTGGATTAATTTTTGGTGATCTTTCTAGGAATGTTTCAGCTACCTCTTCTGAGTTGGTGCTCATTGTCTCTTGAACTGTTGGTGAAGGGATTTCCTCTACTGCAACTGGGATTTCCTTATTGCAGATTAGCTCACTTGTATTAGATTCTGTCATGTTGTATGGAAATTTATCCTCATAGAATTTCACATCTCGAGACACTATTATCTTATGTGTCTCTTAATCTAGAACCTTGTATCCCTTCTGACCCATAGGATAACCTAAAAACACACATGATTTGGCTCTAGGTTCAAATTTGTCACCTGTTTTGTTGTGTACGTAGCATAAGCATCCAAAAAACCTTAAGTGACTTAGGATAGGGGGTTTTCCATATAAAACTTCATAAGGGCTCTTCCATCCTAATTTCTGGGATGGTACAAGATTTATTAAGTATGCAGCTGTAAGAATGCACTCACCCCAGAATTTTATTGGCAATTTTGCTTCAAATCTTAGTGCTCTTGCTAGTTCAAGGAGGTGCCTATGCTTCCTTTCTGCTACACCGTTTTGCTGAGGTGTTTTGGGACAACTAGTTTGTAATCTGATACCACTTTGTTGAAAGTAGCCCAACATTTGACCAGCTGATAACTCTGGTGCATTGTCAGTTCTAACTGTAATAATGTCAGCCTTGAACTGATTCTGCACAATAGTGAAGATTCTTAAAGTGGAAGAAAGCATCAGACTTGTTTTTCATCAGATATACCCAAGTGCTCTTGCTATAATCATCAACCAAAGTTAAGAAGTAATGACATCCAATGGATGAACTTGTCTTGTATGGTCCCCAAACATCCATATGAAGTAACTCAAATGCTTTATTTGATAAATCATATCTAATAGGAAAAGAGTTTCTGGTTTGTTTAGCTCTATGACAATAATCACAGCACAAATCTATACTAACTTTATCTAAATCCGATAACTGGGGTAGCTTGGAAAATTTTTCAATAGGTAGATGTCCTAAACATTGATGCCATAAATTTGGTGACTTTTCTGTCAAGCTTGCTATTGCTAATGTGGATGAGTGGGGGGATTGGTTGAAGTAGTAGAATCCATCTTTCATCCTACCCTGCCCAATCTTCCTCTTCATTTTTAGGTCTTGCAAGATACAACAATCAGGGAAAAAGGTCAAGGAGCACTGCAGGTCTTTTGTAAGTCTGCTAACTGATAATAGGTTGCAAGTGAAGTCTGGTATACACAATATGTCATGCAGCTTTATATTTGAGAAGAGATTTGATTGACCACTAGAATCAATTGCCAGAGTTCTACCATCAGGCAATCTTACTGGTGTTCTTGCCACAGAGGTATGTATATTTGACAAATTTCTAATTTCACCAGTCATATGATATGTTGCTCCGCTATCAATAATCCAAGTGTTAGAGTTTTTAGAGACATTACCAGCAAAATTGACTTGACTTTCCAGGTTGTGAGCTGAAAGTAGTGAGACCGTTGATCATATTGAGCTTGTGTGATGTTCAAATTAGCTGTTGATGTCTCCTCTTTCTGACTTGTAGAGGCTGTGTTTGATGATTGCCTCTTATTCTTGGAATTTGTTGTTGATTTTGTGACCTTGTCCTTTTTCCACCATTCAGGGTAGCCATGAACTGTGAAGCAGTCATCTGAAAAGTGACCAAGGCGTCCACAGTGAGTGCACTTGTGTTTCTTTTTCTCTTCTTTGCTTCTATTAATCTTTGCTGCTACTACAGTAGCTTCTTGGTGAATTTGTCTGCCTGTAGCAACACTTTTGTGCTTTTCTTCTTTTGTCACCAGGGCATACACTTTATTTAGAGATGGTAGAGATTCCATGTTGAGAATTTGGGACCTTATGATACTGAACAAATCATTCAATCCCATGAGAAAGTGATGAATCTTTTCACTCTCCTTTTCTGCTAGGAATTCCTTAGCTGTTCCACATGTGCACTCGGGTATTGCAGAATAATCATCAAGCTCATCCCATAATGACTTAAGTTGGGTAAAATATGTAGCAACAGACATTGATTCCTGTTGCATGACTGAAATTTCTCTCCTCAACTCATGTATCTGTGGCACGTTTCCTTGAGAGTATTTCTCTCTCAAGTCCTTCCATACTTCTGATGCGTTGTCAGCATAAGCAACACTTCTTTGAATCTCAGGTGCTAAAGAGTTAAAGATCCAAGAAATTACCATGGAGTTGACTGCTTCCCAGAATTCTTGAATCTTCAAATCATCATCTTTTGGTTTTGTTAGAGTTCCATTGATGAAACCCAGTTTGTGCTTGGCTCTGAGGGCATTGATCATACCTCTCTCCGTGAGCTTCTTTTACTCTGAAATGGACTTTGATGTTTAATAAATTCTACGTGTTCTGAATTTATTTTGAATTTCTATTAATGGTGCAGAAAGAATAAATTCTGTTATTGTTGAAGGGAATTTCATGATAGATTAAGGACTTTATGGTTTAACGTCTTGGTCCAGCTATGTGTGCTTCAATTGTTTTATTAATTGATGCTTGAGGAGTCAAGTGAGGCTGCTTAGAAGAAAGTTTAGCTTAGGTTTCTTGTGTTAAGTTTGTCATGTTTGCACTGATAGGCTTTGGTTGGGAAGCTTAATCTTGTTTGCTGAAGAATTACTTGAATAAGAATTAATTTGTGCAGCTAGCAATTGTGCTTTAGTCTGCAGAAGTTACCTTCATTGATGCACATATGTGTGTATATATACAACTTAATAATGACTAGTTCTGCTAGGACTAGAATTGACAAACATCTAAGTCCTAATACAACTAGAGCTAGGAATCCTACAATTACTCGTACAACTCAGCCTGAAGCATCAGCTAGAATACAACTAGGACTAGGATTGATAGAGTAGGATTGTTCTTCAACAGTTGCTTCCCCCTTATTAACTTGTTGATATCTTGGATTTATTGAATGTGTTAGTAGAACTTTTGACTAATGCACTGAGTTGATTTTAACAGTTAGCTAATTCCTAACTTGCGAGCTTGCTTTAGCTGTTTTGTTCAAAAGGTTTGAGGCTAATATTTGTTTTATAAAGATGTTTTAACTTTTGAATTATTCAACTTGTTTTAGCGAATGAATCTTTAGAAACCTTGTGATTGAATTACTTTTAGTTTCTTCTTTGTTTTATTTTGACTGCCTTTTAGAAACAGTATTAAGTTTAGATATTCATACTTGTTAACTAGGAAATCTCACACTTTTCGTTTATGACCTTCCGAAAATTTAGAAAACTTACTTCAAGTCTTATGGTAGTACGTTAGTTTAGTCATGTTAACAGTGTAGTTAATTAGTTAGTACATTAAATCTTGTGTTTAATTTATGGTTTCTCTTGTGTTGGTTTGATTCGGCCATTTCTGTTTAAAACTCTCGGCTGGCCCTTGTTCTTTAATTGGTCTGATAGATTTTTAAGGATGAGTTTAAACTACGCATGATGTGGCTGTGCGCACAATGAGAATAGTTAATTACAACACTGCTATTGAAACCAAACACGTGCACAATTCAGTTTTTGTCTTTTCATTCACTCTCTAAATTAATTAATTTATCTTTATTTTATTGTAAACAAATACAAAAAATTAGGGAAATGAAAAGAGAAATAAATCGAGAAGAATGAGATCCATATGTGTGAGGTTTTTTTTCCTTGTTTTACAGCAGTCTAGTTTCACAAAGTCGAATCAACATTCTAAAGCATTTGATCAACAAACTTTATGAAATATGTAGGATTTTAGGTTTTGGTATGGATTAATTTCCACTGTATTGCTTCATTATGATCACAGATAAGAATGTATACAAGAAGTGAGTCCTAGTGTCGGGGACGCTGCCTTAATCTTGATCAGTAGACCGTCTAATCCTCTCATTTCATCTTAATGAGACACATGCCAGGATTGCTCGCTCGAAAATTATATTCAAGCGTCGGTTGCAAGTGGGTACAATACTTGTAATACATTAAAACATTCATGCTCTCTAGTAATTAACTTAGCAATGCGATGTATGTATAATTGGCATAAGAAGAATATTAAGTTTTTTCTTAAACATTTTAAACTTGGCGCGCCATACAAAATTTCTTAACATTTCCTTAGCCATGAAAGCAACATTTATTTATTTACCTCTAAGTACTGTACTGCCCATGTGCCCGACCCAGCTTTGGCACATCCAAAAGCAACTACAACTAGTTGAAAATTCGCATAGCTTAAAATATTTACATATTCAACTGAAATTGTATCTACTAGAGGCAACTATAGTATAAACATAGGGTCATGATTCCTGATAGCCAAAGTACGATCTCCGGCTGAGAAAGATCTTCCGACTTCTAGGACAGGTGGCTCCGATACCTGAAGGACAAGACAAAAGACACTTTCAGGTGCAGACAAAGGAGGAAAGTGTGGGTGTGTAATCACCTTATTTGAGGCGCACCACCCAATATATAGGGTGGTGCTAGGTCACACAGGCCTTAAACGCTGGAGAATCTCCATAAATGTGCCCATGGTGGAATGACGGCGTATTAATGGTGTAATAACAATGAGTTATTAGGAATTACTCCTCCTTTGGCTTAATGCCATAAGTAGTGTAGCAGTTAGTTTGAGGAGGCGAAGCGTTTCGTGCCCAACGGCTTTATACGGGCGCCACTGCAGTAGAGAGACTCTCGTAATGACGAGATCTGCTTTGTGGTGGGCCACGCGCCCATATGGCTTTGCATTTGACAATACAGTATGGGTGGCCATATATATCAGTATGCCCTCCCCACGGGAGGATGGGTTGGGTCCCTGTCTCCGATTTGGAAGGAAGTATGCTGTAGACATTGAGCCAATGTGGTATGGTGGTGTTTTGGAGCCTTATTATGGGAGGCCCAAGAGCTATACCCAATGTTGGCCCAAATCTGTGGCCCAATATCAATTTTGGAGGTTGGCAAAAAGAACTTTTCAAAATTTGCGCTTTTGCGCGTTCGTAATTATGGGAAGTCGCTTCACTTCCCATCGCGCTCCTCTTATACGCCAACCCAAGTGAGAAGTCAGTTTCCCGAAAACTTGCATTCATTGCTTTTGCTCTATAGCTTCCTTTGTAATCTAGTTTCCATTTTCGGCAATTACCGAAGAATTTCGGCGAGATTGAAGAACCCGGCCGTTGAATCTTCGTTTTCGTCTCCACCGCATTTAATCGGTAAGTTGTATCCCTTTTAATTTTCGTTTTCTCGTCGCGACAGATGTCGCGAGTGAAGCGTCGCCCACGCCACCGCACAGGTTCTTGGGTCTAGGGTTTAGTTTTTGAAATTTGCGGTTTATTTTTGTAGATGGCTCCCAAGAATCCAAGCAAGCCGGCGTCGGCCCCGATGTCGAGAAGGTGTGGCCCGAGCAGTGCAGCCGGGAAGAAAATGGCAGATATCTGCGAGAACCATCACGTGTATACCGGGGTGGTTTCGGGCTTTCTCCGGATGTGTTGAGAAGCGGGGATGGAGTTGGCGACGAGGCCATGAGGGAACAGACCATGGTGGTCTACGAAGCCCAACTCAAAGCCGGATTGAGGCTCCCCCTTTGTTCCTCTTGTTGCAATTGTGCGAAGGGTGGGGGGTTTGCCCAGGGCAATTGGCCCCGAATGTGTTTACCACCATAAACGCATTTGTGGTGGCACGCCACTTGGCGAAGACGGCGGTGCTACCGGAGACCTTCTTACGATTCTATACGCCGAAGAGGCCGGTCGGACACCCTTCTATCAACCCGACCCCAGGAGGTGAAGGTGGGGAATAAAATGGTGAAGATTGGAGTCTTATTTGAAACCACCAGGCTCGTGGGGAGTTGGAAGAGCAACTTCTTCTTCATCTTGAAGGGGATAGTGGGGTTTCCTGCGTTCTTCATAAAGGAGAAGAACGCAAAGGTGTCGGTGAAGCCCTCTGTGTGGGCGGGTAGCGAGGAAGAAAGCCCTCGACGCCACTTTGTGAATGGATCCGGGGTGTGGAAAGACTCGAGGGGTGTAAGGGTGCGTTTCCCTTCACTCTATCCAGCTTGGACGAGGTGGTCCTGCGGAGACTAGGGGTTAGCAGGGCCCACCGTCTTCCGAGCCACGTGGACACCCTTAAGAACTGGGTGGAAGGATTGGACGGCGACCTCATAAAGCTCTTCGAAGGCGCTTTCAGTAACCCTCACTGTCTGTTTTGCATTCCTTTTCGTTCCTGTGTTTTTGTGCTTGCACATTTTAAATGCTATTATGACCTGACTCTGTGTTTTGCTACAGCCAAGATGTTGCACCCCAGCACCCTTTTGCCAAGAAGCGGGGATTTGTTGGAGGCCCTTAAGGCAAAGATGGAGGAGGAGGTCCTGCAGAGCTGCCCGAAGGGCTGTCGAGGAGTCGATTGCGGGGACCTCGAAAGGCGGAGAGGCCCGAGATGCGGAGGCCTTGGTGACGGTAGCTCAACCGATCGACATGGCTGGTCCGTCATCGTCGAGGAGCTGTCCGAGGACTCGAGGAGGAGATCCTTCGAGCGCCCCGACTTGCAGGTACTATTCTTGCTTCCCTTGGTTCTTTGGTGAACTTTTCTTTACATTGTGTTACGATTCCCATTTAACCTTGTAGCGGCAGAGGACTTGGTTGTGTCCTCGGACAGCGGTCCCACCGCCAAAGATAAAGGGAAAAGACCAGCCTCGAGGAGTCTTCCAAGAGCCCGTTCGGGCGAGGGAACCCGTCGGCCTATTAGCGAGATGATCGGAGGGCTGTTGTGGCCCTCGAGTATATACAAGAAGGCCTTCGAGGATCCCTAAGACCACGAAGGGCATAGATCCCGTTTTCGAGCCTCAACCGCTCGAGGACTATCGGCGGGAGGCTGGGAGAAATCCTTCAAACGCAAGGGCCTCGGCCCTTGTGGAGGCTGGGACCTGTCATGAGGGTGACTCGCGACGAGTCAATACTCCTCGGGGAAGGGGACGTGAGACTAAAGGTTGCAGAGGGTCTCGCACTTCCCCGAGACAGGCATTTTTTGAAGTACACCTCCTCGGGGGCCCTAGACATGACGAAGGACATCTGCCAGGGCCTCACTCGAGTAAGTCACAAATCTGGACTCCCCCTTTGTTACTTATCTTTTTTGTTGGCATGCTTTGTTTATATGCTTTGCGTTTGTAACTTGCAGAAAACTGTGTTGGCCCAAGGGCTGGTGGCCAAGATCGAGGACCTTGAATCCCTCGTGAAGAGCCTTGAGGCCAAAGCAAAGGACTCAGGAGGTGGAGAGCCTAAAAAGGCCTTGGCCGACAAGGATGCCAAGTTGGCTGAAAAAGAGGCCGAGTTGGGGTCCTCGAGGAATGAGGAGGCTAACCTCCTTAGAGCCACAGGTGTCATGGGCAAGCGGTGAAAGCTTCCATGGCCGATGGAAAGAAGCACGAGGCCCTCTTCCTCGCCGAGCACCATGCGAAGAAAGAGCTTGAAGCTGAAATGGAGCAAGTGCTCGGGAGTATCAAAGAATGGAGGCCGAGGTGAGGCGAAGGGCAAACTCGCGGAGGAGTTGTCCTCGAGGTTGCCCAGCCGAGATCTGGCGTCTAAGGCTGCAATCCAGATCGAAGACTGCACCCAGACCCTTAATGAGGTGACGGGCTCTGTGGTGGCTGATCATTTAGCCTTCGTACAACTAGAAAACCAAATTGGCTTTAAGTTGTACGATGGTGAAAGTGTTCAACCACCCGTTTTTGTAAAGCCCATTCTTTGAAAGGGGTCGGGTCGAGTCGCAGGCTGTCGAGGTCTTGATCGAGAAGACCGCGAACGCACAAGCCATGGAGGGTGTCCGTTATCTTTGAGGGCTTCCTACGATGCCGCCACCAAGTGGAGGCCATCGTTGAAGTCCGATCTGGAATCCCTTAACGCTATGAAGGTCGAAGACCCTCCTCGTGCGTTTTTGTTCGAGTGGGGTAGGCGGGAAGAAATTAGGAGTAGAATATCCTTATGATATTACGCCCGGGCATGTAGAGGATGCCCCTGTTGTACCTCCAAACGATGATGTCCCCAAGTAGTTTGTGAACTTGTAATTAAATTTTTGCCCATTTTTGATAAAATATACAACGTTTGAGCATTTGTTGCCTTTGTAGTTGTTATACGAGTATTATTTGCACAATGCGAAGTGTTTGTACTTGTGCTGGGTAAATTTGTGCAAATGAATTTTCGTAATTCTTCGTAAAGTGATTTTATTCGATGTGCAATCGGCGGTGACCTTGCAATCAATTTTAAACTTACCCACTAAAGTGGGGGAACACTCTTAGTAGAGCGATTTTATGTGAACATAGCTTGCACAATGTAAAGACTTGGAATATTGCCTTTCTTTTGATGTATGAACAGTATTTTGTACAACGCAAAGATTTTGAAAGCGTACAACTTAAACGTAATAAGGCCTCAAGTCGTTGACGTGGTAGTCATTTTTGAGCTTTTTGCCTTGATGGTCCTTTAACTTGTACACACCTTCTCTTTCTTTACTGTGTACCACATAAGGCCCTGCCCATCTGGAACGAAGTGTGCCATGGCGGATTACGACACGACAACTCCGCCTTTAGCAAGACCATACCACCCACGTGGATCTGCTTTTGCCCGAACTTTTGCATTGTGATCGAGGTTTGCCCTTTGTCGTAAGGCCATAAGCCTAAGTCTAGCACCCTCGCGGAGTTCTTCGACGAGGTCCAAACGCGCTCGAGACCGCTCTCATTGTGAGGGCGTCGTAATATAGCGTTCGGATTGTGGGTATTGAGACTTCGATTGGTAGTAAGGCATTGACGCCGTAAACCGGGGAAAAGGAGTTTCTCCGTGGGTCCCCGTGTAGTTGTTCGATAGTCCCAGAGGGCCCAGGTAGGGCCTCGACCCACTTCCCTTTTTGTCCTCGAGGTGCTTTTTAAGCCCTCCTTGATCGTGCGATTTGTTACTTCTACCTGGCCATTTGACCGCGGGTGTGCCACGGGAGCGTAGAGCATTTGTATGTTCATCTTAGTGGCCCAATCCTTAAGCTTTTGCTCGCGAATTGAGTCCCATTGTCTGTGATTATGGCTCTTGGTGTCCCGTACCGTGCCACGAGGTCGTGCCAGAGGAAGTGTATGACCTTGGCGGTTGTTATGTTCTCGAGTGGCTGGACCTCGACCCATTTAGTGAAGTAATCGGTACCACTATACAAAATTTGAACTGTCCCTTGGCCGTAGGCATTGGGCGGTCATCGAGGCCCCACAGCGCGGGCGGTATAGGGTATGTCTCCGTAACCACTTCGTTTGCGGTTTGTCGTTGGATGCGAGAGTTGAGTTGGCATTTATGGCACGCTTCGTACCAAATCATGCGCGTCTTTCCTCGAGGTTGGCCAATAATAACCGAGGCGCAAGCATTTGTGTGCTAGCGCATCGGAGCCAATGTGTGCTCCGCAAACTCCTGAATGGACTTCGTTCAGGATGAGTTTGGAATCGTCGGGGCCAATACATCGCTGCAAAGGAGTAGAATATCCTTTACGCCATAATGTTCCATTTATGATGACATGGCGGGTTGACTGCGTCCTTATTTTCTTTTGCAACGCTGGTGGGCCCTCGATTGCGCCAGTTTGGAGATCTTTGGAGGATTGGGTCCCTCCAATCAGGCTGCGTTAGCGTCGATTGCATGAATTGTATTTATGGAAGGTTGTGCTAAGGTTTCGAGGATTGCATCCGCCCGCCCTTAGACAACTTGTCACCACGATGTTTTGATCCCTTGGGATCTTATTAATATTTAGCTCGAACTGCCCTTGTAAGTTTTTGACAAGGCGCAAGTACCTCGAGAGTACTGGATCCTTGCGATCATTGGTCCCCGTAACCCGGCTTACGACGAGCCGTGAGTCACTGTATGCGATTAGACGTCATGAAACCAGCTTTCAGGCGGTCTTGAGACCTGCTACGAGTGCCTCGTATTCGGCCACATTGTTTGTGACGGGAAACTGGAAAGCTACTCGTAAGCTAGCCTCCATGCCGTGTGGGCCCCTGATATGAACGCCTCCTCCTGGGCGATCGGCGCTGGATGAACCATCCACGAACATGTCCCACTCGGGAGGCTCCATCTCCGGTGGTGGATCCCTCGAAGGACCATGTTCGAGGGGATAAATGGAAAGCTCGGCCATGAAATCCGCCAAAGCTTGTGCCTTTATTGCTCGTCGAGGTTCAAACTTGATGTCATACTCCCCAAGTTCGATGCACCAACGAGCTAAACGACCACTATGCTCCGGTCTGTTTAGAATGTCTCGGATTGGTAAGTCCGTTCTGACAATGATTGTGTGGGCTTGGAAGTATGCTCGCAACTTCTCGGCAGCCACGATCAAAGCATAGATCGTTTTTGGAGGAGGATAATTAACCTCAGCCCCTCGTAGCGTGTGGCTTATGTAATAGGCAGGCCCTTTGTTGTGGGCCTTCCTCAACGAGCACTGCAGATACAGTGCTGTTCGAAGTAGAGAGGTAGATGACGAGTTCATCTCCCGGTTGCGGACATTTCAATGTTGGCAAATCGGAGAGGTGTTTCTTGATTTGCTCGAATGCTTCCTGGCATTCCGGTGTCCAAGTGAACGCCTTTTTCATGCGAAGCTGTTCGAAGAACGGCTTACACTTATCCCCCAACTTGGAAATGAATCGCCCCAAGGCAACAATTCTTCCTGTAAGTTGCTGGATTTCCTTAAGGTTCCTTGGTGGCGCCATTTCTGTGATGGCTGATATTTTCTTAAGGTTGGCATCGATCCCCCTTTCGGAGATCATATAGCCCAGGAATTTCCCGGCCCCAACAAAGAAGGAACACTTGGCAGGATTGAGCCTCATGTTATATCGCCGGAACGATTCGAAGGTCTCAGCCAGATCTTGAAGGTGATCCTCGAATGTCATGCTTTTGACAATGACATCGTCGACGTATGCTTCAAGGTTACGGCCCATTTGGTGGGCAAAGACCTTGTTCATTAGACGCTGGTAAGTGGCTCCAGCGTTTTTGAGCCCAAAAGGCATTCGGACGTAATAATAGACGTCATCACCAGTCGTGAACGCCGTTTTGAAGGCGTCCTCGGGATCCATGTAGATTTGGTGGTAACCACTCTTAGCGTCCATGAACGACAAGTATTTATATTTGGAAGTTGCATCCACGAGTTGGTCGATGACGGGTAACGGGTAGGGGTCCTTTGGACAATGCCTATTGACGCCCGTGAAATCAACGCACATACGAAGTTCACCATTTGTTTTGTCAGCTAAAACTATGTTAGCGAGCCACTCAGAGTACTGAATTTCTTTTATTATTCCAGCTTCGAGGAGTTTAGAAACCTCCTCTTTTACAAACTTCTTCTTAGAAGGGGTCATACCCCTTTTCTTTTGCTTAACCGGCTTTGAATCCGGGAATACATTAAGTTTGTGGGTGATGACGCTAGGGTCGACACCCGGCAGATCCTTCAAGCTCCAGGCGAAGACGTCAAGGTTTGCCTCGAGGAGGTGGATGAGCGTCATCTTCTCCTTTTGCTCAAGGTTTTTGCCAACCTTGAACTTCTTGCCTGGAACGACGTCGATCTCCTCTGTCAAGTCATCGAGGCGTGGCACATCGTCGGGTTACGCAGGCTCCTCGACCGTCTTCGAGGCCCGTGGATCCACCGTAGAACTCAAAGAGGCCACGTAGTTCGTCCTCGCAGTCCGCTAGTCAATGTAGATGCTTGCATCTCCACGAGGCGTCGCAAATGTGACCGTGAGAGAACGGATGTCACACCTCATGTGGAATTCGACCTGGCTGGGTCGACCAACGATGGCGTTGTATGTGGAAGGGACTTCGAGGACCAAGAACTCCGTCATAATGGAATGGCAGTCCACCGTGCCAAATTGTGTGTCCCCAATCAGCATGAGGGGCAGGTTAACGACCCCTATTGTTGGCACAATGTCTCTGCCGATGCCAAAGGTAGGGCCGGAACTCCTTGAATAGCGGACATGTGTACCCGAGTTTATCGAGCATGTCCTTGAAAATGACACCGGTGTTTGCACCGGTGTCGATGTAGACCGGTTGGTGTCATAACCGGCGATCCTCGCTGTGATAAGCGGTGGATCGGAGTGCGGTACAACGACCTTTGACCCATTGGGTCGGTAGATGACGTTCTCCTCGAGGTGGTCGATCTGCAAGATTTCTCTTGCATACCGTTTCCTGGAGGAGGCACCTTCCGACTTCGTGAGCATGTGAATGTCGCCTGCGGGTGGTGGTGGTAAGTTTTTCCTCAGGGGCTGTTGTGTCGGCGGCGCGTTTTGTCGCGATCGTCGCTGTCATCATCCCTCTTGCGGCTTTTGGGAACTCCTTGCGGGGAAGAGGAGTCGGACAGAATTCCTTTAGCTTACCACCTGCTCGATCATCTCGAAATGAGATTTACTGAAAGCACGCCTCCGTGTCGTGGCCACGGTCCTTGTGGTAAAGGCGTACTTGTCAAACCCCTCGTGGTCTTATGTTGGATCGGCCGAGGCCACTTGGGGACCTTGTTCGCTTCTCCAACATGAGAAGAATGTTCGTGCGGGTGTCACGAAGGGCGGGGTGGTGGTCGGGGACCCTCAGACCAGTGTTCGAGGACTGGTACCTCGATGAAGCAGACCCCTTGTCAAACTTCTTGCTGCGGTCGTTTGCGGGGGGCCTGTTGTAAGGCTTATTCATCTCCTCGGAGTTCATGAACCGGGTTGCCCGATCGATGAACTCACCCATCGTTGTGACAGGGTTTTCATTAATATTGTACGCGAGCACGGACTCGCGTTGAAGGCCTGAGTGACGGCGGAAGGCGCATGTCCGAGGAGAGACCACGGACTTGGGCGGCTTCTGCCGAAACCGCCGGATGTAATCACGGAGTGGTTCCTCCCTTTCTTTGTTTCACTCTTAACAAGTGTTGGGCAGTCTTGGGGAGGTCGAGCTCCCATGAAGTGTCGCGAGAACGACGAGGCGAGGTCCTTAAAGCATTTGAAATGCTGGCCTCGTAACGTTCCAAACCATGTTGACAGCCCCTTTCAGGTGGGCAGAAGGCTTTGCAGTATGGGGTCGGAGCGCGAGCCATCTCCATTTGGGAGATGTAACGTCGCAAATGGTCAACGGGTCCGTCGTCAGTCGTAAGCTTTCGATGGTGGCATTCGAAAGCTAGCGAGGGCCTTGGCGGCAATAACGTCCTCTGTGAAGGGTTGAGTGAGGAGAACCTCGATGTCGTCGAGGACCAGGTTTAGCGTCTTAACTGTTCCTCGACCACGTTGATTCTTGAAGAAGATCGTCGACATCCAGGTTCGCAGCAGACGGGTTTTGGTTCTGGGATTGTTCATCCCGGTCGTTGGGAGGCGGGAGGCGAACAGCCTGCATTTCCGCTTTGATGGTTTGCACCATGAAAGCCTTCATTTCATTGAGCATGCTCGCCTGGAGCAGTGCCATCTGAGCGGGATTGTGATGACCTGCTTTGGGGGTCGTCGAGGTCCCAGCGAGGTATGTCATAGTAACCGCTTGTGGTTGTGGGGGCTCTTGCACTCTGGGTGTCGGCGGCGAGTGGCGGTTGCCACCAACCCAGGAGTTGTGGGGCTGTTGCGTCCCGTTGCCCCACCGAGGGAGTGGTGGAGGTACATCGGAGGAGGCTGGAAGCAGCATCCTCAACATGCACACTGTTGTGAGTTCTTCTTGTTTTCGCCATGAGAATGGTTAGAGGAGGAAAAAGTTGAGTAGAAAAGGAAAAAACGGCTTGCTTTTCTTTCCCACAGACGGCGCCAAATTGATAGCCAAAGTACGATCTCCGGCTGAGAAAGATCTTCCGACTTCTAGGACAGGTGGCTCCGATACCTGAAGGACAAGACAAAAGACACTTTCAGGTGCAGACAAAGGAGGAAAGTGTGGGTGTGTAGTAATCACCTTATTTGAGGCGGGCACCACCCAATATATAGGGTGGTGCTAGGTCCGTTACGGGCCTTAAACGCTGGAGAATCTCCATAAATGTGTCCATAATTGGAATGGCGGCGTATTAATGGTGTAATAACAGCGGAGTTATTAGGGAATTACTCCCCCTCCTTTGGCTTAATGCCATAAGTAGTGTAACGGTTAGTTTGAGGGAGGCAGTAAGCGTTTCGTGCCCAACGGCTTTATACGGGGCGCCCTTACTGGTAAGAGAGGCTCTCCGTAATGACGAGATCTGCTGTGGTGGACGCGGCCCATATGGCTTTTGCATTTGACAATACAGCCGTATGGGCTGGCCCATATATATCAATTCCAAACTTCTCAAACAACCAGCCTATTGGTGGAGTTGATACGATCTTAGTACCTCGGTGCCGACACTACCCGCTACCTTTAATCTCGAGAAGGTCTATTACCCTTTATATATGCACAAAACAGATTAAGGGGGGTGAGTATTCGAAAATATTCAGTAAGAGGTTGAACCTGCAAAACAATCTCACCACAAGATACAACAATAATACCAATTATGAATATAATAGAATGATAATGATGCTAATGCAAATGCATATGCAAGATTAGCATGCATGTAGGACTTTTCTCATCATTGATAATTTTATCACATGTTGTCTCGTGTACTAAACTTCTCATATACGTCGGCCCTTAATAGTGACTGTTATGCCGGTATCATTCAATGATTGTCCTACTATTATCAAGGATTAGTTTTCTTGTCTCAACAACCATTGGTTGTCGCTCCTTGCTTTAGCAAGCTTTATCTCGCCCTTTACTCTTGTTTCTGTGTAGGAGTTGTGAAACTACTTTGGTTGATCTAAGCTCATTAGAGCTGTCACGATTATATAAACATCTTACTTCCAATTAGATCATGTTCCCTAGCTTTAACTTATAGAACTGTCTGATAAATATGCATTTCAAGGTCTCAGGCGAGGCCTCGGGCGACCCAAATGCACTAGTCAGGTGGTTGCCTGACTCAGGGTTTCAAATGGAAAGGGAGCCGGGCGAAGGTCAGTCGAACCTATACATTTGGTCAGGCGGTCGCCTTACTCAATTTTCAGATGGATAGGGAGCCGGGCGGAGGTCAGACGGCCCGATTCTTTAGTCAGGCGGTCGCCTGACTCCCTGTCTCACATGGGCAGCCTTGGTCTGATTTGGAGTACCACCTTTGAATGACCATAACTTCCTCAATTCAACTCCAAATCACAAACTGTAAAATGCTACTTGTTCTTCATCCTTTCGAGATTATCCCAGAGCAAAAATTAAGATTTTTATGCAATCCAAACGGCTCAAATTACCTCTACAATCTGACACACACAGATTGTGCTCATTTGATGTACACCTTCACAAAACTTTCATTTTTACTTAACAAAGCTTAAAAACTCATTCATATCTCATCCTCAACATCTCAATACATATATAAGGCATAGAGAAATTGAGTGCATCAGGTTAGAAACCCCTTACCTTGGAGCAAAACATTATAAAATCACAATTATAGCTCAACACTCATACCTTGTGTGCAACCTTACTTTCTTGAGGCTAAATGATCATCAAGGCACATAATTAAGTAATCTAGCATCAAGTTTAAACAACAATTTAACCTTGGACAAGTTCCAAATTCAGATTTATACCCTACCAAAAACCTAAAAGTTCACCCAAGCACATATAAGCTCACATATGCTTCCTTGTGGCCCTATGATGTTCCATAACATCATTTAACACCAAAAATACTTCCGAAAAACCATAATTTTGTAGAAAATCAGTTAGGGCAGTAGGTTCATCTTCTCTAAACTCAATCACAAATAGAACTAATTACCACAAACAAATGTGTGATTAAGCTTCATCATAGTTGATTGCTCATAAACTGCCTTTCTCCCTGAAGAAATTGATGAATTTTGGCTTGGGAAGGGTTAAGCTCTGAGTTTTTAAAGAAGAAGAAGTTGCTGGAAATGAAACTTATGTGTTTCATCAGAAAACAAGTAGAGGAGAAGAGAAAGATGAGCAAATTTGGTTTATGTGAGTCCCACAAGCAAGATTGGGCTACTTTGCCCAATCCTTCACTTAACCCCATCCTCTTCATCCTCAAGCCCACTCAAAAAAAACCTCCAGCAATAATGATGTCCAAATCTCTCATTTAAATGGTCAATTTTGACCATTAATGTTAGGTCAATAAGGTCCTTAAACTTCTCAAAGTAACAACTAGGTCACTAAGCACTAACGTGGTTCGTTCTCCCAAACTATACATAGTTTGGTTCTAAAACTTGTCATGTTATTTTATAACATGGTTTTCAAACATCTCAAATCAAAATTTGATACTTCCTAGTTGTATTTTTTCAAAATGACCAAAATACCCTTGTTGCCATTCTTCAACCGATTTGGTTTGAAATACCCTCTATTTGCACACAAGTCTAGTTTGCCTTCTAATGCCATAAAATATGCATTTAAAACATAGCAATTAAATTATAAATACTAACTTCAACCATTTACCGTTAATTCATTCGAGAGTCTTTACATCTAGTTCTAATAGAACTTGGTATTGTAGCTAAGAGAACTATATCTAATCGTATGATACTTCTAGTACAAGTAACGTCTCGGATGAAGAGACCAACTACATCTAGGATTAGTAATTACACACAAGTGACAATATTATGACTTAGTGATCAAGTAAGTACTTCATCTTCAATAGAGATCAACATGACAATATTGGATTATCAATATTAGACAGAAGTAGATTAACATGACAAGTTTAATGATCAGCATTGGAAAAATCAGATAAGCATGACAAGACTTTTGATCAACATTGCATAGAAGCATATCAACATAATCAACATTAGACAGAAACATATCAACATGGCATGACTATTGATCAACATTGGATAGAAGCTGATCAACATAATAAGAGTGTTGATCAACATTAGAAAGAAGTAGATTAACATGACTAGACTATTGATCAACATTGGATAGAAGCTGATCAACAGAACAAGACTAGCGATCAACATAAGAAAGGATTAGATCAACTTGACTAAAGTACTCATCAACATTGGACAGGAACTTATCAATATTGGACAGGAACTTATCAATATTGGACCGGAATTGATCAACGTGATAAGATTACTGATCAACATTGGAAATGAGCAGAACAATACGACTAGACTACTGATCAACACTGGACAAAAGAAGATCAACATAATCAACATTTGGCATAAGCAGGTCAACATGGTAACACTACTGATCAACATTGGAAATAAGGAGATCAACATAACTAGAAGTAGATCAACATGACTATCAACTATGATCATTTCATCCAAATTCTTAAATTAGAAAACATTTGCATCGTTTTCAAATCTAGTTAGTCGATCAAAATTTGATTTATCATGTGACACCCACACATTACATTAATTTGTTTTTACAAAAAAAGTAATGTTGTTGATATGTTTGATGTTTTTAAAATTATTTGACTTACTGAAAATTACTAAAAAGATTAACAGCTTTTCTAAGAGTTTCCCCTTTCTTACACCCATTGTACCTAAATGTCTACCCTCGTTCTGATTTTAAACCCAACTTTCTCATAATTGCACATCCAGTTTGAAACATGAAGCACAAATACTAGTTCATTGCTTTGTCAAACCCTTTAGTGTTTTTTTTGTGGTATGATAAACACGAGGCCGACCCTGAGATTCCGAAGGCTCGAATCAAAAGGAAAATTTGGGGTCCCCTACCAAATTATACTTCTTCCGTCCCATAAAATTAACCACGGCTGACTTTGTACTTGTGTTTAATTTAAATTATCACTGAGAATAACTTCTTTAAAAAATTCTTGAAAAATATATTTAGGAATTAGTCACATTCCATTTTTCATTTGCATATAAACTTATACTCCACAAGTTATAAGTCAATATGTTGTAAGAAAAATAAACATGATTACTTTTCTATTACAGATGGAATATTTACGTAATCTTTTGCTTTAAAAATATCTATGTGTATATATGTATATACACAACACACAAATTTATTTAAATAATACCAACATATTTACATGTGCCAGAAACTGATTATGAAAAATAAATCTATGTTGTGTCATCACAGTCTCAACATTTGACATGAAGTGAGGGGGAAATGATTTGATTATGAAGTGGTTTTGATATGTTTTTTTCCAACATGTTTACATATATTTACACATATTCTATTTAATGTTGGTATTATTTAAATAAATCTGTGTGTTGTGCTACTTTATTTATATATATATATCCTATTATCAATTCTCTCTCTCCTCTCTCTCTCTATATATACACACACACACAAACACACACACACACATTTTGGGGCCCCTAAAGCAAGAGCCTTATAGGCAAACCCTCACCTCCGGTAAACAACATAGAAATCCATCTTCCGTCTTTAATTTCCTGGTATCTTCGTTCACGATTGATTGTTGACCATGAATGTCGCTTGGCTTCCTCTGTGGGCCTCGCTCAACAACATTTGCATTTGGAAGAAGCATGTATGGCAATTTTGTAATAAAATCATGTTCTTATGCGTAAATTTGTGCATATGCACACAATCTTTAAGTCGATGCAGTTTGGTCCCTCGGTTAGTGTTGGCGTCAGTTTGACTTGCACTTAACAGTTTGATGAAACAGAGTAGCCATTAGGAGCTTACCGTTACAAGGGCCAATTTCCCTTGCCCAATTCCACTCGCCCAATTTCAGCTTCCCCTTCCCTTCAAGAACCCTAACTCAAAAGCAAGCCTTGATTTGATCGATTGACGACTTGAATTCTTCCCTTTCTTAAATTCGATAATTTCAGGGGTAGAATCTTCATTTTTCAGAGGATTTGATGGAAGAGACGAGGATGAGTTCAATGACTCTGGGAATCCAATTTGTAGATGTGGAATTCGGACATTCATGGCAAAGGCGCGACGAGATACGATAAATTATGGACGTCGTTTCTTCTGTTACAGAAACTACAAGGTATGAGTAGTGTAGCTCAAATTTTGGATGCCGAGTCTTGTGCGTACTGGTTCTGCTCCCAAGTGGTGGTTAGTGTTGAGAAAGTCATGGTTTTTTGCAGAAAAAACCCATGTGTTTCTTCTAGTGGATTGATGGGCCTTTCACTGAGCACTCCCAATAGTTCATAAGACGGTTGATTGGGAAGGAAAAAAATTTGGAGTTGGAGCATCTGACCCTAAACGCACCTGTGGAGCAGAAGGCAATGGACCAGAAGGCGTTGTTCAATGAAATGAAGGCTGTGATGAAGTCTATTATGATGCTGGTGGTTGTGATCTTGGTCATTTTTATAGTCAGTCAAATGTGGGTTTGTAGCAAGTGTTTGAAGTGAGTTTGATAGTTGTGTAGGATACCAGTTTCAGGGATGACTGTTATGGTGTATCTTAGCCACGTTTGTTCCTAATTCAATGCAGTCATGTTTTTCCATGTTTAGACATTCATTCAAGTAGATATAAAGAACAAAAAATGAACATATAAGACTGCACCAACAAATTGCTTTAACAGAGTCATTGAACACACAAGTCATTGAAAATACAACTGAGTACTCTGGTAGAGCAGTGCCCATAATGGTTACAGATACACAGAACCTTAAATGGCACTCAAAATAGTCCTTCATGATAAGGACCTAAAACATTCATGGTTCCTAAAACATTCATAGTTCCTAAAACATCAGAGTTCTTAAAACATTCACAGCAACACAGGATCAATGCTACTTTTATTTCTTCTATTTTATATGTTGATCAATGTTTAGTTTGTCTCCTTGAGAACCAGTCTTCTATGTAACATGTAATCAAAGACACAACACCATCAGAGTAATAATAGAGTAATATCTTCTGATTTATGTAAGATGCAACTCACATGTATAAAAGGAAAATACCATTGCAACTCTACCTTGTTTGCTTCCCCCTTGCCCTTTTCAACCGTTTCCCTTTTCCATTGCCCTTTTCAATAGTTTTCCCTTTCCCGTTACCCTTGTTCCCTTTTGTCTTGATGTCGCCTGCAACATTCTAATCATTTAGAAAGCTCTCAATCTATTAAATTTATAACTTAAAAAAGAAGCACACTTAACGTTTTGAGCTGACATGTTGCTGAATTACGTTCATCACACCCACACAGTGAACAATGCATTACTCTTCCATCATGAGACAGCTTTAACTTACCCTTCACTGGCTCCCCTCTTTTCTTTATCCTTGCCACCCTTGGCCTTCCAGGCAGTATCCTCATATTTGGATGCAAGAGAGGTCCTAAACCACTGTCAACCCAAAATTCCTCACTAGGCATAGGTTGAATTGCAAACTGATATGCTTTTTCAAACATGTCAGGTCCATAGCGGTGTGCTATGTAACTATAAGGGTCTTCTTTCCTATCCATGATAGCTACAATAGCATGGGGGCAGGGTATATCACTCAGCATCCAACCCCTACAACTGCATTCCCTTGTACCCAATTTCAGTGTATGTTGTGTGTTTCCCCACTTTGCTTGATAAGCATCCTCACCATTCCATTTGCGTTTTCAATTAAAGTTTGCATCAGAGTTCTCTCCTATAATGGCCCTAATGTTAAACCCACAACCAACTCTCTACTTTTTCAGAAAAGCTCTTCTACTGGCTATCCTCTCGATACAATATACTCTGATATCTTTCATCATTGATATAATGGACTTAGATCTTGCAGCTAGTAGCACCGTATTAAAAGCCTTAGTGCTGTTATTATCCACATAGTCACATTGAGTGACTTGGCTGAAAAAAGCCCTACACCACAACTTTAAATCTACCCTATCAAGAGCTGCCCTAGCTCCCTCGGCTAACTCCTTTGTCTCCTTTAACCTTTTTTTTCTATCTGAACCTCATTTGGTGATTTGGCAATAGCATAGAAAGCAACTTTGAGATGCTCACCTTTGAAGTTAGGATACCGGTTTCCATAGATCTGTCTAGAACACAATCTATGTTCAGCCAAAGGGAAAAGGAATGACACAACATTTAACAAACCCTGCAATGTCAATAACCATAATTAGAATGACGTCTTTATGAAGCACAAATATATATTGCATCTTAATTTATTATCTTGCATTGGTCAGACATGAAGCACCAGCCACTCCCACTTCCAACTCCAAAATCACGCGCCTAGATGTTCAACAAACTATGACCAACTGTCTTTATTCTCACTCTCAACCACACACCAAGCTAGAGGATATAGCTGATTGTTTCCATCATTTCCTACAGCAGTAAGCAGGACACCCCTGACAACCTTCTGCAACCTTCTAAAAAGCTTTTCTTCAATGCATCCAGACAGACATACATTCTCTTGAATTTAGGTGTTTCTTCAGGTAATGTCTCCTCAATTAATATATCAATAGTAGTACCTGGTTCAAAACAACAAAAAGGAAACTTTTTAAGCGCACTAAACAGAACAGAAAAATGAACATTAAATTTATAATTATCACTTTAAATACCTATATTAGATTCCCCTAATGCCTTTGCATAATCATGTAATTTGGCATATTCATGATCAACATCTCTCACTAGTTTCTAAACAACCATTCGTATGGCTCTGGTACACTGATCAGTCTCAACCTCAATATGCAAGTCTGCCCTAATGGTGTCTTTAAGGTAGCTGCAGTTCACTTCAGGGTGGGTGTTGTGACCTAGACTTTCGTTCGTGCCACAACTGAACAAAATTAAAAGAAAGGGGACTGAGTTGCAATTTGTAAGAAATTGCAGGTAAAAGATTGTGATTAGTTTGAGAGTTTGAACACTAAATTGAAAATTAAGGAAAATACCGGACAAGACTGAAAATTTGGAGGATTTTAATATTGGGAATTGAGTTTCTTCAAGGAAAGGATGATGGACCAAAATGAACTTTTAGAAATTTCATTAATGTTGTGATTGACTAAATTGTAAAGAGGTTATGAGAACTAAGGAAGTATGAAGTGGGCTCTTTTGCATTATTGTTAAGAGCCTGAGGACTAATTAATTAATTATGTGATATATGTGTAGGGAAAAGCGAGAAAAAAACCCTAAACCATTTATGTTGTCTCTTTTTGGCCACTGAACTGTTAAGTTGGTCAATAAAACCATTCAACTGTTAAAATTGTACCTTTATCACCCATTTTGTTACTTTAACGGAATATTCCTTAGAAATGCCTTTCAGGTTTGCAAACGTGGCTGCTTACTTGGTTCAATAGGCTTTTTTCTTTTTTCTTTTAAAGTTATGATGGAGGCTTTTTAAGGATTTGGGGGGATTTATGGCTTAGGGTTCGTTTCATAAGTCATTCATAGTAGGAGTTGGTGAATTTCATATTTGGAGGGCGATTCGAGACCGACTTGAGCAGATTGACGAAGGCAGAAGCATTGCGAAGCAGATTGACGAAGGCAGAAGCATTGTGAAGCAGATTGACAAAGGCAGAAGCGTTACGAAGCAGATTGGTGGGGGCAGAAGCATTGCGAGACAGATTGTGTTCAGGCAGAAGCTTTACAATTTGTTCAGATTTGTAGGGCAATTCGTTCATAGCAAATCGAATATGGTGAAAGGAGGATCAATAGATGCAAATAGTGAGTCGAGCGTAGGTTTAGGAGCAACGACATATCAAGTTGTGGTGTTGGCGTGCTTTGCTCGTGTAAAAGACGAGCTACAACTCGGACTGCCTAGACATGGAGAAATCCAAACTGACGCTTTGTCAACTGCGTAAGTAGGCTTTACTTGATTCACTCTCCTGTTGTTGGCATATCTGTTGTCCTTCTTTTTCGTGTCGTTGTCTTCCTAATGAGATTAATTGACTTTATTGTATGATGATGTACAAGGGAGGAATAGCTGTAATTTCCTTAAGTGGATTGATGCGGAGCAGTCTATTGAATGAAAGGAATTGGAAATCAAGAAGATGTGTTCTGAAAGTTTGTTTTTACAGAAAGAGAATGTGTGGTTGAAGCAAGTATTGGGTAAGCATAACATTGAAGCGGATGATGAAATGAGAGATACCTTTACGGAGCGGCTGGTACCCTTGGTGCAATGTTTGACAATGTAATGTTAGGTTTGACAATGTTTGACAATGTAATGAGATTGATCAATAGAATGTGCAAGTGCAACTGCTTAATTGTATCTAACTCTGTCCTGTATCAAAATGCACTTAACTTTGTTCTATAACAAAACAACAGAGTGCATCAACCCTAAACATTATCTTAAATGACCCTAACTCTGTTTTGAAACAAAATCAATACGGTATGCAACTCATTCCTTGTTCTACAACTCATAATTTCCTTGAGGTGTCGAGTACATAGGCCTTCTAACTACTAACTTTTGCATGAATGTTGCCTCTTCATTTAACCACTTTGATGTTGATCCATGTCGCAGCTTAGTAGGACATGACTTAAATACAAGTTCCTCAGCTGCAAATAAAATCCAAACACTGAGGAGCTGCAACTAAAATCGGATCAAGAACTTTTCATAATGTGCAATTAGGAGTTAACCAAGAGTAAAAGATTGAGGAGGCTGTTGTGCTCGAATTGTTTGTTGTCTTCCAGCTGCTTGTTGTCCAAGAATTGGTGGGGATGTTGGGCTTGTCTTTGTGTTTAAGATTTGGGATGTAGGCATCCCAGGCTGCAATTAGTAAAAGAAGCACGATAAGTAAAAGTATATATTTAGGAAAAATAATATTCATAGAATCAGTACTGAAGGACATACATTGAGGACAAAGAAACCTATGTTGATGTTTGTATGGAATTCCAAAAATATTCCAATAACAAGTCCATAACCTACAAGCTAAATTAACAGCAAATGGATGACTGCCATGTCTACCCGAGTCACCATTAAAGATCACCTCCCACCACTACAAGAAAATTGTGAGAAACCAACGGTCAATACCAACGGGCAAACAAGCCTGTTGGTAATTTCCAACTCTGTACCAGTTGGAATAATCCCCGGTGAGTATTCAATTACCGCCGGTACACTAAACCAACGTGATGACCGTTGGTACAGCCGGAAGACATAAGGCCGCAATTTGTTGTACGGGAAAAAATAATAATTCCAACTGGTTGCGCATTGGTGTTGTCAATATTCCAACGTGCAAGCAGTTGGATATTTCAACTTCACCAACGTGTCACGCGTTGGAATTGTTGAAAATGCCCAAACACTTTACAAATACATTTTCTCTTCCTTGTACATCAGCGATGGGCCTAGCGGTCTGGTGGCACGAGTGCCTCCTCCTATTCCCCAAGACAAGGGTTCGAACCTCGCGGGAGGTAAGTTTTTTTTTAAAATTAATCTGCATTTCCAACGTGTTAGCACTGCCTACACGTTGGAAAATGTAATTCAACTACAAAATACATTAAAATTGGAAAGTTAATAATGAAGAAAGGTATTCTAAAAAGAAACTCTAGTTAATTCCATGTTTTAAAACATTGTTTTTTTAGAACACGAAAATGATTAAAATTTTATGTGCTTAGAGTTTTAGTAAATATATATATATATATATATATAATGAAATAGTTATATAGTAATTAAGAACATAATATTGAAGATAAACACAAGTGAACATATAATAGGAGTAACTAGTTAATTAAGATAATATTTTATACACTAATTAACTGCTTTAATTTTTATTTCAAGTTTGGTTGGACAATAAGTATAGTTGTTTAACAAAGTAGGCATCAGTTTTGCATGAGATTTGATGAAACAATTTAGGTTGTTAATTGTGAACAGTGAAGAGAGATTATAATAATGATGATCAACAAAAAACGTAGCAACTTAATGTAATTATAACTTTATCTTATAAATTGTGGTTTTCAAAGTGTCATTAAGAATTTAGAATCAATGGGAGGTGGAAAGAGAATTAGTTTTCCAACTACTCGCGCGTTGGTGTGACGGCCGTTCCAACGTGTGAGCAGTTGGAGGCTTTCCTAATTCCAACGTGTCGCACGTTGGAATTCTTGAAAATGGCCAAACACTTTGCAAATACATTTTTTCTTCCTTGTACATCAGTGTTGGACCTAGCGGTCTGATGGCACGAGTGGCTCCTTCTATTCTTGAAGACAAGGGTTCGAACCTCCCGGGAGGTAAGTTTTTTTTTTTGAAATTGATCTGGATTTCCAACGTGTTGGCAGTTGGAAATGTTAGTTTACTAACTGCCCACACGTTGGAAAGCTTCATTTACCAACTGCATACACGTTGGAAACTGTAATTCAACTGTAAATTAAATTAAAATTGGAAAGTTAATAATGAAGAAACGTATTCTAAAAAGAAACTCTAGTTAATTCCATGTTTTAAAACATTGTTTTTTTAGAACACGAAAATGATTTAAGGTTTCTGGTCAGGACACCGCAAGTGTACGGTGGTCAGACAAGTAGTAAACCGGTAAGTACCGGGTCGAATCCACAGGGACTTGTGATTCAAGCAAATTGTGTAAGAATTATTAAAATGAAAAGAATGTTTGATTGATTTTTATGGATTGGTTGAATTAATTAATAACTAACTAATTAACAAAAGTTGTAAGGGTGAAGAAATTCAATAGATTAAGCTACTTTCTAGGATGAATGATCCACTTGACATTCATATTGACACTTTAGTTTTACCTATAATTATTACTCTCAACATGTAAATCGATTTATCAATTCTAGATGTCCTCTGTCAAGGTTTCACCTAGGTGATTAAAGCAAGCCGTCGCTTCACTTTAATAGTGGAAGTGATCTATCTTCCTCCTAAATCCGTTGCAAGCCGTCGCTTCACAACCAAATCTAGCCTAATTACCCTGTGGTCTAGTAATACTCTCTTATGTCTAAGCGAAGCATACCACAAATATTCCGTGTACTTAAGAATAATGCATGAACTATCCGAGTAATTAAACATGCATCATGGAGAAATAATATATAGAACTAAAGTATCAAATCCTACAGTCAAGTTTCACAAATTAATCCCATAAAGTAATGAGAAAATTAGCCACTAAATATAATCAATGGCAAGAAATAATAAAACAATGAAAACCGAATTTTTAGGATGAAAAACGACGAAGAAAGGTGATCCAATTCTCCAGTTTTGCTCAGCCTGTGTTCTTTCTCTCCCAATAGTGACGAACTGGCCGTCCCTCTGTTGAATGCGTCTAGGTTTTGGCCTTTTACTCCTTATTTCCTCAAACTTCTATTAGTTGTGCACTTCAGCCCCAAGACTTTGTCCTTGTGCCATTTAAGCCCTCAACTTCTCCCTTTAATTTAAATTGCCACCAACTTTCCATTCTCTTGCCAATTTAATCCTCAAGCTTCCATCTTTAATCCAATTTGCCTTCACCTTCTCATACCTTGACAATTTATCCTCAAATTCCTCATTTTTGCTCCAACACCTCCCAAAGTGGAATCCTACAAAACTCTTGCATAAAATAATAAGAACATAGCAATTTATCTCAATTAAAGCTTATATTTAGGGACATAATATATAACATTATTTGCACTTATCAGTTTCCAACCGTTGGAAACCTTGAGTTCACAAGAAATACTTATAAAATAGTTATAGTAATGGGAAAAATTATGAAAGATAAATTTTATAATAAAATAGGTCTAGTAATTAGAAAAATATATTTTAGAAGCAAACAATTATAATAATTTAGGAGTTTAAAGTGTGATTAAGAGAGAATGATTAAAAAAAATTAGCAATTGAAAAGAATGATAACTTCATCTTATCAAATGTGGTTTTTAATGTAAGGAATTGAAATTAATTAATTATAATCAAGAATGATAATTTCATCTTGGCAATTAATTATAATCAACAATGAAATAGAGAGAAAATTAGATTTATTAATAATTTCATCTTAGCAATTATTTATAATAAATAATCACATGATAAGAAAATTGTATTTCCAACTCAGTTTTCCAACGTGTTCTCCGTTGGATAATGTTATTTCACCAACGCCTGACACGTTGGATATATGAAAAACGCACAAAGACACTACAAATAAAATGTTTCTTCCTAGTGCAAAAACGATGGGTCCAACGGTCTGGTGGCAGGAGTGCTGCCCTCCCTTCTCCAATTCCAAAATTTGAACCACGGGAGAGGCAACTATTTTTAAAAGGTGGCTGATTCCAACTTGACACGCATTGGTGGAGGTGGGGCCTAGTTCAGATTAATGATGCAGGCTGTTGGTCACGTGCTTCACGGTTTCCAACATGCCTGGTTCCAACGCGTCAGCCCGTTGGTAAGGCCAAATAAATCTGGTCCCCCCCACAGCCCACTAGTTAGCACAGCTCGCGAAAATTGCAGAGGGGCGGACACGATTCAAACAGGTACGCCATTTTCTTTTTTTTCCATTTCTTGATGGTTTTTTTTAAATTTGACACATTTTACTCCTCTTTCAAAGGGGATTCCAGATCTATATTTTTCCTGATTATTATTTGTTAGGTTTAGCTATTTTTTCAGTTTTTTGGAAGTTCAAAATTTTAAATTTGTATGAATTTTCTTCACTTTTTTGACAACTCTATGGTTGTTTAGGTAAGGTTTATGTAGTTGCATGTAAGGAGAGTTTGATTCCCATGTTTTTGATGAGTTTTTTTAAAAAAAATTGAATTTTTTTTTAAAACTCAAATTTATTAACTACAATATTCCAAATTTTATTCTGTTTTTTATTAATAAATTGTTTGTTGATTATTCTAAACCAAAATAGCATGGGTTTTTTATTATTGTTTTCCAGCTATAATTGGAATTAAAAAAAATTATATTGATGAAATGATTCATATTTTAGCTAAGTAATTTTATCAGGCAATTATTATGTTAGTGAAATGGTAACCATTCATTTTTAGTTAATTAGTACACGTACATACATGTTACTTACAAAAAGTACACACATATATATATATATACATGTTTGCTTAGTGAAATGGAAAGCGATCGTAGTTGGATGTATGGTCGTCGGTTTCATTCAAAAGGTGGGTTACATGAAGATTGGGCTGTCGGTTTGGATATGTTCATTAATTTTGCACTTAGCCATGCTTCATTTATGAGCGGGGGTAAATTTTATACGGAGGCGTATGACAGAGCATGCCACTTATGTTGTTGAAGAGGAGGCGTGGCAAGATGATCCGGTTAAAAGTTTAGGGGATCAAAGAAATGGAGACATTATTCATGACGTTGATGTGGAAATGGATGAAGAAGATCAACAGTGGGACAACTCAAGTTCAGAGGGGTCATTTAATACCGACGTTCTGACATCATCTACTGAACATGAAACCTTGCATGAGCTATCTGATGAAAATGATGATTAAGATTAGACTAGTTAATTTATTTGTACACTCTATGACTTTAAAACATTTTCGATAAAATGCATTACTTGTAACTTTTATATATTTCATACTTATCATGTGTTATATATGCATATATGTTGTACATGGATATATTTCTTGATGTAGGAGCTTACAGAATGGATGAAGATGAAAATATTCAACGGACGAAAGATTTCTTGCGGAGGGGTAAGAAGAAAAAATCTAGTACTTTACATGTATTAGGGAGAGCGATTGGAATGTACAGGTCGGACAGGTCGAATCAAGGGACTGACGGATCGGGGTATCGCGACACTAATGATGATGATGAGACACACGTTCAAAATACAACTGAAGATGATATTGTCGTCCCGAGCGATGACTCTGCTGCACGTTCTATTCATATCTCGGTGTAGCTAGACGCTACTACATGGCACCGGGCATGATCACCAACGCATATTTCTCAAGCCATTTGGTGATGGGTAATTAACTTAAATTTGATACCTATCAATTCATAAAGTAATGTTAATTAACGGTTACGTGCATAACATGTTTCTTTATAAATATAGGTTTAATCCAAGTAAGGCAAAGGATTGGGTTACCTTTGTGATTAAAGCTAATTATGATAACGGAACGGGAGATGCATATCCAACTTGGGCTATCGTTCGATCCCAAGGCGCGGTTCTCCGATGGTTCGCCGAGTTCAAGGTATAAATTAAAAGGACTTTACACATATATAGCTAAACTCTTTGTTACAAGATTTAATTGTTACTACAAAAATTTCTTATGTATATTTAATGTTTACAATTACCAACCTTGTTAGAAACATTGTGAATGAGATCCAATTCATGAGTCAGAGGTGTATAGAATTTTCAACAAGCTCGGCATAAGACATTTGAATAGCCTGTACAATACATTAAGACAACAACCTACTGAAGCGAAGCGTCGAAGCTATGCAAGTTGGCTTGGTGATGAATCTTACAAAACATTATTTGAGTTCTGGGCAAGTGACCAATTTGAAACTCAATAGAGAAAATGCAACATATACGAAGGCAAGCTGCTCCGGATGCTCCGATTTACAGGAAGGGCCGTCATTCAGTTTCTGACATAGCATTAACTCTGGTATGAAAACTTTAAATTAGTTTTCTTAGATTATTCTTACATATTGCACACTTCGCTCATTTATATTTATCATATAACAGTATGAAAAATATCTGGAACATCGTATGCCTGGACTTTATACAGTTTACAAGACTGCCAACTCGACAAAGGATGGATCGATTCCTTCGCAGCAAATTAGATCCGTTGTTGTAAGCAATTTTACATTTTAAATTTCAGGAATATTATTATCAATTGAAGCTACAATATTGTTATTCGTGTGCTTATGAAATTTCAGGAAAATGTTGAAAGTCAACGTGAAACGCATTCAACCACCTCCGAGACCGATGCCCCGTTCGATGAGGACAATGCATTTCTTCAAACGGTTGGAAAGAAATATCGTGGAAGACTATCAGGATTAGGATCTATGGCTGTGATAATTCCCGGACGTCAATCTTTCAGCTATGTTCCTACTCAGGAGTCTCCGCAGGTGCTCCAAATGAGGGAGGATATGAAGAAACTAACGGAGAAGATGGAACGCCAAAAGGCAAAAAATAAAGAGAAGTTAAAGAAGACCAAAGATGAAATTAGCAAAATTAAAAAAAACGCAGAACAGGGTGCTGAAAGCATTAATGCGTAAATCAAAGTTCAGTGGTCCGGGCACAACTTCTCGAGGGATCCCTACTGATGAGTTTGATCCTGATATGGCTGCACATTACGGATTCGAGTCTATTGGATATGTTATTTAGTTATTGGATGCTACGTTCTATGTTTTTAATTATATTCCAGTAGTAATTCTGGTGTTGATTGGATTTAGATGCATAAACACACAGGTTTGAGTAGTGTACATGAACAAAAATATTTTTTTTAAAAAAAAATAGAGTTACCAACGGTCAACACGTTGGTATGCGTTGGAAGTATTAAATCACTATACCAACAGCTGACCAGTTGGTATTTACAAAACCAACAGGCAAACCAATTGGTAATATTACCAACTTGCAAACTAGTTGGTACCAGTACCAACTAGCCGACCAGTTGGTAAAATTACCAACATGCAAACTTGTTGGTACCAATACCAACTGGCTAAACAGTTGGTAATATTACCAACAAGTTAACCAGTTGGAAGAGATACCAACTAGCACACCAGTTGCTAACAACACCAATGCGTAGACCAGTTGGTATATGTACCAACGCGCGGACCTGTTGGTAGATATATACCAACGTGCTTACACGTCATCTTCACTTGGTAACACATCTAACTCAATTTTGCTCCCAAGGTTACTACTTAGCAACTCCTACTTATATGCCCATAACATCATAGACTCATCCTTGTTGTTTCACCATCTCCTTTGCCCTTTTTATCATACTAATTGAAACATGCACCCTCATCTCACTTTTAATGATCAACCTTAATTGTCTCAAAGATAGATACGGCTCATCTCTAATTATATGACAGAACCTATGAGCAATCATACGTGTGCTTATCATGGTCAACCTAGTTTGGTGCCAACGTTTATGTTTCATCTTCAATGACTTGATCAGCAAACATTTGTGCCTTTCATTTACTGAAATCCAACATTTGAATGGAAAATTCTTACGACACTTCACTTGAAGTCCATGCCTCTCATTTTTCTCAAACCTAACATTCCTATGAGTTTCTACTACATACTTGGCAAATGCATCACTCACCTGTTCTGCATCCACAAACATCATTCCAAGTTCAAATTTTGAAATTTTTGTATTAGGATTGTACTGAGGGAACTGGCCATTTTTAAACCTCCTATTCGGCTCACCGTGACCCATAGTTGGAACATCATCTTCATCACAACTTCCTGGATCATCAAAGTTCAGATAGTTTGTTTCATTACTATCAACTACCTCATCCTCAGAACTTGAATCAGAATGTTTCAACTTCCCACTTGCTGTCTTCTTCATCACCTTCATCTTCTAAATCCACACCTATCAGCTACCCCTTTTCTCTATTCTTTTTTTGATCTATACAGCTTCAAATTTAGGCGACTTTCCCTCACTTCCTCATCATAATCCAACAAATAAGCTTCATCATCAAAGACTTCATCTTCAGTTTTTGTCCCATGTTCAGTCAGATCAACCCCATCATTCCTTTTTTTAGTAGCTCGGCTTCCTTGAGCAGCAACAACTTGCTCTCTCTCAGCACGTTCACTAACTCTAGTTAATTTACCTCTCCCCTTATCTCTGTTGATGCTAACTTACTTTTCAATGACTCCAGTTGTATTTAATTCCCTAACAACCCCTTCACCTACACTTACTTCTTCATCCCCATCTTCTATATACAAATCAACGATTGAATTGTCACACAACAACTCAAGTAGATCATGTGAGGATTGGTCATCCCATACTACTCTAATGTCATCCACACTTTCAATTGCTTTTCTACTAACTTTATAATACACCTTTTCAACATTACTGAATCCCCAACTCTTCACAAATCCCATAAACTGAACATAATCCAGCCAATAATCTATCTCATTAACAGTCTTAACATTACCACCTTCATACTTAAACGGCTTCTTTATAAATTGACCACCATGATGGACACAAATTTTTGAATTATTCTCATCATTATATGCTCCTTTAAACACTTCATGTGGACTGTAAAGTTACACAAATAAACAAAAATGAAGAAACAAAATTAGTAACCATTCAATATTAAAAATTCTATCCCACCAAACAACCTTTAATTTGCTACCAAACAAATTGCCATATGACCCACTATTCAAAAGAAATAATTGAAAATAGCCACATGCTCTCAAATACGCAAACCTATTTTTCCTCATTAAAATACCTTTCCATGTTAACTTTTATCAATCTTTCCTTTGTAGCAGAGTCACAACTTGAGCATGTGTAGGCCGAAGTGAATTGATTCCCTGCCTTCTGAAGTACAAAGGGAAGAAGTACAAAAGCCAATTAATAAAAAACCCCTCACCCTTTAGTTTCACGTCCCGCCATAAATAACGCGCCCTTTTTCCCCAAAACTCCACCTGTTTACATTTTAACGCCAGCCGAAGTCCACGTTGAACCTCCATCAGCCAAGTGAGCAAATTTTCCCCTTAATGGCTAATATGGGCTGAGATGCTAACTTAAAGGGGTTTATCGACCCAGTTAAGAGATCAGTGGCCAAAATGAGACAATTTAGATAGTTCAAGGTTTTTCCGTGCTTTTTGCCTATATATGTATATTAAGAAAAGAAAGAAAAAGGGATACGGGAGGGATGAGATCAGAAGATTGATCTCTTTCTTCATCTGCAACTCAAGGCTTTGGGGCAGAAGCAAGAGACGATGAACTGAAGGCGAGTCTTCTTTTCTTCTCCAGATTGGCTCGATGGCAAGAGGGCACCATGATTTCTTCTTCTTTCTGATTCGCATCAACTAAAAGGAATGATTGAGAAGGGAGAGGGGGACGATTCTTCTTCGCCTTTGCTGGTTCGAATCATAGAGCAGAGGAAGGGGAACTCTCCTTGAAAGTCATCTCCATCTCTTCTCATGGCATACTCCACTTCCCTTGGTGAGTCGATTCTAGTATCATCAACTATAGAAGAAGAAAGAACCATGAAAGAACATGGCTGAAGAATTCGACAGTAAGGGCTCCGAAGAGGAAAATTGAATCCTTGTCAATCTTGCTGAAATTACTTGCGGGTCATCATCTCTTTTTGAAAGATAAGTGTTTCTGTTAATTAATCATACTTGCATGTTAATTTTACTAGTGTGTTAGTTGAATTCTGGTGTGGGCCGAAATAATAACTGTTGAATGATTGCTTGATGATGACTCTAATTGTGTTAATTGTTTGATCATTGGGTTGATTGATGCTTGAGTGAGCTAATTTAGTAGACTAAATAGTGATTCCATGAAAATAAGGGGTTGTGAAGAGGTCATGCTTGCCTCAGCTCTTGTGAGTTAAAGTGGAAGAATCACGTTACTTGAACCAATAAGACCTAGATGGGCTACAGAGTTAATTATTGCTGAATGATAAACTGCTAGGCAAGAAATTGCATTAGAAATGAAGTTTAGTTTTGAATATTAAAGACAGAACAAAGGTATCGACCTTGTGGATGAGATTGTGGAAAAGATGGAACATTTCCATAGAATTAAGCCTACATATTTAATTACATCACAGCCATGGAGATACATATGGTTGAGAAGGGGATTTGTGAACCCTTACTCCTCTCGGCTCCATGTTGGAACTTGTGAGGAAATGGGTGATGAACTTCTAAAATCTCTCTTCAGCTATTGTGAGACAAATGTAAACTGTAGATGCTTCTCCAAAGCCTACCAAAAGGTTATTGTAATAGTAATTTGAGCTGAAACCCTCGGTCTAATGGGTGATGTGAGCTGCTTGACTAGTGGCTGAATTACTTAGAACTGGAGTTAAGCTAAAGTTAGGCGCTAAGTGGAGTCCGGAAGAAGAATAGTTGTCTCCTGGCGGGGGTGCACTCTACACCCCTGTAAGTACCTTGTATCCCTTCACTATTTCTTTTACAAGTTACTTTGGTTAGCTATTTTGTTTTAAACCTGTTACTTACTCCTTATCTGTCTTGTTAGAGGGAACCTGGTTATGGTCAAGGTCTGGATCACAAGATTGCAAGGATTGGAATTAGAGGACAAGAGCTGCAACTTGAAGCTTCAAGAGGACCAACAACCCCTAGGTTACGTTTCTTTTTGTTTGGTTTTGTATTTTCTAGTTTGTAGCTCTATAACACACTAATCCAAAGTGTACAATGACTTTTTAAATATTTTCTAACTCCTTAAGTTTTAAACTAGAAATTTATTAGTTTCTCTTTTATAAAAACAACTCTGGTTTAGAAAGACTCTGGGAGTTGTGAATCCAAATTCCTCCTATTTGTCTGAAAGATTTGGGTTCACAACAGTGTGCCATTAATCAATCTTCATACTGTTCAGCAATCCAGGGTGCCCTAATACCTCTAATCTTAAAAATCCAAGTGCATGTATGCATATGATAGTAAGTCTTCACTAGGAAGCGCTTCTTGTTCCTTCTTGTCTCCCATACAGCATAGATCATTCACTTACATTGCTTGTCTTTGCAAATGTCCCTCACCATTTTATTTTAATTTTTGAAAATATTGTCTCTCTTCTCTTTAGTGGAGTTCTTTTTTAGAGATCTCTAAAACTGTTTATGGTCAGTAAAACATAACCCCACAGAATAGTTCACCTTCTCGCATTTCTCAACATACCTTAGAAACCTTGGAATAACCCTTCTCATAACTTTGGTTCCATCTTCTTCAATCTCAGAGTCAAGACTTCCTACATCACTGTTATCAGACTCAGGTGCATGATAATTATATCTTCCAACTTATACTCATCATCATCATCATCATCATCTGTTACAGCTTCTTCTCGAGCTCCTCTCACACCACTAACTTGAAGTGGCAACGAGAACTCTTAGATCTAGATCTGTAGAACTCTTTAACAACATTAATACCCTCAGTTATTTCCTCATTATAGGTAGGTGGCAAAGTGTCATCAATGCCATCTAACTCCTTTGCATAGTCATCATCTAGATCCAGATCCTTTTCACTATCCCCTTCACTCTCTGAATTATCTTCACTATTATCTCCCTCTTCTCTCTCTTCTCTTTTATCTGTCTCTTCTCTCTCCTCTCTGTCAAACCAGCTATTAAAATATTCAGCCACAACATCTTTGTCATTTACTACCTCACTCACACTTTCATTTTCTCTCTCTTACATACTTTCTTTTTCTCTCTCATTCACACTTTCCTTTTCTCTCTCATCATCACTTTAGAGAAAAGTTAAGTATTCACCCTCGGCCCAATATTCACCATTACCTTCCTTATCTGACTTTGAATAATCCACTAGGTTGACTGCATTGTCCTTATCCTTAAGGTGTACAACGAAAGTGCCCACCACCACAAAAAATTGTTCACTGAGTGGTTTACCATATCTTAAGTACCAATCACTACCATGTTCAACAAACAGGTCCATCCCTCCCCTAGCTATAGCTTCCCCAAACATATTCATTAGATCATTGTGTGTATCTAAAATTCCGTAAGTACTCAACTTCCATATGCCTATTAAGAGACTTGTAATAAACCACTTTAACATCATCCCCCTTATACCCCAAGTTCCTAATAGTGCTTGTTAAGCAGAAATAAGTCAGAAGATCCTTGTACATAATAATCACCTTCAGCTCGGCTTCAACATAAAGCAGATGTGGCAGAGATGGTTCTGCCACAAACCTCCCACCATGGTTCAGGTTACTAACACATTTCAGGCATCTGTAAAGTAACGAATAATCACATTTCCTCATGACTCACATTACAACAACACCAATTTAATCATCATGCTGAATAATATTTTAATCAACCTAAACCCTAATCCCCAAAAGAAAAACACAGCAAAACAGCTTTAATAAACCCAGATTACTTTATTCAGCCACTCAATGCTGATTTCGAAACCATTGACACTAGATACGAACAACCAAGCCCGAAAATTGAAAACCCGACCAACTCTTCACTAACCTTTACACTAAATACGACAGTCTCAGTCAGTCCCAGTTGCACGAATCAGGACGATTCGTGTCCCTCTTCCATTTGCCAAATGACACGCGAGAGATTCTTCCTCCTCGCACCTCGCAAAAGTGTTCCAGCTCCGATTTCTTCACTATCGAAAGTTGAACCTCTACTGAGGGAAGAACGTGGTACCATGTTTAGCAATTTTGAGGATTAAACAACCTATACATCCTCCTCCCTCAATCCCGTTAGATAATTGACGATCGTAACAGACTTTCGTTCACGTGACTATACATGATCGATTTATTGGGTCGAGTGACGAAACTGCGTTAACTTAATAGTTGGGGGACTGAGTAAAACCGAGTTAGGGTCCAGGGATTAAAGTGGACGATCCAAAATAGTTCAGGGGAGCAAATGATATATAAGCCAACAACAAAGATCCTTTTGCCTCCCTTATCAGTGCCTAATGACCCTAGCTTCATATGAACTATTTTCACCTCAAGCCCAACCCTACAAGCCCAGTTCCCACTCACTTCAGCACTCGAGAGCACAGGCACAGCTTCGCCTTCGCGTTCGATCCACGTCCCCAGCTCGCCGTCTTTTCCTTCCCGCCGGCCGCCGACCTCCCTGCGCCGTTGACACCGCCCCTTCTTCCTCCTCTCCCCCTCGCGCATCAGGGACGCTTTTTTTCCTTTTATTTCTCGAGTTCTGGCCGATTCGAACCAGAGGATTGGTCTAGGGTTTTCGCGATTTCTGCCCGAAAGTGAGTATCTTGCTTTATTTGTGACCGAATCGATGCTCTCTATGTGTTTGTAAACTTGATTCTAGCATGCTTTCACTTTGAAGTGAAGATTTGAGAGTTCCCCGGAAACCCACTTCATTTAGTCCGAATTTACTGATGATTTGTGAGTTGGGTGTTGTTCTTTCTGATTTGACTTAGTGGAATGATGCTTCTATGCTTGTTGATGTGTTTTGAATATTGTAGCATTTTTTTGAGTAATGTTGTCCATTAAAATCATGGATCGATCTGAAATTTGGTACTCTGGTATCTAAATCAATGGGTGTGTTGATTGCAATCCCCCCCCCCCCAAACATCTGTTCTTAACCCAATCTTCTCCTAGCAGGTTTTATTTTATACTTCCGATGGTGCTCCCCGTCAAAGATTTTTTACAGTCATTGGCTGATATTAACCGTTGGTTAATCCCCCTGTACGATGAGTATGAGGTCTTTGAGCCATCAATCCGTACCGCATGTAGAAATGCGTTTGATAACGTGAACGACCTGATAACCGTGTGTGAAGCTGGGATGCTAGATCAGTCTCAGTATGTAGTGCATGTGGTGCTCGTGGATTTGCTGATTGCAGTAGGAGACGCACCTGATAGCGGCATGTACCGTAAAGCTAAGGTGGCTATCTTTTCAATATGCCATGATCTGTTAGACATACTCTCGAATGCTATAGATGCTGATGTTGCCTCCAGCAGCACTGCTGTTTATCTGGGTAAGTTGCATCACTATAGTTCACTATAGTTCTGTTTTATGTTTTGAAGTGGGTGGTAGAGTTTTTCTTGTTGACAATGCTAGCAAACTTTACATCTATGGTATGAAGCTTAAGTGGTTTAGAGCCATAACTTATGATTCAAGGTCAATTAGCAATGTAGACTCAGCTGAAGTTATATTCCCTCCGTCCCCAAAAGATTGAAGGATTTGATTTGGTGCGGAGATTAAGGTGAATGTAAGATTTTTGTTGGTTGAAAGTGCACAAAAAACAAGGTCAAAAAAGTACAGATAAAGTGGAGATAGTTTAGTAACTTTGAAAATGAGAAGTTTCTTTTTAGAAAAGTGATCAATTTTTCCGGGTCAATTCAAAAAGGAAATGTGTTAAATTTTTCAGGAACGGAGGGAGTATAACCCTCTAGCCAGAGAGGGTCACAATGGTTTCATTATTGTGATGATGATCATTAGTCTTAGTATTTTAGCTCTCTTCTTTTTATTAAAGAAACAAATCATGCATGCTTGTATCTGAAACTCCGTAGTTTTCATGATTCATTTGTTAGTATGGGTCGTTTCCTGTCCTTGTTGTCTATAAGTAGCAAATATTCTCTCAGTTCCAAAATGTTTGCAACATTTACTATTTTTAGATGATCCCAAATTGTTTGCTCCAGTTCCATATTTGGTATCTAGTTATAGTGCAAATTACTGCATTGCCCGTGGTTAAAAACTAGGAAGTGCGCATTGATTCCGGTAGTGGAGCTTTGCTGGAGTCATTTTACAATGCTCACCCACCTAAAACTTTTTGCAACCCGACATTTCATAAAATTTAAAAAGGAGGGAGTGTTTATTTTTTGGTATCATTGGGAAAATATTAGCAGTTCCTTTAGATTTTGTTGTAACCCTGTCATTATTTGTAGTATTTTTCAAATCATCTACGTAACATCTTTGTGTGGGATTTACTCCCTCCGTCCCCAAACGAATGGTGCGTATTCCTTTTCTGGATGTCCTTGAAAAATTGGTGTATTTCCCTTTCTAGAAACTTTGAGAGTTTATTTTTGACCAAATTTTTTTCTTCCCAGTATTTTTTGATTTTAGTGCTAAAAGAAATGCACCATTTATTTGGGGATAGAGGGAGTATCTTGGAAGTTTGGCATTTACCTTTTAAAATACAAGAAATTTTCAGCTTATTATTTTTAATTGTGAGATGGACTTCTCTGATCAATTCTATTGCTTCTCCATGGTACATGCGTGATTCTCATTATATCTCTTGATCACTGGTAAGTATTGTTTGTTTATTCTTTTACTTCAGGCTACAATCAAACTTTGGAGGGTTGCATCACAAGATCCTTTTCTCTTTCAAGCAACCTCTTGGATGGCAATCCTGATAATAATCTGACTAATTTAGCGACCACCAACGCCATTGTTGCTAATTTGGGCAATTCAGCGACTTGTGCGTACATGATTGTATACGTGAATGATGTGGAAGCATCCATCGATTTTTATGAGAGAGCCTTTGCCTACGCCGTCCGCCGCCCTGACCATTCCAACCAGTGGGGTGAATTAGAAAGTGGTCAGACCACCCTCACCTTCATGCCATTACATCAATTCGAGACAAATGATCTCACTGGTGAGGTCCAGGTTACAACCAACGCCCGTCACAGAAAACCATTTGAAGTTTGGTTTGGTTATTCGGATATTGATGCTGCCTTCAAGGTAATTTGATTGACTCAAATTTAATTGACGACTTAAATCTTAATTCATAAGTTAAGAATAATGTGTTACAATGTTGAAAATTAAATGTGATAATCTTTAATTAATAATATCAAGTCATTAATTTTTTCCAATTGTTTTTCATTCATATATATATATATAAATTGTCGACTGAATTTTGGAAGTGTAGAGGGCGGTGGAAAATGGTGCGATGGTGGTGATGGAGCCGGAGATGACGGAATGGGGACAAAGAGTTGGGCATGTTCGCGATCTGGATGGCATCATTGTCCGCATGGTGAGTTCAGCAGAAGCTGAGTGTCTATTCGTGAACATACTAGATTTATAGCTAATACACCATTCAACACACTATATTCATGAATTCATCAATTTATTTCATATTTTCTCCTTGTTTCCCTTGAGTGCTGATTAGCAAGAGGATCGAAGTTGGTATTCAAGGGCATCTAATTCAGTGGTGGAGCCGGTTACAAATAATCCAATGAATGTGAGTAAAAGTTACATTTCCAATTCTTTTAGTGACTTATGTCTATAATAGTCATACTCCATAATTTACTCCCTTCATCCTAGAAAAATTGAAACACTTTCCTTTCCGGGTTCTCCTAGAAAAGTTGAAATGCTATTTATCAAGGAAACTTTTTAACACTTTATTTTATTAGTTATTGCCCTTAATTTCTCTTCAACACTTCTTAATCTATGTGCCCAGTGAAACATTCGAACATGGCATGGAGGGAGTATTAAATGTAAATTTATATGTTGGAATGTGGCTCAATTCTTTCTATATGTGCAAAAAACATTAGGTAGTTTGTTTTGTTGCTTCTCTACTCACTGCTAATCATTGTCACTAATAATTGTTCATATTCATATTTAAACATGTTTACTGAAGCATAGCATAATTTGAAAGTTGATGCAATTGCTGAGAATGGAAACTCTTTACCTGAGACAGACCATTCCTGCTGAAATTGGGAGCTCAGTTGAAACACGGGACAAAGATACTGTATCTGAAGATCTTAGTTGGACTACACCCTCAATATCTGGCCCACAGCCAAAACCCCGATACAAGGTATTGCCATCTCTATTTTGCCTTTTCTTGGTGCCCTAGATTATTTCACCACCTAAAAATTTTGTTACCAGCATGGTGCAGCTGTTCTTCAAGATAAGATGTATGTGTATGCGGGAAACCACATTGGTCGTTACCTTAATGATATGCATGTAAGTTAAGATCTCACTTCTGATATTTGATGTGAACATTTGCGCTTCTAGTAAATGTAGGTCTCGGATTTGCCAAAATTTGAAAATGTGAGAAAATTTCCCAAGCTCTTGAGTCTTGATTCTGTTGAATGAAGCAATTTTTAACATCCTTTTGTCATATCTTGAAGAATTTTTTTTTCTCATCTAATTTGGGAGGTTTTACAGGTTCTAGATCTGAGAAGTTGGACTTGGTCTAGGGTTGAAGCTAAGACTGCTTCTGAGACGTCAGACTCTCAGGCCCAATCAACTTCAGATTCATGTGCTGGCCATTCCTTGGTTAGTGCAGAATTCCCCCTTCTGTTCTTGTATTCTAAAGACATGTATTCATGATTTTTTCCCTCTAGATACCATGGAGGAATAAGCTTATATCAATTGCTGGTAATACCAAGGATCCTTCTGAAACTATCCAGGGTACATTCTTTGACACACTTTTATCTTCTTTTGTCTTGTCCATGCGCACCACCTTGAAAAGTTCTTTTAAAAAAATTGTTTGTCGAGTATGAGTGCTTTAATTAATTTATACTCTATAATATTTGTCTCCGTTTTAAACAAGAAGTGAATAGTACATTTTTGTCGTTTTCCTTTTTTTCTTTGATTTTACATGTTTAGGGAATAATTCATGGATACCCTTTAAGTTTTATGGTTTTTACACTTTGAACCCTAGATTTTTTAATTAACATGATGAGTTATCCTCCTTATTTAAACACTACAAAAAAACATACTTTAAGTACGGTTTGTATATGTTTTCATACGTACAACTTTGCAACCATCATATTACTTTTTAAAATTTTTCAAAAATACATCATTTAATTTTATGGTTTTTTCACTGCTTCTCTAACCCTTTATTTTTAGGATTTATGCATTTGAACTTAAGACATTTTAAATTTAAAATATTGAACAGTCCTACTTAAAAACTCTTCAATATTTGAGTACATTTTTTGTGTACAAAATTTCAAGAACTCTACCGATATTTTGTTGAAATTTTCAAACATACCTTGCATCATAAATTCACTTAATTATGTAAAGAGTCATTTTCCTTTATAATGTTCACTTATAAATCCCAAATATTTAATATGAGTACTTACTTTTTATACGTCACACCTATATTTTGTTAAAAAATTCACATAAATCATGCGTTGTGCATCATAAATTCACTTAATTATGTAAAGAGTCATTTTCCTTTATAATGTTCACTTATAAATCCCAAATATTTAATATGAGTACTTACTTTTTATACGTCACACCTATATTTTGTTAAAAAATTCACATAAATCATGCGTTGCAAATTCACTTAAAATTCACTTATTTATGTATAAAGTATAAACTCATTTTACTTTATAGTTTTCTCATATAAACCCCAAATATTTAATATGGAAATACTTAAGTTCAATTTACTTTTTGTATCTCGAACTCCTAAATTTATGTGAAAAGATTGTATCAGACGGTGCAATAAAATTTGAAAATTTGTTTTTTTATGAGTAAAATTCTAGTTACTTCTTATAGAATGGATCATGTTACAAAAGTCAAAATGTCTAATTAATATGGTTCCTTTTATGATATGTTGTTTTACAGCAGTTGCCACATGGAAAACCCATAACAACATTTACCATCGACGTTTTCACCTTGCTCAGAGAATATGTTCTAATTTTAGAAGTTTTCATTCAACACTTCAATTTTTCTTAATTGTCCCCGCCGTGGAACACTGGTAGCTAAGGAAACTAGTTTTTACCACTTGCCAAGATGAGATTTTGTTTGTGGAAAAAAAAACTCCTGCTATGTCTTGGCGTAATATGACCATTTTACATGTAGAAGGAAGCATATGTAGCCATAAGTTCAGCCATAATACTATAACTCTTATGATAACCGGGGGCTTCAAACATCATTTTGTGGAGGTGAGGATGCGGAGTGATTCACTTCCTAAAGTCACGGTGATTTTGGAAGTTTTTCACTCCAAAAATCACTTGAGGTGTGAAAATCAGTTTTTCACCGTGAAAAAATGGAATTCAACATTTGATCTATGATTTTTGTTCTTCAATATTTTAATAACTAAAGATTAATAATTTATATGCAAATAATAAATGAACATCTAGTTTCTAAATATTTTTTTTCTTCTAAATATGTTTTTTTAGAATTTTTTTAATAAAATCTCACTATCACCCAGTGTTATTAAAAGCGCGCTTCAGGCGCGCTCAAGGCGCAAAGCGCTGAGCCCCAGCCCTCCGACGCTTTTCGCCTCGGAGGCGCCACGACCTTCGCTAAGCGCCGGTGAAGTGGCGAAGCGCTGCCGCTTTCCGGAGGCGCGAAGCGAGGGCTTCGGCCGAATGGTACTTCCATGGACGCGAATCTGTTGGAGAAGAAGCGGAGAAGACGATGGCAGAGAAGACGATTGTGGCTGGCGGCGGAATCGTGACTCTATCGCAGAGTCGCGAAGAAGACGATCGATCGCGTTTTTAAAAAATAGGTTTTTTTATTTAAAGACAGGCCATTAAAAGTTTATCATTCTTTAAAATAGGTCCTTGAAGTTTTATTTATGTAAATTCGGGCATTAAAATCTTATTTCCAACCCATTAAACCTCTAACCTTTTTCCTCCTAACAAAATAGTCCTTAACAGTTTTTAATTTATACAAATAAACCTCTAATCCTGATTTGAATGACCATTCTATATTGTTTTTATATTGTTTGGAACTATTTAGATGGTATTTTTTATATTAGTTTATATGTATTAAAAATGTTTAATGTTATTTATGATATTATAATTTATATTTCTAAAGAGGGGTTTTACATCGCTAAAGCCCGCGCTTTCGCTTTGCGCTTTTGCGCTTGGGACCCTTAGCGCTTTAGTGCGCTTTGCGCTTTTAAAAACACTGCTATCACCTCACGAGAATTCACGGTCCTAAGTTTGAAACCCCCTAATATATATTTTTTCACCGCACGAGAATCCACAGTGAATTCTTCAATTTCTTATCTCATGAAAATCCCTCCCCCTCCTAAGTTTGAAACCCCCTAATGATTACCTTGTGGGAATTTTATGACATCGTCTATAAAATGAGTTGCATCAATTAGCAGATTTTGTGTGAGGAGTTGTCTCCTTCATTAGTATGTTGTATGGATGAAGTCTGGTTTTAAAACCTGTTAATTGTTCATACCATTGAGCCCACTTAGGTAGGGTTAGGGTGAAGCACTATAATGTTGACAAAAATATGTTTTGTTGCAGTGACGGCATTTGATGTACAGACTTCGAATTGGTCAAATTTAAAGACTTGTGGAAAGCCACCGGTAAGGACCTATTTTTTATACTTATTAATTTTTTTTGGGACCATTAGTGGTACATAATTTAGCTGCATTAGTGGTGCTATTATGGTTTAGAATGCTCCAAGTAGAGGGTCAAATATCCTCATTGGCATCGCATCCCACTTTGTGTTTTTTTTTTTTGGGGTAAGCAAGCGATAGTTTTATTTATAGAGGAAACTATCGCAACAGAACATGAATGTATTAGACCTACAACTACCACCTCTTAAAGCACTAGAATTTCTTAACCAACCAAGGTAGTACGATTGGTAATCTTACACCTTCTCAAAAGGCTTCCAAGCACCAAGCACGGCAGCATCTAGTCTCATGCTGGCACTTGCTAACATGAAAGTATTAGACCTACAACTACCACCTCTTAAAGCACTAGAATTTCTTAACCAACCAAGGTAGTACGATTGGTAAATCTTACACCGCCTCAAAAGGCTTCGAAGCACTAAGCACGGGAGCTATCTAGTCTCATGCTGGCACTTGCTTCAGATTTGTTCATTCAGCTGGCTCCTTTTAGGATAATATTTACGAATATGCCCTCTTTATTTGTAGAAATGAGACATAAGCCCTTCCCCCTTTGATATTGAGGGAATACACGGACTCTCTACACAGGCCATTATCCAGCTCACAAACACATGGGGGAAGCCTAGAGCCAGCAAATAGGATCTCAAAAACCCCCAGCCAACTGAGTCATACGCCTTCCTCAAATCTGCCTTGATCAACATCCTGCTAGAAATATTCTTTCTATTATAGCCCCTGACCAATTCATGAACCAGCAAGACATTATCTACAATACTTCTTCCTTTAACAAAACCACCCTGACACACATTAACCAGCTCAGGCAAAAGAGGCTGCAACCTAAGAGCCATCACCTTGGCCAGGATCTTGTACACAACATTACAGCAGGAGATTGGGCGGAAATCACCTGCTTGAACTGCTTGAGGATGCTTAGGAATAAGGTGCAGCGTGGTTGCAGGAAAAGCCTTAGGGATATGTCCTCCCTCAGGGCACCCCACACTAGCACAAAAAAGATCATACTTAACCAATTGCCAATGGTGTTGGAAGAACCCAACTGTGAATTCATCTGGCCCTGGAGCCTTATTAGGCTTAATAGAAAAAAGCGCACCTTACTTCATCCTCAGTCACTGGCAAACACAACCCCTGAGCCTGAACAACACTAAGCATAGGCCCCTGATCCAAAGCATCCCTACACAAAGCACCAGCAGCTTTAGCCCAACAGACCCTCAAAAACACCTAAAAACTCCTGCATAATTGCTTTATGGGAAACCAACTTCCTACCCTGCCTGTCAATCAAGAAAGAGATAGTATTGACATTTCTTTTTTCCTTCATTTTGGCCTGGAAGAATGCATTATTCCTGTCCCCAAGATGCAACCAATCAGCTGAAGCTTTCTGCGCATAAAAAGATTCTTCGCAAAAAATAATATCAGCTAGCAAATCTCTAGACATCCGAAGATCCTGCTGAAGGGTTTCATTAAAAGGATCCAACTGAACAGCCACAGCCAAATCATTTGTCTCCCTATCCAGCTTCACTACTCTACCACTAGTATCACTAAAAAATTTAACGTTTAACTCCTTCAGCACAAGCTTAACTGCCTTCAACTTAGCACTAAGAGCAAAAACTGGATTAAGACCCTCCACAGAGGCCCAAGCTTCATTCACCAAATTTTGATAATCACCATGCGTCCTCCACATGTTGAGATACTTGAAGGATGACCGCCTTGACACCACCAACTCCCTCAACTGAGTCAAACCCAAAGCATGATCAGAAGCCAAATTCTCCCGGAATTCTGTGACAGAGGCCCCAAAAAGCTTCAACCAAGCAGGGTTAATAAGGACCTATCCAGTTTACAGTAGATTCTATCCATGCCATTCTGCTGATTGCACCAAGTATACGACAAACCAATACTCTTCAAATCAGAGACCCCCAGATCCACCATAAATTGGAGTAAACCAGAATTATGCAGATGCAAAGGTCCCGACACCACCTTTTCACTAGAGAAAGCAACCTCATTAAAATCGCCTAAAAGCACCCAGGGCACATCAAGACCAGGGTTCAAACCCCTCAGATCCCTCCACAAACAGCCCTTCAAGTTCTCAGAATTGGAAGCATAAACTGCAGTGCAGAGATAGGACCACTGTTCAAGCACATGAGTAACTCTACAGTGAACAAACTGATCTGAAGAATCAAGATACTGCACTTTATACAACCTGGAATCCCATCCAAACCATATCCTCCCGTTGATGGCCTTATAGTAATTGTTTAGACAATCCCAATCAGGAAAACAATTTTTCCAGACTGAAGAGAAAGGCTTAGCCTTAGCTCTCGTCTCCAAAAGGACAAAAATATCAATAGAAAACTTTTTAACTAACTTTCTAACTACTTTCTGTTTATGGGCCATATTCAGACCTCTAACCTGTAACATTCCACGATGCCCAAGTCATCTAGAATAAGATCACCCCCTTGCCTATCTCCATTAACTGTCTTTGCTAAAGCCTCAAAGGGATTTACCACAGAAACCCCCATATTGGCATTACCTTTATGGGCATCTCTAACAGGACTATCAGCCACCGCGGACACCTCACTCCTCTTGGCCAACCGCTTTATATGCACATAAAATATGTAGTATTGTTTATAAAGAAAATAAATATAAAGAATAAAATATTAATTTGAAAATTTCAGCTACTCGAACTTGGATCAACGAAACTCGAACTTGAACTCGTAGAAACCCGAACTTGGACTTGAGGAAACCTGCACTTTGGACCCGAACAAACCCGACCTGAACCCGAGACTGAAACAACTTGAAACCCGAATGACCTGAACCCGAACCCGACCTGACCCGAAGTAAACTCAACCCGATGGTGACTTGAACCCGAATGACCCGAACGCGACCCGACCCGAAATCAGCTTAACCCGAAACCCGAAAGACCCGAACCCGAAAACTGGCCAACCCGAAACAACCCGAACCCGAATGACTCGACCTGAACCCGACCTGACCCGCCCAATTGACACCCCTAGCTATAACAGTGATATGTGATTTATATAATAATAAAAGAAATTATGCAATCATTGCGCTTTAGTCAGGTTTTTTTTGCATCTTTAGTCAAAAATATTATCTATGTAATCACATGCGCTATTTAGGTCTCCCGCGACGGTCAATCAGTCACACTTGTTGGATCAAGATTGGTCGTATTTGGTGGTCAGGATGCAAAGCGGGTTTTATTAAATGATCTGCATATACTAGACTTGGATACCCTTACTTGGGATGAAATTGATGCAGCGTAAGATATCACATGTCCTTTCCGTTTTGCAGCAGATTAGTTTCTTTTCTATCATTTTTATTCACATGACTGACAGTTATTGAAATTATGAGCTCTTTTAACTCCAACTAAGTCGGAATAATGTTAATGGTCATCTGTAATCAACTACTTACCTTTTTGCTTACTTTTCTATCCTTTTTTTTTCTCTTATATTCAGTGGGGTGCCTCCGTCGCCAAGATATGATCATGTTGCTGCTGTACATGCTGATAAATATATGTATATATTTGGTGGGGCTTCGCATGGCACGTGTTTCAGTGATCTACATGTCCTTGATTTACAAACTGTAAGAGGCTTGTCTTTATCTTTTTATTTTTTTCTTTGTATCTTGTGCTACTCTGAATTGTGTCTGTAACTTCAATGCACTTGCATTTGTTAGAGGAAGTGGTCAAGACCCACACAACAGGGTGATTTACCCGGTCCACGAGCAGGACATGCTGGGGTGACTGTTGGAGACAACTGGTTTATCGTTGGTGGTGGTGATAATAAAAGCGGTAATTTACTGTATTGCACCTTTAATATGGAACTGAACATGATGCTATCAGAATCCCAATATCTCCTTCAAGTTGTTATGACTTCTGAAGTCTAGGCCTTTTTTGTGGTGAACCAAATTTTATACTAATATTAAAGATGAAACGAGCTGGCAGGACTATGCCTACTGTGATATAAGAAGGATTGAAGTCATTATGTAATGCAAGTATACTGTGCAAACACTATCCAAATTCGTAATCCAAACTTCAGAGTTTGTTAATTGCTGAGTATACAACTGTTTAGTGTAGAAAGATGTTTGTCTGCATCAGTGAGTTGAAGATGATCATGGTGTGGGTACATCTGGTCTTATAATTTTCAAGAGTTTTACTAGGATAAGACCATAACATAATATTCAGAACTGTCAGCTCACAATTATTAAGTGGTTTCCTTTTGATGGTTTGCAAGGTTATAATATGCAGTACCCTTAATTAATGATTTTCTATCATGTTTTCCTCTTGCAGGGGCACCACAAACAGTTGTCCTTAACATGTCTACACTTGTTTGGTCAGTCGTGACATCTGTTCAAGGGCGTGTTCCTCTTGCCAGTGAGGTATTTAACCATTAAAATTGCTTGGTAGGTAGTGCATTCTATGGTTTCCTGCAAGAGGACTGTTACTTTACAAAACTATAATAAATTGTACTCCCGAGTTTCGTGCCACTAGCATCAAAGTTGTTGTAAGCATCTTTAAGTTGCCCCCATATTTGTATGCTTTCAATTACAGGTTTCTAATAGGTTATTACATAATGAATTGCTTCAGAATTATTGGTCAATCTGCAAATTGCTGGAATATCATGTTTTGATTGCAGGGATTTAGTTTGGTTGTTAGCTCTTCAAATGATGAAGATATACTAGTATCTTTTGGAGGCTATAATAAGCGTTACAACAATGAGGTAGGCTGTACTTTGTGATTTACTACTGTATCTGTTTCTCAGCACTTTTTACTGGTTGAGTTGAGATAACGAAAGTCATCCATGTGTGCTTAATTTTTCATAATCATATTTTTGTCTGTCAGGTTCATGTTCTTAAACTCAGGCATAAGTCAACTTTGCAATCAAAACCAATGGAGCCTACTAGAGGTTTAGATTCAGAAAGTGAAGTGAGCAAGGAGGCCTGCGCCTCAACAAGCAGAGCCTGAGGACCAGCCCCCAGCAGAGCCAGCAACGGAAACCTCACCTAACCCTTCTACCAACCCTGACCTTGAGAGAGCCGTAGATTCCCCCACTTTCCAGAACTGTTTTTCTGACTTGGGATGTGCCTAAACATAGCTGGTTTATATTTTCATATCCAATGGCTATGTTTTTTCAACTCTTCGGTTCAATGTTTATGTTCTGTTTCAATTTGCTCACTTGTGCTTGTTTACCGTTCCCAACATGTTAGATAAGCTTGCAGTTGTGTGCTTGCTTACCACTTCAACATGTTGAAGAACTGTAACTCACATTTGTGTGTTTCCTTACTTTTTTTAGTCTGACAAAAGAAAAAGAGAGAGAATGTTTTTGAGAAAGCAAGCAAGAAGGTGAAAATACTAGAAATTGTAGTGGATAACATTGATCGTGAATCGGCATCAAACTTTAATTCCAATGTCTTTATATGCGTTATTGCTGCTCTATACTTCATGTTTTGTTTTACCTGGCAGTGGGATTTTGATGGGTCAAAAAACTTATAAAAGGTTAACTCCGAAAGTTATCTGGATCAATAGGATGACACTTCCTTTGATTTATGAATTGCAGACGGTAGCCCACCGAGTGGTTTTGACTTCTTTGCTTTTCAATCAATAGGATAACACTTCCTTTGATTTATGAACAGGGAATTTTTCTGAGATCAAATACCTATGCCCCCAATTCTTTACTAGCAAAGAAATAGAGAAAGAGCGCTGCCCAGAATGTTCAACTTATTTTTTTCAATAATGATAATTAATTTTACATACTGAGGTGTCTAATGTTGAATAAAATTTTCACATTTTTAAATAATTATTTATCACTCAAATTTATTTAAGTAAAACAGGACCATTAAAATAAAATGTTATTATTTTCGTGTGATGGAGGGAGTATAACCTGTCACAATTTTTTTCTTTAAAACACAGCATCATACTTACCTCTATCCAGCCTCACTTCAGACCTCCTTCTTTCATTTTGCCAACTGAGTCCTCAATATTTTGTTATCATCATTTCTGGCCACCTTGAGTAACATGTTGCAACTTTGAAGCTTATTTTGACCTTTGTATCGTGCGAACTGGGTTTTGTGTCCTTCACATGAAATCTAGATCTGGATGTTAGCTTTCAATTGCATCTCGAATTATCCCATTCCTATCCCTGCAGCTAACGATATGAATTTTCTTGCAAGATAACTCCAATCTGTTAATAATCCGAAAATAATACAATCATAAATATTTAAAAAATTAACAATTAAATCTCCTTTTAATCAATTGTATCCAAATAAGCTCTAAGATATTAAAGATACTAAAAATGGATCTTTAAAGCTCAAAACTCATTAAAATAGCTAAAGTATGGGAATAATAAATATAACAATTATTAACTTATCAAATTCCCCCACCAATTAGCTTTTGCTCGTCCTCGAGTAAAACTCAAATCACTATCAAATCATTATGAACGGAATCACTATGCCAACCAAATGGGAAGGAACTTGGTAGCCTATGTCGATGACATAGTAGTCAAGAGCATGTCAGTTAGCAACCATCTGCAGGACCTGGAAGAGACATTCGTTAGCTTCCGCCAATATAAATGCACCCAAACTTAAAGAAGTGCATCTTTGGAGTTGGTGAAGGCAGGTTCTTGGGATACCAAATATCAAGGGGAGGGAAACGGGCCAACCCAAAGAAGATTGAAGCCATCGCCAACCTACGCCAGTCTAAAGGGCTACGCGATGTCCAACAACTCACTGGTAGATTGGTTGCACTGGAGCGATTCATATCCAAGTTTGGAGACAGATGCAAGCCTTTCTTTAACCAAATAAGGAAGAAAAAGGCCCGCACTTGGACCAAAGACTACCAGGAGGCCTATGAGGCCATCAAGAAACACCTTCAAGACCTTCCAACACTCAAATGCCCCAGGCCTAGCGATACCTTGATCCTCTACCTCTTCAAGACCAATAACAGCGTCGCTTCAGTCCTCATTAAGGAGGAAGATGGGAAACAATGGCTCATCTATTACACCAGCCACACGTTGCAGCCAGCAGAAACGCGATACCCTCCCTTACAAAAAGCGATCCTAGCACTGGTCTACACCGCTCGCAAGTTAAAGTCTTACTTCTAAGGGCACACCATCACAGTCCGCACTGACCTTTCCATAAAGGAGATACTGCAACGCCCAGAACACTCAAGTCGCCTCGTCAAATGGTATCGAGATGAGCAAGTAGAACTTCAACCACGAGCCGTGTAGAGTGATAAAGGAGCAAGCGCTCTCGGATTTCCTCGTTGAATTCGCCATCACAAACATTATAGCAACCCACGCATCAGAACCACTAGCGGAGCCAATACCTTCTGAATGGAATATGTTTGTCGATGGCACCTCGAAAACAAACTCACCGGCAAGAGGCATCTCCCTATAAGGACCGCTGGGTATGGAATCTTCTTTGAGAGTCGCATTCCAGTTTCCAGTAACTAACAATGTTGCAAAATATGAGGCCCTCGTCCCATGGCTCAAAATGGCACTGAAAGCAGGCATTCGACAACTCAACATTCACGGTGATTCCCAGCTCGTCATCCACCAAGTCTAGGGATGCTCTAAATGCAGGGATCCTACGTTCCTGAAATATCTTAAGCTCATTCAATCGCTCTGCACGAGCTTCGAAGAGGTCACCTTCATTCATGTTCCATGCTCAGAAAACGTGAAAGCTGACTTACTATCAAAAGGAAGAACACCCTCAGCTTCTGAGGGTCTCGCCAAGCCGTCGATCGATGAACCTATGGATATCGGTACCGTAAATGTCACTTCGGAGGATAAGGCAGAATGGCGAAAGGACATCATCGCACAACTCAAGGCAGCAGAAAAAGGCGGAGCTCAAAAAACATGCGCTCGCGCAACAAGATTTGTACTCATCAACGATGTCCTATGGCATCGCGGATCCCTTCGCCGCTGCAACGCTGCCTTAGTGCATGCGAGGGGCATGCAGTACTTGACAATATACACCAAGGTACCTGCAGCGCTCACATTGCAACAGACGCACTAGCTCATAAGGCCCCATGCCTAGGGTACTATTGTCCAATAATGAAGAAAGATGCGATGGCGATGGTGCAAAAATGCCGCCAATGCCAAATAAACTCTATGATCTAACGACTTCTCTCCATAGAGTCGCTAGCACTCACAAATCCTATCCCCTTCGCACTATGGGGCCTCGACCTAATCGGCCTGATGCCAACATCACCAGGTCAGTTCCGATTCTACATAGTGGCGGTTAACTACTTCACCAAATGGATAGAAGTTGAACCGCTCGCGAAGATAACCTCGTGGCGAGTCATCAGCTTTTTCTGAAAGAACATAGTCTGTCGATATAGGAGTCCCCGCGCAATAATAACGGACAACGGAACTCAATTTTTCAGTCACAAAGTGCATCAATGGGCTGATGACAACAACATCGAAATGTTGTATGCTCCTGTGGCCCACCCGCAGTCCAACGGCCAGGTTAAGGTGACCAACCACACATTGAAAGAGGGACTCAAGAAGTGCCTCACTGCAGCAAAAGGGTGATGGGAGCTACCAAGCGTCCTTTGGGACTATCGCTCAACTCAGCGAACACCCACCGGCGAAACCCCCTTCTCACTCGTGTACGGGACTAAGGCACTTCTACCAATAGAGGCAGATCTCCCAACAATACAAACGATAAAATTCAGCAACGAGGCCAATACCAGGAGCTTCGCTCAAAACCTGACCTTCTGGAAGAACTCCGCGAAGGCTCACGCCTCAGAATGTTCACCCTAAAACAACACCTCAATAACCAAGCACGATGCCAAGGTGAGACCCAATTTACTACGCGAAGGCAACCTTGCCCTGCTTCACTCAACCTTGACAAACCACGAGATGAATGGTGGTCCTACGCCCTAACTGGGACGGCCCCTACATAATACATCGGCAAGTATGACCAGGTGTCTTTGAAATACAAGGGCACAACGGCAAAACACTTCCTCGCAACTATCACGCGGACGATCTACGTCCATACTATATGTAATTTTTCCTCACTAATGAAAAGTTCTCTAGTTTGTTTGTCATGTGTTATCTTCAGCAACATATGCACGCCCTCGAGACCTGATTGGTCAAAGAGTAATGAACACAACGCTCTACAAACCTTATGCACCCAATCAGTCAGAACGGTTCAATCTAATCTATTAAGATCACTGACTCAGACCTTGTTAGGTCACAAAACAACTACGATACACTACCCAAGGCATCTCCCCAAAGCAATCCTAAGTTTCTAGTGACCCACGCTAACCAAGGGCATCGCCCCAAAGCGATCCTAAGTGACTATTGACCCACAATAACCAAGGAAACCACCCCTAAATGGTTACTGGCCCATTCGCAAAGCACGAGGACATCCGTAGAAAAATACGGCAGGCAAAAGACACCTCATCACCCATCGCCTCGCAAAACAGGAAGGAAGCATTCCTAAGGGTGAATCTATCACAAACACACACATAACAAGGTAACATGTGCAATAACTGTTCATCTTGAATTATTATTTACATTTTAGTTGGTATTCGCCCCACTGTAGCAAAGTGTCAACGTCGAGGTCCGTGACATTTGTGGCATCCAAGGCGTCGTAATCACGATCGGGATACAGCTTCTCCACTTGAAGTCTGCAGTGGAGCCACCGTTCCTCAAAGCCTTGCGTACCAGCCTCGCCTTGGGGCTTCAGCTCTAGAACCCTCTCGCTCATCCGTGACATTCTTTCAGGTATAGATACCTTGCTGGTCGATGGAGACTCGGCTATCTCCCCTAGAAAAGAGAGAAGATCTAGCACCTTTTCCAGCTCCCAGATGACCGTTATGGCATTCATAAAATCCTCACCCAGCGTAAAGTGAACCCTTGCAATGTCCTCAGTGGAGAGCTTGGCATCCTCGACCTTATCCTCAGCCGCTTTGAGACGTGCAGCCACTCCACACTCTATCTCCGCCGCGGGCACTTTAACGGCATCTGCCTCCGTACGAGCCTTCACACACGCTTCGTAGGCACTCGCCTTCAGCGAGGACAATGCCTCCTTCAACACATCTACCTCCACCTCTCTCGCCCGTAACATCTCCTACTACTTGAGGAAGCTGTGCTCAAACTTGGAGAGCAAGGCACTCTTCTGCAGGTCCACCAGCTTGCCGGCCTCTCTTTCACAAACGACGATGTTGCACCACAACTTCAGCTGCTCTACCCGCTTCACTGCTCTTTCACCTTCTTCCTTTCTAGTACTTAACTCCACTTCGGCTTTCGCGCAACCTGCTTCTTTCATTCCTAAAATGGGACCATACTACCGCCTCCTTGAGAGCTGAGGCCTCCGCACCCTTGTAAACAATGTCACGACGACCACAAAACTAGTCTTCACTTGATCCCTCCTTTACTGTTGAACCACCTTCACAATGCGCCACAAGACGATCTTCAGAGGCCATTTCATCCCCAAGAAGCAGATGCACCACAGAGGGCCTGACCCATGAAGTGGACGCATTAGCGCCATTGGAAACAATACTTTCCCACTTCCCTCCCACCAGGAGCGCTCGAACTTGCTTCGCCGCAGCTGAAGCCTCATTAGCTTCACTTGTAAGGGGAGGAGGGGAGTCTGACTGAGAGTTGACACTACCTCAAGTCCTCCCGTTGTTCGCTCCGGCAGGGCCACGTCCACAGGAAAACTCCCTTGAACTGCCACCTCTGCTGATGTGGTTGGAATAGCCTCCACGACAACCTCAGGTCTCCGACCTGCAACCTTTGCCTACTTGAACACAAAAGAGAAGTGCTCCCGCAGACAACTTTACCGTCTTCACCGACACGCGCTTCGCCACCTCGGGCCCAACACTTTCGGTAGCCTGGGCAAGGCTTGCCATCAGACCGGCCGCAAAACTGGCCCCTTATGGTCAGACGCCCTACCAGTCGACCCATCAGCTCTGGAACCTTCACAAACAACCACCTCCTGGCCATGGAGTGTGCTCACTAACACATCCGCCCTTGATGCAGGGTCCCTCCCAAATGAAGAACTTGTTGGGAGCTTAGTTCGCGTCCCCTTGCCGGATGCGATCGCATGCAACGTAGCCTTCACCTTCATCATCTTCGCCTCCCCCTGGAAAGGCGCTAGCTCACTAGTGGCGCCCCTCTTCTTCCTGGGAGGGACAATCTCATCAACCGCCTTGACGGACCCGACAGGGCCCCTTTCCTTTCCACATTTGAGGTGAAGGCGCACCGCATCACGGGCTGCAGCCCTCTGTTTTCCCCATTTCTAAGTCCCCCCGCGGGGGCTCGTCTACACAGAAGCATGCGTCAGTACCAGACCTCACAGAACGCACAACCAAAGCAAAAATGAAAGCAGCCTACCTCTTTAACCCGTGAGAGTAGCTAGTAGTGAATCAACGACAATTCCTCGCTGCTCCGGTCTCCAGCCTTCATGCGGTGGCTTCATCTTCGAATCAACCAGGTGGGCGGTGTTGACACCAGCCCACCGCAACACAATTTCATCGAGTTACGCCAACTCGGAGGGGAAGAACTTGTCACGCGGCTTTCTAGCGTAGACGTTGTCCAACTACTCCAGGAGCGTCAGATACCCCTTCCATCTCACACCATATACGTACAGTACCAGCTTCGCCACCTGAGTGTGCGTGGCCTCTCCGGTCCTCACGACGGGGAACCTCCACTCAGGATCCCTGCAAACGAAGAAGAAAGCATTGTGCCATTCATGATATGATTTCTAGGAAATAGCAAAAGAAACAGACTGATTTGCCCCAACGTTAATAGGGGTTAAATGAAAACATTGACCCCCAGTCCTAAGGTCCAGCTTATAGAATCGAAGGAATACGTCCGCGCAGGGGACGACGTCCACCATCTTGCATGCCACGCAGAAGCCCGCTATCTGGAAGAAACAGTTGGGACCAAGCTACGATGACGACACCTTCCACCATGCGCACAGATCTTCCAGCAACGGTGGAATTAGCATCATGAGACCCGCCACTCATTGTGCGGTAAAGAGAACCATTTCCTGACTTTCCAAGGTCTACGGAGTCTGTGGGAAACCCATCGACTTGATCACCCCCTTTTTGGTGAGTCAACAGTCATACTTCTCTAGGGACCAAGAACACCTCTCCAGCTCTTAGCCCAATTTATCCTCCGACAAGCCACTCTGGTCCAGGGGAGGTACGACGGAGCAGACGGCCTCCTTAGATGCCATATCTGCACCAATGACGAAGGGGGAATCAAACAACGTACCAAAGCGGAGTTTCTTCGAACACCTACTGTGCACCAAACTGTTCTCACCTGCCTTGTAGAAAGCGTGCTCTTTGAGGTCGAAAGGAAAACACGAAGAACAAATCGAACAACAAAGACAGGAAACTTTGAATGGCAAACAAGCAAAAACAAAACGATGAAGCAAGCAGAGTGTCAGCGAAAAAGCTCAAGGATCAGAAAGCACGTCGAAAGAACCCAAGATCTTCAAATAATGAGTATTTATTGTTGGAACTCACTGGCGCACCAAGAACTTTTGAGCTAATACTCCCTCTTAGAGGAGTTGAGAGTAACTTGACGGAGAAGAAATGATTAGAGCACATTTTATCAAGGTATGGGTATTCTAGTAAATGTGCACTAATGAGCTTAAAGGAGCTTGAATATGTAAAATGGAAATGATTAGAATTACTTTGTGTAATATATAATTTACATTTAAATTATTTGAATTTATATATTAAAATGTTGATAAAATAAAAGCATAGATTAAATGTTATAAAAAAACGCAAATCTAATGTTGTAGTCCTTAAAGTGTTGTTACTCAAGGCAACTCAACTTGTAAACTATAAATCTTCCAGTACTCGTTCCTTTAATTACCGCAACGATATTTATTACTTCGTTAACTCTTTGCTCTAGAGAACCCAAAATAAAAAATCTCCAATTTTTCTATCAAATTTCCCAACTTTTTCAAATATTTTTAACTGATTATAGAAATTCATATTTATAGTTCTTAAACTTTTGAATATGTTACTCTTTCCAACTCTTTTTCATTTCGATCGATGGGACCAAAGAAGAACCACTTTGGAAAAGATGTTTGAAAAAACTTTTAGATTTCTAAAGTACAACTAATCATCATTTGTTAGAAATTTGTTGATACATTTAATTTTAATTACTTAATCTATATTTTTTTTTCAATATTTTTGATGTAGTATAATATTAAATAGTTTACATGCAAATATTTAATGAATGTTTTTAGTTTCTAATACTCCTATATTTTAAAGAAAAATTGAAATTTTTTTTATTGAAATAGAAAAGCTTGTATCGTTGCTCACTTGATATGAGAATACAAAGCCAAGTAGGAATATAAAACGATCATGTATATATCACAAACGAGAAATTAACACAATTTATTTTATTTATTTATTTAAAATAATAATTAATACTTAAGTGTTTGTGCCTTTTCCATGGAGAAAGGCTATTTTTCAGGAGTACGTAGTTGATTTACTCATACATGAGAAAGAAAATGTTGGACTTCAGCAGTTTTGGGGGATGGTTAATTATTATTTATAAATTTATGTTTTGATCGATGGTCATTCAAGTGTTCATATTGTTTTCGTTAATGATCGAGGAGCATGGTTTCTTTTGGTTCATTTTGAAATGGAAGACACTTACTTAAAAACTAAGTGTTGTCAACATGAACATGAAGTGGTATATTTGCATTTTTAATATATGTTTTGTAACTATATTATTTTATTTGTGTGACAATTTTAGTCACTTTCAAATTTTTAAATGATCAACGAAGTTACATAACAATTATAAAGTTATATTTATGTTTTTACGTAATTTTTAAAATGTGTACCCGAACCGTAGGTGAATATGTACATTAGTTTTTATTCTAGCAAATGACACCCATTTAGAATGGAGGGAGTATTATTGATCATTTAAATTTCCATTAATAACTTGACGTTAAATATAGGATACTTCATTATTAATAAGCCTATACAGAGGTTTTTCTAATATACGGGACCGTGAGTTGCAGTAGTTTTGCGGGAGTGTTTTTTTGTCCAATAATCAAAACGACGTCGTTTAATTTAAAATGGAAAACGACGTCATTTTGAATATAGCAAAAAAACATTGGAATTCTCGAAAAACACGTTTAAATTGAGAAAAAGCGTTTGAAAACAAAAAGAGCGTTTGGGTTGTGAAAAAACGTTTGAAAACATACAAACCCAAAATATGTCAATAGCACATATGGAGACCCTAAACTGTGCCAATGACATATCTTCAGATCCTAAACTGTGTCCATGACACATAGAAAGACCCTAAACTGTGCCAATGACACATTTTAGATATTTTGGCATTGACACAATTTAGGGCCTCCATATGTGTCATTGACGCATTTTAGGTCTATATGTTTCAAACGTTTTTTCACAATTCAAACGCTTTTTATGTTTTCAAACGTTTTTTGGTCTATATGTCATGGACACACTTTAGGGTCTTAAGATATGCCATTGACACAGTTTAGGATCTCCATATGTGTCATTGACGCATTTTAGGTTCAAAATCAAAACGCTCTTTACTGTGTCAAACGCTTTTTATCAATTGAAACGTGTTTTTCAAAAATTCCAACGTTTTTTTAATTGATGAAAACTAAAACGACGTCTTTTTGATTAAGATCCCGCATTCCTCCCGCAAATTCGCTTCCCGTAAATTAGAAAGGCCTCCTATACAGGATAGTTTAAATTGGAATTTGGAATATAAAACGCAACACAACAAAAGAGGTCACCCCCCATAAAGTGATAAAGGTCAAGTGTAGCTGTCACTCTGTATATGCTTATAAAAATACATGCCAAAGAGATTATAAACCAAACTTGGGGGAACATTTGCATTTTAGCTAACAGATTGTTCCTTTCTTCCTTAACAAACAAAACCAGAAACCTGTCTTGACAAACAGAAGGAACATTCCAAGGTTTGTCCAGTTTTCTAACATGATTTGCAGTTACAGAGAAACTCCATTTCCATTCCCTTCCCTTCCCTTCTCTCTGATGATTCCGCCAGAGAGATGATCTTTTGAACGCAAACAACGAGTAAAGTTTCGGTCTTCTTGTTACCCCCTTCATGAGGAGGGATTTCGATTCCGGGCTGGAGATTAAGGTTCTGGATCCTGGTTATTCATTACTGAAGATGGAACTTTTGGGAGTCCTGGTCATTGCAGTAAATGTTGGGGGTTTACCTTTAATTTGGATGTTTGGAATTGGATTAAGTTGAAAGTTGGTGATAGATGATGATTTTGCATGCAGCTTGTTGTTAGATATGAAAAATACACATGAGATTGTGGTTAAAGGTTCCAACTTCTTTTCAGTAGAGTTGTAATTTAGTAGTAGGAGTATTTGTTTTCTTTGAAACTGACTCACATACATACCTACTTATCATAAACATCTCTTGCAATATGGGTACATCAGCAAGAAAAAGATTCCTCCCGGATATATCGCGGTTTCACACAAGTCGAAGCATAAGAATTACCAGTATGTATTGTGGGTTATCTCGGCGATCATATTGATTGCAGGGTAGGTTTCTCACACTTAATAGGATGAACATTTGAAATACATTATCCATTATCATCTACTTGATCATCCATTTGCTTAAGCTACAAGCCAACTTGTTCATCTTGGTCCATCTCAATATTGAAACCTTGAAGTTGGTTTGTGTTTTTGGGTGTGCAGATACACCATTGGGCTAACTTTACTCCTTCATGGTAACTTGACTGATCACTGCTCATGGTGCCACAAAGTGACTTGCCCAGTTTCAAAGTGGTGCAAAGATCCAGCTTATTGTGAGGTAATCCAATCTACCACCACCTTCATACTTACTGATTCAAGACATCATTAGAGAATGAGATTCAGACTGTTGATCTTATCGATGTTCTGAAACATTGAATTTTTCGGATGTAGTCGACCCAATTAGGGAACAACCTTAATTTGACATGCATAAGCAATGGGAGGAGCCAAGCCTATGAATGGTCTGATGATAAAGCTTCCCAGCTGAAGCAACTATGTTCACAGCTTTGCAATTGATTTCAATCAGATCATCATTTAATTTGATTTTATCAATCTTTAGCACCTGTATTCATTGGACATCTTAAGGTTGAGTTCATTTTCTCCATAATAATCTCTCAAATCAAAATCTTCTTCTTTAATTCTTTTCTCTCATAAACCTTATATGAATTTTTCAAAAACTCCCAACAGTTATTTCCTTAAAAAAAATTGGAGCATAAAACGAGATAAATTGTGTGTTTGGTAACAATTTTTTTAAGCTTAAAATTAATCGAAACAACTATTTCTGAGTGAGGTCAATATTAGCATTTAGCATTAGAGATTGGAAATAGCTGTTTCAATTAACTGTAATGTTTTAAATAATTTTTTAATTGTTGAAATTTGAGTCTTTAGATCAAATAGCTACTATCACTACTATTCAAAAAAATTATTTGCCTCTGACACTAATTTCAAAGGTTGTATTGTACATTTGTACTCCTACAAAACAAAGCCACTCGTTTAAGAAAACTATCTTCTTCTTCTTCTTCTTCCAATGGCTATCTGCTTCCAGATCCCAACAGATGCCCTTATCCTCTTGCTCCTCCTAACCGCACCAGCAGCCCCATTTCCGTCGTCACCGGACCCGATTCCGACACCCGAACCATGGCCGCAAGAATTCCGAGCCGTACTAAGCATGAGCTTGAACGAATCGAACCAGATAACGGAGCTTTACTACGACTGGCCTCGAGGCCGCAACGTGAACCTGATCCACAAGCAACTGGGTCCCTTCATCCACGACGTCGAGTGGGACAATGGCACCACCTTCTACTACACCCTCGGCGGCGACAACCCAACCTGCCGTGTGGAGGAGTTCGGCGTCGGAATCCCTCGCCCGGATTTCCTCGACGGCGCCGATTACCTCGGCACCAAAGTCGTCGACGGCTTTCTCTGTAACGCCTGGAACAAGCTCGATTCCATTTGGTATTACGAAGACGTCGCCAGTAAGAGGCCCGTCCGGTGGGATTTTTACCAAGGTACTGTAGCTCAGGTCAGGTATGTGAATTGATTGGAATTAAGTTTGGGTCCTTAATTGAACAAATTGATAATTTTCAGGGATAATTTCGCACGTCATAACATTTGAGGTGGGCGTGTCTTTGCCCGATTCCTATATCCAAGCTCCTGAATATTGCTTTACCGACCAATTTTACATCACCTCCGCTAAGTTACTTTTTTCCACCTGGCTGCGTTTTGACCGAAGGTCTAGTGCATTTGAAGCACGCACCATTTACTCCTTCACGTTCCTTTGCCTTGTTCAGAGCTAGTCCATATGGTAAAAAAATAAAGTTGTATGATCTCTCCCACAACCAAGCCAAATTTGACCATTTTAACCACTGAAGAGTACATGAACAAATAGAATACTCCATGCAGCTGAGCTGAGGTGATGAGCAATGAACAAGCAACTGATGAAGAAAGCCATTACATCTCCAAACTAAAACCAACGGTTCAGACAGTTTTCCAAGTCTGGAAGCTAACAGACTTTCAGATTCTAAGAGCCAAACCAAAAATAGTAGTAACAGACAGGAGTGAAGTGAGCCCTGAGCAATCTAGACATATGCCAAAGTTTATTGCAGCTGGACAAAAAGAACAAGAAAGAAAGCATAAGTAAAGAAAGGGGGAAGTTTGGGTACTCGATTGAGACCAGTTTTGCCGCCACAAGATATCGAAGCTACTCTCTTCGTTCCAAATTGATTGTCACTTTTATTTTATTTTATTTTTGTATAGATTAAGAGTGTCTTTAATCATAAACTCATCTAACATAAACTTTCATCATTACTTTATTCCAAACTCATTCTCACCCCCTCACAACCCACTTCCTAGACTCTTTGAATAAGTGCATTTACAAGGATAAAAATGAACTAAAACTAAAACAAAAGTGGAAAAGAGCCATTTCATTTAGGATAAAATATTTTGATGTTGTAACAATACACTTGGAAAAGAGGAAGTGCAACTTTTAGAATTGAATGTTCAGATCAGTGCAACTACTTGAGCTTGCTGTCAAAAGAAACATGCCCATTAAGCCCAGCATCATAAATCTTTCATCCAAAAAGGGGGACAGAGCTGTTGCTATAATAAAAGGCATCTGCTTTAACGAGCTCAATTTCGGTTCTAAAACGGAAGACATAAGTGATCCAGTTACACAAATCAAATTGTTCATATGACATTCCAAAGCGGTGTATATAATACAATAAACCAACACCACAACCTCATAATCATTTTGCAACAACCTGCTAATCCATGCTTTAATCGAACTCAGCAGAAGAAACTCATCCAACCATGGTGCGTTTCCGACCCCTTTGTCTCACTGCAGTTCAACATGGTTTCGAAGTCATGACCAGGCCAGAAGAAATAAACATTTGATAAAGTTTTACTAAGGCCCTATATTGTTGGAGATAATCAAAATGATTATTTTGTTTAAGCCAATGGTTTAAGTCAAATTTAATCAATAAATATTACATTTTCTTTTGTGCTTTATTGTTTTTGAATGCACATTTATCGAGTTTTAAGGAAAAACAAAAGAAAATATCATATACTACTCCTTAAACTAAATTGGACTCAAGCCATTGGCTTAGGCAGAATAACCATTTTGATTATTCACCAACCAAATAGGGTCTAAGAAATACTTCTAAAGCGAAAGTCTGTCATGGAGAAGAAGAAGAAGAAGAAGAAGAAGAAGAACGGAATACACTGCAAAATCAAATTTCAAGAAATAGCATTCCCCTACCTTGAGCCAGCTTGTTAAATGTGGATGACCACTGCTTCGAGGACTTCTTGTACGCAGCAAGTATTTTATCCATCTAGACATGAATAAAAGACCATCATGATTCTACTCTCAACCCAAAATCAAGATTTTAAATAAGGTCCTAAATCCCCAGCTTAATCAACAAGAATCATCAAACTTGAAAATTATGCATATTCCAAGGACCAGTTTGGGAAAAATTGTTTCAATTAGTTGTAGAGTTTTGGATAACTAAATAATGGTTGAGATCAAACAGCTATAGCAAGACATTAAAAGCTACCCGTAGATAGCCTTTTCAAAATGCAAAAGCTAATTGAAAAAACTGTTGCCAAACGGGCAATAAGCAAACATTTTAATACTACTGCCATTTCCAAATCAACTAGAGTATAGAAGACGATTGGATAAGGTGAAGATGACATTGCCACATTCCCACACAAAGAATGCATTGAGACTAAAGCTCGTTCAAGAACATATAGATCAACAGCTTTGTCTTCAGGAAGAGTCGATGTGAAGCTCAGCCCAAAATCAATGAGAACCTGAGAAAATAGTCATGGATTCGTATTGGGGTAAATGAACCTATGAAACAAATCACAAAAGTCTTGATACTTGAACCTACCTCATATATATTTATCCCATCTGTTTAAAGATGTATACCAAGGAAACAGAATAGCTCACCAGTTGATTGGTTGCATCCCTGATTAACATATTGGAGGTGGTCAGATCGCCATGAACAAGACCACCATCGTGAAGCTTACCAATGGCATCACCAATCTGAGTTGCAATGTCATTTAACCATTCTTCAATGACACCTTGAGACCCAAATTGAAGGAAAATATCTTTCACTGATGAACCTTCCACATACTCAAATGTCAGAGTATGAAGCACGGAATCCACAGAATAAAGCACTGGGGTAACAACCCCAAGTCGTCTTGCCTTTGTCATGCATCTTGCTTCCTGCACAATAAAGAACATGACAGAGTTATTAAAGGTTTGACTTCTTAGTTACTGAAAAAAACACAACTAAGTAGCACCGAACTTTTGAAACTGACAGCATTCAAACGCTTGACAGTGAGTTTTGAATCCAGAGAAGGATGTCGGTATTTCTTCGAGAACCGCTCCTTAGCAATGGACCTCCTTCCAACAAATAATGATTCAAAAACCCTCTGGAGAAAAAGAAATCGCCAGAACATTTCTGTTCATTGTTAGGATTGGCACATGCAAGAAATCAACCCATTGCATTTCAGAAAAGAATGAAATATGCAGAGAGAGCCTCAACTCACGGCTTCAGCTCCTTGCTTCAGCAGCACAAGAGAGCCATTTTCAGTGTCAACCTCGGTTTCCATGCCAAAATATGCAATGTGATCAAGTTATTCACTTCACTGAGACTGACAGATGGCAGAACACACTAGCTCACTGCAGAGGGGGAAAACTTGTTAAAAACCCTTCACCTATGCACAGAAAAAAAAAAGAACCAATTCATATGACAGTAACAAGACCTTTGAAGAAAATTCATAGTCTCTTTGCAGGAAGTTCCATCAAGTTTCTATATTCTAGGTGTCGCAAACCCCACAGCAAACAAGTACCCACAACAACCAATTCCCTAGCCTGGTTCCAAACTTTTATTCCAGTTGATAAACTCAACCTTGAAGAATATGTGAAACATACAGCACAATAAAACAACATGGGCTGCTAGATCAAATTCAAACAGTATAATTAACAGACACAAGTACATTTTCACTATTGCAAAAAAAAAATAGTGAAATTTTCAGTGGGAGAACCCATACCTTCAAACCTAGATCAAAGGTATCCATCAAAGCAAGATTGATATGGCCTTTGTTGATTTCTACTTGAATGGGATTGATGTTAAAAAATGACATATTGCCTTCTGGAAGTTGGATGGCTCGTGCACGACAGTACTCATCACAATTTTCTTGGGAAAAATGCCTTATTAGGTCTAAAACTTTTTGGGTTTTCGATTTTTAGGCCTAAAATTTATCGAGTTCATAATATAGGCCTAAACGTTATCTCCGTTAGTGGGTTTTAGGCCTAAAATGCCAAGCGGCCAACGGATTGCTGATGTGGATACTTAAACGGTGTTAATTTTACACACTCAGCCACCACCTCAAGTAAACGTCGTCATTTCGATTCTAGATTAGAGTGGGACGTGTTCTTCATTTCAATTCAGAAACCCTAAGACCCATTCTGATTCCGAGTAATCAAATCTCTAGCAACACATTCTCAATCTCATTCTTCAAAAAAGTATTCAAGGGGTTCAATCTTGCTTCAAAACCCTTATCCTTTGTTGAAGCTCCGAATTCCCCATGAACCCAACAATTTTAAACTGGATGGTTCCTAATTCAGGATGGCTGTGAAAGGTCTGCAGCTAATCGACTCTGTTTTTGTTTCTTAGAAAATTAGGAAAGTCATATTTCAAACTATAAATACACCTGGATTATGAAGACATACTCAAGTTTGAGTTTATCAACTGGATGGTTCCTAATTCAGGATGGCTGTGAAAGGTGTCATACACCTGAATCAAACACTCATTCACAACTCAATTCATATCAACAAAACAAACACAGATTATGAAGACATAAATTATAAACACATTAGAGAACGAATCATGTTATGAAATAAAAATAGACAAATGCCCAGACATGTAAATACTAAACAGATACTTTATCCATATATTAATATTAGAACAGAACAGTCTGGTTACATAGCACTCATGAACTTAGGTAAAATTACTCATCAAGAAACAAACAACAGTTACATATGAAGCAAACAGACAAGAAACGACAAGATCAATCTCATAACAGAAGAAACAAATCACTACAAAGAAGAGAAAAAACTATGAAAGGAAATAGAGCAGCTGAGATTTACTTTTTTGCACAAATCTTCGAACTTCCAGCGCTGAAGCAGTTGGGAGAAAGCGTACGTCAGTGCCCGGAGATCAACCACCTCTTGACTCTGAACTTTGATCCAGCCCGTTGTTGACAAGAACAACTGAAATTAGTTGAAAACCCTAGGCATAATCTGTTCAAGAAGAGAAAGAAAAAGGCACAACTTACCCGTATTTCGTCTTCGGTAAAGAGAATTGATGTCAGAGAACAAGATGTTGGCGTGACTGCACAAGCTCGGGGAAGGAGAGGTTCACCGTTGGAGAGGCAAGAACGAGGGTGGAGACTTAAGAGCGAGAATGAGCAGCTGAATGTGTTTTTTTTTCCTTCCCTGCTTATGACACCAATAGCGATGGTTAGTCTCAGCTCCTGTTATCTTGGTTCTTTATGTCATGTAAGCAACAAAAGATTCAAGCAAATGATTCCAATTCATTCCCAATGATATTTAGAACATTGTATGTGGATTACTAAACAGAAGAATCTTTGATATCCACAATAAAAAATAACTCGAGTTTTACACATCTTTGATATAGGGTATTTGAATTCAACACCCTATCAAAAGTTGGCTTAAACAATAAAATCACAAGAACCATGAAACTATGAAAACATAAAAAACTAAGATCATTCAAGAAAACTTTTTGTATCTAAATTCTCTTAGCAAACAAAAATAAGAAAAAGATAAATGCATGAAGTTTAATTCTCAAAGCAAAAAGACTAAAAAATTATGAAATGAGAAATATTCAAAACGAATCAATGGCCAAAATGAAATATCATAACTAGGGCTGTAAATGAGCCGAGCCGAGCTCGAACTGTGCTCGGCTCGAAATTTTTTGATCGAGTTCGAGTTCGGCTCGATAGCTCGACGAGCCTTCATCATGAGGGCTCGAACTCGGCTCGATTTATTGCTCGAGTTCGGCTCGATTGCTCGTGAACTACTCGAAACGTGTCAATAATTATTCAAACTACGCTCGAGTTCGGCTCGATAGTTGCTCGAAATCTAATACTTTGTAATTTTAGTCTTGTTGCTGTATAATTTTAGTTAACTAGATCATACCACTTTCAAATTACTCATTATACTTTATAATTGTAGTGAATTAGGTCCTAATACTTTAATTATTTACATATGAATTGCCCTAGATACTTTTAGTATGTATTGCTCGATAGCTCGATAAGCAACCGAACCGAACTCAGCTCGGCTCGAACTCGGCTCGATAATATTATCGAGCTCTGAACTCAGCTCGAACTCGAACTCGAACTCAAACTCAAAGCTCGATAACACATTGCTCAATAACACACGAGCCGAGTTCGAACTCGAGTAAGTTCGATAATGGCTCGGCTCATTTACAGCCCTAATCATAACATAAAATCAAAAATATGGAAATGAAATATGAAAAAAAGTCGGGTTCTGTATGATGAAATAAATATTAATATTGAAAATTTAAATTGAAAGAAGGAAAATGAAACATATAAAAATAAGTTAAGGTACAACATTTTCTACAAAAAAGAAGGTCAAATGAAATATTTGAGGTTAAATTGAATTAGAAAATAGAAAATGAAAAAAAATTGAAAATGTAAAAAAATTAAGGTACAAAATTTGATATAAAAAAGTCAAATAAAAGATTGGAAGTTAAATTAAAATTAGAATTTGTGTTTCAAAAGAATAGAATTTGGGAGAAAAAAGGGTTGAGGTACAAAATTTGATATTTCTAAGGGAGAAAGGGTAATTTTGCCACTAACCTTTTAAAAATTTCTCATTTTGTCACTAACGTTTTTTCTGGGATAAAAATGTCATCGACATTTTATTTTAGGGGAAAAGTTGCCACTAATGAGTTGAAGACGCGTTGTTGAAGGCGGAGGCAGTCATGAATGATGCGCCAGAGATCGGGCAACATATCGATAACTCAGGTGCGATGGATCAGAGCCTTAATCAGCTGAATCGAAGCCGGTAAGGTCGCATCTTCCATCATGAATCTGTTTCGATTGGTGGTGTTTCCGCACTGGTTGAGTGGGGAAAAGGCTGATGTTGATCCAATGGAGGTCCAACAAATGTTTGGGGATGATTTTTCCTTCCAAGTTAACGATTCTGTCATGTCACATTGCACCGTCAGCTCGGTAGTGGCAAATTTATCCCTAAAATAAAATGTCGATGACATTTTTACACCAGAAAAAAATGTTAGTGCCAAAATGAGAAATTTTTAAAAGATTAGTGGCAAAATTACCCTTTCTCCCTATTTCTAAACATGTTTCTTGATTTTTATATCGCAATAATTAGTATTGGTGAATTAAAGTTACTTAACATAAAAAATGAAATTTTGAATAAAACCCAAAGATAAATCAAAACCATTGATATAAAGATGGGAGCAAAAATAAATTATGCAACCACCAACACCCTACCCAAACCCATCAATGAATAGTTCAACAATCTCCTACAAATGTATAATTTTATAATTAGGACAACATTGTGTCTAAAATGCTTGGCCCTATCCCTTCCCACTCTTTTCCTGTGTGGTGCTAACTTTACTTCTCCATGGTAAAAATTTGGGAAAAGACCGTTTCTGCCAATGAGGTTTGCTCGATGGACCCTTTTTATCACACTTTCCAAATCTGAACATTTTTTGTCACTGATGTTATAGATTTTGGACCACGTTTGCCACTATCTCGTTAAAATGCCACGTTTGGCATATGTGGCGCTGACGTGGCGTTTCAATAACTGAGTGGACGTAGGCTTTTGATAAAACGACGTCGTTTCGTACGGAGAAAGGACGGGGCTAAATAAACGCGGCTGAAAGCCAGGTCCACCGAAGGAAGCGTCGATGAACCACGTGGAGGCGGAGCGGCAGCGGCGAAAGAAGCTCAACCAGCGATTCTACGGACTGCGTACGGTGGTCCCGAACGTTTCAGGGATGGACAAAGAGTCGCTGCTCTTCGACGTCATTTCGTACATCAACGAGTTGAGAAATTGGAATCGCGGTTGCGGAAAGAGACGAAGAGGGCGAAATTGGAAGTGGACAGTGCGGCGGTGCCGGACAACCAGAGCACGACGACCACTGTCGAACAATGTCGGGACCAAGAGACGAGCAATCAGTGTTGTAGATCTAGATCGGCGGAAGTAAAGGTGAAGATCGTCGGAAATGATGCAATGATACTATGGCAGTAATGCCCAAAAGTCAATCCTCGGGGATGTGGTTTTGGACATGAATCATGTTATTTATAGTTCGATTATTATGTTAGTTTGGATTTGTGCGTTAATCAAATAACACAATATATGAACCCTAGAATATGTCGATATTGCTAAATATCCCTAATTAAGGTGTTATAGTGAATGTGGGTTGCTATAACACATTTGAGACTAGCATAAGGGAAGATTCGCATTGGTGTTGTGAAGGCTTACTTATGAATACATAGGAGAGGAACTATGTATTGGATTGACCTGTTTGAGAGCACTATTTTGATCGTGGTGTGAACATCATAAGTCTCTCATTGATCATAGTACACGTAGTCCTTCAACCTGAGGTTATGAAGATCTGCTCATGTGAGTGGCACACTTTGATTCTATTTACTGTCTCCTTCGTGACTGAGTGATTGGACTAGTTTTGGGTGTGTCGCAATATCATGGAGTTGGACTATCATGAACCAAGACGGGATTCGTCACTCCCATACCACGGGAGAGTATTCTCATGCGCAAAGTTGAGTTGTAACGAGGATGCAAGATATGACCTCGGTTCAACTTGAGAGTCTGACTGAAGGGACATATCATGTACACGTATGATCATATCGATAGGTGAGGTTCTGTTCTGACGTCGACTTCCACGTTACTTGGGTGGTTGTGATGTGTTGCTAAATACCGCTCACTATCTGTAATTATGAATAAGGATTCATAATTACTGTCAACGTAACGAGAACTTATAGGGTCACACGCAATCCGAGGTAGATTAGGAGCTTATTTGAGCAGAGTAAAGGCACAAGGACTTAAGTGACAACTTTTAGAAAGTCTGTGCACTAAACCCTAATTGATGGGCATCGGATAGACTCCCTCTGCGCAAACTGCTCAACCCTGTTAATCATCACCTAGGTGATATTTCACCCACTAATTCAAATGACTCAGTTACAAGATAATCTGAAAACCCAAGCCCAACTATCTGAACAATTACATCTCCCACACTCATTTTTCAAGTGATGTAGGTGGGTGAAAATTCACCCGAGTGATAAATAACATTCACGCAAACTGCTTCCCTCCCGGATAGGATTCCGCTGCTAGCACATCGTCAGGAAGGAGGATCTCCTGCTGTAGGCGTTCACGGAATGAGCTACGGAGCATCTATTTGGAGCTTGGATACCGTAGAGGACGGGTGTTTTCCCGTCAAAGTTGCACGGATCAGAACCGCCTGAAGTAGATTCCTGAACACCTCGTTTAATTTGTTTCAATAGTTGATCCGATTGGGGTTCCATTTTGTTTCCTCTGCTTTCTGATTGAGATCCGGAAACCCCAACAGTGGTATCAGAGCCTGATGTTAAACATTAATCCGGTTTCATTTAATCTGTAATTAATTTGATTAATTTCCAGATTAAAATATTTTGGAAATTTCTGGGTTTGTAAAATTTTGAGAAAAACTATTGCTCTTCATGAAGAACAGGTTGCTGGGTTGTGGAACCCAGTCAGCGACAGGGAAGATTGATCGGCGGCAAGAGCAATACTGTTGCGCAGCGTGGCCTCGGGCCGACGCCGTGTGGCAGCTGGCTCGCCGGCCGCACAGACGGCAGCGGCTAAGAAGGCCGAGCCTTCCGTGAAACGAGCCTGAAATCGCGTTCTGTTCTTCGCCACTGTGTAGATTGATTCGCTACGGTTTGGCTTGCTTCGGTGGTCCATGAAGGTCGAGGGTTTGCAAGGGAGGCAACCCGACCTCGAAGGAGCCACCGGTTGCGGCGTTTTCCGGTGAAATCAAAGGAGAAGGAAATCGAGTCCGGCTCGGATTTTCTCTCCCTCGTGGTGATCAGCGGCGCGTCTGATGGCGGTGATAGTTTGGAAGGAACCGCGGCAGTGCGACGAGTCGGCCGACACCGACCGCGACGCCATCGGCCACCGGGGTAGCGCTGGGCGGCGGGCTGACCGATTTGCCCCTGCCACGCCTGGTATTTACGCCCCTACCATTGGGGGCTATTGACAATATGATAGGGTTTTCATGAGAGTTGGGCTTTTGGGCTGACGGTTGGGCTTTGGGCCTGGGCCAATGGGCTGGCCTACTGGGCTGCAGGCTGGGCCTCAGAGCTGGGCCCTCTGGGCCCGCCAGCTGGCCTAGTAGCTGGCCCATGTGGCTGGCCTGGAGCTGAGCCAGCACGAGCCGCTAAGCCGCCTAGGCTTCAGAAATTGCTCAAGCCCCCCCAAGACTTCCTGATTTTTGCAGTTTGGCCCCAAAAGTTTTGTTTTGAACAAATATTTTCAAGGACAGCTGCGACAAGTTCTGGAAGGTCCGAAAACTTTCCGCAGTTGTACAATTTGGTTCCTGAGCTTCCATTTTAGTGTAGATTCGTCAGGAACTAGTTTTGTAAATTTCGAAAGTCGTTGAAATTTTCTAAAATTGTAAAGTTTGGTCCCTGAGTTTTTGTTTTTTGACAAATTCGTTAGGGACTAGTTCTGTAAATATTAGAAAGTCTTGAAACTTTCTAAAGTTGTACAATTTGGTTCATAACTTCTGTTTTTGTACAGTGTTTTCTATGACTAGTTTTGTAAACTTTAGAAAGCCATGTAACTCTCGGTCCATGGATTATTGTTTTGAACAGTTTGACCCAGGGATTGATGCTGTAATGTCGGAAAGGGTCCTGGAACAATCTGGAAATGTTTAGAATGGTCATTGAGTTACAGTTTTGCACAGTTTCGTCAGAGACAGGTTTTGAATATTTAAGAAAGGTCTTAAAAGTTTTCCTTTTTGCTTAAATTGGACTTAGAGTTTTCTAAAGGCATTAAAATGAACCAAAGTTTGTTAAAATGAGATTTTAGCATTTTTGGTTGCATGTTTGATGCATGGTACATGATTATAGCCCTGGTTCAATGTTATATTTTTGGTAAATATGACTTGCGTGTCGTTCTTTCTCTCAAGTTCTCGTTGTACATTCTCTTCTCACCTACTCCCCTCGAATGTAACTCGAGGTTTCTTAATTAAAGTTGTAATTAATTGTAATCACTGGAGATAAGGACAATGAAGGGGCAAAGTGTAGCAAGGTGAAGGAATGACGACTTGGACCACAGGACGCTAGCGAGGAAGAGACTTAGGGCTGTCTTTTTCTTTCTAGGTCTTTATAGTATCTCAAGGCTCGAGATACTTTAGTTTGGGCTATAACCACGGTACGATCTATTTTGCGCGGTAGTATGCATGCTAGGTTGATTGAATGTAGTTTGGGCTATAACCATGGTACGATCTATTTTGCGCGGTAGTATGCATGTTAGGTTGATTGAATGTATGTATGTGAGATGCATGATTAATCAACCGGAGAAACTAAATGATGAGATATAAAATTTTTAAAATCTCTCAATTTAATATCAAGCTCATAGTCTTCCATCACGAGACATGTCAAGCGTTTAATCATCGTGTGATAGTTTTCGCCATAGCGAGATGTCATACTTTAATTGTAGGCAAGTACTCGGTGATGGGTCGGGCTTGACCATTCAGGCAACACGGTTGGTAGATTAGAGACTGGTTGAGTGGGAGTTAAGTGGGTAGTTTTCTCCATAGCGAGGTTGTTGTGACCCTAAATCTAGCAGGCAATGTGCTAAACTCAAAGTCACAACCCCCAAGATCTTTTGGCATTTTCAAAATTTGGAAAAAAAATTAGGTAATAAAGGTTTTCTAAATAAAAAATATAGTCCAAAAGTCCTTGTACAAACCAAAGTTTAAAGAAGTGAGTTTTAAAGTTGCAAATAAGAAAGGCAAATACAAAAACACTTTGAAGATAAACCTAGCCTAGTTGGGCTGTTGATCTTCATGATCCTTGTTGTTGCAGCTCCTGCACCTTCTCTTCATGCTCTCCTGCTCATCATGCATCCTTTTCCAGGTTCCCTCAAACAAAACAGTTATGAAGTAAGTAACAAATTCAATGAGATAAACAATTAAGTAATTTGTAAAAGAAGTAGGACGGGATGCAAGATACTTACAGGGGTGTGGAGAGCACCCCTGCTAGGAAAAAACAAGTGCTTCTTCTCTCTGACTCGGCTTAATGCCTAACTTTGACCTTTGAATCCATCTCATCTCATATAAGTATAACACTAGCTTAACACTTCCAAATCTCATACATCCACAGCAGTAGTTATTCTATATCGATATGGATTTACCTCTCACAACATACCCAAATCCTCCCTCGGTCATCTCAAAGATTACTAGAGAACATTGGCACGCAATGTTCCTCCCATTTAAATAGCATCACACATTGTTCTTATACCTTGAATTCCACTTGTTCCATTTAGAAACAGTAATCAAATGACCAGCCAAGTCCGGCCTGCACTCTTTCCCTTTAGAAAATTAAATCAATTCTACAAGCATTGTCAAATTGTCTAAAAAAATCCACCCAACAGCTCATCAATGTTTATTCCACAAGAATCGACCCATTAAGCATCAATATTTGTCAGTCATGGATTCGGCCAGCATTGAAACAGTCCATGGTTGGATTGAAAATCAACATGCAGTGCAGTAATTTAATGGAAAATTACTCACATAAGAGGGAGGGAATTCATCTCCCTCAATTATCAATTTCTTCCTTCAATTCAGCTGGAGCCATCGATGAAGCATCCTGATGAATCCACTCTTCCTCTCACGAAATCAGTAAGGATTACACTCCCTGCTCTTCGTTCCTATCGAGGGCGAGAGATGAAGAAGTGAAGTGCCCTCAATCCCAATTCTGCTCCTTCTCTTCGAGTTTAAAGATGGTGGCCAGAAACTTTCATTCTCTTCCTTTTCTTTCTCTTAAAATTCAAGCTGGTCTACAGTTCTTCCATTCCTTCATCGCGTTATTCCTGATTCTGTTCTTCTCAATCGAACCCAGCAGCGGGTGTCGAAGCCTCCCTTCTCGCCGGAAACGCCACTGCCTTCTCTCTCTCTCTCTCTCTCAGATCGAGTTCAGAAATTCGTCCTCTCTCCATCAAAAACCTTCCTCTTAAGCAACCAAAGAGTCCTGCTTCACCAGTTCAACTCGTGTCTTCCTCTCCAAAACACGTGTCTGTAGTTAGGCTAGGTTTAGTGTAAATCTTTAGGTTAATTACAACTTAGTCCCTAGAATTATTTTAAATCTTACAAACTTACCCCACTTAAATTACTTAGCTTCAAACAAGCCCTTTTCTAGCTAATTTCATTTTAGATCCTTTCAATTTTACCACAAAACTTTCTAACTATTTTAATTCGACCTACAAGTTCTTTATTTCTTTCCAATTCAGTCCATCAGTATTTAAGAATCTCAATCTTGAACTTGTAAAATTTTTACTAATTGCAATTTCAGTCCTTTTTCTTTTATTTCTTTAGTTATGGCACGGACGGAAGTCCGGGTCATAACAGAGGTGTTGCGCTGTAACTTCACTCAATGATCCAAAAGTTGCATGCGGTGCAATTGGCAAGTTGGCCTACCTAAAGTTACTATGATTCGAGCACTAGCCATAGCAGGTTTGAGTTGAATGGGGAACTTATGGATCTTGGCCCGCTAGAATACCTATGCGCTTCTGGTATTTCGGGATAATAGTGAGCGCTTTTATCTTGAAGAAAATAGTGGGAGCCATTTAATGAAAATCCTTAAAGTGGTTAATTGAAAATATCTTGATTCTTATCCTGAATGTTCTCTTGTTGTAGAAAAGTTTATATCATTGCGATCAATCCTTTAAGAAAGGATAAAGTTTAAAATGAACGAGAAAAATATGAATGTCTTAAAGTTGTAATCCGAGAAAGGTTTGCCGACATATCTCCTAGAGTAGAGAGTGATGCATGAGATGCACATTAATTTAATAAAATATTCTTATATTTCACGAGCTCGAGCTCGAATGTAATAGGCCCGGGTTCGGCTCGGCTCGGCTCGAATCTAATAGGCTCGGGCTCGGCTCGTTTGTTAGGCTCGTGTAGGCTCGCGAGCCCTCTTCAAGCCGAACCTCTGAGGCTCGAGCTCGGCTTGTTTAATAAACGAGCCTAAAAAATGGCTCGAGCTCGAGGCTCGAAAAATCTCAGCTCAACAGTCTCGTTTGAGTTGGAGGTCGAGCTGAGCTCGAACGGGCTCTGTTTGTTTCACGGCTCTAATTGTGAGGTAAGCCAATCTCTGATGACCACCTTCATACTTGTTTCAAGACACCACCAGAGAATGAGATTTAGTCTGTTGATCTTGTCGATTGCTGTGAAGAGTATCGATCGATGTTCTGAACCGTTGATTTTTTTTATGCAGTCAATCCAATTAAGGAACGTACTTTATTTGAAAAATGCATAAGCAATGGGAGGAGCCAAGCCATTGAATGATCTGATGATACAGCTTCCTAGCTGCAGCAACTGGGCTCACAGCTTTGCAATTAAATTTAAGAACAAAATTTTCCTCCAACCTACATACGTGGCATGTTATTATTGGTTTGTAGCATTATAATTAATTTTTATTTCTTGCTTACACCAAATGCTTTTGTAATATGTAGGTGGTTAGAGTAGGAGTCCTTGAGTCTTTACTTTCCTAGATGCTTGCGTTGCTAGAGACTAGCAACATTTTGAGTTTGGGGGTGTGATGTGACACACATCCACATTTTCATGGTGTTCTAAGTCAAATCCATCACCTTTTTGTTCATATTATTGTATTATGTGTGCGCTATACTCGCCGCGACTATTTGTTTGCAGGCGCACGCGAGGAGTGGAGTTCGAGGAGTGGCGACGAAGTTTGGAGAATCCCGAGCACCGATTGGACAAAGTGAAGCTTGGAAGGAGGCGCACCCAGACGCACCCAAGCGCAGCCCAGGCGTACCCAGGCGCACCCAGGCGCACCCAAGCGCACCCAGGCGCACCCAAGCGCAGCCCAGCCGTACCCAGGCGCACCCCCTGGAGTAACTCGGCCCCCAGGAGCAGCCCAGGCGCAGCCCCCGGCGTATCGTATCAGGCGCATCCCCTGGAGTCATTCATTCCTTTTTGGCAGCAGCTTTTCTCTCCTCCCCTAGGGTTTTGTGCTCTCCTTTATGCTTGGACTGATGACATTGATGAGAGCTCATTGAAGACATCAATCAATAGAGTTTATTTCACATCTTCCTCTCTCTTTACTCTTTATTTTAATTCCTTCCATTGCTGTCTTTTATTTCCAGCATGTGTTTGAGTGAGTAACACTCTGTTCTCTTGGGGTTTGCTTGCTTAGGGGTGTACCTACAAATTTCCTAGTATTTTATGGTTTAGACAGTGATTCTTGATCATTATTTATCATTTGTATGTTTGTTTGTGGCCACATTCGCACATACATCACCAAGTGTTTGTTGAAATGCCTTAGAGGGGTTTGAATGAACTTCGACTTGTGGGAATCAATTGATTAACTTGCTTTTGGTTAGAGATGACCTCTAGGAGTTGGTTGGTGTTTAGGTTAGGGGCTGTAATGCCTTAGGTGTTGGTGCTAGATCATGAGAATGACTAGGCTAGCATGTGTAAGAGATTGACTTGTTTGCTAGAGATAGAAACAAGTTAGTTGTAGTAACTCACCTCTAAATCATTGCTGGAATTTGTAGGAACCCCCGTGTACCCAAGCAAACCCCGGGAGATATTTGCCTTGATTAGCCTTAAAACCTTCATTTTAATCTGGTGGCGGATCGGTGCGCGTGACCGCCACGTTCCGGTTGGACTGACGAGCTCTGAGATTAACTGACGTCATTAGGTCGACTTTGCGCGCTGGGGCACGATTGTCGAGAAATAGAGAGGTCCTCTGAGGTTCTTTTGACGAGTCGCGTTCAGTAGTAGTTAAACGTTACCCCTTTAGGTATGAATAGTGAATGTATTTATAGTCCTAGGTTTGAGTGGCATTATCGTAATATCTTAAGCTCCTAACCTTTGACACCTTTCACATTAACGACAGAAGATATTTGCATCCCTAAATAAAGTCGGCCAATAAAATCCACACTGTAAAATTTTTGCAGCAGTTTTTTTCATTGAAAAATGACCCCCACAAGCTTCAGAATGACAAAAATTTAGGACACTAGCAATCTCATTATTAGGGATACAACGCCTTAAAATTTGATCAGGACAATATTTAAAAAGATAAGGGTCGTCCCAGTAGAAATTGCGTACCTCATTCATGAACTTCCTTCTATCTTGTGCTCCCCAATCTCCTGGAATCTCTCCTGCAACCAAATAATTTACAATATGAGCAAACCATGGTAGAGAATCAATAGAAAGTAAATGCTCATCTGGAAAATCAATTCGAATTGGTAAATCAGTGGAGTTATCCTGAAAAGTGAGTCTCGAGAGATGATCAGCTACTACATTCTCCACCCCTTTCTTATCCTTAATGGTGATGTCAAATTCTTGCAGAAGTAGAATCCAACGTATAAGTCGTGCCTTAGCATCTTTCTTTGCAAAAAGATACTCAAGGGTTGCATGATCTGTGAAAATAACAATAGGTGAACCAATCAAGTATGCACGAAACTTATCCAAAGCAAAAACCACAGCTAGTAACTCTTTCTCAGTGGTAGAATAATTCATTTGAGCACTATTCAGAGTTAGCATAATAAATCACAAAGGGTTTACCATCCCTTCGCTGTCCAAGAACAGCACCTACAGCAAAATCACTAGCATCACACATCAGTTCAAATGGTAAATTCCAATCAGGTGGTTGCATTTTAGGTGCTGAAGTGAGCTTGCTAGTCAATGTTTTAAAAGCCTCTTGACAAGATTCAGTCCATTCAAATGGGGCATCTTTAGCTAAAAGATCACATAATGGTCTGGATATAGTAGAAAAATTTCTTATGAACCTTCTATAAAAACCAAAGATGACCAAGAAGAGATCTCACATCCTTTCTTGTCTTAGGTATAGGCAATTTAGAAATTAATTCAATTTTAGATTGATCAACCTCTATTCCTTTGGAAGAAACAATATGCCCTAAGACAATACCTGATGACACCATAAAATGACACTTTTCCCAATTCAAAACTAATCCTTTTTCCTCAAAGCGAATTAACACTCTTTCAAGATTTTACAAAGTGACATCAAAAGAATATCCATAAACAGTCAAGTCATCCATAAACACTTCCATGCAATTTTCAATCATGTCACTAAATATGCTCATCATGCAGCGTTGAAAAGTAGCAGGTGCATTACATAATCCAAATGGCATTCTACGAAAGGCAAAAGTACCAAAAGGACAAGTGAAAGTGGTTTTATCCTGATCTTCTAATGCAATTTCAATCTGATAATAGCCAGAATAACCATCCAAGAAACAATAAAAAGAACGACCAGCCACACGCTCAAGAATTTGATCAATAAAAGGGAGGGGAAAATGATCTTTTCGAGTGGCGAAATTTAATTTCCTATAATCAATACACATCCGCCACCCTGTCACAAGTTTTGTAGGAACCAATTCTCCTAAGTCATTTTCAACCACAGAGACACCTGACTTTTTTGGAACTACTTGTGTAGGACTTACCCATTTACTATCTGCAGCAGGATATATGATTCCAGCATCTAATAATTTCAGCACTTCATTCTTCACTATTTCTTTCATTTTAGGGTTAAGCCTACGTTGAGGGTCTCTGCGGAGACTAGTTCCTTCTTCCAAATTTATTTTATGAGAACAAATCAAAGGACTAATACCTTTTAAATCAGCAATACTCCAACCTATGGCAGATCTATGTTCACTTAAAGTCCGAATTAATTTATTTTCTTCAGAATCAGACAACTCAGAAGAGATAATAACAGGAAAAGTATCACCTGGACCTAGAAAAACATGCTTTAAGCCCTTAGGGAGGGTCTTCAATTCAACTTTAGGTGCTTCAATGCTTGAGGGAACTTGCTTTTCACCTCTCTTTGGTAACTCCTCAAACTTTGGTTGCCACCTTTGAGTTCCAGAATCCTGATTTTCAGAAAAGATAGCACAAATTTCAGCAGCATCATGTGGAGTATTGATAGGATTGAACTCAGAATTAACAAGAAAATATTCAAGAGGATCGAAATCATGAGTCACAGAAACTTCCCTATCAATAAACGAGTCAATCTGACATGCATGCTGACATTCATCGTCATCTATTGGCTGCTTTGCTATATGGAAAATATTAACCTCAAGAGTCATGTTGCCAAAAGATAATTTCATTAGTCCATTCCTACAATTAATAAGAGCATTAGCAGTAGCAAGGAAAGGTCTGCCCAAAATCAAAGGAATTTTAGAAGTAGTATCAACAGTGGAATTAGTGTCAAGGATTAGGAAATCAACAGGATAATAAAATTTGTCAATTTGAATTAAAACATCCTCAACCACACCCCGTGGTACTTTTGTAGAACGATAAGCTAACTGTAACACCACAGAAGTTGGTTTGATTTCACCCAACCCAAGCTGCAAGTAGATAGAATAAGGCATTAAATTCACACTAGCTCCTAAATCTAGCAATGCTTGTCCAAATTCATTAGTACCAATACTACAAGCAACAGTTGGACAACCAGGATCCTTATACTTGGGAGGTATCCTATGTTCAATTAAAACACTAACTTGTTCTGTCAGAAAAGCGGTCTTTTTCACATGGTGTTTCCTTTTAACTGTACACAAATCCTTAAGAACTTTTGCATATGTAGGAACTTGTTTAATCACATGTAAGAGAGGAAGATTAATTTTTACCTGTCTTAGGTTCTCAAGAATTTCATTGTTAAAATCAGAAGGCCGCTTACCTGATTTCAAAGCTTGGGGGAATGGTACCTTAATGTGGCTCTGAGTTACCTCTGGCTCCTTGGGTATTTCAACATTTTCAGCCTCTTTTTGGTTAGATCCCTCTTCTGGTGTGTTCATTGTTGGATCATTTAAAGGCTTACCACTCCGTGTCACAACAGCATTCACATCCTTCAGGTTCTTCTGGTTCATGTGTGAACCTTGAGGTGCGGACTGAGATTGAGAAGGGAACTTACCTCTCTCAGTCACACTTAAAGAATTTGTCAATTTAGACACCTGATTCTTTATCTCCTTATTTTCCTCAACAACCTGTGTAATCAAAGATTCAAATTTCTGATTAGTTTTACCTTGTGCTTCGATAAAAGCATGCAAAGTATCTTCTAATGGGCTCCTAGATGATGATGGTGCATGATATGGTGCAGAATACTGTCTAGGATGTTGTGCATGTTGCTGATTTTCTGATTTCCAACTAAAATTGGGGTGATTTCTCCATCCAGAATTATAGGTTTCAGAAAAAGGTGCAAATGGTTTCTTGTACACACCCAAATTGTTACATTGTTCCTCATACACTCCCTTCATCTCCTTAAAAGTAGCACAATCCTGAGCAATGTGATCTATCCCACCACAAACAAAACATGATCCAAAAGACTCTACATCATTAACCACATGTGCTGGTTTTAATTCTTTGCTTTTTAACCTTTCTAGCTCCCTAGTCAACATCTCAACCTTAGCTTTTAGATTTTCTTCTTCCCTAAGATGATAAATTCCACCACTACTTGAATTTCCTAGTGGTCGTGATCTATTTGTGCTCTCAGTAGCACTAGGTCCAGTCCAAGTATGAGCTTTTTCAGCAAGCTCATTAAGATAATCAATAGCCTCATCAAGGTCTTTCTGTAAAAACTCACCATTACACATCATTTCAACAAATTGACGCTCCCTAGAAGTAAGACCCTCATAAAAGTAACTCACTAGACGCCAACTTTCATAACCATGGTGAGGACACATACTCAACAACTCCTTAAATCTTTCCCAAGACTGATATAAAGTCTCACTATCTTTTTGTGCAAAAGTAGAGATTTGCCTTTTTAAAGCATTAGTCTTATGTTGGGGAAAATATTTATTAAAGAAAACTTTAGTCATTTCAGCCCATGACCCAATAGAACGTGATCTCAAAGAATACAACCAACTCTTAGCTTTGTCCTTTAATGAGAAAGGAAACAATTTAAGTCTGATAACATCATTAGCTGCATTAACATTATGAAAAGCTGTAACTACTTCCTCAAATTCTCTAATGTGCACATATGGATTTTCATTCTCCATGCCATGAAAAGTAGGAAGTAATTGTATCATTCCAGGTTTAAAATCTAATTGAGCAGTATTAGCAGGAAACATGATGCATGATGGTGTAGCTACTCGTGTAGGATGAAGATACTCCTGAAGAGTTTTAACCTCTTGCTCTTCGTGTTGACTCATTGTGAATGATGAATGAGATGAAAAACAAGATGAATCCAAATTATTATGCAAAGCAACTGAATCAGAACAAATATCAAGTCTTTTTGCAAGTCTACCTGATTCGTCTCTATACCAGAGCATAAACCAGAAAAAAAAATAAAAGAGAAAGGAACGAGGTTACCAGAATTGGAGAACCAAATCAGTAAAATTTATTCCTTATTGTACTTCTTGTACCGTCTCCCCGGCAACGGCGCCAAAATTTGATTACGTCCAAAGAATAACGCGGTAGTTGCAGCACAGCTTTGGGGTGTCGATTCCACAGAGAGGCAAAGTAAAGAAAATACTAGAAAGAACAATTAAACTGAAAGAAAATATTTAGTGGTTTTTGGAAATAAGAATTGAATTTTAAAGAAAATAAAAACAACTAAACAATTAACTGGATAAAGTAATCAAATTCGACCAACAGTAAAGCATCGGGAATCCCTTGCACAAGTTTAATATTTTAATTATTCCAATTGAAGTCCAAATTCCACAAAATTTTCAAGATAAATATTTATAAACCAAGGTGGATTTACTACAACCCTTTGATAAATTATTCTCAACCTTTAAAGCACATAAATTATTATCACTATTGAGAAAATCCAGTGACGACAATATACCTAGAGGTAATACTGCAGCAGAGAACTGAATCAATATAGATAAATAATCAATCCGAACATAATTATAGAATCAACCACTCTATGAGAAAAGCATGACTGAACCCATGAATAATATAAACCTATAATTATTCGGGGAACAAAACCCAATAAAAATCTGAGAATAATAAACCAAAGAATTGTAATTTTTCAAGTCTTTTTAAGAATATAGAATAAATAAAATATCATTCATGTGCAAGTTCATCTCTAGCTTTACAAGAAAATTAGTTACCCATAAATCTGAGTGACAAAAATCCACCAATGATCAAAGTAGAACCAGCAGCAGCTTCGGCCATGACAGTGTTCTCCAAATAGATTTGCTCTGTGTCGATTTCCTCCCCTCTGTCCGAATTGCACAGCTTTTTGATTTGTAGCTCTCCCTGACTAATTTGTGCTCCTCTCACCAATTTGTGCCGCCTCCTTTGTTAGAGCCGATTAGAATTAGGTTCTCCCCTTTTTCTTTTTTGTTTCAAAACCTATTAGAAATAGGTTTTCATGTTGCTGCCGCCTCCACTTGCTCTCCTTTCTTTGATTGGGTCATTTGGCCCAATTTTCTCAACAAGAACAACAAGACTACTACAAGACTCGGAAAAACAAGAAGCTGCAACTAAACAAAAACAACTTGAAGCATCTCAACAAGATGCATGCAACTAACAAAAACAACCTGAAGCATCTTGTTTGGAATTTCTCTGAACTCTTGGCTCTACCAATTAGATAAAGTGCGTCTGTAGCGATTCTGACACTCCAGCAGAGACCAAAAATCATCAGACCAGGCCGCCTCAATTATTTGACTAGATTTCTTCTTAGAAACCCACATCTTCTCAAATCGCCAAACACGTCTCATGACATTCTCTCATCCCAGAATCCGAATCTCAACGCCAAAGTGGTCTAACCAAGAGTAGTGAAAGTTACACACCCAACTTGTCACGAATAAACGTCGCCAACCCGGATTTGCAAGAGCACGATCTAAACATTTTTGAACAAATTGACCTCCAGTCACAGTTTTAGCCCATGTGAATTTCGGTCTTGAATAGCCCAAATCCTCCAAACTAGAATTTGAAAGAGTCGTACGAATTACAGCCATGTGCGCTGGCCTTCGTGGAACTCCACCCAGTTTTTCATGATGTTCCATGATCTCATTGAAATCTTCAGCTACTAGCCATGGAAGGTGTGAAAGAGTTGCTAAGTGCCTCAGTAGATTCCACGATTCCTGTTATCTTCGACCTTCCGGGTGGCCATAGAAGCCGGTGAAGCGCCATTCAGCCCCCAAAGCCATAATCTTGATATCATTATAACTTTCTCCCAAAGATAGCACGGAGACCTCCCAATGGGGAAGCCACATCCAAGCTAGACCTCCACCTCTTCCATTCGCCGGGGAAACATGCAAACCTGGGTATCCGAGTTGTCGCCTAACCCATTCCATCTACTCTTCCGATCAACGAGTCTCCGTTAGGAAGATCAACGCCGGCCTCAAATTGGATGATAGCCTCTTTAGTGCCTCTTTAGTGTTGATACCTTCCTACTCGCAACCAATCCTTGGCAATTCAAAGACACAATAGACATCTCAAAAATCCAAGCAAATAATCAACCACGGCAATAGCCTCGCTTAGGCACACTAGCTAACACCACCAAAGCGGTGTCGGGAGGTGCGGCTTGTAAACGACGTCGATTAGCGGTGGGAGACCGCACGAACCCTATCGCAGGGAAAAAAGATCCAAATATTAAATATAATGAGTCTGATAATAATGTTCCTAATTGATAATAACACGTGCCTTTTAACCGATTAAAACATCCATCACTTAGCTTGTGTTCAGAGTGGGGGTGAGAAAGAGCCGAGCCGAGCCGAGCGGTGTCGGCTCGAGTTCGTGAAAATCAGGCTCACCTCGAGCTTGGCTCGAACTTCATCGAGCTCGATTTTTCGGGCTCGAGCTCAGCTCGTGACAGGTTTGAGCTCGGCTCGAAAGCTCGTGAGGCTCGATCAGGGGGTAGCTCGTTTAGGCTCGATTACAAAGTTCGGCTCGATTAGGCTCGTTAAGCTCGAAAAAATTGAGATATATTACATTAATTCAATAAAATATTCTTAAATTCACTAGCTCGAGCTCGAATATAATAAGTTCGAGCTTGGCTCGGCTCGAATCTAATAGGCTCGAGCTTGATTCGGCTTGTTTGTTAGGCTCGTGTAGGCTCGCGAGCCTCATTGAGCCGAACTGTTACAGCCGCCGCACGACGGGTGACTTCCGAGGTAAATTCCCTTCAATTTATGATCCGTTTTCTGATTTCTGTGAATACCGAGACTTCAATTTAAACATGTTTTCTGTGTGTTATGAAGTCCCGAAGTTGGTGTCAAAATTTCAGTTCCGTTGGTGTTCCCGTTTGGAAAATATGTAAGTTTCGGTTGGACTAAATTGCAGTTTTGTAAACTTTTGGGCCAAAATGAAAAGTTGAAGTCAATCATGGAGGAAGTGGACATGAAGTGGCGGCTATATGCCATAAATGTGGGAAAAAATAAATAAATAAAGAAAAGAAAAGGAAATAAAATAAAATAAAAGGAAATAAGAAGTAGAAAAGTCAAAAATGACTTTATCTTCTTCATCTTCTTCCTCACTTCTTCTCACGCATGGCCTCCATGAAAGCTCCAAGATGGAGCTTCACGTGATCTTCATCAATCTTTACCCGAACTTCGAGATAAATATATTAAACTGATCATCGGGAGAAGTTAGGAACATCCTACGGATCAGGTTTTTCTGAAACGGCTACGTTTGAAAGCTGTTTTTTTCTGAAATTTTATACATGTGGAGGAGCCACACATGAGGGGTATGTTTCTTGGTTTCTAAACATTGTTTACATGTTTCTGGATCAGTTCTGAAAAGGAGATTGAGCTGAAACGATTCCGGAGTACTACCGAAGTCGGTTTCTGATTTTCTGCACGGGAACCCAACTTCAGATTTTTGAAGAGGTAATGATAAATAATGTTCACGGTGAAGAGCTATACATTCTCTACGGATCCGTTTTTGTAAATGAGTTTGTGTGTGTAAAACCGTTAACGTCTGAATTTCTGGTGTGTGGCGGAGTTGTTCAGATATGTGATTTTATGGTTTCGGGATGTGTATTTAGTGATCTTTTGATGATTTGTCAAGAAGGAGTTGGGCAGAAACTAACCCGAAACTTTGTCAAAATCGGTTTCTGGAAATCTATGCGGAAACCCGGTTCGGGAATTTTTGGTGTATAAGGTAAGGGTTCAGTTTTCCTTGACTTTGCATTCTGGGATGCTTATATATGCGTGTCTGGGTAACTGGGGCTGAGTCCGAGTTGAGTGTGAGGCCCAGTGATACCAAACTCAGTTTATGGCATAGGCTCGAGTATGCCCGTGGACGCTCCGAGATAACTTGTCCAACAAGTTATCTTCTGTTATTATTCAGGGTAACTTGACCGGCAAGTTTCCTTCTGCATTCCGGCATCTGGATCTGCATTCTAGCATATGGATCTGTTCTGCGCAAGATAACTTGTCCTGCAAGTAACCTCCTCGGGATAACTTATCCGGCAAGTTACCTCCTACAGTTTGCCATCTGGATCTGTTCTGCACAGGATAATTTATCCAGCAAGTTACCTTCCGTCATTACTCGGGATAACTTGTCTGGCAAGTTATCTCTTGCATTCTGGCATTTGAATCTGTTCTGTGCAGGATAACTTGTCCGGCAAGTTACCTCCCGTCATTACTCGGAATAACTTGTTCGGCAAGTTATCTCTTGCATTCTAGCAGTTGGATTTGTTTTGTGCAGGATAACTTGTCTGGCAAGTTACCTCCCGTCAATAACTTGTCCGACAAGTTACCTCCTGCATTCTGGAATCTAGATTTGTTCTACTCGGTATAACTTGTCCGTCAAGTTTCCTTCAGTATTCTGCTATCTGGATATGTTCTGTCAGCAGCGGGGATTCCGGACCCCGGGCTGGTACCATGCCTCTATTATTTCTGAAAACCTCTTCTGTAAGCCTAAAAGCCTCAGAGGTCTGCCGATTATGTCTGACAACTAACATTTCAGACACCATATTTATTATTATCTGTATATCTGGTTTCGTTTGTATTTGTGTTTTCTTTGCAGGTATATCAGTTTCGAGTATTCTGGATTTCTGAGATACCCTATCCTATGGCTGCCCTTACTGAGTTCTCAACGAGGACTAGAAATGGGCATCAAGACCCGCTCTGTTGGAGCTCCGTCTGATCCGCTCCACATGGGTCGGGTCATTTAAATGATCCATATCGAGGTGGATCGGGTGGATCATGATCCACTCAATTAAATTATCTAATGGAGCTCCACTTATACCCTACATCTATCCATATGGAGCTCTGCCTTATACCCGAAACCAGTAGTTTCATCGCGACCTCGTCTCGAGTCGATTCTCACCAAACGCTCCTCTCGAGCTCGAAGACAGTCGTTTCGATCTCCAGCCCTCTCCACATCTCCTCGATCGAGAGTGTTACAGCTCGAAGACCTACGGGGCTGCTCACCGATCGGAGCCGATCGCGGTCGAGGGAGTGAAATAGAAAGCTGCAGCCGACAGCCGCTGGTTTGTACGCGAACGTGCCCTCAACCAGAAGCCAGACCAGTTTCCCAGCTAGTGACACCCTCACTCTCAACCCTATTGCTGTAAACCGACCCACCCGAAGCCGCTTCCGCTTCCCGTGTTACCGTGTGTCCGTGCACCGCAGATTTGTTCAACGGCGCCTTCCCCAAATCGAGACCGGGTCCGGTGGTGAAAAGAAGACTGCTCATTCAATTTCAGGTATAAACTGGTTTGAATTACTTGCTGCTGTTGGGCTTGCTCTACTTTGCTCATGCTTGAAGTTTATTCCCAATTCAGTTTGTGTGTACATTTTGGTGGAGCAGAAGCCTCGTTCATGAGTCTATATAGACGTTATGCATCAATTTATTTATTCATTTTGAAACATGCAAAAGTATATATGATCAGTGTTAAAATTATGAAAAGATACTGCAAAATTAAGGGCAATATATATAGATGCTGACTTAATGTGTGAATTAAAAACTTATTGTCTCTGGAAACATTGTAATTATATATCTCCTATATTTCCAATTATGAAAACAACTGGGTAGTGCTGCTTAATGTTAATGCAATACCAAACTCCTGTTTTGTTTTGTACTCATGTGATCAAATCATCTTGAAATCGGTTTGACATTTTTCTATTCACCAACTTTTTTATTTGCATTTGATTTTTATCTGTTCTCCAGGTTCTTCTTGCTTGCTCTGCCACTGCTTTTGTTCTCTTTGCATGCATGTACTCTTCTGTGTTGTTACTAGCTAGCACTCCTGCTTGCTTTGTTTACATTTGATGTGTGCTTTGTGTGATGTTTCTCGTTTTGAGACATATACTTTCCATCCATGTTCTCTGTTATAGATTTTTGTAGGAGGGTAAAAAAACGTAAGAACCATAAATCTGGGTGCAGATTAATTAGAGGAAAAGGGAGAACAATAATTGAGAAAAACAGTAGCATCTAATCCTCTGTCTTTGTTTGTTTCCAATCTTTTCACATCATTTTTCATGTGTGACCTTTCTCAGCTATATCATGGATATAGAGTCAGACTCTGTGTATTTGTCAAATGAGGAGGACACTTCACAAATCCCAGCAGCTGAAAGTGAAGCCATTGGTAGTACCAGTACTCAAGTTATGCGGGAATATAAACTTAGTTCTTATGTTCTTATGCGGGAATATAAACTTAGTTCTTATGTTTGGTAGTACTAGTACTCAAGTTATGTTTGGTAAACCTTTTTTAAATGACTTTACTGTTGTAGTGTTGTTATTACTCCTGACACTTCGTTTTGGTATTGTTTTTAAAAAATATAGTCCTGTTGGAGAAATTTCTATCATCTCCTCAACTTTTCCTAGAGGATATTGAAGAAGGTAATGGAGCTGATGATGATAGTGGTGATGATTGTTCTAATGCTGCACAGGTATGAATTATTATGTTTTACAATGATAATAAAATTTACTAATTTTTACATTTTAAATGGACTGTCTTAAGTCATTTGATTTTTTTCCTTTGTAGGTTTGATTGGCAAAGCTTATATGGATGTAGAAAGAATTGGGCACGAATTGGTTCTGTATTTATTTTCGTAGTTTTAGCTACTATTTAGACTTTGGTAGTAAATTTTTATTTTTGTAGTCTCATTTGGACTTTTATGGTCACTTAATAAGCTTTTGTTGCTACGTAAAACATAATCTTGAAAATGTGGAGCGAGTCGGGTTATTAGTGGATCGCTCCATTAAGAAGCGGAGCGGGTCATGGATCGCTCCATTAAGAAGTGGAGCGGGTTGTGGATCGCTCCGCTTGAAAGTGGATCAATGGTGGATCGCTCCATGGAGCGGGTCGATCCGCTCCATTGCCCATCCCGAGGACTCACCCTTATATATTTACATTTTTTCAGGCTCGTCTGATAAAAAGCCCGAGGGGTAGAGTCTCTCGGTGCTTTTCTGGTGTTTGATTTTCAGGTATTGTTAATTCCGAGTCTGACTTCTGATTTGGAAAAAGGGTAGTCTCGTTTGAGACTTTCAGTTATTCTGCAAGATCCGATTCTGATTTGATCACATTCTGAGATTTCTGACGGTTGTTTTCTGTTATCTGTTTAGCAGCAGCGGTGACCTACGTGGAGTTACGTTTTGAGGATCTTGGTACACGTAGGTATTCAATCGTATAAGCAAAGTAATAGGATGCAGCGAATACGATCAATGCTAAGCAAGCAGCACGCCGCAATAGCAACATTTTCAGACCAATGGAAATTCAGAAATTTAGCATGGCATTGAGCAACAAGCGAACATCGCGGCAATTACGGAAAATGCAATAACAACGAAACAATCGGAGAATAAGAAAAGCAAAGCAAGAAGGCGATCACTGCCGATAAAGCGCGTAGAGAAAAACGCCGTCTATTGAGTACTTAGAGATGGTGTCTTTGGCGGGGAATTCGGAATCTGCGGAATCCGGTGTAAGTTCGCCACGAAAAACCGCTTGGGACATTCGGCCGAGCGCTAGCGCTTCGCGATCACCGTCGCCATTTCCGGGCGCTAGCGCTCGCCGCCACCGTCGCCATTTACGAGCGCTCCGGAAATGGCGACGTTGACGGCGAGCGCTAGCGCTCCGGAAATGGCGACGGTGACGAAGAGCGCTAGCGCTCCGGAAATGGCGACGGTGACGGCGAGCGCTAGCGCTCCGGAAATGGCGACGGTGACGGCGAGCGCTAGCGCTCCGGTCGAATATCCCAAGCGGTTTTTCGTGGCAGCAACTTACACTGGATTCCGCAGATCTCCGAATTCCCCCGCCAAAGACACCATCTCTGAGTACTCAATAGAGAGCCGTGTGCTTCTCTACGCGCTTTATCAGCAGGTAATCGTCTTCTTGCTTTGCTTTTTCTTATTCTCCAGATTGTTTCGTTGTTATTGCATTTTCTGTAATTGCCGCGATGTTCGTTTGTTGCTCAATGCCATGCTAAATTTCTGAATTTCCATTGGTCTGAAAATGTTGCTATTGCGACTGTGCTCTGCGTTTGCTTAGCATTGATCTGTATTCTGTTGCATCCTATTACTTTGCTTATACGATTGAATCCTACTTTTCTATGACTTTTATCTGCAATGCCATGGGAACAATATGAATATCTCGATTTATGCTTTGTCAACCAGGACAAGAAATTGAGTTCTTCAGTCTGTTGCCATGGTCTTTTCTAGCTTCTGTCTAGAGGTTTCTACTTAGGCGCCTAACTAGATCTGATAGAGAAGACACTGAAATTTCTGATCTCTTGACCATTTAACCATGCAACTTACTGGTCTGCCCACTTCTTGCTGATCCGCTAACTTCTTCTAGTTCTTAATTTTGCCAGGCGACTGTAGGACGCTGTAATCTTGCACCGCCAAGCTTTACCAGAGTTGCTGAGCGAATAAAATGGGAATGGTTAGCATGTTTTTATGCTTTTCAATAGTAGTAACTGCTGTCTTCCGTTTCTTGAGTTCTTTTTCTTGCTCATTTTTTGTTTCTACTTTCGTTGATATTCTACGATGGTTCTCACTAGTGTTGGCACGGTTATAATTGAAGATTTGAAGTACAAGATGGCTTTTGTGTATAAGTTCTAACATTAGGTTGTGAATCTCAATACCTCAAATAGAGAGAAAAAATTGCAGTTGTGGCAATAACCTTAGTGCTAGCATTTGCCAGTTTGCCTGCTTTTGCATGATACAAAAAGTAGATATATAGTATTTTCTTGTTCAGGATGCAGAAAAGCAAAATGCAGAAGCTAATTGGTGCAATTCTGGGCTTGTTTATATGGATGAAGTTGTATTAAGAACTATATGAAAGAGATTAGATACTCTGTTGATACTTCAGCGACTGCACACTTGTATCATGCACTGAAAGTTTTTTAGAGAGGACCTGTGAAACAGCTTTCCGGATTAACTCAAGTGACTGAAAATTTAGGCGGCAATTAGTTTTGTAAGCTATGTGGTTGAATTGTTGCCGACATTGTTTCATCATTTTACCTGTTCTTTACAGCTGGGACCGCCTCGAGACCCTCGGGACCATACGCTGTGCAGAAGCTATGCGTCTATTCGTGAGAATACTAGAAGTATAGCTAATACACCATTCATCACATCATATTCATGAATTCATTTATCGAATTATTTCTAATTTTCTTCTCTTTTCCCTTGAGTTCTGATTAGCAAGAGGATCCAAATTGGTATTCAAAGGCATGTAATTCAGTGGCGGAGCCGGTTACAAATGCTCAAATGAATGTGAGTACTTAAAGTTACATTTCCAATTCTTTTTTTTTTTTTTGAACTGCAATGATTTATATTAAAAAGGAGGGATGGTCCATGAGAGCAGGAACCAAAACCTGGAGGAAACAAAACAGCAGGAAGCTTACAAAAACAACCACCAGAACAATCACAGCCAAAACAGAGGAACTACCTAGCCATCTAGAGGATTAAGCACCCAATTAGTCCAAGCCAAACTTCACTTAGAATCCCTGCAGGAAAGCCAGAAATGAGAGAAGCTTTGAATCTCAGATATTACCTCCAGCAAAGTCCATCGCTTACCCTCCATGACAAGCCTATTACGAGCCCGCCATGTACACGACGCCGTAGTGATAATAATAATGATCTCAGACATTTCCAATTCTTTTAGTGACTTATGTCTGCAATAGTCATAATAATTTACTCTCTTCATCCTAGAAAAATTGAAATGCTTTCCTTTCCGAGTTCTCCTAGAAAAGTTGAAATGCTGTCTATCAGGGAAAGTTTTTAAAAACAACACTTTTATTTTATTACCCTTAATTTCTCTTCAACTCTACTTAATCTATGTACTAGTGAAATGTTCCAACATGGGATGGAGGGAGTATTAAATGTAAATTTATCTGTTGGAATGTGTGGCTCAATTCTTTCTATATGTGCATAAAAACATTCGGTAGTTTTTTTTTTGTTGCTTTTCTTCTCACTGCTAATCATTATCACTATACTCTATTTATGGAAGTGTTGATGGGACAATATGAATAGTGTCCCATTTTAACTTTTTTTGACTTTTTTTTCAATTATAAGCCCTTTTAATTTTTATTTACAAGTCAATCCCACACATTTTTTAGTGTTGCATTTGCATCCTAAATTACTCCTTCATCTCAAGTGATTAAAAGAATCATTAATGGTTTACATTAATCAATTGATTAAATTTTTATTCATGTCATCTCTCCTGTTTAATTTATTGCGATTAAGGAGCAAAATCAAAATTGGCATTTTTTTTAGTTTGAATATTTAACTCTTTATTTTATGATTATAACACATGAATATTTGTTCCTACCTCTTTTGTAATTGTATCTTCTTCACTTTTATGAACTTTGTAAATGTTTTTGATACCCTTTCATTTTAAAAATCCTTCTATATTACTCTTTTGCAATATCAACCTTGTAATGGGACATGACTGGAGTAATTATCTCAACTCATATCCGTCTCATGATATTTTCCATGAAAGTGGAAAAACTTATGATGATACGGTTTGAAATTTCATCTCATTATTCCTTCGAAAGAAGGTTGCGACAGGAAGGACATCCGGCGTAAAAATTTGCCATTACGTTTCTGCATGAATTTATAGTGCCAACTAATTTTTGACAATTAATTTCCACTATAAATTTCATGCCAATCTTCTCTTAGCAGCCTGACTTACAGGTGATGCTCTCTGTCGCTGGTATTAAAAAGATATCCGCTGACATTGAGGTTCTTTGTAATGGCCTGATCAATGATGGCGGCCTCCTGGAACCGTCAACAAAAGACGCACTTAAGAGAGCGTCTCTTTGCCTGGATTTTGTGCACAATGCGTGTAAGAATGAGCAGCTAGATCCGTATCACTATTTAGTGTATATGATACTGCTGGATTTGAGCACTGCAGCAGAAGAACTTCTTGAGTTTACAAGATTCTACCGTCTAGCTAAGATAGGTATCATAACAAAATGCCAAGTTCTCTTAGATTTCCTCTCAGATGCTATAGATGCTGATGTTGCTGCCAGTGCCACTGCTGTTAATCTGGGTAAGTTGCATCACTATAGTTCACTATAGTTCTGTTTTATGGTTTGAAGTGGGTGGCAGAGTTTTTCTCGTTGACAATCCTAGCCAACTTTACATGTATGCTATGAAGCTTAAATGGTCTAGAGCCATAGCTTATGATTCAAGGTCAATTAGCAGTTTAGACTCATCTGAAGTTATATAATGGCCTAGCCAGAGGGTCACAATGGTTTCGTTACTATGATAATGATTATTAGTCTTAGTATTCTCTCTCTCTCTCTCTCTCTCTCTTCCTTTCATTAAAGAAACTAATCATGCATGATTGTATCTGAAACTCCATAGTTTTCTTGGTTCATTTTTTTCGTAATGATTGTTTCCTGTCCTTAGTGTCTATAAGTAGCAAATATTCCCTCCGTTCCAAAATGTTTGCAACATTTACTATTTTTAGATGATCAGTAATTTGCACTATAACTAGATACCAAATATGGAACTGGAGCAAACAATTTGGGATTCTCAAATCCAGCAGATTACATACACTAAATAGTGATGCGGATCTAGCCGCCATTCTTACACGCATCGTCCACAAAATCGAGCAAAGAGACGCTCTCTTAAGTGCGACTTTTGTCGATTCGAGGCAACCATCATTGATCGAGCCATTACAAAGAACCTCAATGTCGAATATCTTTTAATACCGGCGACAGAGCATCAACGCCTTATGTTAATTTTGTTAAGAGTAATGTATAAATATGTGGTATCTACAACTACAATTTTGTTGGAGCAATGTCCAATTTCTAATTTTGTTAAAGAAATGTCTAATCTCAAATTTTATTGAAGGAATGTCCAATTTCAATTTCTTTGAACAAATTTCAATTTCCCATTTTGTTGGAGCAATGTCAAATTTTCAATTTTGTTAGAGGAATGTCTATGTCTAATCTTCAATTTTATTGACAAATGTCCAATTTTCGTGTTGGAACAATGTTCAATTTTCAATTTTATTGAAATAATGGCCACACACTGCTAACAGAATTTTGGAAGTGTAGAGGGCGGTGGATAATGGTGCGACAGTGGTGACAGAGCCAGAGATGAAGGAGTGGGGACAAAGAGTTGGGTATGTTCGTGATCTTGATGGCATCGTTGTCCGAGTGGGGAGTTATGTTCAACCATCCAATCCCGATAATACCTAAGGGGCTAAGAGTACAGACATTTGTATGTTTATGGTTACACTCCTTTTCAGCAAATTTATCATCTTATATATTCCCTCAGGTCAATGAAACTTGAAGTGATTCCTGATCATGATACTAGGAGGAACTTAACTCAGATCTTACTCTAGTGCTCTATAACTATTTCTTCTATGTGCCTTATAATTTATACGTCGTGCACTCACTATCACACACCCACAACCCTGGCATTGCTATGAATTGAAGAATATGGTTAAAGTTATGATTTCAGTACTTCCGTCGTCTTAAATGTATTATCAAAATAGCAAAAAAAAACTTACCTTGAATGAAATGTTCATTTTTCTAATTTGTTTTATTTTAGTTCATTTTTATCTTTAAAAATGAACTCTCTAAGAGTTAGGGAGTGGGTTGAAACTTGAAAGGGGTCAGAATGAATTCGGCATGGAAATTTATATAAAATAATTTAATGATCAGCAATAATATTAATTTATACAAAAAATTGAAAGTGATGACATTTTTGGAATAGAAGACAAAAATCTTTTCTAAAATTCGACCAGTTCATCCAATTCGAAACTAAGGGAACATAAGGTGTTTCTGTCATTTTTTTGGAATGAAGGAAGTTGGTCGATCCTTCCGAGGAGTTCCTGATCCAAGTTCGCTTCCTTGAGGTCTGCGCAAACTGATTGCGTGTTAAATGGCAACCCAAGGACCTTGCGAATAGTGGCTTGGTCAAACTTGACTGTGCACCCTCTCATAACAATTTCATTGCAACTATAAGCGTTTTGCAGCTCAGACTTTGCATTGGCACAAAATTCCCATACAAGGGTCATGGACGTAGATCCGTGAGGTTTGCAAAAGTTTTCCCATTTCATCGCTTGGACCGTTTTCCACAACTCCTTGTTGTTTGGATTCTCACTATTAAAACCCCGCATATAGATGACATTTTTTCCTTGAAATTTTCAAAATATGCCTCTGCCCTTTTGCTCATAAACCTGAAGCTATTGAAGCTGTCATTCTCAGAGTTAGGATCAAGGGGAGGTGGGGGAACTCGTTGCCGTTTTTTGTTCGGTGCATATATCTTCTTGTACATGGTACCTACAAAAAGTACCTTGAGCAACTCAGAAAAACACTCATGAACTATGATATGACATGAAGAGTGAGGTGGCAAGTGCAGAGCAAGAACGTATATGGTGGAGGTTTCAACATAGTTTGGTCGGGACACCGCAAGTGTACGGTTGTCAGACAAGTAGTAAACCGGTGAGTACCAGGTCGAATCCACAGGGACTTGTGATTCTAGCAATTTGTGTAAGAATTAAGAAAATAAAAAGGATGATTGATTGATTTGTTGTGAAAGTTAATTAACAAACTAAAGTTGCAGGTGATGAGAAAATTCAGGAATTAAAACTACTTTCTAGGATTTATGATCCACTTGACTTTCAGATTTAATATCTTTAGTTTTACCTACAATTATCACTCTCAACATGCAAGATGATGTATCTATTCTAGGAACCTCCTTCCGAAGTGAACCTAGGTAATTAGAACACACTTCCGTGTCGCTCCAATTGTTTAAATGATCTATCCTCTTCCTACACCGTTCTGAACTTCCGTCCTAGAACTATGTATAGCCTAATTACCCTGTGGTCTAATAATACTCTCTTATTCCTAAGTGAAGCATATCACAAATATTCCGTGATCAAGAGAATAATGCTTCAACAATCCGAGTAATTAAACATGCATCATGGAATAATAATATATAGAACTAAAGAATTAAATCCTACAGTCAAGCTTCACAAAATAATCCCAGAAAGTCACTAAACATATTTAATGGCAAGAAATAATAAAATAATAAAACCAGAATTTTTGGGAAGAAAAACGGTGAAGAACGGTGATCAATTTCTCCAGTTTTGCTCAGCCTTTTTCTTCTTCTCCAAAAGTCACGAATTGCTTGGCTGCCTGGCCAATTGTGGCCGCGCTCTGCGTCCTCTTCCTTTTCTTTTCTTTTTGTACGTATAACCTAGTCCAAATTGGACTAGGTTTAGCCCAATCCCTCCTTCTTTCCTTGAACTTTCATTGGTTGCTCACTTTAGCCCAAAACTCCTTCCTTGTGTCACTTAAGTCTTTAGCTTCCATTCTTTTGCCAATTTAGTCCATATTCCTCAATTTTGCTACAATACCTCCCAAAGTAGAATCCCGCAAAATCCTTGCGTAAACTAATGAGAACATAACAATTAATTGAGTTTATATGCAAAATTGAGGGTAAAATACATATTATAATTTGCACTTATCATAGTTGTAATGCATCCTAGCAACAGAGTTAAGTGTAAACGTGCTTTAAAAGTTCTCCACAAACGACTCATTATCAAGTGTTCCAAATAAATCCGAGAGTATCGGATCGAACCACAAGGACTTTTAATTCTAAAGTGTTCCAAATACTATCTGATTCTAAATTTAAGGGACTAAATTGATTAAATTGGACTAAATGGAGACGGATGGAAATAATTAACCGATTAATGAAATTATCCCCTAGGAATTTTGCTCCACTTGGATCATGGGTATATGGATTATAAATTGGCTCATAAACATTCATGGATATTATTCGGATTTATGTAGGAAAATATTTAGGGTCTAAACCCCTCTCTCAAGAGTGTTTAGAGATAAATTAGTCACAATGTCTTGCATCCTAATTTATTGTAAATTAATCAATTTTCCTCCTAGGTTAATTATGAACTCTCATTCAATAATTAACCTAACATGCATTTCTCTACGATCTAATAAAATTAGCTTATGTCTAAGTCTAATTTTACCAAGATTAATCCTCTCTCAAGGTATTTAATCAATAATTTCAGAGAACACAAACATAAATTATCAAACAATATCCATTCATCAAAAATATTATATACCCATAATCCAAGCTTTACAAATTTCTAAGAGATAATAGGAAATTAGTTACCCATTATAATGAAGAGCATAAATAGAGAGTAATGAAAGAAACCAATGCTCTAAAGTGAAAATGAGTGTGAGATGAACAAATCTCAAATAAAGGTGAAGCAAGAGAAATCAACTAAATCTGAGCTAAGAAATTGATTCTATTCAGAAAATGGAAAAAAAACCCTAGCTCTAATCTAAAAGATGTGAAGAAATCAAACCTGGATGGTGGTAGATCTCCTTTCTTGCGTCTTGTGTGTGTTGAGTTGAAGAGAGAAGTGTGTTTGCTGCCAAATGATTGATGGATGCAGATGGAATGAGGCTCCTCTTTTATTTAGGGCAAGTTTTCAATCAAGGGCTAGGATTGATTCATTAAAGAGATCAATGGTCAAGATTGATTTTCGACACCAGTTGATCACCATCACCTGGTGATCAACAAGTCCAGCACTCTGCAACTTGATGATCCCCTGTATTCTAGGTGATCGTCTGGTGATCAACTCACTTCAACTACTCCAGACTTGTTGATCACCAGGCGATCGACTGATTCAGCTCCAGGATGGTTTGAGACTCCCTGGATTTTAGATGACCACCAGGCGATCAACTCACTTCAACTACTCCAGACTTGTTGATCACCAGGTGATCGACAGGTTAAGCTCTGGGTTCTGGGTGACCACTAGGTGATCACCAGAATACAAAAATTGCCCTTTTTTTATCCTCTAGTTTCTTCTTTTGTACATTCTGTCCCAAAATTACCTGAAGTGCCAAAATCAATAATTTTATGAGGAGAACAATTTCATCTTCAATATAATCCATTAAATATTTCCTCAAAATCAAAACATAAAATGGCCTCATCATTAGGTGTTTGAGTAATTTATTTGCACTTTTTGAACTCAATAGTCGTTATTTTGCACTTACTAATAAAAGTGAGTAGTTATTTTACACCTATAAAAAAATGGATGATTAAGTTGCACTTTTGAACATAAATGGGTGGATAATTTTACCAAGTATGCAGTGCGCATATGCCCACATGCACATACCAATGTTCAGTTACAGAATTGCCCTCTAAATCTAATCAATTATTAACTGTTGCACATTCTCTTAGCTAGTTTTTATCTTCTCGTAGCTCTCTCTCAACCGATCTCTCTCCATCTCTCTATCTGTAACGCCCTCATTTTCGAGACCCAAAATTTACGAAAAATTTTAAACTTTTTAACTTTGAAAGTGCTTGAAAATAATTTAAGGATGGATTTTTCATGGCAAATTAAAACTTTTATAAATATCAGAGTAATAATGGGGGTATTACTAAAACACACAAATAATAAAATCGTTATACATAGTTTGAAAAATATCACAGCGTAAGTAAAAGCGTGTCCCATGCAATAGTAACAAAGCCAAGTCATGTCGAGCGACTACAACGCGTCGTCACCCAGCCTCTCCTCCTCCTCACAGTACTCATACCCCGACTCCAGCTCGGAGAATTCGGGATGATATTCCGCAACAGGGTACTCACCTAAAAATATAAGGGTGAGCATCCCAAACGCCCAGTAAGGAGGAGTGTATCAGGACCTTCATTAGAGTTCTGATACGTCCTCAAATAAACAAGTGTACAAATAATAAAAACTAAGAAAGATAGATTAATTAACTTAAACCGAACATTTACCAAAGGGAAGTAATTCATGAACATATCTCAAATATACCAATTTCAGATGCAAGGTGATATTCTTATTATTAACACCGGATAAATGTCGTTGAACAAACCTACACCGGGTGTGTACCGCACCCACTGTGGGAATGTCCCATGAAGCAGAGCCACTAGGGATGCCAATGGTCGTCCCAGAAGATACCCATCCGGGGAAGAGCTTCTCATGATCGCACATTCACATTCTGGTCTGCTCACCAGAAAGTGAAGGCACAACACTATCTATTGGGTCTGCACGCCCATAATCTACATGGACCGAGTTTGCTCGCCCGCCATGAAACGTTCGGATCGCTCGTCCCGAAACTCTCCACTCCTCACACTAACGGCAGTCAGGTCATGAAGTGTGGTCTGCTCGCCACTCTCTCATACCCCATTCATTACGCTTAAGCTAGGTCATGAAGTGTAGTCTGCTCGCTACTCCCTCATACCTACTCATTAACCATCCTAAGTCATGCATGTTTGGTCTGCTCGCCATACCACACATACTCCGATGGATAACGGCGTCTGTCATTAAATTAAGCCACGTTGGGTTAGGTCATGCTTGTTTGGTCGGTTAGCCACGCAAGCATACCTAACCCCGTTAACCACTTCAAGTTATGTGCGTCCCATACTCCAAATGTTTAACAGCGTCTAGTACTAACTTTATTCATTCATTAAGAAAACATGCTTGTATTAAAAACAACTGATATTTCAAAACTCGTGGTGCATGTCCTATTTACTTCTATTAATTATTAATGAAATGTCATGACCTATCCAATCTACCTTTTTGATTAATTATCTTGTTGCTTCCATGATGTCATGTAAAATCATTAAGTGGTTAAAATGACTTAGACGTTTTACAATAATAAGTTACACCAAAATTCAAATATCATAAATAGTCTCAAGGCATTAAAGAATTAATAAATAAATTTATCTATTTTAGCCATCGTCATTTTATATTTAGCCGAGTATATATTTAAACTTAGAGTTTATTATTTGATATTTATTTACGAATACGGAAAAGAACCTTAGTGAAGAACCCGTACACTACCCCCTTACTTGGATTAAGCTGAGAGTGCGCGTGGGGTATGGATCGGGAAGGGTCGAGCACTGCGGTGGAAATCGGCGCTTGAAGATCAAAACCTAGCGATAAGGAAATTAACGGAGGACTTGGTGAGATTCCGTAAGAATAAGATTTACCGGCGTCGCCCGGTAAATTCTATAGGGGTAAAATGGTAATTTATGAGGGTCTCTACTATTCTAGGGTGATTAGAGTGAAAGATTGAATTAAAAGTGAAAACTAGTAATTTTGGTAAATAACAGTAAAAACCTTAATTTTTACGAGTGTGAAAATATTTTTACCGAGAGTAAATATTTATTTACTATACTAAAACAGAGCAAAAATGGAAACCAAAAGTTTTTAAAAGTTTAATGTACTAATATAGATTTTTAGACCAAAATTGATAATTTTTCTCAACACCTAATAATTATTACTAATTAAACAAGGAGAAAAATAATTAATAAATAGAAATAAATATTTACAGAGCAAAAAATTCACTTTAAAAACATTTTCTCACAGAGAAGTAATTTACTCGAAAATATTTGTAAAGTTTCATAAATAAATTATTAACAACAAGGGAGATATGAATTTCCTAAAAACAAAGAAACATTTAAAAGAAAGAAATTATTTTAAAACTATTTTGGTAACATAAAAGTTCACCAACATATCAAACACAGAGGGGTTACTATATAATAATTTTTAGTTAAACCAAAATATTTTTATTGATGAAGTTGTATATTTATATTAATTTTAACCACTAAAATAAAGGAATTAAGTTATATATAGAAAATAAATATTTTTAGTACATAAAAATATATTTTTAAATTTTTTCCATACATAAAATGTATAAACAAGCCTTCCTGTAAATTTTCATTAATCAACTATTTATATTAAGAAACATATCATTTTTCTAATTTCCTAAAACATTACTTACAATAATTAAAATAAAATATATAAATATTTAATTTAAATTTATTATTTCTAAAAATATGTTGGAAACACAATCACAGAGACGATAACAATTTTTTTACACAATATTATAAGAAAAGTAGTATTTTCTTTTCCAATTTAAACAATATACTAGTGTATGTACTATTTATAATAATTAATCAAAATTAACATAAAATAAATTATAAAAATGTTTGTAAACTTATACATGCTCCACATTATACTAGAAACTTAGTTCTAAGGTAAATGAATGAGTTTTCACAATTTCTTAACTTTAAAAACTAAAACATAACACAAAATAACTTAAATTCTAGTATTAAGTACTACTATTTTTAAAAAAATATAAAAACAACCCAGAATAATAAAAATAAAATTTTAAAATTAAATATTAAGTATTTAGAACATTTTTTGAAAATTGTGTGAATTTATAACATCAAAATTATTTTAAACAAAAGAAAACAATTAGAAAGAAAATAGGTGCAGTGGCTAACGTGTAAGGTTTTTAAACTTGGCTAGGGGTTAACTTGCAACTTTAGAAAACTAAGTGACTTAATTAAACCAAGGTAAGAGTAGGGCATTAAAACATCAGTTTTACCCAAAAAAAAGAATTAAAACAGCCACAAGTCGCAGGAGCTTCTTCTTCTTGGCGACTTCTTCGTGCAGGCGAGCTCTTCCTTGCGTAGCGGCGGCGGCGTTATGGACGGATGGGACGGTGCCGGTCGGTCCGGAGGAGGGTGCAGGTGCCGCCGGTGGTGGTGGCTCGGTGGGAGGAGCTCCCGTTAGAGAGCAAACGGTAGTCGTGTCGGCGACGGTTTCCCGCTCCAAACTCCTCCGTTTTTGAACGTCGGACGGCAAGGGAAGGTGGTCCGGCTCCTTCTCGTCGTGGTGAAGCTGAAGGAGGTGGGTGGTTGAGTTGAAAAAGGTACGGGAAAGGTGAGGGGTGGCTGCAAGGTGAGGCGAGTTGTTGACGAAAAAACTCGCCGGCACTTGAACGGGTTCCGTTGAGCGAGATGGCTGGCTGGACTCGGCGAACCGCGGCGGTGTAGGCTGGTTGATGGTGGCGAGGCTGAGGTTGAGGAGGGTTGTGATCTTGTGGCTTGCTTGAGGTGTTGGTTGAAGGGACTTGCCGAAGGGGTAAGGATGGGAAGGAGGGTGTGTAGGTTGCAAGGATGGAGTGCAGGTTTCGGGTATGGTGTGGAGTGATGAGAGGCAAGAGCAAGATTAGAAAGGAAAAAAAAAAAAGAAAAAGAAGATGGAGCACAAGGATGATGGAGAAGTGAGGGATATGATGAATGTGGCATTACTTTGCAAAAGTTGCAAAGTTGCAGGAGAGTGGTGCCGAAAGGGGAAGAGGTAAGCTTTTAGTTTTTTAATTATTTACTTAATTATTAATTAATACTAATAATAAAATAATAATAATAATAATACATTCTACAAAAATAAATAAATACATACTTAGTAAGACAAAATTAATAAAATCCTACCCCAAAATAAATTACTAATCTATAAAGGAAAATAAAACACAAAACTTAAAAAACGATACATGAAATGACAATGTATAAAATGATAAGTATGCATGATTTAATGAAAAGAAAGGTTACATGGGTTGACAACAAAAATAATATATATATATATATATATATAATATTAAAACACATGATCATGTAAACCATTTATTTAAAAAATACATTGCATGAAAGTTTATTTACATTAAATGATAAATGTATGGATGTAGAAAAGAAAAAGTAAAATACATAAAATAAATTTATGTGAAATGATAAAAAAATATAAGTAGTTCGTAAATTAAAAGATGGAAATAATATTTTCATATTATGCTAAAAGTGAAATACATAAAATACTACATTTTTGTGAAATGTTAAAAAGATAACAAACACAAAAGTCAAAAGGTGGAAATATAATATTTTCACCAAAATCTAAAATTGAAAAACATGAAATGATATAAAAGAGTTAACATAAAATAATGTAGCTAAAAATAAGTATAAAAGACAAAATTATAAAGTGTATAAAATTATAAAGTATTAATTTAATGAAAAAGGTGACGTAAAAAGAATTAAATACGATATTTAAAGTTACATAAAATAATGACATTTCCCAAAAGGGTAATTTGTAATAATAAAAGTATAAGTACATAAAATCATGAATGCACATGAAATAACTATAGGGTAAGTAAATAAGTAAAAGTAAAAATAAAACTTCCGTAAATTATTGATAAGTCAAACTACAAAATTAGGGTTATTAAATGAAATATATAAATATATATATATATATATATATATATAATATAAGGTAAACAAAGTAATTAAAATGCATGAACACATATGAATGAAATAATACAAGGGTAGTTAAAAGACACCTATATATAAATGTAAATATATGCACGTACACAACTAAAAACCGGTGTAAACAAAAGGTAAGTAAAATAATTAGAAAGTATGAACAAAAGAGAACGAAAATACCAGGGTGGATAAAAATGTGTATTTTTATATATATATATATATAACAAAAGTAAATAAAATTTTAAAATTAAAAGAACAAGTAAAATATCATTTATAAAGAGATGATTTGTATGGAAATTATTTTACATGTAATAAGAGTAAGATTTAGAAAGAATTGAAGGAGCACATAAAATAATAATTTTATGTGAAAAGCTAACAAAATAAATTTTATAATTAAAAGGTGTAAATTAATAATTTTTAACAAAGCTAAAAGCAAATGCATGACATGTAGAAAATTTAGTTCACATAAAATAATGTAGATAATAAATGAACATAAAAGATAAAAACATATTGTACAAAACAATTAAAGTATTACTTTAAGGAAAAAGGTAATATACGTAAAAGTAAATTTGGAATTTAACAGTTACATAAAATAATGAAAATTTCTCAAAAGACAACAAGTATAAGAATTAAAATTATGAAATGCACATGCAATAATAACACAAGTAAAAGTAAAAATAAAATCTACCGCAAAAATAATTTATTTACCAAATTACTAAAACTAGGGTTATTAAACTATCAGCCAAACTCTCTCGCTCAACCGATCTCTCTCTCAGCGGATCATTCTTCTGCCGATCATCCTTCTTTTCTGGCGATCTACTGAAGAATTTCTGGAGATCGTCTTGCGGTAAGTTCTCTTTCTGTATTTCGTTTTTCATTGAATTCTCTTCACTCTCCGCGATCTGAATTTAATCACTTCATCAATGGTCCTGTTTTTCGTGTTCCAGACTTTTGGAGGTACCTTTGAAGATGGATCCGGCTTTTTATTTACTTTTTCGCAAGAGGATGAAGAATATTTTTATTTACATTGAAAAATATCTGCATATTTTTTACTACATTTTCGTACGTTTCTTCAGACATTTTCATCAATTGTAATAGACATTTATATCTATTACTTCAAACACTTTCTTACATGGTCTATACCACTCTGTTTTATTACTTCAGACACTTTCTTACATGGTCTATAGCACTCAACAGATGTGTCCATAGTACTTAACAAATATGTATATAGACAGTTCTTACATGGTAGTAACCAGGGTTCTCTGTCATTTTATACATTTTCGTAAGGGGCTTCAGACACTTTTAATTTTCATTTTATACACTTCTATCTATTATTGTAGACATTTCTATGTATGTGTTCTACACAAATGAAAATAATATAATAACTGAAAATACAACATCTACTAATTTTCATCGCAGGTTGCAACGATCTGTTCTCCAGCAACGACGCGACGCGATTCGATTAAAATAGCAGTGCCCAAGGTGATCCACAGTTTGCTATGGTGACGAAAAGCTTTTGTGACGATGGTTGCTGCAATGATGTGAAGCTTCTTTGCAGATCTATTCTGGTGGAGCTTGGAATTACAATGATGGTGGTGGATATAGAGCCGGGGAAGTGAATCTATTTTGTTATCTCGATTCTGTTCTTTCGTGTAATTGATCAAAGAAGTGTGCCGTCGGTGACTTTATCCTGAGATGGGAGCGATGGAGAAAAGAAGCGCCGCCGAGGGACAACCTGCAAATGTGGCTAGGGGTATATTAGAGATTTCTGTGTTTGGGGTGGGTTGGGCAGTTAATAATTTTGGGCTTGAGGACTGGTATGTGTAGGTACACATATGTGTACCATATAAGGCTCGGATAATTTGCACCCGCAGCCAACGTGAAACTACTAAAAACACAACTTCAGCAATGAAAAAACACTTGCGCTTCATCAAAAAATAAAAACACAAGTGCAACCCTAGTGTGGAGTTAACAGTTAGAATTTTAGTTGCAATTTTGAATTAATCAGTCAATAAAGACCTAGTTTTAAGGAGCTGTTAGCTAGTTGGCTGGGATTTTATTTAGTGGTTGTTATCCACATCTACTTTTCCGTTTGTACTCTGCCTACATAAATATGGCTTTCATTTTTTATGAATAAAGCACAGAGTTTGCAGCTTCCTACTGAGTTTTATGAATACATTATACATACCTGTTAGTGGAGAAAACTTCACACCTATCCCTACTTTCTTGCAATCGTCCTCTGCCGTCGGAACCAGTCTCCCTACCCTGTTAGCCGCTCCTGCACCATCTGAACTCTTTTTAACAGCTAAGTAGTTTGAAAGCATGTCTGCGAGCAAGTTTGAGTCGATTGGGGAGGATATGATGGTGGAGGTATTCTTGAAAGTGGGGCAAAACTTTAAGGCATTAATAAGACTTAGATGCATATCGAAATCATGGCGACGATTGGTGAATTCCCAGTGCCTCCATATGCGGACTTGTAATGATCCTTTGGAGTTTAAAGGGCACTTGATGAAAGTGGAGTTAGGATACTTGTTTTCTGAGACAAAACATCATCCGGTGTTGGCATACACTGCTCATCGCTGCCAGGGAAACGGCGATCACTTTGACAAAGAAGAAGAAGGAAGACGGTTATTGGAGAAAATCAAAGGCGACGAAGGATTAGTATTTTTAGATGCCTGCAACGGATTGCTTTTGCATCGCCTGAAGATTAATGATGACGATGATGGTGATGATTCCTCATCACCTCCTCCACCTCCTCCGGTGTACCGCGTTTCCAACCTGGAAACCAACTCATGTGTTGTGGTGAATGGAGAACCAGACACTGCCGACAGTATGTACAATAAAATGGATCATGCGGTGCTTGCTTATGATCCGGCAGAGTCTTTACTGTCATTCAAAATCGTTGCCTTCTTCCGGCGGCCTGCCCCCGTCCCCTACGAACACCTGCTTCACAAATGCATGCGGAAAATTGTTGCGTTCTTCCGGAAGCCTACCCCTCACTACGTCCACTTGTTTCAGAGGTGCATGCGTATCTACTCTTCTAAGACAGGCAAGTGGACACCGGATTTGTACTTTGACCATCATCTACGTCATGACCTCGGATGTAGGTGGATACAACAATCTGTCTACCTCAATGGAGCTATATATAGATTACCTCGTAGACATCATCTCTTGAGATTCGAAATAACGGAGGAAGAAAATTGTGATGGCCAATATTGTCGTGCGCAAGTCATCCGGCCTCCAAAAGGCACGTTAGTTTATACCTATCCCATTGTAGGAATCAACAAAGGCCAGATCAATCTTGCTTCGATGGATAAGTTTAAGCAAGGTTTGAATGTATGGGTTTTGCAGGAGGAGGGTCATGGTAATAATTACTCCTATCAATGGATCCTTAAGCACCGTATTCGTAAATTGAAGATACCTAAAGTATTGATGCTCAAAGTGTCGTATGGTAACTTCAGGCCGCTCGGTTTTCACCCTTATGAAGATGCCATCGTCTTCTTTACTCTCAGTTACCGCCATTTTCGTTTCATTTGCTACCATCTAATTGGCAGGAATCTCATCAGCCTTTCAACAGATTATCATGCCGTACGTGACACATTGGGACAACACTACGATTTTCAGCCCTACTTCTTCCCACTCTTTTCCTGTGCGGTACCACTTACTAATTGGGTTGAGGGATAAAGTTATTTAAGTTATTAGAGGCTTGTGAGATTTGCATTTGAGACTTATGAACAGGTTTACAGAAATAAATACTAGTGTGTTGCAATGATTTTTGGACGGATATGATTGAGGGAGTAGCTAGCTAGTAATAATTAGCTAGTAATAGTATGATTAATTTTGCTTTTAATTCCCCTTTGGTCTTTTTAAGTCATATTTATGTACCCAGACTATCTTGCTAGAATTTTAATTATATAGTATAGGTTGCATGCAGTCGGCTGACTTATGGAACTCCAATTCTCAGGATACTTCTTAATTACTAATAATGAGAATGCATGGCTTCCCACATTGAAGCATGACAAATAGGATCTTTTTTAATTCCTGGAATTATCCCAGGATTGCTCATTAAATGCATGAGGCGCATGCATTGTTTATATAACTTTTCAACAGTACTGAAATTGTAGGTGATGTAATAGCAGGTGTTCGAGAGCACAAGAAATCCAGGAAACACTACTTATTTGGAGGGAAGACATTTTCTGATTTATCCTACACACAGGTTCCATTTTAAGGTAAGTGACCTGGATAGAATAAATCGGAAAGATAAGGAACTAAAAATCGGAGTTTATCCAATAAATTATAAATGAAGAAGTAGAGGGAGAGGGAAAAAGTCGGCAAGAACCAGAAAGGAAAAGGATGCTGGCCTCCTTGATGCCCCAATGTCAAATTTGGGACCCACAAGACGGGCCAATGCACCGGATCTAATGGGCCTTATAAGATCCATAACCAGCCCGGAAAATGTTCCTGGGCTTATTCCCGGCCCATAGTCTCTAGGTATGGCAGGACTCAGGAGCAGCACGTGCGTGAGGAGAGTGGAGAGAATATGCCATGATGAGTAGTGCTGTAGCAGTAATAATATTATAGTAGTAGTATGTGCTTCTATTTCAAGTTCAACAGCACGAGAGAACTCTGGCGCGATGACTCGACACATCATCCTGCTCTTCCGCAAAAACGACATCTTTCCCGATTCTCCATGCACACAGAAGATGTGCGTCTCTTTTTCTTACCACTTTAATTTTTTGTTTTTTGAAACGTGTAAATTCATGCCTGTCTTTTTTTGATACTCCCTCTTGTGGCATCCAAGAACAGATGATCATAATCGGAAATCTTGATTTCCTCTCAAATAAATTTATAGAGTTATCATATAGTATATGAAAAAATATTTATTTAAATGTACTATTAATTAATTAATTTAACTAATTAATTTAATAAATTAAAAGATTAAAAACTCTTCGTAAAGATTTGTTAATTAATTAATAACTAATTAATTTAACTATTTTCTCAAAACCAAACATAACAATTTCACGGAAGGAGCAGCGAAGTTAAAGTGCACCATCTCCCTCCATTCATATAAATTAACCGAGACAAGACAAAAAGAAAACAATCATTAACTCAAACCCCTAAACTACACATAGATTAACACGACAATCCCCATCGTTTTATTTCATTGCATTTTAGTCATTCGATCAGGGATGACAGAAGATGATCTTGAGCTCCTTGGGGGATGAACAATCGTGCATTAGCGAGGGAGTATCATGGGCGTACGTAAACGTGGAGGGGCAGGCGTCTTTGAAGAACTTGGAGTACGCCGAAGCCCGACACGTCTGAGGACTGTTGTATTGGTTCCGGCAACAAAGCTCATCGGAACCAACTGCTAAACAACCGCTCTTGCACCCAATAACCTGTCATTAATGCACAAATATATACACAAACAAACACTTCATATGCTTAATACTCTCACTATAGTCTCTCTATCCATAAATAATTGAAACGGTTAAACCTATAAAGTAAATGTAACACAAATAGACAACACAATTTATGTACTTAACACCCTCACCCCATAATTAATTAAAAGGTTAATCCTTTTAAAGTAAGTTCAAGACGCTAAACTGCAGTAGCATAAATAAAAGCTATATATAGAAGGTAAAGACAAAAAATGGTCAATATAAAAAAAGATAAAGATAAAAATAAAAATATACTAGTACTCTTTTTATAGAGAAAATTAAGGTATTTTATTAAGTTTGATGGTTAAAAGTTTTATTTTAAGGAAAATAATGATTTTTTTTAATTATCGGGAATGATATATCTCAAAAAGCAATATGTTTTGAAATGCCATCCCCTTTAAAAAAACAAAAATTCAATTTTTCAGCAAATGATGGGAGTACTATACAGGTGGTGATAGAAATTTTAAAGTTTAGTGCTTTTTTACCCGGCCGTTGCTATCCTTGAACTTGAGCTTCTCCGGGCAGGTGGCGAGGAGGTCCGCCTTGCAGCCGACGACGGGGCAGTTGCCTTGGCCCTCGTGAGGTGTGACTGTCAAGGGAACGTTGTAGCCGTCGACGAAGCTGACACCGTAAGAGGAGAGATCGCGATGGCCGCCGTGGTGGAGAGTGAACTGGACGAGCGTCGCCGGGGGAGCGCCGCCGGCGCCATCGCACTGAAGGCGGTCACCGCAGCCACCGCTGGCGCAGGTGAAGCGGCCGTTGGCGGAGTTGCAGCCGGTGCGGGCCCAGACGCGGCCGGCCCAGACGGTGTTCGGGGCCGGGAAGGAGACGTGGGTGTTTGTGTTGAGTTGGAAGCCGCCGCCGCGTTCCAGGACGGGGAAGCCGGCGGAGGGCTGGATCGCCGGCCAGACGGGGTAAGGGCAGTGGTTGACGAGAGTGAGGGTTAGAGTGGCGTTGGAGAGAGTAGTGAAGGTGAGGAATAAGGCGAGAGAGACGAGCAAGAGATTAGAAAAAGCCATTTTCTTTTCTGAAGGATGAAAGATGAGAGACTCACAGAGTGCTTATTTATAGAAAAGTTTACAAAAGAGACCATGAGTTTGAGAAGGGATGTGTTAGTTAAGAAAATTACTTGGAAATTCGAGATGTATTTTGATTAATGAATGAGATGATGTGAATAGAGATATTTGAGAAAAATTATTCAATAAATTTTTTATAGATTTAAAATTATTTTATGTATTAAAATTGAAAAGAAAAATGAAAAAATTGGGTGTTGAACACTATAAAGAAAAGATAAGATTAAGTGGAAAGTTGAAAAAAAGTTAGAGAAAAAGGAGTAAAGAACTTTAACCCTAATTTCTAGGTGTTCATCCTGTAGTATTATTTTTCTTTTCTAAATTCTAAGTATACAGGAGTAATATTTGTCGGGGTTTGTCTTTTCCCCTCATGAACAGTAATTTTTTTTTGGGGGGGTCTTTTTTTTGTGTGGCTTTTTTGTTGTTAGATAAAAACTCATTTCTTAATCCACTTTTTCATATTTTCTACACATTTGATCTAATATTTTAAAATTTTATGATTTAATCATTTAACCTCATTTTTTTTAGTTTTTTTGTTGTTAGGGAAAAACTCATTTTTTATCAGTTTTTTTATATTTTCTAAACATTGGATCCAGATATTTTAAAATCTTCTTTCCTTTTACACTTTATTTTTATGTCATAACTCTTACTCTTTGTAACTAATAAAATTGATACATTTCTTTTTTAAAGTTGTGAGAGATTCAATTTATTATTATGAATAACACATTAAAAAATACATAAAAAATATATTCAGAATAAATTATTTTCTCAATTTCATCAATTATCATTGTTCAGTCAGGGTCCAAGACCCAATAAATCAAATAAATCATTTTCATTTTTAAATTGTCTCCGTTGCGAAGTACAGAAGGAAAAATCTAGTTTAACACAAATACTGTGAAATCTCCATCAAATTTTTATTTCATCAATAAAAACATTTTTTAAAACCTCAAAATTTGTTTATAAACACAACACTAACGATAGTTTGAAATACCATTTGCAGTAATTTCTTGAAATAAATTATTGGAGCCCATCTGTATGTTTGTTTGCTGGGTTACAGCAATTGTCAGAAACCAGGGAGCAAGCGGTCCAAAACTGGAAGTGTAAATAAATAAAATAATTGGAAAGTGCTGAACATATCTGCGGTTTTATTATTCACTTTTGACCGTGGTTGTTTAATTCTAGAATACCTCAATTTTTCAAAAGAGAAAATGATAAAAATATCACTAAATTTTTTTAAAAAAAATTATATTTCTCAGTAAAATTTAATTTGAATCGAGAATGTCATCAAAATTTCATTTTAGGAGTTCATTTGTCATCGAACGTTCAATTATCCATCATTTGATGGAAGTCTATATGGGGGCGGACATACAGTGGAGGTAAATAATTTATTCTGGTATTTTGTCCCTAAAGATTTAATACTAGAAAAATATTTATATATCATATCACTAGATTTTCAGTTAAATAATTTATGTTCCTAATATTTAAAAATATACATTTATACTCTCACAGCTCAATCTCTATTTAATTTATCATTCTTATAATTTTTGCCCGCAGATTCGCTCCTGGGACTTCTCAAAAGTAACAACTCAAACTGCGAATTTTTTTCTTTTTATTTGTGTAGGGAGTATATTTCGACGTGATATCTACTTGAAAATTTTTCATTCTACTTGATTGATTAAGTGACAAAGATAATAAAGCAAAGCTGCCCAATATATAAAGACTATAAATCATCAAGATTTTTATGAGACACGTACATGACACTACAAATTACTGTCATACTTTATAAAATGGTAAAATTACACTTGATACTCATCTTATTTTATGAAAAGTAATTAGATCTTTAATTTTTAAAATAAAACTCAATAGTTTATTTTAATCCGATAATTTTCTAAAAGTTCCAAATTGGTCCTTATTCTCAAAAAATCCAAATATTAACTCTAACTTTTTCTAAATGCTAAAAAAGCCCGTACATTTTTTTTTCGTTTTGAAAGGTCTAACTTCCTAATTTGTATTTGATCACCTAAAATCTTGTTAATAGAGAAATATATTTAGAAATATAAAATGTCAAATTACTGTATGCATAAAATTGATCAAAATTTTTGAAAAAAATTTGAAGGAAAAAATAATTAATTAAATGTTAAATCAAGATAATTATATTTAGAAACTTAAAAACTCAAATTACAGTATGCATATAATTTATCAAACTTTATGTCAAAAAAATGAATAAAAAATATTTAATTGAATATTGGTAAACTAAACTAATAGTGCATTTATATGGATGGAAAGAGTATTAGTCTTTTCGAACTTAAATTCAACCTAAATTATTGCTAAGAGAAAATGTAAAAACAAAATATAAGAAAATATATTTAAAAATTGTATGAACTATGGATTACAAATCCCATAAATTAGTTGTGGTGGGTCCATGTAGGTGTACACTTTGGTTGCTACATGTCCCTTAATATAGAAATTGTTTTAGGTAAAGTTATATAATTATTTTATGAAAAATTAGGTCATTATTTCTCCCTAAGGTAAACTAACAGTGATACAGTTAAAGGAAGAAAGTGCTTAACACTGCATAATTCACGGACTGAGTGAGAACGAATTATAGTTTAGGTTGGAAAATGTTGATGAATAGTGTTTTCATAAGCGACGATGATTCTTACATTTATTACTTCAACATATATATATATATATATATATATATATATATATGAAACGTTCTACCATTACTCCATCTTTTATGGTTTATGTTATTTATAATTGTAAATGTATGAGCATTATTGTAGAAGTAGGCATGGAAACGGTGCAGTTCAGCCCTGGTAACCCTTTAACCATGACCATCAACCGCGGTCTTATTGGTATCCGCGGTATATGGTTTTACGCGTCACGGTTATAGAATTATATTCACAACCGCTAACCACGGATATCCACGATTAGCGGTTCATCCGCGGTTATTAAGATGAGAAATGAAAGTTTATCATAAATAAATCCATAAATTCAACATAAACATCCAAACAACATTTTAAACATCAAACCAACATTTTAAATATCTAAACAACATTTTAATCACTAAAGTCAATAAAAACATTCATAGTAACCAAAATACGGTGCAAATGAGGACTCGAGAGTGAGTGTGAGTCTGAGTTTATTGATAGGTGATGGGGAGAGAAGGCCTGAGCCCTGAGATTTGGACTGGGCTTGGCCCACTCGGGTTGGGTAAGTGTGAGTGTGAGTTTAGGCATGCTGAGCTGGGTTTTAGGAGATAGATTAGCGGTTACACTACGTAGTTGGGCAAGAGGCTGGCGTAATTTGGAGGCGGATGGGGCACTACCAAGGGGAGCCCATTAACTCCCCGCTTCTCAAGCCGCACCGTGGGGAGGCAGCTTGATTATTGCCATTTGCGTTACCACGTGGAGAAGCGCACCAAGCCGCAACCCATGCGCTACCCCAACTACACATCTGACAACTGCCAGCACGCCCAGCACGCGTCGCTGGCTGTTATTGGGGGGTAGCGGTCTTGGAAGCTCATAAGCCGCTCCCCTTTCCCTTCTCACCTTCAGGCTTCAATTCCTCTGATCTCTTCATTTGCAGACATCTCGGACAAAGTTCAAACAAACTTTTCTTCTCCAAGTTCAAACCTCACACCTCACAAAGTGAAAAAATTCATATCAATTTCATGAATATTCTGTTTTTTTCTTAGCTGGATTAAATCATGAGGCCGTGGTTGTTAAATATTCCATTATTTTTAGTTCCGGTTTCGTTGTAATACTACTCTTCAACATCTCTGCTCAAACTCGGTAGATCTGAAGTTTTATCCCATAATCTTTGAAGACGGGTATGCGTAATCTAGTTGCTATAATTGCAGATTGCTCTCTTCAAAATTCCCATTGATTGTGTGTGGCTCTTGGGCGGACGAAATGCTAGGATTTGCAGGATTACCATTTAAGCAGGAAATGGGAATGGTGATGAATTGATGAGATTTGCAATGGTGATGAACTTCAGGGGCTATACTGAATAGTTTGCCGTTCTCTTACTCCTCAATTTTAGCACCACACGTTTACAAAATCAAAATCGTTCCACTTAACCGTTCCATCATAACATGTTGCATTGTTTCTTTGGAAGTGGCAAATTTAGACTAAAATGAAAGATTAATGACATTTTTTATTCAAAATGAAATTTAGTGGTAAATTTAGAAATTTCATTAAATTTAGTGACATTTTTTCCATTTTCCCTTTTTAAAAAATTGGAACAATGGAATCCAATAGAATAAATAAGACCCCTCAACTAATTTGGCTGTCAAGGAAAGAAGATAAACGATGAGCTTTAATCCAAAACAAAAAACAAAAAACGATGAGCCCGCATCAACTCCGAGGTTTCTGTCTTCTGTTCTCCTCTAACTTTGAGCATTGAAATTACAGTACAAAACACACTTACTAGCTAGATGTTTGAGAAATGAATAAAATTTTTCATAGATTGTGAAAAAGGAAAAACAACTTACATATCCAAATTCAAAATCTAAGTTCTATTTTTAACTGGATTTAAGTCAATGGCTTAAGTCTAACTTACCAACTTATATGAAGAGTTGTACTACTATTTGACTTGAGTGCTCCATTATAGTGCATCCACTCATTTCAAAATGAGATAAACAACATGATTACGAAACAAAAACAAAAAAAAAAACACCTAGAAATTGTGAATGGTAAGTTCATCCATGAACAGAAATCTTAACTTTTGTTTTTCCATGATTTATATATGAAATGAACATAAAGAGACAAGTAAATTGTAGTGCTGAGATGACAGTGTTAAAGAGTATTAATGAATCAAATCAATTAGTTCCTCAGATTGAGAAGTATCCATCCTTAAATCAGAAAGGCAGATTCACCAAATTCAAATTAAAGACAACTTATATGCTGCCTCTTTATTAGAATGCACAAAATGCAGCCTCTTTATTAAAATGCACAGAGTACAATCAATCACCCATGCACCCTGCAATAGGCAGCAGAGTGAGGAATTTAAAGGGATGATTGAGCAAATAAAACAACTCATGATATAATTAAAATTCTAGCAAGGTAGTCTTGGTACATATATAAGGCTTAAAAAGAGCCAAAGGGGGCATGAAAAGCAAAATGAATCATACTACTACTTATTACTGCTCCATAAGATAAGACTAATTCATAAGTCTTTAGCGCAATATCCTCTTATCAGCAAAGCAAAGCCTCTAATAACTTAGCTAAATTTATATATCCCGATAATTAATAAGTAGTAGTAATTCATTGAAGTGGTACCGCACAGGCAGGAAAAGAGTGAGAAGGAGAAGGGCCAAACACCAATGTCTCATCGCAATGTGTCATGTTTAGCATGAGGAATGGTGGAAACGCTGAGATTCCTGTCAAAATGCTAGGAAACGAAAATGGAAATCATGGAAAGTGTAGAGGACAACAGCGTCTTCATATGGGTGAAGACCGAGCGGCCCAATGATAGGGTGGTCATTATTGCTGGGGAGAACATTGAGCACCAATCCAGGCACCTCCAAGTTACCAATATGGTGCTTAGGGATCCATTCATAACTACTACCACTACCTTGATCCTCCTGCAGAACCCATACCTTCACGGAAAGAATGCAGTGAAGCAAGATTGAGCTGGCCGTTGCTGATCCCTACTTCAATGTCTTGATTGTTAGAAAAAAACCTCAAGGGTTCAGGAAGGTGAATGGCTTGCGCAAAAGGAGGCTCATCATCACAGTTTTCTTCATCATCCTCATCCGTTATTTTGAATCTCAACACATAATGCATAATTGGTAATCTGTATATAGCCCCGTTGAGGTAGACAGATTGTTGCATCCACTTGGATGTAATCGGGAAGTAGATGGCGAAAGTTCAAATCTTGACTCCACTTGCCTGTCTTAGAAGAGTAAAACGAATTACCTTTTCCGAAGTCAAATCGGATAATAGAACAGGCAAAATTACAGGCTAGCTTCTTTTGCAAAAATATATGGAAAAATCCGAAACTCTTCACTTCAGTTTTTAATACTATTCATCAAAAAATAAAATAAAAACCTTTTCCTCTAATAACTCATAAAAAATACAAATTCTGTACCGCTTACCTTGAAAAGTGGAGTGTGGGGTGTCGGACGGAAGTGCCAGTTCAGAATGACGCCGTATACGAAGGAGCCGGCGGCGGCGGGTTCTGGAAAGACGCCGTATAGTATACGATGAGAGTAACTAGATTGGGGATGCACATCCCTTGATTTGCATTCAAAATGACATATTGACACCAGGAGCCCCTAAACATTGACAACTTTGGTGAGTTAGTTCCTGAACTATAATTCATTTTGAATCAACCCTCAAACCAACGAGAATGGGAATAACATGGTTCAATCTTGACAAAAGCCTACCTCTAAGGCTCTAACCTTTATTTTAGGGAAAACGCCACAAAAAGTCCTAAAACTTACAACATTTTCCCAATTCAATCCTAAAACTTCTAAAACTACTAAACTCAGTCTTAAACGTTTAAAACATAGTATCCGTTGGACCTAAATGTTGCATTTTAAAATTTGGATGAAACGGTGTTCGACGTGGATAGCAAACGTCGTTTAATCACCGGATCGACCTCCACATCATCCTCAGCAAAACACCACGAAAAGTCCTAAAACTTACAACGTTTTCCCGACTCAGTCTTAAAACTTCGAAAACTACTAAACTCGGTCCTAAACGTTTAAAGTCTAGTATTCGTTGGACCTAAATGTTGTGTTTTAAAACTTGGGTGAAATGGTGTCCGACGTGGATAACAAACGTCGTTAAATCACTAGATCGACCTGATAAGTGCAAATTATAATATATATATATATATATATATATATTACCCTCAATTTTACAGATAAACTCAATTAATTGCTATGTTCTCATTATTTTGCGCAAGGATTTTGCAGGATTCTACTTTGGGAGGTATTAGAGCAAAATTGAAGAGTTCAGGGTTAAATTGACGAGAAAATGAAAATTGGAGGCAAATTGGAGTGAGAGATGAGAGGATGTAAGTGACACAATGAAGAAACTTTGAGATCAAGTTGAACAACTAAAGAAAGTTCAAGAGGAGAATAAAGTTTAGGCCCTAGGTTTTTAACGCATCATCGAGAAGAAAAAAAAAAGAGGCCATGCCTCATTCAACAAAAAATTGTCACTTATCATGTCGATCTAGTGATTTAACGACGTTTGTTGTCTAGGTCGGACACCATTTCACCCAAGTTTTAAAATGCAACATTTAGGTCCAGCGGATGCTAGGCTTTAAACGTTTAGGACTGAGTTTATTAGTTTTCGAAGTTTTAGGACTGAGTCGGGAAAACGTTGTAAGTTTTAGGACTTTTCGTAGCGTTTCACTGAGGATGATGTGGAGGTCGATTTGGTGATTAAACGGCGTTTGTTGTCCACGTCGGACACCGTTTCATCCAAAATTTAAAATGTAACATTTAGGTCCAACGGATACTCTGTTTTAAACGTTTAGGACTGAGTTGGGAAAACGTTGTAAGTTTTAGGAATTTTCTTGGCGTTTTCCCCTTTATTTTATATTGAACATTTGTCAAAAACCTTTATGACTTGCATCTTAATTTTTTTTTAGTTTTATGCATATAATCCAATTAGTCAGATCACGGATAGCAAGAGCAAGAGTTAATTAGGAGTTGGGCAATTTGAGTGGGCCAAACTTTGGGCCTTCTGCTATCAATGCCCAACATTGGTCCAGTGTAGTGGGCGGGGCTACACTTGGGTGGAAATAGTTTTGAAAATTTTACAGATCTTATTTAAAAACGAGGAATTAAGATCCTTGCTTCGCCGTGGAATTTATACGATTGTAATATATACTCTCTTCATCTCTAAAAAAAATTCACATGTATTTCATTGAAGACGTTCAATAAAATTTTGAAGAATAAGATGTAAAATAAGACAATGCTGAAGATCTTTCTTAATCTTCTCGATTGGGTATTGGTGTAATTTTTATGATTTTTTAATAAAAATCTTTCATTTCCCTTAAAAAATTATTTAAAATACATAAAAGTATAGAATTAAATACATGCAGTCAGGGAAAAAATATTCCATCTGTTTTGTCAAAATTGTAGCATTTAACTTTGATATTTTAAATTACAATACTTGACTAAATTTTTATCCAAGACAAATAATTAAAAAATAAGAAAAAATATATTTAGAAATTTATATTTTAATTTTTTATAAGCATAGTAATTATTTAAATTTATGTCTAAAAATTAATAAAAAATTTCATAGATCAGATACTCAAAAACAACAATAACAAAATATGCAAACTTGGCACGGATAGGCTGGTAGTTTCTTTTTTTTTTTTGTTTAATGAAGACTAAGACTCACGTCCAAACCTTGTTGCGAGTTCTCAATATTAAAAATTGATGAAAAATATAATAACATAAAAAATTTATATTAAATATTTTAAGTTTGGAAAATGCTCTTAAATTGTTTTAATAGAAAGTTTGTTGAAAAATTTATAGGTAATTGAAAGTTGGCTACATTTTGCGAGTGGGTTTTTTAAATGTTTAAAGTTAATAATTAAAATCATTTTGAAACAATAATATCTGTTGATTACGACAGAAAAACTCGTGGCCAAACGCCGTTGCGGCCCAATGTGATAATCCCAAATAGAATGATCCATAAAATCACAACATGTGGGCCTGAAAAAAAAAAACATAAAAAATTAGGGGGAATAAAGGAATTATCGTAAATAAATGGAAAAGAAAAAAGTGGTGAAAATGGAAAACAACACTGTTAAACACATTAAAGCAAAACATTACAAAGAAGAAGAAGAACAAGAAACGGAAAGAACACATATAAGCAAAAGCACATAAAGAATCAACGAAAAAAGTTAAGAGAAATTAAACATTATTGTTCAATTCAAATCACTAATATGAGCCACTAGAATCAAACATTTGGCACAAATTAGACCACAAATATACTCCATCCGTTTAAAGTGGGTTTTCACAACATCAATATTTTTTTTCAAATAAAATCACACTTTTCCATTTTTATTTTATTTAATCCACTTTTACCCTTGTAATATGAGTCTAGGGAGTGGGTTAGGAGCTGTTAGAATGAGTTTGAAAAAGGATAATGATAGAAGTTTATGTAAAATGTGTTAATGACCAAGAACAATATTAATCTACATAAAAAAACTAAAAGTGATAAACAATTTGAGACGATATGAGTAGCATTTTCTCATTCAAATTAACAATAGCTTCAAACATGGGGAAGTGATGTGAGGAAGTACGAGAGAAACAGAGACTCGTGAAGAAATGCGCCTTGCGTTTGGGAGAGAAATGCGCACATGTGAATGGGTATGTTCAACAACCCATTCGTTATGATGTAACGCCGCCTTCCCATCTGTTTCGCGTCTCGGCCCCGTCCGTTGTCTTGGTTGTTAAGATGTCTGTGCGCAGAGGTAGGGTCATGTGTGCGCTATTATGTGCGCGCATCTAAGCTGCCGCATGCTTGCGCGAGTCGTTTTGCGTGTGCGTATGGCGGCGCGCAGCGTTGCTACGCGCATGATGGTTGTCACGTGTCCTCGACGTTGTTGCTGCGCTTTGTGCGGCGTCATGCGCATTCATGCGCGCGCGACACTAATGTGCGCACCTATGCTGCAGATGTGCGCGCATCACACTAATGTGCGCACCTGCATGCGCACAGATGTGCGCCGCGCACATTGTCGTGCCGCGGCATGAGATGCACTCATAATATACATATAACAAAAGATGCTTAAATCATAAAGGTGGGACTGGTGTGAAGAAACTATGATAATAGTAAATGGGAGTTAAAGAGTTATCGTAAATAATATAAAAATTAGAAAAATAAGCAGAAAAAGGGGGTGGGGAGTACCCTGTGAAACACATTAGAGAAAACAGGAACTAGAGATTGGAAACGTTACCATTCATCCAGGAAGAGAGTGCATCATCTGGAAATGGGAGATTAGAAAATTCCACATTGTTGTGTCCGGCCTTGATATCTTTTAAAATACCATTCTCAATTGCTTCCAACATCATAATATTAATGGCCTCAACAACAATATGAACAAGAACAGAGATGATGGATCGCCTTATTGGACACCTAGGTTCATAGAGAATTCTTGTGTTGGGCTGCCATTAACAAGGATAGAGATTCTAGCAGAGAACAAACACCTCATAATCCAATTTCTCCACTTCTCCCAAAGCCATCGGGAACTTAGTAGAATCTAAGAATTTTCAGTTCAGACAGTCAAAAGCTTTCGCAAAATCTACTTTAAGCACGAGAAGCTTCCTCTTTAGCCTTTCTGCCCATTTATATACCTCGTTCACAACCAAAATACCATATAGAATTTGTCGACCTTCTACAAAGACAGTCTAATTTTTGGATATAACGGAGGGCATGACTGATTTTACTCTTTCCGCAAGGATTTTTGCACTTATTTTACCGACTGCCCATCAAACTAATGGGTCTACTAGCTGATCAGGGATCTTGGGGATTAAGGTAATGATGTCGAATTGCAACCCTTAGAGAATCTACCTTTATGCTCAAAATCCTTTACAAATGCCACAACATCCGACTTTACAGCAATTGGTCGTTCCTTGCTACCGAGGCATTGACCCCTACCATCTCTATATTACAATAATGCAAACAAATCAAGGTGCCATCATATGAAATTGACATTTCTAATAGCAAGTTCATAATCACCAATAGTAGTCTGAGAGTTAATCATTTAGGTCCCTTGGTTGCCCAAACTTACCCTAATTTATTATTATTATTGTTAAGCGACAATATTAGGGGTTCAATTTTAGGAGGTGGAGAAAAAAATTCTGGGTGAATTTCCATTTTGATTCACGTGGGAAATCGGACTGCAGTCGCAGACCCCTCAAACGAGAAACCAGATTTTTCACGTTGACTTCTCACCCCTACATGCCTCCTACTTGCCTCTCCGCTTCGCCACCGTCGAAAAAGCAGCCAGCCGGAGAGGTGAAGGCAACCAGGCAGAAAAAACAGTTGAAACCAAATTTTCAGGCTACTCCACATGCCTCCTACCTCTTTGCTTCGCCGCCGCCGGAAAAAGCATCCACCCTGCCTCTCCTCATCGCCGCCGTCGAAAAGCAGCCAGCCGGAGAGGTGAAGCAGCCAGGCAAAGATGAGACAAGTGGGGGTGAGGAGGTAAACGGTGGGAGGTCGTCCGGAGGCAAGAGGTAGTTGAACAAACGAAATTCACGGTGAGTTTGAAAAAATCACTTCGGAGGTGAATTTCGGAGGTCCGAAAAAATTGAAATCTCACAGTGAATTTCGGGGATGAGAATTTGCGATAACTCACCTCCAATTCATCAACTTTGAGACCCCCTATTATAACCATCTTTAAACAAGTTGTATACCAAACTTTTATGAGTTTTTTTGTGCTCTTCGAAGAGAATGTATGTATTGAGATCTGTATGTCTTAAAAAGTGTAAGTATAATTGTAAGAAAAGGTAAGGAGAAGACATGCAGTACCCTCCTTTTTGAGCATACTAGTATTTTGTTGGTGCCTGAGAAATACAACAAATATTAATTACACCTTAGTCCTTCCAAATTAAATGAGACCATTTCTTACTCTACCACCTTACGAAAAAAATTCAGAAATACTAACACAAATTGCAAAAATGCCCTTAGTAAACTAGAGCAGACAAAACAAAAAGCTTTTGAGTGCTCCAAAAAAGAGAGCCTAAAAGCACGTAGTTATAAATTTATCATGGAGATCCCAATCATAACCAGGCAATGATAACCCTGAAGAATTCAATCCACAATCACCAGCAAAATTAAACCCAGATAGATTCCTGATCTTGACCCATTCCATACCAACATGGCATAGGATACCTTTCAACCAAACAAACATTCCCTCAAGTTTTTTTTTTCAACTTCAGCTATAATTGCTGCTATAATAATATGCACATATAAATTCACTTCAACTTAGCCCTCAGCAAGCTAATATGCAACATTTCCTACACAATATGAGACCAAAAGTTCTGATCTACCTTCTCATAGTATGCTTCTTTCTCACAGTTCTTCGAATGCATTACCTCTCCTCCTCCCCTGTCGACATTGAATACATGAGTCCTGAAGGCAATACTCTCTTTTCCCTGTTCATTGCACTGCAATTTCTACTTGCACACAGCACATATATAGTATATGTACAGCTAGGTGCAATTGCAACTTTATATCTCTGATGCATAGAGCATGAATGAGCTCATACACAGTCACATGCATATGCACATATGGCACTTTAACTTTATTGAGCCATTTTCTCCCTCTTCCTGCAAACAGCTAATCTCAATGCCAAGGGAAAACCTGGACAACTCATTCATGGGTTGCGCAAGAAAACATTCCCTACCTGGGTACGTATTGGAGTTCAGCATCCTTCAGGTTATAATCACATTTTACATTTATCTGAAACAGCATATAAAAGTATGTTTGACACTACTTGTATCTGTATGATGATGAAACAGGTTGACAGCAAACAGATTCATAAACCTCCATCAGGACCAAATCCATCAGGCAACCATCACCCACCATCTAGGCATTAAGAACGTAGCAGTTCAGAGTAGAAGCAAGATAAGGATAGCAACTCTAGAAGGTTGAATGGTGGAGGGTATAGTAATGTATGTTTGCTTATGCTTGTATGATTAAACTTCACTCAAGAAATTCAATGTTAGAATGCAACTATTTGCAGAATTTCATGCTTATGTTATGTTGTGTCAGATTTAAATCAACTACAGAATTGCCTCCCTTGATCTTATATCCTGATACCTTTGAAATGGTGACCACCCCAAAACCACCACCCAAAGAAACAAAGGAAATACAGCACACACATGTTGGTAGCCTTTCACTCTCACAACCCGAGACAATACTAGGTCAACATTGAATTGTATCTATTCTTTATTTCTAAATATAACCTTAATTTAGTTAGGTTTTGCTTTTAAGCCTACACAATATGATCACATTCTATGTTACTCCATCCATCATTATATAATCAATTCCTTTTAGGATTGTCTCTAATAAATTGAACTGTTTCCCTTTATCATAACTTTTAATGCATCATTTTACCATATTACCATTATTTCAATTCTCTTTCCACCCATTCTATAAACTAGTGATGAAATCTACTTTCATTCTGGATCAATTCTACATGGTCTTCAATAGCTAAAAACATTCTGTAATATTTTTTTAGCATAAAATAAATTCAAAATGATAAACAATTTATATTCAGATTAATCTCGGTGCCAAAGTAAGTGTTACAATTAAATAGGGACAGAGGGCTCATAATTTTCATGTGTGCACAACCAAATGAACATCTGCAATGCATAGTGCGCAGATGTGCAATACACTTTTTGTGCGTAACCAGGTGCTGCAAGTGCGCATATTATTACTGCCTACACAAAAAATACAATAGGAACATACTAAAGGATCAAAAAACAAACAAGAAGTGAATAAATTTAAGCCTGCTGAATAATAAGTATATTTAAAAGCGGAATCAATTAATGGAAGTACGTGCATTGCCAGAAGAAAAAAATAATTTAGTTTCTTTTTAACATGCAATGCTTTTCATCAGGATCTGAAATCTAGGATTTCTATTCACATACACAAAGTAATTAATAACCAGTATTCTTTAATCGAAGAACCATGAAGCAAGTATCTTGTGGGAAAAGCAAGCATTTGCATCATGTCTAATGTCCAAAATTGAACACCAAAACAGACAGATTGCCACGTGTTACGGATGCATAACATGAGTACATAACAATGTCTGCTGTTTGAGAAAATAAGAGATACTTTTGAAGCCTGTTCCGAGACATCACATTGAATAATTTGCAGAAAAAGCTGTAAATTAATAAGCTTCGCCTACTTCAGAATAGCCATTATATTACCTAAAATTAAATTTCCTGAACTATACAGGACTCACCATAAACTACAAACATCTTGGTATACAATTTTCTATACAGCACGCTTCCTCTTTGATCTCTTACTTCTTTTTGGCCGTGAGATGCTTGGAACTTGTTTGCCAGTTCCAGATGCATATGCCTCTTCCAAAACCTCTTCACCCTGAATGAGAATCAAAATCAAATTTTAGTTAAGATTTTGGTACAAAATGGTAGAAGTATTTTCCTTTTCTTTCGACGGACAGTTTTGAGTCTCTGAACTGTCATGGGATAAAAGTTATATTTAAGGTGTGCTTATGTATTATGCTAGTGATGCTCAGTCAGATAATTTGATCGTTTTTCAAGTACCCATTATGGTTACCAGCCTAGCATGCATTTATGGCTAGGCAAGCACAAAAAAGCTTGAACCCACATAATTCAATTAGTCTCAAGTAAGCAGTGGTACACTCAACTACTCCTACTATCAACCAAAAGTCAATAAAATGATATCCTTCCTATCATGTGATGAGGACTTGGAACAATCCTTCTCAGCAACTTGGCTTGCCCTGGGCTACCAGCATTGCAACATGTAATGAGCCTCCATATTATTTCAGAAATTTTACAAAACGCAGCTACTTCGTTTGATTTTCCTTCTGCTTCTGTGAGACTAAAGTTAGTTAAGGGAACAGTATTACGGCTGTAACATATCACTCCAACATGTGCCTAATAAGTGATGGTTTCAGTCAAGAGGAGGGATATATCTCATCTCACTCTCCCAGCCGCGCCTAAACATGCGTAAAACTGATATGCTAAAATTACGATGCAAATATGAAAATATGGCCTAATGAGATATAAATAAATAAAAAAATCATAAGCAGCCACTCATGCTCATGTTGTAGACACATTTATGATAGGAACTGAAGTGTAGAAATTGTTAAATTCTAAGTAATTTCTGGACAAGCATTCATAACTGTGCAGTCAAAGTTACTCACCTTATCACTATCCTCCTCATCTAATTCCTCATCTGAATCAGAAGCGGAGTCTAAAACCTGAGCCTCGTCTGGTAGCGCCTTGCTCAATTTCTTCTGCTTCTCTGTATCCTTTAGCTGTCTAAATCTGCATGTAAATACAGCAAACGTTTTCCGCATCTATTTATGATTTTTGTTTATTTAACATTTTGAATTATGATATCAAATAAATTACATGCACCAAGTAAATAACTGTTTTTAGTTTGCAAATATTCCCTCCGTCCCAAAGGATTGTCACTTTTCCTTTGCAATTTATAAAGGAAATGGGAAAAACCATTTGGGACAGAGGTCGTATATTATTTTCAAAAGAAATTGATAATTTTTTAGAGTAAAACCGAGAATCAAAAGTCAAACGTAACAATTAAAAGACAGAGAGAGAATCTAACATGTTGACGGGCTGATTTGAGTACAGGAAGAATACTGACCTATCACCTTGCTGCACAGGTTGTGCGGCTGATCGTTTTGCACGTCCAGCAGTGATAATACCATTTGCACTTTCATCCACAACTGGTTTTGCACCTCCTAGTTTTTTTAACCACACCTGCTGTGCTGTACTGAGGACATTGTTTGTGAACCTGAATTTCATCAAATGCACCTCATTAATCAAATCAATAGGACTATTTTTTCTTTGAACAGAGATATTAAATTTTATATTAAGAAAAATTACACCTTAGTCCCAAAAGAGAGATTTGGGAAATGTCCTTAAAACAAACCAGTACTTGATATGTTATTAAAAATTGCTAGTTTCCATATGTTGCAAGGGATGGAAGAAAATCAAGTCACCATTGTTAATTTTCTGAAGGGGGGCGGGGGCATTTCTAGCAAGTTTAAATACAATACTGAAACACTTTGTTTGTAGAAAAATACCCACTATGTAAGGAAAATCAATTTGGTGCGGCAATAATTAAATTACATCGCAAGTAGAAGGCATGTAACCAACCAGTAAATAGATAGCCCTGATGGAACAGACAATGAGAAGTAGCCAATCATGAGGGGAAGAAACTTGAATACAAGTAAAGTGTTCTTTTGAGCTGGATCATCTGTCTGTCAAAACAAACAACTCCAGACGTCAAGTTTATTTCTTCGGCAGCATAGACTTAACTAAAGAGATGCAAGTTCATACTTGGGGAGGCTTCATGAGCTCCATGGAAAGATATTGAGAAGCAACGAGAAGGACTGGCAAAACAAGGTATGCAGCAGTGTCTTGCCAACCTAAAGGCGGATGGCCATCCTGGTTCAAAGATGGAAGTTCAGGCTACTATATTGCGCTCGTCCTTTATCATATTACATGATTGACATCTTGTTTACAATCCCCATCATACAGATAAATGACCCTTAATACTTTAATGGTTGATTTCAAGTAAGTTCATACATTTGAAGCAAACCGATATAACATGCTTAGAAATTTTACACAGCATGCACTTTGTCATAGATCTATTTATTCTAAGTTATGAATTATGATCCTGGTCCCATCATTTAGGGAAAATACCACAAACTGTAAATTCGAAATGGGTTAACTTCTACATTCTGGTTAACCCAAAATCTCTAAATACAGTGCTAAGAACCCTAGCTCATTCTATTGTGATATGCCCACTAGCTTGAGCTCTAAGATACTAGAAAATGTCCCATCTTATCTCAAATGGAAAGCAAAGAATATGCAAATTAAAAAGTCCATTTCTAAATAAATAGGTAGCTTGACTAAATAACTGATTTAAAGACGACTAACATTCAGCAGACGAAAACATTGCGAAAAGATTTATTACCACAAAAGGAAAAAGCCAAGAAATTCCAGAGCCAGTTTGACGAGCAGCAATGGTAGTTGGCCCAGCCAAGGAAGGGATCCAAAAGAAACCTTCTGTCAACAAACCCTACAAAGAGAAATTAAGTGATGAGCAATTGTTCTTCTCATTGCATTTTCCAATGAAAACATCGAGATAGAACAGATTAAATCATTACCTCATTTGCCACGTTTGATAAGGCTTGATATAGACCTATCCATACTGGTATTGTTGCCAAAGTAGGAAGGCAACCTATGAACCATAAAGGAAGAAGGTTTTATCATAAAGCTTTAGTGTCAACTCTGCCCAGGGAATTAGTAATCCTAACTGCATCTCATATTATCAACTGTAAAATACCTGCCAATGGATTTACTCCGGCCTGCGTATACAAACGTGACGTCTCAAGTTGTATTCTTTCCTAAAACGAGTCATTAAAAGAACTAAAGTTAGAAAAACTCTGATGGAGCAGATAGAACAGCTCCTCCCCACCCTTTTTTCCTGAAATTCTAAACTTGAGAGGGAAAGATAGATACACCACGTTGTCTTTCTCTTATTGGTTAAAATTTGTTAGTGGGTACTGATTTTAGTGGTTTCTGATGATAAGAATTTAAGGTGGAAGTTTTTATGTCTGTAGCAATGCTCAACTGAAAATGCTTCTTACCTGATTTCCTGCGTATCTCTGTTGAATAGCCTTGATCTTTGGTTGAAGATTTTGCATAGCTAACGTCGATTCAACCTAACCAAACTAACAGAAACTGTTAAAACGCACGCCAACAATCAACTCTGTCTAAAATTCGAACTGGACAAGAGACACTTACCTGCTTCTTTGTCAGAGGAAACGTAGCAGCCTTCACAATAAGAGTAAGCAGTATAATCGCAAAACCATACGAATAAGGCACGTGCACAGCCGATAATCCATCTTTCAACACCTGAATTCAATTCAGAAAATCCACCATCATTTTCATCCACATCACAGCTAACTTCAATGAATTCGAAGTAAGTGCCTAACCTTAAGAACCAATTCCATCCCCTCGGAGATAAACCCAAACCAGCCACCATTCTTCTGCGGAACGGCATCGTCAGCGTTCGCGGCAGCGGCGTCAGCGAGAGTGTAGAGCAGGCTCTCGGCTTTGCTCAGAGCGGAGGTGAATTTTTCGGCGGAGCTGAAGGAGTGGAGCGGAGGGATTTCGTTGAAGCTGACGTGGACTCTGGTGGCGGCGAAGCGACGGCCGGGAAGCGGGTAGAGGCCATGGCGGAAGGGGAGCGAAGCGCCGGCGAACTGCGGAGATGAAATTAGTGTTTTCGCCATGGATGTGACTCTGGGTGGTGTTGAGTCTTGGAGAAATGGGAAATTCAGATGAGAGTCATTTCGTTTGTGTGGAGATGAGGTTTTGGCAGAGGAAGTGAAGGACGAGAGAAGAGAAAGCCGATGCGATGGAAGAGGTATTTTGTTTTCTAGTGTTTGTTTCCTCGAAGTCTAGTAATAATCACATTTTTGCCTCTATACTTTGAAACCTGGCATTTTTTCTCTTTCCTTTAAATTATTATTCAGCATAGTGCATGGAGAAAAAACATATTTTTGTAACATAACTTTGCACATATAAAATGTGATGGAGAAATTACTAGAAGTGACTTCATATTTAGGATTTGAAGCTATTAACCATCTATACATTTATGAACTTGGAATGAATGATAGTTAATTTCATGTTTTGAAATGAATAGTGTTTTGAGACTTCTATAACATGTGTTTGTTGTAGCTTAAGGTGTATGGATGTTGGTGAGTTGTCAAATGAGTTTTTCCATTTTACCCTTTTTGCTTTACTTAACAAATGAGTTGGTTTAATTGTTTTAATGAACCCTTATTTTTATTTATTGTACTCCATCCATCCTGAAATTATAATTTGCTCTTTTTGTTGTTTTACAATATTTAATCTATTATTTTTAATTTTCATAAATGTTTAGACATTTAAAGTTAAATAATTCATACGAATATCATAATTTGTAACATACATTTTCTAAATATTTTTTTTTGGAATTTTTTATACTATTTATATTTGTAAAAAATTGAATCAAATATTGAACTTTAAAACATTAAAGTGAAACAGGCTAATTATTCGAGGACGGAGAGAGTATTTGATTAGTCCTATTGTTTTTATGATAGCACTCATGTCATTCAAAATTGACTTCGAGCTATAACTGGTTGATTTATTTTATTATTATTATTTATTATTATATTTATTATTTATTTTTAGTTTGTTAAGGGGATAATTCACTTTTAATCTCATATATATATATATATATATATATATATATATATATATATTCCATCATCAACATTTTGTTTTACTCACTACGTAGAGAAGTTGCGGATTTCTCGCGGTTTCTGCGACCTCCGCCGCAAATAAATATCGCGGTAAATGGCATTTCTTTGCGACGGAGGCGATAAGTGGATTTCTCTACGTAGTGACTTAACAAATCAATTAATTTTAGTTTTGTAATGGATTCTTAAATTTTTATCGTACTTCCTTAATTCTATTGTTTTATGAGACACTCACGTCATTTGAAATTGATTTCGAGTTTAAAGTTTATTCTCGTGGTAGATTTTGGGATAATTTGGTGAAAATTTGAGAAGTATTTGAGAATTATGTGATGTTTATATGAAAAAAAATGGAGGGAAAACTTTTTTAACGTTTTGTTGATGAATTTATGACGAAATATTACAAAAACAGCATAACATATTAACATTAAGTGATTTTTAGATAATATTAGTGTCATTCAAAATTGATTTTCACGCTTAGGAATAGTGGTTCTCTTTCCAAATTTTTTTTGAATCCTCAAACATAATGTTTGATGTTATTTAGTAGATGAATGCGTAAATAATTGTCGAAATTACAATCCAATTCCATTAATTTGTTTTAAGTTTATATTTAACCGTTTATTTAATAAAAATGTTCATTCCAATTAGTGTATTTTCCTATTATTTATAAAATTCATAATATTTGGGAATAAATGTTTTGAACCCGCAACGAAGTGCGGGTTGAGTAAACCTCGTTCAAGCTAATGTAGAATATTGTAACTTTTAAAACCATGTGGAGTAATTATAAATTTCATGCTAGTTGGGCGGTTCCTTTTATTTTTCTTTTTAATAATGGTTCGTTGGGAGTTAATGGAAACAATAATAAAATACTCAAAGCGCGCCATCCTTCTTCAGTGGACAATCGCACCAATGGCTCACTGCCACGTAATGATCCAACCAGATACAGATATTGAGGAATTGTATAATCTTCATCTGTGGTGTGGGCCTTGGTGCCCAATACCCGAACCCAATAATTTCGATAGGCAGGCCACAATCACTGGGCCATAATCTTATAGAAGGCCCAGTTCCAGTCTTCTGAAAAAAATTCTACAATACAGGGTAAATTGCACCAGATATATCTAAATTATACCGTTCGTTGCAAATCTATATCTGAATTAAAATTTGGTGCAAAAATGGCTTTAAACTATGATATTGTTACAAATCTATACCTCTGTTAAAAATTTTGTTAATTGATGACGGAAAATGTTTGAAAAATGCTGAAATTTACTTATCTAATTTCTAACATGTGTTAAACAACACCCTAAGTTTATATATAACTTTTCAGGTCATCATTATCATATCAAAGTATAATTTTAAATAACACCAAATTATGATTAATAATTCTAAACTTATTTCAACCCCACCCCAGAACCTCAACGAGCAACCCTACACCCATCATGTGATACCCAACCAACCCACTCAAATTGATCAATTTGATCAATTTGAGGCTCGCTGTAATCCAACCATGTCCAATGAGTCATTCAGTGTCAGTTCCGGCACCAGCATCCTTTACTGTGTTGGGTTGGGATGGAGGTGGGCTACTCTAATATGTGGGGTGAGTTGGAGAAATTTGAGATATTTATATATCTGAAATGTTAGGGTGATTTTTTTGTAAATTATTGACAATAACATATTAATTTTAATTATATATATACGTAAATCTTTCTTGTAACTGTTATTTTTATTTGTTTGTATAGTTTTTAGATTATTTGTATTTATAAACTAAAACGTAAAATTAATTATAAAATTGGTATAATTCTTAGAAAATATGATATTATTAGTAAGAATAATGACTTAAAAAACTTAATCATAAACTTAGGGTGTTATTCGTCAAATTTCATAAATTAGAGATGTCAATTTAAGCATTTTTCAGCATTTTATAAACTAGAGTTAATGATTACATAGTTCAGATTTGCAACAATATACTCCTCCGTCCCACAAAGGTCAGCATTACTATATTGGTAGTCCCACAAAGGTTGTCAACTTTCTTAAAATAAACTTTCTATCATCATTTTTACCATTTTATCCTCTTATCTCACATCACACCCACAAGTTTTTCTCTTTCCTCCCACTCAACTTAAAATTGGGGTCCACAAAATTTTCTCCTTTCTTTTTCATGAGGGTAATTTTGTCAACACACTATTATTCTCTCACTTTCCTTAATATATGTGCCCAAACAAATCCTACAACCTTTGTGGGACGGAGGGAGTAATAGTTTAAAGTCATTTTTGCAACAAATTTTAATTCAGGTATAGATTTACAACGAGATGTATAGCGACGCAAATTACTCCTACAATGCATATAGTTAAAACAAAATGGAACAAGAGAGATATAATAACATAGGGAGCACATTGTTTTCCTTAGGAAGGTTCTATGAATATAGCAAGATCATGAATATTTCTTTTCTTTTTTTAGAATGGATTGAATCTAGCACAATTTACGTGATCTGCTCGATTGTGGAGAAACCATGTAGGTGAGATAAATTTCTCATTTTAAAAAATAAAGTCAGCTCTGATTATTTGTAAGAAAAAAAATTGAAAGGAAAAAGTGAAAAAGTCAGCTCTTAGATGTTAGTTTACACTATTATTTAATACCAACAAATGTGATGTATTTGTTGGACATCAAGATTAAGAAACATTATTAATTAAAAGTAATGGAGTATGGTGGACATATGAGAAAAAATAAATTTTCAGTGTGAAAGATAATAAAAAGTAATAAAGCGAAGTTAATTCAAAATTTCTATCTATACTAAAATTGGAATCAATAATGATGGGACATGGGTGAATAGTCCATCCTTGTCTAATTTATGTCCCATTCAAATGGTTGAATGCCAATGTCAATTGAAATGTCAGCTGTTAGACCATCTATATACAAATCTATGATTAGCTGGTCAAATATTCCAAAAGTCATCAATTTGTTTTAAAAAGTGCCAAAACACCCAATGTATTGAATAGTAGTTAATACTTGGAAAAACCCTACATTCTCTCAAATCGTATTTGCATCAAAGTTTAGTCTTTTATCTTCAGTGACCAAAAATTGCATTAACGGTCTATAAGAATTTAATTGATTGAATCTATATTCTTCAATCTCATCTATTTGTTTTATCATTTTTGCATATCTCATACAAAAATTTAAAATTGTCTCTTATATTTGTAATCTATTTTTAATTTGCACATTAAATCCATTATTTTGTGCCACGCGAATCCATTTTCATACATTGTCTTTCTTTAAACTCTTTTAAAATTTTAATTGTTTTTTAATATATTTTTTTAAAAAAATAATTTCATAATGCTATTTTTCCAAAACAAATTAACATCATTCATTTTTTTTAAAACTTTCCTAATTCAACCCGTCATTGTTTAGACTTTCTTGATCCGTTAATTTCTTAAAGCTTATAATTAAGACTCTTAGTTTTTTTCTTAGTTTTTTTATTTTCTCTTTTTTAATGTTTACAATTTATTCATTGGTACTTTTAATCAAGTATAGATGTTATATTTTTTTCTATATTCCAATTTAAACTATTAGCATTTTTTTTTCTTAATTTCTTAAATGTTTATAAATCGAGTAAAATCCGCTGCTAGTCATGTAAGTTTGGGATTTGTCATATTTGGGTCCCGTTTTAAGAATTTGTATCACTTTAGTCATGCAAGTTATGTGCACCGTTAGTCCTCCCGTTAAAACTGTCGTTAAAGTGGTAAAATTACCAAAATGTCTAGGTCTAATATTACATTTAACACCAATCTCTTAAAATAACTACAAATAAACTCTAACTAATTCCAAATTTACAACAACACCATCTTCTTCTTTCTTCTCACCAACAGATAAAACAAAATTTATGAAAACGAGACGCCAGAGGCGTACCCAGCAAGGAGAACGGCGGAGGGCCCTCTAGGGGAGCAGAGGCAGAGCCCATCAAGGTGAGCAGCAAAGGACCGTACGAACGAGCAAAGCTGAAACACCGAGCAAAACGCAGAGGAACGACACTGACTCGGGGGTAAAGCCACGAATGGTCCTAAAGGTTGTCACGTGTTTTCAAAGAAGTCCTATAACTTGAAAATTTTTCTAATGAGTCCTAAAACTTAGTCTAGTTTGTCAATTAACTCCTAAAACTTAGGGGAATCTTTTGATAGAGTCCTAAGATACGAAACAACCATTAAACTTTTAGTTTTTATTCAAACAAGTCCTTGTTCTAAAAGTATTAATATGTGTATGAACTTGGCTCTGATACCAATTATACCCAGATAGTAGACTGATATTATAAATGAAATAAGTATGATACGAATCACCCAGATAGTAGACTGATATTATAAATGAAATAAGTATGATACGAATCGCACAACTTATATTTAAATATTAAACATGAACTTACAGAAATCGGGTGAATACCAGATGATTACAGCAAACAGTGGTTGTTGGATAAACACTAAACACACCAAGCTTCCAACAACAGCAACAAACGAACAAACCAAACTTGAAACTAGGAAAATATTGAAATAGTATAAGCATGTTCAACACATGAACAAGGAAGACAGAGAGAAAGATGTAGTGCTAATTCATGGATGCCTTCTTCACTTGTTGATACCAGCACAAATTTTCTATTCAGAACTTCTTTAAAAGTCTGAATTTGCTTTTGAACTTCTTAAGTCTTAATTTTATCCTCGACACTCTTGTGTCTAATATCTTCTTGGAGACTCATTAGTGTTTCTTTCCTATTATTCAAATTGGCAGTAAGCTCTTCAAGTACACTGATCCTGGGAGGTTCAACAAACTTAAAAATTATTTTTCTTCCAAACTTCTTGGTTGTTACGGTCACCCCGAGCGGGTTGCGGCCGGGTGACCCGGCTCGGTTTTGGCTGCGGGTCACGTTTTCGGCGTTCAGACGGCTCCCGAGCCCTATCCGAGTATCATTTTGGCGAACCCTTCCGTATTTGAGGTCGTGTGGGTCCCCGGACGTTTCGCCGAAAATATTTTTCTGGCGCCGGGGGGTTGTCGGGTCGCCTCGGGACGTACAGCGGGCTCGGTAGCGCTCTTGAGACCTCAGTTTGGGAAGCCGTTTGCAGTTTTGGAGTCGTGAGAATGTCCCGGAGGTGTTTGTGGAGTTTAATATTTGGGGCGGGACGTTCGGTTCGGCGACTCCCGGGGCTCGGGACGGGAATCCCGGGGCTCGGGATGGAAATTTGCTGTCGGCTTTGGGGTAAGTTGTGTTTGAATTTAAGATGGAATTTATGGGAATTTTTATAGAATTTTGGAGTGACGGAATTTCGGTTCAGGTTGTCACGCTCGCACGTCGGGTTTCGGTTCGGGTTCAGCGAGCTCGGTAGGACACTCCGGAAAGGCAAATGAATTTCTGAAAAATGTTCTGTGCATGTTATAATATTCTGAAGATTGTGTCCGAGTTTCATTAATTTTGGAATCCGGTAATTATTTTTGGGCAAAAAGAATTGGAACTTTCGGAAAAATGGGGAGTTAATTGAATTATGGTTGCAAAATAAATAAAAAGGGGTATGGGCAGCAGCAGCCTATTTCGGCAGCATGTGTGTGTGTGTGAGTGATAAGGGACACTTGTCCCTTATTGATTTAAGAGGGAAAAAGAAAAGGGGATATATATATATATATATATTTGGTTATTTATTTATTAAGTGAATTACTTCATTTCTTCTTCTTTCTTCCTTCTCCTCTCTCTGCCGAAACCATGTTCAGCCATGGCTACTGTTCACCAAGCTTCTCCTTCTTCATATTTGGCAAGGAATCAACAAGGTTTTTGGTGCAAATCATAGGTAAGGTTCTTCTCTTCTTCTCTTTGCTAGTTAGAAGCATGGATTTTGGTGGAAAAGGGAGTTTAGAACCAAAAGAGGTTTGTTCTTTGCTATGAGTTGTGATGATCTTCTTGCTTCCAAATTTTAGTATGTTATTCTTGGGCTTGAGAGGAGTAAGAATCTATGGTTGGATTTTGGAAAAACTCCTTAGTTTGAAGAAACCCTAAATGCCGAATTATTGATGTGTAAATTCGAGCTACGCAGTGCGGCTGCGAAATTGCGCGGCAGTGCGGCCACGAAATGTGCGCACAGCGCACAGGCTTGCGCACAGGTTGTGCGCAGGCTTGTGCACATGCTTGTGCGCAGCGCACAAGCTTGCTTGCCTGCATTGTGCGCAGCGCCCGCCTTGTGCGCGATTGTGACCTTGTGCGTGCCTGACTTGTGCCAGGGTGTGCAGGCTTGTGCACAGGCTTGTGCACAGCGCACAGGCTTGCGCACAGGTTGTGCACATGCCAAAACTCACCCAAGAAGAACTTAGATATGAAGAGAAGTAAGTTTCGATGAAGGGAAAGTGCGGGTTTGTGCGAGAATTTCTTTCTGGGATTATTTGGATGTGTTCTGACTCAACTATGGTTATCGGCTTGATTACGTATTGGTGGATTAGCGTGGAACCTTAGGAGCCAAGTTGGGCATCACGGGTCGGAAGTCGGGATTTTCCGAGTGTTGGGCTGCGGGGCAGCGTATCCGAGGTAAGGGCTTAATTCGGTAAAATGTACGTTTGTTCTGTTTCAAGGCCCGGATGACCTTAGAGGCCCGGGTTCCTATTCCGTTCTGTGTATGGTTATCAGGTAATGTTACTTGTTTATGTTTATGTATTTTTGTTATTACTATATGTTACATTACGTGTCCGCACCGGGGGTGCCGACATTCTGCGTATCCGCACCGGGAGTGCCGATACTTCATTTTGTGTCCGCACCGAAGGGTGCCGACATTCTGCGTATCCGCATCGAGTGCCGATACATCTGCTTCGTGACCCTACGGCGGTTTGGGGCTCGCGACCCCGGCCGTACCGTGCTTACATTGCATTACGACCGTATATTCGACCTCTGTTGAGGGCTGTCGTTCTGGTCGTTACGCGGTTGGACCGCATATGTTGGTTTCGATTTTCGTTATACTTTATGTTTATATGTACATGCATATGTTGTGATATTCTGTTTTGCAGTTGATTGTTGCCACAGGCAAACCGCACTTTACCTTAAGCCCTTACCGAGTCCTTTCGAGGACTCACCCTTTATTTGTTTACCATCTTTCAGGCGATCGACAAGCAACCAGCGGCATAGAGATCCGCGGTGCTTCCCGACATCTTGGGTTACAGAGCGGCGGTACCACGTGCGGGAATTCTTGAGCGAGAGGCTTCGATTCCGCACTTAGGTATATATTTACATATAGGATTTTGTTTAATGGCTCTGTGTGTAATCGCATGCATATAGATCAGATCATGGTTTGTATATGTGTCTATATCTGGAATAACTTCGCTTTATCTGTCTTACGTGTCGCGGGCGGAGCCTGACTTGCTTACATCGGAATTGCTATATTATGGATTTGGTACTTGTGTTGTGGCGATGATTGAAATGGGATATACCATGAACCGCTTGTGTGGTGAAAGTTGGATTATTCGTATACTTGCCTTGCATGAGTATTTAGGTTGCTAGTTGTTACTTGACGGTTTTGTTTGGAGCTCGATGCTCCGTTGCCACGCTTTCGCCGTAATTCCTGTTTCCGACGTCGCGGCCGGCTCCGCCTCCGCAACCGGGCGGGGTGGCTGTGACAAGTTGGTATCAGAGCCAGGTTGGGTCGGAATGACCCAAAAGGTAAAGTATGTTGGTTTTGGGTATGGAATGTGGAAGGCAAGTATACAAGTCCGAGGGTGGACTTTTGGAGTAAGTTAAGTCTGTTCATGGGTAAGTAAGCGTGGAAGTGACTTGAGGTACAAGCCACCGTTCTACGTTTCATTCAGGCGGTTACGTACGGAGACGGCCACCTCCTTATTTGAACCGTTTCGGAATGGATGTGGAGCGGCGGGCGGTTCTTTGGAGCACTTTGGAAAATTTGAGGTACTCGATGAATCTTGGGTGATTTGTGTGGTGTTTACGTGTTATGAGCATGGTTTGGTTTTGTGGTTTAAAGTTGAATATTTGGTTGTGAGATTAAAAAAAGAATTTCTGCATTATGCATTGCATTACACTACAGAGTCTTAGAAAAGCTGCTGCTAGCTTCAGTAGAGATTAGGAGTGACCGATTTTTGTCTGGACTCTGTTTGGTCTGAAGCTGTCTCGGGTTGGATTCACACGCGTAGGCGGTGTGTTTGCGACCGGAGGAGGGATTGTAATCCCATGCCTCCGAGAGATAGGGTTTGAACTGTTGGTTATGGGTTGAGTTGGTATATGGTTTGGGAATTTGGTTTGGGATAAGTTGTTTTTACGGTTGGACTTGGTTTGAGGAATTGTGTACTACACGCGAATAGCGTGATTTGGTACCGGAGGCGGGACGAGATCCCACACCTCCGTGGAATAGGATACGGGTTCGGCGTAACCCGAGTCTGAACAACCACACTCACCACCCCGAGGCTTAGCCGCCGTAGGGACCCCTCTCGATTTGGTATTACCGCCACCTAGCCTGGTTCGGAGGCGACGATGGCGGGGAAGATCTGTTGATGCCACGGTAAGGGCATTTTGATTTGGTGGTGATAGCGAGACTTAAGCCACTGCTCGCCATAGTTTGGGATCGGTAAGTGAGTGACTCTGACAAGGGTGGTCACTACGACACCTAGACTTCTCGTCGGTCCTATCAACGACGGGAGATCTGAGACACCAATCTGACGAGGTTGGACTTTTGGAGAGGTTTTAGAGTTTGGATCCCCCCCGAGGTTCAGCGGCCGAGGAGGGCCGGAGGTATTAGAGACTTGGTTTGCAGGAATTGACAAACTCCTGGAGGAGGCTATTACAGGCGGTTGGCCGGGGCAGCGGCTACTCGGTCGATTGCTTCAGATTGAACCGGAGTTCGGATTGACCCGATATCTGATTTCGGTGTCTGGCGATTACCGGACATTTCGCGGAAAATATTTTTGGGGCGGGGGTTGCCGTCGGACGATTTTCGAGATTTTGGGCGGAGAAACGGCTCCGGGAGTGACCCGGGACTCAGTTGCGGTTTTGAGGAAGATCTGGAGTCGGGGATATAATTTACATTTTTCGTGAAGAAAAATGTTACGGAAATCGAAATTACGGTTTGGGCGGTTTTCGGGCTCGGGCGAGCCAAGTGACACTTGGCGAAATGTGATTAGTGGAAAGTATTGGACTTGGTCTCTTGTTATTTCTAGTGATTATGATTCACTATGATGTCAAAAAGGATGTCATGTGCAAAGCACATGACTTATTATTACAAGACTTAAGTTTTGGCAGTCTTCAGCGTCCATAGTCTTGGACGCAACCCAACGCGCCGCGAGGGCGTGGGTTTCAGCAGGGTGGCCCGAGACCTCAGTAGCGACAGCAGCTTCAGCCACCCCTCCACCATAGCAGCTCGAGCAGACAAGTTTTTCGTAGTGAGGGAGGCCCTAGTTATCGGGGAGGACCTAGTCGGCGGTCGTGTACCCGGCCGGCGGGAGGCTCGAGTCGGCGGGGAGTTACTGCAGGTACTTTATTTCGAATAAGGTGTCGGTTCATGTATTACTTGATACAGAGCATCTGTTTCCATTGTAACATAGAAAAGTGTTACATTTCGCATCTGTCTGTTAGTACCTTGCCTCAAACGCATTTAGTAAAAGCTGCTGAGTCGGTTCTGTTTTCCAATGAGATGGATCGGGACTGTACGATATCTGTAGGCGGACATTTGTGATGCTCGGATTTGTTGGTTTTAGACACGCCGAACTATGATTTTATTCTTGGGATGGACTGGTTATCCAAGAATTCATGCACATTGATTGTGCAACCCGTTACCATTATGGTTTACGGAAGGTACTACCTCTCACGACTCGGCGGTTTGACTATCGCGCGACGGTGATGCAGTGTTGCGGATTCGGATCATCTGTCGATAGTTGGTGTTGGGGAAAGTTATGGTCTGAATGAGGCTGGTACTAGGTTGAAGTTAGATAGTATGCCTTGGTTCGAGATTTTCCGCAGTATTTAGGAGGAGTTGCCGGATTACCATAAGAGCGGGGAATTGTGTTTGACACCCACCTGCAGTCGGGTACTGCTCCGATATTTATTCCTCCTTATCGGATGCCTATTTCTGAGATGCAGGAGTAGAAGAAGCAACTGGAGGAATTACGGCAAAAGAGTTTCGTCCGACCGAGCACTTCGGCGTGGGGTGCTCTGGTTTTGTTTGTTAAGAAGAGTGATGGGACACTCGACTTTGTATTGATTACAGACGGTTGAATGCTCTTATTGGGAAGAATAAGTATCCGTTACCGAGGATTAACGATCTTTTGATCAACTTTGGGGATTGAGGGTTTTCTCAAAGATTGATCTACGATCCGGTATTTTCAGCTTAGAGTGAAGGAAGAGGATATACCTAAGGCGCTTTCCGCACCCGATTTGGACACTTAGAGATTACGGTCATGCCATTTGGGCTGACCAATGCTCGATAGCATTCTTGGATCGATGCATCGAGTGTTACGACCGTACTTGGACTCATTTACGGTGGTTTTATTGATGATATTGATATATTCTCGGGGTGAGGATTCGCATCGGGATCATCGAGATAGTTCTGCAGACACTTTGGGAACATCAGCTTTATGCTAAATTCTCAAAGTGTGAGTTACAGATTCGGGAAGTCACTTTTCCGGGACACATTATTTCGAGCATGGTGCATGTCGTGGACCCGAGAGAAGGTGAGGCGATTCAGGGGCGGAAACAACCTACCACGGCACGGGAGATCAAGAGCTCCACAGGGTTAGTAGGATATTATCGGAGATTCGTGCAGGGTTTTCTATTCGGCATCTCCGCTCACGCGATTGACCAAGAAGGGTCAACCGTTTATCTGGTCCGATAGGTGTGAGCAGAATTTTCGAGTTGAAGCGGCGGTTGACTAACGCTCCGATTCGACTCTTCCAGATCCGAACTTACCGTATGTGATTTATTCGGATGCTTCCACATCCATTGGGGGTGTGTTGGCGCAGAGCGTTTTGTGGTAGCTTATGGGTCGAGGCAACTGCGACCGCATAAGTGAGCTAAGCGACACATGATCTGGAGTTGGCTATAGTAATTTACGCATTTGAAACATTGGAAGCAATATCTGTTTGGTAGTAAATTTCAGATTCTTACCGACCATAAGAGTCTGAAATATCTGTTTACGCAAAAGGAGCTTAATTTGAGGCGGCATAGATGACTCGAATACATTAAGGACTACGGTTGCTGTATCGAGTACATCTCTGGCATGGGCAACACGGTTGCCGATGCACTGAGCAGGAAGTATACCGGATTAGTTAAGGGAGGAAATGTTGGGGACTGATCTGAGGAGAGTGATCTGACATGCCTTTGGCACAGTGGCGGCTACGGGAGCGTGCCGAGTTATTACACTTATTATACATTACGAGTGGCTTGATAGGATGCGCGAAGCGCAAGGTAGAGATTTGGTGTTGAAGAAGTTATCTAGGGAAGATAAGAGAATAGTTTATCTGTTATCGACATTTCGGTATAGGCAGGATTGCTATACTTCTAAGATCGCCTTTATGTACACGAGGATCGGGAGTTACGGAATGAGATTTTCGAGGAGGCACACTCGGCGGTTTGAGCATCTGGAATCGGCGAGGACACTGCAGACTTTGCCCATTCCAGTCTGGAAGTGGGGTAATGTTACTATGGACTTTACGACGCATCGCCCGACACGGTCTCGCCATGATGTTATCTGGGTTTTTGTGGATCGGCTGACAAAGTGCGTACACTTTCTGCCTATTCGGGTCACAGACCCTCTGGAGAAGCTTGCCCGGCTTTACATTAGGGAGATTGTACGTTTACCTGGAGCGCCAGACTCCATTGAATCTGACCGTGATCCGCGTTTTACAAAGACGGTTACGGATTACTTTTCATGAAGCGGCTGGGCACGCGACTCCATCCGAATCTGACTTATCACCCACAGACGGACGGACGGTCGGAGCGGGTGATTCGATATGGAGGATATCTTTGTGAATCATGCCGGATTTTGGAGGAGTTTGGGACCAGCGATTACTTTGATAGAGTTCTCGTACAACAATTGCTATCGGACTACGTTTGACATGTGCACCATATGAGGTGTTGTATGCGGGAGGAGGTGTATGACACCATCTTGTTGGACAGATGCGTCGATGGGGTTAAGGCGGGACCCGAGTTTTTTTGAGAGGAGACTAGGCGAAGATCAGTTGTTATAGGCGCGGATTAAAACCGCGAATGACTACACCACTGTTTGTACGAACCGTCGCCGTAGGGCTCTGGAATCGAGTTTGGTAATAGAATTTGATTGGAGATAGCACCGTTCGGAGGAACAATAAGATGTGATAGGCGGGCGAGTTACCCCGAGTTGTATCGGTTATTATGAGTTTCGAGTAAGTTGTTAGGTTGATTTTACCCCCAACTATTTCTGTTTTATGTGGTATCTTCCAGGATAGCTGTTGTGGATCGATTAGATTTAGGTTCGATGCATGCAGGGTTGTCTGGTAGAAATACCGGCAATCGACTCGGGTGCAATAAGATGCACCGGAGGGTGGGACGCCGTGAGGCTCAGTATGGTAGTCTAAACTACCACTCCCGCCGCACCAGTACGGTGGTCCGATTGTTTTGGATTAGAGGAATGTTTGTATATTCTGGTGGGTAGTGTCACCTGTCTGGTTGGTTCAGGCTACTCTTGGAGGACCAAGAGTTCTAAGGGGAGAATGTTACGGTCACCCCGGCGGGTTGCGGCAAGGTGACCGGGGCTCGGTTTTGGCCTGCGGGTCACGTTTTCGGCGTTCAGACGGCTCCCGAGCCCTATCCGAGTATCATTTTGGCGAACCCTTCCGTATTTGAGGTCGTGTGGGTCCCCGGACGTTTCGCCGAAAATATTTTTCGCGCCGGGGTTGTCGGGGTCGCCTCGGGACGTACAGCGGGCTCGGTAGCGCTCTTGAGACCTCAGTTTGGGAAGCCGTTTGCAGTTTTGGAGTCGTGAGAATGTCCGGAGGTGTTTGTGGAGTTTAATATTTGGGGCCAGGACGTTCGGTTCGGGCGACTCCGAGGCTCGGGGCGGGAATCCCGGGGCTCGGGATGGAAATTTGCTGTCGGCTTTGGGGTAAGTTGTGTTTGAATTTAAGATGGAATTTATGGGTATTTTTATAGAATTTTGGAGTGACGGAATTTCGGTTCGAGTTGTCACGCTCGCACGTCGGAGTTTCGGTTCGGGTTCAGCGAGCTCGGTAGGACACTCCGGAAAGGCAAATGAATTTCTGAAAAATGTTCTGTGCATGTTATAATATTCTGAAGATTGTGTCCGAGTTTCATTAATTTTGGAATTCTTTAATTATTTTTGGGCAAAAAGAATTGGAACTTTCGGAAAAATGGGGAGTTAATTGAATTATGGTTGCAAAATAAATAAAAAGGGGTATGGGCAGCAGCAGCCTATTTCGGCAGCATGTGTGTGTGTGTGAGTGATAAGGGACACTTGTCCCTTATTGATTTAAGAGGAAAAAGAAAGGGGATATATATATATATATATATATATATTTGGTTATTTATTTATTAAGTGAATTACTTCATTTCTTCTTCTTTCTTCCTTCTCCTCTCTCTGCCGAAACCATGTTCAGCCATGGCTACTGTTCACCAAGCTTCTCCTTCTTCATATTTGGCAAGGAATCAACAAGGTTTTGGGTGCAAATCATTGGTAAGGTTCTTCTCTTCTTCTCTTTGCTAGTTAGAAGCATGGATTTTGGTGGAAAAGGGAGTTTAGAACCAAAAGAGGTTTGTTCTTTGCTATGAGTTGTGATGATCTTCTTGCTTCCAAATTTTAGTATGTTATTCTTGGGCTTGAGAGGAGTAAGAATCTATGGTTGGATTTTGGAAAAACTCCTTAGTTTGAAGAAACCCTAAATGCCGAATTATTGATGTGTAAATTCGAGCTCTGCAGTGCGGCCACGAAATATGCGCGCAGCGCAGGCTTGCGCACGAGGTTGTGCACAGCCTTGTGCGCAGCGCAGCTTGCGCACATTGTGCATGCACAGCCTTGTGCGCACGCACAACCTTGCTTGTGCACAGACAGTGTTGTGCACAGCCTTGTTGTGCACAGGCTTGTGCGCGCACAGCGCACAAGTTGTGCACATGCCAAGACTCACCCAAGAAGAACTTAGATATGAAGAGAAGTAAGTTTCGATGAAGGGAAAGTGCGGGTTTGTGCGAGAATTTCTTTCTGGGATTATTTGGATGTGTTCTGACTCAACTATGGTTATCCAGCTTGATTCTGTATTGGTGGAGTAGCGTGGAACCTTAGGAGCCAAGTTGGGCATTACGGGTCGGAAGTCGGGATTTTCCGAGTGTTGGGCTGCGGGGCAGCGTATCCGAGGTAAGGGCTTAATTCGGTAAAATGTACGTTTGTTCTGTTTCAAGGCCCGGATGACCTTAGAGGCCCGGGTTCCTATTCCGTTCTGTGTATGGTTATCAGGTAATGTTACTTCTGTTTATGTTTATGTATTTTTGTTATTACTATATGTTCTGTTCTGTGTCCGCACTGAAGGGGTGCCGACATTCTGCGTATCCGCACCAGGAGTGCCGATACTTCTGTTTTGTGTCCGCACTGAAGGGGTGCCGACATTCTGCGTATCCGCATCAGGAGTGCCGATACATCTGCTTCGCTGACCCTACGGCGGTTTGGGGCTCGCGACCCCCACCGTACCGTGCTTCGCTCGCTCGACCAGTATATTCTGACCTCTGCTGAGGGCTCGTTACGAGGTCGCTCGCGGTTGGACCGCATATGTTGGTTTCGATTTTCGTTATACTTTATGTTTATATGTACATGCATATGTTGTGATATTCTGCTTTTGCGAGTTCGATTGTTGCCACGTGGGCAAACCGCACTTTACCTTAAGCCCTTACCGAGTCCTTTCGAGGACTCACCCTTTTATTTGTTTACCATCTTTCAGGCGATCGACAAGCAACCAGCGGCATAGAGATCCGCGGTGCTTCCCGACATCTTGGGTTCTCAGAGCGGCGAGTACCACGTGCGGGAATTCTTGAGCGAGAGGCTTCGATTCCGCACTTAGGTATATATTTACATATAGGATTTTGTTTAATGACTCTGTAGTCAGAATCGCATGCATATAGATCAGATCATGGTTTGTATATGTGTCTATATCTGGAATAACTTCGCTTTATCTGTCTTCGTGTCGCGGGCGGAGCCACTGACTTGCTTACATCGGAATTGCTATATTATGGATTTGGTACTTGTGTTGTGGCGATGATTGAAATGGGATATACCATGAACTGCTTGTGTGGTGAAAGTTGGATTATTCGTATACTTGCCTTGCATGAGTATTTAGGTTGCTAGTTGTTACTTGACGGTTTTGTTTGGAGCTCGACGCTCCGTTGCCACGCTTTCCGCCGTAATTCCTGTTTCCGACGTCGCGGCCGGCTCCGCCTCCGCAACCGGGCGGGGTGGCTGTGACATTGGTAATCAAACCATTTCAGTCAACCTTATAAGGTGTGATAGCACTGAGAAAAGGTGTCCCAAGAATAATATCTTGGTTCATCTGGGCAAGCACTGTGAAATGTTGTGAGATACAAATCTCCTCATTGCAGGCATCTACATGAGTTAATTTAAATCTCATAGGCGTTATTTAATTATTGGCTGTCGTGATGTAACCAAAATTTTTTTCTAAATATTTAAGAGGAATTAATCATTCCTTGATCACATTCTTATCTACCCATGAATCAATTAATACGACAGTTGTGATCTCAAATTGTTTCTCAACCTTCAGAGTAATTAAACTAGTACACCTTTAATTAGGTACATATTCAATTTCATTTATCTGAAATGGTTTATTTTCAAAGGGTAAATCAATAGCTTCTTATTCTTCAAGTATTATCCCTTTTTTCTTCTGATCATCGAATTTATTTAAATCTTCAACAACAGTGTCACCTTCTTGGGTATATTTTCTATCTCATGTAATTCTAAAATCTCAATCCTTCTTCTGAGATCTTTTACTTCATTCTTAACCTGATGAAGTTCAGCTTTTAATTATTTGACCGTAGGTTCTCTATAGTTTATTTGTGCTTGACCAAATCTATTTAATATCTCATTAAAACTATAAATTTGAGGTATATTCAAATCTTTCCAATCTGGATTCTTCTTTTGCCATTTTGAATATCACATGAATACATTGACATTTTGAATCACAGATATTATCAGATTCATGACTCTGCTCACTACTTGAGTCAATCTCATTGAATTCATTTAGACTCTCTGAGCTTTCTAAATTTTTTTCAATTAATTCTTCTCTTGAATCACTATTTAAGATGATCTGCATAAGACTCTGTTTTAAACCTTCATCAATTTCAAGAGAGTTTATTTTCTGTTTAGTCCTACATTTATTTTGAAAGTGTCATATTTTTCCACATTTCCAATACACTGGTTGTTTAGAATCATTTTTTTTGAAATATTCAGGTTTATTCTTCCCGAATTTTCTTTATTTGAACCTATTATATCTTTTAGGCATTTCTTCTCTTCTTTCGAACCTTCTTTCTTTATGCCTCTTATAAGATATTTATTTCATATGCTTCTTTACCATGATTATCTTCCAGACTGTATCCATACTGAGCACAAACTTCTCATTTCTTTTCTTCCTTGAAGTCTTCCTTTTTTGACTTGTTTTCTCCATTTTAAGTCATGACACATTTTAAAACCGACTTCTTTTATTTCTGAAAATATTTGGCCATAAGTATAAAATTCTAAATTTAGGGTTCTTTGATTCTTTTCCCTTAAATGATCAATAACTAATTGACCAAAATGTCTCGGTAACCCTTGAATAAATTGTTCTTTCCAGATAGTGTAATTACAATCTTCTCTTTCATAGACCCTTGAAAGAAAAACATATTTATACCATTCTAGGTCTGACAAAGTCTTACATTTTAAATTAAGTAGGAGTTCTCCATTCAATTTTTTTAGACTCTCCTGATCCTATAAAATGCAAGTAGATTGTTAATATTAAAGTATTAACAGCATCAGATTCTGATGATACTAAAGTCTCATTACCTTGTATCATTATTATTTCTTTCTTAGCATTTCTTATCTCATGCTTAGCTTGTTCTGACACACTTATCCCACCAATTTCTCAATTGTCCTGAAAAACCAGAGATGATAAACTCTGGAACTTGTTTATCAGATGAGTTTGTGGATGTACTTCTGACCGCTATCTCATACATTATCATATGGTGAATAATCTGAGATATTTGATATTATGAAAGACCATCAATATTTCATTCTCTTAATTCATCTCCTCTATAAGAAACAAACGGATCAGGTGGCCAAAAAATATTTTGCCTTATATCAACCGGAGATGGCTTACTGGTGTATGGATGTGAGAAATTCCATACCATCGAAGGACCTCCTATTTCCATTTAATTTTATTAATCTGAGGAGTCTCAACAAAGAATTGGTATTATTTTCTGGAAACTTCTTCTTTAATCACATTAATCTGGGGACCTTTCTGCTTACTATCTTTGATAGTGAGTTTCCCTACTTGTTCTGATAATTCTTTTATTCTTTCAGAAATCTCATCATTTCTTCTTCATAATCTGAAAGTTGAAACTTTAGAAGGAAGATGAATAGGAGGTTTTGAAGTAGTAATCTTCCGTTCTAATTTTTTATTGTCTTCAATTCTACACATTTGATTTCCCAACGATTGTAGGTAAAGATTTGTGTAATTATTCTGTTCAATCAAAGATTGAATATCTTTTGTTTCTGCTTGCTAAGAACTAGCTTCCTTACAAGTGATTTTGAAATGTGAGACAATAGCCTGTTCTCCCAAAACAATTGTCTTAGAAGGAGGATGTATAATAGTTATCTCTCTTACCTCTTCCCCTTCTTTGACTTTTTAAGTATTCCATGTTTCTTCTAGCACAGTCAAGGTTATTCCATCTTTTTTGATAAAAATTGGAACAAACCACTCGAAGAACTTTAAGTTGGTTTTAGTCTGTCTAATTTTTTATACTAATGTCCTTGTATTATTCCTCTTTGTTCCTTGATATAATTATCAGCAAACCATTTCTTTTTGATCGTATTATCTTCCGATCCAAAATCTTTTCTTAAACCATTATAGTTTATTTTAAATGGTTCTCTCATCATATTTAATTAAAAAATGTAAGAAGTCAATTCTATCATCCTCAACTAATTTGGATGATTTTCCTTCTTCTAATTTAACAGAATCCATTTTATAAACAGGGTGGGAAACCTGTTCTACTGATTGTTTTACTCCTCCAATAGTTTTCTCATATTCTGTCTCTGGCACATGTGAACATGATGCCTTAGTAGGAATTCTAGGAGGCTTTTATGAGAAGTTGATCATTCTAGTTCTTTCCCAAATTTTATCTCGACTTCTCCATTTTCAAATTCTACTATTCTTTCTGCTTCTATTGTTCTCAGTGGTTTAACCGGGTTTTCATTATGCATTACTCATCTTTTAGGTACACGGATATCACTCCATTTTATAGGCTTCGGAAGAACAACATTAGTTTTCTCAGTATTAGCTTGAATTAAAAGGGTTTTACCATTTGTATCAAATTCTAGAGCCTTTGGCTCAATCTGAGTTGTCATCACCTTGTAATAAATTTTGTATACAAGGACTAAATTCTGAGATCCTTCTAACATATCAAATCTTGAAGTGAGTATATTTGCAGATAATACCTTCATGATATGTAGATCTTTTAAGGATACCGTAAAATTAGGATGACAATTAAAATATATCGGTACATCACAAAGACTAGATTCTACCATACCTAACAAAGAATCAGTAAACTTGTTATGTCTTTGATCTCTTAAAGCAATAACAACTGAAGTGTTTAAACCATTCCTAGTTAGAAGTTTTAAAGCAATTTGAACTAATCCAACATGCAGATAGTTGTAATGGTTTCTAATGATCTTCTATCATGTATTTGGACAGTAGTTCAAACTTGTGATCTTTTTCCATTATTGGAACGGTTCTTTCTACCGTTTTAATGACATATGAAGTTTTAAGTTCAAAAGTTTCATTTCGGTAAACTTCAAACTTATTAATTCTTGGGATATTCCAATTTACCAAAAAAATTCAATATCTCGGGTGATTAAGCCTTGAGCATTATTCATTTTCCCTTTTTTCTTTAGAGTCTCCTTCAAATATTTTAGAAGTAGATTTTGCCAAATTCTTAAAAATTCTAGTCATTGAAGAACAATCTTAATTTCAAAGTTTTAATGTTATTTGTCAACGAACCTTTTACTCCTTCTTACTGCCTCTCTCTGGGTCTTACGGAGGAAACGCGACTTGGGTGATAATCACCAAAACCTTTGAAAATAATTTTGAAACTTCAAAAGAGAAAAGTTGGAGAATATTGAGCAAATTAACTTTTTCAGACTAAAGAACAATTTCTAATATTATAGGGTAAAAGTGACAAAAGCTTAAAAGTTTGAGGGAAGTAAAAGAAATAGAGAATATTCCTTTTAGGACTAACCAGTTAGTCTGCTAAAGCTTTAGGACTTACTATAAAGATTCGTTGTAACTTTTAGGACTGATTTGGCAAATCATAAAGTTTTAGGATTGACATGAAAAATCTGGAAGTATTAGGACTGACTTGGTAAAAGTGTTTAACTATTAGGACTATTGGCGTTGTTATCCAACTGACTCGTTGGCTTGGCACCATGAGCGGCGAGGGAGAGAATCGGCCAGATTCGCCTAAAAGGGCGCCGACCATAGCAGCAACAGGAAGGCGGCTCAACGAGGCAACTTAGCCCAGTGCTCTTGTTCTACTCAGAAGATTGTCGTTCAAGTATAAGCAACCGCGATCTGAAAAGTTGTGTAGTTCCAAAAGGAAACAATAATAGAACGAATTCACAAGAACACAGACAAGTGATGGCACAATTGCAGAAACAACTACTCCTATCTAATTAAGTCAAATCAAGAATTCAAAGCAAACTCCTTTCTTTTCCTTTCATTTTAAATTGATTGATAAATATAAAAAGAAGAAAAGAGAAAATGTTATAAAACACTTGCATAAATCAGTATCTCAAAAGCACATGAAATTAAAAAACCACGTTCAAGTCATTATGATCTTCTGTAAAAATTGCTTATGCTATGGTACCTCCAAAACAGAAAGACTCCATAATTTCTGTAAAAATTGCTATGCTTATGCTTATCAATGCTCATCTCTGTTCCTTTTACATGCCTCTTACATACCGATTTACTTGTGTTAGACTGTTAGTGACTCCATTTTGCTCACATGATTTTAATTTCATTTCAGTTACTTAAATAGGGTGAAGGGTTACCAGAAGAGCTGGTGGAGGGCGAAGCGTTATGGGCAGCCGATGGAGGATGCGGTGGCGGCGGAGGGGTGAGCATGGGATGGAGAATAAAGAAGAAGATGGTGGTAAATTTGGAATTAGTTAGGGTTCATTTTTAGTTCTTTTAAGATATTGGTGTTAAATGTAGTATTAGACCTAGACATTTTGGTAATTTTACCACTTTAACGTCAGTTTTAACGGGAAATTTGACAGGAGGACTAATGGTGCACACGATTGAAACTTACAGGAGTAAAGTGATACAAATTCTTAAAACATGACTCAAATAGGACAAACCCCAAACTTACAGGACTACCAGCGGACTTTACTCTTACAAATATGTATGTGACATGTTCAATTTTAATAACATTAATAATATACATTTTTCTTATTCAATTCAATCACTAATATTTTTAGTTCTCTTATTTTAAGAGTGACTAGAGTTTGCATGCTCACTTTTTTTAATTATAACTTTTTACTTAGTTTGACTTTAAAATAAGAATATGTAAGTTAATTATAATTCAAATTTGAACTTGCTGACTAATTTTTGGACTTTAAAATTAACTTAGATATTGTTCTCAATATTAAAAAAAATTGTATTATCTCATTTATACTCCATGGATGTTGGTTATTCTCTAAAATAAGTCAGTAAAATTACATTCAATAAATATTCGACATTTTCAGTATAGTTACTTTTTTTGTCATACTCATGTTATTACTTATTATCTCATTTATTTATTTTTTCCATTTGATGTTTTCATCTTCTTAATTGGGTGAAGATATTTCATATGATCTTTTTGTTTCAAATTTATGTTACCCATTTTCCCTTACTTCTATTTCATCTTATCTTAAATTTCATGCAACTAAATTCATGCACGCGGAGGAGATGTCTCGCCCCCAACAACGAGGGTCCCTTCATGACCACAAGGGCCAAGGGTCTCGCGGACAGGACTCGCACGGGTCTTCTTCCAAGCATTCTGCCTTTACTTCTCATGGATCTGGGGGAAGGTCCAACCCCACAATTCCTCCACTCCGGAATACTAGCACCAACATCCTTTACATCCTGGAGAAGCATCGCGAGGTTCCCCGCTGGCCTCGCCCAAGGGCCAAAGGCTCCGCTAGAGAGTCCAAACACTACTGCAACTACCACCGTCAAAAAGGACATGACACAAAGGACTATCTTGAGCTGCGCGCAGACATGGCAGCAACGGGAAGCTCACCGAGTTCCTAGCTCGTGAGCGCTCCCCTTGTTAAGAAGCTAACATGGGTCGCATGCATGATGATAGGGACCGTCGTGACGACGGGGACGAAAGGCGGTCCCATCAAGCCACCAGGCGGGATGACATCCCACCCACCGTGGGGAACATTCACATGATCACTCAGTGTGAGGGTGCTGCTGCACGGAGGCGTTACATGATGAAAATCTACCAGATTGACCACTCCCGCAACAAGCTCCACACACATCCCACGATTCCACAGTTATGATTCCTCTTACAAAACCCCTTCTCATCACGGCACTCATTGCAGGGTGGGACATTGTCAGGGTCTACATAGACAAGAGAGCTAACGCCAATGTCCTCTTCAAAAACACCTTGTTGAGGCGCATGCCACTATCTCGCATCTAGCCAGTGAAGTGCTTTACCTATGGGATCGGGCGCGAGGAGATCTTCACTCAAAGTATGATCAGTCTCCCTCTTCTCTTGGTAAGTACCATGGCTCGTAAAGCTGTTGTCTGCCATTCCAGCTTCATGGATTTCATCATTCTAGACGTGCCGTCACCATACAACGCCATTGTGTGGCGACCTATTCAAGTCAAGTTCCACATCCGCTGCGATGTGCAAACTTTGACCCTTACCTTCGCGATCTCTTCTGGCGATGCCTTCCTCTACATCAACCAGAATCACGCTAGGGACAACTACGTGGCTATTTTAACGAGTCCGTCACAACTACCTCGTTGCATGGAGCCTAAGTGCAAAGCACCCGCGGAGCCCGAGGACTCCACCAACCAGGATGTGGAGGCCCCTCTCAATCTTACTGGTGCCTTTAAGAAGGTTGAAGTCGCGCCATATGAGAAGTTCAGAGTCGGTACTGAACTCTCCAAGGGTGATAGGGATGCCTTCATCCATCTGCTCACCACCAACATAGATGTCTTTGCTTGCGGACCTGAGGACCTCCCTGGTGTAGACCCTTCTAAATTCTCCCAGAAGCTCAATATACTCCCTGGTTTCACGCCAGTTAGGCAGAAACTAGGATGATAGCTCCTCAACATAGAGATTTTGTAAGGAACGAAGTACAAAAGTTACTAGATGCCAAAATAATAAAGGAAATTCACTACAATGAGTGGCTTGCTAATATAGGCTTCACCGATAAGGAGAATAGAACCTGACGACTTTGTGTCAACTACAACGGGGTCACCAGAGCTTACCCCCTATCAACCTATCAACCCACTGGTGGGCTCCACTATCAAGTACCGTATCCTCTCCTTCATGGACACCTATAGTGAGTACCGTCAGATCTACATGGACCTCGCGGATGCAATGAAGACAATATTTACCATTAGCGAGATCGTCTATTACTATGTGTGCATGTCCTTCGGCCTCAAAAATGCGGGGGCCACCTATCATTGTCCCATGAACAGGATCTTCACCGGCCAGATTAGGTGTAACCTTGAGGCTTGCGTTGATGACATTGTCATGAAGAGCATGGTATTCGCTCAGCTTTTGGATGATATGGAGGAAACTTTTGACAACCTCCGCCAATATAACATGCGTTTGAATCCTACCAAGTGCACTTTCGGTGTTGACGAGGGCAAGTTACTTGGTTACCACATCTTTGCGAGGGGTATCGAACCTAATTCCAAGAAGATTGTTGCCATCGCGAACCTCAAAACTCTCACGGGCCTCAAGGACATCCAAAAGCTCACGGGTCACATCGTAGCCTTGGGATGTTTTATCTCCAAAATCAGGGACAAGTGCAATCTTTTTTTCGCCTAGATCCGAAAGAAGAGGGCCTGCAAGTGGATGCCAGACTGCATCGATGCATTTAAAGCAATCAAAGCCCACTTGCAGGAGCTCCCTACTCTGAAATCCCTCAACTTGGAGATGTCCTAGCACTCTACCTCTCCACAACAGCTGACAACAACGTCTCCTCAGTCCTTATCAAGGAAATCGATGGTAAGTAGTGGCCAATGTACTACACCAGCCATACAGCAAAGGGCGGAGTCTCTTTACACCCCACTGCAGAAGGCAGTCCTCGCCTTAGTTTTCGCTACCCGCAAGCTGAAGCCTTACTTTCAGGCACAAACCATTGTCATCAAAACGAACTTCCCCATTAAGGACATCCTTTAGTGATCAGAGCACTCGGGGCGGCTTGCCAAGTGGTGTATCGAGATGAACGAGTTTGGCATCCATTACGAGCCTCATAGGACCATCAAGGCATAGGTCCTCGTGGACTTTAACGCGGAGCTTACAACTTCGGACCCAGGTGGGGTGACCACACTAGCCCCTCCAACGATGCTTGAGCCACTTGCCTGGGATATGTTTGTTGATAGAGCCACCATGTTGATTTTAGGATCATCATTAACATGCTTTCATGTTAACATATCATATATGCATCACAAGCATATCACATGATATATGATAGTACTAGATAAGAGGCATGCCTTTCACCACGGAAACAACTTAAGAGCCTTGAAGGCTCTTGCTCCTAGTTGAGACGAGACTTCCTTCTTCTAAGGAAGAGGCCGACTTGGAGGCACACCAAGGAGGCGGATTAGAGATAAAGAATCTTTAATGTGGTTTCACCCACAAACTCTAAAAGAATGCCAAGCTAATTTCGGCTTTGAGAGGGAGAGAAGAGAGGGGCAATGCTGCCAAGGGATGAGAGAAATGACCAGCCCCTCACCCCTATTTATAGAAGGCGAAGGGTGGCTAAGAGAAGGGACACAACCCCTCTTCATAGCCGAAAATGTGCCACTTGAAGGCACACATCTTTTCGGCCATGGAGCCTATCTCACAAGGCCGAAAATGTGTGTCCCTCTTTGCACCATTTCGGCTCCTATAGCCGAATAAACATCTCCCTTAGCCAATGGTCATGTGCCTTGGTCAAGGGTTGTAGCCCTTAGATGGGGAGATGTGTCTCTACACAAGAGACATGTCCTTTGACCCAAAAGTCACAACTTTTGGCCAAAATGTGCCACACACAATTTTCAGTATGGAATACATTAAGCTAGCACGAAACTAGCTCAATTGGCCACTGATCCAATTGAAGCTCCATTGAGCTCAAATTCAGCTCACAATGAGCTAAAAGTTGCTCATCTTCTCATTTAGCTCCAATGAGCTAGAGTTAGCTTCATTTAACTAACATGAGATGAAGTCCAGCTGACTTAAGCTCAGTCGAGCTGGAGTGAGCTGCACTTAAGCTGAGTTAAGCTGCACCCAGCTACTTCTAGCTGGAGTGAGCTGAGTCTAGCTACTTCTAGCTAGAGTGAGCTTAAGTTGAGCTGGTTCCAGCTACTTGTAGCTGAAGTAAACTGAAGTCCAACTGCACCCAGTTTCCATGAGTTGGTGTGAGCTTACTTAAGCTGAGCCCAACTAGAGTTGAGCTAAGGTGAGCTACTTTTAGCTGACCTTGAGCTGGGTGAGCTAAGTTCAGCTACTTCTAGCTGAGGTGAGCTACATCTAGTCACCTTTAAGCTCCAACTTAACCCCATGAGCTCAAGCAACACCTTAAAAGGTCTTGGTGCGCCAGAAATTCCAACACACCAAGTCCGATCACCCTGGTGGAAGGGTCTATCTTCGCTGCCCCTGGGCATGGAAACTGAAGTCCGGGCCGCCTTCAAGTTTCTCGTCACTAACAATGTCGCCAAGTATAAGGCCTTCATCGCAGGACTCAAGCACGTCCGATGAGCCGGAGTCAAACGCCTCACAGTCCATGGCAACTCCAACTGGTGGTCAACCAAGTCTTGGGCTCTTACGAGTGCAGAGACCCCGTCCTCACCAAGTACTTAACATTGGTGAAAACACTAGAAAAAGAGTTTGAGGAACTCATCGTGGTCTACATCCCATGCGCCGAGAGCACCAGGGTTGATGATCTCTCCAAGGGCAAGCGCGACGCCACTTGCCAGACCTTGAAGGCTCCTTCAATCCACCATCTCGATGCCCAAGTTGACCCTCTACCGAACACTACGGGCATCGCAGATTGACGGGGCCCTATAATTGAATTCCTCAATGGTACCATCGATGGTACCACCTAGGAACATAAGCAGGTCCGCATCTGATCAGCTTGTTTCTTGTTGTTGGACGACACTCTCTGGCGGTGAGGGTTCTCAATTCCAATTTAGTGTTGCCTTCGCCAAGACCACGACCTTCGTGTCATGGAGGAGGTGCATCAGGGGGACTGTGGAGCTCACAATGAGTTGGACCCCCTAGCACACAAAATCCTTAGTTTGGCCACTACTGGTCAACCTTGAAGAAAGACTCCTCCGAGTTGGTCAAGAAGTGTCACCAATGCCAGCTCAACTCCAGGATCTAGTGTCTGCCCTCCACTTAGTCTCTCGCTGACATACCCAGTGCCCTTCGCGTTCTAGGGTATGGACTTAATTGATTATATGCTTGCATCCTCAGGCAAGACCCACTGCATTGTAGCCATCGACTACTTCATCAAATGGTTGGAGGTGTAACCCATGTCCAACATCTAGGCTGAGTGCATCCTCACTTTCCTCTGGAAAAAATATTAATTGTAGGTATGGATGCCCCCGCGCCATCATCATCGATAACAAAACATAGTTCGCCGGCCTTAAGTTCACTAGTGAGGGACGATGAACAATATACAAATGAAATATGCGCCCGTCGCCCATCCCTAGTCCAATGGCCAAGTAGAGGTCACCAACCGCACCATCAATGAGGGTCTCAAGAAACGACTCGATGGGGCCAAGAAGGGATGGGTAGACCAACTCCTTAGTGTCCTCTAGAACTATCGCACCACCTGTCGCACTCCCACTGGCGAGACTCCATTCTTTCTCATCTACAACATAGATGCCTTACTTCAACAATGATGACAATGACATTGGCCCCCATGCTCGCCTGGACCACCTAGAAGACCTTCATGAAGGTGCACGACTGTGTCTCACTGCCTTCAAATACCACCCCAACTTGGCCCATGACGCTAAGATTCGCCCAAAGCAGCTTGCCCCAGGGGGTCTCCCCCTCTCACGCTCTGTACTAGCTGGACACAATTAAGGCGAGGGGATCCTCCGCCCTAACTGGGCAGGCCTTTACATCATTCACGAACAGATTCGACCAGGGGTCTTCACCTTTAAACGACACATATGCAATATACTCCCTAGACATTATCATGCCGACGACCTGCGTCGCTACTATGCGTAACAATTGTACTCATTAAACATCATTGAAATGTTTACTTTCTCTCACAAACTCTTCTACTGCGTCACTGTAGCCTACTCACAACGAGTCAGACTTTAACCCTTAGTGCCCGACTGGCATGAGTGGGTCCATGCCCTAACCTTTACCCATGATCTAATGCCAGACCTATTAACGTATCGGAACCCAACCTAAATAGCGCCATGGTCATCTTCTCTATATTCTCCAGTGTTTGGGGAATGTTCTTCGAACTCAAGGCACTCATCCAAGTCTTTCGCGCATCCACATAATTCTCTGGCTAGGAATACTTCACCAGCAACTCTTTGGCTAACTTGTCCCAGTCAACAGCACTCTTCTCCAAGCTCAGACGAACGGGGCCAACATCGGTAACTCCCTTTGGTTCCATCTGCAACAACAACAAAATAAGAAAACACCATTAGCAAACAAATTCCACTCTCATGACTTCTGTCAGACACGTTGGCTACAACGCATTTACCTCTTCAGTTGATGATCTCGACAGTCATGGAACTTCGAAACGCATGGGAATGCACGCACCAATACGAGAGTAGTAACTCGCAATAGCAGCAAGAATATCAAAGAGCGCAATAGCAAAGGTGCCTTTTTTCGCCCAAGTCCTCTCATTTTATACAAGGGGGCGACTCCTCAATTGCCTATGGTTTAAATATTACCGTTACAGTCCAAACAGTTGTAACAGCAGGACAGACAACCCAAACGACGCCTCCTGCTGGAATCTGAATACAGGGCTCTACTCATATTCTGACTTTCAGAAAGGGCTCTTTGGTATATCGGGACCAATCTGCCAGGTGGGTCCCCTGGTCACGGCCCAACACGCTCATTGTTGGGGAATTCCACTAAGGCACAGACGTCCGCGAGGGGGTGTCACCCGCGAAGACACCCTCCTCGCCACAGCTCATTGCGAGGGTCCTCCCCCTTCCTTTTCATCTCATCTTCATCTTGATTAACTTGAAACATAATTGTCTTAATCTACAAGGAGGGCCTCCGCCCATGAACCTTCGCCGCGCGAGGCCTCTACACTTGGTAACTTGGAACTCACCCTAAGGGCTCTACACACTATATCGCTAGATCAGCCATGATTTCGCGGAGCAACCCCTACTATCTATAATTACTCCCACGATCTCGAGGACGGCGCACCGGAGACAACCGCCCTCCTTCAGCTCATATAAAACAGAGACTTGGGAAAGGTACACCTTATCTATACACCCTCACTCCTCTTTCTGCTCCTGAGTATTATGTTTCCCTTCTTGCAGAGTGCTCTGTCAACAGCAGATCATCACTCCCAGCATCTGATAGCTCAGCCCACTTAGGAACGAGACTATCAAAATGATAGCCAGAACCCACTAAGTTTGAGCTGGATCCCTTAACTTTATATTATATCAAAGACTAATCATTTTGATCACTATTAACAAAATAATATTATATCCAACATAAATTATAATAACAAATTCAAGAGTTTTGATAAGTATCGATACCCGATAAGGTTAAGTATTGTTGGACTCGAGCTCAACTCGTTAACTTTCGAGCTCTTTTTCATACTCAAACTCAAGTTTGTACTCGATAGAGGTCGGCTCGATAAGTTCCAACTCGAGCTCATATGTTAATAAAATCATCCTTGATGTTTCATTTAAAAAAATTACAAGTAATTTTTTTTTAATGAAAAGAGAAATGTAATGTAATAAAATAAGGTTCTATGTCTCAAATTTGATGAAATGGATGGAAGAAAGACTCCTTCGAGCTGGTCAAGAAGTGTCACCAATGCCAGCTCAACTCCAGGATCCAGTGCCTGCCCTCCACTTAGTCCTTCGCTGACATACCCGATGCCCTTCGCGCTTTAGGGTATGAACTTAATTGATTGTATGCCTGCATCCTCAAGCAAGACCCACTGCATTGTAGCCATCGACTACTTCACCAAATGATTGGAGGTGTAACCCATGTCCAGCATCTAGGCTGAGTGCATCCTCACTTTCCTCTGGTAAAAATATTAATTGTAGGTATGGATGCCCCTGCGCCATCATCACCGATAACGGAACATAGTTCGCCGGCCTTAAGTTCGCTAGTGAGTAACGATGAACAATATACAAATGAAGTATGCACCCGTCGCCTATCCCTAGTCCAATGGCCAAGTATTGGTCACCAACCGCACCATCAAAGAGGGTATCAAGAAACGACTTAAGGGGCCAAGAAGGGATGGGTAGACCAACTCCTTAGTGTCTTCTAGAACTATCGCACCACCTGTCGCACTCCCACTTCTCATCTACGGCATAGATGCCTTACTTCAACACGCCTGGACCTCTTAGAGGAACTTCACGAAGGTGCACGATTGTCTCACTGCCTTCAAACAATGCACCAACTTGGCCCATGACGCTAAGGTCTCCCCCTCTCACGCTCTGTACTAGCTGGACACAATGAAGGCGAGGGGATCCTCCGCCCTAACTGGGCAGGCCTTTACATCATTCACGAACAGATTCGACCAGGGGTCTTCACCTTTAAACGACACATATGCAATATACTCCCTAGACATTATCATGCCGACGACCTGCGTCGCTACTATGCGTAACAATTGTACTCATTAAACATCATTGAAATGTTTACTTTCTCTCACAAACTCTTCTACTGCGTCGTTGAAGCCTACTCACAATGAGTCAGACCTTAACCCTTAGTGCCCGACTGGCATGAGTGGTTCCATGCCCTAACCTTTACCCATGATCTATGTGCCAGACCTATTAAGGTCTCAGAACCCAACCTAAATAGCGCCATGGTCATCTTCCCCATATTCTCCAGTGTTTGGGGAATGTTCTTCGAACTCAGGGCACCCATCCAAGTCTTTCGCGCATCCACATAATTCTCGGGCTAGGAATACTTCACCAGCAACTCTTTGGCTACCTTGTCCCAATCACCAGCACTCTTCTCCAAGCTCAGAAGAACGGGACCAACGTCGGTAACTCCCTTTGGTTCCATCTGCAACAACAACAAAATAAGAAAACACCATTAGCAAACAAATTCCTCTCTCGTGACTTCTGTCAGACACGTTGGCTACAACGCATTTACCTCTTCAGTTGATGATCTCGACAGTCATGGAACTTCGAAACGCATGGGAATGCACGCACCAATACGAGAGTAGCAACTCGCAATAGCAGCAAGAATCTCAAAGAGCGCAACAGCAAAGGTGCCTCTTTTTCACCCAAGTCCTCTCATTTTATACAAGGGGGCGACTCCTCAACTGCCTATGGTTTAAATATTACCGTTACAGTCCAAACAGTTGTAACGGCAGGACGGACAATCCAAACGACGCATCCCTTGCTGGAATCTGAATACATGGCTCTTCTCATATTCTTACTTTCGGAAGGGGCTCTTTGGTATATCGGGACCAATCCGCCAGGCGGGTCCCCTAGTCACGGCCCAACGCGCTCATTGTTGGGGAATTCAACTAAGGCACAGACATCCGCGAGGGGGTGTCACTCGCGAAGACACCCCCCTCGCCACAGCTCACTGCGAGGGGGTCCTCCCCCCTCCTTTTCATCTCATCTTCATCTTGATTAACTTGAAACATAATTGTCTTAATCTACAAGGAGAGCCTCCGTCCATGAACTCTTGTCGCGCGAGGCCTCTACACTAGGTAACTTGGAACTCACCCTGAGGGCTCTACACACTATGTCGCTAGATCAGCCATGATTTCGCGGAGCATCCCCTACCATCTATAATTACTCCCACGATCTTGGGGAGCGTCTTACACCTTCTATAAACATGCCCACGATCACGAGCACGACGCACTGGAGACAACCGCCCTCCTTCAGCTCATATAAAACGGAGACTTGGGAGTATTATGTTTCCCTTCTTGCAGAGTGCTCTGTCAACGGCAGATCATCACTCCCAGCATCTTAGAGCTCAGCCCACTTAGGAACGAGACTATCAAAATGGTAGCCCGAGCCCACTAAGTTTGAGCTGGATCCCTTAACTTATTGGTACTACTCGGGCTCGAGCTCAAATTCTTCAAGCCTAATATGCTAGGCTTAAGCTCGGCTTAAATAACTCGATGGGCTCGTTTTGTAACTTTCTAAACTATAATGCAATCAACAAATAATGAAATACAAGATACTGTCAAAGTTTATACAACTTAAACACTCAAATTAATAATTTTAGACTAATCATTATGATCACTATTAACAAAATACTATTATATCCAACATAAGTTATAATAACAAATTCAAGAGTTTTGATAAGTATCGATACCCGATAAGGTTGAGTATTGTTGGACTCGAGCTCAACTCGTTAACTTTTGAGCTCTTTTTCAGACTAAAACTCAAACTTGTACTCGATAGAGGTCGACTCGATAAGTTCCAACTCGAGCTCATATGTTAATAAAATCATCCTTGATGTTTCATTTAAAAAAATACAAGTAATTTTTTTAATAAAAAGAGAAATATAATGTAATAAAATAAGGTTCATGTCTCAAATTTGATGAAATGGATGGAAGTGGAATATGTTTTTTTAACTATTTTTTAGTAGTGAATTTATTATTCTTCATAGCGTGAGCGTGAGTCCTAGCCAAATAAAGACGGCCCTTTCCTTCTGTACTTTACCAATTACTCAATAGAATCTTCAAATCATTTTATCTTTCTGAATTTGCGGTGAAACAAAAGTGCCGCGTCTGTCTCCTTTCTGCTTCTTTTTCTGTTTATTTTTTGTTTGTTTTTTCTGAAAAAATTTCAGGATTTTGCTTTGTCCTTCTGTTCTGGCCCTGTCGCTTTGAGGCTCTTGTCTTGTTTCAACAACAGGGTCCGTTTTAATTAATTTTCAAATAACATCCCAGCAGGACTCAGTGGACCCAAAAAAAGTTTAGAACTTTGAAGTCCAGAACCAGTTTCTGGTTCATGTGAGTCTCCAAGATGACATCTTTCAGTGGATTAGGAATTGGCCTGAGCTTGGTTTTTGGTTGCCTCCTCTTGGCTCTTGTTGGTGAGCTCTACTATCTCCTCTGGTGGAAGAAGAGGCTCACCTTCTCCTCTCACACCCAGATTGCAGATGATTCTAATCTCACAATCCACCCTCCCAAAGAGTTCAACAACCACCTGTTTTTCTGCTGCAAGAGCCTTTCACCTTTCCCAAACACCACAGAGTCAAACAGCAGGCTTGACCCGGACCCGGAGCTCGGGTCAGGCAATGAACCGGGTCATCAGAAAGCTGCTCCTCTAGTTGTTGGTGGTGGTGGGATTGGGGAAGAAGGTGTGGAGGCAGAGCTGATGAGGCTCCACAATCTCTCAGGCCCACCAAGATTTCTCTTCACAATCAGTGAAGAAACAAAGGAGGACTTGGAATCTGATGATGGGAGATCAAAGGGAGATCTGAGTTTGCGCAATGTGGACATAATAAATCTGACACCTTTCATCAGCCCTTTAGGCTCCCCGCATGTAAAGTCTTCAACTTTGGAGCTGGACCAAAATGGGTTCAGCTTCAACCCTCTCTTTGAAGCATCCACTGATATGGGTTTCAACAGGCTGAGATCTTCACCCCCTCCAAAGTTCAAGTTTTTGAGAGATGCTGAGGAGAAGCTGAGGAGGCAAATGGGACAACATCAAGAACTTCAAGGACTGGATAAGGAGAATCTGATTGTTGAAGGGTCATTTCTGAAGTTCATTGCTGGCAAAACTAGAGAGCCTCTTCAGTATCTGCCTCCTCCACAGTACCCTTCAAGCTCTGCTCAGATTCTGCCATTGGCATCTTCACCTACAGGATTCAGACAGCCATAGAAGAATTGAGGAACTGTTCTGTTTCTGTGTATGCATGCATCTGTTTCTGTTAGTGGTGACATTTGATGAGATTTTTAGATTGTTTACTTCGTTTTCATCTTTGTGTTGTTCATCGATTCTTCAAAATTAGGCAATTCTTGTATATTCAGTACAATGGCTGAGAGTTAGGAAAATTAGCAGCAGCACTATAGCAGAAGCAGAGTTTTTTCTTTTTATTTTTTCCCTTCTTTTTTCCCACAATGACCAATTTTTAGTAGCTTTTCTTGAAGAAGAAGAAAAAAGAGAGGAAAAGATCCTAATATTATCCTGTTTTTCTCTGTCACACTACATTTATTGTTTCCTTTTTATAGAATATTTTGTGGAAACACAAATGTTGATATTTCTTTCTATTTCTTTTTCCTCTCTTATTTCGTTTTTATTACGTGCATGAGAGCTGGTTAACGCGTTAAGCTTAACATATACGGTAAATTACTCCATTTCCTTTTTTTGTCTTTTTAATAAAAAAAGTGTAATCTGCGCACATAGATTAAGCTAGCACAAGGCCACAGGGCCAAAGGTGTCACTCAAAATATGATTTTAGTCAAATAACCAACCCAGCCATAACATAAGTCAAAATTTACGGATATAACATCCTATTCAGATGAGAGAATTAGAGTTTATTTAGGATGTTTTTTTTTCTAATAATCTGAGAAATAGTTTGACTTCTGTAAAAGTTGATTGAAAATTCTAGGTAGACGGATATTAGAGGTAGAAAATTCTTCGAGGTAATAAACACAATACTCTCATGAAATTTCATGTTTAAAAATGAAAAGGTGCCTATTATATACTATGCACCACACCCTCATGGCCATCATGTCACGCATCATTATTTTTTTTGGGAAAACAACTACTTATTTTATTTATGTATAAGAATATTAACCAAATTTTAAATCACAAAAATTTATTGGAAGAAAATTTTTTGTTCCTCATAGATCCAGTTGAGAATCCCCGATACCACAGTCCTACATCATTAATTCATTACATGGTTAGATTAGTTTCGTGCTTGCATTACCTTAAATTTTTAGGGTTCGATACATAGATCTCTACCAGCGTTACATCACCAGAATTACATTTCGTTCCTTATTTCACTTTTGTATATTTCCAGGCTATTCAATTATTTTATCTTCATAATTAAAAATACATCATGTATACAAATGGTTAGAAATTATGCGGATGCGGCTTATTTAGAGTATAAATTAGGTGCATCGTTAAAGGGTAGTTTGAATTGGAATTTATCGAGTCGATACTCATTAAATTCGAGCATAAAAGATAGTTTGTTAGATTAATGGGACGAGGTCGAACTTATAATACCTCCACCTAATTAAGTTTACTACGATATTTTGGATTAATTAGTTATATATAGAGTGGTTGTGTATAGTTTCAAAAGCATGCTGCATGGATTGATTGATATGGTGGCAATCTAGCAAACAAAAAAAGTAAAAGTTAGTGGGAATGGTTGTTACAGAAATTAATCTAATTTTTGACTTAGCAGCATTTGGATACTTATTTTCTCAAATATGTCGTACAGCTAATGGCACACTTAAATCTCATTCCATTTGAGCATAAGAAATCTGTTGTTTTTTTTTTAATGAAGGCAGAAGAAATCTGTTTAATTACCTATTTCGATATATATATTTTTTCCTCCAATATTTAAAGCTTAAAGATCTTCGTCCTTTAAAATCAAGATATTTCTAGCTAGTAACAATGATTTAAAATAAAAAGAGATTTTTAAACCTGCTTTTCAGTGACCTAACTACAAAAGTGAAAATCGTGAGGGACACATTTATAGCAATCTATTAAGTATATGGACTTTTGGGTAATTAAATAGCGACATTGATGTTGGAGTATAATGCTCGAATCAGGTCTAATACGTTTGAGATTGTGCTATTTAAACCCAAACTTTTAGAATTATGAAAGACCAACCAGTTTTCTATATTCACACCCACAAATTTAAAAGGGTTTTTTTTATTTAATGAGAAAGCAACAAATGATTCTCCCTCCGTGAGTGCTGAAAAAGAATAGTGCATTTTCCTTTCACGAATATCTTAAATGAATGGTGTATTTCCTTTTGAAAAAAACTTCCACAATTTTTCAATATTACATCAAAAAAAAATTGTAACATTCTTTTCAGAGACAGTATAGGTCTCAAAAAGTGAACGCACCGCTCGGTTTGATGCTCATCCAGTTCACATTTTAAGAACCTTTGTTGCTGGATTGATGAATAGAATATGTCCTCATCATCAGCAGGCCGTCATTGCTTTGAATATTAAATTAACACATTGTAATTAACGGAATAACTATAACGGTATTAACTAAATATGTACTACTAATTAGAAGATAGTGGAAGGGAGAGAGAGGAATTGAGACCATAAATCATGATTCATGCCACTAAGTTCATGGCTTATATATATAGAGTGCACTTATACAATTTAATTAGTTATCGCGAAATGTTAACTTATTAGGGATAAATTTTTTATGCTTCGACGGTGGAAGTGTATTTTTTTCACCATCACTCTTGAATGAAAACAATTATGTGAGGTTCATTCTATTAATAATATTTTTATAATAAATATGTGGGATCTTCTATCTATAGAAAGTTGATGGTGGAAAAAAACACCTTCATCACCGGAACATAAAATTTTTATCTAATTTATTAATTAGTACAATTTATTGTTGTATTGTGTACTGCATAAGGAGTTTTTCTTCATTTTTTTTACCAGCTAGGAAGCATAATTTGTCTAAACCACATGTATTTCAGCTGTATAATTTGGTTTGCATACATTGTACCAGCTAATAATTTTTTTTTAAAATATACTATGTGATATGAAAACTGCATGGAAGAACATACTAGTGCTCCATTTGTTAAAAATAACTGTATTTCCAATATCAAAGGATCTTTAATTTATTAGAAGTGTTAGATGCTTTAGATCAATTTCGTACGTAGTCTTTGTCGGTCTCTAATATTACCTCTGTCCCATGAAATTAAATTTTCGAATTTATAATTTACTCAAATTATTATTAAGAATAATTTATTAAAAATGTTCTTAAAAACATATTTAGAAATAAAAAACATTGAACTTTTATATGCATATAAACTTAATTATAGAATTTATAAGTAAAATGTTGAAAGAAAACAAATCTTATATTTTTAAATGTTAAGTAAAAAACAAACATGATTATTTTTGCGTCCCGAGAGTAGTGCTCTTTGCTTGATAATGATAAAGTTTCATTCTGCTATGTACTACGAAAAAAAAATATTTTGTTATTGTAAAGCGTTTGAATTATTACTTCGCACAAATGAAGCATTGCTTGAATAGAAAGCAAGAAAAATAGCCATTGTCATGAGATTTGTCCAGAAAATTTATTATCCATATTACACCAACTTGATTATATAATATTTGGATAAAAAATCTTAAAAGTAACCTAATACTTAACTTTTTAATTTAATTTAATTTAATTTATCTATATTATTTCTTAATAGAAAAATATTCAAAAATATATATAAAGTTAAGACATCTTAGTTGTATACATCCGTCCATCATTAATAACTGGTCTATTTAACTTTCATGTTTTAAAATTCAGTGTTTAACTCAAATTTTAACAAAGATAAATAGTGAAAAAAATTTATAAAAATATATATTTATAAAATGTATGTTGCAACTTATGATATGCAGATGAAATATTTAACTTAAAATGACTAAACATTCATGAAAAAAATCATTAATTAAATACTGTAAAATAACCAGAACAAATAAACCAATTATCAATTGATGGAGGGAACACAAGTTTTAAATTTATAATGTAAAATGATATAAAATAAAAATTATAGGTTATTTTGGAATTTTTGGGTATCATTAATTAGCTGTTTAAGTAGAACACTAGTTAAGGGTATCGCAATTAAGTGGGTAGTTAAAGGATTGAACGGACGTGGATAGCCCACGCGCCACCTTGGTCCATTGTTGCCCAAAATAGATTTCTAATGTTAGATCTTTACGAAGTTCATTGTACACTGTGAAACTTAAGTAGTGATGCATAGCATTTGACCTAATAAAGTGGATGGTAGAGGAATAGAGGTAACAATAAATAAAATAATTGGCAATTTTCATAATTAAAAGAAGATAAATGTAGGATATCATCCGACCTACTGCCATCCCTATGATTAAATGGTGTGTTTGATAAGAACTTTCAAAGTAGTTTTTGTGTTTTAAAAAAGAGCATTTAATTGTAATTATTTGAATTTGATCATTGAAAAATTATTCAGAATGTTACAGCTACTTGAAATAGTAATTATTCTCAAACGGGGCCAAAGTTAATGACTCACTAACCCTTTATATACATTGATTGGTTTGGTATGGTCCCCAACTTGGAAGTCAAATATTATTATGTGTAGTCTTGTTGCAATTATACCATCGAATTGAGAACTTGTGGGGCGAAGAAAGCCAAGCCTTTTTAAATGTTGTTTTGTTCCTTTCTTCATTAATCATGTTGTTCTCTCAAGCAAGCAACTATTTCTTTGGATTTGTCATTTCTCATAATAATATAATACACGTGATGTAGATTTCTCATCATATATGTATTGATCAGGTCTTACAATATTATTATTGTCGTGCTCATCTCATCTATTTGCTTGCCTTTGGATGCATGGTGGTTGTAATAGTTGTTTAAAAGGAAATACTACAGACAGTCATTTGGATAATAATTTCCTATTTAGAATTTGTCATCTAATATTCATCACCTGAATGCATGGTAAGTGTAGTGGCGGAATCAATGTCTATAAAACTAGATGAGCGAGGAAAAAAACTAACACACAATAATATAGTTTTTACATAATATTTATCCAAAATTCGATAAAAGTATACAATTTTTATAAATTATTAAGTCTTGGGTTCAAATCTTGTCAAACCGCACATTCGTCACTGGATAAATGTTTAATGGGAGAATGTCCAAGTGACTTATTGTTCCATGTTTTTTCCTTCACTTTTTAGACCTTTTTAATGTTTTTTCATATCTTTTATTTTTTCTTAAAAAAATCATCTTAAAAAATATGATTACTCTTTTTTAAAAAAAATTCATTTTACTCCTTTTTTAACTTTCCAAATTCAAGTTCTGTCACATGTTTTTTGTTTTTTGTTTTTTGTATAATTACATTTTCTTGGTATATAATATATTAATTTATGCTTATAATTAAGATCCATATTGCTTAGGTTTTTTCTCCTCTTTTTTATACTTATAATTTAGTTATTTGGTATTTTTAATCAATTGTTGATGTTATTTTTCTCTCTGTTCCAATTTAATCGGTTGGCATATTTTTCATGTTTTTTTCACATGATCTCTTTTTAATCAAATTATCGATGTTTCTTATTTAATTTAATTAATTAATTTTTTGCTCTTTCCTCCTTATTTAAAGAGTAATTAGAGTTTTCATGCCCAAATTTTTTATTTTTTAAATATAGTTTCTTTGACTTTAAAATAAGATTATTTAATTTATTTAAAATTCAAAGCTTTTGCAGCATATTTACAAGTTTGCACTTATTTGCTAACTCGAGATATACTTGTGCCTACGATGAGAAAGAGTTGAGTCGAGCATGAGCTTGTGAAAAATAGATTCAACTCAAGTTCGATTCGAACTCGATCTGATTTTTTAAGCTCAAGCTCAATTCAAAAATTCGTGAGGTTTGGTGAGGTTTGATCTTGAGGCCCGAAGGTTCATGAGCATGAGTACACTACTATATAACGCTTATATACTTGACAAAAAAACCCTTATATACTCGAAGGTTCTTAGATTTGCAAGACTTGAAGGTTAGTCATGCTTGAATAAGTTCGCAAGCCTCTACAAGCCAAACATCCCAAGCTCGAGTCCAACTCGTTTTCAAATACCAACGTTAATAATAATAATAATAATAATAATAATAATAATAATAATAATAATAATAATAATAATAATAATAATAATAAAACACAGCCCGAGCTCAAGCTCGAGATTCAACTCGTTTTAGCTCTAGCTCGAGCCGAGCTCAAGCAGGCTTGATTCCTTTCTCGCCCCTACTTGCGCACCAACCTTGCTCAGTGGGAAGTAGCCAAGATTTGTGAATTATTCAGTGTACCTACCATTTTTGTGCGAGACGGAGGAACAAAACTCTAGAGCTTTTAAGCATGTTTGTACAGGGTGTCAGACTTTGTACAAGTTTGGGTTTTAGGCCTTTAGCCGAGCTAGTTGGTGTTTCTTTAGATTTGGGCTTTTTTGGGCCCTTTTGGGTTTGGGTTTTTCTTTTGGTATTGGTTTTGTATGCACTTTTATCAATTCTACTTATACTGCTTGTTCCACAATTCCACTACTCAATTTTATTGTATTCACAATACTGGTCTCAAGAATTTAGAAGGAATAAAGAAAAATCAGAAAATGAAAATGCCCAATTATTAGAAGGGGGAAAAAAATCAAAGTACTAAGGGAACAACAAACTAAACTGACAGTAGCTGCCACTACTAGTCTGCTACAACCACTTAATCAACCTCCTCAATCTTGGGCCCAGCGGCGCCACCAGCCGTCGGTGGCGGACCACCAGCATCACCACCGCCGACATCAGCAGCACCGCCCTGATACATCTTTGCAATAATCGGGTTACAGATACTTTCCAGCTCCTTCATTTTGTCCTCGAACTCATCCGCCTCCGCTAACTGGTTTGCGTCCAGCCAATTAATCGACTCCTCCACCGAATCTTCGATCTTCTTCTTGTCCACCGGGCTCAGCTTCGCTCCGATCTTCTCATCTTTCACCGTGTTCCTCATATTGTACGCATAATTCTCCAGTGCGTTCTTAGTTTCCACCTTCTTCTTGTGTTCTTCGTCCTCTGATTTGTACTTCTCTGCCTCCTCAACCATTTTCTCGATCTCTTCTTTCGATAATCTTCCTTTATCGTTTGTGATTGTGATTTTGTTCTTCTGTCCGGTGGTTTTGTCTTCCGCCGATACGTTTAGGATACCATTTGCGTCGATGTCGAAGCAGACCGTGATTTGAGGGACACCTCTCGGCGCCGGCGGGATTCCGGAAAGCTCGAATTTTCCGAGCAAATTGTTGTCCCGCGTCCTCGTTCGTTCTCCTTCGTAGACTTGGATCAAAACCCCAGGTTGGTTATCGGAGTATGTCGAAAAAACTTGCTCCTTTTTGGTAGGAATCGTGGTGTTTCTTGGGATCAGAACGGTCATGACGCCTCCGGCGGTTTCCAGGCCTAGAGATAGAGGAGTGACATCAAGGAGGAGAAGATCCTGGACCTTTTCGTTCCCTTCGCCACTCAAGATGGCAGCTTGCACGGCGGCTCCGTAAGCCACGGCTTCGTCGGGGTTGATTGATTTACAGAGCTCTTTGCCGTTGAAGAAGTCCTGGAGCAGAGACTGGACTTTCGGAATCCGGGTCGACCCGCCGACGAGAACAACGTCGTGGATGGTGGATTTGTCCATTTTGGCGTCTCTCAGGCATTTCTCAACCGGTTCCATGCATTTTTTGAACAGGTCCATGTTCAATTCTTCGAATCTCGCTCGAGTTATGGTGGAATAGAAATCGATTCCTTCATAAAGCGAGTCGATTTCGATCGTCGTCTGCGCCGTGGAAGATAGAGTCCTTTTGGCTCTCTCGCAGGAAGTTCTTAATCGTCTCAGAGCTCTGGGGTTTCCGGTAATGTCTTTCTTGTTCTTCCGTTTGAATTCCTGGACGAAATGGTTGACCATCCGGTTGTCGAAATCCTCGCCGCCGAGATGGGTGTCTCCGGCGGTGGCTTTCACTTCGAAGATCCCCTCTTCAATGGTGAGCAGCGATACGTCGAATGTGCCACCGCCGAGGTCGAAGATCAGTACATTCTTCTCGCCGACGGCAGTGGCCTTCTTGTCTAGGCCGTAGGCGATGGCCGCGGCCGTCGGCTCGTTGATGATGCGCATTACATTGAGACCGGAGATGACGCCTGCGTCCTTAGTAGCCTGGCGCTGAGAGTCGTTGAAATAGGCCGGAACGGTGACGACAGCATTCTTCACGACGGAGCCGAGGAAAGCCTCGGCCGTCTCTTTCATTTTCATTAACACCATCGAGGAAATCTCCTCCGCCGCGAACTGCTTCTCTTCAGCTTTGTAGTTGACGATGATCATCGGCTTGTCGCCGGAGCCTGGTACCACTTTGAAAGGCCACAGCTTAATGTCGCTCTGCACTGTAGCGTCGCTAAACCTTCGGCCGATCAGCCGCTTCGCATCTGAAATTGTAGATAATGAGCAAAATGTAGTTTCTCAAACATAGAGGGTAAAATTGTAGATAATGAAAACGTATAGGGATGTTAATGAGCATACCAAAGACGGTGTTAATTGGGTTCATAGCGACCTGGTTCTTAGCAGCATCGCCGATCAAACGCTCGGAATCAGTGAAGGCGACATAAGACGGCGTCGTTCTGTTGCCTTGATCGTTGGCGATGATCTCAACGCGGTCGTGCTGCCAGACGCCGACGCAGGAGTAGGTGGTGCCGAGATCGATTCCAATGGCTGAACCGTCGCCTTTCGTCGCCATTTTCGTTTTGGATAATCAAGATCAGAGGCAAGAAGTTAAGAGATTTAGTGATCGAGTGTTGAGGGTTTTATTGATGTTTCAGAACTTAATTTGTATCTGTTGATGAAGATGAAGATGATGATTTTAACGGTCCACCGTGATCGTCGGACGTGGAAACCCCTATTCAAACTGCGCCGTTTTCATGATCAACGATCCTGATCCCTCTGATCAGTTGACTTTTTGATTTTTTCTCTTTGACCAGGGAATTCACTCATCTTCTCATGTGCTGTTCATTCTTGATTTTTGCAGTAACGTTAATTAATTTGAGTACTAGTAACTTAATTATAGATAACTCAAAAAAGTAAAAAAAAAATAAATCAATAAATCCTCAAATCAATATTTTTACCAAATATCCTCTCAATAATCCTGATGGAAGTCCACTATGTGAAGGTCGACGTTCTTCATATCAAGTACTCTCTTATGAGTAAATTTTATTCTCTGTTTTTTTTTCATCCAAGAATCAGTTTTTTGATTCTATAGATGATGGATAAGGGTTTTGCTCAGTGAATTTGTTTATTGAAGTTCCACAATAAATTAATTGAGAATATGTAGTTGTGAATCTTTTGGTATAATTTTGTTCTTTTTGTGAATGAATGATTGTCTTTTTTAATTAGAAAGCTTTTGATTTTTATTGAGACTGTGAATCTCATCTTCTTTTCTCATGCATCTTTCAGTTATAATGCATATTTTGGCCAGACACACAACCTTCTATGGTTTGTTCATGGCTGCTTATAGATTGGGGGTTGTCCAGCTTATGATTTTCGTTCTTCTTCATTCCACATGTGCATCATGAATTTTTCCATCTGATATTATTTAGTTGTTTGGTGTTGCAGATCAGTTTCAAAGGAAGTTTGACTTTTTTTCTACAAAGGTGGCTTTTGTTTTTCTTATTTTGTATTAGTCATACTCGATGGCTTTATTTTTATTGTATTTAAGTTGCATTTTTTTTTCTATAGCTCACATATGGATGCGCATTACATTGAGACCGGAGATGACGCCTGCGTCCTTAGTAGCCTGGCGCTGAGAGTCGTTGAAATAGGCCGGAACGGTGACGACAGCATTCTTCACGACGGAGCCGAGGAAAGCCTCGGCCGTCTCTTTCATTTTCATTAACACCATCGAGGAAATCTCCTCCGCCGCGAACTGCTTCTCTTCAGCTTTGTAGTTGACGATGATCATCGGCTTGTCGCCGGTGCCTGGTACCACTTTGAAAGGCCACAGCTTAATGTCGCTCTGCACTGTAGCGTCGCTAAACCTTCGGCCGATCAGCCGCTTCGCATCTGAAATTGTAGATAATAAGCAAAATGTAGTTTCTCAAACATAGAGGGTGAAATTGTAGATAATGAAAACGTATAGGGATGTTAATGAGCATACCAAAGACGGTGTTAATTGGGTTCATAGCGACCTGGTTCTTAGCAGCATCGCCGATCAAACGCTCGGAATCAGTGAAGGCGACATAAGACGGCGTCGTTCTGTTGCCTTGATCGTTGGCGATGATCTCAACGCGGTCGTGCTGCCAGACGCCGACGCAGGAGTAGGTGGTGCCGAGATCGATTCCAATGGCTGAACCGTCGCCTTTCGTCGCCATTTTCGTTTTGGATAATCAAGATCAGAGGCAAGAAGTTAAGAGATTTAGTGATCGAGTGTTGAGGGTTTTATTGATGTTTCGGAACTTAATTTGTATCTGTTGATGAAGATGAAGATGATGATTTTAACGGTCCACCGTGATCGTCGGACGTAGAAACCCCTATTCAAACTGCGCCGTTTTCATGATCAACGATCCTGATCCCTCTGATCAGTTGACCTTTTGATTTTTTCTCTTTGACCAGGGAATTCACTCATCTTCTCATGTGCTGTTCATTCTTGATTTTTGCAGTAACGTTAATTAATTTGAGTACTAGTAACTTAATTATAGATAACTCAAAAAAGTAAAAAATAAATAAATCAATAAATCCTCAAATCAATATTTTTACCAAATATCCTCTCAATAATCCTGATGGAAGTCCACTCTGTGAAGGTCGACGTTCTTCATATCAAGTACTCTCTTATGAGTAAATTTTATCCTCTGTTTTTTTTTCATCCAAGAATCAGTTTTTTGATTCTATAGATGATGGATAAGGGTTTTGCTCAGTGAATTTGTTTATTGAAGTTCCACAATAAATTAATTGAGAATATGTAGTTGTGAATCTTTTGGTATAATTTTGTTCTTTTTGTGAATGAATGATTGTCTTTTTTAATTAGAAAGCTTTTGATTTTTATTGAGACTGTGAATCTCATCTTCTTTTCTCATGCATCTTTCAGTTCTAATGCATGTTTTGCTAGACACACAACCTTCTATGGTTTGTTCATGGCTGCTTATGGATTGGGGGTTGTCCGGCTCATGATTTTCGTTCTTCTTCATTCCACATGTGCATCATGAATTTTTTCATCTGATATTATTTGGTTGTTTGGTGTTGCAGATCAGTTTCAAAGGAAGTTTGGTTCTTTTTTCAATAAAGGTGGCTTTTGTTTTTCTTATTTTGTATTAGTCATACTCGATGGCTTTATTTTTATTGTGTTTAAGTTGCATTTGTTTTTTCTATAGCTCACATATGTGATAATTTTGAGTAAACTTTACCCGTAATCTCTTAAGTTTCAATTTTGTCCTATTTGAGTCTCATTTTAAGAATTTGACTCATTTTCGTCTTTTAAGTTATAATTTTTTCTCAAATAAGTCTCACTGTTATTTTTTACGTTGAATTGCAGTTAAATTAAGGGTGTTTATGTAAATGACCAACTCTAATTTACAATCTAACCCTAACTCTTTTTAAAAATACACAAATTAATCCTAAATATTTCATTTAACCCACACCAACACTGCCCTCTTTCTCCCTCTTCCCTTCCTAGCCCAACCTTGCCTAACCCAACCTCAGATCAACGTCGTCATCCCAGCCGCAGTGGGGCCTCTAGCCACTAAACTACACCTTGTCGCTGTCATCGCCGTAGGCTTAGTGTAGGAAAACCACGTAGCCACAAGAGTCCAGTGGAGGCCTCGACCAACCATGCAGCTGGGCTCTCCCTCGATGGCGCACCTCTCGAACGATTTGGCTGCATGGGTAGCATAATCAAGAGCCTTGAGCGGCCCATCGCCGTAGGCGATAGTGTCGCAGGCTAGCTTGAGGAGGAAGGGGCCGAGATCCGGGTTGTCGAGGGAAGGATCGTCGAGGTTGGGAGAGTCCGGTGGAGGCTTTTTGGCTGATCGAGCTGGCGAGGGCTTGGATAGGGAAGGAGTCGGGGAAGGCAGCCTTTTGTTGGGAGTTCGCGGAGTTTTAGGGGCGGCGGTGCGTCAGGAGGAGATTTGACGACGATGCCTGGCATAGTGGGCAGTGGTGAAGGCGGCACGACACAGCTGGAAAGGGGAAGAGGGAGAACGAGGGCAGTGGTTGGTGTGGGTTAAATGGAGTATTTAGGGTTAATTTGTGTATTTCTAAAAAGAGTTAGGGTTAGATTGTAAATTAGAGTTGGTCATTTACATAAACACCCTCAATTTAACGGCAATTCAACGGAAAAATTAACGGTGAGACTTAATTGGGATAAAATTGTAACTTAAAGGACGAAAATGAGTCAAATTCTTAAAATGAGACTCAAATATGACAAAATTGAAACTTAAGGGACTACGAGTGGGTTTACTCTGATAATTTTCATGATTGTTGGTAAATGAATCATCTTCCGCAGTGATTTGGCATTATTATTTGGCTTAAATTTTGATGTAGAGTTACAATTTCTACCCACTTCTTTATTGTGTTTTTTGTTCCATTTATGACGCTTTCTTCAATGAGAAAAAGAACTCATGCATGCTTAAATAACAATGTCATCAATACCTTGAAAATGTTCATGTGATTTCTCATGTCCATATTGCTCTCTTCTGTGATAAAAGAAAAGGCTCAGTAGCATTACCTACTATGTTAATGGTGGACATTATTACTTAAATGAGTAAATTCCGTACACATTCCTGTAAAAATAATTATTGTTCTGTTTTGGTCATATTTTAAAAACTTCCCTGCTTATTCTATCTCGCGCGTTCAACGCCCTGCTTTTGGTTTTCCGTCTATCACGTCGTTACTTTGACGGATCTCCCGTGAAAGATTAGTTTCGCCTTCTGATTATTCCGACGTGATTGCTTCACGTGGACTGCAGTGAAACTTGCTTCTTTTTCTTCTTCTTTTTCTTCTTCTTCTCTCTCGCTTCTTCTCCTCTCTCTCTCTCTCTCTTGAAAAACCCAGAATACTGTCATTCTTCTTCTCCTCTTTCTCTCGCTTCTTCTCCTCTCTCTTTCTTGCTACTGTCATTCTTTCTCCCTTGCCTTTTCTTTCAGATCTTGCTTCCGATTCCGCTTTTGTAGCTATAGAACAGATCTTGTACTTGAGAGATTGTCTCTTGTCGTTGTCGTTGTCGGCTTCGTCTTCCTCGTCGTAGGTGCAACCGCCATGAACCAACTGGGGAAACGCAACAAAAAGTACACATAGTAATATGATTAGTTGTCGAATCGTCATGGTTAAGGTTTCGGTCGCGAACACCGGTCTTTAAGTTCTTAGACTGTAAGAATATATGAATACATTGATTCATGGTATTCGCCTATTAAATAGGCCGATATTATATATATATATATATATATATATATATATATATATATATTAATTATATATAGTGAACCAAGCTTGAGGTAATTAAATGGAGTGGCTCGTGGAAAAATTAAATTATATGTTGACTTAATTAATTTTTTTCCCTTTTTTCAAAATAACAAATAAAAACAATTGGAATAGAATTACATAATTTTATTAGTAAAAGATTACCAATAAGAAAGATTACTACGAGATGAAAGAAGGGTATATTTAAAAAATATATAAATGAACCATACGATTGCAATGGTTGAAAAAAAAACCTACACATGGAAATATGATTGGTGAATTACTCTAAAGAAGAAAAGGCAAGGGAGAAAGAATGACAGTAGCAAGAAAGAGAGAGAGGAGAAGAAGCGAGAGAGAGAGAGAGAGAGAGAGAGAGAGAGAGAGAGAGAGAGAGAGAGAGAGAGAGAGAGAGCCGACAAACAGAGAGAGAGAGAGAGAGAGAGAGAGAGAGAGAGAGAGAGAGAGTGAGAGAGAGAGAGAGAGGAGAAGAAGAATGACCGTATTTTGGGTTTTTCAAGACACACAGAGAGAGAAGAAGCGAGAGAGAGAGAGAAGAAAAAGAAGCAAGTTTCAGTGCGGTCCACGTGAGCGTCACGTCAGCAAATCAGAAGAGTAAAATGGTACTTTCACAGAGATCCGTCAAGAGTAACAACATCAATAGACGGAAAGGACCAAAATAGGACAGTGAACCCTTAAATATGACCAAAACAGGACAATAATTATTTTTACGGGACTCTGTACGGAATTTACTCTTACTTAAATGTCAGCATCATGAGTATTCTGATATTCTGGACTGTATGTTATTCGTGGGGGTGGAACTCCTTCTGCCTGTATTACTTACTATCTGTTTATTTTGTGCGACCGATATTCTATAAAACCACTAACGTGTTTCGGGTGCAGACTTAGGATAGGACTAGTAAGACGTCTTAAAAACTACACACACGTATTAACCTTAAACTTGAAGGAAAACGTTTAAGGGACGGGTTTCGGGTCACAACCCCTTCTAAGAGAAACTCTGTATTCACTCGCCGCCGATACTTCCAGCTTCCGCAACAAAGACGTTTCCGCCAGCTTTCGGGGGCGGTGGGATGACAATTTGTTATCAGTTATATGGTAGGTAATCTATTGTTTTTATTTGTTGTGGTATGTTTTTCTTAAAGTAAATCTATACTTTTCTACTGATCTATTTTGGCTGTTATCCGAGGAAATGAGTTGGTTGATATGATTTTGTTGTTCAATAAATATAAGCATAAGCAAATTCATGTATCAGTTGAAAAAGTGGAGATGTTGGTTGAGATCACTTATGTACATTTATTTTAGGTCAACAAAGTTTTCAATTTGATTTCAATCAGAACTATTGCACTCATAATTTTGGTTAATCACATTTTTTTGATTTCAGAATTGAATGTTCTAAGAGTTCACAAGATGCATCTAGATTCAGGTATTTGTCTACTAATGCTTCATTTATTTTATTCTTTGTGTTTAGAGTGACTATGGTGTCATATTTTAGTTTCTTTCATGCTTTTTTGCACTTTTTTCATCATTGAAAAGGCACTTCTAGTTCAGGTTACACATTTAGCTTAAGGCTTTTTTCAATTTTTTGTCTCTCATCTTCCTTATCTTTAATTATTTGCTTCTTTCTTTATAACTTCTTTGTGGTTAAATTTGCATTAACAGTTACACTTTCATAAGACTTGCAGGTGAAACTGAGTTCGGGCCCTTAAGTGATTTTAGGTTAGGCATGTCTTACTAGAGCATTATACAATACTGTAAGACTATTATAGTTCAACTTTGTGAGGTTTAAGAAACAATAGATTTGCAAGTGCTCATGATTAACCCAATTATTTTAAGCCTAATTTACTTTAAAGGATGTTGATACTTGTACATTCTCTATATGATTAACGAATCCGAATCCTCTATCCCCATTTATGGTGTCCCATCTATGTCTCTCATTATAATTAACTAACAATATTAATCATTAATTAAAATTTTAACAGAATAAGTAACGATATTAATAAATTATAGTAAGACACATTGAGGAAACACGATAAATGGGGACAAAGGATTCAGACTCATGATTAACTAAGTCTTCAAATTATCTATCACATTTTTATTTTTCAAATCTTTACCTAATCTCATCGATAGTAAATTAGTTGACATAGAAATTGAAGAATCTGAAAACGCTCTTTGAAACTGCTAGAACATCTATTGTTTAAGATTAACAACTGGAAGTTGTTAACCTTTCTCATTTGTCTCTCATATGACAAAGTTTATTGCTACAATACAATTAAATGTTGTTGTATAGCTACTGCCATTTGTAAATAAAGTAGTGAAATTTGAACATAAGCCCATCAAGTTTGCGTTCTATGATATGGATGAGAATTTTGAAAAATTTGAGAAAACATTTAAAATTGATGTAATATTTTTGAAAAGATAAGTTGGAAAAAAAATAGATTTAATTGTCTCTTGCTGGTATTGATGAGATTTTAACATAAATATTGATGTAGAACATACTCATATCTTTCCCTCAAATAAACTTCAAATCATTTTCAACAAGGTAGACTTTTATTGTCTTGACGTTGTAGTAGTAGTAGTACACACATTTTCAACCAAAAACATACACACCAACATGGAAAGCAATACAAACAACACAAACAATCAAAATCAGGCAGTTGTTATATTTGCTAATTAATCAACCAGAGATCTGAATGGACTTGGTTTCTGGCTTTTTGACCTCCTCCTTAGGAACAGTGACAGTGAGGACACCATTCTCCATGCCAGCCTTCACCTGATCCATCTTGGCATTCTCTGGCAGCCTGAACCGCCGCAGGAACTTCCCGGAGCTCCTCTCAACACGGTGCCACTTATCATTCTTCTCCTCCTGCTCCTTGCTCCTTTCCCCACTGATCTGCAGAATGTTCCCTTCCTCCACCTCCACCTTCACCTCTTCCTTCTTCAGTCCCGGAAGATCAGCCTTGAAGACGTGAGCCTCCGGCGTCTCCTTCCAGTCGATCCTCGCATTCGCGAACTGGGTTGTTTCAGAAGTTGCAGGGGAACGATTTGTGAGAGCAGAGTTGAGGAATGGATCCCAGGTGTCCAGAGAAAAGGGATCGAACACGTTGGTTCTTCGGCCGCCGAAGATGCTTGGGATCAGAGACATGTTGTTTGTTGGATATATACTTTGAACTTTGAAGATTTATGAAAGAGATTTATTTTGTTCTGTTTTTCCACTATGAGAACTAGTTTCTGCCATGGCGTACTTATATAGGGAGATCGAAGCAAGAAGATGATTCTGGTTATTTCTTGCATTTTATTTTTATTTTTGTTTTGCGGATTTGTTTTGTCACAGAAACTTCTACTGGTTTCGGTTTAACTACTGGCACGCTACAGAATTGAAAGTACTTGAAACTTCTCGAAAGTTGGAGATCATATTTTGACAAGAGTACTGCAATTTTGTTGAATTAAAACATTTTGTCCCTTAGTTTTAAAACCTGCATTTGAAACTCATATATATATATATATATATATATATATATATATATATATATATACACACACACACACAATCATTTCTATACACACACTCTCTTTTTTTAACAATCGCAATTTTTTTTTCATCGCTCCCTTTTCATATGGAAGATGCATGGCACGTATATAAACTATAAAATTAACTAGTAACAAATTTAAGCAATAAGTATAATATTTTACAATTAATTGATCATTATTCCACTACGTAGATAATGGGACGGGGTAGCGGCTTGGCTAGCAGGAAGGATGCTACCAAGCAATGCCATCTTAGATTTGCTACCCTTACCGCTACCCGTATATATTATCTTTTTTAAAGTAGCATTTTGACCCAATTTAACCAGATTGACTCTTCACTTTCATTTTAAGATATAAATTAACTCTCTCTCCTCAACCCCCCCTCTCAAATCCTCTCACTCTTCTTCTTTCCTTCTCCAATAACTCTCACTCTATTCTCCTTCAACCTCTCGACAGATCAGCCCAAATTCGAACTAAGATCTCCTTGTTATTTGTGAATGGAGAGATGAGGTGTCCCTTGCCGGCAAAAAATAAACAAGTTTAAAAAATGGAGGCATTATTTTGGTGGTGTCAGCTACTAGAGTAGGCCTCAAGACCGAAATTCGAACCACCGACGCTGTTGTCGTAGACTTTTCTAGATCTAGTTTTTTTGAATCTTTATTTAGTTTTATTTCAAACAATTTAAACGGTAGCGGCTTGGGAATGGTTTATACTGAAGGGTGCACCTATTTTAGGAGCGGAATGGGCAGCGGTTAATTTCCCACCATGGTAACGGATATGGGAGCGGCGAATCCGCTACCTCGGTTCCAATAAGTATGCAGTGTTCAAATTTTCGGTTCTTGTGAATGGAAGCCTTTGTTACGGCACACCAACTTGGAAGAAATCCAAAACATTAGTGGTATTGTAAGGCACACATCCCATTGCGTGAAGATCCTGGACACTGAGAGCGTCAGATCACTCCAATCATCGATGAACTGCGGAAAATAGAATAATGAATCAACCCAGCATCCCTGCAAGATAGAGGTGACTTGAAAACAACCTTGACTTAGCAAGGAAGAAAGCGCCAACAATATCATGGTGCCCATCGATATGTGACCAAGAGATTGAACGTTCAGTGACGGAAGGATATTGAAATTAGGATTGAAAACATGTTCTGAAAGATGCAAGATATGGTATTTCGGTCTATTTGGTTTATTACGGTGACCAATCAATTTGATTCGATTTTAACTAAACAGGGTTAAAAGGTTCTTAAAAATGCTCTTTAAAACTACTAATTTTGATTATTATTTGAATATAAATTACTCTCTTCGTTTCACTTTCTTTGAAATAAAGGCCACAAATTTTGAAAGTTGTGACTTTTTCTTAAGAGTGTTGATTTAAGGTGAATGTGATTTGATTGATGGATGAAATATAAATGAGTAGAGAAATTTAAAGAAAATATAATTTGATAGAAAATTAATGAATTAAGGTTGTATTATATGTTGAAAATTGAAAAAATAGTAAATTATTTTTGAAAAATATGTTGATTATAACACACATTAAGTAGGAAAAAGATAAAGAATAATATGTAGGGGTAGTATGGTAAAATAATGATTAAAAGTACTAAGAATAGAAATGGTGCAAGGATTTTGAAACTTCCAAAAATAACAATTATTAGGAAGAAAGTGAATAATGGAGTATTTAATTGAATGTATTGTTGAATGAACAAGTTATAAATTTGGATATGTTAGAAGAGTTGAGGACCACCGATCTTGGACTCAATGACAACCGCAGTACTCTGTTTTTCAAGTTTCATATCTGAGTACTATGACTTTTAAAAAACAAAGTTAGCATATACATGGAATTGGCCAATAAAACTTTGCTTTATTCAAACCACTTCGCCAAGATTATTACACAAGGAAATATCACAAACAGCTAGCTCTCATTGTCAGATCAAACTCACAAGCATACAACACTTGGCCAAAACATACTTCAGCCAGAAATGTTAACATCCTTAACCGCCGCCTTCTTCTTCTCCTCCTCCTTGGGCACCGTCACAGTAAGCACCCCATTCTCCATACTCGCCTTAACCTGATCCAACTTCGCAGTCTCCGGTAACCGGAACCTCCGCGTGAACCTCCCCGAACCACGCTCCACGCGGTGCCACACGTCCGTCTTCTCCTCCTGCTCCCTGCTCCGCTCGCCGCTGATCTGGAGGATCTGGCCGTCCTCCACCTCCACCTTCACCTCCTCTTTCTTCAGCCCCGGCACGTCCACCTTGAACACGTGCGCCTCTGGCGTCTCCTTCCAGTCGATCCTGGCTGTCGCCAGCTGGGTTGCCTCACGCGCAGCCGTGGATGGCACGGTCGTGACCGCCGTTGGGGTGAAGAGGTCGGCGAAGGGGTCCCAGACGTCGAGGGAGAATGGGTCGAACACGTTGGTTGTACGGCCGCCGAAGAAGCTTGGGATGAGCGACATTTTGTGTTCTTCTGGGGTAGAAGTGAAAGATCTAAGAAAGATTGAGGGGGTGTTTTTGTTATGTTACAAGACCACTGTAAGCGAATTCGTTTGGTTCCGATGATTGTAGATGAGATTTGGCGTGGTATTTATAGAGACGAAATTAAAGGAGGGACTCTTCAAGTAAAAGCGGGAATATTTCAAGAAGATAGATAGTTCCTGGACCTTCTGGTTTGTTCATGGGATGGGCTTTAAAGTAATAAATAAATACTCCTAAATTATTGTTGTCTCTCATTTTCTACAAGCTTCTCGTTCAAGTAAAAAGATGGTGTGTTCTTCAATATTTAATTTAATTTATGGAGTATTTCATCTTCAGATTTTTTTTAATATATGAATCTGATACATAAGCTGCGTTCTCTTATTCACTTTTTATCTTTCATTTTTACAAGTAAATCGACAATAATAAGCTTTTTTTACTTTTTATTAAAGGCTATATGTACAGGTTTTTTATTTAACGATTACTTTGATATGGCATTTCTTAGGAGTTTTCCACACAAAAAAAAAATTCCGTTTAAGGCGGAACATTTTTACATTTTTATTTAGTAAAATAGTGGCTTTTATTTATGATAAAAAATAATAAAGAAAATAAAAATCGAGTTTTGTTGTTAAACTGGGCCCAGCCAGCAGGAGGCCATAATGTAAAATGCACATTGTATTGGGCTTGACGAGTCATTTGGGCCTACAATATAAAAGGGCCGTTTCACCTAGGAGTCCTACACGCTTAGTAGGCCTCCAACCTTAACTGTGTAAATTACTGATTGCTTGTCAACAAACAACCCATCCCTCACAAAAGAAATGATAAGTTTGACATTATTTGATGCTATATTTGACTCAAATAATTATTATAAAGAAGTGTTTAAAAATTTTATATTTAGAAACTAATAATGTTGATTTATCGTTTCTATATAAATTAATTGACATTACATATAAAAATTTGAACAAAAAATGATTGATTAAATGCTTAAAATGAACACATCATTTATTTCTAGACAGATGTAGTATTCAACTACTTCATTTATCACCTTTTTATTCAAACGTTTTAACTTTTTAATATCCATTTAATTTCAATCTATATGTATTAGTTTGAGATAGAAAAGTTCCAAAAAAATGTTTAGGAACACCAAAAGCATTAAGTTATCATTTTTGGCTAAACTTTGTAGATTTATACTTGAAAATGCTAGAGAAATAGAATTATAGCTTAATTAAATGTAAAAAAATGTTACAATAAAAAAAAGGAAAAGAGGTAATATAGTATTTAGTAGTTTGTTTGACTATGAGATAACACCCAACAATTGATTTTTTAAGATTATATTTTAATTTCAACAACTAATGGACACTAAACTAGTGTGGAATAAGCAAGGACCAATTTTGTTGCTTAGTAAAAAGGCAAGCTAACAAAAGCAATGGAACAATGGATCAAAGTAAAAAGGTGGCGTTTTGATTAAAAGAATACAGCTTTTTTATCAACCATTGGTACTTATGGGGAACAAAATGGGGCTTCCTTCCTTCTGCTGTGATCATAGATTCAAGATAAGAGACAGACACATCTCAGTCGCACAAATGAATCGAACCAATTCTTGTGCGTAAATGCTGTGAACGGTTCTCAATCTTTAACAACTCTTTTATGCTTGTCCTCAACTTGTGTTTTTATTATTACATTTTCGTCTTTCATGCAAAACGGTTACAAACTTGTTTCAATACAATGTCTCCTACACTCACCCCCAACCAATACAAAGGATTTTTAAACGAAGAAAGTAGTACTTTATATGTCACTTTTAGTTTTTTTATATAGATTAATATTGATTTTCATCATTATCTACTTTCAAATTCATTCTCACTCTTCACAACCGACTCGCTAAACTCTTTGAGTGAGTGCATTTACAAGGATAAAAGTATATTAAAATAAAATAAAATAAAAGTGGAAAAAAATCATTTCATTTGAAACTAAAATAATTTGATGGTGTGACAACTCATTTAGAACGGAGAGAGTATAATAAGGTGGTTCAAACTTGAAAGTGGGTGCAAAAAAAAATTTCGTGAGTTTTTCGTTTTTCACAGGTGAAAAAAATGTTCTTTTTCACAATACCCCTGCACCCCCTCAAACCAGAAACAGAAATCAACCCGTTCGAACAGGCCACGGCGGCGACGGCGGCAGCGCCGCGAATTCCAGCGGCGGACCTGGGCTGGGGAGGTGCACCGTTGACCGGAGGGTGGTTTCCGGCAACTTTCTGGCCCCAACACCTGCACCCACTCAATCCAGAAACAAAAATCCTCAACGCGTTCGAACTGGCCACGGCGGCGGCGAATTCCAGCGGCGGATCTGGGCTGGGGAGGTGCGCCGTCGGCCGGAGGGTGGTTTCCGGCAACTTTCTGGCCCAACACGCCTCTTACTTGTCTGAAGAGGAGACTGCCGGGGGAGAGAGAGAGAGAGAGGTGGTGGTTATCCGAAATTCACGGTGAATTTCGGATAATTCACTTCTATGGTGAATTTGGGGAGGTCTGAAAAACTGAAAATCACATGGTGAATTTGGGAGGTGAGAAATCACAAATATTCACTCCCAAATCACCATATTTGAAGCCCCCTAATGAGTTCCAATAATTTAATCTTACACCTACTGTTCATTTTCATTTCAATGTGTCGATTAAAGGAATATAAGCTTTTAACTTATAAATTAACATAAAACAGAAGTATAAGGACCTTTCTTGCAATTACTTCTTGAAATGTGAATAGCAGTTAGCTAGTTACAGAGCACACACTTTTTCCCACTCTTCTACCCACTTTTATTTAAAGCGAACTGCCTGGGCGCTCAACTTTCCATCTAATGCAGGTGCCAGTCTCGTTCCAACCGGCGCCACCAGATTCACCGCCATAGCTCGCCGTGGCTCACGCGAAGGACCGAGCGCCGGCGTTGCACTGGCGTAGAATTGGTCGTGCAAGTGCCTCTGAAAGGGAGGTTTGTATATTTGAGAAGAGATGGGCCAGGGTCTGAGTTGTGCGGCCAGGGACGACCATGGATTTTTCGGTGCGGTCCAAGTTGGAGATTTGAAGAGCGTGAAATTGGCGTTGGAGAGAGACCCAAGTATCTTACAGGTCTTCACTGTTTATGATCGCCACTCTGCGCTTCATGTTGCTGCTGCGAATGGCCAGATCGAGGTAAGCTATCTGTCCTTGATCAAATTATGAAGTTAGGGTATGTTTTTATTGGATTTCAATCGATGGGTGTGTATTGATTTTGGTTCTTAGATTTTGTGTTTGCTGCTCGAGAGATCTGTGATGGCAGATGTGATCAATCGTCATAAGCAGGTGAATTTTCAAGCTTTTGTTTTCTCTGTTAGTGGTTTAATCACGGTATCTACTTGAATAGGAGGATTTTACTTTGATTGCTATAGTAACTTGCTTCTTCTCAACGTATCAGACTCCGCTTATGTTGGCTGCAATGCACGGGAAGATCACCTGTGTCGCTAAGCTGATGGAAGCTGGAGCAAATGTGAGTCTACTTGATCTCTCATTTGGGCTGCCGAGTTTTGTTAATATTATTATGTATATGAAGTTTGTATGTGTAGATTTGGTTGAGGATAACATGAGTTTTTAATAATCAGATCTTAATGTTTGATTCGCTTCGAGGAAGAACCTGCTTACACTATGCTGCTTACTATGGTCATTCTGATTGTGTTAAACTCATTCTTTCAGTGGCTCAGTCTAGCCCTGTGGCTGCATCATGGTGGGTTAATGTTTTTTATTTAACTCTTTTAAGGGTTCTCTTTGTGAATCTGCTTAAATTTAATTATACTTATTCCAGAATTACAGTTGTGTTGGACTGGGACTTCATTTCAGGGGATATGCGAGGTTCGTGAATGTTAGGGATTGTAGGGGAGCAACTCCATTACATTTAGCAGCCCGTCAAAGACATCCGGAATGTGTACATGTGCTGTTGGATAATGGAGCCCTTGTTTCTGCTTCCACAGGCGGATACGGGTGAGGAATCAAACCTTAGTTGATTATGTATATGTGGATCTGTGATTTCTTGTTGCTTATGGTAACAAAATCTAATTACAGCTGCTTGGGGAGCACACCACTTCATTTGGCAGCTAAAGGGGGCTCTCTTGATTGTGTCCGTGAGTTGCTGGCATGGGGAGCAGATCGCCTTCAAAGAGATTCATCCGGGTATGGTGAAAACTCCGAAATCTTATATGATGTTTATGATCCGGCTTATTTTTAAGGAAGCATTTTTAACAACACTTATACCTTATTACCCGCAATTTCACTTCTCCAGTCAAAAGGTAACTTTTGTCCTATTATATCTATTTTACTTTGTTACCCATAAGTCTTCAATGCTCTTTAATCCTAGTACTCAGTCAAATGTTGAAACATTTGTAGGTGTAAGAGAGTATAATTTACCAATAGATATTAGGTAATTTGGATGCTCTAATGAACCTTGTAGTTTGATGCCATGAGTAGGAAGATTGCAACAGATGCCATTACTGAGATTATTAAATAGTTCTACAAGGTAGTCCAATAAACATTTTCCTTTAGCTTTTTATATCATATCCTGAGTTCACCTGGAAGTGCAATTTACTCGCCTTGTCGGACATCCAAACGTTCAGTCAAAAGCTAGTTTCTCAATAGCTGTTGAACCTGTACTTGTTTCCCCTGTACCTATGTAAGTGGTTATGTTGTGTGTACACTGATCATATTTTCATTCTCTAATAGGAGAACACCATATATAGTTGCATTAAAATATAAGCATCGAGCTTGCGCTGCCCTGCTCAACCCCACTGCAGCTGAGCCTCTTGTCTGGCCTTCATCCTTGAAGTTCATCAATGAGCTTAATGAGGATGCAAAAGCATTATTAGAGCAGGCACTAATGGAGGCAAACCAGGAAAGAGAGAAAAAAATCCTAAAGGGAACTGTCTATTCACTTTTTTCACCTACACATTCTGACTCGGAACTAGATGGCAGTGTCTCTGAGGTAATTTAATTCTGCTGCTGCTGGTTTTACTCTTTGCAAGTCCTTGTTTAGGAATAAAACAAAACAGATACTATTTATCTTATGTGACATTTGAGGATGGCTTATGAGCATTGTAGACTCTCAGATGCATTAAGTCATACTCTATCCCCAGAGCTTTTGTACTCTTTAGGGGGCTAGAAAGGTTTCAAAAGCCACCAGCCTCATACTGTTCTCTGACTGAACCATGTACTATTCTGAGAGGACTTGACCTCTATTGGTCACCCATCTGATCCGAAAACTCACTAGTCCTTTTTTACAATGTTGTCTGTAGATACCTTTCTTTTTTGTTCAGGTAAAGTTAAAGTTCTTTTGGTTTTGTCTAAGATAAAATATTTTCAGATGACTCTTGACGTTTAAATTAGATTGATTGTTGTCAAGAGAATAGAGAAAAGAGAATATATATATATATATATATATATTTTGAATTTTTATAAAATCTAAACTGGTGGCTAATGTTTCATGTACTAGTCTTTGCTTGATGGTCTTATCCAACTCTTTCGTTATTGGTGTGATTTCCATTTCGGCTGCTTGGCTATATCTGTTGTCAAATCAGTACACTTACACGTATAGGACTAGGTTATGATGAGACAGGCATTAACCTGTAGTCTGTTGATTATTCTCTCTTGGATGGTTTGTTCCATGAATGGAATCTTTATCATTTTTGTTATATAGTGTTGACTACGCTAAACTAATAAGTGCACAATAAACTTCTTGTTATTGAGTATTGATTTTAACATAATTGTGATTAAGGTGATGCACATAAACTGTTATTTGTTGCACAAAAATGAATGTTGGAAATAACGGTGCACACATCAATGTTGCAATTTTGTAATGCAGGCAAGTGATTCAGAGCTTTGCAGCATCTGCTTTGAACAAGTGTGCACTATTGAGGTGCAGGACTGTGGCCATCAGATGTGTGCACAATGCACATTGGCTTTGTGTTGTCACAACAAGCCTACCTCTTCTACAGCATGTCTTACTCTTACAACACCAGTATGTCCGTTCTGTAGAAGTAACATCAACCGCTTGGTTGTAGCCAAGTTAGAAAATTTTGATGGCTCTGATCAGGATGTTGCAAACATGGGCTACCCGAAACTGAGGGGAATGAGGAAGTCCAGAAACTTAAGTGAAGGAAGCAGTAGCTTCAAGGGCCTAGCAGCAATAGCCACATTGGGCAAGATTTCTGGACGTGGCTCTGGCAAGATGGCATCAGAAACTGTGTCGATTGAGAAGCTTGATATACAGCAAGTTTAGGTTAGTCCATTTACATATTGAAGGTTCTACCCTGAGTCGGATAATTGGAAATGCAAGGGGAAATAAGCAACAAAAACCAATCTGGAGATTGGGTATACAAACACATCCTTCTGCTGTGGAGGATACACAAAAGGTGAGATGTAGCTTCAGCTATGAGTATTTGTGACCCAGTACTGCATTTATCTTTCTTAGCTCGAGAAGTCTGAAGTGAAGGTGTTTTCCTTGAGAGATGTTGAGATTGGAGCTGCATCTTGTAGGCTCGAGGGGAAATGTGAAACTGGTGGTTATCATACAAGCTTATTAGGTAAATCAAAAAGGCCCTATGGCAACTGGCAACCAAACGTTCTTGCTGGGAGCAAGCAATGTTCTTGGTTGGAAATTGGGTAAAAAAAAAATTATATATATTTGTTTGATTTTGTTTTGTTTTCTTATAATCGTATTACCTCAGATCAGTCATAGTGGGTATACCCCCTAATGTATTGTTATTTTGGCGAAAGAGTAAAAAAGTGCACTTATCTTTTGAAGGAATGTTAGTCTCTGTTAGACAAGTGCATTGGGTTACCCGAAACTCTGGTTATTCTGGCTAAGACACTCTGAATTCCAGAACCTTGCTTCTGAGATTGGTCTTCAAATACAACTATCAGTAGTTCAATGATGCACTGAAGTTAGAATCACACAGACTTTGTTATAGTGATTGTAACAGATGGCTTTATGCTTTTAGAATAAAAAACCGTGTTTGATCATTCAGATGAAGGTCTGAGCAACCAAACACAATTTACACACAATAAAACTACAAACGCGATGATTAAACCCGAGGTTTAACGGATGCTGCCGAAAATAGACTGAAGAAGTTCTTTTACCTGATCTTCTTCCATCTGCAATTTGTCCCACCACTCTTGCTCACATGCTATTGATTTCAGGGTTGGCATGTTGCTTCCATTAAAAGGAAGCGACTTTAACTCAAAGCACCTTGAGACTTTAAGTTTGTTCAAGTTGGGGAAGTAAGATGAACCGTACGCAGATAAAGTTGCCAGCTTTGGCAGATTATGCACCTCCAGAATCTCTATGCTTTGTGGCATAACCACTTCTTGAATCCCATCACAATCTTTGATCACAAGTTTTCGTAGAATTGTGTGATCATATGTGCCAATGCTTGTCAGTACCGGGAAGGATGTCACCACTATAGTATGCAGTTTACCCAGACTTTTACCCGGTATCGTGCCATGAAAAATGCCTTGCAGCTCTGCCAAATTCTTTAAATGCAGTTGTTGTAATCTTTGCAGTACTAATACCACACCCGCTGGTAATTTAGTACCATCAATGATTGTCTTCATGTTTGAGCACCCATCAATCAAGCAACCTACAAGGTCATTGAGGTTGCTCATAGACAAAAGATCTGTGAAACTTTCGCTATGAATGTGGTGGATCAACTCTAATACTTGAATCTTGCTTAAAATGTTGGGACAAATGGTGGGGCTAGTAGCATCCCTGGCAAGAGCATCATATCTCAGATAACGCCTTATTTGCTGGTCAAAGTTATCCAGAAATTGAGGATGTTCTTCATGCTTGCAGCCAACAAAGACCCAAAGATGTTTTTAACCTATTCCGTATGTCATTGTACTCTTGTGATCCAATCACTGTAGGCGTGAGAAAACTCATATTGAGAGTTGTTAGTTTCTCCAAACCAGCCACTTGTTTCATGATTTTTTCAAGATCCCTCATCCATTGATTATCACAAGCGCACACTTCAATGGTTAGTTCTTCTAACCTTGAAAGCTTGGATAATACACCATCTTCAGCATCGATCTCTGTTGCCTCAGCAGCATCTATGTTGTTACATGAACGATATGACAACCTTAAGCACCTTAGATACTCCAATCTTTCAAGCTTCTTATAAATGAAGGGAACTTTGCTGTCCCTTATATCAAGAACCAAAAGATCCTCAAGCTTTCCCAATTCAGTAGGCAATTCAGTGAGATTGGAGCATCCATTCAGATAAAGACCTTTCAATTCAGTCGCCTTCTCTACCGATGATGGCAGTGAGGTAATCCCTGTATAGGGGTGGCAACCGGACGGATAGTATCCGCAACCCGCAGATAACCGCCCGTCAATGACGGTTTTAACTGCGGTTTTTATCCGCGGGTTCGCGGATACGATTATTTTTTGCATCCGTTAATTCGCGGTTACGGATTATGGATATGTCGTATCCGCACCGCGGTTATCCGCTATCCGCGGTTTGCGGATACCCACAAACCGCAAGCCAAGCCCATCCCATAAGATTAGTAAGGCCCATTAAGTGAGGCCCAACTGGTTGCGGCCTGCCCCTGCGTGAAGCCTGATGAAGCGTGTCTGTGGGTGTGAGTGTCTTAGCCTTAGGGTTAGCAGTGAGTACTGAGTAGACTTAACAACATTCACACAAACCGCAAACACAAATACGATTCGCGAATCCTTCATCTTTGATCATTCCAAAAGTTCGACGGCATCGCAACTCATCGCAACAAATGAAGTAGGCGGGTTTCTTAGCTCTGACTGCTCCTTCGTTCTTGGTTTGGTGTGTGTATATATACATCTGTGTGATTTGTGGTTGGTTGACTGATCTTTGTACAAGTGAAGATCGATCATGGAGGTTTGGCTTGCTCTGGTGCTGGTGTTGGGAAAAGGAGGATTTGGGGAAACATAAAAGGCAGGGTTAGAATCGATTTGGGACACAGCTCCTCCTTCGTCCTTGGCTGCTGCTGGGTTTCAAATTGAGGATCGATTTTAGGGGAGCTGGAGACGACAGAGATTGAGAGGGGATGGGAGAGCGAGGGCGATGCGAGACCGAAACTGGTGAGGCCGGCGAGTATCTCCGACAATCGATGGTGGCAAGAAGGGAGGAGCGTTGGGTTAGTGAAGGCCGGCGATTTGGCTAATCGGGGGAAGTTCGAGCTACTGTGGAGAGAGATGTGATTTCGGGAGAACAAAATGAAGTGACCGGCGGTTTTCGTGGGAATTGGGACGGTTTGAGGATTTAAGGAGGAAGAAACAGATGAATTTGGTGATAGGATAACTGGGCAGAGACCTAGGAAGGGAAACTCGAGCTTCAAGGGGTTGGCTTGGCCGATGGTTTCAGGTGACTATGATGACAATGGGTAAGATCGTTCCTTCCCTGTTTTCCTGAATATGGGTTTCATGTTTCAATAATGAATATGGGTTGGGTTGATAATCTTGCATGATTAATTCTTTAATTTGGACCGGTTAATTTAAAATTTGCAGAAATGTTTTTTAACAAGTCTGATTGTTGTTGATTATTATGGTTGTTTGGTATATTACTCGACTGTTGAGCAGGTAGCTTTGCTGAAAGTTTACCTCTTCATTCATCATTCCATGTTACACTCCACATCATTTCATGCATGTTAAGCGTTTTCTCTGAACTGGCTGAATGTTGGGCAAGTGAAGGATTTCTTGGCAGCATTGATGAAAAGAATGGATTTCATGGTATACGTGATCAGGGGAATGTCATCCTCAGGCTTCTACTCAATATGTCACTATTGGAAAGTGATGAAAAGGTCATGTATGTGAACTTGGCTGTTGTTGTTCAGCATGTTGCTCTACGTATTTCCTTTGATGTTCTTGGATCCAAATTCTTGCATGAAGCAAGCACAAGGGCATGCTATGAAATTTGGATTTCAAGTAATTGTGATGAGGCAAAAAGGATATCAGTAGGAAGCAAATTAACTGCATTGCCGGAGACTCCAAATTGCAACAAACTTTTGTCACTTCTTTTACAAGGCAATTTAGACCTAAAGGTGATCCCACTATCATTCTTTGATAAAATGGAGAAGCTTTTGGTTCTGAATTTACAAGATACAGGGATCTTGTAAATTCAGAACCAAAAGCTTCTCCATTTTATCAAAGAATGATAGTGGGATCACCTTTAGGTCTAAATTGCCTTGTAAAAGAAGTGACAAAAGTTTTTTCCAATTTGGAGTCTCTGGCAATGCAGTTAATTTGCTTCCTACTGATATCCTTTTTGCCTCATCACAATTACTTGAAATCCAAATTTCATCGCATGCCCTTGTGCTTGCTTCATGCAAGAATTTGGATCCAAGAACATCAAAGGAAATACGTAGAGCAACATGCTGGACAACAGCAGTCAAGTTCACATACATCACCTTTTCATCACTTTCCAATAGTGACATATTGAGTAGAAGCCTGAGGATGACATTCCCCTGATCACGTATACCATGAATTCCATTCTTTTCATCAATGCTGCCAAGAAATCCTTCACTTGCCCAACATTCAACCAAGATATCTGTCAAAATCTTTGTACATGGGGGAAATAGAGCGCCGTATAAGAAGCAATGCTTTTGCTCCTCACTCTCTAAACTATCATAACACAACTTGATAAAAGCATGTATCTCATTGAAACCTGGAATCCTTTCTTCTGGACATCTTCTAAGCTTATCCAACTCAATTCTCCATTCAGAATCAGTATATTTCAACTTGAAGTAATTTGCAACCTTCTTAATAAGAAGAGGGATCCCGCCACACTCTTGAGCTACTTGACGAGCAATCGGTTCAATATCTGAAGAATCTATTATGTCACCCACAATGTCTTTGAACATATTCCACGACTCATCTTTAGAAACAGTTTGCAGATTGACCAGTCTATCCACATCCATCCGAGCAACAACTTGTTTAGATTTAGTTGATATAATAACTTTGGAACCTCTGTTGTTATCAATGACCCCAATCCTTTCTAGATTAAAAGGAAACTCAACATCGTCCAATATCAGCAAGTATTTCTTCTCCTCGAGCACATCAAGTACATCTGCCATTTTAAGTCTTGCCACTATTTTGTTTTGCAATCCCTCCTCACTAGTGACTTGTGAGACTTGGATAAACATAATGAGTTCAAATGTTCTAGAAACATCATCATGGTTGTTCAAGTTCTGCAAAATTGTTGTTTTCCCAACACCCAAAGAACCGCAAACAGCAACCCTCTTCACTTTCTTATCATTCAAGAAACTTAACACCTTCAATAATCCTTGGTGAAGGGTAGGAAATGTACTGATATCAGGTGTCTTCAGCTTCACAACAGGCTCCACAGGCTTATCAATCAAAAAGTTTCCCATATCACTTTCTTCCCTCAGAAGTTGTTCAACCTTCACATCCATATCTTTGATACTGCCTACAAAATCCGGACGACACAAAAATCTGGATAATTCGCTAATATCATGGTACTCCTTTTCTAACCTGTTCTTTTCGTTAATCATTTTCTGGACATGATTACACCAGACATTAAAGCGGCTTGTGGTTGTCTTGTCCTGATGTGCCCGGACAGTCTTCTGGTGATCCTCCACTATAGCCTGCAGCCTTTCTAATTTAATTATAAGGTTCTCGTATGATGTCTTCAAGTAGCTCAAATCGAAATTGTCTGCAACATAATTACCCCCCCCCCTCCAGCAGCTGCAGTAATCATTCCCGGGACACTAGATGATAATAGATCCATCATAAACTCCGCCAAGAGAGACTTGACCGTCTGCAATCAAATCTAAATTCAATAAGTTAAAGAAAAGGCAAAATCCACAACCAACAAAGAGTAATCACTTAATAAAGAGAACTACGTATATCAAAATAAGCAATCAAGCAATAAGCACCTTAACTCAAGGAGGGTCAATCGAACTATTTATTGTTGTAGCAGTTGTTATAAATGTACCAAGGTTTTAGCTATGTCCAGTTCTACAGGGTTGAGATCTTTTGATGGGTCAATGTGTCACCTAAGCTTGTGAGCATGTTGTTGCTGATCCTCTGTCATGAAAAATGGAGAGCTTAAGTGAGGGTATGTTCTTTTTGGGAAGTAAATGTAAATGAGAGGTGTTTGAAAGTTGATTAGAAGACAAATAGGAGGGTTAGATTGATTTGATGAGTTTAGGAAGTTTCATTTAACAAAGAACACTAAAAGGTGCAAGGATAGCCAAGAATCCATCCAGATAGGCTCTTTCCAGATGTTAGATTCCCTTGAAACTACCCCTATGAGAGACACTTCTCAATTGAAGGCTAAAGATATGAGGATGAGATTTGGAAATTACTACTAGTACTTACCTCCTCAGCTACCACATGCACCTGAGCTTCAACCTGTTCTTGCGCCTTGTCGTGCACACTTCAGAACAACGAATGAAGAACCTCAAGATAGATTTGACTAGACCATTACGTTTTTTTTTTCCTTTCCTTTCTTTTCTTTTTTTTTTATATGAGAAACTTGACCATTACGCGTGTGCCACCTTTACAGGCATTTTTCTTTTTCTTTTTATTTTCCTTTTTTCCCTATACTTTCGAAATAATGCTTCAACCTGCTGCACATTTACGATTGTTGAATTTTCCAACCTTGTTGTCTTTTTCTTCGTTCTTCTTCTTCTTCTTCTTCAAATGAAATCATTCCCTTTCTCTTACTGCTATTGACTCTGCAGCTAAGATCCCTCAAAACTCACTTCAAATGAAGAAGGTAGGCATTGGTACCACCTTTGGACACAACAATCTTCAACCAAGGGATTAGGGCACAAGGTAATTAAAGACATTTTTACAAATATTCAGATTCTTCTTATTTATGGATCACAAATACTAGATCTTCAAAATTACAGATATCATGGGGTGGTTGGTTGATGAATCCCATAGAAGCTATTTTTGGTTGAGTAACATCCTTTAATATTGATGTTATTATTGTTGAGGAGTGTTGGTGAATCCACTCCAAGATGCAGAGAAAAAAAAATTAAGAAGATTTCAGTTAGGATTAAGACTCTTGCTATTTTATTTCTTATTATATTAGGATGAAAGGTGTTTGTTTTACACCGAGTAGAATTCAAGCTGTGTTTTAGTTCTTCTACTTCTATTAGGATTATGCTGGTTGCTGCTATATAAACCATCTACAACAGATTATTATGCAATAATATTAAGAGAGTTCTTTTCTCTCATACCTACTGTTCTGTTCGCTTAGAACTAACAATTATTGGTGCGGAATTGTTGTTCTTACAAACAAATCTCTAACTGGGTGTTGACTTGTTTTCCAGAAAAAAATTGAGCTGATAAATATGGAGGAGGAGATCGACCCGATGAGCCGCAACCGCAAGCCGAGACTCGACAGGGTCGGACCGCCGGCCAAAGAGGATGATCGGTACAAGGGCAAGGTTATAAAGAGAGTCGCAGCAACCACCGCCTACATATCACCGTTCTTGTCGCAAATGAACCTCGATATTTTCCCTCCGGTCTCCAATGACCGGCCACTTTTAGAACAGGATTGGTATGGGGCAGAGTTTCTTTTAATTGACAACATCCTCGCTCATGAGCTACCAGATTCTCCAAACTCTCCAAATCTCATCTCTCTTGATTGCGAAGAATCAAGATTTGATGACCATCCCTTCCAGGTTCTTTCACCAAATGCATCTTCTTCAAATCCTGGACTTGTCTTACACTAGCATCAAATCTCTACCAGAATCCCTCCCCAGGTTAGCTTCACTTAAGGAGCTCATTGTAAGAGGTTGTGAGCTGATGATGGAGTTGTCACCACTAGTTGGACAGCTGCACAATCTGGAGAAGCTTGATCTGGATCAAACTCAGATACTAGAGCTGCCAGAAACTGTTGGAAACTTGAGAAAATTGAAGTTTCTGAGATTCTCATTGTCTAAGTATGAGAAACAGTTGATAAAAGAGGAGGAGCTGCAACACAAACCAATTATTCACCCTGGAATATTATCAAACCTTGAGGAGTTAACTGTGCTAGGCATTGATGTTGATCCAGATGATGAGAGATGGGATGAAACTGCAATAACCATGATTCTTAAGCAGGTTTTTTACCTAACAAGTCTTACCTATCTAAGCTTGTACCTCCCAAAACCGGAGTTATTACTTTGCTGGCCATCTCCGTTTTATCATCAGTTAGCAGGTTTTAGATTCACCCTTGGTCATCACAAGGACCGCCTCATCTCCAGATTACCGCAAGAAGTTGAAGCGCAGTTTGGAAACTTGGAAAACTGCTTCAGGCTCATCAATGGTACAGACTATTTCCATGACTTGCTTAGAAAAGTAACATCTTTTTTCCTGGATAGCCATGTTTCTGCCAACAGTCTGTCCGATTTCTTCCTTCTCCGTCTCGGCAAAAGGGCCACGCTGGAATTTTGCATAACCAAGCTGGAATTTTGCATAGTGACAGAATGTCATAATATGCAGACCATTATTGATGTTAACCAGATGGGATTATTACCAGATCTTGAGTACTTACTTGTGTACCATGCCAAGAACTTGAAGACCATTTGTTCGGGACGAGGTCCAGCTAATATTTTTTATGGGAGTTATTTGTCTAACCTGCGGATCTTAGCACTTCATATGTGCCCCAAATTGTCAGTCATTTTTACACCAGACTTGGCCCAAACCATGCACTGCCTTGAGGAACTTGTGATTGAAGATTGCCCTGAAATTACAACAATTTTCATCTCAGGAAATGATCAAGGATCCCCTCCCGAAACAAAGATGCCTGTTGCCAGCTCTGAGGAGGATATCACTCCTCTTCCTACCAAAACTTGAGACCATCTCCAATGTGTTGCTCATGGCTCCAAGGCTTGGCAAGCTCGCCGTATACTATTGTCGACAATTGAGAAACTTGTCCACCATTAAAACGCAGGTCAAACCATTGGACATCAAAGGAGAAGCTACTTGGTGGAATGGGTTGGAGTGGAAAAACCAGAAAGTCCCCAGCCATGTTCAATTCAGTGAGATCGAGAAGAAGAGGGATTTGATCACTCAACTGGTAGATGACAAATTTATTGTCCTAGAATATCAGATGAAAAATTTAAGCAGGTAACTTCTCTTCAAGGTTTGGACTTTCAAGTCTCAACAAGTAGATGGAGGACTTAGCAGAGGGAAGCATGAATTTGGATCAAGAAATGGACTTGGATTTTAGATTTTGAAATCTACAGCCCTTTATTGAGCTGGAGATATTGAATCAAGTTCACTTATTTTCACTGATGTTTAAATGTAACATGTTGAGCATAAAAATGGAATCAACTCTAAACCCAACATGAAACAAACTTCCAAATCTCTGCTATTATCTTGTCATTCTCTCAACTCTAGATTGGGGCTGAGGTGCAGCAATTTGGCCATCAACAAATAAGGTGTTGGTTTGTGCATAATGAGGTGCAAACTCATCCGGTCCATGGATGAAAAAGCTATCATCTTTTCTTCTCATTTGCTCACCTGAAGAAGAAGAAGCTGTTCTTCTCTCCACAGCCAGGAAATGGCCAAGTGATGGACAATCCTCAATGCAACCACTGTGACCATCAGTGCTGTCTCTTGAACATAAAGAGAAAAAAAGCCATACTGATCTTGACCTGTTGTCCTTCTTCTCCTTCGAAGCTTCTGGAGATTTCCTCCGTCTACATGAGCTTGAAACTCCCATGAGCCGTCCGAGTGTGATTCCTCCTCGAGCTCGAGCTCGGCTCGAGACAGGCTCGAGCTCGGCTCGAAGGTTCATGAAGCTCGAGCTCGTTAGGTTCGCGAGCTCGGCTAGGCTCGATTCGGCCCCAAACGAGCTCGCGAGCTCGAGCTTGAGCTTAGGCTCGCGAGCTCGTTAGGCTCGATAGCTCCCAAATTAGCTCGCGAGCTCGAGCTCGTTAGGCTCGATTCGGCCCAAACGAGCTCGCGAGCTCGAGGCTCGTGAGCTCGTGAGGCTCGCGACTCGTCGGGCTCGAGCTCGGCCAGTATATTCGTCGAAAGCTCGAGCTCGAGGCTCGTGAGGCTTGGCTCGAGCTCGTTAAAGCTCGAGCTCGAGCCGAGGCGGCTCGATTCGTTACTCATCCCTACTCCTAACTTGTGGAATAATTGAAACGTTTGAATCTTTATATACTGTATGTTTCATTTGAATTTTTATACTATGTTCGATTAAGATTATCTCTAAAAAATTTGGTTAATTTCTTAAAATATGGAGTATTTAGAAACTATAAACATCAATGGTAAAAAGCACAAAAACCCCATTAAATTTTATAACTCGTTACGAATCGGTCACTTATTTTTTTTATCTGATCATATAAACCATTGAACTTCCCAACTCATCACGAGTCAGCCATTATATTTTTTCTTCGGCCGAATAAATCACTAAAATTTTGAAATAATGCAAATTTAGCCACTCGGTCTTATTTTGGCTGACGTGGCAGGCAAAAGAACATCGTGGATCGAACATGTGGCTAAACCTAAAGTGTCGTTAAATAATCATTTAAAGAAAAAAACACTTCTAGAGAATATCACGTCGTCTTCCCCACCCTAATCACGCTCTAACTTTCCATTTGATATTCTATTAATGTTTTTTAAATAACACTTAAAGGAACTTTAGGTTTAAGTTTTTGCTATATCGAGTATTTCCCATATCTGATGCATGCATGCCATCACTTGCTTGCTGCCAATCATCTTTGTGTTTATTATAATAGCTTGTTACAAATTAATTGTTGATTTGACTTGGTGTTTACATTTCAACCAGTACTTCATCCGTCCGTTAAATATTGTATCAATTGTTTTAACTACAGTTTTACAATATTTAATTTATAATTTTTTTTATGAATTTATAGACATTAAAAATCAACTTTTTTCGTGTATCATAATTTATAACTACAATTTTTTACCGACGGAGGAGTAGTATTTTACTTGATATTTCTTCACTTCTTTACTATTCTCTATTATCAGAGCAGAGCAGATCACCAATGCAATGCATTAAGTCATACTCTATTGGTCACCCATCTGATCCGAAAACTCACTAGTCCTTTTTTACAATGTTGTCTGTAGATACCTTTCTTTTTTGTTTGGGTAAAGTTAAAGTTCTTTTGGTTTTGTCTAAGATAAGATATTTTAAGATGACTCTTGACGTTTAAATTAGATTGATTGTTGTCAAGAGAATAGAGAATATTTTTTTTTTGAACTTTTATAAAATCTAAACTGGTGGCTAATGTTTCATGTACTAGTCTTTGCTTGATGGTCTTATCCGACTCTTCCGTTATTGGTGTGATTTCCTTTTCGGCTGCTTGGCTATATCTGTTGCCAAATCAGTACACTTGCACGTATAGGACTAGGTTATGATGAGACAGGCATTAACCTGTAGTCTGTTGATTATTCTCTCTTGGATGGTTTGTTCCATGAATGGAATCTTTATCATTTTTGTTACATAGTGTTGACTACGCTAAACTAATAAGTGCACAATAAACTTCTTGTTATTGAGTATTGATTTTAACATAATTGTGATTAAGGTGATGCACATAAACTGTTATTTGTTGCACAAAAATGAATGTTGGAAATAACGGTGCACACATCAATGTTGCAATTTTGTAATGCAGGCAAGTGATTCAGAGCTTTGCAGCATCTGCTTTGAACAAGTGTGCACTATTGAGGTGCAGGACTGTGGCCATCAGATGTGTGCACAATGCACATTGGCTTTGTGTTGTCACAACAAGCCTACCTCTTCTACAGCATGTCTTACTCTTACAACACCAGTATGTCCGTTCTGTAGAAGTAACATCAACCGCTTGGTTGTAGCCAAGTTAGAAAATTTTGATGGCTCTGATCAGGATGTTGCAAACATGGGCTACCCGAAACTGAGGGGATGAGGAAGTCCAGAAACTTAAGTGAAGGAAGCAGTAGCTTCAAGGGCCTAGCAGCAATAGCCACATTGGGCAAGATTTCTGGACGTGGCTCTGGCAAGATGGCATCAGAAACTGTGTCGATTGAGAAGCTTGATATACAGCAAGTTTAGGTTAGTCCATTTACATATTGAAGGTTCTACTTCTACCCTGAGTCGGATAATTGGAAATGCAAGGGGAAATAAGCAACAAAAACCAATCCGGAGATTGGGTATACAAACACATCCTTCTGCTGTGGAGGATACACAAAAGGTGAGATGTAGCTTCAGCTATGAGTATTTGTGACCCAGTACTGCATTTATCTTTCTTTAGCTCGAGAAGTCTGAAGTGAAGGTGTTTTCCTTGAGAGATGTTGAGATTGGAGCTGCATCTTGTAGGCTCGAGGGGAAATGTGAAACTGGTGGTTATCATACAAGCTTATTAGGTAAATCAAAAAGGCCCTATGGCAACTGGCAACCAAACGTTCTTGCTGGGAGCAAGCAATGTTCTTGGTTGGAAATTGGTTAAAAAAAATTATATATATTTGTTTGATTTTGTTTTGTTTTCTTATAATCTTATTACCTCAGATCAGTCATAGTGGGTATACCCCCTAATGTATTGTTATTTTGGCGAAAGAGTAAAAAAGTGCACTTATCTTTTGAAGGAATGTTAGTCTCCGTTAGACAAGTACATTGGGTTACCCGAAGCTCTGGTTACTCTGTCTAAGACACTCTGAATTCAAATGCCACTATCACCAGTTCAATGATACACTGAAGTAAGAATCACAGACTTTGTGATAGTGATTGTATATTGGTTAATTCATAATCCTCATTAAAATCAAAAGTTGCAATGATTATGAGACAAGGGGAGTACTATAGTTATTTTCCTTATATCATAGTGTAATTCAATGAATTCAGCATCTGAGGTACAGTTAATCTGTAATTCACTGTATATGCATCAGTAAAAATATGATATTTAACCACTAATATCTACTATATTAATGCATCTGTAAAAATATGATATTTAAATTATGAAAATAAATAGAGATTAACGACTGAGGAACTTAATGTGTGCTATATTAATGCAGAAAACATATCGCCTTGAATGAAGTTGTGCAATGGTCGAGTATATGAGAGATAAGGGTTCAACTGCAAGCTTTGCCTCAGCCGACGGCAATACAAAAACATGAAATACAGGCCTCAAAATCAACGCATGAACATGAATTACCACCATTCTCCGATTCATCAATAGTCTACAATCATCCATCAGCAAATCTAGATAAAAACAAATTAAATAAAACATACTGTATTACAACATTCAGATGAAAGTCCGAGCAACCAAATACAAATTACACACAATAAACTACAAAGGCAATGATTAAACCAGAGGTTCAATGGATGCCGCGGAAAATAGACTGAAGAAGTTCTTTTACCTGATCTTCTTCCATCTGCAATCTGTCCCACCACTCTTGCTCACCTGCTATTGATTTCAGGGTTGGCATGTTGCTTCCATTAAAAGGAAGCGACTTTAACTCAAAGCACCTTGAGACTTTAAGTTTGTTCAAGTTGGGGAAGTAAGATGAACCGTACGCAGATAAAGTTGCCAGCTTTGGCAGATTATGCACCTCCAGAATCTCTATGCTTTGTGGCATAACCACTTCTTGAATCCCATCACAATCTTTGATCACAAGTTTTCGTAGAATTGTGTGATCAAATGTGCCAATGCTTGTCAGTACCGGGCAGGATGTCACCACTATAGTATGCAGTTTACCCAGACTTTTACCCGGTATCGTGCCATGAAAAATGCCTTGCAGCTCTGCCAAATTCTTTAAATGCAGTTGCTGTAATCTTTGCAGTACTAGTGCCTCACCCGCTGGTAATTTAGTACCATCAATGATTGTCTTCATGTTTGAGCACCCATCAATCAAGCAACCTACAAGGTCATTGGGGCTGCTCATAGACAAAAGATCTGTGAAACTTTCGCTATGAATGTGGTGGAGCAACTCTAATACTTGAATCTTGCTTAAAATGTCGGGACAAATGGTATGGCTAGTAGCATCCCGGGCAAGAGCATCATATCTCAGATAACGCCTTATTTGCTGGTCAAAGTTATCCAGAAATTGAGGATGTTCTTCATGCTTGCAGCCAACAAAGAGCCAACATGATTTTAACCTATTCCATATTTCATTGTACTCCTGTGATCCAATTAATGTTGGCGTGAGAAAACCCAGATTGAGAGTTGTTAGTTTCTCCAAAGCAGCCAATTGTTTCATGATCTTTTCAAGATCCCTCAACCACTGATCATCACAGGCGGACACTTCAATGGTTAGTTCTTCTAACCTTGAAAGCTTGGATAATACACCATCTTCAGCATCGATCTCTGTTGCCTCAGCAGCATCTATGTTGTTACATGAACGATATGACAACCTTAAGCACCTTAGATACTCCAATCTTTCAAGCTTCTTATAAATGAAGGGAACTTTGCTGTCCCTTATATCAAGAACCAAAAGATCCTCAAGCTTTCCCAATTCAGTAGGCAATTCAGTGAGATTGGAGCATCCATTCAGATAAAGACCTTTCATTTCAGTCGCCTTCTCTACCGATATCATTCAAGAAACTTAACACCTTCAATAATCCTTGGTGAAGAAACCCTCTTCACTTTCTTATCATTCAAGAAACTTAACACCTTCAATAATCCTTGGTGAAGGGTAGGAAATGTACTGATATCAGGTGTCTTCAGCTTTACAACAGGCTCCACATGCTTATCAATCAAAAAGTTTCCCATATCACTTTCTTCCCTCAGAAGTTGTTCAACCTTCACATCCATATCTTTGATACTGCCTGCAAAATCCGGACGACACAAAAATCTGGATAATTCGCTAATATCATGGTACTCCTTTTCTAATCTGTTCTTTTCGTTAATCATTTTCTGGACATGATTACACCAGACATTAAAGCGGCTTGTGGTTGTCTTGTCCTGATGTGCCCGGACAGTCTTCTGGTGATCCTCCACTATAGCCTGCAGCCTTTCTAATTTAATTATAAGGTTCTCGTATGATGTCTTCAAGTAGCTCAAATCGAAATTGTCTGCCACATAACTAAGGGACTCTCCAGCAGCTGCAGTAATCATTCCCGGGACACTAGATGATAATAGATCCATCATAAACTCCGCCAAGAGAGACTTGACCGTCTGCAATCAAATCTAAATTCAATAAGTTAAAGAAAAGGCAAAATCCACAACCAACAAAGATTAATCACTTAATAAAGAGAACTACGTAAATATAAATATCAAAATAAGCAATCAAGCAATAAGCACCTTAACTCAAGGAGGGTCAATCGAACTATTTATTGTTGTAGCAGTTGTTATAAATGTACCAAGGTTTTAGCTATGTCCAGTTCTACAGGGTTGAGATCTTTTGATGGGTCAATGTGTCACCTGAGCTTGTGAGGAGCATGTTGTTGCTGATCCTCCTTTACTTCTGTCATGAAAATGGAGAGCTTAAGTGAGGGTATGTTCTTTTTGGGAAGTAAATGTAAATGGGAGGTGTTTGAAAGTTGATTAGAAGACAAATAGGAGGGTTAGATTGATTTGATGAGTTTAGGAAGTTTCATTTAACAAAGAACACTAAAAGGTGCAAGGATAGCCAAGAATCCATCCAGATAGGCTCTGGCAGCTTCATCAGTATTTGTTTTTTTCTTTGGATTCCAGATGTTAGATTCCCTTGAAACTACCCCTATGAGAGACACTTCTCAATTGAAGGCTAAAGATATGAGGATGAGATTTGGAAATTACTACTAGTACTTACCTCCTCAGCTACCACATGCACCTGAGCTTCAACCTGTTCTTGCGCCTTGTCGTGCACACTTCAGAACAACGAATGAAGAACCTCAAGATAGATTTGACTAGACCATTACGTTTTTTTTTTTTTTTTTTTATATGAGAAACTTGACCATTACGCGTGTGCCACCTTTACAGGCATTTTTCTTTTTCTTTTTATTTTCCTTTTTTCCCTATACTTTTGAAATAATGCTTCAACCTGCTGCACATTTACGATTGTTGAATTTTCCAACCTTGTTGTCTTTTTCTTCGTTCTTCTTCTTCTTCTTCAAATGAAATCATTCCCTTTCTCTTACTGCTATTGACTCTGCAGCTAAGATCCCTCAAGACTCACTTCAAATGAAGAAGGTAGGCATTGGTACCACCTAAGGACACAACAATCTTCAACCAAGGGATTAGGGCACAAGGTAATTAAAGACATTTTTACAAATATTCAGATTCTTCTTATTTATGGATCACAAATACTAGATCTTCAAAATTACAGATATCATGGGGTGGTTGGTTGATGAATCCCATAGCAGCTATTTTTAGTTGAGTAACATCCTTTAATATTGATGTTATTATTGTTGAGGAGTGTTGCTGAATCCACTCCGAGACAAACCTGCTGAGAAAAAAAATTAAGAAGACTTCAGTTAGGATTAAGACTCTTGCTATTTTATTTTTTATTATATTAGGATGAAAGGTGTTTGTTTTACACCGAGTAGAATTCAAGCTGTGTTTTAGTTCTTCTACTTCTATTAGGATTATGCTGGTTGCTGCTATATAAACCATCTACAACAGATTATTATGCAATAATATTAAGAGAGTTCTTTTCTCTCATACCTCTAACTGGGTGTTGACTTGTTTTCCAGAAAAAAAATTGAGCTGATAAATATGGAGGAGGAGATCGACCCGATGAGCCGCAACCGCAAGCTGGAGGAGAAGGGGCTAACATGGATGGGAGACAAACTCGTGAGGGTCGGACCGCCGGCCAAAGAGGATGATCGGGACGGCCTGCCAAAGTCGTTGATCGCCAACATATTATCGTTCTTGTGGCAAACGCGGAACGTCGAACATATTGAACATATTGGGACGGCGCAAATGGCTTACCGATTGAATCCTGACATGGCTGTTGTAATATACACCTTAGCAGCAGCAGGGGATTCAAGGGTAGCTGCTAATACAATTGTCCCTCCGGTCTCCAATGACCGGCCACTTTTAGAACAGGATTGGTATGGGGCAGAGTTTCTTTTAATTGACAACATCCTCGCTCATGAGCTACCAGATTCTCCAAACTCTCCAAATCTCATCTCTCTTCAGTTGCAGAAGAATCAAGATTTGATGACCATCCCTTCCAGGTTCTTTCACCAAATGCCTCTTCTTCAAATCCTGGACTTGTCTTACACTAGCATCAAATCTCTACCAGAATCCCTCCCCAGGTTAGCTTCACTTAAGGAGCTCATTGTAAGAGGTTGTGAGCTGATGATGGAGTTGTCACCACTAGTTGGACAGCTGCACAATCTGGAGAAGCTTGATCTGGATCAAACTCAGATACTAGAGCTGCCAGAAACTGTTGGAAACTTGAGAAAATTGAAGTTTTTGAGATTCTCATTGTTTAAGTATGAGAAACAGTTGATAAAAGAGGAGGAGCTGCAACACAAACCAATTATTCACCCTGGAATATTATCAAACTTTGAGGAGTTAACTGTGCTAAGCATTGATGTTGATCCAGATGATGAGAGATGGGATGAAACTCCAATAACCATGAATCTTATGCAGGTTTCTTACCTGACAAGTCTTACCTATCTAAGCTTGCACCTCCCAAAAACGGAGTTATTACGTGACTTGCCACCTCCGTTTTATCGTCAGTTAGCTGGTTTTAGATTCACCGTTGGTCATCACAAGGACCGCCTCATCTCCAGAGTACCGCAAGAAGTTGAAGCGCAGTTTGGAAACTTGGAAAAATGCTTCAGGCTCATCAATGGTACAGACTATTTCCGTGACTTGCTTACAGAAGTAACATCGTTTTTCCTGGATAGCCATGTTTCTGCCAACAGTCTGTCCGATTTCTTCCCCTTCGTCGGCGAAAGGGCCAGGCTGGAATTTTGCATAGTGACAGAATGTAATAATATGCAGACCATTATTGATGTTGACCAGATGGGATTATTCCAAGATCTTCAGTACTTACTTGTGTACCATGCCAAGAACTTGAAGACCATTTGTCCAGCTACTAATATTCGTGGGTGTTCTTTAACTACTAATATTTATCAGAGTTCTTTATCAAAACTGCGGATCTTAGCACTTCACATGTGCCCCAAATTGTCAGTCATTTTTACACCAGACTTGGCCCAAACCATGCGCTGCCTTGAGGAACTTGTGATTGAAGATTGCCCTGAAATTACAACCATTTTCATCTCAGGAAATGATCAAGGATCCCCCTCCCAGAAACAAAGATACTGGTTGCCAACTCTGAGGAGGATATCACTCCTCTTCCTACCAAAACTTGAGACCATCTCCAATGGGTTGCTCATGGCTCCAAGGCTTGGCAAGCTCGCCGTATACTATTGTCGTCAATTGAGAAACTTGTCCACCATTAAAACGCAGGTCAAACCATTGGACATCAAAGGAGAAGCTACTTGGTGGAATGGGTTGGAGTGGAAGAACCAGAAAGTCCCCCGCCGCCGCCGTGTTCAATTCAGCGAGATCGAGAAGAAGAGGGATTTGATCACTCAACTGGTAGATGACAAATTTATTTTCCTAGAATATCAGATGAAAAATTTAAGCAGGTAACTTCTCTTCAAGGTTTGGACTTTCAAGTCTCAACAAGTAGATGGAGGACTTAGCAGAGGAAGCATGAATTTAAATCAAGAAATGGACTTGGATTTTAGATTTTGAAATCTACAGCCCTTTATTGAGCTGGAGATATTGAATCAAGTTCACTTATTTTCACTGATGTTTAAATGTAACATGTTGAGCATAAAAATGGAATCAACCCTAAACCCAACATGAAACAAACTTCCAAATCTCTGCTATTATCTTGTCATTCTCTCAACTCTAGATTGGGGCTGAGGTGCAGCAATTTGGCCATCAACAAATAAGGTGTTGGTTTGTGCATAATGAGGTGCAAACTCATCCGGTCCATGGATGAAAAAGCTATCATCCTTTCTTCTCATTTGCTCACCTGAAGAAGAAGCTGTTCTTCTCTCCACAGCCAGGAAATGGCCAAGTGATGGACAATCCTCAATGCAACCACTGTGACCATCAGTGCTGTCTCTTGAACATAAAGAGAAAAAAAAAGCCATACTGATCTTGACCTGTTGTCCTTCTTCTCCTTCGAAGCTTCTGGAGATTTCCTCCGTCTACATGAGCTTGAAACTCCCATGAGTCGTCCGAGTGTGATTCCTCCTCGAGCTCGAGCTCGGCTCGAGACAGGCTCGAGCTCGGCTCGAAGGTTCATGAAGCTCGAGCTCGTTAGGTTCGCGAGCTCGGCTAGGCTCGATTCGGCCCCAAACGAGCTCGCGAGCTCGAGCTTGTTAGGCTCGCGAGCTCGTTAGGCTCGATAGGACCCCAAATGAGCTCGCGAGCTCGAGCTCGTTAGGCTCGATTCGGCCCCAAACGAGCTCGCGAGGTCGTTAGGCTCGTGAGCTCGTTAGGCTCGCGAGCTCGTTAAGGTTCGCGAACCTTACGAGCCGAACTCGTCGGGCTCGAGCTCGGCTCGTATATTATTCGAGCCTCGAAACCGGCTCGAGCTCGAGCTCGAGGCTCGTGAGGCTTGGATCGTCGGGCTCGTTAAAGCTCGAGCTCGAGCCGAGCTCGGCTCGGCTCGATTCGTTACTCACCCCTACTCCTAACTTGTGGAATAATTGAAACGTTTGAATCTTTATATAATGTATGTTTCATTTGAATTTTTATACTTGTGTTCGATTAAGATTATCTCTAAAAATTTGGTTAATTTCTTAAAATATGGAGTATTTAGAAATTATAAACATCAATGGTAAAAAGCACAAAAACCCCATTAAATTTTATAACTCGTTACGAATCAGTCACTTATTTTTTATCCGATCATATAAACCATTGAACTTCCCAACTCATCACGAGTCAGCCATTAAATTTTTTCTTCGGCCGAATAAATCACTAAAATTTTGAAATAATGCAAATTTAGCCACTCAGTCTTATTTTGGCTGACGTGGCAGGCAAAAGAACATCGTGGATCGAACAGGTGGCTAAACCTAAAGTGTCGTTAAATAATCATTTAAAGAAAAAAACACTTCTAGAGAATATCACGTCGTCTTCCCCACCCTAATCACGTTCTAACTTTCCATTTGATATTCTATTAATGTTTTTAAATAACACTTAAAGGAACTTTAGGTTTAAGTTTTTGCTCAAATCCACGTCATTTTTCGTCATTTTTCCATATATCGAGTAGTTCCCATATCTGATGCATGCATGCCATCACTTGCTTGCTGCCAATCATCTTTGTGTTTATTATAATAGCTTGTTACAAATTAATTGTTGATTTGACTTGGTGTTTACATTTCAACCAGTACTTCATCCGTCCGTTAAATATTGTATCAATTGTTTTAACTACAGTTTTACAATATTTAATATATAATTTTTTTTATGAATTTATAGACATTGAAAATCAACTTTTTTCGTGTATCATAATTTATAACTACAATTTTTTACCGATGGAGGAGTAGTATTTTACTTGATATTTCTTCACTTCTTTACTATTCTCTATTATCAGAGCAGAGCAGATCACCAATGCAATGCATTTAGTCACTCTATTGGTCACCCATCTGATCCGAAAACTCACTAGTCCTTTTGGTTTTCTCTATTAGATTGATTGTTGTCAAGAGAATAAAATCTAAACTGGTGGCTAATGTTTCATGTACTAGTCTTTGCTTGATGGTCTTATCCAACTCTTTCGTTATTGGTGTGATTTCCATTTCGGCTGCTTGGCTATATCTGTTGTCAAATCAGTACACTTACACGTATAGGACTAGGTTATGATGAGACAGGCATTAACCTGTAGTCTGTTGATTATTCTCTCTTGGATGGTTTGTTCCATGAATGGAATCTTTATCATTTATGTTATATAGTGTTGACTACGCTAAACTAATAAGTGCACAATAAACTTCTTGTTACTGAGTATTGATTTTAACATAATTGTGATTAAGGTGATGCACATAAACTGTTATTTGTTGCACAAAATGAATGTTGGAAATAACGGTGCACACATCAATGTTGCAATTTTGTAATGCAGGCAAGTGATTCAGAGCTTTGCTGCATCTGCTTTGAACAAGTGTGCACTATTGAGGTGCAGGACTGTGGCCATCAGATGTGTGCACAATGCACATTGGCTTTGTGTTGTCACAACAAGCCTACCTCTTCTACAGCATGTCTTACTCTTACAACACCAGTATGTCCGTTCTGCAGAAGTAACATCAACCGCTTGGTTGTAGCCAAGTTAGAAAATTTTGATGGCTCTGATCAGGATGTTGCAAACATGGGCTACCCGAAACTGAGGGGGATGAGGAAGTCCAGAAACTTAAGTGAAGGAAGCAGTAGCTTCAAGGGCCTAGCAGCAATAGCCACATTGGGCAAGATTTCTGGACGTGGCTCTGGCAAGATGGCATCAGAAACTGTGTCGATTGAGAAGCTTGATATACAGCAAGTTTAGGTTAGTCCATTTACATATTGAAGGTTCTACTTCTACCCTGAGTCGGATAATTGGAAATGCAAGGGAAATAAGCAACAAAAACCAATCCGGAGATTGGGTATACAAACACATCCTTCTGCTGTGGAGGATACACAAAAGGTGAGATGTAGCTTCAGCTATGAGTATTTGTGACCCAGTACTGCATTTATCTTTCTTAGCTCGAGAAGTCTGAAGTGAAGGTGTTTTCCTTGAGAGATGTTGAGATTGGAGCTGCATCTTGTAGGCTCGAGGTAAATCAAAAAGGCCCTATGGCAAGTGGCAACCAAACGTTCTTCTGGGAGCAAACAATGTTCTTGGTTGGAAATTGGTTAAAAAAATTATATATATTTGTTTGATTTTGTTTTGTTTTCTTATAATCGTATTACCTCAGATCAGTCATAGTGGGTATACCCCCTAATGTATTGTTATTTTGGCGAAAGAGTAAAAAGTGCACTTATCTTTTAAAGGGATGTCATTCTATGTTAGACAAGTGCATTGGGTTACCCAAAACTCTGGTTATTCTGGCTAAGACACTCTGAATTCCAGAACCTTGCTTCTGAGATTGGTATTCAAATGCCACTATCACCAGTTCAATGATACACTGAAGTAAGAATCACAGACTTTGTGATAGTGATTGTATATTGGTTAATTCATAATCCTCATTAAAAAAAAGTGTTCGATCGTTTTTTCACATTTTTTTGTCAACCATATGACATCAAAATCAAAAGTTGCAATGATTATGAGACAAGGGAGTACTATAGTTATTTTCCTTATATCATAGTGTAATTCAATGAATTATGAAAATATGATATTTAAATTATGAAAATAAATAGAGATTAACGACTGAGGAACTTAATGTGTGCTATATTAATGCAGAAAACATATCGCCTTGAATGAAGTTGTGCAATGGTCGAGTATATGAGAGACAAGGGTTCAACTGAAAGCTTTGCCTCAGCCGACGGCAATACAAGAACATGAAATACAGGCCTCAAAATCAACGCATGAACATGAATTACCACCATTCTCCGATTCATCAATAGTCTACAATCATCCATCAGCAAATCTAGATAAAAACAAATTAAATAAAACATACTGTATTACAACATTCAGATGAAAGTCCGAGCAACCAAATACAAATTACACACAATAAACTACAAAGGCAATGATTAAACCAGAGGTTCAATGGATGCCGCGGAAAATAGACTGAAGAAGTTCTTTTACCTGATCTTCTTCCATCTGCAATCTGTCCCACCACTCTTGCTCACCTGCTATTGATTTCAGGGTTGGCATGTTGCTTCCATTAAAAGGAAGCGTCTTTAACTCAAAGCACCTCGAGACTTTAAGTTTGTTCAAGTTGGGGAAGTAAGATGAACCGTACGCAGATAAAGTTGCCAGCTTTGGCAGATTATGCACCTCCAGAATCTCTATGCTTTGTGGCATAACCACTTCTTGAATCCCATCACAATCTTTGATCACAAGTTTTCGTAGAATTGTGTGATCAAATGTGCCAATGCTTGTCAGTACCGGGCAGGATGTCACCACTATAGTATGCAGTTTACCCAGACTTTTACCCGGTATCGTGCCATGAAAAATGCCTTGCAGCTCTGCCAAATTCTTTAAATGCAGTTGCTGTAATCTTTGCAGTACTAGTGCCTCACCCGCTGGTAATTTAGTACCATCAATGATTGTCTTCATGTTTGAGCACCCATCAATCAAGCAACCTACAAGGTCATTGGGGCTGCTCATAGACAAAAGATCTGTGAAACTTTCGCTATGAATGTGGTGGAGCAACTCTAATACTTGAATCTTGCTTAAAATGTCGGGACAAATGGTATGGCTAGTAGCATCCCGGGCAAGAGCATCATATCTCGATAACGCCTTATTTGCTGGTCAAAGTTATCCAGAAATTGAGGATGTTCTTCATGCTTGCAGCCAACAAAGACCCAGCATGTTTTTAACCTATCCCATATGTCATTGTACTCTTGTGATCCAATCACTGTAGGCGTGAGAAAACTCATATTGAGAGTTGTTAGTTTCTCCAAACCAGCCACTTGTTTCATGATTTTTTCAAGATCCCTCATCCATTGATTATCACAAGCGCACACTTCAATGGTTAGTTCTTCTAACCTTGAAAGCTTGGATAATACACCATCTTCAGCATCGATCTCTGTTGCCTCAGTAGCATCTATGTTGTTACATGAACGATATGACAACCTTAAGCACCTTAGATACTCCAATCTTTCAAGCTTCTTATAAATGAAGGGAACTTTGCTGTCCCTTATATCAAGAACCAAAAGATCCTCAAGCTTTCCCAATTCAGTAGGCAATTCAGTGAGATTGGAGCATCCATTCAGATAAAGACCTTTCATTTCAGTCGCCTTCTCTACCGATGAAGGCAGTGAGGTAATCCCTGTATCTTGTAAATTCAGAACCAAAAGCTTCTCCATTTTATCAAAGAATGATAGTGGGATCACCTTTAGGTCTGAATTGCCTTGTAAAAGAAGTGACAAAAGTTTTTTGCAATTTGGAGTCTCTGGCAATGCAGCTAATTTGCTTCCTACTGATATCCTTTTTGCCTCATCACAATTACTTGAAATCCAAATTTCATAGCATGCCCTTGTGCTTGCATCATGCAAGAATTTGGATCCAAGAATGTCAAAGGAAATACGTAGAGCAACATGTTGAACAACAGCAGTCAAGTTCACATACATGACCTTTTCATCACTTTCCAACAGTGATATATTGAGTAGATGCCTGAGGATCACATTCCCCTGATCACGTATACCATGAAATCCATTCTTTTCATCAATGCTGCCAAGAAATCCTTCACTTGCCCAACATTCAACCAAGATATCTCACAAAATCTTTGAACACGGGGAAATAGAGCGCCGTATAAGAAGCAATGCTTTTGCTCCTCACTCTAAACTATCATAACACAACTTGATAAAAGCATGTATCTCATTGAAACCTGGAATCCTTTCTTACGGACATCTTCTAAGCTTATCCAACTCAATTCTCCATTCAAATCAGTATATTTCAACTTGAAGTAATTTGCAACCTTCTTAATAAGAAGAGGATCCCGCCACACTCTTGAGCTACTTGACGAGCAATCGGTTCAATATCTGAAGAATCTATTATGTCACCCACAATGTCTTGGAACATATTCCACGACTCATCTTTAGAAACAGTTTGCAGATTGACCAGTCTATCCACATCCATCCGAGCAACAACATGTTTAGATTTAGTTGATATAATAACTTTGGAACCTCTGTTGTTATCAATGACCCCGATCCTTTCAAGATTAAAAGGAAACTCAACATCATCCAATATCAGCAAATATTTCTTCTCCTCAAGCACACGAAGTACATCCGTCATTTTAAGTCTTGCCATTATTTTCTTTTGAAGTTCCTCCTCTCTAGTGACTTGTGAGACTTGGATAAACATAACGAGTTCAAATGTTCTTGAAACATCATCATGGTTGTTCAAGTTCTGCAAAATTGTTGTTTTCCCAACACCCAAAGAACCGCAAACAGCAACCCTCTTCACTTTCCTATCATTCAAGAAACTTAACACCTTCAATAATCCTTGGTGAAGGGTAGGAAATGTACTGATATATGGAGTCTTCAGCTTTACAAAAGGCTCAAGAGGCTTATCAATCAAGAAATATCCGAGTTTATTTTCTTCACTTAGAAGCTTTTCAGCCTCCTCTACCATATTTCTAATAGTCTCGGCACAATTTGGACGACACAAGAATTTTGATAATTCTCCAATATCTTGGTACTGCTCATCCAGCTTCTTTTTTTGGTTAATCATTTTCCGAACATGATTACACCAAACATTAAAGCGGGTTGTGGTTGTCTTGTCCTGATTTGATTGGACCATATTTTGGTGATCCTCCAATATAGCCTGAAGCCTTTCTAATAAGTTTCTAAACTTATGGTATGATGTATTCAAATTGCTCAAGTCGAAACTCTCTGCAGTATAATTAACCACCCCTATAGCAGCTTCAGTAATTATTCCCTGGACTCCAGATGTTGTTAGATTCTGGATAAAGCTCCCCGCCATGAGGGACTTGTCCACCAGCAATCGAATCTATAACCAATAAATTTAGGGAAGGGCTAAAATTCACGACCAACAAACGTAATCACTTGCTTAATAAAGAAAACTACTTAAATATAAATATCAAAATAAGCACAATCAGGCAATAATGATGTTAACTTAAGGAGGGTCAAAAGAAACGCACCAACTTTTCAAGGACAAATGTAGTACTATAAAGTTTTTACCTATGTCGTGTTCTACCGGGCTGAGATCTTTTGACGGGTCAATGTGTCATCTAAGCTTGTGAACTTGTTGCTGTTGATCCTCCTTTGCTTCTGTCATGAAAAATGGAGAACAAGGTTTACATGATCCTCATCAAAACAAAGAAGCAGCAAGCAACAAGTGTAGAACTCAAGTGAGGGTGCATTTTTTTTAGGAAGTAAATGAGAGGTTCTTGAAAGTTGATTTGAAGTTTATGAGAAGAAGGAAGTAAGATTGATTTGATGAGTAGGAAGTTTTATTTACAGAGAACAGTAAAACATGCAAGGATAGCCAAGAAACCATCCAGACAGGCTCTGTTTCTAGTTGGCAGCTTCAGTATATTTTCTTTGGATTCCAGATGTTAGATTCCCTTAAAACTACCCCATAAGACACTTCTCCAGCTGCAGTTAAATCACTCAATCTAAGAAGGGCTTCCAAGAATTTTGTTGGAATCCATTTTTACAATGAAATATCAACAGGAAAAAAGGGGCAAAAAGACTACCAAATAAATAAAAGATGTGTGCTCTTAGGAACAAAAAAAAAAAAAAAAACTTCCTAAACCCATTAAATCAATTTTTCCTTTCAATTTTCCATCCTACAAACTTAACATCAATTTTTTAAAAAATCTCAATTTCTTCTTAAAATCTTAAAAAAAGAACACACCCTAAATCAAGAAAAAGTAAGTTCCAGATCCTCATGAAAACGGACCATCATGCAAGAAGCAGATTTCAAGTGATTTTGATCTATCAAAACAAGTGTTTAGGCATGCAAACAAAAAGAAAAGAAAAGAAAAGAAAAGTGGATGCAAGTGGATAATCTAATTAGATCATGAAGGTTATACAACCCTCTTTTGAGATTTCCCATTTTATAGCAAGCAAGGGACAATTTGTGTAGTGATATAGGAATAGAAATTTGTGAATTGAAGGCTAAAGATACGAGTAGAGAAAGAAGATTTAGAAATTTGTGTACCTCAGCTACCCGCAGTTATATGCGCCTTATCGTGCACCGTTCAGAACCATGAAGCTCAAACTCCCACTTCTCCTGCTAATATTTCAGACTGGCCAGGACGAAGATGCATTTCCAGAGCATTGACTTGACTTGTGCACCATGATCCTTACTGTATTTTTTTGCTTTTGTTTTTCCTTTTTTCCTTTTACCTTGGGAAGTATATCACTCCCCCCTCAAAAGTTGATTCATTTGTATTTGTTTTGTTATTTTTAATATATTTAATCTATAATTTATTTTTATGAATATTTTAACATATAAAGTTGAATAATTTGTATGTGTATCATAATTTGCAACATATCATTTCCAAATATATTTTATATTTTTTTGAATTTTTCTTTACTATTTATTTTAGAAAAACATGAGTCAAACATTACTACACAGAACATCAAAGTCAAATGAATCAATTTTTAACGGACGGAGAGAGTATATATTACTTCCTTCGTCCCAACAAAATAGAGCATTTGACTTTTCCCGGACATTAAAAAAAATGGTTGACTAGAGGATAATAAAGTAAAGTAGGTATATAAGACAAAAATAACTTTTTGTAGTGAGAAGAGAAATGGAGGGTTGTAAGATAAAATTGATATTGAAAAGTTTCATTTTTAGGAAACGATCGAGTTTTGTTGGGACGGACAAAAAACAATATGATGGATATTTACTGGGACAGAGAGGGTATATATATATAATAGAGGGGGTATTTATATAATATATATAATATATATATATATATATGTATATATATTTATACACCTTACCATTTGGATGATACAACTGTTGATGAATAATTTTATGATGCTTTTCTAAGGTATGGACTTTTCTAAGGTATGGTTGGGTGTAGCTAAGAGGTTGTGAGATTATGTTGCAAACCATTGATCTGCCTGCTCCTTATTTTATTTTATTTTTTAATTCCATTGTTTCTTTTTCACCCGTACTTTGCTTTCTTTTACGGAAAATGCACAAAGTACCTCTTAAACTTTTCAATTTGTCACGAATCGGTCACAAAACTTTTTACCAGGCCGAATAAACCATCAAACTTTCGAAATTGTAGAGTATGATTTATGATGATGTTTCGGGCGAAAAAATGACGCAGATTGAATTCGAAGTTAAATCTAAAATGTCTCTAAGTGTTTGATTAAAAAGAAACACATGCACATTAACAGAATATCATCTTGTTCCTCTCACCCTAACCACACTCTAACTTTCCCAAAAGTATCATTTTAATGTGTTTTTTTAACCAGACATTTAGAGATACTTTATGTTTAACTTCCATTAAATCCGTGTGAGTGCACTCTAACTTTCCCAAAAGTATCATTTCGGTACTCTTTTCATCTCAAGTGAGTTATTATTTTTAGATTTTTATGTGTAAATTAATATTATTTTTGGTTATTAACTCATTTTACATAAATTTTTATCATTATCCCCTTTCAAATTCATTCTCACCTCTCTCAACCTACTCCCTAAATTTCTTAAGTGAGTGCATTTATAATAATAAAAGTGAAATAAAATAAAATATAAATGAAAAAATATTATTTTATTTAGGATAAATATATTTTAATGTTCCATTAATTTTTTTACAGAGAGTAACAGGGGAGCCTTTTGGCCCTTATTATCTACCCCACAAGCCCATAAATGTTTGGCCTGGAGTGTGTGAATTTTCCTTCCATTGATGATTAGGTTTTAGGTTTAGCATATTTGATAATAAAAATAAAAAATTGAATTTTATAAGAAAAAATAAGAGATTAAAAATGTTAAAATTGATGAAAATTTGAATTATTTGGTTTGTTATTGTTTTTTTTAATGTTAGAGAACACAACCTTATCTCCTCTTCTCCTCCTCCTCCTCCTCCTCCTCCTTCTTCTTCTTCTTCTTCTTCTTCTTCTTCTTCTTCTTCAAATCATTAGATAGAGAGAGGAGCATTAAGCAGAAACCTCGTCGTGTATCTCTTTCAAATCCCTCCCCAGGTTAGTCTCACTTAAGGAGCTCATTCTAAAAGTTTGTGACCTCGTGATGGAGTTGTCACCACTGGTTGGATGCATGCCTTCACAATCTTGAGAAGCTTGACCTGGATCAGACTCGGATACTAGAGCTGCCAGAAACTGTTGGAAACTTGAGAAAGTTCAAGTTTTTGAGATTCTCATTGTTTAAGTACGAGAAACAGTTGAAAAAAGAGAAGGAGCTGCAACATAAACCAATTATTCGCCCTGGAATATTATCAAATATTCTTGTGGAGTTAACTGTGCTAAAGCATTGATGTTGATCCAGATGATGAGAGATGGGATGAAGCTGCAATAACCATGTTTCTTATGCAGGTATTTGAGCTGACAAGTCTCATCTATCTAAGCTTGTACCTCCCAAATATGGAGCTCAGGTTTATGGTTGTTTAGAAAGTTTTAACTTCACCATCGGTCATCACAAGGACCGCCTCATCTCCCGAGTACCGCCAGAAGTGGAAGAACTTTTCAGAAGTTGGGATAAATGCTTCAGGCTCATCAATGGTAGGGATTAAGCAATCCATGAATAATGCTTTAGACGGGTATCATCTTTTTTCCTAGATAGCCATGTTTATGCCAAGAGTCTGACTGGTTTAAGGGCGCAGTATATGAACCAGCTGAAATTTTGCATAGTGGCGGAATAATCTTGAGTGTTATCCATTATCCCCAAATCTTGAGTACTTACTTGTGTACTATGCAAAGAACTTGAAGAGCATTTGGTGTGGTCCAGGTCCAAATACTAAGATTCATAAGAATTCTTTATCATACCTGCGGATCTTAGCACTTCACAGATGCCCTATTTTATCTGTCATATTTACACCAGACTTGGCCGAAAGTGTGCACTGCCTGGAGGAACTTGTGATTGAAGATTGCCCTGAAATTACCAGCATTTTCATCTCAGGTGATGATGAAGGCTCTCTAAGCTTTCCCTTAAAAAAACCAACATAACGACTGACTGCCAAATCTGAAAAGGATGTCACTCCTCTTCTTACCAAAACTTGAGAGGATCTCTGATAGGTTGTTCATGGCTCCAATGCGTGGAAAACTGGCCATATACTATTGTCATCATATGAGAAACTTGTCCAACATTAAAACCCGAGAAAAAACATTGCACATCAAAGGAGAAGCTACTTGGTGGAATGCCTTGGAGCAGGAAAATCAACAAGTCCCCAACCAAATTCGATTCAGAGAGATCGAGAAGCAGAGAGCTTTGATGAGTCAACTGGTAGATGACAGATTTATGGTCCTACAATATGAGAAAAGAAACTATGCAGGTCGCCTATTGAGTGCACAGGATCTGAAGATGGCTACCAGGAATTTCCATCCAGATAGTGTCTTAGGAGAAGGTCGCCTTGGTTCAGTTTTCAAAGGCTGGATCAATATGAACTCATTTATCAATGTGAACACATTTGCTGTTACCAAGCCAGGGACCGGGATGGACATTGCTGTAAAAAGACTCAACACTCAAAGTTTTCAAGATCACACAGAATGATTGGTAAGTACATGATCCTCAATACACATGGAAAACCTTTATTCTTTAATGTTTGCTTGTTGTTGCTATTGAATGGAATTTTTTTTAAAGTTCTAATGTTACCTGGTAATCTGCAGTAAAAGTAGTGCTTTGTTTATTTAGATTTTCCAGTGACTCAACATCCCCATGTCATGTAATAACATTATTTAGTTGTCTTGGGGTCATTCTTATTCTATTTTCCAACTTTGGATGAGATTTTTCCATGAATTCAATATTGCAGGCAAAAGAGAATTATCTGGGGCAACTTTCTCATCCTCATCTTGTAAATCTGATCGGTTATTGCTTGGAGGATGAGCACCCTCTCTTGGTATATGAGTTCATGCCTCTAGGCAGCTTAGAGAACCACTTGTTCAGAGTGAGTTGATCCTCCCTAGTACCATCTTTGTTGATGCTAAGACTGAGTAATGTCTGTTATTGAACACCTTACGGCCTTAACGGGAGGCTAGTATTTCGAACCGATTTCTTGGAGTCTGCGCTTGAAGGTTGCTCTTGGTGCTGCAAAAGGGCTTGCCTTCCTAAATGGTGAAGAAAAATTCATAGACCGGGACTGCAAGACCTCTAATGTGTTGATTGATTGAAAGCATAATGCTTTTCTATTTCTTCAATATTGATCTGTTTCATGATATTTTCCATGCAAGTGGAAATAACCTATGATGATGCGGTTTGAAATTTTATCTCTATTCCTTCGTAAGAAGGTTGCGGCGAGAAGGGCATCCGTTATAAAACTTTACCACTATGCTTTTGCTTGAATTTATGGTGGACAATTAATTGCCACTCATGCCACCAACCCCACTATTCTTTGGATTCCGGATGTTAGATTCCCTTGAAACTACCCCTATGAGAGACACTTCTCAATTGAAGGCTAATGATATGAGGATGAGATTTCAAATCGGCTCAATTCTAATACCGGCAATTCTACGGTACTTTTAAAGAAATCCGTTGACAAAAACAAATTAGTTCACGAGTTACGGTTGTTACGAGGATTGGGCACATTTTGTAGACTAAAAGCGGGAAGGGTATCGGGGCGAAGCCAGGAAAAATTCATGGGCGGGCGGTACATGCATATCAAAATTATTTTTACTCGGTAGTTATATGTATACCAAAAGTACTCAAAATACATAGCAAAAGTGTTAAAATCTAACACGACGTTCCTTAAAATCTCTGAAATCATCTACAAACTCTTCTAAACTAAATTTCATAGCAATATCTCTCTCGATGTACACAATAAGAGTATTAGCTATAAAATCATTGCCCATCTTGGTTCGTAATCTGTCTTCACAATTTTCATAGTGAGAATGCACGCTCGTAGTAGCAGAGACACGGGTAAAGTCAATATCAAACGGATCAATCACAACAAGGAAATAAATACTTCTTTTCCTCATATCGCTAAAACTTGACATATTGCACCAATTGTCGACAATTCTTCAAAATTTGTAGAGTTTGTAGCTTCATAATGAAAGTGTTGCAATTGATATTTTAGCATTGCAAGTTCTTGACATGTGAAATCTTTGGCATAATACTTGCTAGCAAACATGCAGATAGATGGAATGTCAAAAGATGCAAACTCATCTTTTGGGTTCAAAGATGAACTCAACTTCAAAAGCTCCAAAATACGATCACTGAATCTGGAAGAGAGCTCCTGCAACTGAAAATCAATTGTAGCATTGAACACATCAAAATGATAAAAATGGTCCAAAGAAATATCTTCTCGTCGCCGATTACTACGTCCAAGTAAATGAGGGTAGTCGGATCTGGAATGTCAATGCCATGTCTTATACAAAATGATTCAACTTTCGGAAAAAAAGACTCCCAACCCTCCATCCTTAATTGTCGTAGTAATGAAGTACTTTTCACCGTATCCATCGCTTCAACAATGTCTTGATTCTTTTCTTGCAATGCCATGCATAAAGTCTCGTAATACCAAAATTCTCTAACATCGGATGAGCAATAAAGATGAACCTAAAAGACAAGATCCTTTCCAAAGTCAAGCCGCATCACCTCTAGAAGCAACATTATAACCATCCGTTGCAATATTATCCAGAACTTTACAAGTAGCGACATACATATTCGTAAGACTATGAATTGAGCCAAAGTGAGAGCTCCAACGTGTTTCACCTGGTCTTTTCAAAGTACTAAACAATCTCTTCTCCATCTTTTGAAGCTTGGGTATTTTCCTATTGATTTCCACTTTTCAAATTAGAGATGCTACTTATATAAAACAATAATCAAAAAATTAGAGATGCTACTTATATACTCAAGCCAATTACAATTAGAGAATGATTGAACCAATAATCAAAACTATTTAAAACAACAATTAAACCTATATAAAACAAAAAGTAAATAAAAATTACCAAGAATGAAGATGAATTAGAAATCTTTGGCGTTGGCTGCTGCTCCCTGCTCGTACGGAGGAGATGAGCGGGAGCCACAGGCCAGCTGCTCTGTTGGGCCGGCCGGAGGAGGAAGAGAGGCGCCGCCGGAGGAGGAAGAGAGGCGCCGCCGGAGGAGGAACAGATCCGAATGAAGATTTGAGGATGATGGTGGCGGCAGACAACTGGACAAGATTTTGTTTGAGGTTTTGTGGCAACTTTGAAAGAGTCTGCTTAACACATTTTTTTCACATTTTGACATTTTGTTGGGCCAAAATCAAAATGGGCTAGACTTAGACTTTAAGACTTGGCCCATTTCACCATTTTGACGTTTTTGACATTTTTACGTTTTTGTTTTTAAACGTGTAAATTTTATTATTTGGGTGTTATATTTTTCATATTTGGATCAATTTTACACTTATATTTAATTTGTACATAAAATAGAGAGTGTATAAGTATATTAAACTAAAAATTACAACGTTAATTATTCTAATTATGTATCATATACCTATACTTTTACAAAAATCTCGGGCGGGCGGTCGCTCCCCCCCGTACCTTAATAGCTTCGCCCCTGAAGGGTATATAAAGTCGCTCTCCAGATTCTGACAGATATTTTGGGAACACAGCCAGCTTGAAAACACCTAATGAATTCATATTATCTTTCAAGCATGTGTAGACATGTCAATCAAAACACCAAGGCCCCAGTTGAGATGTTTGTCACTAATCACTACTCCCATATGATCATCGGATGCATGACAAGGAGCATAAAAATAATATATCCAGCATCCGTTATCACTCACGTTATCATAATTTGTTTAGAGCGAGTTTGAAATATTAGAGCGAGAAGTGGATAGATTTGACTTCACCATTCCTTTTTTTTCTTGTTTTTATGAGGAACTTAACCATTACGTTTGTGCCACCTTTTTCTTTTTCTTTTTCTTTTTTATGAGGAACTTAACCATTACGTTTGTGCCACCTTTTTCTTTTCCTTTTCCTTTTCCTTTTTCCCTATACTTTTGAAATAATGCTTCAACCTGCTGCACCTTTCTTCGTTCTTCTTCTTCTTCAAATGAAACCATTCCCTTTCTCTTACTGCTATTGACTCTGCAGCTAAGATCCCTCAAGACTCACTTCAAATGAAGAAGGTAGGCATTGGTACCACCTAAGGACACAACAATCTTCAACCAAGGGATTGGGGCACAAGGTAATTAAAGACATTTTTACAAATATTCAGATTCTTCTTATTTATGGATCACAAATACTAGATCTTCAAAATTACAGATATCATGGGGTGGTTGGTTGATGAATCCCATAGCAGCTATTTTTAGTTGAGTAACATCCTTTAATATTGATGTTATTATTGTTGAGGAGTGTTGCTGAATCCACTCCGAGACAAACCTGCTGAGAAAAAAAATTAAGAAGACTTCAGTTAGGATTAAGACTCTTGCTATTTTATTTTTTATTATATTAGGATGAAAGGTGTTTTGTTTTACACCGAGTAGAATTCAAGCTGTTTTAGTTCTTCTACTTCTATTAGGATTATGCTGGTTGCTATTATATAAACAATCTACAGATTATGCAATAATATTAAGAGAGTTCTTTTCTCTCATACCTCCTGTTCTGTTCGCTTAGAACTAACAATTATTGGTGCGGAATTGTTGTTCTTACAAACAAATCTCTAACTGGGTGTTGACTTGTTTTCCAGAAAAAAATTGAGCTGATAAATATGGAGGAGGAGGAGGAGGAGAAGATGCTAACATTATTGATGGGAGACATCGACCCGATGAAATTCGAGTGGGCAGAAAAGCAGAGCGGCAGACCTATTGAGTCGGCACAAATGGCTTGCATATGGAATCCTGCGTACGTCCAACCTATTGAGAGGGTGCAAATGGCTTACCGATTGAATCCTGACATGGCTGCTGTAATATACAACTTAGCAGCAGCAGGGGCTTCAAGGGTAGCTGCTAATACAATTGTCCCTCCGGTCTCCAATGACCGGCCACTTTTAGAACAGGATTGGTATGGGGCGAGTTTCTTTTAATTGACAACATCCTCGCTCATGACCTACCAGATTCTCCAAACTCTCCAAATCTCATCTCTCTTGATTGCAGAAGAATCAAGATTCTCATTGTCTAAGTATGAGAAACAGTTGATAAAAGAGGAGGAGCTGCAACACAAACCAATTATTCACCCTGGAATATTATCAAACCTTGAGGAGTTAACTGTGCTAAGAATTGATGTTGATCCAGATGATGAGAGATGGGATGAAACTGCAATAACCATGATTCTTATGCAGGTTTCTTACCTGAAAAGTCTTACCTATCTAAGCTTGTACCTCCCAAAAATGGAGTTATTACTTTGCTGGCCATCTCTGTTTCGCCATCAGTTAGCAGGTTTTAGATTCACCGTTGGTCATCACAAGGACAGCCTCATCTCCAGAGTACCGCAAGAAGTTGAAGCGCAGTTTGGAAACTTGGAAAAATGCTTCAGGCTCATCAATGGTACAGACTATTTCCATGACTTGCTTAGAAAAGTAACATCTTTTTTCCTGGATAGCCATGTTTCTGCCAACAGTCTGTCCGATTTCTTCCCCTTCGTCCCCTTTGTCGGCAAAAGGGCCACGCTGGAATTTTGCATAACCAAGCTGGAATTTTGCATAGTGACAGAATGTCATAATATGCAGACCATTATTGATGTTGACCAGATGGGATTATTCCAAGATCTTCAGTACTTACTTGTGTACTATGCCAAGAACTTGAAGACCATTTGTTCGGGATCAGGTCCAGCTAAGATTTATTCTTTATCTAACCTGCGGATCTTAGCACTTCATATGTGCCCCAAATTGTCAGTCATTTTTACACCAGACTTGGCCCAAACCATGCACTGCCTTGAGGAACTTGTGATTGAAGATTGCCCTGAAATTACAACAATTTTCATCTCAGGAAATGATCAAGGATCCCCCTCCCAGAAACAAAGATGCCTGTTGCCAGCTCTGAGGAGGATATCACTCCTCTTCCTACCAAAACTTGAGACCATCTCCAATGTGTTGCTCATGGCTCCAAGGCTTGGCAAGCTCGCCGTATACTATTGTCGACAATTGAGAAACTTGTCCACCGTTAAAACGCAGGTCAAACCATTGGACATCAAAGGAGAAGCTACTTGGTGGAATGGGTTGGAGTGGAAAAACCAGAAAGTCCCCAGACATGTTCAATTCAGTGAGATCGAGAAGAAGAGGGATTTGATCACTCAACTGGTAGATGACAAATTTATTGTCCTAGAATATCAGATGAAAAATTTAAGCAGGTAACTTCTCTTCAAGGTTTGGACTTTCAAGTCTCAACAAGTAGATGGAGGACTTAGCAGAGGGAAGCATGAATTTGGATCAAGAAATGGACTTGGATTTTAGATTTTGAAATCTACAGCCCTTTATTGAGCTGGAGATATTGAATCAAGTTCACTTATTTTCACTGATGTTTAATGTAACATGTTGAGCATAAAAATGGAATCAACCTAAACCCAACATGAAACAAACTTCCAAATCTCTGCTATTATCTTGTCATTCTCTCAACTCTAGATTGGGGCTGAGGTGCAGCAATTTGGCCATCAAAAATAAGGTGTTGGTTTGTGCATAATGAGGTGCAAACTCATCCGGTCCATGGATGAAAAAGCTATCATCTTTTCTTCTCATTTGCTCACTTGAAGAAGAAGAAGCTGTTCTTCTCTCCACAGCCAGGAAATGGCCAAGTGATGGACAATCCTCAATGCAACCATTGTGACCATCAGTGCTGTCTCTTGAACATAAAGAGAAAAAAGCCATACTGATCTTGACCTGTTGCCCTTCTTCTCCTTCGAAGCTTCTGGAGATTTCCTCCGTCTACATGAGCTTGAAACTCCCATGAGCCGTCCGAGTGTGATTCCTCCTCGAGCTCGAGCTCGGCTCGAGCCAGCTCGAGCTCGGCTCGAAGGTTCATGGCTCGAGCTCGTTAGGCTCGCGAGCACGGCTATGCTCTATTCGGCCCCAATCGATCTCGCGAGCTCGAGCTTGTTAGGCTCGCGAGCTCGTTAGGCTCGATAGGACCCCAAATGAGCTCGCGAGCTCGAGCTCGTTAGGCTCGATTCGGCCCCAAACGAGCTCGCGAGCTCGTTAGGCTCGTGAGCTCGTTAGGCTCGCGACTCGTCGGGCTCGAGCTCGGCTCGTATATTATTCGAGCCTCGAAACCGGCTCGAGCTCGAGCTCGAGGCTCGTGAGGCTTGGCTCGTCGGGCTCGTTAAAGCTCGAGCTCGAGCCGAGCTCGGCTCGGCTCGATTCGTTACTCATCCCTACTCCTAACTTGTGGAATAATTGAAACGTTTGAATCTTTATATAATGTATGTTTCATTTGAATTTTTATATTGTGTTCCATTAAGATTATCACTAAAAAATTTGGCTAATTTCTTAAAATATGGAGTATTTAGAAACTATAAACATCAATGGTAAAAAGCACAAAAAAACCCATTAAATTTTATAACTCGTTATGAATCGGTCACTGATTTTTTTATCTGATCATATAAACCATTGAACTTCCCAACTCATCACGAGTCAGCCATTAAATTTTTTCTTCGGCCGAATAAATCATTGAACTTTTGAAATAATGCAAATTTAGCCACTCAGTCTTATTTTGGCTGACGTGGCGAAAAGAACATCGTGGATCGAACATGTGGCTAAACCTAAAGTGTCGTTAAATAATCATTTAAAGAAAAAAACACTTCTAGAGAATATCACGTCGTCTTCCCCACCCTAATCACGCTCTAACTTTCCATTTGATATTCTATTAATGTTTTTTAGATAACACTTAAAGGAACTTTAGGTTTAAGTTTTTGCTCAATCCACGCCATTTTTTCGTCATTTTTCCATATATCGAGTAGTTCCCATATCTGATGCATGCATGCCATCACTTGCTTGCTGCCAATCATCTTTGTGTTTATTATAATAGCTTGTTACAAATTAATTGTTGATTTGACTTGGTGTTTACATTTCAACCAGTACTTCATCCGTCCGTTAAATATTGTATCAATTGTTTAACTACAGTTTCAATATTTAATTTATAATTTTTTTATGAATTTATAGGCATTGAAAATCAACTTTTTCGTGTATCATAATTTATAACTACAATTTTTACCGACAGAGGAGTAGTATTTTACTTGATATTTCTTCACTTCTTTACTATTCTCTATTATCAGAGCAGAGCAGATCACCAATGCAATGCATTTAGTCACTCTATTGGTCACCCATCTGATCCGAAAACTCACTAGTCCTTTTGGTTTTGTCTAAGATAAGATATTTTAAGATGACTCTTGACGTTTAAATTAGATTGATTGTTGTCAAGAGAATAAAGAATTTTTTTTTTTTTTTGAATTTTTATAAAATCTAAACTGGTGGCTTGATGGACTTATCCGACTCTTCCGTTATTGGTGTGATTTCCTTTTCGGCTGCTTGGCTATATCTGTTGTCAAATCAGTACACTTACACGTATAGGACTAGGTTATGATGAGACAGGCATTAACCTGTAGTCTGTTGATTATTCTCTCTTGGATGGTTTGTTCCATGAATGGAATCTTTATCATTTTTGTTACATAGTGTTGACTACGCTAAACTAATAAGTGCACAATAAACTTCTTGTTATTGAGTATTGATTTTAACATAATTGTGATTAAGGTGATGCACATAAACTGTTATTTGTTGCACAAAATGAATGTTGGAAATAACGGTGCACACATCAATGTTGCAATTTTGTAATGCAGGCAAGTGATTCAGAGCTTTGCAGCATCTGCTTTGAACAAGTGTGCACTATTGAGGTGCAGGACTGTGGCCATCAGATGTGTGCACAATGCACATTGGCTTTGTGTTGTCACAACAAGCCTACCTCTTCTACAGCATGTCTTACTCTTACAACACCAGTATGTCCGTTCTGTAGAAGTAACATCAACCGCTTGGTTGTAGCCAAGTTAGAAAATTTTGATGGCTCTGATCAGGATGTTGCAAACATGGGCTACCCGAAACTGAGGGGAATGAGGAAGTCCAGAAACTTAAGTGAAGGAAGCAGTAGCTTCAAGGGCCTAGCAGCAATAGCCACATTGGGCAAGATTTCTGGACGTGGCTCTGGCAAGATGGCATCAGAAACTGTGTCGATTGAGAAGCTTGATATACAGCAAGTTTAGGTTAGTCCATTTACATATTGAAGGTTCTACTTCTACCCTGAGTCGGATAATTGGAAATGCAAGGGAAATAAGCAACAAAAACCAATCCGGAGATTGGGTATACAAACACATCCTTCTGCTGTGGAGGATACACAAAAGGTGAGATGTAGCTTCAGCTATGAGTATTTGTGACCCAGTACTGCATTTATCTTTCTTAGCTCGAGAAGTCTGAAGTGAAGGTGTTTTCCTTGAGAGATGTTGAGATTGGAGCTGCATCTTGTAGGCTCGAGGTAAATCAAAAAGGCCCTATGGCAAGTGGCAACCAAACGTTCTTCTGGGAGCAAACAATGTTCTTGGTTGGAAATTGGTTAAAAAAATTATATATATTTGTTTGATTTTGTTTTGTTTTCTTATAATCGTATTACCTCAGATCAGTCATAGTGGGTATACCCCCTAATGTATTGTTATTTTGGCGAAAGAGTAAAAAAGTGCACTTATCTTTTGAAGGAATGTTAGTCTCCGTTAGACAAGTACATTGGGTTACCCGAAGCTCTGGTTACTCTGTCTAAGACACTCTGAATTCAAATGCCACTATCACCAGTTCAATGATACACTGAAGTAAGAATCACAGACGTTGTGATAGTGATTGTATATTGGTTAATTCATAATCCTCATTAAAATCAAAAGTTGCAATGATTATGAGACAAGGGGAGTACTATAGTTATTTTCCTTATATCATAGTGTAATTCAATGAATTCAGCATCTGAGGTACAGTTAATCTGTAATTCACTGTATATGCATCAGTAAAAATATGATATTTAACCACTAATATCTACTATATTAATGCATCTGTAAAAATATGATATTTAAATTATGAAAATAAATAGAGATTAACGACTGAGGAACTTAATGTGTGCTATATTAATGCAGAAAACATATCGCCTTGAATGAAGTTGTGCAATGGTCGAGTATATGAGAGAATACAGGCCTCAAAATCAACGCATGAACATGAATTACCACCATTCTCCGATTCATCAATAGTCTACAATCATCCATCAGCAAATCTAGATAAAAACAAATTAAATAAAACATACTGTATTACAACATTCAGATGAACGTCCGAGCAACCAAATACAAATTACACACAATAAACTACAAAGGCAATGATTAAACCAGAGGTTCAATGGATGCCGCGGAAAATAGACTGAAGAAGTTCTTTTACCTGATCTTCTTCCATCTGCAATCTGTCCCACCACTCTTGCTCACCTGCTATTGATTTCAGGGTTGGCATGTTGCTTCCATTAAAAGGAAGCGACTTTAACTCAAAGCACCTTGAGACTTTAAGTTTGTTCAAGTTGGGGAAGTAAGATGAACCGTACGCAGATAAAGTTGCCAGCTTTGGCAGATTATGCACCTCCAGAATCTCTATGCTTTGTGGCATAACCACTTCTTGAATCCCATCACAATCTTTGATCACAAGTTTTCGTAGAATTGTGTGATCATATGTGCCAATGCTTGTCAGTACCGGGCAGGATGTCACCACTGTAGTATGCAGTTTACCCAGACTTTTACCCGGTATCGTGCCATGAAAAATGCCTTGCAGCTCTGCCAAATTCTTTAAATGCAGTTGCTGTAATCTTTGCAGTACTAGTACCTCACCCGCTGGTAATTTAGTACCATCAATGATTGTCTTCATGTTTGAGCACCCATCAATCAAGCAACCTACAAGGTCATTGGGGCTGCTCATAGACAAAAGATCTGTGAAACTTTCGCTATGAATGTGGTGGAGCAACTCTAATGCTTGAATCTTGCTTAAAATGTCGGGACAAATGGTATGGCTAGTAGCATCCCGGGCAAGAGCATCATATCTCAGATAACGCCTTATTTGCTGGTCAAAGTTATCCAGAAATTGAGGATGTTCTTCATGCTTGCAGCCAACAAAGAGCCAGCATGTTTTTAACCTATTCCATATGTCATTGTACTCTTGTGATCCAATCACTGTAGGCGTGAGAAAACTCATATTGAGAGTTGTTAGTTTCTCCAAACCAGCCACTTGTTTCATGATTTTTTCAAGATCCCTCATCCATTGATTATCACAAGCGCACACTTCAATGGTTAGTTCTTCTAACCTTGAAAGCTTGGATAATACACCATCTTGACATCGATCTCTGTTGCCTCAGCAGCATCTATGTTGTTACATGAACGATATGACAACCTTAAGCACCTTAGATACTCCAATCTTTCAAGCTTCTTATAAATGAAGGGAACTTTGCTGTCCCTTATATCAAGAACCAAAAGATCCTCAAGCTTTCCCAATTCAGGAGGCAATTCAGTGAGATTGGAGCATCCATTCAGATAAAGACCTTTCATTTTAGTCGCCTTCTCTACCGATGATGGCAGAGAGGTAATCCCTGTATCTTGTAAATTCAGAACCAAAAGCTTCTCCATTTTATCAAAGAATGATAGTGGGATCACCTTTAGGTCTAAATTGCCCTGTAAAAGAAGTGACAAAAGTTTTTTGCAATTTGGAGTCTCTGGCAATATAGTTAATTTGCTTCCTACTGATATCCTTTTGCCTCATCACAAATACTTGAAATCCAAATTCTATCGCATCCCCTTGTGCCATGCAAGAATTTGGATCCAAGAACATCAAAGGAAATACGTAGAGCAACATCTTTGGACAACGGCGATCAAGTTCACATACATGACCTTTTCATCACTTTCCAACAGTGATATATTGAGTAGATGCCTGAGGATCACATTCCCCTGATCACGTATACCATGAAATCCATTCTTTTCATCAATGCTGCCAAGAAATCCTTCACTTGCCCAACATTCAACCAAGATATCTGTCAAAATCTTTGAACACGGGGGAAATAGAGCGCCGTATAAGAAGCAATGCTTTTGCTCCTCACTCTCTAAACTATCATAACACAACTTGATAAAAGCATGTATCTCATTGAAACCTGGAATCCTTTCTTCTGGACATCTTCTAAGCTTATCCAACTCAATTCTCCATTCGAATCAGTATATTTCAACTTGAAGTAATTTGCAACCTTCTTAATAAGAAGAGGGATCCCGCCACACTCTTGAGCTACTTGACGAGCAATCGGTTCAATATCTGAAGAATCTATTATGTCACCCACAATGTCTTGGAACATATTCCACGACTCATCTTTAGAAACAGTTTGCAGATTGACCAGTATATCCACATCCATCCGATCAACATGTTTAGATTTAGTTGATATAATAACTTTGGAACCTCTGTTGTTATCAATGACCCGATCATTTCAAGATTAAAAGGAAACTCAACATCATCCAATATCAGCAAATATTTCTTCTCCTCAAGCACACGATGTACATCCGTCATTTTAAGTCTTGCCATTATTTTCTTTTGAAGTTCCTCCTCTCTAGTGACTTGTGAGACTTGGATAAACATAACGAGTTCAAATGTTCTTGAAACATCATCATGGTTGTTCAAGTTCTGCAAAATTGTTGTTTTCCCAACACCCAAAGAACCACAAATAGCAATCCTCTTTACTTTCTTATCATTCAAGTAACTTAATACCTTCAATAATCCCCGGTGAAGAGTAGGAAATGTACTGATATATGGAGTCTTCAGCTTTACAAAAGGCTCCAGAGGCTTATCAATCAAGAAATCTCCGAGTTTATTTTCTTCACTTAGAAGCTTTTCAGCCTCCTCTACCATATTTCTAATAGTCTCGGCACAATTTGGACGACACAAGAATTTTGATAATTCTCCAATATCATGGTACTGCTCGTCCAGCTTCTTTTTTTGGTTAATCATTTTCCGAACATGATTACACCAAACATTAAAGCGGGTTGTGGTTGTCTTGTCCTGATTTGATTGGACCATCTTTTGGTGATCCTCCAATATAGCCTGAAGCCTTTCTAATAAGTTTCTAAACTTATGGTATGATGTCTTCAAATTGCTCAAGTCGAAACTCTCTGCAGTATAATTAACCACCCCTATAGCAGCTTCAGTAATTATTCCCTGGACTCCAGATGTTGTTAGATTCTGGATAAAGCTCCCCGCCATGAGGGACTTGTCCACCAGCAATCGAATCTATAACCAATAAATTTAGGGAAGGGCTAAAATTCACGACCAACAAACGTAATCACTTGCTTAATAAAGAAAACTACTTAAATATAAATATCAAAATAAGCACAATCAGGCAATAATGATGTTAACTTAAGGAGGGTCAAAAGAAACGCACCAACTTTTCAAGGACAAATGTAGTACTATAAAGTTTTTACCTATGTCGTGTTCTACCGGGCTGAGATCTTTTGACGGGTCAATGTGTCATCTAAGCTTGTGAACTTGTTGCTGTTGATCCTCCTTTGCTTCTGTCATGAAAAATGGAGAACAAGGTTTACATGATCCTCATCAAAACAAAGAAGCAGCAAGCAACAAGTGTAGAACTCAAGTGAGGGTGCATTTTTTTTAGGAAGTAAATGAGAGGTTCTTGAAAGTTGATTTGAAGTTTATGAGAAGAAGGAAGTAAGATTGATTTGATGAGTAGGAAGTTTTATTTACAGAGAACAGTAAAACATGCAAGGATAGCCAAGAAACCATCTAGACAGGCTCTGTTTCTAGTTGGCAGCTTCAGTATATTTTCTTTGGATTCCAGATGTTAGATTCCCTTAAAACTACCCCATAAGACACTTCTCCAGCTGCAGTTAAATCACTCAATCTAAGAAGGGGCTTCCAAGAATTTTGTTGGAATCCATTTTTACAATGAAATATCAACAGGAAAAAAGCGGGGCAAAAAAAGACTACCAAATAAATAAAAGATGTGTGCTCTTAGGAACAAAAAAAAAAAAAAAAACTTCCTAAACCCATTAAATCAATTTTTCCTTTCAATTTTCCATCCTACAAACTTAACATCAATTTTTAAAAAAATCTCAATTTCTTCTTAAAATCTTAAAAAAAGAACACACCCTAAATCAAGAAAAAGTAAGTTCCAGATCCTCATGAAAACGGACCAGCATGCAAGAAGCAGATTTCAAGTGATTTTGATCTATCAAAACAAGTGTTTAGGCATGCAAACAAAAAGAAAAGAAAAGAAAAGTGGATGCAAGTGGATAATCTAATTAGATCATGAAGGTTATACAACCCTCTTTTGAGATTTCCCATTTTATAGCAAGCAAGGGACAATTTGTGTAGTGATATAGGAATAGAAATTTGTGAATTGAAGGCTAAAGATACGAGTAGAGAAAGAAGATTTAGAAATTTGTGTACCTCAGCTACCCGCAGTTATATGCGCCTTATCGTGCACCGTTCAGAACCATGAAGCTCAAACTCCCACTTCTCTTGCTAATATTTCAGACTGGCCAGGACGAAGATGCATTTCCAGAGCATTGACTTGACTTGTGCACCATGATCCTTACTGTATTTTTTTGCTTTTGTTTTTCCTTTTTTCCTTTTACCTTGGGAAGTATATTACTCCCATCTCAAAAGTTGATTCATTTGTTTTGTTATTTTTAATATATTTAATATATAATTTATTTTTATGAATATTTTAACATATAAAGTTGAATAATTTGTATGTGTATCATAATTTGCAACATATCATTTCCAAATATATTTTATATTTTTTTGAATTTTTCTTTACTATTTATTTTAGAAAAACATGAGTCAAACACTACTACACAAAGCATCAAAGTCGAATGAATCGATTTTTAACGACGGAGAGAGTATATATTACTTCCTTCGTCCCAACAAAATAGAAGCGTTTGACTTTTCACGGACATTAAGAAAAATGGTTGGTAGAGGGTAATAAAGTAAAGTAGGTATATAAGGCAAAAATAACTTTTTGTAGTGAGAAGAGAAATGGAGGGTTGTAAGATAAAATTGATATTGAAAAGTTTCGTTTTAGGAAGCGATCGAGTTTTGTTGGGACGGACACAATATGATGGATATTTGCTGGGATAGAGAGGGTATATATATATAATAGAGGGGGTATTTATATAATATATATAATATATATATATATATATATATATATATATATGTATATATATCTATACACCTTACCATTTGGATGATACAACTGTTGATGAATAATTTTATGATGCTTTTCTAAGGTATGGACTTTTCTAAGGTATGGTTGGGTGTAGCTAAGAGGTTGTGAGATTATGTTGCAAACCATTGATCTGCCTGCTCCCTTATTTTATTTTATTTTTTTAATTCCATTGTTTCTTTTTCACCCGTACTTTGCTTTCTTTTACGGAAAATGCACAAAGTACCTCTTAAACTTTTCAATTTGTCACGAATCGGTCACAAAACTTTTTACCAGGTCGAATAAACCATCAAACTTTCGAAATTGTAGAGTATGATTTATGATGATGTTTCGGGCGAAAAAATGACGCAGATTGAATTCGAAGTTAAATCTAAAATGTCTCTAAGTGTTTGATTAAAAAGAAACACATGCACATTAACAGAATATCATCTTGTTCCTCTCACCCTAACCACACTCTAACTTTCCCAAAAGTATCATTTTAATGTGTTTTTTTAACCAGACATTTAGAGATACTTTATGTTTAACTTCCATTAAATCCGTGTGAGTGCACTCTAACTTTCCCAAAAGTATCATTTCGGTACTCTTTTCATCTCAAGTGAGTTATTATTTTTTAGTTTTTTTTGTGTAAATTAATATTATTTTTGGTTATTAACTCATTTTATATAAATTTTTATCATTATCCCCTTTCAAATTCATTCTCACCTCTCTCAACCTACTCCCTAAATTTCTTAAGTGAGTGCATTTATAATGATAAAAGTAAAATAAAATAAAATATAAATGAAAAAATATTATTTTATTTAGGATAAAAATATTTTAATGTTCCATTAAATTTTTTTTTTTTACAGAGAGTAACAGGGGGAGCCTTTTGGCCTTTATTATCTACCCCACAAGCCCATAAATGTTTGGCCTGGAGTGTGTGAATTTTCCTTCCATTGATGATTAGGTTTTAGGTTTAGCATATTTGATAATAAAAAAAATAATAAATTGAATTTTATAAGAAAAAATAAGAGATTAAAAATGTTAAAATTGATGAAAATTTGAATTATTTGGTTTGTTATTGTTTTTTTTAATGTTAGAGAACACAACCTTATCTCCTCTTCTTCTCCTCCTCCTTCTTCTTCTTCTTCTTCTTCTTCTTCAAATCATTAGATAGAGAGAGGAGCATTAAGCAGAAACCTCGTCGTGTATCTCTTTCAAATCCCTCCCCAGGTTAGTCTCACTTAAGGAGCTCATTCTAAAAGTTTGTGACCTCGTGATGGAGTTGTCACCACTGGTTGGATGCATGCCTTCACAATCTTGAGAAGCTTGACCTGGATCAGACTCGGATACTAGAGCTGCCAGAAACTGTTGGAAACTTGAGAAAGTTCAAGTTTTTGAGATTCTCATTGTTTAAGTACGAGAAAGCTTGATTGAAAAAGAGAAGGAGCTGCAACATAAACCAATTATTCGCCCTGGAATATTATCAAATATTCTTGTGGAGTTAACTGTGCTAAAGCATTGATGTTGATCCAGATGATGAGAGATGGGATGAAGCTGCAATAACCATGTTTCTTATGCAGGTATTTGAGCTGACAAGTCTCATCTATCTAAGCTTGTACCTCCCAAATATGGAACTCAGGTTTATGGTTGTTTAGAAAGTTTTAACTTCACCATCGGTCATCACAAGGACCGCCTCATCTCCCGAGTACCGCCAGAAGTGGAAGAACTTGTGATTGAAGATTGCCCTGAAATTAACAGCATTTTCATCTCAGGTGATGATGAAGGCTCTCTAAGCTTTCCCTTCAAAAAACCAACATAACGACTGACTGCCAAATCTGAAAAGGATGTCACTCCTCTTCTTACCAAAACTTGAGAGGATCTCTGATAGGTTGTTCATGGCTCCAATGCGTGGAAAACTGGCCATATACTATTTTCGTCAATTGAGAAACTTGTCCAACATTAAAACCCGAGAAAATCAACAAGTCCCCAACCAAATTCGATTCAGAGAGATCGAGAAGCAGAGAGCTTTGATGAGTCAACTGGTAGATGACAGATTTATGGTCCTACAATATGAGAAAAGAAACTATGCAGGTAACTTCTCATCCATACTAAATACTACTCCCTCCGTCCCTGAAAAATTGTACACATTTCCTTTTTGGGCTGTCCCAGAAAAATTGATCACTTTCCTTAAAAGGAAACTTCTCACTCTCAAAGTTACTAAACTATCCTCACTTTATCTTACTTTTTCTACCTCGTTTTTTGTGCACTCTCAACTAAGGGGTAATTAAGTAAACATATACAAACATCTTACATTCACCTTAATCTCCGTGTCCAAACAAATCTACCAATCTTTCGGGGACGGAGGGAGTATTACTAATGCAGCTTTTTCAGAGTAAATCTTAGTAAACAAAAAAAACTAGATTTATTTCACTTTCACATATAAGGTCACTGGAATATTTGAATTGGTAAAGTTCTATAAACTGTTCTGAATTTATCTAATTACTAATTCGCTTCATGTTTTTCTATTCTATATACTCCCTCCGTCCCCAAATAATTTCTACACTTTATTTTTGATGTTTTACAGTATTTAATTTATGATTTTTTTCCATGAATGTTTAGATATTTAAAGTTAATAATTTATATGCATATCATAATTTGAAGTATAAACTTTCTAAATAGTATATTTTTCTGATTTTTTTAAAACTTATTATCTTTGTTAAAATTTTAGTCAAACATTGAATATTGAAACAATAAAGTCAAAGTGTAGTATTGTTTAGGGACGGAGGAGTATATTATTTAGCAAACGGAGGCACTAGGGTTCAAAGGCGGACCTATGTTGATAATTTATGAGTTTGACCCCCTATAAAATTATAATGAAACATGCTATATTTTATATCAGGTTTAAAAGAAAAATGAATTCATTTTAAGTTGATTTTTTTTTTTGAAACGAAATTTTGTTCCTGCATTGAAAAATACATAGTTGATTACTTTTTTAATTAGTGTGAGATTAAAGAAATGGTAAGAACAATAATTTAACCATTATATTTATAAACTTTCAATAAATTGATACCATACTTTTCCTTTTGCACTATCATGACTTTTGTCCTTTTAACATTTTAACATAAAAAACATATGTAAATGATAAATTGATGTATTGAGTTTCAAAATATATTTTATAGGAAAAGTTGTAACATATTCTTATGAAAATTTTAACCAAACACAACTATTGAAGTTAAAGTTTTCGATTATTATGAGATAGAGTATAATTTTATGATTTGATATTTACTTATATATAAATAGACCCCCCTTCTAAAATTTCTGGGTCCGCCACTTTAGCTAGCTGAGTTTGTATTAGGATATAAATATCTACTGGTCCCCTGTATTCAGGAACTATCCCTTGTTCTTCAAGAAATATCACCAAAAGTCCGCATCAATCTCAGGATACTAGCTATCCTCTGACGTGTAGCAACCTTCCATTTATGTTCTCAGCCGTCTCTTGCTGAGAACATATCAGTTTGGATGAAGAAATTGTGTTGGATACTAATCACTGATGCATGCAGGTGGAAGTCCAAAGTATGTAAGCACAGATGGGGATGTTAATGGTGGCAGTACTACCAATAGCAAACTGTCGTCAGCTTCACTGCCGGTAACTCCTCGTAGCGAGGGCGAGATATTACAGTCTCCGAATTTGATAATTTTCACCTTTACGGATCTGAAGATGGCTACCAGGAATTTCCATCCAGATAGTGTCTTAGGAGAAGGTCGCCTTGGTTCAGTTTTCAAAGGCTGGATCAATATGAACTCATTTATCAATGTGAACACATTTGCTGTTACCAAGCCAGGGACCGGGATGGACATTGCTGTAAAAAGACTCAACACTCAAAGTTTTCAAGATCACAAAGAATGATTGGTAAGTACATGATCCTCAATACACATGGAAAACCTTTATTCTTTAATGTTTGCTTGTTGTTGCTATTGAATGGAATTTTTTTTTAAAGTTCTAATGTTATCTGGTAATCTGCAGTAAAAGTAGTGGTTTGTTTATTTAGATTTTCCAGTGACTCAACATCCCCATGTCATGTAATAACATTATTTAGTTGTCTTGGGGTCATTCTTATTCTATTTTCCAACTTTGGATGAGATTTTCCCATGAATTCAATATTGCAGGCAAAAGAGAATTATCTGGGGCAACTTTCTCATCCTCATCTTGTAAATCTGATCGGTTATTGCTTGGAGGATGAGCACCCTCTCTTGGTATATGAGTTCATGCCTCTAGGCAGCTTAGAGAACCACTTGTTCAGGAGTCACTAATCACTACTCCCATATGATCTTCGGATGCATGACAAGGAGCATAAAAATAATATATCCAGCATCCGTTATCACTCACGTTATCATAATTTGTGTTACGTTTGTATCACCATTAGAAAAGTAGACATAAGAAACTAAAAGGACATCAAATTGTCACCTAATTACGTTTGTGCCACCTTTTTCTTTTTCTTTTCCTTTTTCCCTATACTTTTGAAATAATGCTTCAACCTGCTGCACCTTTCTTCGTTCTTCTTCTTCTTCAAATGAAATCATTCCCTTTCTCTTACTGCTATTGACTCTGCAGCTAAGATCCCTCAAAACTCACTTCAAATGAAGAAGGTAGGCATTGGTACCACCTTTGGACACAACAATCTTCAACCAAGGGATTAGGGCACAAGGTAATTAAAGACATTTTTACAAATATTCAGATTCTTCTTATTTATGGATCACAAATACTAGATCTTCAAAATTACAGATATAAACAGTGGAAGCTCTAAGCCTAGGGTAAACCCATCCAAGCAATGGTTGTGGTAGTTCTCCGCCAGCGAGTTTCCTTGCTTCTCTTTTTAGCGAGTTCCCTTACCTGCGGTTGTAGATCCCGTTGAAGTTGTACACGCAAACGCCATATGGGCCAAGCCCATATAGGCCAAGCCCACCAATACGAGGAGTGCTCCTCGTAAATACGACGAGCCCCTCGTACATAGGCCACTAGGGCGCCTCGTCCGAGCTGGTTGGCAGCAGGTGCTTTATGGGCCAGGCCCGATGGGTACTCCAACATAGTACACCAACCAAAAAGTCCAAAGACACAACGCCCAAAAGCCGCACCAAAGACACAAGACACAAAAGTTGTACACACTCAAGTCTTTGTCAGGACCAACACCGTTGAGCGGTAGTGTCCAATCCGCCGCTCAATCGAGAAGTCAGCGGCTCACGCGTGGGAAAGATCCCACCAAACACTCTACCCCAACGTGGGAGAGTGGGCATCACCCTATAAGTGGGTGATGCCAACCCAAAATAAGGTAACCACTACACACCCACACCTCTCTCCCGTGTCCGCACTTTTTGAAAGTATCTTCCGTCTTGCCTTTCGTGTACCGGAGCCATCCGTCCTAACCGTTGGGAGATCTTTGATTATTGGTGCACGGGAGGGCTCCTCGACCTTCATCGCATCGAGGGGTTCCAGCTGTGATTCTCCAACCATAGCCTCCACTTGATGGCGGCATCGTAGGAACCCCTCAGCATAACGAACCCCCTCCATTGCTTGGGCCTCAACCAATTTCTCAGTCAGCGCCTCGAAGAAGTCGCCCACTCGACCAGTCCTCTCTGCGATGGGCTTGATAAACACACGTGGCTCAAGACTTTCGCCCTCGAACAACTTGAGGCCAAGTTGTTTTTCAAGTTGCCCAAGGCTGAAAGACCAGCCAAGCTGTTGCTCAAAGACACTGCTGTTGAGGTTCTGGCCAGCTCTTCAACGTGGGCTGCCAAGTTTGAGGCCTTCTCCTCTCTGCCCGAGCAGCCCTCATGACAGCTCCTCCACGAGCTTCTCCTTCTCCTCGGCCTTGGCAGCCTTCAAGGACAGCTCCTCGATGAGCACTGTCCTTCTCTCCGGCCTGGGCCTCCATCCGTTGGCACTCCCGACCAAGCTGCTCCACCTCGGCCTCGAGTCGTTCTTCGCGCTTTGCTCGGCGAAGGAGTAGGGCCTCGAGTTCCTTCCCCTTAGCCGTGGCAGCCTTGATTCTTGACCAACGAGGCCCATGCTTTCGGGCGTTGGCCTCTCCCTTCCTCGAGGCAGCCAACTCGGCCTCTTTCTCGGCCAAGGCTTTCTTGAGACTCTCCACTTCCCGGAGTCCTTTGCCTTGGCCTCAAGCCTCTTCACGAGGACTTCAAGATCCTCGATTTTGGCCACTAGGCCTTGAGCCAGCCATGACCTTCTACAAATTACGAACACAAAGCGCATGAGTAAAAATGTCCTACAAAACGCAAATCGGTGGCATACGGGGACTTGAGAATTCGACTTACTTGAACAAGGTCTGGCGGATGTCCTTGGCGATGTCCGGGGGCGAGGGTCGTGTGCTTGAGATAGTGCGGTCACGGGGCATTGGGAGTCCCTCGGCAACTCTTAGTCTTAGCTCTTTGTCCCCAGGGAGCACCGCTCGTCGCGAGTCACCCTCATCACGGGGTCCCGAGGCCTCGCGAGGCCACACCTTGACGCCCAAAGGTCTTGCCGTAGCTCACGACGGTAGTCCTCGAGCAGTGGGGCTCGAAGGCAGGTCAATCCCCCAGAGTCTTGAGATCCTCGAAGACCTCCTCCCAGATGCTCGGGAGCAACGGCGGCCCTTCGAGCGTCGGCCAAGAGCCCCAGGCCCTTCTGCGCCTCGAATGGAGGTGGGACTGCTCCTCGAGGCTGGCCCTTTCCCTTTGTCTTTCACGGGGCTTGGGCGCTATCCGAGGACACCTCTACACCCTCGCGATTGCAAAATTCAAAAGAAGATAAGAATACAATATAAGAGAAGCTGTTTGCCAAAACTACAAGGCAAAACAGGTGTGTTACCTGTAATTCGAGGGCGTTTTCTACGAGGATTCTGCTCATCAGAGCCCTCGGAAAGCTCTTCGATATCCACAGGGCCAGCCACACTGACTGGCTGAGCCTCCGTCACCAAAGCCTTCTCGCCTACGGGCTCCACACCCTTCGACGGCCCAGCTGGGGGCTCCTCGACACCCTTCTTGGTGGGCTCGGAGGGGCGTTGCTCCTCGACGCCTTTCTTGGTGGGCTCGGAGGCGTTGCTCCTCCGCCAACTTCTTGAGGGCTTCCTCAACTCACCTTCTTCGCAAAAGAGTCTTTGGGTGCGACATCTTAGGCTGTAACAATACACGAGGTCAAGATTAAAACAGAACTGGAAGACGTAAATCAAAGAAAACAACGAGAACACAAGGCAGTTGGGGTTCCTAAAAGCGCCCTCGAAGCGCTCAATAAGGTCTCCATCCAACCCCTCCACCCAATCCTTGAGGGTGTCTACGTGGCCCGACATACGATGGGCCCTGCTAACCCCCACCCTTCGCAGGACCACTTCGTCCCGGGCCGCGGTGTGAAGGGAACTTACCCTTACACTCCTCGAGCCTCTCCGCATCGCGAACCCATTCGCAGGCGTCGAGGCTCTCTTCCCTCGCTACCCGCCCAGCAGAGGGCTTCACCGATACCTAGCGTTCTTCTCCTTTACGAAGAACGCAGGAAGCCCTTGTCCTCCTTCAAGATGAAGAAGAAGTTGCCCTTCCGGTTCCCACGAGCCGGTGGTGGTTTCGGCGAAGACTCCGATCTTCACCGATTTGTTCCCAACCTTCACCTCCTCGGGGTCGATTGGTAGAAGGGATGCCCAACCGGCCTTTTCGGTGTATAAAAGCGCAAAAAGGTCTCCGTGACACCGCCGCCTTCGCCAAATGGCAAGCCACAACAAACGCGTTTACGGTGGTAAATACGTTTGGGGCCAATCGCCAGGCGGAACTCCCGACCCTCACACAGTGCGCAGCGGCGAGCACGTGGGAGTCTTAGTCCGGCCTTGATTGAGCCTCGTAGGCGACCATCGTCTCGCTCCTCATGGCCTCGTAGCTCAACCCCAACCCCGCCTTTCGCAAAACATCGGCGGGAAAGGCCACAAACAACCCCGTATAAACGTGGTGGTTACGGCAAATCTCGGTCATCTTCTTTTCGGCAAGACGCCACGGGCCACTCTTTCTCAACATCGGGGCTAACGCCGGCTTGCTTGGATTCTTGGGAGCCATCTACAGAAATCAATCACAGATTCAAGAAATAAAAACCTAGACCCAAGAACCCAGGCAGTGGCGCGGCGACGCCTCACTCGCGACACTGTCGCGACGGAAACAAGAAATTAAAAAGGGGATTCCACTTACAGATTTGTACGCTGGAGATGAGAACGACCGGTTCAACGGCTGGATTCTTGAAACTCGCCGGAAAATTCTTCGGTGATCGCCAAAATGGAAATGAAACAGGCGAAAAGGCAAGGAAAGCGAGAATGTGGGAAACCTGACCCTTCACATGGGTTGGCGTATAAGTACGGATCGATGGGAGTTGAAACGACTTCCCCATAATTACAAACGGCGCAAAAGCGCAATTTCAAAAGTCTTTGCTCAACCCCTTACGCGGTAATGGGCCGGCAATTGGGCCAAAGAATCGGGCTCTCTCTCAAATTAAGAGGTCCAAAACGGCACAACGCCTTATGGTGAGCACGGACAACAAAGTTTTAATTCCCCTATTTAAGCAATACTGGAGGGTATAAAAATCGTTCTCAAGGCACACGAAAAAGTCCGGATTTTTCGATACAATGGTAGCGGGCCATCTTAAACTCGAATTAAATTTCCAAACGGAGCACAGGGGCCACTGCCCGTCCTCCGTGGGAGGAGGACATCTTGATATATATGGGCCCGGCCGTGGCCGTATTGCCAAACGCAAACGCCATATGGGCCAAGCCCATATAGGCCAAGCCCACCAATACGAGGAGTGCTCCTCGTAAATACGACGAGCCCCTCGTACATAGGCCACTAGGGCGCCTCGTACGATCTGGTTGGCAGCAGGTGCTTTATGGGCCAGGCCCAATGGGTACTCCAACATAGTACACCAACCAAAAAGTCGGTCCAAAGACACAACGCCCAAAAGCCGCACCAAAGACACAAGACACAAAAGTTGTACACACTCAAGTCTTTGTCAGGACCAACACTGTTGAGCAGAGTGTCCAATCCGCCGCTCCGAACCGAGAAGTCGGCGGCTCACGCGTGGGGAAAGATCCCACCAAACACTCTACCCCAACGTGGGAGAGTGCAGGCATCACCCTATAAGTGGGTGATGCCAACCCAAAATAAGGTAACCACTACACACCCACACCTCTCTCCGTGTCCGCACTGAAAGTATCTTCCGTCTTGCCTTTCAGTGCACGAGCCATCCGTCCTAACCGTTGGGAGATCTTTGATTGCGGAGGTCACGCTTTGGTTATCATTCACCAAATGCATCTTCTTCAAATCCTGGACTTGTCTTACACTAGCATCAAATCTCTACGAATCCCTCCCGGGTTAGCTTCACTTAAGGAGCTCATTGTAAGAGGTTGTGAGCTGATGATGGAGTTGTCACCACTAGTTGGACAGTGCACAATCTGAGAAGCTTGATCTGGATCAAACTCGGATACTAGAGCTGCCGAAACTGTTGGAAACTTGAGAAAATTGAAGTTTTGAGATTCTCATTGTTTAAGTATGAGAAACTTGATTGATAAAGAGGAGGAGAGCTGCAACACAAACCAATTATTCACCACGGAATATTATCAAACCTTGAGGAGTTAACTGTGCTAGGCATTGATGTTGATCTAGATGATGAGAGATGCGAGGAAACTGCAATAACCATGATTCTTGAGCAGATTTATTACCTAACAAGTCTTACCTATCTAAGCTTGCACCTCCCAAAAACGGAGTTATTACTTGACTGGCCATCTCTGTTTTATCATCGGTTAGCAGGTTTTAGATTCACCCTTGGTCATCACAAGGACCGCCTCATCTCCAGAGTACCGCAAGAAGTTGAAGCGCAGTTTGGAAACTTGGAAAACTGCTTCAGGCTCATCAATAGTACAGACTATTTCCGTGACTTGCTTACAAAAGTAACATCTTTTTTCCTGGATAGCCATGTTTCTGCCAACAGTCTGTCCGATTTCTTCCACTGCGTCGGCAAAAGGGCGAAGCTGAAATTTTGCATAGTGACAGAATGTCATAATATGCGGACCATTATTGATGTTAACCAGATGGGATTATTCCAAGAGACCATTATTGATGTTAACCAGATGGGATTTTTCCAAGATCTTCAGTACTTACTTGTGTACTATGCCAAGAACTTGAAGACCATTTGGACAGGACGAGGTCCAACTAATATTTTTTATGGGAGTTATTTGTCTAACCTGCGGATCTTAGCACTTCACATGTGCCCCAAATTGACAGTCATTTTTACACCAGACTTGGCTCGAAGCATGCACAGCCTTGAGGAACTTGTGATTGAAGATTGCCCTGAAATTACAACCATTTTCATCTCAGGAAATGATCAAGGATCCTCCTCCCAGATACAAAGATACTGGTTGCCAACTCTGAGGAGGATATCACTCCTCTTCCTACCAAAACTTGAGACCATCTCCAATGTGTTGCTCATGGCTCCAAGGCTTGGCAAGCTCGCCGTATACTATTGTCGTCAATTGAGAAACTTGTCCACCATTCAAACGCAGGTCAAACCATTGGACATCAAAGGAGAAGCTACTTGGTGGAATGGGTTGGAGTGGGAGAACCAGAAAGTCCCCCGCCATGTTCAATTCAGTGAGATCGAGAAGAAGAGGGATTTGATCACTCAACTGGTAGATGACAAATTTATTGTCCTAGAATATCAGCAGATGAAAAATTTAAGCAGGTAACTTCTCTTCAAGGTTTGGACTTTCAAGTCTCAACAAGTAGATGGAGGACTTAGCAGAGGGAAGCATGAATTTGGATCAAGAAATGGACTTGGATTTTAGATTTTGAAATCTACAGCCCTTTATTGAGCTGGAGATATTGAATCAAGTTCACTTATTTTCACTGATGTTTAAATGTAACATGTTGAGCATAAAAATGGAATCAACCCTAAACCCAACATGAAACAAACTTCCAAATCTCTGCTATTATCTTGTCACTCTCTCAACTCTAGATTGGGGCTGAGGTGCAGCAATTTGGCCATCAACAAATAAGGTGTTGGTTTGTGCATAATGAGGTGCAAACTCATCCGATCCATGGATGAAAAAGCTATCATCTTTTCTTCTCATTTGCTCACCTGAAGAAGAAGAAGAAGCTGTTCTTCTCTCCACAGCCAGGAAATGGCCAAGTGATGGACAATCCTCAATGCAACCACTGTGACCATCAGTGCTGTCTCTTGAACATAAAGAGAAAAAAAGCCATACTGATCTTGACCTGTTGTCCTTCTTCTTCTTCGAAGCTTCTGGAGATTTCCTCCGTCTACATGAGCTTGAAACTCCCATGAGCCGTCCGAGTGTGATTCCTCCTCCTCCTCTCTCATGGAAGAATGACCCTGTGCTCTGAAATCATCAACATGGGAGATCTCAAAGTTAGTACTACATGTTGTTTTTGCAAATCTGAAAAGAAAGAGAGAAAGAAAAAGAAACCAGATAAATTCCTGGTTTTGCAACTGACCGCTGTGTCCAAATCCGAGGATGAAACTGTAGATGAAGAAGTGTTGTAGGATATTGAATCTGAGTAATCACTGTCTCTCCTCAGACCAACTCTACCATTCAATGGCTGCAAACCCAGAGGCCAACCCTCTTCCTGAAATCAAAACCCAGAAACCAGAATCAAAAAATAGTTTGGTAACAAAGAAAATGGCAAATAAATAAAAGAACCTACCAGTTGTGCCATGGATTGCTCTGTTGATAAAACACCTACCAGTTGTGCCATGGTCGTCTTATGAGCCAATTCAATGGGAAACAAACAAGTCCTGTTGCTTGTGTTGTGTGTGCAATTTTCTTGGGGCTGCTGACTACAAAGAGAAAACAAAATCATTTGTCTGTGATTTGAATTGAGTGAATGAATGCCTCGATAACATTAAACATAACACACCAAAATTGTTGCAGACCCTGTCTCTCTCTATCCTCCTAAAATATTTCCTTGTTTGGTTGATTTACGATTTCTGAAAATATGGTGGAAAATTCGCGCTATTTTTCAAAAAATTTACATCATTGAAGAATTTCATGCCGCATTTTCCTTCAACTATTTTCAAAAACTTCAACTATCTTCTTATAAAATCAGAAAACATGATTTGGGCCCTTTTATTATCCAGGCTGCTGGGTAAATTGTTGGTACTGAGCCTTCTATCTTTGCCTTGTGCATGTTCCCAATGGGCCTTCTATTAAATCTAGCCCATTAATTTATAGCCACGGAAACTAGGAAGACCCAATTCAACATGTTCCAGCCTAGAGCCCACTGCCAATGCCAAATGGGGAGTATCATATTCATACCTTTGCTTCTTGGAGTAAAAGGAAAAAAAAAAAAAAAAACAAACGGGTTCCCTAATATTATCAACGAGGTATATTCAACCCACACTTTGTTGCAGCTACAAAGTATTCATTTGAAAACATTATGAATTGTATAAATAAAGCTAAAAATACAGTGGTTGAAATGATAGTTTCTTATAAATGAATGATTTTGAATGACGTAAGTGTTACCATAGAAACAATAGGATTGAAGAAGTACAATACGAAAAATTAAGGAACCATGAAAACAATTAAACCAAGTCATTTGTTAAGTGGTGCTAGATGGGAAAAAGAAAAAGGAAAATGCCACTTGGAAATGATAGATACTTATGTGCACATATCCACCTTACACCATACCACAAATTGGAAAAAACTTCCAATAACTATTTATGATGATATATACTTTTTTTTTTCCTCCTTGAAAAATTGATTTCATATAATGGTACTACCACCATTTTGGGTTTTAGGTAACTGTCTTTGGGTCTTTGAACCTGTCCTACCATGTATTGAAGAGACAAGGACGGTAATGGTAGTTGCAATTCACAGGTTTGGCCGTTTATTTTGGACCTTTCATTCACTATTTGAATTGACCACCCATGTTCATTTACTCCTAGCTTGAGGAATAATTGAGACCTTTGAATCTTTATACACTGCATGTTTCATTTGAATTTTTATATTGTGTTCGATTAAGATTATCACTAAATTTTTTGGTTAGTTTCTTAAAATATGGAGTATTTAGAAACTATAAACATCAATGGTAAAAAGCACAAAAAACCCATTAAATTTTATAACTTGTTACAAATCGGTCACTTATTTTTTTATCTGATCATATAAACCATTGAACTTCCCAACTCATCACGAGTCAGCCATTAAATTTTTTCTTCGGCCGAATAAATCACTGAAATTTTGAAATAATGCAAATTTAGCCACTAAGTCTTATTTTTGTTGACTTGGTAGGCAAAAGAACATCGTGGATCGAACAGGTGGCTAAACCTAAACTGTCGTTAAATAATCATTTAAAGAATAAAACACGTCAAGAGAATATCACGTCGTCTTCCCCACCCTAATCACGCTCTAACTTTCCATTTGGTATTCTATTAACGTGCGCAGGATTTTTGACATGTGGGGGCACAAACTATCATATTATTTTTTAAGTTTTTTTGGATAAAAAAAATATACTAATCTAAAATTTTCATAATATGTACCTATGTTTCCCATGATTTTAACATATATATATATATAATGACAGTAAAAGCTATAAAAAAGTGCTTATTGTGGCGGGAATGTTGTTAGACTAGATAATATTTATCATACATGGATTATTTAATGTCAAGTATTAACTCATAATTTATTTAAAAGTTGAAAGTGTAATAATTTTTAAATAAATTTGAACAACATAGCGAAATACTGTGATAGAATATTCCGATTTTATAAAATACTGAACTTCTATCTGTTAGAAGACATAATTTATTTTATCTAATAATGGTTAGCCAATTTATGAATATTTAGAACTAATTTTATCAAAACTTTAAGATTTGTACGATAAAATAACAAGTTTTATTATTTCAATAGAAACTAGACATAGTTGAAGGACTGCATAAGTAATTTACTCAATTCATTCTCATATGATGGGTTACGGCCTACGGGACTCTCCTGCTCATTTCTTAGCATTTCTTTTTTGTTGGCTTTAAATGTAAGTTAACTCTCAAACTCTGTATTTGTTTTCAAAATGGTCTATATACTTTATTTATATTAAAACATACTACCAGTACGATCATAATTTGTAGAATTTTTTTGGGGGCACGTGCCCCCCCGCGTGCCCCCATTGTGGGCCGGACCCTGTTTGGTATTCTATTAAAGTTTTTTTAGATAACACTTAAAGGAACTTTAGGTTTAAGTTTTTGCTCAATCAACGTCATTTTGTCGTCTCACTACTAGAAACTGGGTGAAAACCAAGGGCCAGTACCAACAGGCCAACCCGTTGGAAAATGTCGGTACCAACTGGCCTACTCGTTGGTATTAACTCGTTAGTATTTGCATCGTTGGTATAACTTTGACCAACTGGCCAACTCGTTGGTTATTTTCCTCTACCAACTGGCTTACTCGTTGGTACAAAAATCCGGTGACCGGAATTGAGAAACCAACGAGTTAACATGTTGGTACAGCTATACCAACAGGTCAACCAGTTGGTACCCTTACCAACTGGTCAACACGTTGGTATAGTTACCAACAAGTCAGCCAGTTGGTATGTATACCAACAAGTCAGCCAGTTGGTATGTGTACCAACAGTTAAACGCGTTGGTAAGTTTACCAACTGGTTTTAAAGATTCAATGGTTTAGGTTGGATAAAAAGTTTAGTGAATGATTCGTGACAAGTTGAAAATTTCAATGATTTGTTCGATTAGATAAAAAGTTAAGTGGCCGATACATGACAGATTGAAAAGTTCAAATAATTTTTTTTTATTTATGCTTTTTGTGAACACCAATTTATCAATTGCATTTATATACCAGATTTCGAAGATAATAAATCATATGCTGAAAATTGAACATATCAATATTTCATAAAAAATGTTACATCTTCCTTTTAAAACTTTTTATTGTTTTACTGAAATTCTCATCACAAGAGTACCATTTTCATATATTGTAAATTTCTTTCTAACTTTGAGGGTCGTTATTATACATTGCCATATTGCAATATATATTTCCACATCATCCATGCGTACATATAATTTTGTTGGTAGTGGATGTCTGGTCAAGCTATGGGGGGAAGAGAACAAAAAGGTCAACGCAAACTAATTTGTAAGTGCAGGAAAGTCAACAGAGAAACAGTACTGAATTCAATTTAAGTTTTTCAATGGTGTTGGACTAGCTAGTAGTAGTGCCTTCATTTACAAAGAAACCACACAAAAGGATCCTATGCTAAGCCTATCAGATCTATTCTTTCATTCTCACAACATTAAAAAGCAAAGAAAAAAAAATCAAGAAAATTATATACATGCTAATATACTAATATACTAGTATTTCATTGCTAATGAACGGGAATATTGTGTTACTGAATCATTCACAATGAGAAAAAATACACATGCTAGTTTTAAAGCAGAAAGCCCGTGAAACAGCCATCATCATTTGGTACTAATTAAACTGAAATGGTTAAGAAAATTTGAGATTAACTAACTATAATGACACACTTTTTCCCATTTTACATTTTTTTTTGTGATAAAAAGAGGGTATGAAGATGACGAAGTAGAAACTCAAGACTCAAACTTAACCACTAGGCTACATATTCAATATATATATATATATATATATATATATATATATATATATATATATATGAACTGTTAATAATAAGTACTTGCACATTTTCTCATATAAAAAAATGACATGATTATTCATTTGGACATACTTAAAGATTCCCATGATCATGCTTATAGAAGTGACAATTTTTTGAAGATTGTATATACGAAGACGACCATTAGACGTGTCAGTGCGTAAAATTGATAGATTAGATTTAAGAGAGTTTAGATAAGGTAAGGGAATACCTAAACTTACATGGGCATGTAAGTCTAGTTGAGAGGGATCTTAAATTACTTAGAGCAGAATGGAGACGCGAGATTCATGTTGCTGACCCCAATGAATTGGAATAATTAAGCCTTAGTTAGTTGATTGATTGATTGACATACTTAAAGATTAAATTGCTCAATCAACTTGTGTTTGGATCAAATGACAATATGATGATATAATTGAGAGCAAAAGAGTGCATGAAATATACTCCATTCATTCATGAGTAATGAAAAGAGAGTTGAAAAAATAAAGAAATGAAAAGAGTTGATATCTATTTCCTTTCTTCTTCTTCTTCTTTTCTATAGAAGTAATAGTCTAACAGAGAAGAAAATATATTGTTCTTTTTATCCTTTTTACCGATTGTACTTTTTTTTCTTTGCTCGAAAGTGATAATTTTTTCCCAATTAAGAAAAAGACATGCATCATGTTAGTTAATTGCATAGATTTGGTGCAACTCAGAACGGGACTGGATATTGCTCTACTTTTCTCTTAGTTTAACCGTCTCTAGTTCTCGGTTGCTTGTGTTGTATAGATAATATATATTTGACAGATAATTTTGAGCATAAATTCTCATATATTTTGAGGCAGATTTGACTCTTTTTATAAAGTCTATGGCCTCTAATTTTATAAGTGTCATTGGACTTTTTACATTAATGAAATGACTCAGGGATGAGCTCCCCATTTCTTAAAAAAAAAGGTTAGTTAATTTCAAGTTTCTATATATGCCTTTAATTAGTTAAGGTTAATTATATACACACATATACGAAAGACTTCAACTATAGTATTATCTAACTCATAGAAGAAGAAAAATTCTGCCTTTTTTCTACTACTATAAACGTTAGCAATCTTGACCGGAAAACCAAATTGAGAAGAAGGATATTAAAAATGAAAAATAAAAAGATAAGAAAAAGAGAACTCAGATAAACTCCTGCATACGTGGCAATTTTTTATTGATTGATAACACCATTATTTATTATGAAACTGTCATTATTAATTACGGGAGGGTAATCCCGTGATTATTAATGGTGCCACCAACCAATAAGAAACTGCCACATAGGCAGGTTAGATGAGTTTCCTCCAACCCGACCCAGGTTGAACTAAAATATTTTCCTATATATAATTAATTTCGTTTCAATCATCATAGGATCGAGTTAGAAATTAATATAGCTAGAGAGAATGAGTTAGAAAATATATCTAGAGAGAATTAATTAACAACCAAATTAATTAAGATTCACGATCATCAGTTGATCAAGTCACTAGCTAGCTAGCTAATTGTCTAACTTTCTTGATCTTGTTACCCAAATCAGCAAGAAGCTCCGGCGGGAACAAAGACTCGATCTCCTTACTCAAATCCAGCAAAATCCTCTGCCCCAGCATGGCTTTCCTTTTCGCCCGCGACGACGCCGCCGCCTTCGGCTTCTTCGGCGCCGGAGGGCACCTCAACGTCGCCGGAATCTTGCTCTCACCGGAACTCGGAGTCACGAAACCATTAATCTCACCCTGATCATCCACCACGTCGTTGATGTTGCACTGGTTGTTTTCTGAGATTTGGCAATGGAAATTTTCCAAGTAGGGTTTGACCAAGAAACCAAATTCCATGGGAAATTTTCTTTTTTTCCTTTTGTGATGATGATCAGCAGGAGAATTTAAATTTGTTATTTGTCAGAAAGGAAGAGAAAAGAAGAGAAGAGAGGAAGATAAGAGAATGACAGAGGAAAGAGGGCATAGGGTTGAAAATATATTTTGTCTTGTGATATGGTTGGGTGGAGGATCCGAGGCAAACAAACAAACAAACATATACACACATTCTCCAATCTTTTTTCACCTTTACGCCCAAAAAGCTAAAAGAGAAAAAATAGTAACCCTCTTCCCTATTTAATTATTATGTTCAATTTTAAAATTTTTGTTTGATTCGATTTTTTATTATAAATAATTTGCTTAAGAATTTCAATATTTTTTCTTCTAAAAACTAAAAACATTTATTTATCTTATGTATATAAGTTAATTTTTATATATCAAAATGTTAAAAAATAGATAAATTATTAGATACTGAAAAAAATGTGACTATTAAAAAGGAACGAATGGAGTAATTAATATTAAAATAAATCCTAAGTATGATCAAAATTAATACAAATCATATTGTTCCTCGAGCTAAATTAGTCACTTTAACACTTGTTTAGGAAGCATTTTGGTAGCCAACAAATTATATATTGAAAATGTTATCTAAAGATAACTAATTTTAAGGTTAAGGTATTGAGAAGTTATCTTCACGACCATTTGGAAAATTTTCCTATAACCTCTAAATGTTCTTTCCAAATGAAACCTTATAGGAGCCGACTATGTTTGGGATTATGTATGATTGGCATCCCATTTCTTCATCAATGGCTAGTATGCAGAGATTAATCATGCTTGTGAAAATGTCAAATTTACCCTCTTAATAAATCTCTACAAAGGGTGTTTTAGTCTTTTAGTTTAATAGATTAGTTAGTTGAGTTAGTTAATTAGTAGTACATTTAGGTATGTGTTTTTCCACATATGTGGTAAATAAACGGACTCGATTAATCATGCTTTCGCTACAACAACTAGCTCTGTGCTTTTGCTTTTCAAGAGTCAGGAGGATCCGCAAGCTTGTGGGCTACAATTACGTTTTTTTTTATTTTAGCTTCAGTTTGTTTTAATTTTATGATCAGAATTTTATGATTTTTCTATAAATTTCATGAATAAGAGAGTAGTGATTCCGTTGTAGGAGAGTGATGATCCCAGTATTAAAAAGTTGTGATCCCGTTGGAGAAGATTAATGATCTCATATAGAAGAGTAGTGATCATGTAGTAAGAGTTCTATGATATTGTAAATCATGATATTTCAAAACTTAAACGGACTCCAAAAAAAGTATCAAAACATATAACATATGAATCTCTTTTTCTTCGTCTTCTTTTTATCTTTTCACTGAACTAATTATTTGTAATTTTTTTTATTAATGGAATAAAAAAATATACAATTTTTAGATACTGAAAAAATGGCACAATTATAATTAAGTAGTATTCTTCAGCACTTACGGTGCGCGGTGCGCATTCTAACCTTGGCCATGAGTCAAACACTCTACCCCCACCCCCAATTAATTAGGGTTGAATGATCTCTTCAAATCCCATAATACTCCTCCTACACAAGTTAAGAACTAATTAGCTTTGATCCTTCTGTTTCTATCTAGCTACTTGCAAGGAATGAGACAATAATATGTTTGGAGATGGAAATTAATTAAGGGCAAGAGACTATATTGAAGAAATGAACAATAATAATAATAAAAGGGAAAAAGTGAGTGGGGGAGAAAGTCACTTTCACGCGGACGGGGACAGCAATCATGCACATATATAAAATAATAATCATGGCTTAACAAAAGAAAAAGGCTTTTGGATCGTGATTAATTTCTAGCTACTAACTTTGATGCAACACTTACACAGCACTTAATTAGATGATCCTCACGTGCCTTTTCTATTCATATATGATCTTGCCAACCATGTTAGATCAATGTTGCTACAATATCAACAGCGTGCGATGCACTAATTAATACTCCATATACAAGTATATATATATATATATATATATTATATATATATATATATATTACTCCATTACTCTTAATTAATTATAGCATTTGTTTCACTCAAATTATTATTTTATCGTTTATCAAATCAATTTTATATTCGAAAATTACAAACATGATATTTTCATTATATTGTAAAGTATTTAATTTCATATTATATGTCAAGAGGTTGGCGAAAAAATCATTGATTCAATATGTTAAAAAGGTGGACTTGAGAATTACTAATGGACCCTAATTAAAGATGTTAATTACTACTACTACTACTACATTTCATCTCTCTCTTATCTGTCTTCTACTACGTACTATTCTTTGACGATTACTTTTGCAATTTACAAAATATAATTAACAGAGGATATATATATATATATATATATATATATATATATATATATATATATATATGGGAATTGAGGAGCTAGTCTTGAGAGGTCGAGCATGGGAGCAGCAGGAAGCACAGACCCACCTCCCTACCAAATGCATGTCTTCTTTTGTGGGAGACCACTTAAGTTCATATCGAATCAAGCCATCTATTGCTTCTTTAATTTGGAAAAGTTTGTTTCCTCTTATTTATTTATTAGGGGAAAATGGTAAAAATGTCACTAATCTTTTTTAAAGTTCTATATTTGTCACTAATTTTCATTTTTGAGCTAGAGTGTCATCTAAGTTTTGAAACTGGGTTAAAAATGTCACTGCCGTTAAAAAATCTGTTAACTCTTTGGTTTAATTACAAAAATTAGTACTTACAGTTTTTGACTCCTTACAATTTGATCATAACAATTTTACACTGTAATTTTCGCCACCGCTCCCACCTGCAACATCTCCTCCAACTTCGACACCCTAGCTCCACCTTGCTAGTTTCTCCACAGCAATGACACACTGTAATTAATCTTCAAGAGAGAAAATAAGGACTGAACGAATTAAAAAAAGAAAAGGAAGAAGTTGTACCTGCAGAGTTTCGACTCGTGAAGGAGCGGCGGCGGTCGGGCGGCGTCAGGCGAGTCGAACGACAGTGGTTGGGACGAGAGCGGCAACCTTAGTCATCTGATTCAGCCAGGTTGAGCAGTGGGTTGAAAACGGCTAGAAGCACAATTCTTCCACGTCCAGTGGTTTATGGCAGAAACAAAGGCAGACTCGGGTTCAAGGTGATGGGGCGAATCCCTGGTGATCAATTGGAGGCAGTTGGAGGCAAATTTTAGGAAGGCAAGGGTGTTGGTGAAAACAGGTCAACGGGCTGCTGCTATTTTCTTCTCTGTTTCAGTGTCTCTGGCGGCGTGGGACGGATGGTTGTGCTCTGCGTGAGGCGGCGTTGCTGACGAGGCACGGATTTGGTGATGAAAGGTGGCCGGAGGCGGTGGAGCAAGGTGGAGATAGGCTGTCGAAGTTGGAGGAGATGTTGCAAATGGGAGCGGTGACAAAAATTACAGTGTAAAATTGTTAGGATCAAATTGTAAAGGGTTAAAAACTTTAAGTAATACTTTTTGTAATTAAATCAAAGAGTTAACAGATTTTTTAACGGTAGTGACATTTTTAACCCAGTTTCAAAACTTAGATGACACTCTAGCTCGAAAATGAAGATTAGTGGCAAATATAGAACTTTATGAAAAATTAGTGGCATTTTTACCAATTTTCTCATTTATTAGAGGTGGCCCCAATTTCGTATGTATCAGTTTGGAAGCGTCCTTTTAATTAAATGTAACATTTTGACCCCCCCCCCAAATCTGCATGTAGTTTTGCTTAATTAGTTTATAGCGTTGATTTATTTTAACTAATCAAACAATTATTTTTTATTTATACGGTAATTTTTCCAGTTTTACTAGATTGAGCATCATTGGGCCTTTTCGAAATTCTTGGATTAATTGGCTTCTAAATGTTAAATATGTGACTCAAATTATCAAACTAAAAGGTGGAGGACTAGAATTGTTATTGTCCCAAAGTTGAAGAAGCCATGTTAAATAAGGATTAAGTTTAGAATTTGGTTTTTCTTGTCCTAGTTTGACTAGGATTGGTTTTATGTAGGGTATTAGTTATTTTAGGGTAAATGGGTACTTTTACCACTGAAGTTTACGAAATCTCTAAATTTGTCACTGAAGTTCATTTTGAAGCGAAAATATCACTAATGTTTTAATGAAGAGGTAAATTTGCCACTAGACGTTAATTTTTCTCAGTTGGCGCTCATATGGTGTGCCACTGGATGATTACGTGGAGATTAACTGTACATTTTGTAGAGTTAATATTGAATTTCACCTTAAAATTTGTCACAATTTAAGAGTTGAATAGTTAGTTTTACAAGTTTTAAGTGAAATTAAAATATTAACCATACAAAAATGTACAGTCAATGTTCACGTAATTGCCCAGTGGCACGCCACATAAGCTCCAACTAGGACAAATTAATGTTCAGTGACAAATTTACCCCTTCAATAAAACGTCGGTGGTATTATCGCTTCAAAATGAACTTCGGTGATATATTTAGAGTTTTTTGTAAAATTTAGTGGCAAAATGATCATTTTACCCATTATTTTAGTATAATTAGGTTTGGTTTTGTCTTATATATTAGCTAGTGGAAAGGCAGCTAAAGTTTGTGCGGTTGTGTATTGTGAAAAGTGTGAGAGTGCAAAGGCGGCAGTGATTGGTTGGCAAGGGGGATGTTGTGTTTAGCCACAAGTGTGAGTGTTATGAAATATAGCCGCTGGTGTTATATGGCTTAGAGTGAATTGTGGCAGAGCCGTGGCTAGTGTTTGTATGAGGCTAGTTTTTGAGAGAGTTTAGAGAATTGACCTGTGTAATTGTTGATTGGATATTGATAGTGAAGAAAGCCATGAAATCATCACGTGAAAAAAGTTGTGTTATTGTTTATTCGCGTTTTCAAAACCGAACACTAAATCTGTTAGATAAATGAAATTATCAAATTAAAAGGTGGAGGACTAAAATTGTTGTTGGTTTGTTACTCAAATTATTTAATAGAGGACTAAATGTGTTATTATCCCAAGTTAAAGTTTGTTTCATGTGTGTGTTGAGTTTAGGTTTTCTTAGTGGCAGTAAGGTTTCCTAGGCCTATAAGCTCTAGGATTAATTGATGTCCTATAAATACTAGTTATTTTTAGGGTGAAAGGGTGAGAGAGAGCTGCAGCACTTGTTGGCTAGTGGAAGAGCTGTTGAAGAATCAAGATCAACAATGTGAACGTGTGCAGGTTACTTGCTGTACAAGTTCTGCAGTTAGTTAGTCGCACAACTAGTCGCACAACTAGTCGCACAACTAGTCGCACAACTAGTCGCACAACTAAGGAGTCCTAGTGTTATCCAATGTGTTAGTGAACAAGTTAGAATAGAAGTTCTTTTCCTTATTGGACTAGGTTAGCACTAGAACGTATTCATTTGTATAAATACTTACAGCAACTAATGAATGATGCAACAAGGAGAAATTAAACTCCTAAACCTAAAGTTTTTACATGGTATCAGAGCAGGTTACAATAACCACGCACCAATGTCTGAAACAACATTAAAGATTGGAGATCCTTCATCTCCATACTACTTGAACTCAGGAGATAATCCAGGTTCGAATATCACTGGTTATCTCCTTACAGGCGACAATTATCCAACATGGCAGAAGTCCATGTCCAATGCACTCAACGCCAAGAACAAACTGGGTTTTGCGGATGGAACACTTTCAAAGCCAAAACAAGATCCAGCATTCCAACAGGCATGGGAAAAGAACAATTCTATGGTGATATCATGGATATTCCATGCTCTAGCACCAGAACTACAAAGAAGCGTGGCATATGCAAGCACTGCTGCAGAAATCTGGAGTGATTTGAAGGAAAGATTTGGACAAGGGAATGTGCCAAGAATCCATGAACTTAAAAGAGAGATATCTCTTTTACAGCAAGAAAACCTATCCGTAGCTGCATATTACACAAAGTTAAAGGAATTGTGGGATGAGCTTGGTAACTATGTTACTCAACCAACCTGCATATGTGGAGGCTGCACTTGTGGAGCATCAAAAGAACTATCGGATGAAAGGGAAAAGGAGAAGGTACACAATTTCCTCATGGGGCTCAATGAAAATTTGGGTATCATCAGATCTCAGATACTTAATATGGAGCCCTTCCCTTCATTAAACAAGGCCTATGCCATGGTCTCAAAGGAAGAAAAGCAGAAAAATATAGCTAGTGGCAGAACTGTTACACATGATGCAACTGCCCTAGTCTCCAAATTCAGCAAAAACAAGGAAGAAAAGAGAAAGCACAAGTGTACTCATTGTGGTAAGATGGGGCACTTCTCAGAAGATTGCTTCACAGTGAAGGGCTATCCGGATTGGTGGCAGAAGGATAGGCAAACAGGAGGAGAAAAGACTTCAGGCCTAAACTTCAAGCCTAAGAAGGCCAATCTCAGCACTACAGATGCAAGTCACAGAGAAGGAGGAGCTCCAGGACTCACAGTTACTCAGGCTCAACTTGATCAACTTCTCTCCTTGCTGTCAAGTCAGAAAATTGACAAGCAAGTGAACTTTGCTGGTAATGTTTCTCACATAGACACTGGTTGGATAATTGACAGTGGGGCTACGGATCATATGACAGCACATAAGGAATTGCTGTCAAATATCCAATCACTTTCTCTTAAGCCTTCAGTTAGACTTCCGGATGGTAAAAATGTTCAGATTCACTCCCTTGGGACTGTAAACTTGACAACAAATATCAGTTTACAGAATGTATTATATGTGCCTAGCTTTACCTGCAATTTGTTGTCAGTAAGCAAACTCACAAAGGATCTAAATTGCTCTCTGACATTTTCTTCTAACTCTTGTACTATGCAGGACCTACACTCGAAGAGAATGATTGGCAGGGGTGAAATGAGGAATGGTCTCTACTACTTCAAGCAATCTTCCACTTCAATGGCAGCTGCAGGTCAAGAAGAGAGGTCCCAAATCTTGTGGCATAGGCGATTAGGTCATATTTCTTTTAAAAAGTTGTTTAGTCTCTCTCAATTATCAGAATTAGGTACCAAAAGGAATGATATCTGTTGTGACTCTTGTCACAGAGCAAAACAAACCAGAAATGTCTTTCCCTTAAACTCCAAAATCTCGAATAAAGTGTTTGAATTAATTCATATGGATGTTTGGGGTCCATATAAAACTCCTTCCTTATCTGGCTGTCATTACTTCCTAACCCTTGTTGATGATCATAGTAGATGCACCTGGATTTATCTATTAAAGCATAAGTCTGATGCATTACATTGTTTTAAAATTTTCTATGCTATGGTCAATACTCGGTTTAAAACCAAGGTCCTCATGGTAAGAACAGACAATGCACCCGAACTAAGTTCGGGGTTCATGCTAGCTTTCTTCCAACAAAATGGGATAAACCTACAAACTTCTTGTCCTAAGACACCTCAAGAAATGGTATAGCTGAAAGAAAGCATAGACACCTATTAGAGGTAGCCAGAGCCATCCGTTTCCAAGCTAACCTTCCTATAAAATTCTGGGAATGCATCTTAAGCTGCAGATATCTAATAAATCTTATGCCCTCACAAAAGCTTGAAGGTAAAAGCCCTTATGAGAGACTGCTCAAAAGACCACCAACCTTGAGTCATTTAAAAACCTTTGGTTGTCTTTGTTATGTACACAACAAAAGCTCGGATAAGTTTGAACATAGAGCCGGACCTTGTATTTTCATAGGATATCCAAATGGGCAAAAGGGGTATAAGGTCTATGACAAAGAGACTCGAGAAAATCATGATCACTAGAGACATAGTGTTTTATGAAAACAGCTTCCCTTTCCTTCACAACAGAGAGAACATGAGAATATTATACAACCAAATCAATATATCTCACCAAACTCTCGAAAATGACCCTCAAACAGAACCTCTCGAGACCTTAGACAATGAAAACAACCCTTCAGCTGAAAATAATGAAGAACATGGAACTCTAAATAACAATGATCAAAACCCTCTGCTACAATGATCACAAAGAGTAAGAAGACCTCCTTCTTACCTGTCTGACTATGAAGTGAATTTGCCACAAGTAGGAATGACATCTTCAACCTCTGCAGGTCATCCCTCTTCTGGTAAGGTCTATGATTTGGCATATCATGTTGCATATACAAGTTTTAGTACGACTCATAAGGTTTTTCTCTCATCTATTGGAAAAGAATCAGAACCAACCACTTATGAGCAGGCCATTAAAGATGAGAGATGGCGATTAGCCATGGAACAAGAGCTATCTGCATTAGAATCAAATGATACTGGATTTTTGAGCAGCTACCACCAGGTAAAAGACCTATACATTGTAAATGGGTTTACAAAATAAAGTACAGATCAGATGGGAGTGTAGAACGCTTCAAAGCAAGACTTGTAGCCAAAGGTTACAGCCAAATAGAAGGGGTTGATTTTACAGAGACTTTTGCTCCTGTTGTAAAGCTCACAAGAAGATGTCTATTATCTATTGCTGCTAAAAGCTCGGGAATTACACCGGTTCGATGTGCATAATGCATTCCTACAAGGTGATCTAGACAAAGTGATCTATATGGTGCCACCACCAGGTTTAAAGGTGCAAATGGAACATTTTGCAAACTCAAGAAATCTCTTTATGGGCTAAAGCAGCTCCAAGACAATGGTTTCAAAAATTCTCATCAAGACTGAGAATATGGATTTGTACAATCAAGGGCGGACTACTCATTATTTACCAAGAAGGAAGGGCGAAGCTTTATGGCACTTTTAGTGTATGTTGATGACATTATATTGGCTGGCAATGACACAAAACAGATTGAAGAAGTCAAGAAATATCTTCACAGCACATTCAAAATCAAAGACTTGGGAAAGCTCAAGTATTTCTTGGGGCTTGAGGCAGCACGATCATCTACAGGTATCTTTCTTTCACAAAGAAAATATGTGTTAGACTTATTACAAGAAACAGGAATGGAAGGGTGTAAACCAACTACATTTCCCATTCAACAGCAACACAAACTTGGAGAGGCATCAGGAAAGTGTTGTGAAGATCCCGCCAATATAGAATATTAATCGGGAAATTGTTGTACTTAACCATAAAAAGGCCTGATATCACTTATGTGGTGAACTTACTCAGTCAATTTATGAAAGAACCACTGGAAGAACATATAGAATCAGCAATAAGAGCCCAGAGGTACTTGAAGAACTCTCCTGGACAAGGTTTGTTGTTTCGATTAACAACAATTTGGAACTAACGAGTTTTTGTGATGCTGATTGGGCAAGTTGTCCAAACACTAGAAGATCAACGATCGGCTATGTTACAAAGCTAGGTGATTCTCCTATATCCTGGAAGTCAAAGAAGCAACCAACTGTCTCCAGATCATCTGCTGAAGCAGAATACAGATCAATGGCCAGCCTAACCAGTGAACTAGTCTGGCTGAAGGCACTTTTGAAGGATCTAACTGTGTTTCAAACACAGCCAATGAAGCTATATTGCGACAACCAAGCTGCAATTCACATTGCTTCCAACCCTGTGTTCCATGAAAGGACAAAACACATTGAGCTTGTGTCATTTTGTTAGAGAAAGGATGCATAGTCAAGATATCAAGCCTATACATGTCGGTTCTCGCCATAACTTGCTGACATGCTCACAAAAGCCTTGGGACGAGATCAATTCCATTTTCTGACAAGCAAGTTAGGAGTGATTAATCCTCACGCTCCAACTTGAGGAGGAGTGTTGAAGAATCAGAAGATCAACAATGTGAACGTGTGCAGGTTACTTGCTGTACAAGTTCTGCAGTTAGTTAGTCGCACAACTAGTCGCACAACTAGTCGCACAACTAGTCGCACAACTAAGGAGTCCTAGTGTTATCCAATGTGTTAGTGAACAAGTTAGAATAGAAGTTCTTTTCCTTATTGGACTAGGTTAGCACTAGAACGTATCTGTTGTATAAATACTTACAGCAACTAATGAATGATGCAACAAGGAGAAATTAAACTCCTAAACCTAAAGTTTTTACAAGAGCCGCAAGTGTTTGTGTGCAAATTTGTGTGTTGAGTGTTGGTGTTAGTGAGTTGCAATTGTTGCGACGGAGTGTGTTTTTTGAGAGAGATTGTGCTCGTAATTGTTGATTGATATTAATAGTGGAAGAAAACCGTGGAATCGTCACGGTGAAAAATATCTTGTGTTGTTTGTCCACGCTTCCAAACCTCAACAAGTGGTATCAGAGCGACGTTCACGATGGCTGGGACATCCGACAATTTTTCGATTGATCATTTTGATGGTTCCAGAGATTTCAGTCTTTGGAAGTGCATGATAAAAGATGTGCTTGTGCAACAAAAGCTTGGTAGTGTGTTCGAGAAAACGAAACCAGACGAAATTAAAGATGACAAGTGGAAAGAGATACAAGAAATCGCAGTAAGCATGGCTAGTTTGAGGTGCAAGTCTTTGACGTGCTGGTTGCTAGGTTTGTGTTTCGAGTACTTTCGTGTGTGTGGTTGTGAGAGATTGAAAGTTGCATGTAATTTTTTATTGTGATAGATAGTGGAGAAAACCGTGGAATCGTCACGGTGAAAAAATTGATTGTATTGTTATTTGTCCGCATTTCCAAACCCAACAAAATCCACTTGTGGGTGTAAACTGTAGTTAATCCTGTTGTAATATGCAGCTCGCTCCTCTTGGTATTAGATACTGGATTATGTAAAGTGCATGATCTCACTTACACTCAAAGTAAGGTTATGCTCCTATATTATTAACTAATAAAATTAAAGTTGCTTTTCAAAAAAAATTTGGACCTCTTCTAGCATTTCTTCTCCATACATAAACTCAAATCGGAAGAAAACTTGATCGGCAGACATCTCGGCTGAGAACGGGGACTGCGGGGTGCTCCAAAGGGCCGCCAAGTGTTGACATCAGCGCCAAGTGCATGAGGAAACGTTTTGATGTTGTCGGTTCGATCGGCCTCAAGGAGTCGCACCAATTGCAATTTGGGTGCGCGGTGGGGTTCTTGTGCAGGCACCAGGTACCTTGCCTCTTGATCATATTTATTACTAAATTTTTGCTTTGGATTCGGTCTCTAGGTATTATTAATTCTTTGACCCTCTAAAATAGATAAATAAATAAACTCATCTCATTTTTTTTAAAGCAACTACTCCTTCTGATCCAATTTAATTATTATGTTTCTCTATCCCTGTCTAATCTATGAATTTTTTCTTAAAAAATTATTATACAATATCAAAAAAATTTATGTATAAAAGGTGTACATCAAAGAGTAGTTTCTAAAAATATATTTTTTTCATATTTTTTTAACAAACTCTTCTTAGTTAAAAATTAAGTCAAACAAAGTATCAAAAGTAAACGCCTCAATTTAAAAGGGACAGAGTACTGCTATTTTATTTATTTATAAAAACATTAACAAGATTTAGTTCGTTATGTTTTACTCCTGCTTGATTCACTATTTGGTGACTGGGGATAAAAGAAATAAGAAAAATCCTCGGAAGTTTCCTTTTCGGGCATCAAGATTCACAACCCAACCACATAGATGAGAAGACCCACTCTTATCAAAAAATTCAAAAAAAAAATATAATTCCAGTGGAAGTAAAATATGACCAATTAAAATTTGTAAAAATTTTATACATAATTAATAAAATTAGTAGTTGCTTTCCAAAAAAAAAAAGTACACACCATCACCAAAAGCTAAAGACTAACACATAATCTATCCACTAAAGACCTCCATTACTATTATCATTGCTTTCGTTTACTTGTTTCATTTTGTTGTTTCCTTGGATTCCAAACCATAATGACTCATATCCCCAAAGTCAACACACATGAAAACTAGGCTTGCCATTTCCCTCTCTACACACATACAAATCATCATGCTTCAACATTTCTCTTTTTGGGATCACACAAAAGCACTACGCTGTGAGCTTTTTTCTTCGTTTAATAATTTTATAAATCTCAAAGCAATTGAAACTCATAAAAAAAAGGTGTTTAGTGAGTGTACGTCGTAAATAGAGCTTTAATTGAGCCAAGTTGAGCTCAAAATTGTTTATTTCTCGAACTTGGCTCCAACATTTTGGATTGATTAACTCAAAGCATCTAACTTTTTAACCTTTCACTCTTATGCAAGTACATCAGTACGTATATGAAAAAAAAGAGTATTTATATAGTCACTCAAACCATATACATCAAGGTATGTTGTCTACGACTTATTTTGTAATGAGTTATCATGTATAAAATAGGTCTTTCTTGTTAATAAAATCATATACATCATCATATTCATTTAAACTAGATTCCACATCAAAGTAACAAGAGAATGAAATCAATCCAAACATGAATGTACCAGCCACAATATTCAAGAAATTTAATAGCTTGGAGAATTTTGTTGAGACAGTGTTGTTGCTCGTGACCATCGCGAGACCCTTTCACTTGTTTCTTTGAGACAATTTTGTCAAGGTTGGCGCTCAGTCATCTTTGAGTCATACTCCCAAATACTGGTGAGTGAGCTAACTACCAGCTCACCACCATGCCGTTACCACTTCTGTGTTATATATGTTGATGATACTAGAGCTTTATATATCTACCCTTTCTGATTCTTGTATTACAGTTTCCAGTTCTTTAATCATATTAGCTCTATCCAACCCAAAAAAAAAAGAAGAAGAAAGAAACTCAATAGCTTATAATTTGAAATCAACAAATGATCTCATGAGATAGAACCCAACGCAAATGCATCCAAACATAACGGGATTCACCTAGGTTCACCTAGACAAACTCTTAACATCGTTTCCCCTTCCAACAATTTCAATATATATATATATATATATATATTGAAGTGTGATAATTAAGTGGGGTCTGATAAATACGGTAAAGGTATCACACACTCTCATGCCACTCATAATTCCATTGCATATTCTGAAGAGATGCTTGATTCATAATGATTTTGCTTCCCAACTTGTCACTTTCACATCTAATTAGTTTTCCTTTTCCTTCCCATTTCTCAATCTTGATCCTGCAATTTCAATCCTCTCATCACATATACACTCATAATTACCTTACATAGCAAAACCAAAACCAAAGCCAACAAAACACACTCTTCATCCCCAATTATTATTTATAGATTCTAATATGCATATATAGAGTAAAATAGCAAAGAGATTCAGTACTATATTTTACCATTTATGTACTCTTAATTGGTAGATTTACATTAAGGAAAATGAAAACTGAGGGTATTAGTAACTCAAGAAGTAAATAATTCCCCTTAAAAAAAAAGTCAATAATTCATTTATCATTTTTCTAGAAAAACCTTAATGTAAGAGGGAAGGAAGGAGTACTCTTATTGAAATAAATTTGACCAGTCAATTTTACGTTTTTTATTTTATTTTTTTTGGATAAAATGTGATCCCCATCCACATGAGAATTGTTGAGACTCCAACTCGAGATCTCTCATTCATGTTCAATGAACATAACGGCTAGACTATGTTATGTTGAGGACATTCATTCACTTAAATACACACACTTCATATTTATTTTAATTTTTTTTATGCCAATTAATTAGTACAAACAAAATGCCCATCGGCCTCCCGTGTATTAGCGTTTGTTTAGCAGAAATTAATGGAAAACCATATTGAAAAAACCTTTTAATTGGTTTGAAATTAATTGATGTGTTTAGCTAATTGTAGCCCCAGTCACAAGGGAACGTGTCAAAACACCCTTCTAATTCGATGCTAATTTAATCGGAGGAAACCCATTGTTCTACAATATTTAAACCAAATTCCTTATGCACGTTTCCAAAAATTAGGATGCTCTCCATTTGAAACCCAAGTGCATGAAAACTTGAAATTCGATCACCCAATTCCCAGTTTTCCTCTTCATTTCCCAGGTTCATGATCTCTATTCTTAATTAATGGTCTTTTTTGGTTGATAATAATAATCCATTTGTACGTCTAAAAATTTTCAATTATTCTTTAAACTTAAATTTAACGTTTTCTTGATTAATTGTTCACTTCTCAGCGGCCAGGTAATTCAAGATGGCAGATGAGGACATTCAACCACTCGTCTGCGATAATGGGACTGGAATGGTTAAGGTATTGATTAATCTAGAACTATTTATAATTAAATTGACATCGAAAGTTAACTATTTTAATTATATAAAAAAACTTAATTGGTAGGCTGGATTTGCCGGTGATGATGCTCCGAGGGCGGTGTTCCCTAGCATCGTGGGCCGGCCGCGCCATACCGGAGTGATGGTTGGGATGGGCCAAAAGGATGCATATGTAGGTGACGAGGCCCAATCCAAGAGAGGTATCTTGAGTCTCAAATACCCAATTGAGCATGGGATTGTCAACAATTGGGATGATATGGAGAAGATTTGGCATCACACTTTCTACAATGAGCTTCGTGTTGCTCCTGAAGAACACCCAATTCTGCTAACTGAAGCACCTCTCAATCCCAAGGCCAATCGTGAGAAGATGACCCAAATCATGTTTGAGACCTTCAACGCTCCGGCGATGTACGTCGCCATTCAAGCTGTCCTCTCCCTCTACGCCAGCGGTCGTACAACTGGTAAGCGAGTGAGAGAAAATGGCTTAAACATAATAATTCATTGAATTAAATTTAGTTATTTATGTGATCACCACCATATCCCAACTATGTTGGGGTTGGTGGCATGAAATTTGTAGTGGTAGTTAATTGTCAAAAATTAGTTAACACTATACATTCATGTAGAAGCATAAGCAAAGTTTTACGCTGGATACCCTTCCTGTCGCAACCATCTTTCAAAGGAATAATGTGATGAAATTTCAAACTGTATCATCAAAGATTTTTCCACTTTCGTAGAAAATATCATTAGACAGCAATAAGTTGAGATAATTGCTCTAATCATGTCCCATTACGAGATTGATATTGAAAAATCAACATGCACATTATGAAACAGGTCTCAAAGTTATTTATGTGATAAAAAAAATAAGAATAAATTAGAAAATTCATATTTTGTGTAAACAGGAAAATTGGGGAAATTACCAACTAAGTCCTTGAGTTTTAAAGAAATGATTGATTTGGTGTGTGTAATTTGATTATTGTAGGGATTGTTTTGGACTCCGGAGACGGTGTGAGTCACACAGTTCCGATCTACGAAGGATATGCTCTGCCACATGCAATCCTCCGCCTGGACTTGGCCGGCCGTGACCTGACCGACAACCTCATGAAGATCCTGACGGAGCGCGGCTACTCCTTCACCACCTCCGCCGAGCGAGAAATCGTCCGTGACATGAAAGAGAAGCTCTCCTACATCGCTCTCGACTACGAGCAGGAGCTGGAGACCTCCAAGACCAGCTCCTCCGTGGAGAAGAGCTACGAGTTGCCCGACGGACAGGTCATCACCATTGGAGCGGAGCGGTTCCGGTGCCCTGAGGTGTTGTTCCAGCCGTCGGTGATCGGGATGGAAGCTGCTGGGATTCATGAGACGACGTACAACTCTATCATGAAGTGCGATGTGGACATCAGGAAGGATTTGTATGGGAACATTGTGCTCAGCGGTGGAACCACCATGTTTGCCGGAATAGCGGACCGGATGAGCAAGGAGATCACGGCGTTGGCGCCAAGCAGCATGAAGATCAAGGTGGTGGCGCCGCCGGAGAGGAAATACAGTGTCTGGATTGGTGGCTCTATCTTGGCTTCTCTTAGCACATTCCAACAGGTACCTTATAATTTGGAACTTCATAAGATATTTTTTTAAATTACTAATTTTTAAAACAGCTAATTAAGTATTTTTTTTTTACAAAATTATTCCCTGTTTTATGGAAATTAAGCTTTTTGCACTATAAATATAGAAAAATAGATATACTACTTAGTGCATGTTATTATAAAGACTAAATGGAATACTATCCTAAATTATGTTAATTAACTTGATTAGATCCTAATTTCTTTGGTCCTAATTGTTTTATGTTTTGAACTATCTGCAGATGTGGATTGCAAAAGCAGAATATGATGAATCTGGACCATCCATTGTGCATAGGAAGTGCTTCTAATATTTTTATATATTCAGTGTTGAAGAATTTGTTTAATCGTCATCAATTTTGTTTCTTGACAAAACCATCCATTTTCCAAATATTTTTGACCTCCCTGATCCGTTGTCATTAATTATTTTAAACTCTATGAATGAAAGCTATGGTTTCAAGATTAACATAGATAATCTATTTAGATATGTCAGATTAATCATTTCTTTTATCTTTAATAAATACTGGGCCAATTATAATTAACCAATTCATTCCATTGTGTTCTCAGGAGCTTAATCACCGGATTAAAGTCTGACCACCACCTAATTATCTCCAATTCAAAACAATTGTACTTGCTTTGATAAGAAAAATAAAACAACTGAACGACTTATACGTCATTTTCTTTGTATATACAGCAAGTTGATGGGCTTAAGTGCGCCGTCCGTCCTCGAACTTAACAGGCTTGCACAAGCCAATCCCTCGAACAAAATAAACATGACAAATATTAGAATAGAGATTAGTAAATTGGAAGGGGAAAAAAAGAACAAAATGCAATTTTGTTAATACGTCGGGGGTAGAAATTTGACAAATTATGCTGAAATGGGGGCTAACGATCAAAGTTATGTGGACCGTTTGACCTTCCTTGAATTATGCATAAGGCTGTAAATGAGTTGAGTCGAGTTCAAATTGTGCATTGTTTGAACTTAGCTCGATTGTTTCGGTTCAAACTCAACGAGCCTTCATAATAAAGGCTCGAACTCGACTTGATGTAATGCTCGAGTTTGGCAAGATAGCTCGTGAGCTGTTTGAAAAGCTCTCTATTGAATCATTCAAACTATACTCGAATTTAGTTCGATAGCTCGTAAGCTGGTTGAAAACTCGAAAACTGATTCAAATTTCCACAAATCTCATTTAATTAGGGTAAGATTATGGTCTTAATTATACCAAGGTAGTCCTTAAAATATACAAGTTTTGTAAAATAAGTTATACTACTTTTATCACTTACATATGAATCATGCTAGGTAGGCTATTGCTACTAGTATATATTCTTCGATGACTCGATATTCAATCCTCTAAGGGATTAAATTTCTTATTCCTAACTATAGATTTTCAAAATTCTACATCTTTCTACCTTTCTTAATCTTTGTTCTGTATCAAAATGTTTCAATAATTTAGGGACGAATGCTTTTGTGAGATAAGCATAACGAAAAGCGAAAACGTTCGAGTCTGTTTGAATTCTGAGAAAAGTTTCTGTTGACACTCAAATTTTGCCCCGAGGTTTTTAAAAGTACGTTGGGAAAGGGCTTAAGTGACTAATTGGGAAGGAAAGGGTTCATTAGTGGTAAAGTTGAAAGGTTGGGGAAGTCAGGGACTACATTGAACGATCCACGAAGTTGTGGTGCTAAACTAACGATATTCCCACTTTCTCCTTTCTGGTTGCAGGAGCGTCGTGGAGTCCGAACGTTCACCGGCGACAATTTCGGAGTTGATTCACGCTCCCATCCTCGCACGATCGGACGGTTGGCGACGTCGTGGAGGAGGGAACCGCTCCAAATCCTTGTTATAAATCGACAAGTGCAGAACTGAAGAACAGGGACCAACAATCACAGAGAATTCAAGAAAAAAACGAAGAACATAGCAGCCTCAATTCGTGCAAAAATCAGTAGAGGAAGATTGGGGGTTTTCTGATTTTGAAGCGTCGGTGCCAGCCTCCGTCTCGTCCGATCCGTTTTCGACCTTTAGCAACAAACCCGCCGTCGATTCCATCATCGGTCCTCCGTCGCCGCGATCTCGGTCTCTCAACCGCTCGGTCCAGCTGCTGTATATATTCTTCGATGACTCGATATTCAATCCTCTAAGGGATTAAATTTCTTATTCCTATCTATAGATTTTCAGAATTCTACATCTTTCTACCTTTCTTAATCTTTGTTCCGTATCAAAATGTTTCAATAATTTAGGAACAGAGGGAGTAGAATGTTGTTAATATCAGGGATAAAAGCACAACGAACATTACAAAATTAGGCAGCAAGCTATCAAGCTTATGGACCTTCCTAGCGTTGACCCTTTAAAAACTTCGTATAAAGTAAAATATGTAAATAAGGTTAAAGTAACTAATTGTATGAAGAAAAGGTAAAAATGGTATTAACAAATTTCTTTAAAAGGACGTTTCAAGGTTTGTGAGATAAGTATAACCGAAAAACGAAAACGTTCAATTTTTCTGGAACGAATAGATGTGAAGGAGAAAATATGTAGCAGTAATCATTAAGGTTTAACATATTAATCACATGAGAAGCAATAAAGTTTGTTTAATCCCTCATTTCAATCACAAATTTCAGCTCATTCACAAATGAGGAAGGAAACACCCACCAAAAGGGATAGGTGGAAACTGCAACAGAAAGAAACTTCCAAGATTCGTTTCTGCTTAATTGCACTTGTTGTCTCTCTGATAACCCAAATATTATTTCCATGGATGATCATAGCAAGGTTTCTTCTAAAAGCTGTGGCTCTGCCTCCTTTTCCAGCTCAGTTATTGCAGGCAGCTTCAGGGAGAGGGAGAGGCTCTCACCAGATTTTAGGGCCAAAGGTTTGAGAATGCTTCCATTCTATACCTCCATTAACATGACATGAACCAACTTTTACAACCTTCACTGGTCCATCCACCACTTTGCACAATTTAAACCCATTTGGAGCTCAATGTTATGTTACAAAGATGAGGAAGGAGAAAGGGCAAAAAGGGAAAAGGGATTTTCCTTATCCTTTTAGTCTCCCTCTACATCTACCACTACTTCTCTGCTCACACACAAGATCTCCATATTCTGCCCTCTAAAGAAATAACAATGACAGAAACATCATCATGGTACCTTCGCCGATCCCCTTGGGGTATTTCGAGTAACTCGTGAAAGTCCATGCCTGCAGTTAGTGAAACAGAGTATCAATTTTAGTTCCTCTGCATGTATTCGCATTACTGAAGTTGGGAAAGAGTGATATGTAATGGTTCCAGGAGCAGAAACATGATTATTACCGGCTTTCTTAGATGCACGAAATAACAATTCTTCAATGAGGTGTTGTGCTGGATCTCCTTCGGGTTGTAACGAAATGAAGAATTCCACTTCCGAAACAGCTTCCTCGTTTGTGAAGTATTGATATAGACCATCAGAAGATAATATCAAAAACTTGTCGTTCGGGCCTAGTTTATGGTGACATAGTGAGGGCACACAAGTGATGTATGGAGAGGTTCCTTTGTAATCTATTCTGAACATCTCCAGAAGTGCATCGTTCCATTTGGGCTGCAATGAATGAAACAACAATAAGCAATGAGATCATTCACGTTTTCTATTACTGCTGATGAATATCAAACTGTGAAACAAACACTAATGCAAATCTCCAGTCATATACTACAAATCAAAAGCAACACTTGATGTGAAGTCCAAAGCTTTCATCAGATATATGATCTCGCCCGAATCAAGCATTTCAAAGTAGACATATGAGCTCCAGTTCTTCGATATAATGGAAATCATACATAGCAGCATACTAACTAGATGTTTTACATTCAGAAACACAAACTTCCAAGATAAGAAAGTTTGACCCACCACCTAATTCATTTGTTCAGTTACACTCTCACAGACACCAAGATCATGGGACAAGGACATAGCTTTAGCAACCATTTCACGGGCCAAATATAAGTTTGATTTCAAGGTCCCAGGATGCAGGTTACTAGCAATTCTAAGCAATAGTATTTCTCAGCCAAGCAAAATATTGCCACATGGTACCTAATGTATGAACAAACCAGATTACCTGCTTGAGAAAACCAGCTCCAAACGCCCGAGTCACCTTCAATGAGCCTTTCACCCTCTCGTTTGTCACTGCATCCTCATCATCGGGATGCTCATTCACTATTCTTCGAACCTCCTGAAATGCCATGCAAGATTCAATCAATACATCAGAGATAACAACATAATTTCTCCAGATATGACTAGAATGAGCTGAGGCACTTACATCTTCAGCACTGGTACAATGATCCACAGTAAGTTGGAGGGCAGTTAAACTAGGGACTGAAGTGGCTGCATCTTCTTCAAACCCTTCAAGATCATACAAAGTTTCCTCATTGATACTCTCCAAATCCTGGCTAGTCAGCCCCAACCCATAATCCGGTTTTGTATTTTGTGCCAAAACCGCTCTACTGTCTCCTACATTCATCACATAAACATCCTCCGCCTTCATTAGCATCACAAGCACACAAGAGCCCATCAAGGCTAGCTCTGGATTCTCCATCAGCATCTTATCAGCCACATCCAAATAAGCTTCCTCTGTCTTCACAAGAGCCTGAGAAAGAGCTTTCAACACATCCTTGTGATTGATCACCCTAGAACCCTCAGAGCTGCTTCTGTTCAGCTGCTCCTTCAACTTTGTATCAAGCTCTAGCCTTTCCCTGTCCCACTCACACTTCCACCTCTTCTGATTCTCCTCCCATTTCTTCGCTGCCCCTCTGTGCTTTCCCCTTGAACCCCTCCCTCTTCTCCTCGAATTCGATTCGCAGAAGCCATTTCCTGTCCCATTGCATCGAGAAGAAGCTTCGTGCCCTCGATTTCTGGATGAATCACTCTCATTGCTTTGTGAGAAGAATTGCTCTTCGGACTCAGGGGACGTTGCAGGAGCGATGGATGAGTGGGTTTCTTCGAAGTTGTCGTCCCACAGCAAACCCTTGAGCTCTTTATGGACAGTGGAATAGAGATTGGACAGAAGATAATCTGGCGCATCTGGGCCGTTGAATCCATCGTAAATCCCAACGAAAACCCAACCGTGTTCCTCGGAGACGACGACATGAACTCGATCTTCGCCGGCCTTCCCCTGCGCCCACTGCAGATTCTGACTCTCCGACGACTCGTCGCCGTCCAAACTCCCTTCGCTGCTCAGAGTCGAGCTCCGATTCTGATTCTTCTCCAACCCGATTACCCAATCGCAGTCCTTGGGCGTTCCGAACCCTTTAACCGGCGTGACGATCGAGTTCTGACCTCGAGAGACCCTCTTCGATATCGCTCTCTTCAGGACACGAATCACCGACCTTTTTTTCGATCTGGGTGCGAAGGCCGAAGCCCCGTGAGAAAAGCTCCTCTGGAATTGGTCGGATCCATGGAGCGGACCCGAGAATATGCCCCGGTTGTTGTTGTCAATCGGACCCGACATAAACCCTCTCTCAATCGGCCCCGACATGAATCCCCTTTCCAGAGGACCCGAACCCGGAATCATCGGCCCCGAACCGGCGATCGAGCTCCTCGGAATCGGCTGCAGAGGGATCGACGAAAACGAGGTCGTGCTCTCGAATGCCGCCGCCCGGTCAAACGAGTTGTAGACGTAGGGGTCCAGTAGCGTCGTAGACAGAGGAGTTGAGGTGTTGGCGCTGACGGAGGCTCCGGAGATGGACCGGAAAGTGGTAGTCATCGCCGCTGAGGACTCCTCGGAATGGACCTTGGAAGAAGAGAGTCGGGTCGGGTCAGGTCGCACGTAGCAGAACGAGTGACCCAGACCCTCATCAAGCGGCGGCTCCGACATGTATAGCTTCACATCCTTACTCCGGCGGCCGCCTTCTCCGCTGCCGGCGCAGCATATGCTTATACAGCTACCCATCAAAAAAGAATCGGAAACAAACCCAGAATATAACAATCGTTGAATCTTCTTCTTCTTCTCTTCTCCTCTTCCTTCTAATTCATGAATTCAGTGGAAATGGGAAGAGATTTTCAAAGCAGAGAGTGGAGAGAGAAAGTTGAGAGAGAGAGATTGGTCGTTGACTTTTGAGAGTTTGAAATGGAACACCAACTTCAATATTTGAGGTCTTCTTCTTTCTGGGTGCCCCTTTTTGTTTTCTTTTGCAAGTTTTTAATGTTTTACTGCTATGAGCTTTTAATATTAGTTGTTGTTTGGAGGGCGTTGACTAAGTAGAGGTATAAATGTAAATTTGTTCGACTGAGGGTTTTATTTTATTTTAAGCTGCACTTCACAAACACTTCTTTTTTGCCAAGCGAGTTGCAGAGCGTGGAACCACGCGCTAGCGTAATTTAGAGCTCATATATTTTTTAAATCGGTTCTCTTGTTTTTCTAGCTACACGTTTTAGGTGACCTGATTTTTTGTTGGAAGTTCACGTTCTACGTCCATCTCATAAAATTGAAGATGTTTGCTTTTTTTATTTAACGTAATTATTAATTTTTCAATATTTTCATATATACAATTAACTAATTTATATGGTTATGATATATCCAATATTTGTATTTTTATTACTCCATATTTATAATTTATAAATGTAAGTTCTTATAATTTTTTTAGTTCATAATGAAATTTAAATAAAATATAAATTATAAAATAAAATATCTCAAATCAAAAAAATCCATAAAATTTAACATTACATTCACAATTCAAAAATTCAAACCTTTCTTCACATGTGACTAAACACATGTTTTGAGAGAATTTACTTTCTATGATTTCAAATTATTAGGAGGTAAAGTATTTAATTACAAATAGACTTATTTATCTTTTACTCCGATAAACTATAGTGATTTAAGCATTTTAGTCCCTAGATTATACTTCATTTGTCTAAAAAATAATGCAACACTTTTCAGCATTTAATCTATGATTTTATTTCTATATCAATTCAAATTAGAAATTTGAAACTTTTATATACAACTTAAAGTTTGATGTCTTAACTTTATGAATGTAATTTTTTGATTTTTTCCATTAAAAAATAATATAGATAAATTAAAGTCAAATTGACATAAAAAATCAACTGTTGTGTTAATTTGTTCGTTATGATTCAGTCTTTGAACTATGATACATTAAGCAATTTGCTTGTTGAGCATCTTCTTGTTAATTGACCTTTGGGGAAATACATATTATGATCCCTAGACTTTCATAATCTACAAACGGTACCCACAATCACAAGGTTTTCATGGGCACTACTTTTGTCATTGTCATATGACCCATCCTCCACCACGACCATCACACTACTGATAAAGCCCTGAGCATCGCACCAAGCCCATTGTTGTCATAATCTGTTACCTTGGCACAGTATCCACCAAGAAATAAAAAAAATCAACCTCGTAATCGCTACGATGATGTTGTTCTTCCACAACGTCCTCTGCTTTGAGCCAAAGCGAATGGTAACATCGAGATGAAAAGCTCGCATGCCTTTGCGAATGGAACCAGTGCTGGCTTGATCTTCTGGAGGTGGCCCGATCTCTTAGCGCAAAGAGGATGAAGATCAAATGGTGAACTCGAGGGTGAAGTGGACCGTTCACTTGCTCGATCTTCTTAAGGAGGTGGAGAATAGGCACTGTTGATGCTCTGATGATCATGGTGGAGGAGGGTGAGGGTGGATAAGTAGGGGTCTATTTAGGGTTTCAGGATGAGCCCTCACGTTTTATTATAATCTGCGTTTTCCCCCACGTAACATTTTTTTAATCAACTTCAACCCTGAAAGCTTAAACTGTTATAAAATTGATAGTGTTAACATTACGTGGGGAATACAAGCCTAACTGCGGCCCTTACTGCGGTTTGGGACGCAGTAAGCCCATTTGCACAGTAAATGGTGCAGTTGCTGGCATAGTAGGGATTTACTACAGCCAAGGCCACAGTAATTCTTTTTTAAGTGTTTAAACTCCATTTTCTCTTCATCCGCCGCACAATTCTTTTTCAACCTTCTTTCTCCACCATTCTTCTTCATCCTAATTTCTTTCTCCTTCCTTCTCCGTTCTTCTTCTTCTTCTCCTATGTTTTTTTCTTCTTCTTCTTCTCCTATGTTTCTTCTTCTATGTTTTCTTCTTCTTCTTCTTCTCCTATGTTTCTTCTTCTATGTTTTCTTCTTCTTCTCCTATGTTTCTTCTTCTATGTTTTCTTCTTCTTCTCCTATGTTTATTCTTCTTCTTCTTCTTCTTCTTCGCCGCTGCTCAACCATCGCTGCTCCACCACCACCGCTCCACCGCCGATGCCGCCGCAACTTGGTCACCATTCTTCTGAAATCTCGGTTTTTCTGGAATTGTGAATGAATCCGGATGAATATATTCATCCAGATTCATCGACTTTTTTTAAAATAAAAAATATTTCTATTGCGGCCATATCCGCAATTATGGGCAAAACCGAGATCATTTTTACTGCGGCATCTACTGCGGCCCATCTCGCAGTGTTTATTGTGGCTCTATTGCGTGGTGGGCCGCAGTAGAGCCCGTTTCCTCGACGTAGTGTAATCTCATATTGAACGAATTACCAAATTATGGGACTAAAGTGTTGAATTTCCATAGTTCTAGAATTAAATCATACTGAGTTATAGTTGAAGGACTAATCAGCATGAGTTATTATAACTTAGGGAAGTAAGAGATGAATAGACATTCCAAATAGTGAGAGACTTGGACTCTTTAGTTTGAAAAAAAAAAGTAAAACTAAACGATTGTAAACACGTTGCACAAACAAGAAAAACTTTGACAATTATCGGCATTCGGCAAAGAGTTATAGGAATTTACGTACGCTCATAAGAAAGAGTTTTACGTTATTGTCCCTTAAGAACAGCTCATAATATCGGAGTTTTAAATTTGTGAGTAAAAATTCTATTGACCGATGTGATTCCTTTTTCACCATCACTTGTTTTTTTTTTAAAATAAATCTCAGAGCTCTTACCTTTTTATATTAATTATAATAAACAGGGTTATAAAATGCATTTGTTAAACTGCGTAAGCCTATTATGCAAAAATAGTCCTGAGCATCTAGCTTAGAGCTGTAAACGAGTCAAGCCGAGCTTGAACTGTGCAGAGCTCGAGTTCGGCTAGATTAATTGTTCGGGTTCAGCTTGATAGTTCACGAGTTGCTTGAAAATCTGTAAAAAAATCATTTGAACTACACTCGAGTTCGACTCGAAAACGGCTCGAAATCTGTCCCAGCTAACAAAATAAATCATATTCCTCATGTTTTATGATTTTAGTCAAATAAGTCCTTCAAAATAAACCTTGTACTATAGAAACTTAGTAAATTAGGTCCAATTACTTTAATTATTTACACATGAACTATCCTAACTATTTGTAATATGTTTTGCTCGATAGCTCGATAAGCTATCAAGTCGAACTTAGGATGGCTCGAACTTGGCTCGATAAAATTATCGAGCCTTGAGTTCTGCTTGAGTTCGAGTTCAAAGCTCAATAACACAGTGCTCAATAATATACGAGTCGAGTTCGAGTTCGAGTAAATTTGATAAGAGTTCGGCTCATTTACAGCCCTAATCTAGCTTAGTGGCTATGCCATGAAAAGGCCTCTACAATCCCCACCCACAACCCCCCAATGTATCACTTCAGCAGTTTCTTGGTGCTTTTACTTCTTTTTTTATCTCTTTCGTTAAAAAAATGTATATCTATTGAGGGAAAAGATCCTCTTTTGCCATCAACATTTGGCTAAAAGTCTTTTTTACCATTATTTTAAAAGATGTTCTTTTTGAAAAATACAATGCGTTCTAGGGTTATCCTAGAACCCGCCGCCGCCGCCACCGTACTCCGGCGTCGAACTCGGGCATTTTGGAAGTCTGTGCGTCGGTTATGGTCTGCTGCTCCCCGATTTCTCTACTCCCCTCGCAATTTGGTGATGGCCAACCTTTTATACTGGCTAGGTCGCCATGTCCGGCTGGCGGCGGCCCATACTCTGCTCGACCAACGCGATCCACTGGTGTCTTCGTGGGCCGTCATCGAACCCAAGTCTCTATCAACCGAATCTAGGACCTGGGTTGAAGGCCCGATTTGCTCTCTATTGGGTGGCTCTCCCCTATTACCCACGCCCTCCCTCTACTATGTCGTGGGGGATCCGACGAATTGGGTCTCTCTTCCACACACGCTCTCCACTACTGGCGTTAGGCGTGACAGGCCCTACCGGGAAGGCTCACAGCATTCACGGCCACCCCAGGCGGGTTGCGGCCAAGGTGACCCGGCTCGATTTTGGCTGCGGAGTCACGTTTTGGGCGATCGACGACTCCCGAATATTATTCGAGCATCATTCTGGCGAACCCTTTCATATTTGAGGTCGTGTGGGTCCCCCGGACATTTCCGCCGAAAATATTTTTCCGGCGCCGGGGGTTGTCGGGGTTGGCTCGGAACGTACAGCTGGCTCGGTAGCGCTCCCAGGACCTCGGATTGAGGAACCGTTTGCGGATTTGGAATCGTGGGAGCGTCCCGGAGATTTCTACGGAGCATATTTTTAGGGGTGTGACGTGCGGTCCCGGGCGACTCCCGGGGCTCTGGCGGAATCCCGGGCTCGGGATGGAATTTCTCCGACGGCTCTGGGGTAAGTCATGTTACTTTTTAAAGTGGATTTTATGGATATTTTTGTGGAATTTTATGGTGACGGGTTGAGATTCAGGTTTTTATGCGGCAACGCCGGGATTTATTCAGGATCTGCGAGCTCGGTAGGACGCTACGGAATGGTAAATTAATATTTGAAAAATGTTTTATTGATGTTATGATATTCTGAGGATTCTGGTCAGTTTTGGGTTCATTTGGAGTTCGTTACCTATAATTGGGGTTTAATTGCAAAGATTTGGAGAATTAGTGGGTTAAATGGTAATTAACCCAAAAGTTAAAATTAATTTGGGCCGGGTTTGGGCCTGGAGTCGGCAGCAGCAAACTGCTGGGCCACTTGTCCCATTTCTATTTAGTTAGAAAAAGGGAAGTGTTATAAAAGCCAAAAATAACATAATAATTATGTTATTTCATAACATTTCTTCTCTTCTTCTTCTTCTTCATTCTTCTCTGCCGCCATCTTCTTCTCCTCTTAAGCTCCATGTTCTTCATCTCTCTTGCTGAAAACTTCAAGGATTTAAGCTTCCAAATTGGTAAGTCTCTTCCTTCCATCATCTTTTCTAGTTGATAACATGTTATGGTAGAGAAAGAGAAGGAAAAATTGAATTATGGTTTGTTCTTGTCAACAAGCTTAAGTGATCCTCTCCTCCCATCTTTTAGTATGTTGTTCTTGGGCTTGAGGGGAGTAGGAATCTATGGTTGGTTGTTGGAAAACTCCATGGAATGGAAGAACCCTAGAAGGCCGAATTATTGATGAATTTTTCCAAAATTGTGTGTGTTTGTCTTCTTGAATCATGCTTCAAGTATGTTGTTCCTAGCATGATTCTAAAACAATCTATGGTTTCAATTTGATGGAAAACAAGTTGAGGGAAAAAGCCCTCTTTGGCCGAATTATTAGTGATGATGTTTTGGTTGTTTAGGTGAAATTGGTTAGTAATCATGCTTAAGAATTGTAATTGGTGACTAAAGAATGCAAATGGAACTTGGTTTGGATTGAAATGGAAGTTGGGTGAGAAACCCCTTAAAGGCCGAATTGTTTATGAAAGGAGGTTGTTGATTTTGATGCAATTGGTTAGTAAGTTTGATTAGGAAGTGAAATTGGTGATTAGTGGGATTAATTGGAAGCTTGAATGGTTTGAATTGGAAGTGTGGTGAAAAATTGGTTAAGGGTCAAATTGTTGAAATGATTCTTTTTCCATGTGAATGTTGTATTTTGATTGAATTGGATGCTAAATTGGTAATGAGGGTGGAAGTAGGTGCGATATGACGTTTGAAATACCATTTTCGGATTAGAAATGAGAAAGTTAGTTTTATGCGGGTTTACCGGGAAAAGTGTCTGGAACGCGGGTTTAAGGGTTGGAATATGTTTGTGGGTGTTGGAATAACAAGGTTCTAGCTCGGTTCGTGAAACCGAGCTTTCTGTGGAATTTTGCGGGAAAGTGCGGGTTTGTGCGGAATTTGCTTTCTGGGGTTTGTTTGGATGTGTTCTGATCCAATTACGGTTGTAAAGCTTGATTCTGCGTTGGTGGAGTAGCGCGGACCTATAGGAGCCAAGTTGTGCGTTTCGGGTCGGGAGTCGGGGTTTTCCGAGTTTTGGGCTGCGGGGCAGCGTTTCAGAGGTAAGGGCTTATTTTGGTAAAATGTACGTTTGTTCTGCTTCGTATATGTTATCAGGTATGATACTTCTGTTGCATTTGTATATTTTATTATTATTAGTTCTGATTCTGTGACGAGACCCGTATGGTTGGAGGGACCACGGGTGCTCCTTGGTTACGTTACGTATCCGCACCGGAGTGCCGATACTGCTTACGTGACCCTACGACATTTGGGGCTCGCGACCCCAGCCCGTACCGTGCTATACATTACATTACGATCTGTATATTCGACCTCTGCTGAGGTCAGCACTGAGTCGTTACGGCGGTTGGACCGCATATGATGGATTCGATTTGCTTTAAGTTTTATGTTCGTGTGTATATGTATATTGTGTGGTAATTTGTTTTGCGAGTTGATTGTCGCCATGGGCAAACCGCATCTTTACCATTTGCCCTTCTGGGTCCTTTCGAGGACTCACCCTTTTATCTGTTTACCACTTTCAGGCCGTCCTGATAAGCAACCGGCGGAGTAGAGATTCCGCGGTGCTTCCTTCATTTTGAGGTTGGGTTGCAGCAGCAGTACCACGTGCGGAGGTCGCTTCAGATTCCGCGCTAGGTATTTATTGGATTTTGATTACTGGCTCTGTAGTGTAATCGCATGCATATAGATCAGATCATGGTTTTGTATATGCCGTATATATATATATATGAGGTACATTATGTTCGTCGACTTCGAGTCGTGGGCGGAGCCCGACTTGCCTATAGTGGAATTGGTATAATTCAGGCTTGGTGTTTCGGTGTTGGTTGTGATGAATGTTGGTTGGTTTACCATGAACTCGCTTATTTTGGTAAAGATTGATATGTTATGCATGCTTGCCTTGTACGAATATCTAGGTTGCTAGTTACCACATGATTATTCTGCATCTGAGCTCTATGCTCCGCTGCCGCGTTTTCAGTTGTAATTCATGTTTCCGACGTCGCGGCCGGCTCCGCCTCCGCAACCGGGCGGGGCGGCTGTGACAAGTTGGTATCGAGCAGGTCGGGTCGGAGTGACCCAAGAGGTAAAGTATGGTTAGCTCGGTATGGGTTGTGGAAGGCAAGTCATGCTAGTTTATGGGTAAGCTTTACAAGTAGTGACTTGAAGGGCGAGCTGTGGTTTACACCTCATTCTGAGGTGGTTTGGTACGGGCCCGATCAACTCCTTATTTGAACCATTTCGGAATGCGTGTGGAGCAGTGGCGGTTCTTTGGAGCATTATGGAAGGTGTGGGTGATATATGAAGTGATTCAGTGAATTTGAACATGATCTGATTCTATGTTTAAGGTTTAATACTTAGGTTGTGATTCTGAAAAGAATCCTTGCATCATGCATTGCATTACACTCTGAGCCATAAAATGCTGCCGCTAGCTTTAGGAAGAGAAAGTTTATTGTTGGGTTATATGGTTTTGGGTTGATCCATTTTCGGGTATGGCTAGAACACGCCGCCGGCGTGAGCAAGAACAGGAGGGTCGGGGCCGGGATCCCACACCTCCAAGGGTTAGAAGGCGGGTTCGAGAGAAACCCGGGATCCGAGCGATCACACACACCCCGAGTGATCAGCAGGCGGAGGACCCGCTCCCGATATACTACAGTCGGGTCGAGTTCAGCAGATATTGAGTACTCTAGTGCCACTCGGCGGATTCGGGGCAGCGAGAGCACCGGAGGTCCGGCCAGGCCACAGCGGAGACAGCCGGTTCAGGAGGTGGGCAGCAGCCACCTCAGTGCGCAGGATCAGCAGGATAGTGATTCTGAGGAGGGAGATCTGCGCAGTGCTGAGAGTTCTCGTCGGTCCCATCACCGACGGGAAGAGCTGAGACGCCAGTCTGATGAGATCAGACTTCTGGAGCGGTTTCAGCGTTTGAACCCCCCGAGGTTCAATGGCCGTGGAGGACCTGAGGCGGCTGAGGCATGGTTTGCGGGAGTTGACAAGCTCCTTGGGAGGCTACACCTTCCGTCTGAGGTGAGAGTCTCGTTGGCTACATTCAATCTGCAGGACAGTGCAGATCATTGGTGGAGGAGTCTCCAGGGCCGTCTGAGGGCCGAGGCAGCACGGGATGGGGGGCATGATTCGGATCTGACCTGGGAGCAGTTTGCTTACTACTTCCATCAGCAGTATATTGGGGATGCCGTCAGGGACCTCCGTCAGGCACAGTTTGATGACATGGAGCAGGGCACCAGGACCGTGGGTGAGTACGAGCGGGTGTTTGACCGATTGGTTCGCTATGTGCCGCAGTATTATGGCATGGAGCAGGAGAAGGCCAAGCGGTTCATTCGCCGCTTGCGTCCCGAGTATCGATGGGCTTTGAGACCTCTGGATATCACTTCTTACCACGAGGTCATGCGAAGGCCCGGCTCCTCGGCAGAGGAGGTTGAGAGTCGGTACCTACCACACCGACCCGGTGGCGGAGGGAGGGCTCTGCACGCATAGTTCAGCGAGGTCTTCGGGGAGGTCGGGCGAGTGCAGGCGAGCGGCGAGGCAGCAGGACTACGCCGGTATCCCGACTTGCGCGAGTTGTGGTGGCGGCACCCGGCCGGCCATGTTACCGACAGTCCGGGCAAGATGTCGAGATGTGGGGCAGTGATCATTGGATTCGTGATTGTCCTTTGACGCTGGGGCGAGATCCGGCAAGACTACGCGTCCGCAGCCCGGTTTCAGCCCAACGCACCCGGGGCGCGGTTCACAGAGGCGGGCCGAGGCCATCACGGCAGCCGAGACGACCGTTTCCGCCACCCTCCGCCACAGCGGCTGGAGCGGGGCGTGTGTTCCAGGTGGAGCGGGGTGAGACCTCACGGCGTGAGCCTCCACCACGAGGCCGGAGCGGGTCGAGTGTTTGATTGAGCGTGGAGAGACTTCGCGCTGGGCACTCCAAGGTACATTACTTGAACGATACACCTATTCGTGCCTTTGTTTGATCTTGGGGCGTCCGTTTCGATTGTAGCACAGTGTGTCGAGTCACTCCACTGACTACTAGTGGACTTCCGAGCGTCTTCATGGTGAAGGCGGTGGGAGTCGATTTACGCTTTCAATGAGATGGTACGGATGCGTGCTTTATCCATTGGCGATCACCGGATTACGTCGGATCTGCTGGTGTTGAACACACGAAGTATGACGTTATTCTTGGATGGATTGGCTGTCCAAGAATTCCGTGCATATTGATTGTGCCAACCGTAGTGTTACGGTTTCGGGAGAGGTGTTACCCTCTCGGGTTCGAGATGGGACGAAGGCGGTCGGGACGATGGAGTGCAGGTTCTGGATCAGGTCCCGATAGTGGATTCGGAGGAGTACTACGGTCTGAACACGTCTGATACTCGGTTGGAGCTGGATAAGATTCAAGTTGTCCGAGATTTTCCGCAGGTATTTCCGGAGGATTTGCCCGGGATGCCACCAGAGCGGAGATCACGTTGAGATCCAGATTGCAGCTGGTTCTACTCCCATTTCCATTCCACCTTATCGGATGCCGATAGTGGAAATGGTGGAGCTGAAGGAGCAGCTAGAGGAACTGCAGGAGAAGGGCTTCATCCGTCCGAGCACTTCACCATGGGGTGCTCCAGTTCTGTTCGTGAAGAAGAAGGATGGGTCACTCAGGTTGTGTATAGATTACAGACGGTTGAACGCCATCACCGTCAAGAACAAGTACCCATTACCGAGGCTCGACGATCTCTTTGATCAGCTGAGAGGTGCGAAGATCTTTTCGAAGATCGATCTGCGATCGGGTACTTTCGATTGCGAGTGAAGGAGGAGGACATCCCGAAGACAGCTTTCCGTGACGCGGTATGGGCATTATGAGTATACGGTGATGCCATTCGGTTTGACCAACGCACCGGCGGCGTTCATGGACATGATGAACCGGGTGTTCCGACCGTATCTGGACTCATTTGTGGTGGTGTTCATCGATGACATTCGATTTACTCTCGGGATGAGGATTCACACCGGAGCATCCGAGGATTATTTGCAGACACTTTGGGAACACCGGCTTTACGCTAAGTTCTCAAAGTGTGACTTCTGATCCGAGAGGTGTCTTTTCAGGGCATATCATCGGTGAGCACGGTTTGTCGGTGGATCACGAGAAAGTTAAGGCGGTGCGGGAGTGGAAGCAGCCAACCTCGGTGCGGGAGATCGGGAGTTTTCGGGGTTAGCAGGCTACTACCGGCGGTTTGTGCCGGGTTCTCCGTTTTGGCTTCCCGCTTACGCACTGACCAAGAAGGGCAGCCGTTTGTATGGGCAGAGAAGTGCGAGGAGAGTTTCCGAGGCTGAAGCGGCGGCTGACCAGTGCGCCGATTTTGACTCTACCCGACCCGGGCTTACCTTATGTGATCTACACAGATGCATCTAGGTGCAGGTTGGGATGTGTTTTGATGCAGGGGCGAAACGTGATAGCTTATGGGTCGCGGCGGCTTCGACCGCATGAGCGAGAACTATCCTACGCATGATCTAGAGTTGGCTGCAGTGATTTATGCGGCAAGCAATGGAGGCACTACCTACTCGGCAGCAAATTTCAGATTTTCACAGATCATAAGAGTCTGAAATATTTGTTCACTCAGAAGGAGTTGAACATGAGGCAGCGCAGGTGGCTCGAGTACATCAAGGACTACGATTGCACCATCGAGTACACCGAGGGCAAGGGTAATACAGTGGCCGATGCTCTGAGTAGGAAGTACACTGGGGTTGTCAGAGGAGGCAGTGCTGAGGATCGGACTGAGGAGAATGATTTGACGTGCCTTTGGCGCAGGTGGGAGCGCTGGGAGCAGGCTCAGGTATATACTTTGACCATTCACTCGGAGTGGTTGGACAGAGTGCGAGAGGCACAGGAGAGGGATCCAGAGTTGAAGAAGTTATCCGGGGAGGACAAAGGGGCACTACTACCGAGGTTTCAGTACAGGCAGGGTTTGCTATACTTTGGGGACCGGTTGTATGTACCAGAGGATCAGACTCTGCGGGATGAGATTTTGACGGAGGCGCACTCGAGCCGTTTGAGCATACACCCCGGGAGTGAGAAGATGTATCAGGATCTGCGCACCCACTTTTGGTGGCCGGGTATGCGGAGACACATTGCCACACATGTGTCCAAGTGTGCCACTTGTCAGCGGGTGAAGGTGGAGCATCAGAAACCGGCAGGGACGTTACAGACTTTGCCCATTCCAGTCAGGAAGTGGGGCAACATCACGATGGATTTTCTGACTGCACTACCCCTGACCCGGTCTCACCACGATGCCATCCGGGTTATCGTGGACCGCTTGACGAAGTGTGCTCACTTTCTGCCGATCCGGATGACGAGACTCTCTGAGAAGCTTGCCCATCGTATATCGAGAGATTGTGCGGTTACATGGAGTACTGAGACTCCATTGTGTCGGTCGGGATCCGCGTTTTACCGCACATTTCTGGGCGCCTTTCATAAGGCACTGGCACGCGACTCCATCCGAGTACAGCTTACCATCCCCAAACCGACGGTCGATCGGAGCGGGTGATTCAGATTCTGGAGGATATGTCATGAGCTGTACCTTGGATTTCGGAGGATTAGGACAAACGATTTGCCGTTGGTAGAATTTTCATATAATAACAGATTATCAGTACCATCGGCATGGCACCGTTTGAGCGCCAGTATGGACGACGGTGCATGACACCGCACTTGTTGGGTAGGCGTCAGCGAGATTGAGTTGGGTCCCGAGCTCATTGAGGAGACCACCGCAAAATCAAGTTGATTCGGGCGCGGTTGAAGACCGCAACGACCGCACCACCTCATATGCGAGCAGACGGCGTAGAGACTTGGAGTTTGAGGTGGGCGGCAGTTTGGCTGAAGGTGGCGCCGATTCGGGGACAGTCAGATTCGGCAGAGGCAGGGTAAGTTAGCCCCAAGGTATATCGGACCGTACGAGATTACTGGAGCGGATAGGCGGGTTGGCTTTCTGAGTTGGCTTTACCTCCGAGTATGTCTGCGGTGCACAACGTCTTTCATGTCAGTATGCTGAAGAAGTGCATCTTGGATCCCGTGCAGACGATACCTGTGGAGGAGGTTCAGCTGGAGCCTGATTTATCATATCAGGAGGTACCGGTTGCCTTTCTGGGACGCGATACTCGGAAACTCCGGAGCAAGTTGATTCCCGTGGTCAAGGTTCAGTGGTCACATCATACGGACCGGGAAGCGACTTGGGAAACCGAACAGGACATCGAGAGCGATACCCGAGCGGTATCAGGCGTTTGATGCCCCTCTTGGAGGACCAAGAGTCCTAAGGGGGAGGATGTTACGGTCACCCCGAGCGGGTTGCGGCCAGGTGACCGGGGCTCCGATTTTGGCTGCGGAGTCACGTTTTTGGGCGATCGACGACTCCGAGTCTTATTCGAGCATCATTCTGGCGAACCCTTTCCATATTTGAGGTCATGTGGGTCCCCGGACATTTCCGCCGAAAATATTTTTCCGGCGCTGGGGGGTTGTCGGGGTTGGCTCGGAACGTACAGCGGGCTCGGTAGCGCTCCCAGGACCTCGGATTGAGGAACCGTTTGCGGATTTGGAATCGTGGGAGCGTCCCGGAGATTTCTACGGAGCATATTTTTCGGGGTGTGACGTGCGGTCCCGGGCGACTCCCGGGGCTCTGGGCGGAATCCCGGGGCTCGGGATGGAATTTCTCCGACGGCTCTGGGGTAAGTCATGTTATTTTTTAAAGTGGATTTTATGGATATTTTTGTGGAATTTTATGGTGACGGGTTGAGATTCAGTTTTTATGCGGCGGATTTATTCAGGATCAGCGAGCTCGGTAGGACGCTACGGAATGGTAAATTAATATTTGGAAAATGTTTTATTGATGTTATGATATTCTGAGGATTCTGGTCAGTTTTGGGTTCATTTGGAGTTCGTTACCTATAATTGGGGTTTAATTGCAAAGATTTGGAGAATTAGTGGGTTTAATGGTAATTAACCCAAAAGTTAAAATTAAGTTGGGGCTGGTTTGGGACTGGAGTCGGCAGCAGCAAACTGCTGGGCCACTTGTCCCATTTCTATTTAGTTAGAAAAAGGGAGGTGTTATAAAAGCCAAAAATAACATAATAATTATGTTATTTCATAACATTTCTTCTCGTCTTCGTCTTCCTTATTCTTCTCTGCCGCCATCTTCTTCTCCTCTTAAGCTCCATGTTCTTCATCTCTCTTGCTGAAAACTTCAAGGATTTAAGCTTCCAAATTGGTAAGTCTCTTCCTTCCATCATCTTTTCTAGTTGATAACATGTTATGGTAGAGAAAAGAGAAGGAAAAATTGAATTATGGTTTGTTCTTGTCAACAAGCTTAAGTGATCCTCTCCCTCCCATCTTTTAGTATGTTGTTCTTGGGCTTGAGGGGAGTGGGAATCTATGGTTGGTTGTTGGAAAACTCCATGGAATGGAAGAACCCTAGGAGGCCGAATTATTGATGAATTTTTCCAAAATTGTGTGTGTTTGTCTTCTTGAATCATGCTTCAAGTATGTTGTTCCTAGCATGATTCTAAAACAATCTATGGTTTCAATTTGATGGAAAACAAGTTGAGGGAAAAAGCCCTCTTTGGCCGAATTATTAGTGATGATGTTTTGGTTGTTTAGGTGAAATTGGTTAGTAATCATGCTTAAGAATTGTAATTGGTGACTAAAGAATGCAAATGGAACTTGGTTTGGATTGAAATGGAAGTTGGGTGAGAAACCCCTTTAAGGCCGAATTGTTTATGAAAGGAGGTTGTTGATTTTGATGCAATTGGTTAGTAAGTTTGATTAGGAAGTGAAATTGGTGATTAGTGGGATTAATTGGAAGCTTGAATGGTTTGAATTGGAAGTGTGGTGAAAAATTGGTTAAGGGTCAAATTGTTGAAATGATTCTTTTTCCATGTGAATGTTGTATTTTGATTGAATTGGATGCTAAATTGGTAATGAGGGTGGAAGTAGGTGCGATATGACGTTTGAAATACCATTTTCGGATTAGAAATGAGAAAGTTAGTTTTATGCGGGTTTACCGGAAAAGTGTCTGGAACGCGGGTTTAAGGGTTGGAATATGTTTGTGGGTGTTGGAATAACAAGGTTCTAGCTCGGTTCGTGAAACCGAGCTTTCTGTGGAATTTTGCGGGAAAGTGCGGGTTTGTGCGGAATTTGCTTTCTGGGGTTTGTTTGGATGTGTTCTGATCCAATTACGGTTTATGACTTGATTCTGCGTTGGTGGAGTAAGCGCGGACCTATAGGAGCCAAGTTGTGCGTTTGGTCGGGAGTCGGGGTTTTCCGAGTTTTGGGCTGCGAGGCGGCGTTTGAGGTAAGGGCTTATTTTGGTAAAATGTACGTTTGTTACGCCCATATATGTTATCGGTATGATACTTGTTGTATTTGTATATTTTATTATTATTAGTTACGATTACGTGACGAGACCCGTTTGGTTGGAGAGACCACGGGTGCTCCTTGGTTACATTACGTATCCGCACCGGAGTGCCGATGCCACATTACGTGACCCTACGACGATTTGGGGCTCGCGACCCCGGTACCGTGCTATACATTACGATACGATCGTATATTCGACCTCTGCTTTGAGGGTGCAGCTGAGTCGGTCGGCGATTGGACCGCATATGATGGATTCTGATTTGCTTTAAGTTTTATGTTCGTGTGTATATGTATATTGTGTGGTAATTTGTTTTGCGAGTTGATTGTCGCCACATGGGCAAACCGCATCTTTACCATTTGCCCTTCTGGGTCCTTTCGAGGACTCACCCCTTTATCTGTTTACCACTTTCAGCCGTCACGACAAGCAACCGGCGGAGTAGAGATTCCGCGGTGCTTCCTTCATTTGAGGTTGGGTTGCAGCAGCGGTACCACGTGCGGAGGTCGCTTGCATTCCGCGCTAGGTATTTATGGGATTTTGATTACGCTCTGTAGTCAGAATCGCATGCATATAGATCAGATCATGGTTTTGTATATGCCGTATATATATATATATTGAGGTACATTATGTTCTCGACTTCGAGTCGTGGCGGAGCCCGACTTGCCTATAGTTGAATTGTTATAATTCAGAATTGGTGTTTCAGTGTTGGTATTGATTTATGTTTTTTGATTTACAATGAACTGCATATTTGGTATAGATTGATATGTTATGCATGCTTGCATTGTACGAATATCTAGGTTGCTAGTTACCACTTGATTATTCTGCATTTGAGCTCGATGCTCACGCTGCGCGTTTTCCGTCGTAATTCCTGTTTCGGCGTCGCGGCCGCTCACCTCCATGACCGGGCGGGGTGGCTGTGACATCCGCCTTCGATGTGTCATTTTCTTCACCAGAGGTGTTGCTCTTCTTTGGGTTTTGTTTTTCTATTTGTGAGATTGACCTAGTGGATATTTTGGAATGGTGTGATCAATTGTGGGTGTTAATGGGGAATGTTTGGTTCAGGTGGAGACAGTGGCAAATCCAGGATTATTTGCAATAACAAGAAAAAGTTATAAAAAGAAGTGTGTGAGGAAGGAGATCAGGGTGTCACACTAGATAATATTAATTAAATATATTATTTAATTTCAAATATAAAATTCGTAATTTATTTAAAATTTGAAAGCTTAATAATTCTTTAGAACAATTTGAAATAAATAATGAAATATTTTAAGTATTTTTTATTCATTCAAAACATCGTAATAGGATATTCCAATTTCATAAAAATACTCATTACTCTTATTTGTTAGAGAAAATATATTTTATTTGATAACATTTAACCACATTATAATTGTTTAGGATTTAGCTCTTAACTTTTTATTAAAACTTAAAGACTTGTATAATAAAAAAACAGTTTTATGACTTGAATAAACAATAGTGCATAGTTGTAGGACCCTAACTTTAATTTAACCATTATTTATTCTATTGTCGTGTGACCGACTGCGTGCTCAGTATTGTTTCTTTTACTTCAAATGTCAGCTATAGTCCTAACACTATATACTTTTATTCAAAACGGTCCTATATTTTATTTATAGCAGAAAACACTACCACTACCAATATAATTTGTGCAATTTCACTGGGAGCACGTGCCCCCGTGTGCCCCCATGTGGATCCGCCCCTGGGTGGAGAGGCAGTTGTAGAAAGGGCAGATTTTATAGGGTATGGCAAGCAAGGCCGGATGGGCATGGTTGTGGATGGCCCGCTGGAAGAGTTGCAAGAGGCGGCAGGGAATGGCGATGGCTCTCCCTGCTTAGAGAAATGAGGGCTTTGGCCTCGAGTGCTTGGGAAGCAAAGTCCGATCCAACCATTCGTATTTTTTTCTTGACTTTGGACGATCAGTGGACAATGATGTTTAATTGGCTTTGGATATGGTCTATGAAGGTGTGGTTTGATGTCCGTTGGTGCTTTTCAGGGGACCTTGGAGGGAACAGGCTCTTTCCGGCATGCTTCGCGTTGCTTCAGTGGAGGGGGACGGTAGCCTCGATCTCTAATAAAAATGTTGCAGATGGATCCTTAAATCAAGTCTTATGGTATTTTGAGAGCAGTTGTGAAGATCAACTTCACTTGAGGATTTCTATCCTCTACCAACGTGATGCTTCTATCATCCCGCTTTTCTTGTTATCTAGTATTTCTTTAAACTCAATTATTATTCTCACTAGCTTTAAGCTATTGGGATAGTAGGATCGAACTTGCTCGACTCATGCAAATAGCAAAAGTAGTTCTCGGGATGTTATTCAAGATTAGTTTGTTTATCCAGCCAGCGGCTGTTAGCTATTGAATGAATAGTCATTCATGTTCAAAAAAGTTGGTTCTTTTTTACATTCAACATTTTATCTTTGGACCCCTTTTGTCATCAATGTTTACTTTTAAGACCGTATTTACCATTAGGCTGGTAACGGATGGAATATTCTCTGAATATTCTACAATTTTGGCAACGAAAGCTTACTTTATCTTAGACAGTTTTTGGTATCAAGAAGGAGTCGCCAAAGACATAACACCATCTTTGTATGGGCAAGGATCCATGAGGAGTTGGCAGCCATATCACTTCATTTCACAAACTTCCACATCATTTTGTTTTAGTGTGTTCCAGATTTGTCAACTTGTTGACATTTTCCCTTATCAATCATATCTACCCCGTGTTGCTTATTTGTTGGCTAGATCTGCTCTTATTGTTATAGGATATCCTCTCGGATTCACATCAATTAGTATCAGAGCATTCTGACAACCACATCAATTGGTAGAGCCAGGTTGTTTAACAAAGAGAAGTTTTTCTACCATTTTCTCTTTATTCCGCAACATTTATCATTTGTGTTATCATTACATTTTTTTCAGTTTTTCTTGCCATTTTTATTTTTTTGTTCCAATGTTGTACAATATGCATTGAAAAAAATGCATCTTATTTTCATTGAAAAAAAAAGAAAAAAACTTACACTGATTCAACCTGTTGACTGTTTGACTGTTTGTAAAAAAGCCAATTCGATGAATTCTTGGAACAATTTCAAACAAATGGCAAAAAAAAGAACAACCTCGGAGCCTTTTCAAACCCGTTCTTTAAAAAATTGCGGAATATATCCTTTTCCAAAACCCACAAAAAGAACCGTTATGAAAAAAGTAACAACACTTCCTTCAACCTGTTGGGGTTTGTTTGAGATTTTATTTTATCGAGTCTTTTGAAACTTGTTTTTAAACACTTTTCAAGGATTTTGAGCCAGAAATAGTTGCTAGGTCTATAAAGAGAATCTGTAAGCTTATGAGTAAAAATGGCTAACGAAAGGTTGTTGATTAGCACAATTCAAAAAAATGTTGCAGGAACAAGTTGCTCCAATAAATGAAAGGCTTGCCCGATTCGAGAAAGTTCAAAAAGCTGAAAAGCCTCATAAGAGAGAATGTCTCCGGAGCCTTCAAACCATAGTCCAAGACAGTAAACGTGTTGAGGAATATCACAAACATCTGGAGGCTGCCCTTCTTAAGGTAGGTATGGTTGAGAAAGGAGAATCCAAAATGTCTAGGTTCATTCAAGTACTTAGACCTGAAATTGTGGAGATTTTGAAATTATGTGAGTATGATAGTTTTCATGAGTTGTTGCAAAAAGCCATCAGAGTTGAAAAAAAGCTTGAGAGAAGCAACACTTCCATAAAGGTTCAATGATGCAGCATTTTACCAAAAGCTCCACAAAGATTCCGACCATCACCACAAAAAATAATGACCATATCTTATGAAGCGACCAAAAGTTCTCAACCTATTGAAGACGGATGTGCACATGTTGTAGCGAAATATGTCTTTCCAGTTGAAGGTACTTTCATGGAAACAAGAAAAGTGTTACATGTTCAACCAATCCCTCCAGTTTGTCAACAAAAGAATCTTATTCATTCAAGAGCACGTGTTGTTGGTGTGACTAGCAAATACACATCTCAACCCGTTGACAGAAAGATCACTGCAACTTTCGTAACTCCCTAACAAGCCCATGCTGACCAAGTCCATGTTCAAAGTGAGGTCGAGGGTAAGGTGGGTAAACACAAGGAAAACATTAAAAATAAAAATAAACCTCAAGTGGATTTGCAAGAGTCAAATGTCTTTTCAGATGGTGAGAGAATAATTAGAACAAAGAGTGGTAAAAGTGAGTTTGAGAGAAAACAAGAGAGATCTCCACTAGCTCAACGTGTTGAACCAGAGAATATCTTACCTCAAAAAGTCCCAAATGATTTACTAACATTTGATGATGTTCAAGAAGACAAGAATATCAACCTTAAGGAAGAGAAAGATGTTGTGGTTGAAGTACCACTTGTGCCACCTTTGGAAATTATGTCTACAATTCTCCAAAATGTTGAAAATCAAGGTGAAAACTGCTGGTTTGAAACATTAACCATGAAGGAAGAAGAACCGCATCAAGAGGAAACATCAATTTTGAGGGTTAGTAAATTTTCTCTTTATTCAAATGATTTATTTGTTAAAAAAATTCTTTGAGTATTGAATTACTTGATGCTGAAAAATCTGGAACTATTCATGAAATTATTTCATTGAATGATTTATGTTCTAGTTTAAGATTTGTTCAGTCTTTTATTCAACCTGTTGAATATGTTAACCCATATGCTTCATTGTCATTGCCTTATGTGAATTGGAGAAATATTGTCAAACATGCTTTATTTTCACTATCTATTATTGCTAGAGTAGAAAGCGAATTCGTAATTAATTCCTGAAAAACACTTTCTCTACGTGTTGACAGTGATTTCACTACGTAGAGAAACGCGGCCTACTGCGCGGTAAATGCCGCGGTAAATGCCATTTACCGTGACATTTACCGCGCAGTAGGCCGCGGTAAACGTGTTTTCTCTACGTAGTGTTTGAAAATTGTACAACTCATTAGGTCAGGTGCATATAAAGATGCTAAACATGTTGAACATGCCGAATTTTCTAAAAGAAAATTTGTCAATGCTAAATTCATTGTTGAATTTAAATTTGGTCATGAATTTTTTTATGTGCCAAAATTAATGGCACATGCTTTATGAATTTGAATAAAATGATTGAAAGAACTATATTTATGTTTGAACAGGGAGTATATTTGAGTCAGCTCAACGTGTTGATTAAGCATGAGAAAAATTTCTTTCCAAGTTCATTGCTTGAAAGTGACGAAGTTTTACCTACTACCATGTTTCGAATTGAGTTGATTGAAAATGGTGATGATCTGCAATATACAAGTTCTAGTTTTAATTCACCTTGCTATGACATGATGTTGAATGATTACCATTGACTTTTTCAAGCAATTATATATATTGTTCTCATATATTTTATGTGTTGCTAGTTTGCTCATAAACTTTCTAATCTAGCCAAAAAGAAAGGGCTCTAGGTCTGAAAATTCGGACCGCCGCGACAGAGAAAGTGTGGGTAAGCGAGATGTGACCTTAGAGCGAGCAACGACAATGTCACTGGGCAAGTACGCGAGGGCGATAGGCAAGCGACCATCGAGTGCAAGGGACCCCTAATTCTTTGGGAAGAGGCCGACGGTAGCGTGGGATCTCAGAGAAGGGTGGGTGGTTGCAATCAGTTGGGTGACTGGGCCTGGAGAAGCATCTGCTTTTCGATCTCGATTTTTGAATTCGGGCCCACACCTAAGCCAGGTAGGAGCCAACGAGTCGGTGACGTCAAAGAGCTAAGGGAGACGACGACAAAGTGCTAGGGGAGGTGGCGACTAGCGACGAGCTAAGGGAGGCGTCAGAGATAAGGAGAGAGAAGTAGAGGAGGTGGTGAAAATGTAAAGAGATTAAATTTAGGTTCTTTTAACAGACGTTAGTCTCCATTGGGTTTTTGTGTATTTTCACAAATCTTAGGGGATTTTTTGAGAATTCCAAAAATGCAGGGGGAACTGAAGATTATGGTAAACTTCAGGGGATAAATGTTAATTTCCCATTTGTGAATGATCATACATGTTATCTATGATACATTCCAAGAGTTAGGCACTAGGTTGGGAAGCTTGCATCATATGGAAGAGGTTAAACAATAAAGATTAAAAATGGTATATATGCACCCAACGGGCCACAAAAGCAGGGTCCAATGGGGTATGGAGTTTTTGGATACCTTTAAAAAACATGAGATTACTCCAAGGTGGACTTAGAGTCCCCCGTCGCCTAACTCGGTCTTAAGAATAAGAAGGCCTTCGCACCCGCCTACAAAGGTGGAGCTGTCTCTTCTTTGATAGGAGGAGAGACCTTCTCCGGCTAAACAAATCTATATTCAAGGACCTACTCTGATTGGACTCTGCCTGAAACCTCTACTATATAGAGACCACCAGAGGACTACTCTTTGTTAACTTATTCTCTACGCTTCTCCATTTCAAGCTACTTTGATCTAGCTTATCCATATTCTCTACGCTTCTCCATTTCAAGCTACTTTGATCTAGCTTATCCATATTCTTCGATCGCCACCACTGACTTGAGCGTTAAAGTGGGTATTCAGGCACAAAATGCCAATTCATTTCTTTCTTTGTTACCTCTGCAGATCTTCACTAAATGTTGAAATCCTAGATCCCTTGGACTAGAACTATCACAAACCAATACCATTTTTTCCAGAAAACAACTGACTTTATTTATTTATTTTTATTTATTGACTTAAAATATTAACAAACACATTCATAGGTGTTTGCATAGAACGCGCATGAGATGAGTTTGGCGCGGTGGCAATGCAACTTGGCAACAGTGTGTGGTGAAAGCATTGAAGAGTCATAAATTCACTGTGAGCAAAGTCAAATAGCTGATATCCTTGGGAAAACGTGCGATGATCACCGTTGGATCGCGTGGTCGGAATCATGGTTTGACAAACACGTGGCGCTTCATTAATCACCCTTCATTGTATTTTGTCAACGCGCTGTTCCCGGAGCGGCCTCGCATGACCTGCGAGTCTGCGACTATAAAAGTTAGAACCAGAAAACATTATTTATTGCGGAAACTGAATTGAATTGAATTGAATCGAATCACTAATTTGTTTCATTGAATTCGGAGATGGTCCTCAAACTATGGAGTTTGTTGAAGTCCCATTTGTTAATCCCCACTCGTCTTGTTCATTTCTTAACACCAATCGCCTCTTCTTTTCTTTTTTCTTTTGGGTGGTTTTTTGTGATATTAAATACTAGTAAATGTGAAAAAAAAAATAATAATGGATGAGATGTTTATGACATAAAAAGTTGATGACAGAATGTGATTTTGAAAGGTTATTTTGATAGAGGTTTATGACGATATATTCATGTAGATTGTGTTTGCAAACAAATCCATAGACTATTGCAATAAGCTGGTTTTTTCAAAATAATCATTACATGTTCTCTTTACGTAATTCTCTTATTACCACAATTTTAACTATCATTTTTCATATAATAGTTATTCTTTTTTTACTCATTTCGTCCAAAAAGTAATGCAACACCTTCCTCTTTAAAATTCTCAAAAGTGATGCAACACTTTCATTTATTGTAAATTTTTACATGCTAATTTACCAAATCATCCTTACATCTAAAAAATCGAGAAATAAAAACTAAAAAATAGTCAATTTGATTTTTATAATTTTTCCATTCTATTATATAGTCATATATAATTTTTATATTAGTTACAATTTCATTTTGTTTAATGTTCTTCCTCGATTTCTGTGTTTGATTACATCTCCCAATATAAAAAATGGTAAAATGAGATAGTCAATACCAAAATTTTATTACCTTAATCTCCGTGTCAAGTTAAAGTATTGCAATATATTCGGGGACAGCCGGAATAGTTTTTTTATAAAAGAAAAACTTACTATTAGCCTTAATGTATAATGAACCATACAATTAACCTATTTTTTACTTCAATTAATTTGTATAGTAAAAAGATGTTTAACATTTTTTAAAATGATTTCACATTTCTAATTCTAATAATATATCTTGCTGTTAAAAAAAAACATTTTTTAAAATGAAAAAAGGATAACGTGTGTTTGTCCAACAAGAAAGTTTAAGAGCGCAAAAGTCGCATAGCACCACACGTACGTATTAGATATTTGGCATTATTAATAAAATAAAATAAAATAAAAACCGATATGACTTTTAAAAAAGACGATGTAAATTGGTTGGTTAGATGATTGCTTCCAACACACAAATAAAAAAGAAAAAAAAAGTTGTGGATGGAGACTAAGTCATTCTACATGCACTACTATAACATACTACTGGTCCAAAAGAGAACTGTGTTAACGTTAATTAAACAAGTGAAAGGTAAAAAAGGTTGAAGTTAATAACATTCCCCACTCAAGAATTCTCAGTCATCATCATTAATCAATATATATTTGATATATATATATTCTGAGTGGAGCAACCCTCTTTTGCCACCATCTCCTTATATATCCAAACTATATGCTTGTCCCACCCACTTTCTCATCCATTTGTCTTCTCTAATCCTAACATCATGCTCAATCTTTAATTAATCTCTACTTTTGTTACTATATATTAATCCCAATTGCTCAGTACAGCACTTCTTGACCATTTTGTTGTTGAGTACATTCATTAATTTCTATCAAGTCATGCTAGTTCAAATTAAATATAACATGTAATTACTGATTGCTTCTTGGTTAATATAATTAAGACAGCAGCTAATCATTAACTTTGACAATCTCCTTCATTCCAATTATGCTACTTCAAGAAAAATAAAAATTTAGTTATTTCAAATATTTAAATTTAGCATATCTCTCCGCTGCATGTCATGTCATGTTACTAGACTTGTTGAGCCCCTGCTTCGCATGGAAGAATTTATAGAAATGAAATATAATACTAAAATCTTTAAAATATAAAAAATTCATAATGAAAAAAAATATTTGAAAAATTAATTAATGTACTCATAATATTCAAGAAATCTTAAATCTTTTTATGATTGTTAAGGAAAAGTTCAATAGGTCCACTAAAGTTTAAAACAAATTTTGAATCTCATAAGAAAGACGATTTAAAAGAAACAAAAAAACACAACATTTGAATATGTTTTGAGTACCACACAATTAATTATGTGATTCATATGTAACATTCTAAAATTATATTGGTTTATATCTAAATAAAAAAGAAACGAAAACTCTTAATTATATCCACAAAAGAAGGATAAACATTTTCATTCAAGTTTCAAACAGATAGTTTATTCGAATTCAACACCTTATCAAAATTGGCTTAAAAATAAAAATATAATAACTATGTAATCATGTTGAAGAAGATAAAAATTAGATCTCTTATTAAGATCCTCCAACCAATTTTTTTATTATATAAATTTCTCTTAGAAAACAGTATAAGAAAATGATAGATATATACATAAACTTTACTGCTTAAAAACACTAAAACTTAAAATTTATAAAATGAGAAACATTTGAAATAATAAATCAATAGTCAAAATGAAATATCATAATCTAATTTAAAAATTGAAAATGGGACATGAGAAAAGTCAAGGTTTATATTATGATGAAATAAATATTAAAAATGAATCTTCAAATTTAAATTGAAAGAAGAAAAATGAAACATCTAAAAAAGTTGAGGTACAAAATTTGATACCAAAAACTAGTCAGTGAAAGAATTGAGGTTAAATTGAAAAATAGAAATTGGAAAATGAGAAGAAAAATGGAACATGTAGGTAAAAATTTCGATACAAAAAAGGTCAAGTAAAATATTTGAGGTCAAGTGAAAATTGAATTGGAAAATCCAAGATAAAATAAATGAATTTTATTTTTTTAAGAAAAAAAAGTTGAGCTAGAAACATCAAAGAGATTCGAGGCTTCATTGAAAACAGAAATTGAAGAATGCAAAAAATAAAAATAAAATGAAACATGTAAAAAAATTTGAGGTACTGTACGTAGTGCATTAGTGAAAATTGAATTGGAAAATGCAAGATAAAATAAATTAAAATTGTTTTTTTAAAGGGTTGATCTAGAAACATCAAAGATTGGAGGCTTCATTGAAAACAGGAATTGAAAAAAACAAAAAATAAAAATAAAATGAAACATGTAAAAAAAAGTTGAAGTACAAACTTTGATATTTCTAATTTTAATATATATATATATATTTGCATATTTTGTTTAATAAATTAATATTCTTGAATTAAAGTTACTTAACACATTAAGTTAAATTTTGAATAAAATCCAAAGAAAATCAAAGTCATTGGTCATAAAGATGAGAGTACAAAAAAACTATGAAACCATACACACCCCACCAAAATCCATCAATGAATAATGTTCAAATCCTCTACAAATGTATAATTGTATAATGTCTAGTATTTTTATTCTTCAATAGAGGGTATGTTGGAGAAAAAAAATGTGAATAAAATTAATGTTTCTGAAAAGTGATTGAAATGTTTATAACATGAAATTAAAATTGAAACGAAATAGACACGAAACGTTTTTACCCTAGCAGCAGCACCGCTAGTGGCTCCCTCTCACACCAAACAACCCGCAACCCGCTGTGTGTGATTAGTCTTGATCTTCTCCGCTCTCCTTCTCCCCTTCCCCTCTCTCACCGTATCAGTATGTAGTCCTTCCAAGCCCGCTTGCCACAACTTGCTCTCTTCCGCAAGGAAGAAGAGGTGGCAGTTGCTCTTCCATGAGCGATAGCCCGGTGGCTTGGTGATGTCTTTGCTAGTAGGGTGTTGTCTGGTAGATCAGTGCGAATTGATACTTCTGAAGCCATTGTTGAAGCAGTTAGCCGCAGTTTGGTGGCACTACGCCAAGAAAACAAGACTTATCGCGGCCTCCTCTGCGGTAGTGCAGCGGTAACAACAGCGGGGAGGGCTGCGGTAATTCTCGCGGTAAATAAGCTCGCGGTAAGGAGGCTTACCGCGCACAAGGCCACCGTAAACACTTTTATTAAATAAAAAGTAAGTGGATGAATCCGGATGAAATTCATCCGGATTCATCCACAATCCCAAAAATACTCATCTACAGAAAAATTCATCTACATAAATATTCATTCACAATCCCACAATCCGTCCGCGTAACGATCGATAAGAAGAAGAAGAAGAAGAAGAAAGAAGAGAAATATAAAAAACAGGGAGATAAAAGATGATGAAGAAGAAGATGGTGGAGAAGGTGAATGAAGGAGAAGATGGAAAAAAAGAAGCTAAAGTGCTGCAGATGGTGAAGGAGGATGAGAGGAACCCTAAAATGAGCATTTTCGCCGCGGTATATACTTACCGCGAGGCGAACTGCGCTGTGCCACTTACCGCGGCCTCAGCCGCTGTAAAACGTGTGTTTTCTACGTATTGTGGGCAGAGGACTTTCTGTCTCACCCTGCGCCATGAAGGCCCGGTTCTGGAGTAGATTTAGTATTGGTCCAGCTTCTTCTACTTCCGTTATGCTTTATCGGACCACTTTTAGGCTTTTTTTTTTCTGATCAGACCTTTATGGTTTGTTTTGCTTTCTTGTTGGTTTTCTTTAGCTATTGCTTTGTTGTGGTTGTCCCTTGGTTTGTCAGATCAACTTCTGTTTGCACGTTCATAGTGAAAGGGCATTGGATTCCATGGGAGTCTTTTTCGTGGGCCGTGGTCGAGATTGAGGATGAATATAACTTCACTATGGCAATATGTGCTATGTTCCTATTTTTTTGTAGCATTTTCTGGAGATCGCGTCATCTGATGATTTCTCTGCTGAGTATAGCTATTGGTTCTCCTTCTAGTTTGCTTATTTTGTTTCTTTTGGAGTGTCTATTTTGTTTGTCATTTTCTTCTAACGTCGGTTTGTTTAGACTTTCTTCTGACTCTATCAATTTTGGCTTGTATTAATGTTAAGCTGCTTTCCGTCAAAAAAATGAAAGGAAATGTTGATTTTGAAAATTTTGTGAAATTAGGCTATTCTATACAACCTTGATGGATTTTGTGAAATCTCGAATAGATGGAGATAGGAATAGGGTTAGTGTTTCTGGACTATTAAATTGATCATGGTAATATTGTCACGTACACGATAATTAAAAGAAAGACAAATTTTCTGAAAAAAACTGTCGTGTTTGCAGCTAGTACGCGTTTTTATTATTTATTGATGAACAATTTGTCTTCATTTTTTTTAGGTCCGTTGCAATTGGTTTTGTTGTTTGTTGACTGTAATGTCTTGTCAAATTCTAAGTCTAAATTTTATACACAAATTCATTTTTATTTTTTTTATTATTTTCCCCCTAACATGTCTTGATATTTACCTGATATTTGCCATTAAAATTATGCGTTTATCCTCACTTAACGTAATTGCAGTTCAATAAATTGTTGGAGTTGTGATTCAAATTATTAAATATAAAGGTAGAAGACTAAATTTGTTATTGTCCAAAAATCGAAGAAATCAAGTTAATTAATGATTGAATTTATTTGATGCATGTATGTGTGGTTTAGGATTTCTACGTGGACTAGGATTTGGCTTGTCCATCGGTTAACTGGTTCTTTTAGAACTAGTTTGTACCCCTCCTCCTCCGGGATGTAATCTACAGTGACACGGATTCAATAATGAATGGTTATATGGGTAAATTTAAAACTACATATAAAATGTATATCAATATAAAATACAACATATAGTGGTGGGGTTAAATTGTCAAAATGATAAGTTTTTAAGTTATGGAGTTTAGAGTGCTTTAGGTAAAGTTTAGGGATACACATCTAATTTGATTTTAATTATAATTTTGATGGGAGAAAGGGTAATTTTGCCACTAACCTTTTAAAAATTTCTCATTTTGCCACTAACTTTTTTTTCTAGGGTAAAAATGTCATCGACATTTTATTTTAGAGGTAAATTTGTCACTATTGAGCTGAAAGCGGTTGTTGAAGGCGGAATCGATCATGAATGATGAGCCAGAGATCGAGGAATATATCGATGACTCAGGTGTGATGGATCAAAGCCCTAATCAGTTGAATCGAGGCCGGTAAGGTCGCATTTTCCATCATGAATTTGTTTCGATTGGTGGTGTTCCCGCACTGGCTGAGTGGGAAAAAACTGATGTTGATCCGATGGAGATCCAAAAAACGTTGGGGGATGATTTTTCCTTCCAAGTTAACGATTCCGTCATGCCACGTTGCACCGTCAGCTTAGTAGTGGCAAATTCACCCCTAAAATAAAATGTTGATGGCATTTTTACCCCAGAAAAAAGTTAGTGACAAACTGAGAAATTTTTAAAAGGTTAGTAGATAAATTACTCTTTCTCCCTAATTTGAGGGAATCAAATTGCACAGATGAGATTCAAACTCATGAGAAACATACATATATTATATACCATATACTTCCTACAAAATTAATGGGGGCACTTGGCCCCAATGGCCCCTGTCTAGGTTTGCCCTTGCGGGTATAATCAAATTAATACAGTTAAATTTATTTACTTTTTATCACATACCGGTATTATACTTTATCCGTCTCTTGAAAGAAGGTACAATTGACTTTTAACATTTATTGCATGAATTGTTTAGTTGTGTTTAAAGAAGCTTGAAGTATTGGTGAGAAAATCAAGGAAGAAGATAGCGCTATAATTTTGATTAATTCTTTATCAAAGTTTTATGAGCCGGCCGTGACTCTGTTGATGGTCGGGAGAGAGACCTTGAAGTTAGAAGATGTGACTACAGTGCTTTTGGAGCATGATTGAGTTTGGAAGTTTGAGAAAAGGGAAGAATGTAGTGATGCGGTTGTAATGGAGCGACAGAAAAATAGTTAGAGAATAAGAGGTGATTCTAGAGGAAGAAGCGATTCGAGAGGAAGATCGAATTCGAGGCCAATGAAGGATTGGAGCTAACTTGAATGCTGATATTGTTAAGAAGTGAGGCATATTAAATTTTATTGCCCAAAATTGAAAGAAGACATGGAGGATTTTTTTTGAAGACGAAACAGAAAGGAAAAGAAATGAAACAAGAAGATAAAGGTGATGTTGGTTTATTGGAAGATTATACAAGTGGTGATGAATCGTTAATGGTGCAAGAGGTTAAAGAGAAAGATTTTGATGACGCTTGGGTGTTTGATTCAGCTTGCTCGGAAAACGTCTGTTCCAGGAAATAATGGTTCACAAAATTTGAACTATGTGATACGCCAATTTATTTGGCTAATGGTGGAGAAAAATGAATTGAATGGATTGGCTGCGTGAAGATCAAATTGAATGATGGAAGTACCAAGATACTTGGTGATGTGAGGTACGTTCCAAAATTTATGAGGAAATAGATTTCGCGTGGTAATTTAGATAATTTGGGTTATGGATTTTCTGCTTGAGGTGGAGGTTTTGGGATTTCGAAGAATACATTGATTGTGATCAAAGGAGTGAAAGAACTCTAACAATTTGTATGAGTTAGTTGGAAACACAATTGTTAGATGCGAGCCAAAGAGTGACAAGGCGGACGTGAAGGTTCCAATAAGCAAGAAGGTCATGTTTGCGGGTTTGGTGAAAAGATGTTGTGACTCAAATTATTAAATTTAAGGGTAGAGGATTAAACTTGTTATTGTCCAAAAATTGAAGAAGCCAAGTTAATTAAGGATTGGGTTTATTTGGTGCATGTGAGCGTGTGTGGTTTAGGATTTCTACCTAGACTAGACTAGGATTTGGCTTGTCCATCGGTTAACTAGTTCTTTTATAGTTAGGATTTGTCAAAGTAGTATTCATAGGTGGTGTTATATTAGGTTTTCGGGCAGTAGAGTGGTTTGCCGCATGCAGCAAGTAGTGTAAAAAGTGTGAGAGTTTGTGAGTTTTGTGAAATAACTATTGGTTGTTATTATTGTGTGAGTAGAAATTTAAAAAGTCGAAATGATTGGTACGTGTAATTGTTTGTTTGATATTGAGAGTGGAGATAGTCATGGAATCGTCACGGTAGATAATATCTTGTTTATGTTTGTCCACGCTTCCAAACCCCGACATGAATATTATTTGAATATTGACAAAAAAATTTGAGAAAACACAAAGAGCGACTCCCTTGTTTTACAAAATTGAATCAAATGATTCAATAATGGCCGAATACAAACATCAATTAAAACATTTTATTTAGTCATTTCAGAATTTTCCGCGTTGAAAAATCAAATAAGTCTATCATATTTGACAACTAAAAAAATAAAATAATAAAACGTAACCTATTTTCTTCGGATAATGCGTATATTATTGATGTTGATGCCTTTCTTTTTCACTTTTACATTGGGAAAACTTTGAAATCTTATTGGCAACCCGATCTGATTAATCTGTCCGAACACGACCCGACAAAAAAGTCAACGACCCTAAACTTGATCTGATTTGAACCTGAATCCGACCCAAAAACAGCTCGGCCTGAATGAACCCGTAACCCGAATGACTGAACCTGACCTGACCCGAAACCAGCTCAACCTGAAATGACCCGAAACCCGAATGACCCGAACTCGATGAACTCGTGACCTGAATCCGACTTGATCCGAATCTCAAACCTGATTAACCCGAATCTAAACCCGACCTGACTCGAATCCAAAACCCGATTAACCCGAATCCGAACCCTAAAAAACCCGAAATAAACTATCATCATAACAAAACATAATCATCTAATGCATTATAGAGTTACTATCATCATAAAAAAATAAACTACTATCATTCATTGTCTAAACTCTAAAACAAGAAAATGATAGTAATAACGCCAATTGTGCATAAATGACAAAAAAACAATTATGCATAATGTCTAATTTCTCTTCAATTTTGTTAGAACGACTCCGCGAAATAGATATATTTTAAACTCCAAAGAAAATGGGAGAGGAAAATGTATGAATAATTTTCTTAGTATATTATTGTTGTATATATGAATATAAAATATGTAGTATTATTTATAAATAATATAAATATAGGACTGCCTTCTACAGTTCTACTTCTAGATTTTGAGATCGCAGCCCTTAGTGGCTAAATATGTATACATAACAGTGCTTTTTAAGGACTTTCTGCATCATTTTCCTTTAATTTAAAAATACTTATTATAATTATTAAAAAAAAAGTATGTTCAACAGCTTATTATTTAAGAAAAAAATACTCCCCCCGTCCTGATATATGACAGCCTTCCAGAAATTTTCAGAAAACATGGAATAGGTCAAAGGAAGATAACAGTATTTTGGAAATATATAATTTATCCAGGCAATTTACAGATCGTAGAGGAAAAAATTTAAAACACTAAAATAATTAGACTGCCAATCTTTAAAGAGAAAAAAATAATCTAAAACTAGTATTAAAAGTGGGCAAAAAGCAGTGGCATGGCAAAAAGCAGTGGCATAATAGAGGCTTTGCTGGGCTTTAGTTACTTAAGCTGTGTTATGTTGGCTTGGGCTTAATGGTATGGGCCGTAGTTCAGGAGCCTACTGGTATTTCGTACACATGTGGGCTGAAAGCCCAACATTGTTTTTTACTTAATAAATTTCCTTGTGCGTCTTCTATGCTTCTATATACCGTAAAACCCAAGAATAGTTTTCAGCATTATGTCAAAGTACGGGTAAATTGCACTGGATATATCTGAACTATAGCTTTCGTTACAAATTTATACTTGAATTAAAGTTTGTTGCAAAAATACATTTAAAGTATGATATTTTTGCAAATCTATGACTCCGTTAAAAATTCCGTTAATTAATGACGGAAAATGTTTGAAAAATGCTGAAATTTACCAACCTAGTTTCTAAAATGTGCTAAACAACATCCTCAGTTTATATCTTACTTTTCAGGTCATCATTATCATAGCAAAATATAATTTTAAATAAAACCAAATTATGATTAATAATTTGAAACCTGTTTCAACCCTACTCCACCAACATCAGTGAGCCACCCTACACTCATCATGTGTCCGACCAAGTCATCCCACCTGATCAATCTGAGGCTTGTTGCAGCCTAACCGTGCCCAATGAGCTATTCGAGCTCCACCATCATCAGCATCCTATCTTGTGCTGGGTTGGGGTGGAGGTGAGCTAGTTGATAGGTGGGGTGATCAGTGGGTGAAACTTGAGGTTGATGTATTTATATTTTTGAAACGTTAGTTATAGTGATTTTTGTAAATTGTTGATGATAATATATTAATTTAAATAATAAAATATACTATTTCCGTCCCTAAAAATTGAATATAATATTTTATTTATTCAATAGATGAAGTCAAATAATTTATATGCAAAGTACAGTTCAATGTTTCTTGTTTATAAATATATTTTTTATGAATTTTTTAATAAACTATTTTAGTGAAAATTTGAGTCTTCCACAACATCGAAAAAGAAACACCAAATTTTCAAGGATGGAGGACGTATAGAAATTTATATAAATATATCTTGGTAACTGTTATTTTTATTCATTTGTAAATTTTTTAGGTTTTTATAGTTCTAAATTAAAGCATAAACCTAATAATAAAATTGGTAAAATTATTAGAAAATATGATATTATTAGTAATAATAATGACTTAAAAGATTTAATCATAAACTTAAGGAGTGTATTCATCAAGATTCATAAATTAGAAATGTCAACTTGAGCATTTTTCCAGCATTTCCGTTAGATTTTAACAGAGTTAACGATTACGTATAATTCGTGTATAGTTTTGCAACAATATCATAGTTTGAAACCATTTTTGCAACAAACTTTAGTTCAAGTATAGATTTGCAACGATGTGTATAATTTAGGTATATCCGGTGCAATTTACTCGTCAAAGTACACAAAAATATTAAAGATTAAGGGACTAGTGAGTACTAACAAGAAAAATGAACGCTATGCCAAAATATGTTATGTTGTGTTTACCTTATTTTCGCAATAAATACCAAGTTTTTGAAATTTTTTTCTCAAATTAATCTCTTCTCTTCTCAAATTCAAAAAAGTGTTTCCTTTTTACTAGTTTTTTATGGCAACAAACATAACTTTAGTCCACTTATATTTGGCTGGTATAATCTATATAGTTTTTTTATGAGGAAAAACGGTCTATATTATTTTATTGAAAATAATACAAGTCAGGAGACGAAGCAAAAACATAAGCAAAAGCTCCAAACATCTAACAAGAGGAAAACTACAAAAAAATTTAAAGTTCTTAAAAGATAAATAACAGACATCCCAGTTATCCATAAAATGTAGTGGATCTTCTAATGAAGCTAGCAGAGGCATTCCAACAAAGCCAAAAGGCCTGAACGCGCTTGAATTACTCATGGTAGGTTTGAGCCGGACTTCAACCGAATATGGGACGCATCAATTTAGCTGCACAGGAGCTAAACGCCAACTTGCCATGATGTTGCGTAAAACAGAATACCATCCAACTCTGTCAAAGTAAACTAACCAACAGACACATAAACCAACATGAACAATAAGATAAAAAGTTCGCAAGACAAATAGCGAAACCAGAAACCTAGACTTTATCAAAAAAATGGCTAGAGAAGAAATTCATGAGAAACTAAGAAGAACCAAAATCTGCAAGTGGGCGGAGACAAGGATGGTTCAAAGCCAAGTCCCCCCTCCCCCAAACCTGAAGCCCATTGCTCCGGGCGGGCCAGAGGGACAATCCAACTGCATTTGCCACTGCCATTGGGAGGCCGGTCCGATCTGTGCCCCAACAAGAAGCGGACCAACGCAAAAAACGAGTATGCCGAAATCGAACGGCACCGACATGAACTTGATGGTTGAGCAGTGCGCCGACAATCGTTCGAGGCCTTGAAGTCATCGAAACAAGGAAAATCATCCATCCCACAAATCTGGGCACCAGGAAACTTGGGCACCCAAGTTTTGATGAGGCAGAGCTTAAATGCGCCGAGCTAGAATGGGCCGTGAGCCGGCCATCCTGTCGGAAGAGAAGCCGACACGACACCAAATCGGAGAAGAGACGGCGTCGGCGAAAAAATTGTCCATGGTTGAAGAGTGAGCTGCGGCGGGAGAGCATATCCCTAGATTTTCCCCTAATTAATCTTTTTAAGGTGCCTAACCCACACGATCGAAGTAACACCATTTGCTAGCTAGCTTCATCATCAAAAAAAGTATAATCTATATAGTTAATTAATTTGTTTATCGGATAAAAACTTGCAATTCATTTTAAGTTGAGTAAATTTATTGGTTTCAAACAACGTATAATTATTCAGTTCCTGAATTGTAAATAATTTTTAATGCAGACCATTAAGTTAATATATTAAGCGATGTTTATCATCAACCAAATAGTAGCACATAAATTTCAAATATTGTAAATAGGATAGGAATGCAAAATGAAATTGAATTGAAAGTTTGAAGCTTGAGAACCGGTCGCCGGTAAAAGAAGACTAGTCTTTTGGCGGGTAAAGCAAGTCCTAAATAACCAACTTTCGTAGTCATTTTCATTCTTCTTCTTCTTCTTCTTCTTCTTCAGTAACTTATTTGTGTTGTTTTCTTTCTGTTTGTGTCCCAAGCTGTTCTTTCCTATTTCGCTGATTAACTCTACCCTTAAGTTTCATCTCTGTACTGGGCCATCAATTTCATCCACAAGGCTACTGCTTTCTTCGTAAAGGTGAGATTTTTATTTATGGAGTAATTTTTTTTGGCTGATTTCAGTTTCGGTCTTTTGTTGCGGAAGAAGGGTCTGTACAAGTTGTATCGTTACTGCTTTGCAATTTGCTTGGTGTTTCAGAATTTATTAGAACAGGTTTCAGTTTTTATGGTGTGTTGTTTTTATAGTAATCACATAATTCTTTGATTTTGGGCTGCAAGCGTTTTCTTCATGGCTTTTGAACCTCCCTTCACAAACAAAAACATGGCTCATGAATGAATTACTAAGGTTTATAGTTGGGCAAAAACTGTTACTGATGCAGTAACTGAATTGAGGGAAATGGGGTTTTCTTTTTCTTTTTCACTCCCTTGTAATTTGGCACTTCAATTTTCAAACTTTTGATAGGGGCAATCCATATGTTTGATGAAATGCCAAGGTAATTTTCTCTTGCAGGTTGATCTTTTCAAGTAGATTCAGGCTATCAGCTTGAAGTTGAACCATGAGGAGGCACTTGTCTGGATTCCATGAAGATTTGGATTCCAAAGACTACCGTTCAGGATGCATCTGGGGTATCATACTCCATTTTTTCAGTTACCATCCTCGGTCCAATTCCAAACAGAAGCTTTTATACAGAAGGCGACGAATCAGACTAAAGATTCTTAGATGTAAGCAGACTTGGAATTTACTGTTTTTTTTTTATCATTACCAACTTCATTTTTCCCTCTGCAGAATTCAGTTTTGTTATGTGCTACACTGTTTTTCATGATCCATGCATGAGAAAGTTGTTCACGCGTTATGAAATCAGCACCACTGTCTTGTCTCATGGACATATGTTCTTAACTGCAGGGTGTACAAATAGTAAAACGATTTCCATCCATTATGGTCCCGGTGAAGGCAAAGAGTTGCAGAAGGACGAAGCAGAACATGTAAGTCATCCATTAAGGTTTTCATCAAGGTGCTAAGGGTGATCTCTTTCGTTCAAGATATGAACTCAGTGTCCTATATGAATCAGGTTAAGCAGCAAATGACAGCAAGGCCAAGAGAACTGTTTAAGCAAGAGAAGTACATACAGCAGAAGTTGCGATTATCTACACAATCGCAGCTGCAGGAAACTAATTCTGTCCCACAACTGGACAGCTACAGTAATGTCCATGGTTGTGAGAAATCGGTTAGCCTCCTCCACGAGAAATCTGGGTCCACTGGTAGTAAATCCCTGAACTCAACACCGACAAAGATTCTAGGAAAATCGGTTTCAGACCATACAGAGATGGACTCTCAATGCAGTGTAGCTGCTGACAGTAACCAGAGTTCTGGAAGGCGTAACATCATGCAGGAGAAGTTTGGTAAAGTGAGTGAAATCTCAGGGAATGATAGTGCTATAACCAAGAATCTGAGGAGAGCTATTTCAGATAATTCGGTCCAGAATTTTGTGGATATTATGGAAGGATTCAAGGTGAACAAGGAGTTGCTTCTTGATATTGTGCAAGATTCAGCACTTGGGCTGTTCCCTGAAAAGTATGCTTCTACCGCTAATAGAAATTTTTCAAGATCAGGATCATTTCCTTTACCAAATTCATTCAACAGAAGCAATCTTAGGCCTACCACCCTTGAGCACAAGCAGTTTGAAATTTGGTCCTTCACAAAAAGGCACAGGTCTTTTGATTTTCTGTCAGTAAAGCCAGTTGCTTTGAGAACTGATTGTAGTGTTGGAAAAACTAAGTCAGAAGAACCAAAACCATCATCCCTGGAATCACATCACTTAGCATGGGGTGTTATATTTCAAAATCTTCTTAAAGATGTTAAGCATGTATTCAAGTATACAAAAAAGGAGAAACTGAAGAGAAAGCACACAAATTCAGATGGCCCCCACGTGGGAGCTTCTTCTGCACAAACAATGCCCCGGGAGATGAACATGGGGGAAATTAGTATCAACAGTCACAGTCATCAAACCGATGCACCTGATCCTGAACTTCATCGAATAATAAGAACGGCCTCGCTGAATGCATCATTAGAAAGATATGCTGAACTGTTTGAGAAAAGTTCGAGTCGAGATGCCAAGTTGAGCCAGTCTAAGAGCTTAAGAATGATCAATGAAGATAGACTTTTATCAAGAAAGCAAACTCCTAAATTCTTTCAGAGAATTTCATCTCTTTCTGAGCTTGAGTCTATTGTTTCAGTTCTAAATGAGGTATCTCACAGTGATACTAGCTTGAAGATGCCTGCTGGTGTTGCTGAAAATGCTTCTGTTACTACCAATGTAGATGAGAAGAATGAACAAACATCAAATAACCTCAACATTGAAATTAGGAGAATTGAGCCAACGGAAGCTGTTCTCAGCACCAGGTCCGAAGGAGCGATGGCAGAAGCAAATAGCCAAAGCTCAGCTGGTTTCTTTGTGCATACAATTCATGAAGGAGTTGACACACCAGTCGACTTCAACAGAGATATACCTAAACCCAAAACTTGTGAAAGACAACATCTTTATGGACATGTGAATGAACGTGATACAAGCAGAGAGTATACTGAGCAAATTTCTGCTTTTGTGAACGGACAAACTTCCCCAGATGATATTTCCAGCACCGAGCAGCATGAAATATCCAGAGGTATATACATCTTCTATATTCTCATTTAAAAAGATAGTACTGATTAGTTTGTAATCACATTAGGTTTCTACAGAAGGCACAAAAGAAACATTAGTTTGCCCAGATTTTCTTTTGGGTATAGGTGTCATTTTTTATGATTTTTTTTTTACTAAAAATCTTATGTTGCCCTTAAAAGCTCAGAAGAAACATCCATAGAACTAATAATATGGTTTAGTTGCTTCATCTATTATTTATGAAAATTTAGTTTACTTCAACTAACAGTTATCTGTTGAAATTGAGGCCATGGTGTTTACTTATTTTCATTCCAAATTCAGATTCTTTCAAGCAGGGCATGGTTGAGGCCGACTCTTCTCTCATCTCAAAGGAGGGGAACAGCTGTTTTTCTCCACTGGACTTATACAGCACTACTGATTGGGAAAATTCTGAAGATAAAAGAAGGAACGATAAGGATTTGGCAAGACCAGATTCAGAGAAGTTCCCAGATGACTCATTCAACTATGTGAGAAGTGTTCTTCAGCTCTCTGGGTTCATTGGGAATGGTGAAAATGTGACATGGCATTCTGCAAGCCAACCATTGAGCCCTTCTTTGTTCCAAGAATTAGAAACCTGGACACCAGAAGAGAGATGTGATAACCAACTTCTTTTCGATCTAGTTAATGAATCACTGCTAGACATCTTATCCTTCAGTTCCACCATCTGTCAAGTACCAAAGAGGCAGAAACTTGTGGAACAAGTTTGGGGGAACCTGAGCAAGAAGCTTGACTACATACCGGAGCAGGATCAATCGCTAGATGACATTGTTGGTCGAGATTTCGTGAAAGATAGTTGGATGAATACTCAGTTAGATGCTGAACATGTGGGAATTGATCTTGAGGACATGGTTTTTGATGAGCTACTAGACCAAGTTCTGTTCTTGTGAAACTCTTTCTGGATTTTGCTTGGAATTGGAACCACTCTTTGCTTCTTGGCCAGAGCAGTCATTCATACCTGCACAAGCATTAATCATTCCCTTTCTAAGGTGCTTCTTGCTTCACTTTCTGTTTAGACTTAGAGTTGCAAGAATTCTCCACATTCAAAGGCTGAAGACTGTTTGAGGCCCACAAGGAGGAAAAGAATTGTTCTCTCCCCATTTCTGCAGCCTCTTTGTTACAGTGTTTGGGTATAGAATAGCAAAGTGGAGAGTTTTAGAATGAAAAGATTTTGCCTTTTTCTGGTCAGATTATGTAAAGTGTATAAAAATATGGGAATCAATTGCTTTTCTAGTGAATAGTTTTGATCAATTGCTTTTCTAGTGGAATTATTAAAACATTTCCCCTTTAAGGTTCTGTAAAAACATAATTATGTAATAAAAACTACTAAAATTTTAAATTTATTGATCAATATATAATAAATCTGTATGATTTACCGCTATTTATTTTAGAATAATCGCTTAACGTCATGGCTAAGATGACACCACAGAAAAGTTCATAAGAAATTAAATATTGAAAAGTATAAACAGATATTCCAAAGTGTTCACAAATATATATATTTCGAAATTAAATATAATAACAATTTGATCATAATATGATAAAATCATCAAATTATCATTTATATCTATATTTCAAAAATTTGAGAAAGAAAATATAAATGTAAATTAAATGTGAAACTAATAATTTCAGAAAATATTTGCATATGTGGAGTATATAGAGTCGTTGTTGAATAGTGAAATAAAAGCCTTTTTGATTGAGACCGGCTAAATATCTTGTATAAGGATTAGAGAAACGTTTCCTATGATTTTCTTAAGGCATTCATTTCTCTACTTTTATTTTGTGTTGTAGATAGATCTTTTGACAACTTGCTTATGAGTACTAATTAATTGGTTAATTCGTTCAAACAATTTCGATGGTCCTCAGTGTTTTGCAGGTCTTCCTTGTCAATAGTGGACATTCAAATTTATATTAGAGTAGGTGTAAAATAATGATATAATATAGTCCAAATTACTTATTACTACCATGAACTATGTTAACTAACTCACTTTAGTCCATGAATTAAAATTCGTTCTCACTCAGTCTCTGAACTATGTAAATCCTAGCACTTCAATCCTTCGACTCAGTAACTCGGTGTCGGTGAGTTTAACATCGTTAATTACTTAACGGTTTAGGGTTATATTTGTATAAATTTGAAGTTTTGAAGGTAGGAGAAGATAAAAAAATGGAGGGGAAGTGATGACGACAAGAACAGTAGGGTAGTAGGGTGGTAGACACGAAGAATGGTTATTGAGGACAAAAGTATTTTTTATAGATCTAACAAGTTTAAGGTGTTTAAGTATAGATTGGAAAAAAATTAAGACTATAATAGACATTTTTCCTAAGGTCAACTAACATTGATGTGGTTAAAGGGGTAAAGTGATTAACGTTGCATAATTCATGGACTGAGTTGGAACGAATTATAATTTAAGGATTAAAGTAATTGAGTCAACATAGTTTAGGGGAGTAATAGGTAACTTGACCTATAATATAAGTATGTCTATTAACGTGCCATCATACTTGGGATTTGTTATATGGCCAAGAAAAATTTCAATCCGTAACATCAATTTTTTCTCTCCAATATTTACCTCTCATAAATTTTATACTCCCTCCGGATCTATGTCCACCAAAAATTATTCTATTTGATTTTGTTGTTTAAGGTTCATATGTGATTCAAAATTTAATAAAGATAAATAGTGAGAATAATTCAAAATAAATATATTTGGAAAAATTTAGATTTCAAATTTAATAACCATGAGAATTATTTAATTTTCGATATCTAAACATTTATGAAAAAATTCATAGATTAAATATTATAAAACTGTCAAAATAAATAAGACAATCTTTTACGGACGAATGGAATATCAACTTTTAAAAAATATTTGTAAATTCTTTCGGTACACGTAATTTTTTAATCAATTAATTAATACTATGTGGTGTATAGTGTTAGGGCTGTTAAACGAATCGAGCTCGTTCGAACTCGGCTCGAGCTCGAGCTCAAACGAGCCTGTCGAGCCGAGCTTTTTTCGAGCCTCGAGCTCGAGCTCGAGCCGTTTTTTAGGCTCGTTTGTTAAACGAGCCGAGTTCGAGTCTCGAAGGTTCGGCTCGATCAGGCTCACGAGCCTAACAAACGAGTCGAGCCGAGCTCGAGCCTATTAGATTCGAGCCGAGCCTATTAGATTCGAGCTCGAGCTCGTGAATTTAAGAATATTTTATTGAATTAATTTAATATATCTCAATTTTTTCGAGCTTCACGACCCACTTCGAGCCTAAACGAGCTACCCCCGAATCGAGCATCACGATCTTTCGAGCCGAACTCGAACCTTTCACGAGCCGAGCTCGAGCCCGAAAAATCAAGCTCGATGAAGTTCGAACCAAGCTCGAGCCAAGCCTGATTTTCACGAACTCGAGCTCGAACCTGCCAGGTTCGGGCTCGGCTCGGCTCGATTTTATCCCTATTATACATGCGGGATGCCTCCTCATGATGTAAGTGACGAAATTTTAAAAGAAAATCAATTTTGTGTATGAAGAAAAGTGGTAGAAAATCAATAAATTCGTTTCTATCAACATCAATAGTCAATACTTGGGTCATGGGTGGTTATCTACGATGGTGACTGAAATGGGTTTATTAAGAGCAAGATATGTTATTCCCCTTTTTTAATATTAGGTTTCTTATGTAATTGAAGTACTTGGGTAATAAATTACAGAAAACCATGAGGTGTGAGCAAACCTAATACTCCCTCCTCCATCCGTCAGTCATTTGATTTTAGTGTTTTAAAGTTTAATGTTTGACTCAAATTTTAACAAAGATAAATAGTTTCAGAAAATCTAGAAAAATATATTTAGTATATTTAGATTTCAAATTATGATACACATGTGAAATATTTAATTTTCAGTGTCTAAACATTCATGAAAAAATCATAGATTAAATACTATGAAACTGTCAAAACAAATGGCTATATATTTTTTACAGAAGGAGTATAAAACAAAGTGTTATTGAAAAACCTAATATTAAAATTGAATAATTTATGTGCATTATAATTTAAAATCTAAATTTTTTAAATGCATAATTTTTTATTTTAACTATTTATTTTAGTACCATTTATTTAAGTTTAAACACTGTAACATAGACATAAAATCAATACATCACAAGCTTTCAACTTATATAATTTCTATGGGTGTGTTTTTTAATGATAATTCGATAAAAATTTGTGAAAATTTTGAATTTGATATAAAATATGTGTGAGTAAAAAAATCAAAGAAATGATTAATTTGATAGATTTTTTATGTTTTATATGGTAAAGAACATACCCCTAATAAGAGTGTAAACATAAACCTAATATATCATAAATATCAACCGTTCTTTAGTATTTTATGCAAACAAAATCTCAATAACCAACAGTTGTTGGGTTAATTAAGTGGCAAGGGTTTATTCTTCTCTAAAAAAAAGTCTTGGGTTTGTGTTTTGTGTATGGGAAAACGCCACTGGGAAAACTACCTATTGAAGAGGTCTAACATTACTCTATTTAGGTAAAATTAGAAAAAAAAAACGTGTTATTAAAATAAAATCTTGACAAGAAAAAAATAATTATACAAGGATGTGTTCTTTGGAAAATTAGGGGGAAGTGAAATTGTAAGAAAATTGATATAAATCTGTTAAAAAAATATTGGTTGACATAATAATTAATTCTACAAATTTGACTATATATATAGAGAAAGGAAGAAGAAGAACACATAAAATGATAGCCAATATATAGAAGGTATCCGGTGGTACTGGTACGGTTAAAGCTGCGGTGGAGCTGCTGTCAAGACCTGAAAGAAGCAAGACAAAGGAGACTTCAGGTGCAGAAGAGAGGAGAAGGTGGGGTGTGTAATTCTTACCCGATTTTTGGGTGGCATCACCACCCCCTTTATGGGGTGATGCCAGGTCTCTCTCCATACTGGGGTAGAGTGCCATTTGGATTTCCCCCCATGCTGAATTGCTGACTTCCAGGATTTTGGGGATTGACATTTCCTCCCAACAGTGTTGGCTTGACACCACCTAAGTGGGCCTCTAACTTGGAGTATTAATTGGGTTTGACCCATACCTATCAGTTAAACCCATATCAGGGTGGTGTTTTCCCGCCAGTATCAGTGGCGGAGGTGTAGTATAAGTGGGGTGGGCCATGGCCCCCCCAAAAAAATTAGCAATTATTTAGTAGTATGTAGTAGTATTAATATATTAATTGTGATAATAATTAATTTTTTCAATTTTATATAAATTATATAAGGTTCATTAAATAAATAAATTAACAATTAATTTTTAAATTGGGCTTAATTAATTGATCCAATCCAAAAAAATGTATCAATTTAGCCCATTAGTTAACCTAGAGACTAACTTCATTATCACCAAGCTCTGCCGCTTTGCATCTCTTCTCTGCTTTGTCTACTGCGGCTTGTCTCACGGATACAATAGGTGTTTGCTTTCCACAATTGCACTTTGACTTTTCAATCCTAACTCCATGCCACCAATTGTATCAATTAAATAAGGTGAGTTATGAGAATATGTAATTTTTTTATTTCTTTTTCCATAACTTTAATTCCTTACTATTGACATCATTGTTTTATCGTTTTTTTTCTAATTTAAAATTTATTATTAAATTAAATATTTTATATTAGTAGCCTATTAGGTTTAATTATTTATTACTAAATTTACTTTTCTTGGTGAAGGGTCATGACAAAGAAGCAAAAAAGGTTAGATTCTTTCTTCACAAGAAAAGTTGTGTCATGTGAAGACACCAGGTTTGATGAGAAGGTTTTGGAGCTTAGGAAAGTTTAGGAAAGTTGACATCTATTTCTGAGCTATGTCAAGGCCTAGCAGAAACAGGGAAAGCTAGTCACTATTATCTTGTGGATAGATTGATTCGACTCATACTTCAGCCATGAAAATTGTGAAGACTAGATTGCGTAACAAAATGGAAGATGATTTCCTTGCTGATAGTTTGGTTCTTTATATTGAAAGAGAGCTTGCTGAAACTTTTAGTCTAGATTCTATTCTGGATGATTTTGTTGATGTTAAAGAGCGGCGTGTCCAATTCAAGCTTCCTAAATAAACATTTGCATGTATAGTGCAGGTGCACTTTCATATCGTATTAATTTGTAGTCATATAACAATCTTTTGACAAACATTTTCTTGTTACCATTTAATCTTATTTTTTGTAAGTTAACTGGCCCCCCGAATCTAAATTCCTGGCTCCGCCACTGGCCAGTATGATAATACGATGGTACGGGGTACAACCGCGAATTGGTAGTGTGTTGGTTGAATTCGAGGACGCTCCTCGTATTTACGAGGGGTGCTCCTCGTAGCGACGACGTCAGCGTATATAAAGATATTACTTGGGTCCATATATATCAGTATGTCCTCCTCCCATAGCGGAGGATGGGCGATTCCAGATCGCACTACCCAGGCCGTAAATTGCAAGCTCTGAACCGCGAAACGCGAGCCTAGGGCGGAAGATCTGCAGTCTAGGGCCGCGAATTGCAAGCCCATAGCCACGAATCGCTAGTTCTAGGCCGCGAATTGCGAGCTCATAGTGTTCCAGCGGTGGCTGGTGGGGTTCCAGTAGCGGTCCGTGGTGGGTTGGATGGTGGTTGATATAGTTGGAGGTGAAAAGTTTAGGGTCCTGGTAGCGGTCCGTGGTAGGTTGGACGGTGATTGATATAGTTGGAGGTGAAAAGTTTAGGGTAAATGAAGATGTTTGAGAGAATGTTTATAGATTTTTAAAATTTGAGGGTCTAAATATCGTAATAATAAAAAATCAGTTTATAATTGTTATTGTATCATTCATTTGAAATGGTAAATTATCAAATATTTTAAAAAAAAGGAACGTAAATGAAGAAAATGGTTAAAACTGAAACTTTGGTATAAAATTTTAAAATAAGACTATATGGATTAAATATATACTCCGTGTACTGTTTCTCTTTATCCTTCTTTATCCTTAGGAAAGGAGGAGAGATAAAAAAAGGAAAAAATGAAATGGCTGATCATAAACGCAAAGGTAGTGGGAATCCTCCAGGTGTAGGGTGGATATGAAAGTCATGTGACCCACACCTGCATTATAAAGTCCACCTCCAATCTCCTTGAAGCAACTCATCCCAGCACATCATCATCATCATCTCTCAAACTTCTTCTTCTTTCAAATTCAGAACCAACAATGTCTTCCTGCTGCAACGGCAACTGTGGCTGCGGCTCCTCCTGCAAGTGCTCCAGCGGCTGCAACGGGTACTCAATTCTATCCATAGCTCTATTTTCGTAAATCATGATTTACTTTACATGATTTTTTTTATTTTTTTGGGGTTCTTTTAGGTGTGGTAAATTCGCTGATTTGGGTTATTCAGAGAAGACAACCACCAGCATGACCATCATCTCTGGAGTTGCTCCTATGAACCAGTAATTAATTTCAATTATATATATGAACAAATCCATCTCCAATATAGTACGTAGTAACTCATGTCCAAACAATTTGCCATCATTAATTTAATGGTTAATTAATATGATGTACAGGGTCCATGAGGAGACCACAGAGATGATAACTGGCGAAGGAGGACATGGCTGCAAGTGTGGATCAAACTGCAAGTGTGATCCTTGCAACTGTTGAAGACAAAGCCTGCAGCCCCCCCACAAACCCAAAAGCAGCAGAAATCAACCTTTATTTCACTGTTCTTTACTTATATAATCATCATGATTAGCATATGATGAGTATGTATGTGAAAAATTAAGGAAAAAAGAGTCCAGTAGTTCCTGTGTTATGGTAATAATTAAGACAGCCATGTGAGTGCTGATGCTGCTTTGATGAGGTTTGTTTTGGGTCTTTATGTATTGTATGGAGTAAGATGCTTTGAAATGGAAACTTAACAGATCTGTGTGTGGAAATTTCCATGAATACTTTCTTATCCCCCCATTCTTACATGGGCAAAACTTTATTTACTTTATTGTCATTGCATATCTGTTACTAGTATTTTCAAAAGTATTTGAACCTAACTCATTATTATGTATAAACTGAGTTACAGTTCAGTTAAACCTGTCATTTTGCTATTAATAACAATGACCCCCCGTTTTCTATGAAGTAGTGCAACTGCATCTTATAGTTCACGGAATCATCTGAACTATAATATAACTCGCTTTGACTAGTACCTCAATTATGTAAAGTGGGGCAATTTAGGCCTTTAAATTTTAACCAAACAAAAAGCAGTTCATGCACTAATAAATTATTGCGTTTTTTTTTAATATTTTGATGTACAATATCAAATAATTTATATGTAAATTATAAATTAATGTGTGTAATTTTTAAATATATATTTTTAAAAATTTTCTAGTGATGTTTTTTGTAATAATTTGAATTTTTTACAATAGAAACGTACTGATTTTTCACGATTTTTCACGGATAGAGGAAGCATATTTTTGTTTGACCATTTAACTTGTGAAGATAACATATTTACCCCAAAGATAAAAATTGTCTTCATTCTATGCTCCAAATATAAAGATAAATTTATAAGCCAGCTCCCCCACTTCGTTGTTCAACGTTAGAATTAATCTTTAATCTTGAAATTTCAAGCTCCCATGCGTCGTCAACCTAAGGTAGCCGCCGCTAGATAGAGGGCCACGACTCCGGGTTGACGTTTCTCCTTCTCTTTATAATTTCCGTTCCAGTCCATCGTGGTCTGAGACTTCAGTCGAATGTCCACCTCTAGTATCTCGCATCTCTTATGCTCCAGTTTTATAGATTATGATTTCAAAGACCATGCATCACCAGACGCCGGCGTCTTCGCTTCTAATGGTAGATACTCTTATGAAGGTGCAATTTCCATTGTCAGCCCAAGCGATCCCGGTTCTCGGTGATCCTTGAGGAATCACTTGGCTACTACTATGGGTGATAGGCCACCAAAATTTGATGCTTATACTAAATTGTGGCCATAGCATATTTTGTTCTAATTTTGCTTTAGTTTTAGTTCCGCGTCAGTTTAGCTGCGTGGTTCTTGTTTGTCATCTGTAAATTTTTCTCCAATCTCCCATATCGACGCACTGTTGTGACGTGCCAACACCATTTTGCTCAGACAGAGCATATCAGATGTGTTGTATGCTCGTTTTCCGTCGCTTTCAATCCGTCATGGCGCTTTTAGTACTCATTGACCTATTTTAGGTGGGAATGAGGCAATTGGAGACTACTTTGTTTGTCTAATAGATTTTAGCAAACTGTTAGGTAGCCTCTTAAGCTATTTGCTAACGTACTTTTGCACAATTGTTCGATGCTGCTATCTTTCTTTTTTCGGCTTGTTTTGTTTGGATTCATCTCTAATAAAATAAGTCTATCAAGAAAAAAAATCTTGAATCTTATATTTTACTATAAAAATTATTAACAAAAATGGAGTTTATAGGTTAAAATATGGATTAGTACCTTGAACTATTATAACTCGGTGATTTAAGAGTGAATTTTGGATCGGGTAAATTAGTACCCCGAACTACCAAACTTGGTGCAGTCAAGGGCTTTAACCTAATTTTCGTTTGTTGACTAACGGAAAAAAGAATGAAAATTGCTTTTTAGCAATCTAACTTTTAACTCTTTTCAGATTTACCCTAATATGATAAAAACCACCATAATTATATACTTCTTATTTTCATATGTACTAACCTATAACTTGACCAACAAAAATTTCGCATATATACATACATATATATGTGTGTGTTTACAGATTTTTAACAATTTGTTAAAGCACATATAATTTTTATAAAACTTGAATAATTGAATGAAAAGCTTTCAAAATTCTTTTAAAAAAGTTTGTTTAAGAAAAATAAATCTAGACCTTAAAATAAATAGTGGAAAAGAAAGAAAATAACTTTACATCCTATAAATGGTAGTTTTAAAAGTTGTAGAATATAGGAGTAACCATTGAAAATTTATTTTTTTGAAATAGAATATGTTGTACTTGTAATTTTATTAATTTTTTTCAATATTTTGTTATAACAATTGAAATATTCAATTTCAAACAAAAAAGTACTAAAATACATTAAGCCCCTACAAAGATACAAAAAATCTAAAAAATGAACAAAGTAAAAATATTTTATGATAATTTTCTCCATTAAGTATAAAATATAAATAACCAATTATTTTGAAAAAAATTAAAAATTCAACAATAAATCCTCTAATTTACCTCCCACCACTATCGCCGGATTTTCGCCGGCCGACTACCACCAGACCTTCGCTGGACCTTCACCAACGCCTTCATTTTTATATTTTTTTGGAAACAACAAAAACTCTTTGAAACAGTTCATTCAAAAACTCATTATAATTTTGTCTTTGTTGGAAATAGCACAAACCAATTGTTATTAGCGGCAGTGCTACTGACGTGGCGGAGGGCGGTACGGGCTGCTGGCTTGGGTGATGCATCAACGATTACTAGGCTGTGGAAGACGGCGGCTGGCGGGATCAATAGGGAAGGTCGCAAGTGACACCCTAGTCTAGGAGTAATAACAATAAAGGATGTTGGGTGAATGATTATCCAATACCTAACGTTAGTTATTTGTGCCATCTATGAGCTCAACTCCGTAAACCTTACGTTTAGGCCACTACATCGTTAGCAATGTGACGGTGTTAACCGAGTCACTAAATCGAGACCCTTAACTGCACCGAGTCGAATAATTCAGGGTACGAGTTTGAACGATTTATAATTTAGACCCTTAAATCACTGAGTCACAATAGTTTAGGGTACTAATCAATATTTTGACCTATTACATATACTTCTATATATTTATCAAAAATTACTGTAAATGAATAGTGCCCAACCAATATTTTAGCCTATTACATTATACTCCCCATGTCCCAAAAATAATGCAACACTGGTTTTTCAGCATTTAATCTTTGATTTTATTTCTCTGTCAGTTCAAATTAGAAATTTGAAACTTTTATATACAACTAAAAATTTGATGTCTTAACTTTATGAATGCATTTTTTTGATATTTTTTTCATTAAGAAATAATATAGATAAATTTAAATCAAATTGACATCAAAAGTCAACTGTTGTATTACTTTTGGGACCGTGGGAGTACTTCTATATTAGATGGTATAATTGCAATTTAACTTCAACTTTTCTTCTTCTTACATATTGACCCCTATAGTTTTTTTATTTATATGATATTATCATATTTTATTTTTTGGATGAAGGGTGGTATTTTATATATACATTCATGGAAGCACTATAAATAAATATTGTTACATTAACGGGATTGTGACACCTCATTATAACTGATGTCACTTTGTTATTTCTTATATATTTTTTTACCAGTTTGTTCAAAGGTCTAACTCTTTGATTTTATTTCAATTTTTTACTTCTTCCATATATACCCATAAAGTTCCCAACTTATATAGTTTTATCATCTTTTCTTTTTTAGCATGGATAGTTTGAATAAAGAGAAATATATGTTCATGATTTATTAAATTTTCTCTTGACTTTCTCTCTCTATCTCAAAAAATAATTAATCTCATATTTTTATTTTCACATTTTTATCGCATTTAGAAGATTTTTAAATTTTTTCTATTTCATTTCTCATTTTCCATTTAGTTTTAAGGAAATTAAAATTTTCTTTCACTACGACATGCGTATAGTAATGAGAACTAGCTATATTGCAATTATGGAAAACAATCTTTTTAATGGAAAACTTTATAATTTTTTTCCCGAATGTTAATGATTTAAATGAAAATAAATGACATGCGAAGATTAATAATTTGACAATGAATAATTCTAAAAACCAGTTTTTCCATTTTCCCCTTTTATATACTCTTCTTCACTTGCAGTCATTTTGTCCTTTCTTTTTTGTGCTTTGTTTATTCAATAGTCTAATTTGCTTATTTATTTTCAAGTTTTCCGTTTCTGTGTAGGCTCACGAAATTTCTTACTCATATAATTTTTTCTTTTATTTCTCTATTTGTATGGATGGTGCGAATAGAAATAAAATTATATGCATGAGATAATGATTAAAAGTCACATTAGAGCTAATACGTCAAAATGTGAAAAGTCTTAGGCCTTAATTTTTTAATTAATTAATTTTTACTTTCTCAAATATTTCATGAAATTTGATCATCATTTATGACTAATTATAACTTTACACAATTACTGAAAATCACGTTGGTTAAAAAGTATTCATTAATTAAGCGAACTCATCCTAATTTTTTACAATTGTTTTTCTTATTTGAATTGTTGAAAGAACTAACTCTCACGTTTAACTTTTAATGATTAAAAATAGCATTAGCTAATACAATAAAATGTGAAATGTCTTAGGCCGAATATTTTTACCTAATTAATTTATACTTTCTTATATATTTCATGAAATTGCACCATCATTTATGACCAATTATAATTTTACACAATTGCTGAAAATCACGTTGGTTAAAAAGTATTCATAGATTAGGCAAACTCATCCTAATTTGTCATAAAACTTTTCTTCATTTGAATTGTATTGAAATAACTAACCCTCAAATTTAACTTTTAATGATTAAAAATCACATTTGAGCTAATACGTTAAAACGTGAAAAGTCTTAGGTCTATTTTTTTTTACCTAATTAATTTTTACTTTCTCATATATTTCATAAAATAGCACTATTATTTATGACCAATTATAAATTTACACAATTATTGAAAATCATGTTGGGTAAAAAACATTTATCGATTAGGCTAAATGTTGTTTTTTACATTTATCGATTAGGCTAAAACTGCAGACCGAGTAGCAGCTTAACTGTCACCATCAGGCGTGGAGGTTTACTGTTAGTTTAGGGCGGAACACACGACTATTGGAGGTGGTACTCCCTATGCCACTCTCTCACACCAGCTTTAACATATCAGGCTTCTGGTTTAAGTCGTATAGATTATCTTTTTATGTTATCGCTTTGTTGTTCATGCTTTTGTTTCCAATTTTTCCTTTGCTCATATCCCAAGGTTTCATTTCCGTCCTGCTGCGCGAGGCTTCTCGGTTTTGTCTGTTGTCTTTGCTACTCCGAATTTTTGGTTTTGTATCTTTTACCGTCTAGTTTGATAAGGAAAAATAGGAGAATTTGTCACTAATGTTTGGTGAAAAGAGAAATTTGGTATCAACGTTATATTTAGGGGAAAATTTTACCACCGACCATTAAGTACTAACAGAAAACATGAAAAAAGTGTCATTCCAAAACTTTTTTATTTTCAAAAAAAATCCCCAACATTTCAAAATAGTAATTTTAGTTATCCTCCAAATCTTTCAAACATTGGCTGTCATTACTTTTATTTCACCAATAGCATCTTCGGCTGCATTACACAACTGTCCTCTGCTCTTGTCAATGACGTTATACTCTTGATATCTCCCGAATGTTAGATAATTGCTACTAAATTTAATTTGTTCGATTTTGATTTTGTTGTGATCGTCTCACAAATAACTAGATCGTATTCTAAGCAATTAATCAATTTTCTGTGTTTTGAATTTTCAATTGTGAGTTCGTTTGTGTTTTCTGTGTTAGTTGTTCCTATTTTCTTATGTTTTTCAATTTTAACTTCGTGGAACACAGTAGAATATAACAACTTTTTGAATCTTTTAAATGTTGAGCAAGTTAAAAATTTCAAGTGTTTGTAATGAGAGAAGAATATTGAAATCGGAAGTCATTTGATCATTCTTATTTTCTTGTTTCTGTTAAGATATTATTAGTTTTATGTCATGTATTGATTAGTTTAGTTCAATAGGCCACATACTATTAAGGTAAATATTTTTTTATGAAATAAAAAAGTTAATGGGTAGACTAAGACTGTTATATTAAAATGATATGGAAGACTTTGTGCAAAATAAAAAAAAATTGAACTAAAACCGACATTTCTTTAATGTTTTCCGTTAGAGTTTAACAACCGGTGGTAAAATTGTCCTTAAAATATTGGGGTAATTTAAAGTAAAATGCACCGGAGGTCCCTTAATTTTAATTTTTGTTCTATTGGGTCTTATTTTAACATTTTATCCTTTTTATGTCTCATTTTTAACTTTTTACTTTTCTGTGGTCCTTTAGTCCGTTTTCTCCGTTAACTTTAATGAATATGTAGGGAAAATGTTATTTTGAACTACTGAAATTTTACAAAAACTCTATTTATGCCCTAAAATTTTTAAACTTAGCAATTCAGTCATCCCTAACAATTTTAAACTTAACAATTGTACCCTAAAGTTTCTAAATTTTACCATTAACCCACTACACTTTTTCTAGTCACCGGACCACCACCGAGAACTCGTCGGTACACCTGAAAATCACCACCGTTCACGGAACACCCTAACCCACGGAAACCCTAACCGTAGACCTCCGGTGCACTTTACTCTTTATGGTAAAATACCCTAAAAATAATTTGGTGGCAAAAATTCTCCTTTGATCAAACTTTAGTGATAAATTCTCCTATTTTCCTGTTTATTAAGTGCTTCAACCATACAAAAAAATCCAACGGACAGAGTATTTGTTTTGTTCTGTTTCAGTTAAACTTATCGTTTGTCCGAATATATTTATTAGAAGAAAACCAATTTTGTTTATCAGGGGAACACTACGTAGTTGGTTGGACTGCAACGGGCCCGGTAGGTGGCGGCCCGCTACCACCCTCGCCAAGGCAGCCGAGCGGCAGCCCGCTACCGTGGGCGCCACTGTAATAAAGTTGGTAGCGGGTAGCCCGCTACCAATTTGGTAGCGCAAAGCCCGCTTCCATACCCGCTACCAACGAAATTAATTGCGCGGGCCGTCCGAATTTTGAAGTTGTCTTGGAACTGCAAAAAGTAGTTGGTAGCGGGCTGGGTAGGGGGGAGCCCGCTACCGGCTCACTTAAATCCTCCAGCAGCCCCATTCCTCCTTTCATCTTCATCTTCAACCTCCCGCCCCTCTCCTCGCATCTCCGGCGGCCCACTCCAACACCACTGCCTCCGGCCGCCTCTCCACTCTTTTACCGTGGATCTGCTCCATTTCACTAAGGTAAGGTCGAATCTCTTCTTTTTTCGCCTTAAATTCGGTTATAGATTGAAGTTTCTAACCGTTTTTGTTTTTGGTGCAAAAGCTCCGACCTCCTCCAATTTTCGTCTCCTCCTCCGGCATTCTCCAACACCACAATCACAGGTATGTTTTATAGATTAATGCAAATATTTTTTGTTAATTTTTGTATTTTTCGTGTTATTTATTTATTTATGTGTAATTTGTATATTTGTGGTATTTTGTATACAGACAAGTTTTTTCAATTTTGTGATATTTTAGGTATTTTAGGAATTATTTTAGGTAATTTAGGAATTATTTATGAATTTGTTAGTATTTTGTGGAATTTTAGTATATACTTTACATATTTTAGGAAAATAAGAATATGTTGTTTAATTTAGTATATTAGGAATAATTTTAGTATTTTCGAATTAGTTTAGGTATTTTAGGAATTATTTATGAATTTGTTAGTATTTTGTGGAATTTTAGTATATACTTTACATATTTTAGGAAAATAAGAATATGTTGTTTATTTTAGTATATTAGGAATAATTTTAGTATTTTCGGAATTAGTTTAGGTATTTTAGGAATTATTTATGAATTTGTTAGTATTTTTGCGGAATTTTAGTATATACTTTACATATTTTAGGAAAATAAGAATATGTTGTTTATTTTAGTATATTAGGAATAATTTTAGTATTTTCGGAATTAGTTTAGGTATTTTAGGAATTATTTATGAATTTGTTAGTATTTTGTGGAATTTTAGTATATACTTTACATATTTTAGGAAAATAAGAATATGTTGTTTATTTTAGTATATTAGGAATAATTTTAGTATTTTCGTAATTATTTTAGGTATTTTAGGTATTATTTATGAATTTGTTAGTATTTTAGGTATATAATTTACATATTTTAGGAAAATAAGAATACTTTATGAATTTTAGTATTTTAGGAATTATTTTAGTATTTTAGGAATTACTATAGTATTTTAGGTATTACTTATGAATATTGTGGTATTTTGGGTGAATTTGTAAGATTTCTTAAAGTTTTGGGTTAATTTGAACATTTTGAGTTTTTTGGTGGTACAGGTCGTGATTCCACGATCGGGGCCGTTCGGGGTCGACTGCCTCGGCCGACAGTGGTCGTCGCACTCACGCGGTCCAAAGACTTCGCTTCATCCTCGCGCGCGACGGGTCACGCAGACCGTGGAGGAGCAAAGATGACACCCCGATGGATGACGCTGCGCTCGCGCTGCTTGCTCCCACCTCCAGAGGTTCGACGATCCGAGCACCGTTCCTCCGCCGCGCCCGAATCAGATGCCGATTACAATTTCCCTCCCCCGTAGGACACTTTTGTAAAAACTATTTCGTTTTGGATGTTTTTTTATTGTAATTGGTACATTTGGTTACTTTATAATTAAATTTATTTCTGTTTTTAATTGTAATCTATAAAACGTAATAAATAATATTATTATTGAATGATTTATTAAATGATGAAAATGAAAATGAAAATGAAGATATTAAGGTGATTATTTCTGTTTTTAATTGTAACCTAAATGAAAACGTATTAAATAATATTATTATTGAATGATTTATTAAATGATGAAAATAAAGAAATTATTTTTAAAAAATAAAATGATGGTAGCGGGATTGGTAGGGGGTATGGCGCTACCAGCTGTGTCAGCTGGCAGCGCCACCGTGTCCCCAGGGTAGCGCCCTTCCCGCTACCATGCCCCCTACTAACGGTAGCGGGCTGGGTAGCGGCCGAAGTCGAAGGAGCGGGCCAAATGGAAGGGGCCTAGGTAGCGGGCTAGCACGCCACCATGGTAGCGGATTTTGTGGCGGTTTGCCCCTACTGAGCACCCATTTTATACGTAGTGGAAGAAGATCAATTTATTCTTCTTATCGACATAAATACTTAGGTGGCTTTATCTATGATAGTGACTGAAATGAGTTTATTAAGAACAAGATAGGTTATTACTAGACTATCTTAACATTTTTAATATTAAGTTTCATTTTCAATATATAGTACTTCTCCCTCTTCAATATTTTTTTAAAATATCTTCTCTTTTGAAATTTTGATAAAAAATGATAATTTAACCTTTCTACATTCAAATTTTCTCTTTATTAAGTCCAGACATGTTGTCATCTTCTTGTCTCCCAATGTATTTTTTTAACATCATTACTCAATATGTTAGTTTTTTTAATGGAGCAGTTAATGGTAGTAGGGGACAAGAAGGGGACAAAGGATTGGGGAAGAGGATTGGGGAACAACTGATATGAATCAAAGTATTAAATATCATACCGGTGATCGTACCGTTTTGCCAGTGATACGAGACAGTATCGGTACATCGGGGATATACCGGTTGTACCGGAAAAACTGTACCGGTGTGTGTATATATACATATCTGTAAAAGTATCTGAGATTCTAAATTTTTTACCTGGAGTACTTGGGTGATCACCTATTTGACTAAGAGAAAAAGAATGTAATAAACAAGTATTTACTAGCTACATACAAGAACTAAATATACTAATTAAAAGAATTAAAAAAATAAATGAGGTAAATTAATTTTTTAAATTACAAACTGGGAGTCTGAAGAAATATAAACATGATAATTCTAACGATCTCATTAGTCAACATCAGAAACTAATTTAAGTATGGAAAACAAATTTAAATAGCATGGATCTCAAATAGATTAATATATTATTTCTTTCTTTAACGTAATTAACATATTCCAAAACAATCGGTGAGAAGTTTTTATGAATCTTGTGATTTTGTATTTTAATTTCTTTAATTTAGTAGATATTTTTCATTCGTGATTCATCCTCAAACTTTTAAAAATGTTCATTTAAACCCTTATGTAACGCCGTTTTCTTCATTTCGGCGGGTACGGCACGGCAAACGGCGGTCAGATCGATACGACCGCCGATACAATTTTGGTCTAAACGGTGCCGTTTCCCGGTCGATGCAAAAGCGAAACCGCGATCGGCGGCGATGCAAACGAAGGCCAAATTATAGATTACTACTTGAACTATTTTGACTCGGTGATGAAAGGGCTTGAATTATGACTCGTTCTGACTCGTACCCTGAACTATGAGATTGGTGCACTTTAGGCCTTCTGAAGCAAAATCGTACAGATAAGAGCAGAAGGTGTTGAGTAAAAAAGCTGCCTTTTAAATACAACACCTATTTCACCAGCAAAAAACACCTGCAATGCCAGATATACATCACCGTACAAGTAGAGCAAAAACTCAAATTAGTAGCTGAGCACGAAAACAACACTAGCGAGAGGACGTGCGGCTTGCAGAGACCGACCGAGCACGATATGAGATTCTGAGCAACTAGTGATTCCGCGAGCGGCAACCGGAACTATGTCTCTCAAATCGACGGTGAGAGCATGTGGTGGTCGGTGAACAGCTCTATTGCTCTAGGGCGGTTGATTGAGGAGTAGTTTGATAGGATTAAGTTGGACTTGCTCCAACTTGGTGAGTAGAACGATGAAAAGATTCGGTTGTTTCTCACCGTGGTCGGGACGCCAGGCTGAGTGATTTTGGTGGCTGGAGGCAGGCGGTGTAGGCTGAATTAGGTAAGATGTGGAGGCGGGTTGGTTGAAGAACAGATGCAGAATGTAGGGATGAGGGGAAGATAATGGTAAGGTTGTTCGATGCTAGAAGTTTTTGGCTTTAATGAACAAATAAAAATAGTTTAGGGACTATTTACATCTGACTAACGTTTTTTTAACGTCAGTTAAGTTCAAGTGTCGAGTTAACCGAGTTGAGGGCCTAAAGTGTACCAATCTCATAGTTCAGGGTACGAGTCAGAACGAGTCATAATTCATGCACTTTCATCTCCGAGTCAAAATTGTTCAGGGCAGTAATATATAATTTGGCCTACAAACTTTCTAAATATATTTTTTCTGAATTTTTAAAAACTTGTTATCTTTGTTAAAAATTGAGTCAAACATTGAATCTTAAGTCAAAATATCGAATTATTTGGGGACAGAGGGAGTATATTTTAAGTTTTTCGAGCTTCACGAGCCATTTTGAGCCTTATCGAGCCTAAGCGAACTACTTAGATTTCACGCCTCTCAGGTTCAGGGTCACCTCAGTTCGTTCTCACCCCTAGTTTGACTTATAAAAAAGTTGTTAAAAATATAATTAAAACTAAGAAATAAGTAATTTATCCCCATTCAAATCAATCTTTTTAAGAGTAAAGTGAGTAACATAAGATAACAAAAATGAAAATGTCATCATACATAAACGCAAAGAAGGTGGATATGAAAAAGTCATGTGACCCATCCAACACTATAAATTAGAGTCCCTTTTGGGTGCTGTTGTGACGAGTGCGCAACGGAGTGAGAAAATAATTGAGAAAAATGACACAATATTTACGTGGTTCGGTCAAGACGACCTTCATCAACGGGCAGTAGCAGGAGAAATTTCCACTATGATTGAAGAGAATTACAAGAGAACGCTCAAATGTCTCACAACCCTTAAACCCAATTACACCCAAATTCTCAGAGAATTTTTCTAGTACCAAACTCTTTAGACAAGAGCCTCCCTAAGTTATCTACAAGCAAACTTGTTGCCTTTTTTGTTGTGTATTTGCAAGGTGATGAAAGAGCCTATTTATAGGCTTGAACCATGGCATCTCTAGTAATATGAAGTCCTCATCATTTCTTGAAATGACTTATCTATGCCAATTTCTTAACTTCTTAACTTGTCATGGTCAAGACATGCCAAACCATATCTTATTTGACAAGACATGACAACTCATACCCTTTCACATCAATCATGTTCAAGAGTGTAAGAAAATTGAAGGCAATAATTATCAACAATTCTCCACCTCGACTTCAATTTTCCAAGTCAACATAGTTAGGTCAATCTCCACCTCCTGCCAAATCGCCCTTACAGGCTTCAAGGTCTTCGAACATTCACAAAGTCCAAGTAAAGCTTGAACTTAGTAGTGGGTAGCGGCTTCGTCAACATGTCTGCCGGATTTTCCGTCGTCGCAATCTTCTGTACTAAGAAAAATTCATCATCAATAACATCCCGGATGAATTTCAATCTCACATCGATGTGTTTGGTCCTCTCATGATGTACTGGATTTCTTGCCAAATGCAGTGCAGACTGACTATCACAATAGATAACAGGCTGAGGCAATTTCAAACCCAAATTGTTGAATAGACCTTGCAACCATATTCCCTCTTTTACTTCTTCTGTGATCGCCATATACTCAGCTTCTGTGGTAGACAACGCAACCATCGACTGAAGAGTTGCTTCCAACTGATGGGACATCCGAATAGAGTAAAGATATAACATGTTAGCGATCTCTTCTTCACAAGATTTCCACCGTAATCAGAATCTGTGTAGCCGACAATACCACCGGTAATCTTACTAGTATCATAAATCAAGCAAACATCTATAGTGCCCCGTAAGTACCTCATAATCCACTTAACAACCTCCCAATGCGTCTTTCCAGGATTACTCATAAACCCGCTAATAACACTAACGACATGTGCAAGATCTGGTCGGGTACATGCCATGGCATACATAAGGCTCCCAACTGCGCTCGAGTATGGGACTCGGATCATGTTCACCTTCTCTTCTTCAGCTTTTGGTGACATCTCGGCACTAAGCCTGAAGTGGGTGGCCAAAGGAGTACTAACTGATTTACAATTATCCATGCATAAACACTTCAAAACTTTCTCAATATACTTCTTTTGTAATAAGCACAACATACCAGCTAATATGTTCATGCAAATCTCCATGCCTAATATCTTCTTGGCATTTCCCAAGTCCTTCATCTTGAATTCACCATTCAATTGATCCTTTAAGATTTTAATTTCATTCGTGTTCTTTGCTACAATTAACATATCATCAATGTACAAGAGTAAATAGATAAAAGAACCATCTGGAAGCTGCTACAGTAAACACAGTTGTCATACAGGTTTCGAGCATATCCATGAGAAATCATAAATGCATCAAACTTCTTATACCACTGTCTCGGTGACTGCTTCAAGCCGTAGAGCGACTTCTTAAGCAAGCAAACATGGTCTTCTTTTCTAGATACAACGAAACCCTCCGGCTGTGACATATAGATCTGCTCTTCTAGCTCTCCATGTATAAAAGTCGTTTTGACATCAAGTTGTTCAAGCTCCATGTCCAAAACACACACCATAGCTAGAAGAACACGGATTGTTTTATGCTTCACAACTGGAGAAAATACCTCATGGTAGTCAATTCCCTCGTTTTGTGAATATCCTTTCGCCACTAGTCGAGCCTTGAACCTAGGTGGTTCAACTTCATGAATTCCTTCTTTCTTCTTGAAGACCCATTTGCACCCAATAGGCCTAACACCTTTCGACAATGGTACCAGCTCCCAAGTTTTATTCTTGTCAAGAGATTGCATCTCTTCTTCCGTAGCTACTAACCAGTGTGTTGATTCATTGCTTTGCATCGCCTGTCGATATGAAAGTCATTCACTTTCTGCCATAGATAATGCATAAGCAACAACATTTAAATCATCAACACAATCGGCATACCACAAAGGTTTCTTGATTTGTCGCCTTTCTCTGCCGGTAGCTATATTGTAAGGTTGCTCTTGTGTTTGATCTTGAGGAATAAAAACCTTAACTTCAGAATCATCAATTTTTGCACCATTAGGTTTGTTTGGAGAATCTGTAACAACTCGTTTCAATCTTGTTCTCCACTATCTGGCACCATATATAACTTGAATTATGCTCTCTGAACACTGCCCCTGTTTGTTCCTTTTTTGGTCAAATGATTTCTGGCTTGAAACACGCGACACAAATACTAAGGGCCCGTTTAGTTGGTAGAATTTTGTGAAAATTTTGTGAAAATTCTGCGAAAATAAGAAATAAAACGAGAATGTGTTTAGTTATTCATTTTCATTTTCATTTTTATATGAAAATGAAAATACTTTTGTACATGATTTTGAAAACAACTTTTTGATGTTTTCATTTGAAAATAAAATACGGAGCCGGACCACCATTGGACCGTCACCGGACCACCGTCGGACCTTCGCCTGACCACCCCTGGACCTTCGCCGGACCACCCCCAGACATTGCCGGACCTTCGCCGGACACCACCGGACCACCGACGGAACTCGCCGGACCACCACCGGACCTCCACCGGACCACTGCCGGACCACCGCCGGGCCACTGCCGGACCTTCGCCGGACATTGCCGGACCACCGCCGGAACTCTCCGGACCACCACCAGACCATCGCCGGACCTTCGACGGCCGCTCGCCACTGGAGCGGCGGTCCGATGATGGTTTGGCGGTGGCCCGGCGGCGGTCCGACGATGGTCCGATAACGGTTGGTGTTGCGGCGGTGGTTTGGAGGTGGTTGGTGGAAGTGTAGAGACCACCAGTGCACTTTACTCTTTTCAAAATATTGTTTTCAACGTGTTGTAATGAAACGCATTTTCAAAAATTATTTTCGAAAATTATACATTGAAAATGAAAACTGATACAAGAAATGAAAATGAAAATTTTTTTCATCAACTAAACGGGCCCTAAGAATTTAGTAACAACATATACCCCAGAGCATATATTTAAGGGCTGGCTAAATATATAGACATTACAAATTCGCGCTATTGTACTTGAAAACGGTTTTTTTTATATATATATTTGGGTAGAGGAAGGGGGTTGTCGAGGCTCAAATTCAAGACCTCCATTTCATGTCCAATAAGCATAGTCATTAGGTTAGATGCTAATTTCATCACTTTTTAATTATTTATACGCTTTTTTATATTATTCAGATGATTTTTAAATTTACTTATTTTTAAAATAACGCCGTTTAATTTGAGAAATTTAAATAAGTTCTGCACCACATGTGATTCGGTGTATTAGAAGGACCTTATTGTAAGTCCATCTGTCTGAACTAAAGACTACAGTCCACCCAGAAAAGTATGCAAGTATGGAAGTTCAGATGGCGGCTTTTGCTCTCTCAGGCAATTCGTCGAACGGTTCCCGTCCCTCCATCGTTTTTCACTCAAATTCCAAGACCTTTAATCCATTTCTCGTCCCAAGCAACCGAGAGATCGGTCAATTGTTCGTTCCTTACAGCCGATGAGATCGGTCAAGCCGAGTCAGCTGGTTTAGCGTCTCAAAGCAGCAATCTTTGCCACCAGACAACTTATGAATCTTGCGAGGAAAGTTTGTGTTTTGAAGCTGACGAGCCCAAGTGCTTGTCTTTAAGAATTGAGAGGCTTCAAAAGGGCGAGTCAGTGGGTTCTGCTTTTCAAAGTTGGATGGGAGAGGGCTACCCGATTCACAGAGGTGACATTTTTCACACTATGAATCGTTTGAGGAAGCTCGAGAAGAACAAGCGTGCTCTTGAGGTAGCCTCCCTCTATGTTTAACACCAGTTGGGTTGTTTTAAAGATTATTTCTTTGCTGTTGGCTCATAAAAAAGTTTGAAAAGTATATGTATCTGAAGCATTTGGGTTTGTACTTGAGAAATTTCGATTGTTGGATTTGTCTGAATCTAGCTATTCAATGACTTTTTTTTGTAGGTGATGGAGTGGGTAATTAGGGAGAGGCCTTATAGACCAAGGGATTTGGACTATTCTTATCTGTTGGAATTCACTGTTAAAGTTCATGGAATATCACATGGTGAGAAACTCTTTTGTAGAACACCTCCAGAGTTTCAGAATGAGTTGCTTTACAACAACCTGGTGCTTTCTTGCTTGGAGAAGGGGACAATAAGGCTTTCTCTTGCTTACCTGAAGAAAATGAGGGAGTTGGGTCACCCCATCTCTCATTTGGTCTTCAACCGCCTTATTATCCTTCATTCTTCCCCTAGTCGCAGGAAATTAATTCCAAAAATACTTGCTCAAATGAGGGCAGATAAGGTCATGCCTCATGTCTCCACCTATAATATACTAATGAAAATAGAGGCTAATGAACATAGAATTGAAGGATTGGTGAAGGTTTTTAATGATATGAAGCGAGCAAAAGTTGAGCCGAATGAGGTATCATACTGTATGTTGGCTTCTGCGCATGCTGTGGCAAGGTTGTACAGTGTTGCCGAAGTCTATACTGATGCTGTGGAGGCGGTTATGACAGGAAATAATTGGTCGACATTAGACGTTCTTATTATGCTGTATGGCTATTTGGGAAAGGCGAAGAAGGTGGAGAGAACATGGAGGTTGGTGCAGGACTTGCCTCATGTTAGGGTGCATAGTTACTTGCTGGCAATAGAGGCGTTTGGCAGAATCAAACAGCTAAATCGAGCTGAAGAGCTCTGGTTAGAAATGAAATCAGTGAAAGGGTTGAAAACAGTTGAGCAGTTTAATTCCATGATATCTGTGTATTGCAAACATGGGTCTGTGAGCAAAGCGACTGGTTTATACAGAGAGATGAAGTCTAATGGTTGTAAACCAAATTCTATTACTTACCGACATCTTGCACTGGGGTGCTTGAAAGCTGGATTGCTGGAGGAGGGCTTGAAGACTTTAGAACTAGGATTGAATTTGCCTACGAGCAACAGTGTTAGGAAATCTACACCATGGTTGGAGACCACTTTTTCAATGGTTGAAATTTTCTCAGAGAATGGTGATGTGGAAAATGCTGAGAAATTGTTTGAAGAGCTTCAAAGGGCCAAGTATCACCGTTATACATTTGTCTATAACTCATTGATCAAAGCTTATGTCAATGCCAGAATTCATGATCCCAATCTTTTGAAAAGGATGATTCTGGGATGTGCTATGCCTGATTCTGAAACGTATAGCTTACTAAAGCTACTGGAGCATTTTAAAACCTAATATAATCTCGTAACTCTTTTGATTATTAATTGGTTGATTGACTTATATTGGTTTCCCTGATCGTGGAATTGGCGGGCAAGTGTGTAGGCTTAGGTCATTCTTGTAAAAGGACAAAGGATTGGGTTGTTTTGCTGCAGAACACAAATGTTTTTTTTTTTTTGGTGTGAAGAAAAATAAGATACGATTAGATATGAGTTATGGAAACTGGGCTCTTGGACAAGATGTATACACTTTCTATGGGTGGATTTCTGCTGCAAATATCTCTTAACAGAGTTTAGAATAATCCCTGCAAGATAGACAACGCTGAAAAGGGTAATATTTTAGTCCCCAAGGATATCTCAAATCAGACAGTTTTGAAACAGGACTCCTCACAACTGATGGCTGTGGCAAAATGTTTTGAAGCTAAGAGGTAGGATTAGTGCTATTGTTGGTATAAAAGAGTTCAGGAGTATATTCGATGAAGTTAAGGATCAATAAATCTCATAAAAGGGATGGTTGCTATTATTGAGGTGTCCATTGTAATCTCATAAAAGTTATATTCTGGAGAATGCTGTCAGGTGGCTGTTTAACTCACGAAAAGTTGAAGAGTGGTGATGTGCTGGTTAATCTTTGCTACCTGTGCGAGGAAGCTGAGGATTCTACACTTGGCAGCTTATGTTTTTGAATGTAAAGCTGCTGAGGAGATTCAGAAAGCTGTCATCCTATGGCAGAAATCAGTAGAGGTTTCTTCTGTTTGAATCAGTTTTGGTAGGAAATTGACAGACTCCCTTGTTTGGTACTATATTGTATATACCAGGATTGGAGGTAAATAGGAGAACTTTTGTTGGGGAAAGTTGATCCATTGTTTTTGCAACAAAAATATTTCATGTGTTAGAACTTATATGATCCATTCTTCTACCATTTCTGCTTCAGATTGGTTGAAGTGAAGTCTTGCAGTATTAATTTAAAAGGCTAATCTTTGCTCCCTTTGAATGGGACTGGAATGGTTGTTTTACGATGTTCTAGGCACTGAATGAGAAAGGTTAATCTTTATTGCAAGTACATCACAGCATTTGGCAGTTGTTATATATATATTGCATCTAGAAGTAGGTCACTGATCAGTATCTGATGTTTTATTACATTGAATGAAGAATCAGAAGACAACAGAAAATATAAGGAAAAAATTGTTTGGTCATTTTCTCTCAACAGGAAAGATAGTTAAGGAAGCTTGAAGCAGTGGCAATGGCCCCTCCTGTAATTGCACTGGTAACAATCTTGTCCTTTTCTTGCTGGCTTGCCACAGAGATGATAGCCCCTGTTAGAGCACCAGCAACCATGGCATTCTTCTGCAACATCCTCAAAGGTTCAGAACAAGGTTTTCAAAAAACCTCAAATCTTACTAAAATGTTCATGTTATGCATTTATTTATCTTCTTTACTGGTTTATGCAGGGAACAAACATACCCAATCATTGGTGCCACGGATTCGCTCCATTCCATAATCTACACCAACGTATACTCCAGCTACACTTCCTATTGGATCAAGTAGAAATCTATCATTATCATGAATATGAAAACAAAAAAGAACGACAACACATGTTGGTTAGTGAATTCTTACCCCAGTATGCACCTTCTTTACACATTTTCTTAAGCTGCAAAGAAAATCATCTCCATTAGCAAATGATTGTTGTGTTTCTTAAGACATGAAAGCTACATCAGATGATATATACTCACAGATTTCTCGACACTTCGACCTGAAATATTACCTGCATATATGATTATGAAATGGTTTTATTCATGTTAACACACATCTCACACACAAACAAATTTCAAGATTAGATTTGAACTGAACCTTTCTTTATAACGTTGTCATATGCATCTTCCGCAAGTGACTTACCTGCTCCAACCTGAGAAAACATGCACAGATGTGATCAGTGCATAAGATACTCCTCTACAAATTTAGAAGAAAAAGTGCATATATAAAGATGTATGAAAGAAGTAGTTACAGCTCCAATCTTCAAAAAACCATCAATGGTGGAATTGAGGAGAGGACTTCCAGTCTCTATTCCAAGATCAACACTTGGAGTTGTGAATGAACCTGAGAATTTGCTGATGGGCATCTTGTTAATAGTGATTGGCAAATGGTGAGAAAAGTTTGTTATGATCTTGTTTGTTCTGTCTAATGTTTTCTTGTTCTGTTGTGTGGGGGTGCTTTGGAATAGGGGAATTGAATCATTTACTACCGAAGGATCCGCCTGATTTATTTTTCTACCTCTCGACTCTTCACACTAATCTCTAATCTTTCTCACATGTTTGTCACTTTGAAATCTTAAGTCTAGTTGGTTAACAGATAATCTGAATTTTATATTATGTTACAATTTTTAGTTTTTTTTTGTGGCAAATTTACTTAGTTATTATTTGAATTATTCTTTCCTCCAGAAACCCATGTAATAAGAAGCAAAAAAAATAAAATAAAAAATATAACTAGCTATGGTTATCTTTCAATTCCAACCATATGCCCCTTTATAATAATACTTTTTGTTAATGGAATACTCGTATCTATCATCATAGTTTACTACGTTTGTATTAAGGCTATGTTGATTTGATAAAAAGATAAAAATTGAAATTGTTAACTCGATCTTTTCATAAATCTTTTTTCCACACAAATTAATCGATTTTCAAAGTTTTCAACTTTGTTTCTCATATTTTACCGAATGAAAGACACCTAGATCCATTGAAAAGGACAAACACAAACGTAAAAAATAATAAATAAAAAAGACCCCAAAAAGACCAACCATAGCCATAGGAAGGGGTGTAAATGGGTTGTGCCGAGCTCGAGCTCGGCTTGTTAGTTATCGATATTACTTGAGCTTAAGCTCGAATTGCTCGAGTCCAGTATGTTAGGTTCGAGCTCGACTCGAAGTAAGCTCGAGCTCTACTTGAATAGCTCGATAGGTTCGTTTTAAAACTTAAAACTATATTATAATTAATAAATAATAAAAAATACAAGATACCATCAAAGTTTATACAAGTTAAACACTCAAATTAATAATTTTTTACTAATCATAATAATTACTATTAATAAAATATTACTCTACCTAACATAAATTATAATATAGTAAAAAATCAAGAGTTTTGATAAGTGTTATTAAGTATTGATAAGTATAGATACTCATACTCGATAGGGTTGAGTATCGTTGGACTCGAGCTCGATTCGTTAATTTATCAAGCTTCATTTCAAACTCGAACTCAACATGTATCGATTCGATAAGCCTCAACTTAAATTAAACTCGATCTCGAACTATCATTTATCCATACGTAAAAGTAAAGGAAGAAAATTGGAGAAACTCAAAAACGGTGCCGTACTGTTTGTCGTGCGAACCTTACTAGGGTTTCTAAGGTCCACTATAAAATGCGACGAAGTAATTAATCTACATATTTTTCGTTCCATAAACCCAGAATTCCATTGCTTTGCTTTGCTTCACCGCTAGACACAAAAACCCTTGTAGCTCCAGATTCAAAATCAGCCATGGACAAGAGCATGCTCGCCGGTCTCGATGGTCTTCCCGAAGAAGACAAAGCCAGAATGTCCACCATGATCGAACACCTACAATTGCGCGATAGGTAACATTTCCCCCCTTTCTCAAAATTTCCGCAGTTCTCCTATTTAGATTCACTTATTCTAAAATTTTATTGCTCTGTGTTCGATTTAGGAGTTTCTGGTCAATTTTTTTTTTACATGGGCTTTGGTTTTGCTTCGCATCGCGGATCTTGGAAAATGCAGGTCGAGCGTTTCAATGTCGCGACTCTGCTGGATGCGAAGCTATAGATTCGTTCTCCTTAAAACCAGACCAGCTTTGATGTTGTGTCTGGACGTTTTGGGAACTAAATTAGTAGTAATCATCTGTTCTTGATGTTTTCTCCATGAGCTGGTTCTGTCTGTTCTTTCTTTCCTGTTGTAGTGATTTAATCTCAGCTGTTGTGGCATTGGCATTTTGTATTTGTTATGGGGATTAGAAACTTTAGCAGTTTGGTACTTTGTTGGCTGTGTTTCTGTGTTATTCATGTATATGCTGATGGTTCCATCTTTGAATGTGTTCTTATTTGATGCAGTCTGAGGATGTACAACTCTCTAGTTGAAAGATGCTTCAATGATTGTGTTGATAATTTCACCAGAAAGACTCTGCAGAAGCAAGAGGAGACTTGCGTCACGCGGTGCGCTGAGAAGTTCTTGAAGCATTCGATGCGGGTAGGGATGAGGTTTGCTGAACTCAACCAGCAAGCAGCAACACAAGATTGAAGCTTTTGGGCAACAAGCTATGTTAAGGCTAATAAGTATAACACAATGTAACTGTTAAAAGAACCATTTTTTGTACCTGATATACTGCCGGTGGTGTCAGCAAAATATTGCTCGAGTGATATTTGCTCTCCTGGCTCATACAATGTTTCTCGAGGAAGATTGTTTTTGTTAGGTATGGTAACCAACCTTGAACTTTATCAAGGTAGATTTTTCTGTTCATCTTGAGGACCGCCGTTGTAGCTTGTGCCTTAAAAAAGATTGAGCATCCAATAGTTTACTTTGTCCTGTATGCCAATCTAGTTTTCCAATGTAGTTGTGGATCAAGCTTTTTCATCCTACTCTTGCTTCTTCAGCTGTGTTTGTTTGCTCCTCAAGCAAAACTTTGTAGGCATGAACAGCCAGTAGATGCTGCATCACAACCTAGAACAATGAAATTGCTTGGTATGTTTGTTTGTTGATTGAGTGTTGCGATGCCACTGCCTTTCTATATTCCTGTGCAGAAGGGTTGCATTTCTTTTCATGCAACTCATTTGTGTCACCGATGGTTTTCAAATGAGTGAACTGGCGTTTCTTTCGCATGATCCCATTTAAGTTTTGGAAATTTTATTCAAAGTTCTTTTGGTAAATGTATGTGCACAACTTGTTTGCAAGGGTCCAAATTTTGGAAAACCAAATTGGCAAGATGAAAACTTTGTTTTGGAGGCTTTCACCTTAACTCGAGTTCTGTGAAGTTTGAAAAAAAAAGATTAAAAAAAAACTTTTCCATCCATATAATCAAGTTAATTACTTTTTACATTTATTGAAAGGAAATTTGAGGAAAAACTTTAGAAGTATTTCAAAACTAACTTTTTTCAATTTTCAAACACGTTGTGTCAACTTGAAGAAGCTTAAACCAAGTAACACAAACGGACGAAAACCAAACCCTTCCAACATTTGTGTATGGTAACATACAAAGTCTTAAAGACATCCAACAATTTACAAAAACAGTCAGCTTAATGCCTTCAATAATTTCATAACAGAGCAGTTCTCTGTTCAATTTACACCCGAGCATGCCCAGAGAAGTTCAGCAAGGACCAGATTCAAACGATAATGTAAATTAACCAAATTTACGTTCTTAGCTTAAAATAAGTCAAATTCACACACTTAAGAAGTAACAATATGCAAGCTTGGCAACAAATACAAGTCTGGGAAGCTTCAAAACTACCCAGCATTATTGCCAACCGAAGGCATAATGGAATGTACCTCGTTCTTGTTCCTCTAAGCATCATCTTCATGGCGGCGTTTCCTGCTCCGCTTCTCAGACCGGCGAGCACTTCTTCCATCCCTTGAGGCATCCGAGAGGCTACCATCAGAGTCGGATGGTGATTTCACTCTCCGGCTGCTTCTCCTCTTGCTCCTCCTATCAGACTTATCCGATGCACTGGGCTCAGAATCATCTGAATGTCTACGGCTTCTCCTTCTCCTCCTACTCATCTTATCCTTCCGGCTTCTCCGCTTTGATCTATGTCTGTGCTTATCATCTTCTTCTTCTTCTTCTTCTTCTTCATCATCATCACCTGATGACTCATGTTTTCTCCTCTTCTTCTCTTTTCTCCTCTTTATCCTACCTTCATCTTCATCATCAGAATCACTACCTCTCCTTTTCCTACCACTTCTTTTCTTAGACCTCCCTCTCTTCCTCCTCTCTCCTGAATCAGAATCCGGAACAGAATCCGACTCATCTTCATCCCTATCCTTCTTCCTCGAAGACTTCCCTTTACCCAAAACCTTTTTCCCAGATCTCTCAGCGATAATCCTCTCAATCTCCGAATCGACACTCGAGTCCGCACTCTCGCTCTCTTCTTCCTCATCCTCGCTCTCATCCTCACTCTCCTCCCCTTTCTTACCACCATTCACCTTCCTCTTTATCTTATTCAGCCCGGTGAGAACCGCAGCCTGGATCGCATCCTGATCTTTCTCCTTGATATCCTCCTTCAAGCTCAGGAAATTCTTACACTGGAAAGTCAGGTGGCCGACCCGACCGCACTTCTTGCAGGCGCCGCGAGCCTCGTCGGCGTTGGAGGACGAAGTGATCTTGGCGAGAGCGAGAAGGCCCTGGAAATTGGCGTAAGCGTTGTCGGCGTCGGGCTCGGCGTTCTGGCTCGAACCAACTTTCGCGTCGTCCTTGTTGGGTGCGTAAGGATCATAGCCTATCGCGCTCTGCCAGATTCCGTGGGTCTGTAGGGCTGCGCTGCTGTGGACCCGGTTGTTGGCGGGCATACGCACCCTTCCCGCGGTGGCCGGCATCTTGAACCGATCGTTCGGATCAGAAACGGAGAAGATTTGAACGAAGGAATTTTTTTGAAATAGGGTTTGGGAATTCGCCTTGTCGAATTCGAATTGGGGAAGAATGCCTCTTTGGCTCCTTTTATAGTATATTTTCAGCGACGAAATTCTTGCATACCCCTCAAAGTTATGGTTACTAAAGCATTATGCCTCTAAACTCTGGTTCCGACCATTTAAGCCCCTGAACTTTTCAAAGTGGCCCAATGGCAATGAGAGAGTTGAGACGCGCTCTCCGCTCCACTTACAAAATCAAACAAAACACCACCGCAGGCTCCTACAACAGCAAATTCTATTAAAGTCACTTTGCGTTTTGTGGCTTAATTTTGGTAGCAACCACAACTATTCAAATTTACATCATTTCTAAAAAAATTTCCACTTACAATTTTCCTTTCAATTTTAAATCTTTATCATTTTTTGTTAAAATTTTCACGACGAACACATCTATAATTGAATAACATATACTTCAACTGTCCCTAAAAAATTGAACATTTTTTTTCCCAGTGGTTAATTCTTTTTTTATATATAAAGTTTTTTCGTTCAAAACATCTTGCCTATCGGAACTTACATCCTGTATGGAGGACATGACCACCTTAAAAAACAGTAGCCTGACCCAAGGGTTATCATACTCAGCCTACTTTGTACAAGATGAAGTGCAAACTTACAAACTTGCTCAGCACTTTGCACCTTCCTTCTAAATCCTCTGCAGTTCCTCTCTTCCCAGATGGAATACACCACTGCTGCACACAAGCTTCTTCTGAAGAGGGCCTTGACTGACTTCCCTCTCACCACCCTAAGCATCCAACAACAGAACCTACTCCACTCAAACGGAGGGCACCTCAGCTTCACCCTTCTCATGGACTCCAGCAAGACACGTCCTCCAAAAGGACACTTAAAAAATAGATGGTTCCTGCTTTCAGGCTCACAATGGCATTGATCCATTCTACTCTTAAAGAATTCACCAAACAAAAGGTCTACTATTAAACAGTCTCATAACTGCAGCAGAAGCTCGTTTGGGCTTCTCCATCCCCCAAAAGTCTCTACCTCTAATGCAGTACACATGTATCCATTTAACCCATAGACTAACCATATCCAGCATTAACCTCCACATCTTTTTTGCCTGGAAGACCTGATTCCACCTTACCAGTCCATAGATGCCTAAACCACCCTGACTCTTGGGGACACACACCTTCTCCCATGCCACCAAAGCCTTACTGGACTCAACACTCCCCCCCACAAAAACGCACGGCATCTCTGGTCAATATAATCCAACACCTTCTTAGGGAATGGGAAAATTGATCACCAATAGGACTGAATACTGAAAACTACAGCTCTGATCAGTTGAAGGCGCCCTGCATATGACAGAAATCTCACTGACCATGACTTCATCAATGCCAAAATTTTATCAACAAGTGGTTGATAGTTGATACTGTTTTGCAGTCTTTTGCAGTCAAACGAGCCCCACTCAGGAGAACCCCTAATACTTTACAGGCAGCACACCTCTCCTCATTTCCATCACCTCCAGAATCTTCTCACACTACTCATCAAAAAAAATTGATACTTTTACACTCAAATTTACTAAATTATCTCACTTTATCTTTATATTTTCTACCTCATTTTATATGCATTTTCAACCAAAGGGTAAATAAGTAAACGTTTACAAAAATCTTACATCCATTTAATCTCGTTGCCCAATCAAACACATCAATCTTTTTGGGGATAGATGGAGCAAAAGAGAACACTGTCTTGAAAGTGAACTTCCAATGCATCACAGCTCTGTTCGCTTAATCATGACTCTGGCGAAATCATGGAATTGACCGAGTTTGACCGGTTTGTAATTACTTTCTTACCCCTCATTAAACTTGAAAGAAAACGGAACCCTACTTGTTGCAACGAGTCCGTTTATTTATCACATATGTAAAAAAACACATACCTAAATGTAATACTAATCAACACCTTGATTTAAAAAAGCCTCAGTTAAATGAACAGAGCCCACCCACAGCCACACTACAAGAAAAGGCATTAAAACCAAAACCAACGTGTAAAACTAGCGACTTACCTATCAAATTTTTTTGATAAAAATCGGCAAGTAAATCATCATCGATTAGTGGATGATGGTTTTTGACTTGTCAATAATAATATTGGACCAAATGTGTAAATCATCAGTTAAAAATTTCTAACCAAAGGTTTACCATCTGATCAATATGATCATCTTTCTCATCTAAGTTACTGAGAGGGTTGTAGTCAGATGTACACAAGCTCAACAAAATCATCTTATAGTCGGTGTACTTACTTGGTCACATTTCAAAATGTTGTTCGGATATTCTGATATAGAGATATATTTTGCTAAGCAACTCACTTTTAGCTACCTAAAAATAATCATTTCATGAAAGTATGTTGTAATTGCTCCTCCTTTCCATCCATTCCATTTCCATGTGTGTTGTTACTTTGTCTTTTTTTTAATAAAAAAAATAGTCTAAAATGTATTGTGACTTTTCTACTTTTTTTTTGTTTTATTTCTTTTCAATTTTTCCTTGACTATTAAAATTCGCTCCAAATAAACTAATTATCACTCGTTAAATGTTATGTGATAAATAAATTAGTATTATTTAATTGAAAGAAAGGTCCTTTAACATATCCTCGGTAACCAGTCGGAATTCATAGCGACAATTAGGACAGTTCCTATGACAACACACCCATGGATCAATACAAGCCTTGTGAAACATGTGCCCACAATAAAGAACAATTTTACTAGTACTATTCTCAATATCAACATGACCATTATCATCATCATCTCCTTCTTCTTGATCACTACTTGTTTTGAATTCTTCCATGCAAATAGCGCAATCGGACTCAAACCCTCCCGTTTGATCGGCCCTCAGCTCAACCAACACCACCGAACCCGGAACCGATGATGACCCGCTTTCGAGGTCATCAAGATTATCACTTGCAGTACTACCATGACGAGTAGAGCGATGAAGACGAAGAAGCTTGAAGTAGAAGTAACCGCATCCAAGACCAAACAGTATGCTGGCGGCACACACGAGCAAACGAATAACATCCATGGACACAATTACAGATTGTTAATTAATTTGGTGTAATTGCAAGTAATTGTGAACAATAATGGAGTATTTATAATCGACAAAAGAATCCTGATCCTGATCGAAAAAGTAATTAAAATCAGAAAGGGTAACTTAATAGAGTTCTAATCCTTCACAGCCTCAATGGTCAATTGAACTCCGATCATCTTCTCTCTAGACTTCTTTCTTTATTATTTACAGATTAAATTACGTACTTTTCCTTTTCTTAAATGGAGTAGTACTGCTTGTTTGTTTTAGCTCCACTTCTATTCGAATTTTCCTAATCCTAATGGAAGTAATATTTAATCTCCCGATCTTCAACTTTTGGTGTATGATAATCGCATGACCATGAAATTAAAAAATTAACATCTCATTTAGGTCATTTTTCTTTCATTTGGTCCAATAAATATTGTGCTATCTTATCTGGTTTATTGATTTTAGGATTACTTTCTTTGAAAAAGTGCATTAAGTTTTCTCATTTAAGTGGGTTTTCAATCCTTAAGTAAGTTTTGGGGAAAAAAATACCATTTTACCATTAACGTTTGGGTAAAGGATCAATTTTGCCACTTTTTTGATTTGGTGATACCAGAGTACCACTGTCATTATAGTTTGCGGTTCACGTTTCCCACTGACCGTTAAAATTGCCATGCTAGCGCATCGTCACGCATGATGTGTCCGTTTTTTTTTTGCGAATGAGTGTTGCTGATAGGAAAACTAATTTGAAAATTTATAGATATAAGGGACTAAAGTTATAACAAATATAGGGGACTAAATTGACAATCTCCCACTCTCCACCCTAACCTCACGCCGGAACAGCCTTAGCCTCGCCAGACTTCATCGGCGCTGGTTGTGCCTCAATCCCCATGCAGACTCAGATTCCGACAGCGAACAGAAATTAGCAAGAGCGCTTCGTTGCTGATGCTTGTGGATCTCCTATCGCATTTGAGGGCGAGCTTGGTGACCGAGTCGAATCTCGAGAACAATAAAGGAATATCTGGCAACAGAACTGCTTTAGCTTTGAGGGTGGGCAGACCACACTGCTCTGTTGCCTCCCTGCTCGAATTCCCGCGACTTTGCTCTTGATTCGACCACTTCGGCGCCAGGATTCCACCTTGATGCTACCGCACTCCGTCGTCTAGGCGGCAAGCCCGTCATGCTCCGCGTGAAAGTCTACACGGGTCGAATGGGCAGACTTGCGGAATCAGTGCTGCGAAGTTGCTAGGCCGTGTTCAGGTGGTTGTGGACTTGGGTTTGGCGCAGTTACACAGCGAGGTTTGGTGGCGGTGAGCGCCGGAGTAGTGTGGAGCCGTGGTTTCAGGGAAGTGTGCATTTTGGTAAAATTACTCCCTTGGCCCTTTTCCCTCATCTTTCCTCTTTTATCTTACTTAAGCCCATGGGTTTTAAAATCTACTTAAGCCACTCTACGGAATATTTTGCCAAATTCTCGCCACCACTAAGGTAAGACGGTACCAATAAACAAAAGGTGGTAAAATGTAACTAGAATACATCAAATAATGGTAAAACGGAACTCGAAATCAAAAGAGTGGCAAAATTGATCCTTTATCCAAACGTGAATGACAAAATTGTACCTTTTCTCATTATAAAAGTATCCAATAGGTGTAACTTTCGAGATTTTAAAGTAAAAACTTTTCTATTGCCTTTTAAAAAATATATCGAAACATCTTTAATTCGAAATGAGTTAGTACCCGTTTGGCTACAACTAATTGAGACAATAGATTTTCCGATTTATTGCATTTTGAAAAATCTATTTACGGGTAACTTTTACTTGTATTTAGTTGTTTTGATATCAATCTTAAAAAAAATATCTAAAATAGTACTCCAACTAATTGAACCAATTGTTACTAAACTGGTTCCATTTGAGAAAGCTATGATTCAGTTTGAGAATAGATGTTTTAATTAAATGGTTGACATCCCTACAATTAGATGTTAAAAGTTACTCGTAGATTGTTTTTTTCAAAACGTAACAATTACATTAAAACATTGTTACCAAACACACAATTATCTTGGTTTTTTTTAAAAAAATATAAATAGGAGGTATGTGATTGAGGATGGTTAAGACTTGCACACAAGATCTCTACATCTCCTCTACATCTCCTCCTTACAAGGTAGCTTAGTCGCTAGATGCTGAGTACACAACTAGCTTCTTTGTTGTTATGAAACGCTGCCAACATTGAAACAGAAATTATATTAATGAATGAATTGGAAAATACGATTAAGAACATAAATTTTCTAGCTAGAAAAAAAAAATTAGTTTAGGAGACGTAGCGTAATAAGTACATACAAATAAATCGGTTTAAGAAAATAATCTCAACTTGTTACAAAGAAAAAGAGAAAAGACCAAACTTATCATGATCAAACAATCACTAAACAGTTCAAACAACTTGATCAACACCACTCTGATTAATCTGATTCTGCGATGATCTCTGATAGTGATGGCTGGAACCCGACTCTGACCCGTGAACCGACCCGCGGCAGAGCGGGCAATGCGGATTCGCCGTCAACCACTTATCAATGCACGTCTTGTGATAAACGTGCTTGCACTTGCTCAGAACCCTACAAACCTCGCCGTCACGGTAATCATCCAGGCAAATAGCGCAGTCTTTGCCGTAACTATTCGCGTACCGAACCAATTTTCCTCCGATTCGTCGCGGCGGTACTGGAGGCGCCTCCGCCGTCAAGGGGGGCCGTTGAAGCGGCGGCGCTGCAGGACAGCGAATGCAAGTGTTGTAAAGGTATAGGAGGAGGTACAAGAAAAGGAGTGCGCCCATGTAGACGAAGAGCCATAGGAAAGCGCGCTGGAGACCGGCGAGCTGCGGTGAAGCAGCAGGCGGCGGCGGCGGCGACATTGTTAGAGAAGATGACAAGTACTGAGCTTATAATTTTTCGGTGAATTAGTTTAGTAGTAGTAGATTTTGTTGTTGAGTAGTTTTGTTTACAATCGACTTCTTCTTCTTATGTGAAAGGTGAAATTATACAAAAAGCCACTGAATCTCGCATCTTGTTCCAATTTGGCCATCTTCTCTTTAAGAAGTCCTACTCAGTCTTTAATTTAGTTTGTATGTGCCTATTTATTTAAAGAGGCCAACATCATATATCTTTAATTAATGTAATTCTCTGCAACTCTTCTATCTTTCCAACATGAATTTGGTCCATAGATTTTTTTCTAATAAATGAATCTTCAGACAATTGGTAAAATGGAAGTTATTTACTTTACGTTTTCTTTTTGGGATTGGAACTAACTCTTCTCATAACTTTCTAATAGATATGTGGCTAATCTCAAAGTTTATGGAGAGTTGCATAAAATGGAGGCACCCATATATTGGCCAAGTTGAGAAACCAAAACACAATTGCCTTCACTAACTTAGCTCTTCTTCAATTTCTGGAGTGCCAGAAGGCTTTTTCAGCAGAGTGCAGGAAGGAAGCATTGTTAAATTGAAGAAAACTGAACAGATTAGGCTTTGTTTAGAAGGTGTATATGATAAATCAAAGTTTCAGCTGGTTTTCTAGTAGTGGTTTCCTTCTTGTATGTACATGACAATAAATTTTTTTATAAGATATGGTGAATGTTTATGATATTTTCCTAAATCAAAGTTTTAACTGTATAAGATATGATGAACGTATTTAAGTGAATGAATACAAGTTCTAGTAATGTATATGTAACAAAAAACAAATTCAACAAAACTAGGAAATACCAAAGGTTAATCCGTTGGTAACTCGTCAGAAATCTGATATTCACTACGTAGTTACTTGAGGTCTGGTAGCGGCTAGGGTAGCGGCCGGGCCGCAAGCAGCAAGATGTCGCTACCAATCACTACCCTTGCCGATACCTCAACTGCCACGCACGCTAACAAAGTAGGTAGTCCCAAGTCCCTCTAGTCGGGTGGGCGCCGGCCGATCTTTCGACCGAGAGGAGGCGAAAGGGATTTATCCATCTGTTGAAACTGAACTCTGCTTGTTCTGGTTTCTTTTGGGATAGTTGTTGATTAACCATGTTATGTATTCTGTGCATTGGCAGAAGTTAGTCGTACCATATTTGGGTTATATGTCTTGTTAGCTCATGAACTTGGTTGGTTGGTTAACTTGTAGAAAGAAGCATGTTTGTAACTAAACTTAGGTTCCGTTAGCTTGTGTTCTGAGAAAAGAAACAGTTGCTGTCCTTATAGCCTTTCAACATTTCACTTATTCCTTTGAATTTGTTGTTAGCATTCAATAAGGTCGTTAATGGTTGTTCATCTTGCTAATTCCTTGTTATTTATCAAATATCAGTTGGTGAACTTAGGATTTTGCCATGTCCATTGCCATGTTAAACTAGCGTTTAAATGAAGTCTGCTTAGTTATTTTTTCATTAAATAAATCTGATTTGCTAAGCTATTAATGAAATTCTCAGTTTCATGTTGTTAAGGAGTCGATTTAGCTTGAAGTTTCTTTAGTAAACCATCCTAGTTCTTAATGATTAGGAACTTGTTAGTTAGAGGTCTGTACGAAGTAATGTTTGCTATTATTGTGTTTGCACCATAACATTTTAACCACCTACTCAAAACTCTGACAACCCGATACTACTCCGGCTACCCACCCAGTGACGACCAACCACCTCTACCCTACCCACAGGCTATTAATCACCTCACCGCCCCTCTGATACCTCTTTTCGGTCCTGCCTAAGTTTACCCGGACCTTCACTATCCCGCAAATCAATGATCAGTCGCCTTTGTTTCACCTTTTTTCGTGAACGGGGCGTAAAAATTAATCGGAATCAAAGTGCTATTCTTAAAGAATAAAACCCCTCTTGTTTTAGTATGAAATGCTTCCTAATTTGAGAGGAATTGCATTTTGGAATTCTAGGGTTCTTGAAACCCTAGAAATTTTATTAATCAAATTCAGAGATAATGTTGCAAATTGATGGCTGACACTTGTTGCTAGAGTGTCTAGGATTAAAACCCGTTCAAGATTCACCGTCATCGACCAACGAATCGGCTGGAATTGCAGCGACCAACATTTCACTTTTTCGCGATTTGGTCGTTCCGGAGCTCACCGGCAGCTTGGTGGCTTCCCATTGGCATCACCGGCCTCTAAGGCAGCTGGTCGTTCAAGTGGGGTGCCTCTGGCCGCCGGAGAAACGTTGAATCGGAACTTACCGGGCTGGGGCGGATTGTGGTCGGGCTAGGTTGAGCTGGGGAGGCCGGGATGAGGAGAGGAAGGCTGGAGGCAGGCTTGCCGGCGCCGACGGTTGTCAGCAGAGCTGGAAGTGGTAGTGATTATTAGAAACTCATATATCTAAGTTTAGGGTGCAAATAGTATAAAACAAAAAAGTAAATGTGTCTAAAATTTTTTCCATTAAATCCGTTAACTTTAACACCAAGTTAACGGTAAAAGACCGACAAAAATATGAAGATAAGTGACGTATAGGAAGAGGTACAAGAAAAGGACTACGTCCATGGTGACGAAGAGCCGTATGAAAGCGCGCTGGAGACCGGCGAGCTCCGATGAAGCAGTCGGCGGATCTGTCGGTAGCGGCGGCAGTGACATTGTTAGAGGAGATGACTAGTGAGATTAATTACAAGTATTTCGGTGGGTAATTAGTACTTAATTAGTAGTAGCAGATTTCGCTGGTGAGTAGTTTTGTTTACTCTAGACTAGGCTTGGCAACAGTGCGGATTAACCGTGGATGCACCATAACCACGACCTCAACTGCGGTTTATTCAATATCCATGATTTTACGATTTTTTTTTCAAGCGTTTGTAAGTTACCACCCATAACCGTGAAACCGCGGTTAACCGCATCCATGGTTATATCCGGATATTTGATACTTGATCAATATTCACTAATACATACACTTCATTAAACAATAAAGCTCAAATATAACTACATATCTCAAATTCAACTGAAATATGATAATAAATATAAAATACAAGTCACGTATTTCAAAAAAGTCCATGGACTAGCCACAAAATGAAGTACAATACTTATCCATGTTTATTGAACTAAACATGATCTTACATATTTATATTTCTAACCATTAAAGTTAAGCAAAAAACTCATAATTAAGACATAAAAAAGAATAGTGTATATAGGAATCCCGAGGCTTTGTAGTGATGTTAATTTTTACATATTAATTTTTGTGGCAGAACACGATTATTGCAACTGTCTTCATTCCTTCTCATCTCCTCCCATGAAACTTTTTCTATACAAGTGTGGAGAGAATATTGGGTTAGGGTATGATTAAATATTGGGAATGGTTAGATTAGATATTGGGTTAGGGTATGATTAGGCTTGGGCTTGGGCTTGGGTTTGGTGGTTATTAGCTAACGGATATCCGCAGTTGCGGATGGCCCTAAACCGTAACAGTGACCGCTAGGTTAACGGTTTTTCTCAGACACCTATAACAGTGCGGATTAAACCGTCATTTGTGGTGCGGTTAACCACGGTTCACGGTTTTAACGAACTCATTTCCATGCCTACTCTAGACTTCTTCTTCCTTTGTGAAAGATAATACTATTAAAAAGCAACTAAATCTTCCATCGTTTTCCAATTTGGCCATCTTCTCTTTTGCTTCTCTAATTATCCCACTGATGTTACTTTGAGGACCAAATTAGACTAACTCATAAAGTTAGGGACTGATAACACACTTTTTCATACATATATACACCTTCGTTTTTGTACCTCTCGTTTGTATCGGCTTCTTAGCTATCACAATTTCACAACCATCAACGATCAGCAGCAGCTCACCACTACCTCTCTCATGGCTCGCAAGTTCTTCGTCGGCGGCAACTGGAAATGCGTATGCTCTTTCTCTTGATTCGTCTCTTTAATCGATCGTACTTTCACTTTGTGTCTTCCGATCTTCCGCCTGATTGGATCTCGTCTTATCTGTGTTACGAGATCTAGAAACCTAAATGATTCTGGTTCCAGTTTTGTTTCATTCGAATTCAATAGTTCTTCAGGATATTTAGCTTGATGTAGGAGGTCGACGAAGTCCCGATTTGATTTGTGTGGTAATCTTGTGTTCGATTTCAATACTGTCTTTGCAGAATGGGACAACCGAGGAAGTGAAAGCGATTGTGACAACTTTGAATCAAGCTGAGATTCCTGATCAGGATACCGTTGGTAATTTATTTTCTGATAGGAGTACTAAATTCTTTTGTCAGTAGCGCTTGTGTGTCGATTGTTTATTTTGGGTTGGATCACTGTATGCAGAGGTTGTTGTGAGCCCTCCGTATGTATTTCTCCCCATTGTGAAGGGTTCATTGCGCTCGGATATCAATGTTGCTGCTCAGAATTGTTGGGTCGGCAAAGGGGGTGCTTTCACTGGAGAAATTAGGTAATGCCTGGTCCATTTTGTCTGTTGAAAGGCATATGAGATTCAAGTATTGAAATGTTACTGTCATTCATCTTCATATATACTGATTGTTAATCTAAGCTCCATTCATTTCCTCTGTATCCTGTGTCATAAGCTTCTTTTTCTTCACTTACATCAGAAGTTGATGTCTGCTTCTTTTTCCCTCCCTTTTCTCCTTGACAGTGCTGAGATGCTCCTTAACTTGGATGTTCCCTGGGTTATCCTTGGTCACTCTGAGAGAAGGGCTCTCCTGAATGAGTCGAATGATGTATGTAACACTGCATTGTTGACAATACTTGTTCTCTCTTGAATGAGTTCAGTTCATTTTCCACAATTGTTACGTTTAATCTAATGTACTTATGCAGTTTGTAGCAGACAAAGTTGCATATGCATTATCTAAAGGTCTCAAAGTGATTGCATGTATTGGAGAGACTCTTGAACAGCGAGAATCAGGCTCAACGGTGGATGTAGTCGCAGCTCAAACAAAAGCTATCGCTGGTAAGTTTTCTTAATACAACAGTAATTTTTACTGCTCCCTCCGCCGACAAAAGATTGTACCATTTGATTTTTTTAGCTTGTGTTTGACTCAAATAATTACCAAGATTTTTTTTCAAAATAAATAAATAAAGTATTTGAAAACTAAAGACGTTGAATTTTAATTTGAATGTAAACTTGATGACTTTTTATTTTGTTGATAAACTTGACTTGATGACTTTGTATGTCACAATGTTGAAGAAAAAAATCATACATTAAATACTGAAAACTAAACGGGGGTCAATCTTTCATGGTCGGAGGGAGTATTATTTATGCTCTCACATGAATGTGTTAGTGAGTCTAACTTATTTCCCTCTGATTGATGGGTTTGAACTTAATACAATCTTTCTTTATTCATGGATGCATCTGATATATGGTACTCAAATTTACTTTTGTTCATTGTCACATGAATTGTCAAATACAGCTAATGTGAGTTTGGCTTATTTTGTTTTCAGATAAAGTATCAAACTGGGCTAATGTGGTTTTGGCTTATGAACCCGTCTGGGCCATTGGCACAGGAAAGGTTGCAACACCTGCTCAAGCTCAAGAAGTAAGCTCTCAGAAACGATTTGATTTATAATATCCTCGCTGTTAAGGGCAAGCATATTTTCCATGCTGTCCATCTTGTCTATGCTCAGCATTCATATCAACTCATAGTCAAGCTGACAAATGAAAATTATCAGCATAGCTGGTTCTTGAAACGCACGTTATTTTGGCTTAATGGTATTAGAGTTTAACACAATTCTGCATTTTTGTGCACTGTTCAAATTGCTATCTTATTGCAAATTCAGTCTCCATAAGCATATTTTCAACTTTTCGCTGTACCAGTTGGTATTTTCTGATTTTTGCCACGATATCGTTTCCCCTGTTTAGGTCCATGCCGAATTGAGGAAATGGCTGCACAACAATGTCAGTGCTGATGTTGCGGCCTCAACTAGGATCATCTATGGAGGTTCTCTTCTCTTTTCTTCTTCTTCTTCTTCTTCTTCTTCTTCTTCTTCACTGTCTTTAGCCTAGCGACAGTATAATAAAGTTTTAGCTATCAGGCACTTGTTTCTTTGTTAACGGATGAAGCTTGTCCTTTGCCCACTTAAGAGGTGAATCTAATTGGATTTAGAAGATATTAGGAAAATGTGATGCCATGGAAGGGAAGTAGCTTACTATGAGGATACTTCCAGTCTTTTAACAAGACTTTCAATTAGTTCGAATAGGCATCACTAAGTACACCATGACTGAATTCTTGACATGTATAACATGTAGGCTCTGTGAATGGTGGAAACTGCAACGAACTGGCTGCCCAACCAGATGTTGATGGATTTTTGGTCGGCGGGGCTTCCCTCAAGGTTGGTCTTCTTATCTAGTATTTGTTCTTGGATCTATAGACCCTTTGGTTACTTTGTCCATATATACTACTAATGTAAGTGTTTATCTCATATGTATTTCCCACTGTTAATGCAATGCTATTAATCCAGTTGTGAACAGCTATTGCAATTGCAATGTAAAAATCCAGCAACTTAGTTACTACATTGTTTGCTGCAGCTGAGTTATAATTGCACAAGTCCTCTAGCAAAGTTAGTTTGTAGAGACATGAACTTTGGTCTTAGGAAGTTTGAGCAGTCCTGATGCAAATTATACTCACCAATGTGATCACAAGTTAAGAGCACCAAGGGTAGCAGCTGATGCAAATCCTACCTACATACATATTCAGTTAAGCAAATCGACATGATGCTGGAATCCATACCAAAGCTTCACCGTGGGGCTATAAAATCTGCAAACTTTTCCAATCTGCTTCAATCGATCGACTTTCTTGCTCCAATTTCGAGCTTCACTTGCAATCTCGAAATTGAAGTCAATGGGAAACCCTAAAGTCTAAACTTGCAATTTCCCCCAATTCCATGAACCCAGTCCAGCACAACAATTATAATCGCTATTTCGCCAAATAATCAACCAACTCTGCGTTAATAAAAGTATATACCATGAATTTTCCGTTCAACTAACAGTGAAGGGCTGATCTCTCACAGTTTTAAGATTTAGAGGGCTTTATCGACCCACTCAAGAGATCAGTGGCCAAAACAAGACACTTTAAATAGTTGAGGGTTTTTTATGTCCTTTTTGCCTCTTCAGCAGTCTCAAATTTCCGTTTCTTAGGAGTTGGTCCGTTTTCTATAAAGTCAAGCACTTCTTTCTTCGAACGGAACCGACGGCCTGAATTAGGGCCAAAGTAATACTGCAAAAGCGCAGAATGAAAATGAATTAGCCAACCACTATAAATCTCGAGATGTAGATGAAGCATCAAATAACATGTTAGGCATCAACATCAAAACATTCATATTGACCCCCAGCAACATGGAGATGAATATAAGTAGATTCTAGGCATTGGCAAATTACTAACACAACATAAAAGATCACCCAATTGAACCAAGAACACTACAATACTACCAAACGGCCCAAACGAGGAATATGAAACACACTGTTACAAGAAGCTCTAAGCTTTAAACACAGCTAGACAGATCTTAAATTAAAGTTGAATTTACATGATACCGTCCATGACACCAGCTACAGATGCAATAGTTAACTGATAGCTTCATATCTCATACTCCATCAACAACAAACACATGCATTTAAGAAAAAGGATGTAAATCTCTTTAAAGTTTATTCAAGCCAGTTGTTCTCCTAGTCATATTCAATGAAGTTTATCAAGTTAATTGACCACCGCAAACTTTAGACTCTCACTTCATCTCAAGCTCGATGAAAACCAGTAAGGGAAACTGAGATGGTACCACTTGTCTGTCTGATAAAAAGAACTTGACTCCATCTACCTAATTTAAGATCAAAATAATGAATTTGCTGGTAGCTAACGTTACAGCATGCTATACCAGCATTTAGCATGTGACACTAGCAAGTTCCTACATCGCATCGCATAAAAAAAAACCCAATTACAAACATTTTCTTTCTTGGAAATACTGTAAAAAAAAAAAATCCTGCATGGAAAATTGTATCTAGTACAAAATTCGTACAACACGAGGTACAAAGGCACTCGCGAAAACTTAGGATGAGGTCTAAGGATGATTCTATAGTATGTCCCACTCAACTTAACAACTATATTCTTGTCAACCTCTTATGACACTCCCCATCCTGCTTCAGTTTGGTGATTGGGCAACTTGTTCAAGATCCCAATCCAGAATCTGAAGAATCTATTGAGAGACAGTTTAGTAGATATAAGATGGGAGTAAATCACTTCAAGACAGTTTCTGACCTTCAAGCAAAACCATATCGTTCTGCTTACTGCTAATAGTGACAAAACTTAATCTTCATTTACTCCCATCTTATATCCACTAAATTTTAGTGCCTTTCTAATCTAAAGCTGTTATTCACACTACTAACCAAGTCCCTCTTCTTTCATCTGCGCTACAAGTCTACAACATCACTGTATAGCATACAGCATAGAGCTTCATCTTGCACATTTCTAGTCAGCCATCTATCAATAAGCTAAAAAAGAGTTAAAGCAGATAAAAAATCACAAAAGATTGAACCCCCAATGTAACTATAACCAACTTTCCATTCGGAATTTCGGAAACTGGGTTGACAATTATAGAAGCTGTTGTTGATTAATAATAGGTTTCCTACAAGTGCGTAGGAATTAGAAAAATAAAAGAAAGGAAAGAAAAACAAAGGTGAGAAATGTTTTTCTCCTAAACTTAAGGTAAGTTAATGTTAGAATAGTAAAAGAAAATAGTATAAATATGTCAATTCTTTTCATTTGTAATCATCCCGGTGAAGAGAGAAAGCATACGAAAAGAAAAGCTTATTTTTTGGAAGATTAAATTATAAAGGAAGCTCAAAGTTTATAGTTCTTTCTTTTGTGGTCCCTTTTCTTTTCTGCAAGATTAAATTGCTCAAATATTATTATTTTTTCCCAACAACTGGTATCAGAGCTAATTTATTATGATCCGAAGAAATCATATTTGAGTAAGAGCGATGGCTGCAGACGAAGGAAAGGTGCAGATTTCGGATTTTGGAAGATGCAGATTGAAGATTATTTGTATCAGAAAAATCTTTATTAGCCTCTCTCAAATGAGAAGCCGGAGGCTATGAAAGATGAGGAGTGGACTCTTCTCGATAGACAGGCCCTCGGAGTTATTCGATTGACGTTATCCCGCAATGTTGCTTTCAACATAGCAAAAGAAAAGACCACGGCGGGTCTTATGGCGGCTCTCTCTAGCATGTATGAGAAGCCATCAGCCTCTAACAAAGTTCATTTGATGAGGCGGTTATTCAATTTGCGGATGTCGGAAGGCGCATCGGTAGCCCAATATCTTAACGAACTCAATACCGTTACATCACAATTGAGTTCGGTTGGAATAGAATTTGATGAAGTAGTTCGAGCCTTAATTATTTTATCATCTCTACCGAAAGTGGAATGCTACATCCACAAGAATGAGTAGCTCATCGGGAAGCAATAAGTTGAAATTTGATGATGTTGGTGATCCGGTTCTCGGTGAAGAGATCCGACGGAGAGAGTCGGGTGAATCATCAACCTCTTCGATGTGCATACAGAGTCAAGAGGAAGAAATTCAACCAGAGGAAATGGACGCAGAGATCAAACTATCGAGGTAAATCAAATGATGGGAGGTCTAAATCCAGAATCCCGGTAATTTCCAAAGCCCGAAGATTATCGAGTGTTGGAACTGTGGGAAGACCGGGTACTACAAAAATCAGTGCAAGAATGCACCGAAGAACCAAGAGGCGAAGGCGGAGGCAAATGTTACTTCCACCTTAGAAGGAGATGATGCATTGATTTGCTCTTTAGAGAGCAAAGAAGAGTCTTGGGTGTTAGACTCTGGGGCATCATTCCACGCAACATCGAAGAAAGAATTCTTTGAGAGGTATGTTCCTGGAAGCCTCGGAAAGGTATACCTTGGTCAACCCTGCGACATCATTGGTAAAGGTGTAGTAAAGATCAAGTTGAATGGGTCTGTTTGGGAGCTAAAAAATGTTAGGCATATCCCCGACCTAAGAAAGAACTTGATCTCTGTAGACCAAGGCCAGTTGGCTAGTGAAGGCCACACTACTAACTTCCATGGTGATAATTGGAAGATTTCAAAAGGTGCAATGACGATTGCACATGGTAAAAAGAGTGGTACTCTTTACATGACAGCATGGGCGTGTTGTTCAATTGCGGTTGTAGTAGGGAATGAGAATTCCAATATGTGGCACCAGAGACTTGGCCACATGAGTGAGAAGGGGATGAAAATAATGCAGTTGAAAGGGAAAACTTCCAGGTCTACGGTTAGTTGAGATAGACATATGCGAAGAATGCATACTTGGAAGGGTTAGCTTTAAGACAAGTGGCAGAACCCCAAAGAAGGAAAGGTACTCCACCTCCTGTATTGAGAAGGTCTTCTCGACCTCGTATGCCTAACAGGAGATACACAGATTACTTGTTGTTGACTGATGAAGGAGAGCCTGAATGCTATGAAGAAGCTTGTCAGGCTAGTGATGCAAGCAAGTGGGAGTTTGCAATGAAAGACGAGATGCAGTCTTTAATTTCCAACCAGACATGGGAACTAGCTGAGTTACCCATAGGGGAAAATGCACTTCACAACAAATGGGTCTATCGAGTTAAAAATGAGCATGATGGTTCAAAGCGATACAAAGCTTGCTTAGTTGTCAAAGGAATCCAGCAGAAGGAAGGAGTTGACTACACTGATATTTTTGCAGCTGTTGTGAAGCTCAATACTATCAGATCAGTGTTGAGTATTGTTGCCATTGAAGATCTTCATCTTGAACAGTTAGATGTAAAGACCGCATTTCTTCACGGAGACTTGGATGAAGAGATCTACATGCACCAACCAGAAGGTTTCTTGGAGACAAGTAAAGAAAATATGGTGTGTAGATTGAAGAAGAGCTTGTATGGCCTAAAGCAAGCTCCAAGACAGTGGTACAAAAAGTTTGATGCTTTCATGCACAAGGAAGATTTCCAGAAGTGCAACGCCGACCACTGTTGTTACTTCAAAAGATATTAATCCATTTACATCATTTTGCTACTCTATGTTGATGATATGTTAGTAGCAGGCTCAGATATGGAAGATATCAGAAGATTGAAGCAACAATTGTCAAAGGAGTTTGACATGAAGGACTTAGGTCCAGCAAAGAAGATTCACGGGATGCAAATCACTAGAGATAATCAAAGTGGGACTTTGAAGTTATCTCAGGACGAGTACATTAAAAGTAGCACACCCTTGGCCAATCACTTTCGTTTGTCAAAGGAACAATGTCCTCAGACGGAGGAAGATAAAAACTTCATGACTAAGGTTCCTTATGCCTCAGCCATTGGAAGTTTGATGTATGCAATGGTCTGCAAAAGACCAGACATTGGCCATGCAGTGGGAGCTATCAGTAGGTTTATGTCAAATCCAAGAAAGACTCATTGGGAAGCAGTGAAATGGATATTAAGGTATCTATGTGGCACCACAAAGAAGTGTTTGTACTTTACTAGAGGAGAGCTAAAAGTATAAGGGTACGTAGATGCAGACTTTGCAGGAGAAGTCAATTACCGGAGAAGCACTACAAGTTATGTGTTCATCGTGGATACTACAGCTGTTAGTTGGATGTCACAAGTTCAGAAGATTGTTGCATTATCTACTACGTGTGAGTACGTGGCGAGAATCAAGCCGAGAAAGAAATGATTTGGCTTGTGGATTATTATCTGAGCTAGGATTCAATCAGGAGAAGAATGTCTTGTATAGCGATAGTCAGAGTGCTATACATCTCGCGAAGAATTCAACATTTCACTCCAGAACAAAGCATATTGAACTTCGTTATCATTTCATTAAATCTTTATTGGAAGATGAAGTATTAATACTCAAGAAGATCTAAGGTAGTAAGAATCCAGCAGACATGTTAACAAAGACGGTGACTATCGACAAACTGAAGTTATGTTCAACCTCAGTTGGCTTGCAAGAGTAAAAGATCAGACAACCCTACTCATGAATCAAAGTGTGAAGACAGATTGAAATCAGTATTCAAGCGGGAGATTGTTGATTAATAATAGGTTTCCTAGAAGTGTGTAGGAATTAGAAAAATAGAAGAAAGGAAAGAAAAACAAAGGTGAGAAATGTTTTTCTCCTAAACTTAAGGTAAGTTAATGTTAGAATAGTAAAAGGAAATAGTATAAATATGTTAATTTTTTTCATTTGTAATCAAAATTATAAAGGAAGCTCAAAGTTTATAATTCTTTCTTTTGTGGTCCCTTTCTTTTCTGCAAGATTAAATTGCTCAAATCTTATTATTTTTTCCCAACAGCTGTATCATCAGGCAATTACAGAAATATGAATACACAGATAATTAACTAGATAAACGCAATTTAAATCACTAAAATTTTCTTGTTTATATGTACTCGATACGTACTAATATCAGGAGATAATGATTCTTTTAAAGGAGAAAAAAGAAAACAGGAAGAAAAGAGAGTGAAGGACTAGGCACCAACCTTATCGACCGTTCCAGCGGTGGCGCCAGTGGTCCGAATCCTATCTTCAACAACCCAACCAGGCGGCAACCAACTATAATCACCTTGCGGAGCGGCGCGGCGGCGATTCTTCGACTCAGTAGAAGATGCGGAGGCAGCGGCAGCAGCAGAAGGCGTATCATGAGCGGCGGCTCCGTTCGGCCGCTCAGCTGATTGGAAGGCGCCGTTGGAGGGCGATAGAGTGTTCGGGTCGATGAAGGATCCGGATTCAAGGAGCGGGTCAGGAGGCAGATCGGCAGCCATTGAACACGGGTCGTGTCTCAGGTGCAGGTTCGGGTTGGGGACGACTTTGGGCTCGCTCGCAGGCACAAGTCGACAATTGGTGAAGGAAGATGGCGATTGTTCGTTGGATTGATTTTTTTCCCAAGAATTTGTGCTTGTTTGATTCAGCAGAATAAAACGCCGCCGTTTTTTTTCTTTTCAAGAGATGAGATGAGATGATGGTGTGCTCGGCAACTTCTTCTTCTTCTTCTTTTGTTTTTTGGAGCAAAGGAAAACTTATTTTATTAGGAAAAAAATCTTCAAAAAATAAGTCGAAAACGACCAAATACCTCAAACAGGTAACATTAAACCGGCCCTGAATTGGGGAATTTGACACATAAAAAGTATTGAAAAAAAACACTAAATCAACCAAGGTTAGGGTCACCCAAACTGGTCTTCTGATTTTTTGAAACATTTCAGTTTTTTGAAACAGGTGTGATATTAATTAAGAAAGAGTCTTACAAAACCACTCAGAAAAAGGAGTGGTCCAAGAGGATCGACAAGTGTTTAGTTCATGACGAGCCACGAAATTATGTGCTAACACATTACAACCCCTATGAGTATCACACAAGGAGAACAAGGACTTAAAATACTTAGCCTCGTCCACTAAAATACCAAAGTGGTAAAGTGAGGAACTACGGTCGTTATTAATCTTATTGACAATAACCTGATAGTCAAACTCCACCACAATAGAAGACCAATGACACCTGCGTGCCTCTCTTAAAGCCCATAATATTGTTGCCGCCTCTACATATATAGCGGATATGCCATAGAAAAACTAAATCCCAAGCAGAGGTTTTCAAGACAGCACCTGAAAAATCTCGAGCTACCTTACCAATGGCAGCCAAGTTCGACTCCCTCTTCATAGCTCCATCCATATTTACTTTGATCAAACATAAAGACAGTGGTTTCCACACCAAGACCCACTGGCCGGGTACTCGTACGATAGCGGGTTGTTGCAAAAATCCAACCCTCCAACCAAGTCATGATCTTCCTTGCCAGAGCCATTGGATGTTGACACTTCTTGTAAAAGACCACAAAATTTATGTTGTTCTACAGGAACCACAAAACAACCAGCATTTTCGAAACGAGCTGAGAATTCTTCCCATAAATCTCCATCAACCGAAACCACCACTCCGAACCATCAAATTCGGATAAATCCACATGGAGGTGTTGCCACAAAGTTGTTGCCATAGGGCACTTCCAATATAGATGGTAGATAGATTCGTCAGTAGAAAGACAAACATGACAAGTAGGACTAACCTCAATGCCCCATGTTGGGAGGTTATCCGAGGCTTGTGTTTCACACAATCTCCTTGAAACAGATTCGTCCCCTCTGGTACGAGTGCTCGAGGTTCGATGGGCATCTGTTTCTCAGAATACAACGGAAGACGTGAAGTGAAGTTGCACCAAACTTCACTCACCGACGAACTTGCACGAAGGATCGATGGAACACCACAAAACCATATGCAAGAAGGATTTTGCAATAAGAGATAAAGAGAGTTTTTGCAAGAAGAAGTGTGCAAAGGGATGTAGAATATGGATGGAGGAGGTGCCCTTTTATAGTGGCAGGGAGAGGCCTAGCCGTAAATGATATGTTCGTACATTATTGTTACAGAGTCTTCATACACCTTTCGAACCCGTACATCCACCAATATTGAATAGGACCACAAGTTTTAAGCTGTCATGGTAGATGCACAGTTAGGTGTTCCATAGAGTCAAAGAATGAAGGAGGGAATATCTTCTCCAATTTGCATAGCGTTACGACGATAAATTCGTCCAACTTCTCTATATCCTCAAACTGGAATTCCTTAGCACAAATTATTTTGAAGAATTTGTTAAATTCCGCTATTGTAGTCCAAATTTCATCTGGAACATTGTCGCGTAACACAATTGGAAGCAATTTTTGCATAAAAACATGACAATCATGGGTTTTCATGTCGTAAAATGAATTATTGGACATGTTTACATAATTTCCAATATTAGACGAATATCCATCAGGGAGTCTCAGAGTGTTTTTCAACCAATTGAAGACATTTCCAATCTGTTCATGATTCAAAGTGTATATTGCCTTGGGTTGCCAATATTTGCCGTCGCGTCCTTCAATCAAATGCAGCTCACGTCAAATATTCAAAGACTGGAGTTCGCGTCTCGAATTTTCGTTGTCCTTACTCTTCGATTTTTGGTTCATGACTGTGTAGAAGACATTGTCAAAACATATTTTTTCTATATGCATCACATTGAGGTTATGTCTGACCAATAAATGAGGCCAATAGGGCAACTCCCAGAAAATCGACTTATTGATCCAATTGTGGGACACACCAAAGCCATCTGGTCTTTTTCTGTCCCAAGGTAAACCAAAAGGTGTGAATTGAATCTGGTTAATCTCTGAAAGAATTTCCTCTCCAGATTTATACCTGATTGGTTCTGATCGATCTCGGCAACCCCTTGATTTACTATCATTACGGTATTTGTGTCGACGGGGTAAAATTTTTTGATGACAACCCCACCAGCTAGCTTTACGCCCATAAGTTAACTGACTGCTACACATATCATCCATGCAATATGGACATGCCAGTTTCCCATGGGTACTCCATCCAGATAACATACCGTAAGCCGGGAAATCACTAATAGTCCAGAGTAAACATGCTCGCATTGTAAAGTTCTTTCTTCGGTGTGCATCCCATGTTTAAACACCCGTCGCCCATAAGAAATTCAACTCATCAATCAATGGACGCAAGAATACATCAATGTTACGTCCCGGTGACTGAGGTCCTGGGATTAGCAGTGCCATGAAAATGTACGGTTGCTTCATGCATAAATCAGGAGACAAATTATACACTGTGATGAATACCGGTCACATCGAATAACTGCTACCGGTGTCCGACAATGGGTTAAACCCATCATTACATAAGCCTAATCGAACATTTCCAACCTCTTCAGAAAAATCAGGGTAACACATATCAATGCGTTTCCACGCCCGCGATTGGTTGGGTTGTTCAATCATACCATTTGCATTACCGTCTCTTAGATGATAACTCATAAACTCTGCCGTTTTCAATGACTAATAAAGCCACTTGAGCCGATCAGTGATTGGCAGGTAACGTAGGACTTTCTTTGACTTCAATTTCGAATTTCCCCGACGATCCACCCCCCCTCAGTATACCTTTCAAGACCGCACACTCTACAGTACACCAAATCACTGAATCTACTATAAAACAACATACAATTATTCTCGCATGCATGAATTTTCACATACGGCAGCAATGAATTTTGGCCAGGTAATATTTGATCAACAACTTTCATCATTCTAGACCACACAGCATCTGAAATATTGCTCAAGTTTTTTGCGCTTAAAACTTTGTCAACACTGATAACTTCTTATGCTCAGTACGACACCCTTCATATATAGGTTGTGATGCAGATTCCATCAACTCATAGAATTTTTTGCGCCTCTTCGTTCGGAGTTTTGACTTCCATCTCATCTTCTAATTCCTCGTTTCCCTCAAAATTGTCATACATTTCCATTTTATCATGATAATTTTCATTATTATCATCATTTTCCACAGTTTCAACATTTTCGATGTCCAAATGGTTGTACCGAAATCCTAAACCTTCATGAACCATTTGTTGGACATCTCATCCTTGATAGTTATTAATTGGTACGGTTTCAATACTCATACGTGCATTATTATTAGATGAAGATGCTTCGTAACTGGTTCGATTAAAACCTTCATAAACACACGAATTGATCGGTATAGCCTCAACATGACAATCCCAGATATAGTAATCTGGTTTAAACCCATACTCACATAAATAAGTTACAACTATAACTTTATCATAAATGTATCGATTTTTCCACTTTTTACATTGACAGTTCATAGTGTCCCACCCTTTTGATTCTGCATCTTTGAAAGCGCACTCTAAATATTACTTAAGACCCTCCCAAAATCACATATTCTATTGACGAGTATCCTTATGTAATCGTTGATACATCCACTTGCGTCCTTTAGCCATTTTCACCACGTCCTCCTGCATACGTGAGAAGATATCTATGTATATAAATACATATGAACAAAAAATCATATTAATGAAATTACCACAAATTTAATTTCTCCCAACACATATATCTATTTAATTGTTTAAATTATTTTTTCCTAATTAAGGGTGCATGAGTCCAATCCTGTTCATAAAAGTACAATTTCTATATCAAACTTTTATAGTCATATATGCAAAATATGTACACCTAACATAAATTTCGGCAGCATTTCAGCTCAGTTCATCGTTATACCTTTTTTTTCTAGGTTTTCAAATTCCCAATTTGGTATAACAAGGAACGAGACTGAAAATGCACCAAAATTTATGTCGGTGTATCAGTTATGCATATACAATCATAAAAATTCAATATACTAATTCTACTTTTACAAATTGTCCAACATGGACAATCCATGAATATTTAATAAAATATTATATTTTACAACATTATTTCCAAACATGAAAATAATGTTATGTATATAATATTCTACATAATATCCTCAGACAGGAACTGTGGCTCAAAATCTATACAACAACAAATTTATGCATTTTTTGGAAATATACTATGATATAACTACATACATAAAAATGAAAATTAATTATACATTTATAACAAAAAAATTCATACTAGACAACAAAATACATATCAGACTTAAGTTGTTTTTCTCTGTTGCTTTCGATTTACTGTCGGAGATTCGTCAGAGAAGTTGGATAATTTCTAAAAATTGTCTGAATCTCCAAAAATAACAACCAATAACTTGACTTAGTTCACAACTAAACCAAGTACTTTAAATATGAAGACAAATATGTATGAGTTGAGGAAAATGAGTCGGGAGCAAAAAATTTCGTTTGCTCCCGAATTTGATCTGTAAATGGCTGGAGGGAGGAGGAGGAAGATGATGTGGATGAATATTTCATGCTGGTAGCGGGCTGGAAGTGGGCCAGGCCGTTACCAGTCTGGTAGCGTCGGTGGTACCGCCGTGCGACATCGTGGGTTTCCGAGTCCTGGCCCAGCCGGCCAGACACGCCATCGGACTTCCACGTGCCAGCGATCTGGCGGCACGCCCGAATAACACCACGCCCGCTACTATGGTCAATCGACGTCTGGCCACCACAGCAACGAGCTCGGCGTTACCGGGCTGCTACTGTGGTCAGTCGGCTATGTGGTGTTACTGGTGCTAGGCGGTAAGATTTACGGAAGTGTAAAGGAGGCTTTTACGGTTTTCTAATGGTCTACAATCGCTAGAGGTAAGGTTTGGGCCAAAAAGCAGAGTCCGGTAATTTTTGAAGGGCTAAGAGCATCTCCAACAGCTCCCCAAAATTTCTCCAAAATGGAGAAGAGTCCACATTCTCCAAATTATTTTTGCTATCACTCCAACAGCTCACCCATTTTAGAGAATCATGCATTTATTACAACAATAAAATATTATATATTTTTATTAATAATTAATAGATTATTTGAACTGATGTGAGAGAAGAGAGAAAATATGTTTAAACCAATAACAAATAGCCAAAAGAGATGAGAGAGGAAAGATGTTTGAAAAAAGTTAACTTAGGGAGGCTTTCCAAAATTTGGAGAATGCTCCAAATTTGGGGAAGGCTACCCATTTTTTCCCATTCTTCCTCATTTTGGAGAATAAGATGGGGAAGCTGTTGGACCAAAAAAAGCCTCAAAATTCTCCAAAAATGAGTATTCCAATAAAATTGAGAAGCTGTTGGAGATGCCTTAACAAACACAAATACAAGTTTTTATGAATAAAATACTATTTATTATTATTTTTTAAAAGAATGGAAAAATAATTATTAAAGGACAAATAACAAAGGTCAAAGTGAGAAAAATAAAGTTTTGCAACTATATTTATAAAAGTAAAAGAATATAAAATAAAATCTGTAATATGAAAATAAAGGGGGAAAAACTAACATTTTAGAAGTCATTTTATTAAGTTTACAAAAAATAGAAAGGTAAAATCCATCGCGACAAAAATACTAGTCTGGACCACAAATTTTAAGGTTATTACGCTCTCTATTTAACCATTTGGTTTATGAATCCATAAAGTTATCTTTTCACTTTACATAGTCAAACAAAATAACAACTCACAATGAGAGTAGTTGTACAATGGTATCATACGTACCTTTGACAAACACGTCAATGCTAACCATTCTACAAGTATCACATTACATGTTTCTCTCATCTTTGGAATGTCATTTAGGAAATTGCATAGCCAGTCAACTTCTCTCCACATTCATTCTAGGTTACCACCTTGAATTGTGGATTCAGCTTAATCATTTATCTTTGACACTTCCAAAATATAGCAACACTAACATGGTTGGACTTTCTCAATACTTGTATCTTTCAATCACAAGTAAAGTCTTACTTATCATTGAAATCGTTTCGTTTCCTCAAATATACCATCATATGATTCAATTTAAAATAGAATCAATTTTACTTTTATGGTTTCTCTCCATAAAAAGTATCAACGTAATTTTTGTACTAGAAAACAATTCCAAGAAATTTTCTCATGAAACTATGATCTTCATAGTTTTACCGTCCATTCTGATAAACTTTAATCATCCCTTTATTTCAAAGAATAATTTAATTTAATCCCACTTTCTCTTGTGCTCATTCGTTATTTTTTAGATTATTTACAAGAAACCGATCAAGCTTTCAATGCACCCGACACTCGCCAGTATTTGTAGGATAATCACCTAACTTTACCACAACTTATATGATTTATTCATAAAGTTGATATATAAGTATGTCACTTAGACCAATTTCCAATATTTCTATGATCTTTTACATACTTTGAGGTATTTCTGTCATTTTGAAATACTTTGGGGTTCTTCATGTCACATTTAACATTTGGGATAATATGGTCATCTTTGACATTCATTGGAAATTTATGCACATTTAGCATACTTCAGGGCTATATGCACATTTAGCAAATTTCAAGGACTATATGCACATTTAGCATACGTGAGGTTCTTTTGCCACCTTTGATATACTTTAGGATCCATATGCCACTTCTGACATGCTTTGTGAGCTGTCACTTTTGATATTATCGTTATTATTATTATTATTAAAGAGATCATTTTTTTAACTAACCGCACCACGCCGTAACAACATCGTACGTCTCATTCTTGCATTTTTCAATGCATTTCATTCGTTTTCATATTTTCCAAAAACACATTCTAACCATCTTAATATCCTGAATTGCCACTTTATTTAGACTTATGTCTTATAAGTCGGAATATCCCACAAATTTTCACAGTCAATTTTAGACTCTCATGTGAGTCTTAAATCAGCTATTGATCTTTTCTCATAAAGATCTAAATTATTTTAACATAATTTTCTTAGGCGCCAAAGTTTGAGTTTCGCAAACATATAATCCGAATAATTATTATCCAAAGCAACCGATAATTTTCTCTCACGAGAGTTTCCGACATCGAAGGCAACAAATGATTTTTCTTCCATGAAGAAAATGTTCTCATTTTTCCGATGTGAACCGATACTTTTCTTACACGGTAAAAGTTTCCGAATTCGAAGGCAACTAAACGATTTCTCGGACTTGAAGAGATTTTTCGTTTCAATGCCAACAAAATATTTCTCTTTTCCTAAGAGAATTTTTCATCTCCCGCCGTACATTAAAACAAGTTTGAAAAAATGAGGAATATAAAAAGATTTTTTCTCAATTTGTTTTTCACATCCTTGATGAGGAATCAAATAAACACACCTTGTAATGAATTAGATAAATTATTCATTCTCAAAAATTCATCTCCACCAATTTTCCAAAATAATTGTGTGAAATGAAATTCGTCAAAACTTTTCTCACATGTCAAATAGACCATTTGAACATAAAAGTTTAATACTTTATACCAATGGAGAAAGCTCAATACTATTTGTACAATTATAACCTTGACCACCGTCACACGCCTTTCCACCACTGGAGCTAGCCGCTTCCATTGTTGGAACTGCTCACACCAACAACGTCCGAGATCGTCATCACGAATTCAAGAATCTGTTTTAAGATTGTTATTTTAAATATCAAATAAATCAATAAGGGGATATTCGTGATGATGATAAATCAATATAAACATAAGTACAAAATTGAACAAGTTTCAATGTACTTTTTATTGCTATGTGAAATTCTAAAAATTAATAAATAATATAAAAATTCAAAGAATTAGGCCAAAATTAATTCAACTCTATAATTCTTAGCAAAAATCATAGAGTAAATCATAATAATAATTCTTAATATAGAATTAAAAGAAGAATTAGAAATCCAAAACCAAATTTCGGTGGAGTTCCGAGTCCAGCCAATCACCACACGCTCTACAGAAATGAGTTTGAACATGCAGATGGAGGACTTGCTTCCAAAACCAGCGCCATAAAATATCCCCTTCACAGGGATTCTCATGATATAACACAACATATGCAAGGTAGTAGGCATATTTAACCAAGAACACCCCATTTTCCGTCATTCCCCACGTGCAAATATCCTGGGTAGCACGAGGGCATAAAGGAATTCCTTTAATGATAGCTGCATCTTCCAGGTGGAATATAGCATATATATCATTTTCTTTCCACGACTAGGATGAAAAATCAATTAAATCTGACACTGGCATATGAGGAGCTTGTGAAGGATAGTGAGTGCAGGGAGTTGTACTTGGTCCTGGTAGCTAGTGATTTTGCCAAGCAGAAATACTTTGGCTGGTACCAACCCTCCAAAAGATCCCCTTCTTGAGAACTTCCTTTCCTGCCATTAACGATAACTAAAAACTATGAAGGCGATTATGCTAGTAGAAAAGAGGTATCCGGGAAATATTTACATTTGAAAATGTGAGCTGAAAGACTTTGCGGGTTAGTTAAAAATTAAAAATCTCCATCTCTGTTTTGCTAGCATAGCTCGGTTAAAAGCTTGGAGTTCTCTAAACCCGATTTCAACTGCACTCTTTAACTGACACAACTTTTTCCAAGCACGCCATGGAAGCTTTGGCTCAGAAAAATCACGTGACCAAAAACATTTAGTAGCCAAAGATTTTATTGACTTACACATAGAAGATGGGATGAGGATGCAGCTCATAATGTGGGTCGGAATGGCTTGGACCACCGATTTGATCAAGACGATCCAGTCGGCCTGTGAGAGTGTCTTCGCTTTCCATGTTGTCAACCGATCCGCCACTTTTTGAACCAAAAACTCTAGCTATGCTACCTTTCTATAACCCAGAAGCCATGGAAAACCCTAGTATTTATCTTCTGAAAGCCGCCGATGAATACCAAGAATCCATGGAAAAAGATGGAAGACTTATGCAAATTCACCCTCTATCCTGAAGCATTCTCATATAATTCCAAAATGTAAAGCATATAGTGTACACAGCCAGGAGTTTCTGATAAGAAAATCAAGGAATCATCTGCGAATAAAAGTTGTGAAAGAGTGGCTTGACTCGGCAATTGCAACACCTCGTAACTTCCCCTCCTGTTCCAATTTATTAAGCAGAATAGAAAGACCTTCTATAATAATTAGAAATAAAAACGGGGAGAGCGGAATCACCCTGTTTAATACCTCGAGTAAGAGCAAACCGAGCTGAGGGGGAGCCATTTACCATAACTGAGAAAGAAACCATCTCAACACACTCCATGATGAGATTTACCAATGATGGAGGGAGACCCAAATTAACAATAACCTGTCGGAGGAAACTCCATTCAACTCGATCATACGCTTTCATCATGTCCAATTTTATTGCCATTGCACCCTCTTTGGATCCTCTGAGAGAACTAATATGGTAGCATGTCTCTATGGCTACCAGTGCATTATCTGTGAGAAGCCGCCCAAGGACAAAAGCACTCTGATGTTCAGAGATTAGAAGATGCATCCAAGGTTTTAATCTATTAGATAAAACCTTCGTAACCACTTTGTAAATAATATTGCACAAGCTGATAGGTCTGTAGCCAGTAAAGTCATGCGGATTCTGATTCTTTGGAATAAGAGTCAAGAAAGTATTATTTAAATCCTGTGGAATCATACTAAAGACAAGAATGTGATGAACTGAAGATGTTACATGATCCCCTACTAGATACCAATATTTATTATAGAATGAAAGTGGGAATCCATCAAGACTTGGAGATTTGTCTGGTGCATCTGAAAAAGTGCAGTTTTTATCTCCGCATCAGAAAATGGACGAGAAAGATCCGCTACCCCCTCCCTGGTCAGCAGTGGCCTTAAAAGAGGGAGGACCTCATGTTACCTTGCGGTTCCTTCCGAGGAAAATAAATGTGTGTAAAAACGAATCATCACACAACGAAGACAAACGTGGCAGCACTACCGGGAGGACCGGCAGCGGCAGATTAAATAGGGGATACCACCATTGGAGCGATGGCTCGAAGAGAAGCAATAAACAACACCTAGAGCGAGAAGCAAAGACGATGGAGGACGCAACTTTTAGATGAGCAAAGGATCAAGGTGAAGGAGGGCCGACCACTTTTGGTCGTTGTCGGTCGGTGGCGGACAGCAATGACAAGAAATACCCATTTACCAAGGGTAAGAATGAGACTCAACTCACTAATTAACCTCAAGCAATTACTCAAACTTGAAAAACTAACCATCTATACCATCTTTCTTACTCGTCATTTTTGAGAGAAAAAAAATTATGCTACCCGTTGTCATTTTATTTCAAATTATATCTAAAACAGTCTATATTAAAGCATAACAATGTATACACACAAATTTTATAAAATTCACTAAACAAATTTCATTCTAGACCTCTCAGAAAAATCAGAATCGTAGAAGAATCCAAATTAAACTAAAATAATAGCAAATATAAAAGAAAATCACAACTAAAAAAAGTAATATTCAATTGTGTCTAATAAACCTAACGAAAGTGTCTATAACAATGTTGTATATTGTCCAATTCACCAAATTGTAACATATTATGATAGTTTTTTTATATAATTTGGTAGTAAATCACATCAAAAGCACTCAAGCTAACCAAAATGAGAAGCAAAATGCTTGCACATGCTCTCAGCTACTCGAATCTCCCCAGATGGAGAGTATCACAACTAGAGTCTATATTGTCTATTATAAAAGTCTAAAGTATACAAATAAAACTTAGATACTGTCCAAAGTAAAATGCAAACATAAATAAGGCAAACAATGAACCATTGGCAGCACTTAAGTTAACCAAAATGAGAAGAAAAATACTTGCACATGCTCTCAGCTACTCAGATCTTCCTAGATGGAGACTACCACAACTAAGTCTATATTGTCTATCATAGAAATCGAAAGTCTACAAATAAAACTTAGATGCTATATAAAACAAAAAGAAATTACTATAAATAATTAAAAAAACACATAAGAAGCATACCAGATCTGACATTTTCACGACCTTTCACTCGGACTCACTCTCGTGATATCTCTGATGGTGGTGCTACCAGCAATGAGACGCATCAGACACCTTTGTCATTCACCGTCAATCATCTCTCTGCCGCTGGAGGTCGTCGGAGTCTAGAGATCGGCGATCGTCCCTTCACATCTATTGGCTTCAAATTTGGATGAAGCGGCTGAAGATGAATTGTGCGGCGCTTCAATTCGACAGATCCACGTTGATCATCTTCTCTAGCCGCAGGAGGTTGCCGGCCTTCATTGTCCGCTGTCAATCATCTTCTAATAGAATATGGAGGAAGATGAATTGTGTTGGAGGTCGCAAATCAGCAGATCCGTGAATCAAAGTCGCCGGTGACGACCAAAACATGTTTGTTAAAGACGAAAATCAACGATCAGACGATCGGTTCATGACGGAGATCGATGATGATCGAACGATTGGTTCATGACAGAGGTCGATGAATATCACGATGGTGGAACGTGTTTTGGAACTGCAGATGTGCGATGGTTCAATTAAGAAGAAAGGTGATGTTTCAATAATTAATCAGAAGGCAAGTATGTAGATTCATAGTGCTTATCCTAGTGCCTAACCATGGCCGTCGTGCCGTCAGCCTTTTCATTTTCACGCGTCGCCTCCACTAGCGACTGCACTTTTTCACCATCAGTCGGCCTCTGTTTTTCAACATAAGTCTCTTAAGTCTTAATTTCCAAGGAGTTGGCTCGGCTTCCACTATTCATGCCATTAAACGTGCAATTCAAGTTACGACGATGGAGATTGTTCTTGTTGGAGACACACAAGATGCCTCTGGAGATGGACTCAATCCATCGGAAACATCGTTTTGCCCACTATTACTCGATTTCTTGTGAAGGGAGATGATGTAGATTAGCGTTACTATGGCAGGAAGGATGGGATGTTTCAATCCTATCCTCTTCACACTTCTACATAGATGCCAGAATTACTTGTTTGGGTGTTATGAGGAGGTTTACCGGATTCTATGGGCAACCGGAGACTGCACGAAGAAGCGAATCTTGGCAACTTCTCCGTGATTTGGGCCAAGATAACTCGCTGCCGTGGATGGTTGTTGGTGACTTCAATGAAATACTATGGAACATTGAGAGGCCAAACCCGGAGACAAGCTCAGATGGTTGAGTTTCGCAATGTTTTGAATGATGTTCTTCCGGTGGATTTGGGATACTCAGGAGTGCCATTTACATTGGAAAAAATTGTGAATGGAGGTGTATTCATGTAGGAGAGGCTTGATCGAGTTTTGTCCAATTTGGACTGGCAGCAAGCTTTTCCAACTCATTGGGTCTGAAATTTTTACTTTTCGGCTTCTGATCATAATGCTATTGAAATCCATTTTTTGCGCAAGGAGCGGAAAGGACGGAGAATTTGTCGATTCGAGAAAGAAAATGTGGACTTTTGAATCAACATGTACTGAGGTGATTAAGGATGCATGGAACGCGACTACTAGGCCACCTACAAGAGTTCGGGCACGTTTGGCACGTTGGCATCGATAGTAATTCCGTGATATGCATCATAAAATCCAATATTTAGACAACGAATTAGAGAGATTGGTGGTACAACCAGCAACAGACATAGCATTGGAAATTCGGGGAAAGCTTACGCAAGAATTAGACACTTTACTTGAACAGGAAGAGGCATACTAGAGCCAGCGAGCATGCCAAACTTGGCTTCGTCAAGGAGATAATAATACAAAAATTTTCCATCGCTATGTCTCTGAGCGTCGGAAGTGGAACAAGATAGTAAAAATTAAGGATGCATCGGGCAGGACTTACTCAGAACAGAGGGATATTGAACAACCGACACTCTCTTTCTATCAGGATTTATTTTGGTCGTCGGGGATGACAAGGCAGGAAGAGATACTTGAGGTGATCACTCTGTGAGTTTCTTCTAGTATGGTGGCAGATTTATTGGCTCCGTACACAGTAGAAGAAGTAAACTGTGCTTTATTTCAATTGAATCCTTCAAAAGCTCCAGGTCCAGATGGTTTCTCTCCTTTATTTTATCAACAATATTGGAATGTTATTGGTGAGTCCCTTACTACTTTTGTATTGGTGATCTTAGCAGGTGGACGGTTTCCGGTGGATTTGAACCATACCATTTTGGCTCTTATACCAAAATGTAAGGATTCGGATTCATTTACAAGTTTTCGTATAATCAGTTTATGCAATGTTGTGTACAAGTTATTATCAAAAGTGCTTGTGAATTGATTAAAGCCGGTTATGCAACATGTGATTTCGGAGATCATAGTGCATTTTTTCCTGGCCGTTTACTGACGGATAGTGCTCTAATTGCCTTGGAAATGACCCATTCCATTGGCAATTTATATGGTAGGTGAGTTGGGGCATATGCAGTTAAGTTGGACATGATGGAAGCGTATGATAGAGTAGAATGATCTTTCCTTCGTAATATGATGTTGAGGCTTGGTTTCCCGCCACAATGGGTTACTTTGGTGATGAGCTGTGTTGAGTCAGCCTCTTTTTCTGTGCTTGTTAATAGCTTCTTGTCCTGGAAATTTAAACCGACCCGTGGTTTAAGACAGGGAGATCCACTGTCTCTAATTCTGTTCTTATTTAGCACGGAAGGCTTATCTACGATTTTACGACAGGTAGAGGTGAATGGTTGGTTGGAAGGAGTGGCAATTTCTAATGATAGTCTTGCTCTATCACACTTTTTTTTGCAGATGACTCTTTGTTTTTCCCGAAAGATTCACCTGTAGTTATGTGCTCATTATTGGATATCCTCCATCTTTATGAATTTTCCTCAGGACAAAAGGTAAACTTATCCAAATATGAAATTTTCTTTAGTCCGTCAGTGTCTCAGAGTACAAAAGAGGCGGCCTTGCGCACCTTACAAATCCGAAAATGCTTGAAAGAGGACAGGTACTTTGGTTTTCCATGGGTTCTGGGAACAAAGAAGGTGGGGCAATTAGATTTTTTGGTGGAACGAGTAACTGATAAGTTGAAGTCTTGAAAAACAGCCACTTTATCTCAGGCTGGTAGAACTACACTTATCAAGTCGGTCATGCAAGCTCTACCCACACATCTTATGGGTTGTGTTCTTCTTCCGTCACCGATCTGTAAGTCCCTTCAATCTTTGACAACCCGCTTCTTCTAGTCTTTGGATGTTGAAGAACATAAGATGCTTGACGAGCTAGAGATAAATTATGCTACTCTAAAAAAGCTGGAGGTTTGGGTTTTCGTGATCTCCCTGCTTTTAATAGGGCCTTACTAGCTAAGCAAGGTTGGCGTTTTTTGCATAACCCGGATAGTCTGGTTGCTTGAGTTTTCAGAGGGAAATATTTTCCTTCTTCATCCTTTCTAGATGCAGGACCAGTGGCACAACTATCACCCATTTGGAAGGCATTAATGGCAAGAAAAGAAATTCTTGAGGCTAGGGCTTTTTGGTGAATAGGAGATGGCCGTTCCATTTTGGTTTGGAGAGACCAGTGGGTTCCCAGTCCGACTTTTGATCTTGCTACATAACCTCTTCTTCAATTTCAGGAGTTATGTGTGCCTAACTTTATTAATCACGACTCCATGGCTTGGAAAATTTCGGAAGTGGAGGTTTTCTTTCACCCAACGGATGCAACTCTCATTACAAGTATTCCTTTAAGCTCTCGGTGGCCTTCTGATTTATTCACATGGGGAATGGTGGAGGATGGCATCTTTACTGTTCGCTCGGCTTATTATTTGGCATATGCTATCATGCACAAAAATTTATTTTTTATGTTATTGACCTTTTGTGGAATTGGCTATGGAAACTAAAGCTTCCACCAGGTATTCATATGTTCTTCTAGAGAGCCTTGGCTAACATTCTAGCTACTCGGGATAGTTTGCCCTCTCGTGGTGTGGAAGTTGAACTGGATTGCCCAGTATGTTCTGGAATGGAGGAGTCTACTTACCACCTCTTCTGGAAATGTCCACTAGCTGTGAGTTTGTGGCATGAACTGCAGCTAAATGTGTCCCATCTTACGGGCCACTTTGGTGATTGGGAGGAGTTCTTAATGAATCAAAATTATGATGATGCTACTTTATTACGTTTATCTATGGCTATGTGGTTCCTTTGGAGTACAGGAACCAAGTTGTGTATAAGCATCGGTGCCTAACTTCTTATGTGCTCACTATAAAGGTACAATTCTGGATTTTTGCTTGGTCATAAGCTAACGGGGCGCTTAGTTTGGGCGGGGACAACCCCACTGGACTGCCGGCTGCATAGTCTCCACCTCCGATGGATGTTGTTAAGATTAATGTAGATGCTGCTTTGAAGGAATGTGATAATATTGCGGCAATTGGCATGATTGCTAGAACAAATGACTTGCAAATATTAGCTGCCTCTTCTAATTGCTTCAGGTATTTAGGTCGGGATCCTATGTATATCGAAGCATGTGCGATGAAGGCTGCCGTTCAAATGGCTCTGAGTAGTGGATGGGAAGAGGTTTTGATCGAGTCTGACTGTCAAAACCCGATACGTCTGCTTAATTGCATAGTAAGACCCTGCTTCTATCACTTTTGTACTTTGGTGGAGGATATTCACTCTCTTCGTTCGTCTTTCAGATCTTATATTTTCTCTTACTTGTCTAGGAATGCAAATAAGGTAGCACACACAATTGCTAGGCATGCCCTCTCAGTTTGTGGTTGTGTTTCTTGGTTGGATCCTTTGCCTAATTGGCTATTAACTATAATCATTGCTGATCATTAATCAATTAATTGATCGTTCATCTCAAAAAAATAGAGAGAAATTTAGTCTTTCCACAAATATGTGGTTGACCACATATGTGGTAATTAGCATTCGTAGTACTGGCGGGGTTGATTAACACTATAAATTTGGAAGATTCATATATTTGTGTGTTCTTTCACTCAACTTCATCAATGTAACATAAATTTTCAAAATTAAACTTTCTCCTCATTTCTTGTTCTCTCATAACCTATGTCATTTTCCGCCAAAATAAAAACTATCGACATGTCAAATTAATAGTATTATTTCCTAACAAACTTAAAATCAATTTTTAAAATGTTGAATTTTCCTTTCCAAAAAAACTAACAATAGAACACTCAATTTTTCTTGAGCTTTTATGTACTCACGTTTGTTTTAAGCTGGTTAAAAAAGTGGTTTAACATATAGGTTTTCATTTTTTTTAATTGAACTACGTAGTGTGTGTTTGACAACAACTTTTTCAAAGTAGATGTTTTGTATTGAAAAAGCTATCAACGATGACTTTTTGAGTTTAGTTGTTAGCTATCTTAACCATTAATAAATTATTCAAAATGTTACCGCTAATTGAAATAGAAATTTCCTAAACGAGGCCTACGTATTAAGTTTTCTTTTAGCTAGTGTTTCACCAAAATTATTCTCCCCCAAAAGGGTAAAGTGCATCTATGGTCCTTTAACTTCAATGTTTGTACTATCGTAGTCCTGTTTTAAGATTTTATATCATTAAGATCATGTTTTTAAGTTTTTTCTTCATCCATTATCTTTTTCTAAATTTTTGACAAGTTTACTCTTTTGAAGAAATGATGCAATAACATTTATGGTTTGAATTTTTCTTATCACTCTATTCAAACCCTTAAGTTTTAAAAATTTTACAAACCTCTCCCTCCTCCCTCTTCTTTCATCATCGTAGCCCATGCCCCTCGTCAACCTCCTCAGCTTCGGCTCTCTCCCTTACTCCTTTCCCAATCTCCTTGTTGCTCAACCGCCCAACCCACAACCTCAAAGCCTCATCCAAATCCTTGAACACTTCCAAAGCCTCCAAATTGCTGGAATGCAACCTCCATAAGAGGGCCATTTTCTCGAATACTTGGTGTGCACCTTATCTATGAGAAGTTGACACCTCACCCTGTCGTGTTTCCCATTCCCTTTCACCGTTCTAACGTTAGGGGTTGTGCTTTTGTGTCATCCTCTATTCGGGTTTCTGGCCAAACTTAACTTGTTCGATTTTCGCTCATGAACGAGATGAAAGCAACCCAGAAACTGCCATGATCGATTTGTACTTGGTGTACGTAAAGTATTGCTGGGAAAGGAGGAAAATGATCCCCTCACGGTTTATAAAAATGCATGTTTATGGACCAACAAGAAGCATCAGAAGAATTCATATACTCAGCAACAAAACAGCTATGGCAAATTTATTCTTAAAGCAAGCAAAGTATTACTCGCAAGGACGCCCCTCTTACCATTTGTAACTCTTCCACTACATCGCCTCCAAGACTCCCCTCCATCATCTCGCCTGGGACGTCGGCACCAGAAGTGGCCATGCAGCAAAAGTCGTAAGTCTAAATTTCCCGATATACTATAGTGGCCGGTTGGTAATGGCTACGATTTGTTCTTAGTTCATTAATTTGGGATTGGGATTTTCTAGCTTGCTGGGATATATGAGAATGTGGTGGCCACAAACACGAGACCGACCTAGATCCAGTTTTCAGCAAAGCTCCGTAATATCCGCTACGAACCCACGTCGCCAGTGATGGGCTAAGAATCGAGTCTCGATCTAGTGACGATGGCTCAAGCCGTCCAATGGTTCAACCTACCCACGTTCTACACGCTCTCGAAAGTGAACGCGGCGGTTAAGATGAAATGTGGGAGAGAGGGGGTAAGTTTGTAAGTTTAAAATTTTAGGGTGTAAATAGTATACTAAGAAAAAATCATTTCATATATGTTATTGTATCATTTGATCAAAAGGGTAAACTTGTCAAAAATTCAGAAAAATGACCATAAATGAAGATAAAACTTAAAATGGAACCTTAATGGTACAAAATCTTAAAATGGGATTACGACAGTACAAGAATTAAATTAAAAGACCATAATTAAGGTTCCAAGGTTTTTGTTTCTGGGAGGCGAGATGTCTTTTTGCTCTAGGGTTTCGAAGGTTCTCAATGCCGCCACATCCCTCTTTCGTTTATCGGACTCTGGTTGTCCCCACCTTACCTGTGTGTCAGGCGTTCTTACCCGAGTTCAATCGACAGTCTGGCTTGTTGGGCGTTGTCTTGTATTGTCCGGTGTTGCTCACCCTTACCTCCGTTAGATGGTCGACGCGGTCCCTATCGCTGTGGTAGGAGGCCTCGTGTTCACTTACCAGAGGCTTGGTTCCTGGGGGCCACTGCCGACTCATCTTCGATAACGCGGTGGGCCTGTGTGTTTCCTGGTCGACGACTCGGGCTCACTCCAAGCGTTGCTTCCTCGGTTCATATGGGCATGCAGGTGTCTCGGCTTCCTCATGGTTTTCGATGGTTAGGTTGCAGAAGATGCACAGATTGGTCCAAGTCTATGACACCATGCCCTTGGCGGTCCTCTATTCACTTAGGTGATTCGTGATGTTGGCTTCGGAGTTGGTTGTTTAGCAGTTTTCAAAGATGACTACAAGGCCACTTTGCAGATCAACCTCCATTGTTGCTTGGGTTGGGGGAATATGAGCCAAACAACGGTCCTTGATGTATCGTTGTTCGATTCCCTACTGTGTGAGGGCTTTTGTTCTTTTTGCTTTTCTTAAGACTTTGATAGTTTCGTTTTACGTTTTTTTCTTGAGGACTCTCTTAAATTTCTTGCTTTTGGTTAGACTTCATTTACTATTTTGCTTTGCTAGTTATCATGTAATTGGATTGCTTTGGATACCACTATTTCCATGTTTAGTCTTCTCCCTAGCCCACTATAGTGCGCCGGTACCATTTAGCCTTTAGGCGTGCAGGGGTACCAAAAGCTGGATTCAAGATCTTTTTATCCGCCATAATGGTCGTGACCGTCGTCATGATTTGCTTAGCTATTGGAGGTCAGACAAGGTGAGCCTAACCATGGTCGTTTTGGTTTTCCAAAGTGATTCATTTTGTGTAGAAATTCCCCTCTTTACGGGCAGGTTTGTTTGTACCTATTCTGGGTACCTTGGTTCGTCATCTATGACTTATTTTATAATGAATTATCATTAATAAAATGGGTCTTTCTTGTTCAAAAAACATACGAGACCATAGGTGCATTTTACCTTTAAAAAATTATTCAACTCTTCATCTATTATCTATCAAATCATTTTCTCTTAAATTTTTCTACTCACATGCATCACATCCATCAATCAAAACAATGTCGTTCTTGAATTTTCCAAAAAAACTCTCACTCGTTGGAATAAACCCTTAATAATGCTTGACCTTTATACGTAAATGATTATTGTTTTTTGTTTGTGTAAAGGGAAAATGGGTACAAATGTCACTAATTTTTCCTAAATTTATATATTTTCCTATGATCTAAAATGAGCTAGAGTGTCATCCAAGTTTTGAAACTGGATTAAAAATGTCACTTCCGTTAAAAAATCGGTTAACTCTTTGGTTTAATTACAAAAGTAGTAATTAAAGTTTTTAACCCTTTACAATTTGATCCTAACTCACCAAAGTGCCTATGTTCTTCACCGAGACATGCCCTCCACCTTGCCCTTAACATTTCAGCGGCTCTTGTCACCAACCACCACTTTCATCATCACCGGCAACCTCCAAGGAGCCAGTCGGTACCCTCCATCCCGCCGGAGATAGCCGGAGGCATGAGAAAACGCCCTCGACCCGCCGACTTGGTTCTCGCCCAACTCGCTTGAATTCGGCTGCTCCAGTTCCGAATCCGCTGCCCCACTGCCGTAGATCGAGTCCTCAACCATCGCTGCTCCATTTTCGACCAGATAAGCAGCCGGAGAATGCCTTTGGAGGCGCGATCGCTCCCGGATTCCACTGACCTGCTAACGACTTGCGAACTGCTAGTGGGTCTGTTCTACAGACTTGCGAATCAAAGCTTTAGGATCAAATTGTAAAGGGTAAAAAAACTTTAAATATTACTTTTTGTAATTAAATCAAAATTCGGCTTTTAACGGCATTGGTATTTTTAACTCCATTTCAAAATTTGGATAACAATCTAACTCAAAAATAAAGATCAGTAGTAAATATAGAAATTTAGGAAAAATTAGTGTCATCTATATCCTTTTTCATTTTGTGTGAATACCCGGACCGCGCAAGCAAGCAAGATGTTTTGTTCTATTTGTACGGAATGGCGGATTCAGTCAAAGTCTTAGCAATAATTTTCAACGTCGGTGATCATTTTGTCAAAATCTTCAATTGAACAAGTCAACGACAGAGGTGATATATATATATATATATATATATATATATATATATATATATATATATATATATATATATATATATATATATATATATATATAAAGAATATCATTATTTCGCATTTTCCTTTCGAATTCTTCAGGAAAAAAAATTAGTTAAAAAAAATCACAATTACCTTATTGTACTTATACTTGCACAAAATATTAGTTTGATTAAAAAATATGTAAAAAATAAGAATACTGTATATACTTAATCAGAAAATAATGTGAAATGAAGTCCCCTAGATTATGAAGGTGACATAAAATAAAAAAACAAACAAATTAGGAGTTTGAACTTTGAAGGAGTAAATGATGCAGATGGTTTGACGTTGGAGGACCAATGAGGAATTTCGTGTCAACTCGTCCACGTATCGCGTTTCTGTTTTATTGTGTGTTCGGTTTTTTTTCCTTGGGGGGGGGGGGGGGGTTGCATAAATGTTTTTAGTGAAATATTTGAAAATTGTTCTTTGCATAAATGTTTTTAGTGATATATTTAAAAATTGATGTGATATTTATCAAGTAAATTTGGAGGAAAATGTAGATTCAATAGCTTATTGATGGAATTATTTGTGAAAAAACACGCCTTCTTTAACTTAATTGTCCAATGTTCCCCAACACTAACCACTTACGAGTGAATGAAGGGAAAAAAAGGAAAAAAAAACACCTTGGTTTATTTTAATAATTACATACATATTTCAAACAAAATAATTACTCATTTAATCCCACCAAAGATGATTCATTTGACTGGGAATGAAGATTAAGAAATATTGTTGATTAGAGGGTAAAAATGTAATATATATAAAAGTACCTTTTTTGAATTGTGAAAGGAAATGAAGGGTATTAAGGTAAAGCTGGTGTGAAAAAAATTTCGGTTTTAGGAAACGTATTAATTTTACTAGGATAACAAAAAAATGAAAATATATCGATTTTGTGTGACAAAGGAATACAATAAAATATTTAGAGATACATTATAACTATATACATTTTATTGGAAGAGTTTAAGTGATATTATGAATAGTACCAATTTTAACTTATTCTGATTTTTTTATCACTCAGAAGTATTTTTAGTTTTCAAACTTTTACAGGTTAGTCCCTCATGTTTTCTCATATCACATATGCATCCAAAATTGGACTTTCATCTCTAATGACCAGAAAAATATTAAATATATAGTAATTCAACTAATTTAATTTGGGTAAAGTGCACTCATGGTCCTATAACATTAATTTGTGTACTATCGTAGTCTTGTTTAATATTTTGTACCATTAAAGTCCCATTTTTTATTTTTTTTCTTCATCCATGGTTCTTTTTTCTGAATTTTTTACAAGTTTACCCTTTTGAAGAAATGGTACAATAACATTTTATGGTTTGTATTTTTCATATCACTCTATTCAAACCCTAAAGTTTTTTTTAAAAAAAACTTACAAACTCCCCACCCCTCCCTCTTTCTTCCCCAGCTAGTCAACCTCCATCGACCCAACCACTTTGGCCAGCGATTTGCGTCCCTGGGCTGCGGATCCGCAGCCCTAGGCTCACGATTCGCTGTCTTGGGCTTGCGATTCACGACCCTGGGCTGCAGATCCACTGCTCTAGGCTCGCGATTTGTGGTCCTGGGCTGCGGATCTGCGGCCCTAGGCTATAGATCTACTGCCATAGGCTAGCATTTTGCGGCCCTGGGCATTTCGGTGATGGTCACTGACGGTCCGCCGGTGCTCCGGTAATGGTGGATAGGAGGGTGTTGAGATAAAGGTGGAGATAAAATGTTTAGAGTAAAATTGTAAAGGTTTATAAAAGTTAGGGTAGAATTTTAGGGTTTATAAAAATTGAGTGTAAAATTGAAAGTTTCGCTAAATCTTAACATGATTTTCATATTTTTTAAATTGTTCAAAAGGGTAAAAATGTCAAAAAAGATCAGGAATACAAAAAAAAACTTAAAAACGGGACTTTAATGGTACAAAATCTTAAAACATGACAACGATAATACACAAATTAAAGTTATGAGACTATGAATGCACTTTACACGATTAAATTTACATTCTTCAATGTTATTTCTCCAATTTACCCCATTGAACAAAATTTGAAATTGTCTATTACACTCTCATAATTTCTTTTAGTTTGGACAATGAACCACTTTTTTTTTATGATTGTGACAAGTGAATAGTTTTTCATATCATTCTTTATTTATTTTTTTTCTTTTGGACATTTTAAATGTACTTTAATATCTTCTCTCTTTTTTTGAAAAAAAATCCTTTTAGATTACTTTTTTATTATAAAAATTCATGTTACTCTTAATTAGCTTTTCATCAAATTCAATTTCCATTAAGTGTTTTTTACATTTCCCCTGTACTTTAAATTATTTATGGTTTCAAATAAGACCCTTATTATTATTTTTTTTAGTTTTTTTCTCACTCTCTTTTTTAAATGCTTAAATTTTAGTTATTTGGTATTTTCAAATCAAATGTAAATGTTATTTTGTTCTCTATTTCAATTTAGACCGTTAGTATATTTTTCATGTTTTGATCCTTTTCTTTAATACTTATAAATTAGTGGCATGATCCCTTTTAATCAATTTACTATGTATTTTCTTCTTCATAAATATAAAGTTTTTACCCATTTCTTTTAAGATTAAATAGAGTTTGCATGCTCAATTTTTGATATTATAGTTTTTTAATTTATCTAACTTTAAAATTAGAATACTTAAGTTAGCTTTATTTCAAAATTGAATTATTTACATTTCAAACATGAAATCACTTATTTTTTTGGACTTTAAAATTAATTTGAACATTGTTCTTAGTTACTACTTTTTAAATATGTATTATCTCATTTATGATTCTTGAATGTTGAATACTTAATCAAGATAGTACATTCATACTCGATGAATGTTCGGATATTGTTAGCTATAGTTATTTTTTTCAAACTCATGTAATTATCTCTTGTTTCCATCATTTATTTTCCTCTTTCCATTAATTAGGCTTAAATATTTCATTTGATATTTTTGTTCAAATTTACGTTACCAGTTTTTTTCTTTTTTAATTTCAACCTACATATTTCATGTTAATTATTTTTTCAACATTTGATAACCTCATTTCCATGTTCACATTTTATTATTTACTAATATATGCTCGAATTAAAACCCGTAAGTGCGGGGTTAAAAATCCTAGTGTATTCTATATTTAAAGAGCCATAAGCTAAATAGAGGATGGTGCAACCTTTCCGTCTACATAAAAAACAAAGCTACTATACGATAGCTAGCTGCTGCGATGCCTAGGGTTTTTCATCGTCCTTTCCACCGTCGTCGGATTCCTCTCTCCTCAGGAAGCGCCGGTATAGGGCTTCTGATTCATCCTAGCCGAAGGTTTGGGCTTCTCCCAGCAGCGCCGCCGGCGCGTTAAGGAGCTATCGATCTGTGAGGTTGGCCTCTCCGGTGTGCTCATCTCACCGATCTAATCGCTGGCCCAGATGGCGTTGGACCTAGGTTCGTGCCCTCCGACCGGTGTCGTCTTGCGATTCGCTCCGCCTCCACCATCGGGTTCACTACCGGTCGGTGCCTAAGTGTCCTGCCCTTGCTCCTACATGCCTCATGCCTTCCTCTCCAACATCGATGGTCATAGTCGAGCACTGAATGTTGTTTCGTTAGTGTAAGTTGTGGTGGATCCAGGAGGATGGGTTGTGTGGATGGTCGGTAAACGTTTGGAAGATTGGTACAGGGAGGACGACTTTGGGGATGCGATTGTCAGCAGGGCGGTGCGATGTCTCGCCCTGCCTGAGAGGATGACGCGGGTTGCTTCGAGTTGATGGGGTTCTGGATCTCCTCTGTCTGCTCGTACTCAAGGCATGAGTGTCAAATTGATCCCAACTAGTGTGATTCGGTCGATAGACTATTGGCTATGGATGCTTCTGTGGTTACATCATAGCTAGCAGGAGATACCAATGAACTTTGTGAATGGTACATTTGCAAGGTTGAGACATTGCCTAGCTCTCCATTTGGCTTGGAGCTTACTGGATGTATGTGTCTGTCCTGAAGATGTTGCGAGTGGGTACCTTCCTTTAAAAATGCCTAGGATGATTAGTGCAGCTCGTTGATTCGCTCCTCTAGCAAAGGTGTGTCTCGGTGCGTGGCTTGACCTTTTGACTCTGCCCTGGACAACTGGTTGTCTGATGCTATCTCCTTCTGGGGGTGGCTTCACTATCAATTATTTTCTTGTTTTTTAGTTAGTTATGTTTATTTTTCCTATTCCAGTACTACATTACTTTCTTCTCTAGTTGTGTCCTCAACTTTGGCCGGTACTTATTGGTTAGCATCTAGTTTATTTTATGTTCACTATTGCTCATAGTCAGTTAGTAGTTTCTTCAGGGTCTGGTCCTTGCTTGTTAGGTTGTTATCGGCAATTGTCGTTTGACATTGAATGAAAGTCATTCCTCACAAAAAACAAAAAACAGCTACTATTACCAATGCATTGATAATTTGTGTCCCATTGCAAAGCACGGGGGTATATACCTCGTATACTCTAAACTTCAAGCACTAGTTCCAAAGTTTAAATACATAAATTAATTAGTTTGTGTTATTCTGTAATGAGCATTGGATATTTAGAATTAGGACAAATGAAAAACTATAAATGAGGGAAAGCAGATGAATATAAAAAATTTAAAATGCTAAAAACAAATTAAAGGCTTAGAAATATTTTTAAAAAAAAAACATTAATGAGGGTGGCTGGTTACATAGATGATAGAAGAGTGGGTAAGAGTTTGTTTATACTCCTAACTACAAGGGGTCAAAGAGTTGCTGAGTTGGTGCAGCACACATGTGATATGATTGTCACAAATACTAGCTCCCTTATTTTTATAATTGCCATGTTAAACTTTTGGTAAATATTTAATTTTAGATTTTTATCAAAATCACTCCTATATTGTTAAAATTATTTAAAAATGTAATTAAAACTTTGAATATTTACTATTACTGAGGGGCGGATCCATCATGGGGGTACGCGGGGGCACGTGCCCCCAATAAAATTTTACAGTTTGTGACCGTAATGATAGTATGTTTTGATATAGATAAACTATAGAGACCATTGTGAAAATAAGCACATAACTTAAGGCCAACTAACACTTAAAACAAAAAAACAAAAAGAATGTCTGGAACTGGAAGGCTTCATTTGCTCATTTGCGCATTAGCAGCCTAAGAGAGGGGAAAAGATGGGTAAATTACCTTAGTATCCTACTTATTTTCAAGTCATAATTTTTGTTATTTTATCATACAAGCCTTAAAATTTTGATAAAATGTTAAAAGTTAGTCCTAAAAATTAAATTAAATAAATTGTTTTTCTCTTAACAAATAAGATTTTTAGTATTCTATAAAATCACTTAGCCTTTTTGAACAGATAAAAATAGTTAAAATATTCTTTTATATTGTTCAAATTTCTTTAAATAATTATTACACTTTCAACATTTAAATAAATTAAGACTTCATCATTGAGATTAAATTATCCATATTGTTAAATATTATCTCATACAAAACCCTCCCCTTCCGCCACACACATTTCTTTTTATAGTTTTTACTTGTTATTAAATATTTTTCATATTAAAATTATGAGAACTATGAATATATGATGCAAAAGTTTGAAAATACTAGTTTTTGTTTCTTAAAAAAACTTTAAGAATAAGAAGGAAAGGTGCCCCACATACTAGAATTTATGGATCCGTCACTACTATTACTCTATGTAATTAAGCTACTTCATCACTTCATTAGTGATCGTCAATTTACTTTTACAAATATATAAGAAAATAGACAATTTATATAGAAAAGAGAAAATATTTCACTTTACATATATATAAAAATGTTTAAGAAGAAATTTATATTCTAATCGAAAAAATGTAAGAATGGAGTACACATAATAATTAATCCAAGAGCAGCACTCTGTTCTATTATTTTTAAAATATATTGATTGGACATATTGTTTTAGGTGAAATTTGTTTTTTGTTGACGTGTTAAGTGGAAGAGGTGGATAGATGAATAGTTATGTAAATTAATGTATAAAAATTTACTAAAATGGGTAAAGTATTTCAATAATTTTTAGATAGTCCAATAAAAAAATGTTGAAATTTTTTGGAGGGATGGAGTAGTAATTATTGGGATATGTGTTCACAAGCAAAAACAGGAACAGCTGTGTTTTTCGAAAGCAGAGTTGATCACGTTAATGTGTCAAAGGCCATTGCTTTCCAGTGAAGAAAGTCCGCTTTAATTAATTACTTAATTAATTAGCTAACCCTTAATTCCACACTAACTCCAGAACCATAAGAAATGATAAGTTATTTATTTATGCCTGATTAACAACATCCATAAAATTAAAGTAGCATAAATAATTTCCGTTTTTTGTTTTTTTTTTTTTTAAATTAATCAAACACTGATTCTGTCGTCAAATTGGCGGCAAAAAAATAACCAACTAAAATCCACTTTAGATGTCCAAAGTTGTAAGTTCCTTTTTTTTGTTTCTAAAACTATTTCCTAATTGATAGGGTAAAATTAAAAAAAAATTATACATAAAAAAATAAGTACAGTAGTTGTTTTTCAACAAAAAAAAAAAAATTGAATGCCCACTGTACGTCAAAATGGTTATTAATTGAACAGTTACGATTCTCATACGTCACGAGTCGCTGTAATTGTAAAACAAGTTGAATTCTAATAATATAGTGCTTAAATTCCTAATTATATATTCATTATGAATATATTTTCCTAATCATAGTAAGTCATACGATATTTTAAGAAAATACAAATAGACCAAATGGCCAGAGGCCCAGTTGACATCCCTAGTCAACGACATACAATTATATACTGTATTTTTTATTTTTTATTGTCAATTTGGTCCATAAATTATAAAACTTGCTATAATAGTCCACCTTTTCTGATTATCAATCCCAGTCCAGTAGTCATTTGTTCCCCTATATCTATCAGTTTTTAACTTTAATTCCTTGCCCGTTTTCACTTTACCCTTAGTTTTGATAAATTGTAAAATATAAATTCAGAGCACGTCTTTGATGATTGGGGAATGGGGACAAATGACAACTCCATTGTTTTACAAAATACAAATCTAATATTTATAGTTGTGGGTGTCTATTTGCACATATATAAAAATACATACCATGAAAATATTAAGTTTATTATCTTGATAAATCTCTACAATGAGTGTTTTAATCTTTTAATTTAATAGATTAATTAGTTGAATTAATTAATTAGTAGTTATGTGTTTTTTTCCGTATTTTCTCTCTCTAAAAATAAAGAATAGTAGTATCATTTTCTTTCTCAAAAAAAAAAGAACACACTGCATTCTTTGTTGATAGGCAATGGGCCTAAACAAAAAAATAAAAGATAAATGGGCACATATAAAGTCTTGTCAGTTTTTGCTCAAAAAAAATGGGAGATGTTATTTACCAACTAGTTGGAAAAACCACTAGCTGTGTTATGTGTGTAAATACCTAATTAGAAGAGTATTTTAGTCTTTAAAATTGTTAATTAGTTAGTTAAATTAGTTAGATAGTGTTAGAATTAGCTAGTAGTTTTTCCAACTAGTTGGTAAATAACATCCCTAAAAAATTGTCATTTAGATATTCTATTCGAAATCTGATAAACAGTTTAATATTTGAATATATTTGATAGGTCACATAACGAGATTTTAATGAAAGTTTTGTAAACAATTCAATCTTTCCTTTTTAATAGTTATATTTCTTTTTCAGCATCTAATCTACTTATTTTTTCTTCAACATTTTGGTATATAAAATTAAGTAACTTATATATATAAGATAAATCAATGTGTCTAGTTTCTATAAAAAAAATCAACTTTTATTAACAAATTCTTTTAAGTGAAAAATTGGATCAAACAAAGTTCAGAAGTAAAACATAATGATTAATCAAGGAAATATAACTGAACAACTATGGCGTATGGGTAGTATTTATTGTCTCCCAATGCCTCATTTTTTTATGTGTCCCTTAATTTTGCCATTTTCCTTGTTAAATTCTACTTAAAGGCTAAGTAATTGGCTAATCCTATTTATCAACTAGTTATTTGTGTACAGATCTAATTAGGAAAGATATTTTAATATGTAAAATTGTTAATTAATTAATTAAATTAGTTACATAATGTTAGTATCTACTAGTAATTTCACTCAGTAGCGGATAAATAACATGGCCACAAGTAACTAAGTTGGAGTTTTAAATAAGTATGAAATAAAAAATTTAACAATATGGGCACATTTTTTTGCCAGAAAAATAATTCCGAGTGAAATCTATTTATGCAGAAAAAAAGAGACAGATAAATGTGTGTGTTTCCGAAAAGAGACAGAAAACAAAGAAAGATTTTTTCAGATGAGCCAAGGGGTATGCATCTCTTCTATGCAACAAGGCAATGACTCGCGAGGCATCACTGTTCATGGTGAGGGAGAAAACGACCATCGGAGGATAACGACACAAATGAAGAAATGAATCCAACGGCTGAAATTGGTTCACCATGATTTACAAACACAGCGCTTCAAGCAAAGCAAAGGAAAGCAAAGGCTTATCTTTTCTTCACTCCTCTCCGCTTGAGCCCTTCCTTTTATTTTTCTTTTGGGAAGTTTCAAAATTGTAATGTCACGAACGAAAACAAACCCAAAGGCTCTACCTTTTAAATAAAAAGCTGCAATCTTTTTGTATCGTTGGGGCGGCTTTAAGGCGGGGCCGACCGCCATTAATGCAAGCCTCCCTCCCCATCTTCCTCAAAAACTAACAACCCCCCCCCCCCTCTCTCTCTGCAAGTGGAGGCCACTGGCAACCTTCAACAAGTTGCCACTTGATTCCAAGACCAAGACCAAGAAAGCTTGGTCTGTCTCTTTTCTCAAGTGGGTTCTGGCTAAATTTGAAGCAAGAGGTTGGTTCATTTGGATTTTCTTTTCTTTCCTTTTCTTTTCATGGATTGGGATAAGTTGATACTAGTGTCTGTTAGATTGCTCATGATGCTGAAAGTTTTCTTTTTGGTCCTTCTTTTTGTAGAGAAAATAAGAATTTTGATACCTAAATTTAGATCTGCTTCATTTTGCAGTTGGATTGAACTTAGGGGCATCTCTTAACATTTTCTGTTCCTACGCTTCTTGTGATCTGCGGTGAAGATAAGGAAAACGGAGAAAATAATTTGTCGAGGCTTTGATCTGATGGGGGTGTGTTTTAGTGCCAGAATCAAAGCTGAGAGTCCACTTAACACAAGTAATGTGTTTCATCAGAGCTGTGTTTCATTTATTTCTTTATTTTTCATGGCTTTGCTTCCTCTGCTTTTATAGAATGGTAGATTTGGGGCCCAAACCTTGGAATGTCTAGTATATTAGACTGGCAGGTGCACTTTGTTTTTAATGGATAATAGTTCTGTGTCTTTGTAGGTGCGGTTTGTTCAGAATTAGTAAATTTTCATTGCCATGTTGACAAAACTGTATCAAATTTAGGTCAGGAAGCACTATCTTGGTTCCTAATTTCTATCTGGAAAAGCTGGTTATTTATGAAAGGAGAAAACTTTAGAAGCACAAAAAAGTATCCAAATTTCCCCTTTTGATATGTAGTTTCAGTAAAGCCTGATAAAGGGAAAGAAAGTTTGAAGAAAGAGACTTGCCCCGGTTATTGTTATGCTATACTAATCACTGATGCATGCAGGTGGAAGTCCAAAGTATGTAAGTACAGATGGAGATGTTAATGACGGTAGTACCAGTAGCAAACTGTCGTCAGCTTCAATGCCAGTAACTCCTCGTAGCGAGGGTGAGATATTGCAGTCTCCAAATTTGAAAATTTTCACCTTTTCGGATCTGAAGTTGGCTACCAGGAATTTCCGTCCAGATAGTGTCTTAGGAGAAGGTGGCTTTGGTTCAGTTTTCAAAGGCTGGATCGATGAGAACTCATTTGCTGCTACCAAGCCAGGGACCGGGATGGTCATTGCTGTAAAAAGACTCAATGCAGAAAGTTTTCAAGGTCACAAAGAATGGTTGGTAAGTACATGATCCTCAATATACATGGAAAACCTTAATTCTTTAATGTTTGCTCGTCTTTGCTATTGAATGGAATTTGTTTTAATTCGTAATGTTACCTGGTAATCTGCAGTAGTAGTGCTTTGTTTATTGAGATTTTCCAGTGACTCAACATCCCCATTTCATGTAATAACATTATTCAGTTGTCTTATTCTATTTGCCACAACTTTGAATGAGAGTTTTCCATGAATTCGATATTGCAGGCAGAAGTGAATTATCTGGGGCAACTTTCTCATCCTCATCTTGTAAAATTGATCGGTTATTGCTTGGAGGATGAGCACCGTCTCTTGGTATATGAGTTCATGCCTCGAGGCAGCTTAGAGAACCACTTGTTCAGGAGTGAGTTGATCCTCCCTAGTACTATCTTTGTTGATGCTGAGACTGAGTAATGTTCTGTTATTAAACACCTTACGGTCTTAACAGGAGGCTCGTATTTCCAACCGATTTCTTGGAGTCTGCGCTTGAAGGTTGCTCTTGGTGCCGCAAAAGGTCTTGCCTTCCTACATAGTGCTGAAGTAAAAGTCATATACCGGGACTTCAAGACCTCAAATGTGTTGATTGATTCAGTATGTGACCGATCAGCTTAATACTTCTCTATTTCTTGGATATTGATCTGTTTCATGATCTCATGCTGGTCTCTTGTTTTTCTTATCGTGTTATGTTCATCCAACTTCAGAACTACATTGCAAAACTTTCTGATTTCGGGTTAGCTAAGGACGGGCCAATTGGTGATAAAAGTCATGTTTCGACCAGGATCATGGGCACCTACGGATATGCTGCACCCGAGTACCTAGCCACCGGTAATTTTCTAGTCATGATTTTAATTCACAGACATCAGATTTGCTATGTGATCAAAGAGCATGCCATAGTTATGCACATATGCACAGTTGTTAAAAACACTTGCTTTGTTACCACTTGATGAAATTCAGCAGAACAAGACCTTGATGACATCAGAAACAATAAGTGAACTGCACATTCACACTTGTTTTGATGCAAATGAATCTTGAGAAACCCATCACCTTTGGTTTTGCTCTAAATGCAGGACATTTGACAGCCAAGAGTGATGTCTACAGTTTCGGGGTTGTGCTGCTAGAAGTGCTCTCTGGGCGAAGGGCAGTTGATAAGAACCGGCCAACTGGAGAACACAATCTTGTCGAATGGGCAAAGCCTTGCCTGGCTAACAAACGCAAGATGTTCCGGATCTTAGATAGCCGCCTTGAAGGCCAGTACACCGTCATAGATGCTTACAAAGCATCTACCCTTGCGTTGCGATGCCTGTCATTGGAGTCCAGGTTCAGGCCTACCATGAGTGAGGTGGTGAAAGTACTGGAGGAACTCCAACAAGGCAAAGAATCCAGAGATGCACAGAGCAATGAGAGACACGCAAATAGGGTTCGTCGAAGAAGTGCAGATGATCTGAGCCATCGCAATGCCGATAATGTGGACCGTCGAAGGAATTCAACTGCATATCCTAGACCATCGGCTTCACCACTTTATGCTTGAAAAGAGCTGCCTGCTTTCTTAAATCCCAGGTTTTATTTATGTACAGCCGTTTTGTTAACCTCTTTATTATAACCTGATGTATTTTGGAATCAAGCTGCCTCCTAATCACTCTTGAAAAGTTGGTCTGTGAGGACAGGAGACTGCTTCTAGGAACTAATATGAGAAGGCTTTTGGTCACACCATTGATGCAATACAATACCCTTGCTTTTGTAAATGCAGAAAATACGTTTAAATTTGTGGAGAAAATCAATTCTAACAGGGTAAATTGCATTGCTACTGGCCATTTTAGATTAATGGTTTTGAAACCTTAGTATGGAAGTATAATTTGGACCAATTCAAGCAAGATTAATTCTTTAGAATATACTGTAATTTGAACAAAAAGAGAAATTCAACTAAAAAGGAGGAAGCCCTAAAACTTGAAGCTTTGACCAATTCATAGCTTAAACCCACTCATTGGACCCACCAAAGCCCACACACATACCTAGTGATATCTCATCTCTCATAAAATCCCCTTCATGGGATCCACTTGGCAGTCATGGGACTGGAGAGAATATGTCACTATTTCTGGTGCTATGATTGAGAACTTACACCTACTACACCTTGCTGGCTAGGCAAAGCAAGACTTAGAGCCTCCTGATTGCTTTGAACTCATTCCCTTTGCAAAATATTTCCTCTAGTAGCATTTAAGCTGATAAGAACTGAACCTGAAAGTCTGAAACAGTCATCACATTTTCAAATAAACAACTCCTTTGTGGATGACATTGATACAACCTACTATATTTACACCTGACTTCCAAGCAAAAGAATAAACAGGGGTAGACCTAAACCTAATATTCTCCATTCCAAGGAATCACAAGCAGGCCTAGATTCATGTTTTACCATATCAATAGAATGGAAAGATATGTATTCATCTACGCCATACTCGTCAACCTACAAAAACTCTCATGTTCTCAAGCTTGGAGCTTGCATCTAGACCTTAGGAGCCCAGTTTCGCCAATCTAACTTCCCGATTGACTTGTTTCTCAGACTAGTCATGTCCCTGATATCAAGAACTTTCTTCAGATAGTTTCTGCTTGGTCTAGCAGGTTCTGTTTCAATTTCAGTCTCTATCTCACTCTCTTCCATAATGTCATCAGTTTCGCTAATGGTAATACACTGAGGCACCTCTTCGTTTGGTAGTGAAGTCTCGATAATGAGTTCTTCGAGCATACCAACCACCTTGCTCATTTTAGGCCGAGATTTCGGGTTTTTCGATAGACATTTATTCGCTAAAGATGCCAGTTTTTGTGCAGATTTCATGCAATATATCCCTTCAAGTCTGGGATCTACAATGAGGTGAAATTTCTTGGACTCTGACACGTAAGGTCTCACC